>JAXCHO010000079.1:15040000-16290000 GCA_036630365.1 Acanthiza pusilla
AGTTCAGATCAGTATTTTCCACAGATCCCAACTCCAGGTGCCAAGCAGAGCTAAACCAGACTTGCATTGTCACTGTCTTAGCCAAGGTTTTATGTAGCAGGAGGGGGTGGGAAAAAGCTCAGGCTGGGACTATGCTGCTCTAAAGGTCACTCTGCCTTACAGAGGGAGCCTGCAGCAATGTGAATTCCTGAGTTGAGATTGTCAGGAAATGTTTTTTAGCTGAAATTACCTTTGAAACTATGTTAAAAAAAAAATTAAAATCAATGAAAATTGATCATTCTCACAGAAGTCCTTTATCACAGGGGCATTTTCTCTTGGAGGGAATTTATCTTGATGGAAGTTTTTTTAACCAGATTTAATCCTAAAAACACAGCATTTGTGAAACAGACATGCAATAGCCCTTGGGGATTATTATTGTAGCCCCACCCTGACACCTGCACATCTTCTGTTTGTTCGGATATTGCCCCAGGGAAAACATTTGCCCCAACATGCAAGCCTAAGAGTTTATAAGGATTTTCTATCACGTATGTTCTGTCTCACGATTCCAACTTTTTTTTTTTTTAAATCCATGTAAGTGTATACTAAGTGTGCGCTAAGGTCTACTGGCACATCCAACTTCATCACTCATTCTTTTTCAGTTATTCTTGTGGGGTGCTTTTATATGTGTGTGTGTGTATCCAGCCTGCCATTCTTCCCTCCCTCCCTCCCTCTCTCCCTCTTTCTCACTGGGACTGTTGGGCAGCAAGGACAGTGAGGACATGTGTCAGTGTGGCTCAGGCTGTGGCCCTCTCACTCCTAGGCTGAGAGGTCATGTTCAAATCTCATTTCCTGATGCTGTGGACAGAAGTCTAAACAATTAGTGGCTTCATCTCTTGAACAAGATATTGACCTGGGATTTCTGGATGTCAAAGATTTCAGGGAATATTTTGGAAAGAAAGGGGAATAACCCCAATGCCTTGGCCAACATCCCAGTTTTCAGCAGAACTAGCATCAAAACAGAGTGTGATTAATGCTAAGTACATAATGGCTGCCACATTTGCCTCTGCAAGCAGGTCTCTTGCAAACAAGCTTTTTTGTTCTTTCTTTCTGATTGCAGTTAAAAATCAAAAATTTTCTTTAACTGCAGGACAAGCAGTGTAAAGTATGTTGGTGATCTAGTGTTTTACAAAGATTATCTTGACTTATGAATATGTTTCCATTGCCAATTTTAAATTGGTGAAATTTAAATACTTTCAGATTTTCATTCCTCTTAAAGACAACAGGCCTCTTAAAGGCCTGAACTTACTCTCTTCAAACTCAACACCGCTGTGCTGATAATCTCTGATAATATGTAAAGGCAGAATGGTACTTACTGTTCAAAGATGGAACTTTGAGCGTAATAATAAGCTTTTCTCATTCCTAATGGTCTTGAAATTTGATGTAGCTAATGCTGGAGAAGTTTAAGTGGCCAAGTTTAGTTTTATTTTCAGAATTATACTCTCTCCAATGTGTTCTATGTGTTTAGAAAATCCCTGTGTTTTTGCTAACAAGCACATAGGACCTCTGACTGAGGCTCAGACAGTTCCCATACTGCTCACATGTACTTCAGACTTAGTACACAGAGAAACTCCATTTAGAAGCATATGTTACAATAAAAATGTATCTTAAGCCACATAAAAAATTCACTTTTCCAATGGTGAAGTTGGACTTCGGCAGCTATCTGGCGCAATCAGCAGCAACTGTACAGCTCCTGGGTGGGGAAAGGAACACTTCCTGAGATTGCAGAATATCCTATATTGGAAGGGACCCACAAGGATCATCAAGTCAAACTCCTGGCCCTGAATAAAACCACCCCAAGGGTCACACCATGTGCCTGAGACCATTGTCCAAATACTTCTTGGATTTTGCCAGGCTTGAGATCAGTGCCTGCCCCTCCGCTTGCCCTTGTGAGAAAGCTGTAGGCTGCTAGGAGGTTTCCTCTTAATCTTCTTTTCTCAAGCTGAACCATACCCATCAGCTTTGTCCTTGCAGGAAATGAGTTTCTAAAGAGTGGGAAATAAGCAATTAAAACAGCAGAAATTTGCTCTCGAAAACCGTAGGAAGTACAGGGTGAAATATATCCACTTCTGAGACGCAGCCTCAGCTCTGCCCTGAGGCCAGCTTGGCCAGCTCTGCATGCGCCAGCAAGCTGCAGTTGAAGATGCACCTTGGAGAGAAACCATAGGAGCATTGCAGTAAAGTGCTTCCTGGAACACCTTGCTATGGCAGAGCTCATCTTCTCAGACACAGTGAACAGAAGGCACATATAGTTGGCTGATCTTCAAATACTCGGGATGTTGGCACGAGGGCATTTACCCACTGTGGTTACTGCTGGCACTGCGGCTGGGCTAGACCAGGTGAACAGGCGATGCTTCCCCAGGATGAGCGGCCCCGTGCTCTGCACTACAGTGCCTGGTGTGGCACTGCACCAGCGGCCTGTCAGTGCAAAATCCCTTCTATAGGTTTTTGGTGGGACTCATGGGGAAAAGTTCTTACATACTTGCTTACACATCCTATAATCTTCCCTTTTATTTTGCATTTTCTCTGTAATGTCCATAATCCTTTTCACATCATGGTTTATTATCTTCATTAATTTGCATAGAAATACAGGTGGTATGCAGATCAACAGATGTCTTGGTAATAGAGATGTATAACATCAGGGGTTTTTTTAATTTGCATCATTTCAAAGGAAAATTGTTGAATTTTCCTCCACATGACCAAGAGCTGGACTTGATGATGCTGATGGGTCCCTTCCAACTCAGAATATTCTGTGATTCTATGAAAGCAGTGAGAAGAACTGCAGTGGACAACAAAATAGTTTGTGAATGTTACTGGCATTTAAGTAACATCCATACTTGGTAAGGCAAAGCTACAGGGATTGCGAGACAAGTCATGAGAAGTGAGGCTGAATATTCACGTAAGCCTTGACAATCACCGGGAGAAGAGAGGTTATGGGAGAAAACTATTGAAGAGTTCGGCTTCAGCCTCTAACTTGACATTCACTGAATGATGACAGTTTTGATAAAGATAAAAGAGATGACCCTTATGAAGGCTGTTATGAACTCAGTGACTATGTGGAAACTGGAAGACCTAAAGCATTTCATCTAAGACTGCAAAGCTACCAAGTCTGCATGGTATTGTGACCGTGGGGCAATACAGGGAAAGTAACAGAGGAACACAATGAATTTGCTTCTCCTTGCCTCCCTGTCATTTAGAAGGAAATAATATCACAACTTTTACAGCCACAGCCTCCTCCCTGCTTCACCAGTAGAAGAGAAAGAGCTTATTTGCCAGGGTTGGGAAAATGTCATTGAAACAATGGGGACACATCATTACTCTGAATGCAACTGGTTAGGAAGATTCATGATAAGTCTTCAGAACAAAACACTTTTGTCATTTAAAAAACCCAGCTTTTTTCAAAACCTTTTTTGAAATAAACTTTTTATCTTTTTAATCTTTTTGAAAGTCCTAAGAGGGAACATCTTCCTAGAATGGCACATTCACACTAATGTTGTTGCCAGACTAACAACTACTTGAGGAACCACCTATTTCTCCTGCTCTTCATGGAGCCACTGAGATACAAAAGCAGATGTGAGTATAGCTTGAAAATTTTGCACCGCCTTGCAAAATGACTGTTTAATGTGCATTTGTAGACTGACGCGGGAAACACTTCATAATTAGACCGTGTCTAAGTAAGCCAAAATATTTTTGTTGTGATATTTGAATGTTACATTTTACAGATGAATTGTAAAACAAAAAGGAAAATGTTACCAGGAAAGAGGGTAGGGACAAAAATATCTCTGCTGATTTTGAACTGCCAGACATAAAGGCAATTACCAGAGCAGACTGTGGAGATGTGCACCTGAAGGAGGCCTTGGGGGCATGCTTTGATATTATGTCAGAATTAGAGGAATGTCTGCTTTGTGTTAATTTGTGTCAGTGTAGTTGGCTTGCATATAGACTTTAAATGAACTGCTGATTTTAAATGAATATGCCAGTTTGGAAAGCCTGAGTAAATCATCATCTACATAAGAAATCATAGCAAACACAGACATTTCTATGAAGATTTAAGCCATGAAAAAGATTCAAGGTGCTGACTGATCTCACATGAGTCACAGATCAGAGTATCATCATCATGTACAATGTGGTCAGTACGCAGTGAGTACAAAGCGTCCACACAAGTGAGAAGGCCTAGCTTGGCCATAAGGTGTTGTCATGTGGCAGAAGATGGTTGAAACCTAGATCACAAAAACATCCATACAGCACAGTAGATCCTGGCAAGTAAGTTTTAGGTTCTTCTGTGTCCTTACACTTTGTAATACAGTTTTTTGGTATTTGAAGGCTGCAAACATCTTGTATGCTTCCTGAATCGCCTTCTCATCCTTCTGCCCACTCTTGAAAAGTCTGCCTTCACTTCTTAGTTTTTGCACACTCTTGACCAAGTTAGAGATCATGTCCTCCTTTTTTCCTGTTTCTTCTTTCTTCCAGTTAAGTTTCTATACTTGCTTTTCAAGCATAGCACAGGAAGGCCACTGAGAAGTATCTGATGAGGAAGGAGAAAACCACAAAAGAGAAAGCCCTTTCAAGTTTTTCCATAAGGATATAATTAGAAGTATTTAATTTGCTTTAGATGGCTCATTCAGGACAGTTCAACAAATGCCAGTGTAATGAACACATCAAGGACATGACCAATGGACTGATGGATGTCAACAGCGATGAGATAACTGCCTATACTTCTGATTCTGACTGATATTTGACTTGTCAGGATGCCAAAGGATCAGTAGAATAAATTGAAATGGATCAAGGACCTGTGCAACACAGTATTTCAGAGTGATAATTCTGCCAGAGTTTCATTATTTCCGGGGTTGTTTTGCAGTCAAGTTTATTGCTGATTCTTCTCCACATGGACTGAAGAAGTTCAGGGCTTCTTTCCTGGGAAAGTCAAGGAGCTGGACTTTGAATGGCTTTTTGGGAACAAGGCATTTTTAAAACACACTGAGAATTTTAATAGAGCGAAAGTAGGGCTTTGAGATGTAATTGCTGTGACTTTGGGCCATAGAGTTCAAGTCAATAACATGAACAGTCCTAGTTACAGGAACATAGGCATCGTGTGTGAAGGATTAATCACTGGTAATTAATGCAGCATCCTAACATGCACTAATGGAAAAGGATCAAAAGGTAATTAATGTCTGCTCATTTTATTAAATCAGCAAAAATTTGACTCTGTTGCAACCAGACTTCAGATTGCAACATGAAAGTAAATGTCAAAGCAGTGGTAGTTCTACTGGTAAAATGAGAGTGTTTAGACCTTACCAACCTATATGTAACAGCAGCCACATCAGGTTTGCTAAAGTTAGCAGTCTTCATTGTTATACTGACAACACCTTTTGAAATATGCCCATCTTTACTACTCGTCACCATACCATAGAAACTATAGTTATGCATGCAAACAGGCTGCTGACAATCAAATTGACAAGATATCTTTCTGCTTCTACTGTTTGTGGTCTACAATCTACATACCCTGATACATTAATTCCAGCTATCAAAAAACCTGTCTTCATATCTCTGTTTATATAGACACTGCTCGCTCTCAGCCTTACAGATCTCCTTCAAAAGTGCTAATCAGAGATCTTCTTTTTCCCCTGACTTTCTCTAGGTCCCTGAATGCTTGGGTGCCAAAAAGATGGCTGGATGAATCTATTTTAAATGAGCTGGAAACGAAATGCTCTCATTGTCAGACCAAAAAGTTCATGCCATGGGACAGCAGCAAACTGTTCTGAAACACTACAAATGTAAGCATAAATATGGTTCTAATATTATTAGAAGCATATTTAGTGAAATACAAGGTTTTAGATTATTATCACTTAATCTTTTCAGTAACTTCTGCCATGTCTTATTTGCTTCTAAAAAATTAAAGCAAGCATCTATCTTCAGTTCTTTAAAAGTGAATTCTTCCTGAATGTAAGACCTAGGATAGCTGCATATACTATACACACTGTACACAAATGAATGTCGCATAGCAAAGCAAAGTGAAAACCTGAAATTCTCCATCTGTTTTTCATTTCATTTCATTTCATTTCATTTCATTTCATTTCATTTCATTTCATTTCATTTCATTTTCATTGTTCTAAATGCAAGCTTTAGCAGTGCTGAGATAGAGTGAAGTAGTTCACGGCCCTGATATGCAGTGATATTTATGTGCATTTTAATTAAAGGCAGTGGTCCTCATCCTGCTGAGGATTTGGTCACTGATGTACAGTGAACAGGAACAGTCTCAGTAGGCAATATTCATTTGTCTAGAAGCTGCAGGTCCAGTAGGGTTTTTTTCCAGAAAAGTAGTGAAGCTTGGAAGTGAATGCTCTGATCATCCTCACTCACTGTGTATTGGCTTGGTTTGCAGAGTGGGTTTGGTGCATACATAAGATACTCTTTCGGGGGAAATGAAGCTGTAACTTTCACTCCAAAAGTATACCAGCTGCACTCCCACCATAATTAGAGCAGAAGGATTCTGAACCACATGTATGGTAGGCACCACCCACAATAGAAACCTAGAAATAGTTCAAGCATCGCAGTAAATCTGATCTAAGGTAAGATGCACATATGTATGTATCTCAGGGAAGTGGTTGAGTCACTATGGAAGTGGCACTTAAGGACATGGTTTAGTGGTGCGGTTGGCCATGCTGGGTTAATGGTTGGACTAGATGATCTTAGAACTCTTTTCCAACCTAAATTATTCTATGATTCTATGGTTCTATAAATGTAGGACTTGGTACCAGCCATTTCCAGCTGCTGATCTGCTCCCATTGCATGGAACAGTTGATGCAGACGCGACCAACATACAGCAGCGTGCAGCCTACTATGGAATATCGAACTGGGAGTCAGATTCTCTAATGACACACATTTCCAAAACAGATCTATAAATTGTGTGATCAACAGCGAAAGTTGAGGAAATACAAGAGCCGTAGCTAAAGCTGTGAATAATAATTGCTTCTTTCAGGTGCTTCTCTGCAAGGTGAGTGTTTGGATTGTGCTTCCTTTACTCACATCAGTTGCAGGCTGACATGTAATTGAAAGAGTTTTGTTCACTGTCCAGCCATGTAGAGGTGAGCAAAGAAAATATAATGGGAATGTTTAAAATAATCCCACCAGAAGCCAAGACCTTTCATTCCACTTTGCACTTGCATTTTGTTGGTTTAAATCAGTGTGAAGCTGGGGATATTAATGCTGCCTGACTTCAGGCACCCATCTTAGGGGAGCAGTCTCCTTCGACTCTATGGTCACTGGACAGAGAAAGACCTTTCTGGAAGGCAACTCTGATCATCTGCTTTTGATAACTGAACTCAGACTGCGTAAACATTCTCTAACACGTAGCAACAGAAAATCAAGCCTACCATCAATAGAATTAGGATGTCTGTGATGTAAAAGTGCATTAAAATAGTGGAAATAATGCATTTTAATACATTAAAAATAATGGAAAAGCAGTTACTTTTGCACAGAATGGGATTGAAAATGAACATGGCTATTTAATGAGAAACCCATGGGATTCTTAAATCTGACGTGATAGATTTCTATTTTGTAGAACCAGATGAAAATAATCCTAGAGTTTTATGATTATTTCCTTTTTAAACTTCTTGATAAACAGCAAACAGGAGAGTCCTTGCTTTAAAAAGAAAAGACCTGGCAAAGCTTCCAGCTAGAGCAAGGATAAGACATGATTACAATCTGTTTACTGGAACATGATAAAGTCATCTGAAAAAACAAAGAGTACTGGAAACCTCACATTTGCTTTGGATACGTATCCTAAACATGATGTAAGATATGACATTACCTTTTTCATTTCCTGATTTAATGTGGAAAAAATATGAAAATTACTTGAAGTTGTTGCACTTCCTTTTTTTATCCTGGGATAAACAGAAATCACTGTCAATAAATTCAGAAGATGTTACTTTGAGTGCGTTTTACAATCTTATGTATGATACTGAAAGAAAAAAACCTGTTTGAAGAAAGTATGTGACAAAAACAAGCAAATGGTGATAATTCAGCATGCAGGCTAATTCCCTTTACTTAGACTTCCCTGTGTACATTTATAATTATGTAAGAACACCCTGTCCTGAAAAACCCATCTCACAGCTGAAAATAATTAGTCTTACTAATAGTTTATAAGTCTAAAGGTGAGCTGGGGATGAACTGGGGCACTGCCTAAATGGAAAAGGCCAAAAGCTTTTTGGTTTTGAAGAGCCAGAAGCTGGCATAGTGTCAAATGGCACTTTGGCAGAAATCCAGATTCTCTCATTCATATATATACACATATACATACATACATACATACATATACATATATATATACACGTACATATATACATATACACACATATACATATACACACACTCACATATATATGTGTGTGTGTGTGCATATATGTGTATATATATGTATGCAAGCTTTGCAGTTTTCCAGCTAGAAGCAGATGCACCAAGGGGAAAAGACTTGCATCCAGTTCTGTGCACTGCACAGGAACAATGGGTACTACAGACAAAATTGTTCTTATATGCATTTGGCTAGAGTAATAAAAATATCATAATTAATCTCCTGGCAGTCATTTCACAGGCAGTGTGCAAATAAGTACACAACTGCAGAGAAGGCTTTATTATAATGACTGACACACATGCCAGAGAGCTAACCCATCTTCTTGCACCACCTTCAGCCCTTTGGATACTGCAATGCCCAATTCCAGTTTATTACATCTTTTCATCCCCTTAAAAATTAAGGTTCCTGCTTATATTGAAGTAGAGGCCTTAAATAAGTGTATACTTACTTAATTAGTGTACGTGTAAGCATATGCATATGCATACCTGAAACCTAGAGGTTTCAATGGGACCATTACATGACTGCACCTCATTATACTGATTAATATTGTGTGAAAACAAATGTTCCACAGATTTCTTTACAGTCTTCCTGTAACTTCACTGAAGGTAATTAATGCAGTCCCTTCTAGGTATGACAATGCAATGCCTAGGCAAGGAAGATGACTCTTGCCTCATGCAGGCAGTCATTGGGTGCTGCAGCCTTGGGAAGTGGACCCAGCTTCCCAAACAGGTGTAACAGCCAGCAGACAGATGTCATTAGCTGTTGGCAGATAGGGTGTATACAAAAGATGTCCTGAGAACAAGTACAGTGACTTGAACTCTGTTCTCTGCCTTGCCTCGGGGTCTCGGGTTGTTTCTGGCTTCACTGTTCAGGATCCTGCTGGCATTTGCCACCTGTTCATTTGTAGTTCTGTCCCAAGCCATCTGTCCTTGCTGTTGCTCTGCTCCTTCTCCTGAACTCACCTCATGAGTTGCCCTCCCTGGTTTTCTGGCTCCATCTGAAGTTCAGCTATGCTCTTGTCAAAGTACATGCAAGCTTCCTGGTGCCAAACCCTACTTCCAACCATATGGCTGCCTTACTCTGTTAGGCTAATGAGCATTATAGGTCTCTGGTCTTGATTTTCAGATTGCCTTAATTATATCACCTGGCTCCTGTCTCCACCCAGACTCCAACCTCAGGGCCTCAGTACGAATCTTGTAACTCCCATGGCCCGTCATAACAGTCTTCACAGACAGGTGCAGACAGACAGCAGCTTGTTTTGCTGGTGCTCCAAGCTGGGCAGAAACGAGCCAGCTTTGCTCTTGAAGCTGTACACCTACATTACCTGAAAGGGAAAGCTCTTTTATATCCAGGCAAGATATGCAGCAGCTTGGATCACAGACAAACTGAATCCATCTCTGTCTGTACTTGCTCACTTAGACATACTGTGTAAACCTGTACTAACTTTTAGGGTAAAGATTAAATTTAAATACCAAGTAGAGACGCACTGTTCACATGTCTCAAATGTTTGCCCAGATGTTGAGCAGTATCCCTGTGGCACACAGGTAGACAGAAGTTTACCATGTGGTTTGGAGAGGACCAAGGCAGAAAGATTCCTACTAAAGTTTCTAAAAATTGGTTATAGCTTATCTATGATCATTGTCTATGTTGACCGTGCCATTCAGGTGAAGGATAGCAACTGCACTTCATTAATTTGGATATCAACCAAATTCTAGTCTGAAGAACACTTCTTGAATATGGTGGGTTGACCTTGGCTGGATACCAAGCTGGTTGATGACTCTCCCTTCTCAGCTGGACAGGGGAGAGAAAATAAGACGGAAAATGACTCATAGGGTGAGATGAAGCAGTTTTCCAAAGCAAAAGTGAAAGTTCGAGTGTGCACAAGCAAGAGAAAAAAACCGAATTTTATTCTCTATTTCCCATCAGCAAGTCATGTTCCAGGAAGCAGGGCTTCAGCATGCATAGTGGTTGCTCCAAAAGGCAAATGTTGTAAATAATAAATGATTTCCTCTTCCTCCTCCTTGTTTCCTTAGCTTTTATATCTGAGCTGACACCATATGGTATGGAAGATCCCTTTGGTCAGTTTAGGTCAGCTGTTTAGTTGTGTCCCCTCCCAGCACCTTGCCCACCCCAGCCTACTGATGGAGGGCAGAATGTTGGAGAACACAGCACTGATGCTGTGCCAGCACTGCTCAGAGGTAGCCAAAACACTGGGGTGTTATCAAGACCTTTGTAGCTGCCAGTGCAAAGCGCAGCACTGTGAGGGCTGCTAAGGGAAAATGAACTCCATCTCAGCCAGACCAAATACCGTGAATTAGACGTCTTTTTTTTTTAAGTAGAGTTACTTCAGACTTTCTCAAAATCTGTGTTTCTGTAAGTGGAGCACAAAACTTATTTATAAAGTACTAGAATTGGAGGTTCAGGCCTTTATCCAGGGTAGTTACAATAAGTTCACACCAGCTAATGATTTGATCCTGTGTCACTTCCACACCAGCAGGTGAAACATCAACAGATATAGATGATGTCAGAAAGATGTGCTTGAGCTACCTTAAAGCTAACTAGTTTGCCTGCTGGTATTAATATAACCAGAGCTGAAGTGTAAACTAAGTTAGGCTAGATATAATTTCGACTACTGGAATTTTGTGGCTTAGGCTGAGCTCTGTGCTTGCATAGCTTGTACCCAACCCAGGCAACACAAACCTAACAAAGCCACTGTGCACTGGAATCGTTAAAGCAAATATTGAATCTAAAGGCTGCCTATTTTATGGCAGCTTTAAAAGCAAATGAAGCATTTACTGACTTCTAGATTGTTTCTAATACCTGAGTACCTCAATGGGTCTGCTCATAAGTACAGTTGGATGTGAGCAAGGACACAGTGGCAGGATCTGGCCATAAACGCTTTCAGACATGTGACAGAGACAGAGATTTTTGTGCTTTTGTTTCTAGGTAACTGCCTGGTTTTGTTTAACTATGTTTTGATTATGGTATGGACTTCATTAAACACTGTATGGGCAAATGGCATGCTTTATATTATATTTAGCTTTATCTCTCTACTTATGAAGACCGTGTGGGGTAATTGCTTCTTTGAGGGCTGATCCTCATCTCTTTATTAAAACTAAAGTGTGAATCTGTGGGAACGTTATATAACAGGGGAATGAGATTCCAGCTCTGCCATTATGTGTTTAACCTGAATAAATAGTTGGGCTGGAAATTGTCTGTGTGTTGTATAACCCCCTCATAAGTTAACACATAATTAAATTACAGATGTTGGAACTTATACTGGAAATCATTTACTTGCCTAAGAAACTCCAGAGGGATTCAGTGGGATATTATTGGGAGCTAATACAAAGTCACTAAAACAAGTAGGAGTTTCTAAACTGAGTCTTGACCGTTTTAAGTAAAAACAAATTAATGTATCTAGACATTCTCTAGACAGAGCAAGTGTCCAATGTGACCTATATATATCACCTATACAATTGCTATACTTCTAGAGGAAATCATCATTAAAACTACCGCACATATTTGGAATATAAAACAATACAAAATGTATTTCCCTTTGTTCTTACTGCTGCTGCAGAGAAGTGAGCGTTATATGATGGTGATTGTACGCAGGACACGGTTGCAAGGTATTTCTGGTTTTCGTAGGGAACTGCCTGGCATCTCTTTGAAAGTAAGAACCTTTGGAAATATGCAATGCACAAAAGCAGTGACATAAATTTTGAATTTTAATTATGGATTAGCTTTTTTACAGAAAGAAGACATAGTAATTGTACTTTAAGCCATTATTTATTTTCATTGTTTCCTTTTCTACAGTAGTTAGACCTCTTTTATAATCTTATCTAAATGCAAGTGATGAAGGAGTAGGACCAGATCCATCTCCTTTTGAAGTAATTCTTTGCCATTTATTTTACTGGGAGTACAAGTGATTTTATAAAGATAATAAGATTTAATTTTACATACAGATTCAAAATTATGTAAACTCTACATTTTTAAAATATGGGAACCCACAGAATTGTAACACATATATCTTAACACAGAAATAATTTTTGTGTTATCTAACATGCAAGAATGTGTTTTTTCAGAGCACTCTTAGCTCAATCAAAATTCCCACTGCAAACGAAGATGCAGCATTGGTTGCTGTATCTCTAGTAGATTATTATATCTTTATTAAGGCTTTAATTTAAATATTTTGGATCTTTAATTGTTAACAGTGGGAGTGGAAAGATTCTAATTAATGTGATCAAAATTCTTTATTCAGCTCCTTAGCTTCAAGTATAAACTGAGGTCAGAAATATAAAATTAAGAACTTTAAGTTATTTATCCCATGTAAAATCAAGATTCAGATGCACAGCCAGGAACGTTACAAGTTCCTATCAGTTATTCTTCCTATCACCCCACAGTCCTAAATAAGTAATCAAAATGTTAATAACAAAAATAATTTGAACAATTAAATTTTAAAATTTTATTTTCCAACTATAATTATATACAGAAGTAGTTAATTTTACTGTTATTAATTTAGTTGAAATAAAGCAATTTCTTATCCATCTATCCACCCATTTATCTTAAAATAATTGTAATGTAGAACTTTTCTAGGACCAGCCTTTACTTTCTTGAGCCAGTTCCAATAGAGGGAGAAAGCAACAAAAAGCACAAAACCAGAAATCAAGAAATGCTTAATAAAACCTGGAACCAAGTGTCTGATCTCACCAAAATCAGTGTTTTAGATCTCAGTTAGTGCTTGAAGTAAAGTATACTGGAACTGTTCCATAGTCATAAAGAAGTATATTGTATATGCACTATACCAGTGTTGCAACAGGGAAGAGATCACGACCCAACCACACCTGGGAGGAAGAGGCAGGTGGGCATGGGAGATGAAGAACAGCACTGCCTGGCTGTCTGGGCAGTGAGTTTCTGCTGGGGTCCTGGCTCGCTCCATGCCCTTGCTGTACACCCAGGACTGAGTGTGTGCTAAGTGAGTCCCCTCAAGATTGTCAGCTTTTAAAATTAAGACTGCCAAGAATGGGGAAGTTTTTAAAATAATTTAACATGAAAATGATGTAGCCCTCCACTCACTGCCATGCTTGCACAGAATCCCATTCGCTGGCTGCCACATGGAAGCAAAGAGAAAGTCACAGGAAGACAGATACATTACCTACACAGAGAAGAAAAAGGAAGTGAGTGCTCTCTTGTCTTACTTGAGTTAGCAAATTTATTTTCCACATGCCAGAATCCAGGTCCAAAGGACATCAAAACATTAAAGAAACCTTCCCAGACATGAGAAAAATAATGACTTAATGGTAAGAGCTAAAACTACAGGTGAGATTTCTTGCCATGGTTGAGCATACAAAATACATTCCTGCTTCTGAAAAGAGTGAATCTGTCCTCCCTCAGGCCGGGTCACATACTCCCAGGTCTTTTGGAAGCCTCCTGTCACTCTTTGATACATTTGCTTTGTTTGCTAGACCAGCAGAAAACTAGCTGAGCCAAGAAGTAAATAGTCTGTCAGTGTAGCCAACTCATTGATGTGTCAAATGAACACCAAAGCCTGGGAATGGCTTCTGTGCATCCAGAGGTAGGGAGTGGGCAGTACAAAGAAAGGAGGACTGGACCTTTCCGTGACAGTAACTTGCCTGAATGTCTTCATTATCTAGTGAGACCTTAGCCTAGGTCTCTGAGAAAAGGCTCGAAGACATGCCTTTCTCTCAAGCAAAGAGAAGGAGGAGTCATATACCCATTATGTCCAGGGAAATAAAAAAATTTGGCTAAAATCTAGAGGTTACAGACTTTTCCTCATCTTACACTAAGTGGCTAAATAATGCTTTGGTGAGAAGAAGATGGTTTTGAGTTACATGAACATCTGCTAAAAAGAAAATTAATTTTACAGGTCTCTTCTCAATGGGGTGTTTTGAGTTACCGTGATGAAGGAATGGGGGAGTTGCAGGCTAGCACACCAATATAGGAACGGTTAGGAAATGTAATTTCATCAGATGAGTGTTGAAAGTCACAAGCCTATCAAACCAGAAGCCATTTAACAAGTTTCTAAAGCATACAACTCTGTGCATTTATGATACAGACATTAAAGTTTCTGGAGTAACTTAGTGTTACATTAGTGGTTGCTGTAATTTTGCCTGAGAGTAATTGTCTCAATTAAGTAACTCTTCTTTTTAACTGACAAGATGAAAGAATTCAATTTCTTTAAGGCTTTATGCTAAGGAAAAATAGGAGGCCACCAAAGAAGAAGTCACTTGATGGTTTGGGATGAAGTCTGATCAGTTTAGCTGTAGCCCGAGAAGTTAGCCTATGTAAGTAGCTTTCCATAGCAAATGAAGGGCTTGTAAAAAATATGGGGAAGAGAAAAACAGTAGAAAGTGTTTATTAGGACAGTAAACTACTAGAAAAAGTGATTTCTGAGCAAGAAAACTGCTTTCGGTTGCTTGTATTCAGAGACACAGGTCTTTATGAATATTCTTATAAATAAGCATTGCTGTACTGTAACAGCCAGCTCTCTTTCTTAAAAAACCCCACATTTTAGTGGCTGTCTGAACAGACTAAAGGATGACATTACTTTTGCAGTGATATAGATGTGTCACTTGTGTTACTACATTGCTAAGATTAATCATGATGTGAGTGTGCAGTAATGTCATATGCTTACAAAAATAGAGCACCATGTAGGCGCCATAAGCAGCAGGGCATACTCCTAGATGCCCAAAATCAAAGCCAAACCAATTGTTCAGCCACATACAGATTTTAGTGTTTTTTGAGAAATGACACATTCATACACCAAGACAAATATTTAAAAGGAAATTCATATACCTTCTGGCAGAAAAGTGTCACAGATGTCAATAACCCTTGAGTGTATGTATATTTGCATTGTAAGTGAGAAGCTAGAATAGGATGCCTTTTATTTCTATTTGTCAAAAATATTCTCCTGCAGCCCTGGAAGTATGTTTCTCAGCTATGATATGTTCAGAATGCAGCTCACAGGGAACAACTTGCATGCATTTCAGAGGGACAGGTCATTCAATTCCCCCTCAGTATTTAAATTGTATGTTTCAGCAGTACGGTCCTTGACTCAAGCCACACACAAGAGTGGGAAAGAAACACTTTACCTTCAGAAAGCTGAACAGAAGACTGTAAAAGCTACTACAAGGTTATGTGTCCTTTTGGACAGCAAAACAAAGCAAAGATACTTGTTCTCAATAGCAAGAAGACAAAATGGACAACTGTCACAGCAGTGTCTAACGCTGTGTCTGCATCCACACACATGCAGTATTCCCAGGACTGCAAAGACTGAATAGGAACAGAGCACCTATATTTCTGTTACACAACATATGGCTCAGGTATTTTTTTCATTACATGACTAGACAAAACATACATTTAATTGAAAGTAGGAATTATTTTACAAAGTCAAATTTATAAATAAGTATATTTTCCTATTTCTAAAGGACATAGTGTTACTTTTTACTAGCCAAGACAACTATTTTTAGCTTAACTCATGTACTGTTGCAACTGTCCGTAGAACAAACGCTGATTTAACAGATGGCTACACACAAAAATATGTGAGAGCATCTCTATGTGAATCAATTTTAAATGTTAGCTTGCACCGGAATTCAGGAATACAGAGACACCAATCTGTGTAAAGCTTTTGGAAGGTGCTGGGAGAATACGCCATTGCAAATCCAATGCAGAACTGCATAGTTTATAAATCTGTCCTCTGGTTGCTATGGTAGTTTTAGTTTAGGTTTTGGTGACTCAGGATTATGCAGCATCAAAAAGTAACCCACCTTATTCTTTGTATAAGAATCTTATTCAGAACTGACTAAATCAAAAAGCAAGAAGTCTACTTCTTACATAGTTTACTTGAAAATGTTGATTGCAATTTGTGCATAGTCTTCTTACCTCTTTTTTCTCTGGATAAGGATTGTACCAGAGATTTCACTGTTACATGTGTGGGTGTGTCACATAATCAGAGCAGAGAATACACCAGATTTAAAGATAGAAAAGACTATGACTATCAAGTAAAACAATGAAAGAAATGCCTTATTCTTATGATACATATCTCTGTCACTGCCTTTTTATGTGAAAAGATACTTTTATATTTTCTTATCCTATCTCTCATTTTACCATCCCTGATTCTTTATGAAAGTCTGTCACATTAATTAGAAAGTTTTGTGTCAATATATATATGCAATATTTATCACAGCATTCAAATTACCCTTTCTTTCCAGAGCTGGAATTGATGATATTAACTTTGATATATTAGTTTTCCTTCAATGGGAAGAGAACAATGTCAAGACAAAACTTCTAGAAGCCACACTGCGTGAAATGCTGTTTAAGATGAAAGACATGACAACAATTATCCTGTTGGAGGTCAGAACAAAAATTCTACATCCCAAAAGCTGACCATTTTGGGTAGTGAAAAAGCTTCATCTGCGAACTTCTGTGGTCTAGAAGCCTGTGTGAAACAGCTTTGAACAATGGTTGTAATGTTTTTAAGAAAAAATAGAAAACCAGAAAGCACACTGATAACAATCTCATTGCTAAATCATTATATTGATCACTTGAAGCCTTCATTAAATTAACTGGAAATGTGTACACAACATAAATGCTATCTCTGCAAATGTTTACATGGTTACCTCTGCAGAAAAGTAGTCCTACTGAATTCAGTGCTAATATTTGTATGTGGAAAGTTACATTCTCAATCACCTTTAGTGCTACGTATATACATGCAAACAAAGGATTTAACAGCACACCTAGCATGTTGTGTAGTCTGGTACAGATACATCGAAACAGCCTGATAAAACTAGGTCTACTTATCTTGTCCTTAAGTTGCACTCATAATGTAGCACAAATGGTTAAGAGTCCCTTGTTAGCATACTATATTATTGCAACCACACATGCACACTTATGCAGTTATCTAATTCACTCTTGTGATACTCTCTTGCAGCAGCGACTCTTCTAGAATAAATTGGATGCTTTTAATATGGCTTCAAAGACAGCCTTAATATATATTTGCTCTAACCCTCTGCACAGATGAATTTAACACTCCATGCTTAGTCAGATTATTGGAAAATAATATAATATTTCTACAGAAATTATTATTGGTAGTTACATATGTTTATCTCAATTATTACTGAATTAGAAGTTGTAGACAGTCTCATCTTCTCTCAGCTACACTGATTTTACAGTGAAATAGAATGACGTTCAACATGGGGTAGAATGGTGTTAGGATATGGTAAAGAATGTGACCCAATATGCCTTTGCTATTGAAACTACAAACATTTATGGGAGATAGGAGATAGAAAAAATTAGAAAATAAAACCCAATTGTTATTATTATTGCTGTTTATTACTATTATTATTATTATTATTATTATTAACTTCTTCAAGTGTGAACAATTGCAGAGGTTAACTAATTTACATGAATGACAGCTCTCCGTTTTGCTTACGGAAGACCATATGTTTTGCTAGATTTAAGAATCACATATAATTTCCTGCAGAGCACACAGCTATCTCCAAAAGACATTTATATTCAATATATATGTCATATCTGAATTTCAGCTGACTGTACAAATGGCTATATCTTGCATGTAGAGTCTGCAAAACCCCTCAAATGTAACGTAACTCCCAACCATGAGGTGTAATCCAAAAAAATTTAAAAGTCAAGGAAAAATAATGTTAAGAATGTGGAACATACAAATAGCAGCAGTGTATGGAAAAATATTTGTTGAAGTTCTCTGAAAAGCTGGAACTGAATCAGTGAAAAATCTTCCCCGGAAAGAAGAATAAAAGGAAAGTATGAGAACTGGTTTTTTAAACCAAACTAACTGTATGATACTTAAGAACAGAATTGAGCTGTAGAACCTCTGCATTTCACTAAAAAGCCAAAAAGAGCAAGTTGGAGTTAAAGGAGGATCCATGATCAGAAAGAAAAACTGAGCTGGAAAACTGAAATCAAGGAGAGGGGACTGGAGCTCTGATGAAAACTTAAAAACATGCTCCATGACATTGAAATTCCTGAGAGAGTGCATTTTGAACATGCCCCTATCGATTTGCTTAGAATTACTTTGTTGCTAATAAAGCACTCTATTTAAATATTGCTTGTTGGAGTCAGTGTATAACATTCTTCAGCTATGATGTTTCTTGAAGAGTCGAATTTTCAGACAGCCAGCTGAGAAAGAGAGAAGCAGAATGTTGGGGAGGTGACTTACAAAATATCTGACACATCTGGGGAAGGACAAAGGAGCTTTTTTCTTGCATTACCTTCTTCTGGGTTATAGTTTTCAGGTCCTTAGAAAATGGCACTGGTTTGAGAGTCTGCCCCCAGGAAGTTTGCCCACAAGGACAAGACCACAGCAGGGGGCTGGAGCCTGCACAAATTCCCTCCCTTGATATGAATCAAGTGATTCAGCCAAGCTCCAGGCTGGTGACTGCCCATGCCACACTGATGGTACCAGTGCTACGCCAAAGCATAACTAAATCACTTGCGTGAGTAATAAACACTGCAAAAACTGGTTTTGAAGTGTAGTCTGCAGTCAGCCATATTTTCAAACCCAGGAATCTGAAGTGTACCCCTGGACAGTCACACAAGCTGCCAACGGGAAGGTATAAATTAGGTGCCAGGTAATCTTTCATCCTCCTACTTAGACTGCAAATCTTTCTCTGGCAAATCTTTCATCTCGACTACCAGATGTTGTCTTTTGTTCTCAATCACATTACGCCTGCAAACGGTCAGTGCATGTATCTCATGCACTGCTGTATGAGTAAGTCTGATGGATATTATGCAAATATCTCCAGATGAAAATCTGTTCTGAAAGACATTAAGAACAGCACGTTGCTGCAGGTACCTTGCAACTACTACTTCTTGTGAAATGTCACTGGCATCTTTATCAATAAAAATGGAAATAAGAGCCTGAGCTGGTAGCAAGACTGCCCACCATAAGAAGGAGACATTATAATTAGAAAAGCACAAATCATGCAAAATTTGATGTGTATGAGGTTTGGTGACCCTCTCAAACTACAGTTTGTTTCCTATAATTAGTTGAAAATAAAACTTATTTTCCAGTAAGTTCAAAACCACATTTAATCCCTAGAGATTATTCCATTTGAAGAAAAATACATACGGCTTTTAGCTAAAGGAAACATGCTGTGCATAGAAAAATCTTTATTATCTGTAATAGCTAGATTCCTAGAATTTGCAACTCTGAAGAAAAACATTTTAGTCTTTGTATCTTCAAATGCTGCATGCTTTGTAACTGCTTGTTTTCTCCCAAGAGAAAGGATGGCTGTTCTACCCCAGGTTTTGACATCGCAGAAGCGAACTCTTAAGTGAAATGGACAATAAGCACAGGGCTTTGTCCACTGCCATATAGAACAACAGCATCATAAAATGTTAAGGGGCTGGAATGGATCTTAAAAATCATATAATCCCAATCCCCCTGCCACGGGCAGTGGCATCTCCCACCAGACGAGGCTGGTCAAGGCCTTATCCAAACCGGCTTTGAACACTGCCAGTGCTGGGCATCGACAGCCTCCCCAGGCAACCTGTTCCAGTGTCTCACCACACGCAAGTAAAGAACTTTTTCAAGACACCTACTCTAATTTGTACCCATTACGCCTGGTCCTATCACTACAGTTTCTGGCAGAGTCCCTCTCCAGCTTCCCTGGAGGGCCCCTAAAGTGTAGAGGCAAATGGGAATTGCTGCTTTTGTACATCAAGCGGGTCTGACGTGGTCATGTCTAAGCTCCCAAAACAAAGGACCCTCACTAAGTTGCTCCATTTCTTTCCTTTTTCCTCGTCAAGTGGCTACATGTGCCCCGTTTGCCTAAACAGGCACAAACATCGATGTTGCCGCAGATGAAAGCGGTCGCAGGCGGGGACGGACAGCGCCTTTAGCGAAGCCCGACGGAGGAGGGGCAGGGCTCTACTCCCACTCTCAGGCCCACTCTCAGGCCCACTCTCAGGCCCACTCCCAGGCCCACTCCCCATTCCCCATTCCCCATTCCCCATTCCCATTCCCATTCCCCACTCCCCATTCCCCACGCCCCACTCCCACCCTCCACTCCCACGCCCAGGCCCTGGCCCGGCCCCGCTCGCGCCCTGCCTCCCGCCCCGCCGCCCGCCTCCCGACAGTCTCGCGAGGTTATGCTAACGACGCCGCCGCCGCCGCCGCCAGCACCACCCCGCCCCTCTGGTCCCCGCCCGCCCCGCGCCCTCCCTGGGCGGGTGAAGCGCGCGCGGCCGCGGTGCGCTGTGGGATAGTGGCGGTATAAAGTGTACGCTCGGCGCGGCCGTGGCTGAGGGGGCCGGCGCGAGCGGGGCATGAAGATGGCGGACGCCAAGCAGAAGCGGAACGAGCAACTGAAGCGCTGGATCGGCTCCGAGACCGACCTGGAGCCGCCCGTGGTCAAGCGCAAGAAGACCAAGGTGAAGTTCGACGACGGCGCCGTCTTCCTGGCCGCCTGCTCCAGCGGGGACACCGAGGAGGTGCTGCGACTGTTGGAGCGGGGCGCCGACATCAACTACGCCAATGTGGACGGGCTCACCGCGCTCCACCAGGTCGGTGCCGGGCCGATCGAGGGGCCCCTGGCCGGAATGGGGCGCGGGGGGGGCGGGGGGGGGCGAGGCTGGCCAAGTGCCCCCTCCCGAGGAGGAGGTGGAGGAGGAAGGGGCCGGAGGCGGCCGCGCTCCCTCCGCTGGGGGGTGTCGGGGCGGGGAGGCGGCGGCGGGGTCAGCCTGGGACCGGCCGGAGGGGCCGCGGGCCGAGCCCCCGGGCCGGCGGGGCTGCAGGGGCGGGAGGCTGCACCCCCTCCCCGCGGGCCGGGTTTTGGAAGGGGCGGATGGGCCTCTCCTCCGGCGGGAAGGAGGTGCCGCTGACCTTCTTTCGCTTTCCCCTGTTGGCAGCGTCTCCTTCGGAGGGCCGGGCGGAGCGGGCCCTGCCCCGTGGGGGCTCAGGGGGTCGGGGGCAGATGCCCCCCGGCGTGGGAGGGTGGCCGCAGGTGAGAGAAGCGGCCTCGCCTCGGGAGGCGCTTCCGCCGCTGCCCCTTGCCCGGGATCCCGGTAGCAGTTCCCTGCTTCCCTCGTCTCCCTGGTTCCGCAGCAGTTGAGCCGATTAAAGCCCGCTCGTGTGTGCGGGCGGGCGTGTTGAGAGACGGATCCTCTATTTCTCTCCGGTTTCTAGGGGAAACCAGTGTTTTGTTCATTATATAGAAATGCGAATCAATAAGGGCTGCTTGTTTTCGTTACCGATGGCTCCCGCCGCAGTGTGAAAGCTGAACTTCAAGGGGAGCAAGGCTCTTAATTTTTTTTTCCGTGCGTTGGAAAGTAGTGAAAAACCCAATCCATATCGCTTTGTTCTGGTGTGGGTATGTGGGAGGGGGATTGGTGCCGAGGGAGATAACTTTCACTTGGGGCAGGGGGGGAATGGACGGGAAACTAGCTGTGAAGTTTCCTCAAAATGGATGCTTTGTGCATGTTGAACTTCATAGCAGTCTGATTGGAATCTCAAAACGTTAGCCAAATAAGGAAAGGCTGTGGCAATCCGGAGATAATGCGGGTTTGCCTGAATAGTTTTTTCTCTGGAAGGCCGAAAGCTTCCATGCAATATAAGATTCACTGAATATATAGAAAGCAAAAAATTATCTTTGACAGGCTAGCTTCTCATTCTTAAGTTTAGAAATTGTTCAGTAGTTTTAAAAAAAATCTTAATGATTATGTATTGTAGGTTGATCAAGTAGAAATCTTCCCAAAATGGTTAGGTGAGGTAGTTTCTTGCATTAGAAAAAAAAAAGAGATGGTGAATTTGTTTTCTCCATCCCATATAGATTTTTCAAGGATGTGAGGCTCTAGAAATACATGAATTGCCCTGCAGCACTGGATAGAATCCCCTCTTGAACATAAGATACAAAATTCTAGGACTCTTTGCACTGTTTCCTGTGTCTAAGTTGTCACTTGCACCCCTGTAATGGGTGTTGGTTTACTTTCAGCTGTGAACTGAACTGGAACAATGTATATTGTGGTTAAGCCTGTCAGCGTGTTACTGCAGCACGGATACCTGACTGCAGGCTAGCCTGTCACTTCATTGCGAGGTTTTCTGTATTTATCCTCCTCTAATCAAGTTATGATTGCTTCATGCTTCCAGGGAGCTCTGTATTAGAAGTCATACCTTAAGTGGTTAGATCCTTGGGTCTGCAAGTTGCTGTACTCCAGTCATTGGTAGGAAAGGATGACGTTTAGTTTAACTCTATTGTTAGAATAAGTGATGGCGTTCTCTCTTTCTGATGTCCACATGGTATTTTCATGTGGTATATACAAAAAAGTTTTCATCAGGCTAGTTCTGAGCTTCTTCTCCCCTTTTTTTTACTTTGTAGTCAGCTTACAGTTTGGAAGGGCAAAGTCTAAGGGAACATAGGTAAAGATTTACATCACTGCTAAAATTCTTGCTCATTCTCCTCTTCCCCCCTCCCTTCCTTTAGTGATATCAGAGGGCCTTTTCTGATTTTATGATACTGAAAGCAAATAAGATCAGTTGTGAAGTTATAATGCTCTTGAGGCAGTACAGTAAGTGAATGTTGCCTCTTGCTATAAAGAAAAGGTATATAGCAAATCCCTGCCTATGACTAAGTCTGAATGGTTTCACTTCATTATTAAGACAAAATCTTATTTTCCACTTATATGCCATGTAAAAGGTGCAAATCACACATGATGCAGTCTATCACATGAATTCATTTAATCAAATTTGGCTGCAGCATGAACAAAGCTGTATCTGTTCTCAAATGAAACTCTTCAAAAACTTGTCATTTGTCCTGACAGTTTTGACTGACTGATGGTAATTGTGTCCAAGTCCATGTTGTTGTGTTTAAGACTGCCATGGCTTGCTGTTACTTTGTGGTTCTTTGGTTGGTTGGGGTTTTTTTGTTTTGTGTCATCTGTCAGATCCCATGTTGACTTTGCTGCTTCAGAGGAATAAATTTATCTCATCAAAGATAAAATGATTGTGGTTTTTTGACTTGTGCCCTTTTTGCCTTCTGTCAGGTTTTTTTTTTCAGTAATTGGGAGCAAATGCCTGTGTCTGAAATAGTGATAAAATATTTAAGTTGCTATTTAGCCTTTGCTTTTCCTGGTACATGTGGCAGTTACAGGAAGAGACTTAAGCTGTGCTTTCTTTTTCACAGCCCAGATAGCTGGAAGTACTGAGGGAAAAGTGTCATTAATCCTGAAATTCTGGTGAACTTCAGAGCTGGTCTTTAATGGGGCATCAAGCTTTGTTACTAAAGCCATTAGCTAAGCTTTTCCACTGAGTGGGGTAGAATGTCATAGCCATCAGAAAGCTGCATGTAGAATCATTTCTCTTCATGCATATGGGAAAGAAAAAATTACTTGACTTGGTAGCTGAGAGAAGGAAGGGGGGGAGGATATATATAGGTACTTGCTTCAGCCCTTGACACTGCCAGTGAGTGGTTTTGTTTTCTGTCTGCATGTGCATAAATGAGTGGACTTGAGTGCATCATGTCTGAGGACAGGTCGATTAAATTCTTTGGGATCTTGCAGAAGAGGAGAAATTTTCATTAGGTGATGGTTGTTATTCCTCGATGTAATTTTGGGTTCAAATGTGCCTCACTTTAAGAACTTGTTCCACACAAGTTCTCAGGTTAGGCCTTCAGCACAAAGGACAAAACTGTTGTGTACTGTTTTCCTATCTATGAGATTTATATGCAGTATTGGATATTGCAGCAGGATAGTGTGTATTCAGCTGCATAATCTGCATTATATACATGTTGTGTGTATGTATGTGTAAGAACCAGAATATTTACTTTTAAATGAGAACTTAAATTTGCACTTAGATATCAGTGCCAGTACTGGAGTGGAGGTTGAAGTTTTGAATGTTGCACTCGCAGACAGCTGTTCTACAGGATGAAATCTAACTTAAAGTGCAGCTTCTCTAATCTGCCTTAACAACTGAATGTAAGGGGAGCTTCAGAGAAAAAAGAACCCCAAAGGTGAGCTGTGACCTTGCAGATTATTAGTTTCTCCAGAGTGGGGGGTGAAAGTGGCGTATTCTGAAATAATCTTGACAAGAGACTATATGATATTTTCAATAAACCCTGGGATTCTGTTCTCTCATCCTGAAATCTTAACACCTGCCATTCCTCAGTTTGGACTCTGTTCTGCTTTCCTTGGCTTCCATGAAAGAGCACTTAGTTCACTAGCTCTGACTGGAATTTGTTGCTTAATTGGCTGAAAGTAGTTTGTGTAGAAGTTACGTAGCGCTTTATACAGGAAAGTGGAGCCCACCCTTTCTGGGCAGCACCGTGGAAAGGCTGTATGTAGTGGGGAGGGACCACGATGTGGCCAGTTTCCTGAAAGGCTGGATTTCCTGTGCACACTGCTCCCCTGGGAATATGGGATGTGCAGTGTGGAGTACCTGTATGCACCCCAGCTCTGGCTGAGATTAGGCTATGGTCTGCTATGACAGTTTATGCCGCATGCTTTTTGACTGCCCTTTTTCTTTGAGGCTGCTCAGACTTAGGAGATGGTAACCTTGTTTTTGGCCTCATTCTCTCTGGATGAGGAAGGTGAGCTCTGCAGCCTAATTCCACCACGTAGCATTTAAAGAGCGTGTCCTGCTCTCCTGGTCTTGCCTCTTCCTGGGGAGGGTACTGCTTTTGAGGTAAGATAAGGGAAATTGTCTTGGTTGTTTATGCACAGCGATCATGGTGTAACCCACAGGGGGTGTTGGTGGTGAAGGCCCCTACTCCTTGATGAAGGATTCATGTGATCTTTTTTGTCTGTGACAACTACAGTTTAATTAAACAAAATTCCTCGAAGGCTGTCTCTGTATCAAATAGTGTTTTTCTGCAACTGTTTAAGTATTCAATTGAGTGTGAAGGTGAGACTGTTTTACCATTATAGTCATGTATTAGTTTGCAGACAGAGCAGTATGCAGTGGTAAATAGAACTTTTGATTTTCTGCCACTGTTGTAGGACCCTGTTATGTTTATCCCTAAATAGTAATTAAGATTCTCTCTGTTTCACTGTATGCTTGCTTACTCCTTCTGAGTAAGGACAGTTATTGCTGTCTTAATATTTCCTTTGGGGTCTATGAGATTTATTTCTAAGATAAGAAATATCTTCCTTTTGCAGGAGTTTTGCAATTGTTTATGTGAAAAGTTCTGTCAGGGCTTCTGGTGGCATGTTCCTAGTACCTGATATGGTAATAAATATGGATACCTTTGGCATCTGCTGTGTTCTTGTTGCTACACCCTTTCAAACAGCAATCAGTGATGCAAAAGGGACATGAAATCTACCAACACTGGATCCCTTTTGCCTTAGAACTTGATAGAGGGCCTTACGGCTTCACTGTCCAGATTCGTTCTGATGAATAATAACACAGGTCATGTATTTGAGCTGGGGCTACAGCATGTGCAACATTGTCAAGTTGTAAGAGCAAAGAACAGGTTGCTAGAGTCTTAAATCTCTAGGGTGTTTGCATCATAGCAGCAACACCCAACAACTGAGGGTAAGGAAGGTATGGAAATAGCTCAAAGCTATGCAAGTAACCTCCCGGCTATGACTTCCACCATGCCTCTTTTGGAGAATGAAAATACTGGTGCATGTGGTAAACTTGTTAATTTTTCAAAACTGTCAAGTCGAAGGACTTCATTTTGTACAGAAATGTTTGTTCTCAGTTACTAAACTGATGCCTATGTCTTACTGTTTGGAGGGAAACCAATCTTCTAATCACCAAACCTCCTAACTCTCACATTGTAGGTGTTCTACCACTGAGAATTTTGGAATAATTTTCTCAGTTTGTTTTATTAGTATTTTATCATGGCTTTTTTAAAAAGTATTTTTTATCTGTACAACAAAGCACAGAGAAAATTAGTCCAGAAATAAACGTAATGTTGTCTTCACTCAGTGGTCAGACTACAGAGGCATATTTGTTTCACTTCCCTTTTGTAATTGGTTCTTGTGTGGGCCACAGATCTTTCTCTCTGTAGTTACAGTAGCTAGGTTCAGATGGTACAATAAGTACTTGTTAACTTCCTACTGATCTTGTCATCTAATTTTTTTTTTTACTCTTTGAAATGGAGGCAAGAAGAGGGGGAAAAAAGGTGTGATTTTTCATAATACACGGTGAGTATAATAGTGGAAATTTAAATACTGTATTTAAAAATTGTGTTCTCCTTGGCATTTTATAAAAGAAATGAGTAACAATCTCTTCACCTTTTTAGGTTTCTTTTTTTTGAGTGGCCTGTCAAATTTAAACCTGGGATTTCTATGTATTTTCATTGCTGTAGATATTTCATGTGTGTAAACAGAATAACCCAAGTGAATTCTAGCATATAGAAATTATTAGAAGTATTTAAAGCTGATTTCCATGTTAGTGTAACTGACAGGTTTCTTAAACTTGCTAGTCATGGAGGAAGAGTTTTACATTCCAGTGTAAGGATGAATTCAGCTGGTAGGGCTTTAGTATTTACTGAAGCTAATGTTAGGGACAATTTCTGCTGGTTTGTAGATGCAAATTTCCCTGTAACATTAATGCTGATTCTACAGTAGAGCTTTGTCTATGGTTTTCTGTGTGTTCTGGTGTATTTTTGGTAATGTTAGAGCACTTTTTCATAAGTCATCAAAAAGCACCTTGTAGGAGTAGATGAGATGTGCTTTTGTATATATGAATAAAATTGATATGAACACACTTTATTTAAGGCCTTTTTGATCTTTGCATTGTAGTAGCAAGAATACTCTTCTGCCAAATTGCTGGACTTCAGTTGTTAGCTAAATCTGAGTCTAGGAGACAGAAGCAGTCAGTATAAATCACTAGCAGAGATACCACTCTGGAGGGATCTGTACTCCAGGCTTAAGAATATATACTATGTTTTAGTTGGAACAGATGGTTTGACAGGCTCTTGTCCAGTTCTTTACTTGTTTATCCCTTTGCTCATGCTCTCGCTTGCTCCCTTTCTCAAAGTTATTACTTAGGATAGTAAGACACTTAGTGCAATCCTCTCAAAAACTGAGAGCCCAGCAAATTGGTAGTCTCTCTCAGTGTAATTGTGTTTCCTGAGGCTGGGCTCACACTGTGTGAAATTGAAGAACATGCACATGTTCTAGCAAATACTGAAATTTTATCCAAAGATGTATTCAGATGGGTTGCACTTAGACAAACTAATATGCTCTGAAGGGAATGTGGTGGTAGTTTTGAACAGCTGTAGCATGAGTACACCTTTCTGGGATTCTTGCTACCAAGAAATTGTAAATTAAGTCTTACTACTGCTGTATTGTAATGTAAATATAGATCATACCACGTAAGACATGCAGCATATGAGGACATTTGCCTAACAAATGTTTTGTCAGTGCCCAACAGTATATTTTTTCTTCATTGATCTTGACAGCCGTAAAATGCAAACTGGAATGCAGATGTAAGGCAGTGGAGCCAGCCCTAGGCTGGGCAGCCTCGGATGCTGCTGGATGGGTGAAGACATTCCAAGCTCCTTTACTTTCCTATGTGCATTCCTGAAATGACAGTCAATGGAAAGCATGGCATAAGAGAAGCAGCATTCCTCAGCTGTTTCCTTTCTAGTAATTTCAAGACTGTAAGATGGAACAAGAAGGCAAAAGATGATCATGGTGCTTGAAGGGGGGTGAGGTAGCATTGTTAATTTTTTTTTTTTTTTTAATGCATTGTTTTGACAAGACCTGGTACTCAGCCGTTGAGTTTCAGTTGTTGAGCACACCGAATCAGCCACTGTGCTTATCCTGGAAACACTGAATCTTTGCTCACTCATTGCCAAAACCAAAATTAGAGCAATATGATGAAGCCTTTGAACAAGACTGTTTCCCATTTATGCCTGAATGGTGTTAGCACTTACCCCATTAACAATATATTTGTTAGGCTAATGGCTTCTAAAGGTCTGTTAAACAGAGTGAAGAGTGGAGTTGATTTTAAGATGAGAATGAAACCCCTGACAATCTTCATCAGTAAATGTAACCTCATTTTGGGCTTACACACAGGTTTGTCTTCAAGATGGCAAATAAATAGTTCCTATAATACTGTAGTTTCTGAATACTTAAATTTGGTCTATTACTAGCACATAACCATCTATTTTGATAGTAAATTATCTGTGATCTGTGGTTGTTAGAAATGGTTCTAGCCTTAAAACATTCAAAAGGGCCAAGTCTCACTGATATGTTTTGGGGTTTTTTTTATTTTCAGATCAGTCTGAAATATGCTTTAATTTTTTTCCCCATGTTATGATTTAGTTCAGGGTCTTGAGTTGGAATTACGGCAGCTTGCTTTTGATGTGATCAGTTAGCCAGCCAATGGTGATTATTATACAAGTTTTAGTTCTGGGGTAATTATTTAGTTTTGCAGTCTCTGTTTTACCACCCTGATTGTGAAGCTAGAAGTGTAACTGGAGTAATATATATACATATATATGTCTATTTATAGATTTTTCTAGATATATATTTAATATATATTTTGATTTTTAAAAATTTTTATATATACACTTCCTGAATATTTGAGGTTTCTTGTACATCAGGGAGTTACTTGCAAGTGTTGTCTTTGTGTTGCGGATGTGATATAGATGTGATGTATGTACACATATAATTTTTTTTCAGTGTCATAGAATTTTCTTTTTATTTGTTCTTTAACAGAAAGAGTGAGATAAATAAGAAAATAAAAACTGTTTGTTAGTAGTTCTAATTAATCTCCAGACTAATGGGATGAACTTACTTTACTATTTTTCTCAGTTTCACACTTGAAGCAAGTATTTCTCTAAGGCAGGATAACAGTATCTTCATCTGGTAGCTGAGGTGAGCACAACTGACACACTGTATGTGTTTCTCAGTGCTGTCTGCACTGTCAGTGCTGCCTTCTAAAACACTTAACTTAGATTAAGCTTTCACTGAGGAGCTGCATTCCTCTGTCAAATCTGCAAACCATGTGGGCCCCTTTTGAAACTGGAATACCATCTCAGACTTACTGCTTTGAAACTTTCAGCTTGCAAATATCCTGAAATTTGCTTTAGTGTTCTTGAGTGAAAACCTGTGCTTCTGTTACCGAAGTGGAAAAGTTGTTATTTTAAGGCTGCAAAGCATGTTGTCCCAAGTTTTAACAAAAGTGTTGTTGCTTGCAGTGTGTTTGCAAATAGATACAATTATACTTGAATAAGTAGGCTTAATTAAGTGAATAATCTTAATGAAATAAATTAGTTTTCCAAAAGTGTGCCTCCCCAGCCCAGAGATGAAACAATCTGAAACTACTTGTATTATTTCCTCAATCAGTGTGAATTTTGACTGCTGTTCCTGTATTCTGTAAAATATAAGTAACCCTGCTTATTGTTGTTGCAGCATTGTGTTATTTTTCTATTTAGGTATGAAAAATCAAAGCTCTTAAATTTGTTTTGCTAATCTGTTATTTGGAGATGTTTTTAAACATGGTGCTTTAGGTGCTGAACCCACTGCAAGTTTGGACAAAATTAATTACCTTAGGTTTTATCCAAAATGAAGAGTGAAAATTGAGGTGCGCAACATTGTGTCTGCAGGCCAGATTTGGACTCTTGCTAAGTAATGATCTCAGTTCTATCAAATCATACAAAACAATGTCTTTAGAAAGTTTTGCCAAGCTTCACAATTTGCTACCATTTTTTTGTTCAGCTACTGTTGCGAATTGAATGTTTTAGGTCCTGTTTTTTTTTAATGAGGAGCCTGCACTTCATCTCAGTAGAAAATAAAAGTGTAATGTTTGCCTCTGAAAGAAGAATTTTTGTGTAATGGGAATTTCTTGGTTTCTGAGTATAGCAGAGCTGACGGGGTGAGTTGTGCTAGTGCTGGGACTCTCAGTGGGTTTTTGTTTATGAATCTCTCTGGACATGGCTTTCTGGTCACTCGTTTTCTCCTTTCTTGCAGACAGCCTAGGCAAATACTTGGCGCTTGTGTCTCTATAGCTGTGCTTGTATGTGTGTAATAGTGGTAATGAATGCTCATACTTGTGTACTACAGTGCTTATCGGGTATTCGTACACTTAGGAAGAGAAACAGCTTTCCTCCATCTCTGCAGAGGAGTAACTTAACAGGTCTAGTGGCTCTTGTACTTAACACTTCTAATAGACTTATAAAATATTGAAGGTGGGCTTTGCCCTGATCTACCAAATATTCCTCCAAAGAGAGCTCATGAAGTTATTGTAAAAACAAGTTTCATCTATAGCTCTAGGTAAATATAGCAGTAGTGATTTAAAAACTACTGTTTTTCAGGAAAATAAGGAAAAACTTGGTGTGAATCACAAAAGATACATTATATATTTTGTAAAGTGTTTTATCAGTTACCCATGCGAGATCTTGGGGGTGGGAGAGCTGTTTCTCAACTGTTTTCTCAGTAATTGAAGAGATTGCTGTATTTTGTAATAGTAAAAAATGTTTTGATTATAATTATAGCAAATAGTATTTGCAAGCTCAAGTAGCTGTGAAGACGTGACTGCTGCAGATAAGTATTATTAGAATTTTTTGCTGCAAGAAGCCTGACCTTGTGAGAATTGCTTTACCTGTGAACCAAGTACTGTAGCTTTCTGCAGCCTAATTATTAGCAGGTTCGGTGGCTCAAGGAACATGGAAACAGGAGTTTTTCTGGGTGCGTATGGAGCAGTTCCTGAGGGAAGATCAACAACTTCAGTTTGGCTTACAAAAAGTTTACAAAAGCCAGGAAAACCTACTGGAACAAAATGCGTGATTAATAAGATGGTGGATTTCAAAAGCTGTTGATGCAATTAATGGTTTTGGCATCCTTTTTTAGAGTAAGACACCTGCCATGTCAGGTGTGTATGCTGGATTAAAACATAAAACCAAGAAAGCTCTGGCATGGAAAAGCTTGGATGATAGTCCTATAAAAAATACTTTTCATTTTAAGATTGTTTTTAGGATTTTTTGTTGGTTTTCTTGTGTGTGGTTTTTTTTCCAAGACACAGCATATAAATAAAATCATCAGTAGAACTTGAAGGCATGCACACTATAGGGATTCAAATAAAAGACCAAACAGCACTTAAAAGGAACTTTTTATTAAGAAACCTTGGCATCAGAGCCATAGATTCTTCAGTGACATAATTTATCATCAACTGTGCAGAGATATGACTGAAGTATTTGCTTGAAGAGCTAGTGTGTCATTTCCCCCTTTTGGGAGATCCTCCAAGGGCTTTGTATCTCTGCAGTTGCTTACCTGCACATATTGTAGGAAGTACTTTGTCTTTTCAAGACAAACTCTCCCGATGGCATTTGAAAGGCTTCGTTCTTTAATTTCTTCTAGGACTTTGAGCACTTTTCGTTTCTTCTCTGTAGTTGTCTAATTTTGTTTTATATTGCTAAGTTAAATGACTTAAATATAGGAGAATTTTCTTGGTGGTTTTTTTTTCCCTGTTCATTTTGCTTTGTCATGTTTCACTGCTGATAATGTATTTGATAACATGCTTTGCATTCTGTTAATACTTGGAGGGTGCTTATGCAGAATTTAAACAATTAACAGCCTAAGTCAACTGATTTGGACTGCTTTATTGCAGCTTAAACTGCAAATATTACTTGAGTTTTAAACTTCAGGTCAGAACCTTCAGTTTTCAAAACAAAAGTGGTTTAAAATCTGTCTTCACCTGTTTTTGCAGTTGTGCTCATGATGGGCTGTAGAGCTGAGGAGTGTCACTTAACTAGGAGTGACATCACTAACTGTTTTTATCACTGCACTTCTGTACTTATCTTTTCGTAGCTGTCTGATTCATGAGACCTGTATTACACCATACAGTTGCGTAAGTTTCTCTTTTTAAGAAATTCTACAACCTAGACGAAGGTGGACATATGGAAAGACAGGGTAGAAAATAACCTTCTGATCCTAAGATAGAACAGTGACAGAGGTAGGCATTTTTTTAATCCAGGTAAGTTGTCCTTCTTTTCTTTTTCTGTGCTCTTGTCTCCTTGTTCTACTTGTGCTACAGAAACTGAATTTTTGACGATCAAATCCATCTGCCTTGTAGCTTTTAATAAACAAGCAGCATTGGTTGGTTATTGGTGCTTTTAGAATTGTGAAAGCAGTCTCCAAATTCAAGTCTTCATCTGTTGAGAGCTTAACAAGGTGCTGGTGTTTATAGAAACCCAGCATGTGCCCTACTTTGATTTCTTTCTCCAAGAAAGGTCTGATGCAGGTTTGTTTCCTTTAGTACTATCAGCAGCCTTTGAGACACATGATGTTTACATTTCTGCTTCTCTTCCTCATTGGGATAGCTAAGATGACTCTCCATCCCCCCAAACCCATGAGTGCACTATAAATTTCTCTCTCTGGAATGTTTTAACTTTGCTTAATGCAAGGAATAGCAGAATACAAGGAGTTGTTCCTGTGAAGCCAAATATGTAAACCAAAGATTTCCATATACTTTGGCTTTTGTCACCTCAGCGTGTAGATTGTGAAATGCTTCTGCCGCTTCTTGATTCACTGAGAATATTATGACTCTGTTAAGCTATTTACATCTTAATCCCAGTTATTTATCATAGAATGTTAAGGGTTGGAAGGGACCTTAATGATCATCTAATCCCAGCCAAACCCCTGCCATGGGCAGCGACAACTACTAGATTGGTCTAGGTCCCGTCCAAACTTTGAACACTGCCAGGGCTGAGGCATCCACATCCACAGCCTGTTCCAGTGTCTCACCACCCCCCCAATAAACAATTTCTTCTAACAGCTAGTCTAAATTTCCCCTCTTTCTATTTGCCTCCATTATTCCTGGTCCTATCGCTACATTTCTGACAAAAAGTCCCCCTCCAGCTTCCCAGAAGCCCCCTTTCAGGTACCTGCTGTAAAGTGCCCATGCAGCCTTCTCTTCTCTGGGCTGAACAGCCCCAATTCTCTCAACTTGAATCTGTGGGGAGGATGCTCTAGTCCTTGTATCAGCTTTGTAGCCTTCCTCTGATGCTCCCAAGGTAAGGGCATGAAACTGTTGGAGCAAATCCAGAACTGTACACAGTGCTCCAGGTGGGGTCTCACAAGAGCAGAGTAGATGGGGAGAGTCTCCGAGTCTCCTCCCTTGACCTGCTGGCCACACACCTTTTGATGCAGCCCCAGATGATTGGCATTCTGGGCTGTGAGCGCATGCTGACAACTCATGTTGAGTTTTTCATTGAATGTCATCCCAAACGGGCTGCAAGACCATTCACCACCACTCTTTGGGCACAGCCCTCCAGCCAGTTCTTAACCCAGCAAAGGGTGCATTTGTCCGAGCCATGGGCTGCTGGCTTTTCCAGGAGTGTGCTATGGGAGCTGGTGTCAAAGGCTGATGAATAGCAGGGTGATGGGGTCTTCTGGAATAACTAAGGAAAGGTAATATGTCTGCCCCATTTTCTGGAAGGGAAGTGGAGGGAATGAGAGTAACCTTTAATTTGAAAATTACACCTGGCACAGTGTCTAAACTGAAAAATGTGACAGGGCTGTAATATACTGGCTAAATGGACTGGTCTGTCATGGTAAGAGAATCCTCTCTTTAGCCAGCAAGGGGTGAGTTTCTGCAATTGAGTCAGTGGTCTGGCTACTTTGCTGTCTTGAATTTGATTGTGTACTCTGAGGCTTGTTTAACCTGAGGCTTTTGACTTGTCATCAGGTGCATCTCTTTGTCACAGGTAATGTCCAGAAAAGCAAGAATCAAGGGGAAGTGCTGCATCTGCATTGAATGAGTGCAGAACGTCAGATTGAACTGGTTATGGTAAAGGCTGTAGGACTTGCAGTATTGAGTAAAGCTTATTGAAAACCTCTTGCTGAAGATGCTGTACTAAGAAGTAGCTGTGGTCAAGAAAAGTTACATTTTTCCAACAGAAGTAGATATCTTCTGTAGGCAAGTATCAGAAGGTTATAGATTAGAGCAATCTCATAGCAGTTTTGGCTATTTACTTAGCTTTAGAAGTGTTTGGATATGTCTGAACTTTCTGATCTATTTCACTTAACTTCTCACTTCTATCCCAAAAAGTGGTAGTGTGTTTTTAAAACTGCTGTGATGGTTGTGGTATAAGTGTATATACTTTTTCCCCCTCCCACTTCAAGTGGCTTTTCTTTGCAGCTGTTAAGAGGTGTTTTCCTGCCATATAGTTTATTGACACTCGTGATATCCACTATGTTCAGGATTTGATGGGCAGGTGTGCTCTAGAACCTTCAGATGTACTGTAGTGATGTAACTAACCTGTAATATCACCATGTCTTCATGCTATTTTTACTAGTTTACAGTTACTATAGTTACTGTATGACTAGAACAGGTGCTTAGCTGACTGACTCTACTCTTCAGCCATAAAACAAAGAGTTAAATTTTTGCCTTTAATTATGTCTGAGTCTTTGATACGATAAACTCTTGCAGCATTATTTTTGAGCTTGGGAATTAAAACCAATGTCAGTAAATTTTTTTTTAGAAGAATGTTCAAATTGATAAGCTTTAACTTTTGAGTCTCTAATTTAGTGTTGACTTTGACCTGTGATTTCAATATACATGTCACATACAATTAAAGGATTCTGAATTTTCTGTATTGTCGTAATTCTTTCCTATATTTTGCTAGAAGTCATAACAACTTGTACTACCACTAAGTGTCATAAATCACTAATCCTTTTTTTTTCCCGACTTCTTGCTAAGGACTGTGGGGAAGGAGAAGAATGGATGTTCTGCATTTGCTAACTGGTAAACATACCAGTTATACATGCCACTGAATTTTGAGATAGAGAAGGCTTTGCATGAAGCCAAAATCCTGACTCTCCATCACTGTGATATGGGATTATTTAATTTGTAATTTCATCCAGCATTTGAGCTAAAAATGCTAGAAGTAGATACTAAATTCTCCAGTAGTAGCTGAATCTCAGTAGTAAAGTTCAGTGCAACTTTGGCCTCTGTTGATGAAGCTCTAGTACACTTGCTGTGATGAACTTTGTTTTGTGCATGTATTGGCACAAGCAGCTCCTTCAGCTTGTAACCAACTATGATGTGTAATCAAGTATAGCCAGATTGCTCTGACCTCCTGCAAGTTGGTCTCCTAAAATGGAAATTATTCATTTTGCAGATGGAAATTGGAGCCAGGCAGCTGTGAATTCCAAGAGACAAATACTGAAGCAAATTCATAACTTTGTTCTTCTGTTCAAAAACCAAATGACAGTTGAGTCTTGCATTTGCCACTTGCTTGCAATCTAGTATTTTTTTCCAAAAAGTCAGCAAGGCACTGCTTACTATCTGAAGTTTTGTTTCTATTTTCAAATAGGTCTTTTCTTCGTAATTTTTACTTTCTCTAGCTTCCTCCCATAAAACAACAAACTCTTGCTATCCCCCAGCGTTTGCCTCTGTGGCTGCTGTTTCAGGGAGTTGGTGTTAATTTGCATTGAATTAGCTTTTACTGATTGGATAGCAGAATGCCAGGATAGCTTGACAAATATGTACATTTTCATGCAGCAGTGACACTGATCACCTGCAGTTGTAGGGGATGGTGTGGAATTGCCGACCTAAAAGGCCTATTAAATGTAGAAGTGCAAACTATGTGCTTAAAAGGACACTTCCATGAATCTGTGGCTCAGTATAAATACACTGCCTAAATGGAAGATTTACTGTTTCATCCTTAGTTTAGCTTTGGAAATTAAAGACAAAAACTGGGTGAAATTGTATTAGTGCTGTTGGTAGGGTTCTGTGCTGTTTCCAGGGGACTGACTACTCATTTAAACTTACAAAAGCATCATTTAACTGATGTAGAAATCTTTAGTCTTGTGTGAAAGCTTGCTGCATATTTTAGGTTTTCATGGAGGTTTGCGACTAGCACTACTTCTGGTTTAGTTTTTTACAAAAATCTGATTTGTAGGCAGAAGCAGAACTGGAAATCTATGCAGGCAAACCACCGAACAGTTCTACTAACGTGTTCCCAAGGATCCTACATAAACTGTGAGAAAAATTATGCAAGCTCCTTAATCTGCATTCCTGGTAGCCATACTGAAACCTTGCATTTAAAGAAAGAAGGCTTTTGTGGTTGTGCCCTAAGGCTGGGACAAAAACCAAACTAATGCAGTGAAAGATGCAAAATGGTAAGGATCTTTACCAATATCCAAATCGCACTAAGAATTCTTTTTGGTGGGAGGTGCTTTTTGGATGACCACTAAGAAGGTGAAAGACAAAATTGAGCTGTGGTTTGCTGAAAATTATGTGCAAGAGAAAAAAACACAAAACACAACTGAAAAACTTCTACTGATCCTTGAAGACAAAAAACTGCTGTTGCACTGGTTTTACAACATTTCTGATTTAGCTCTCAGAGGGTGGACACTGTAAGCATGGTGCTACTTTCTGTTATGAGATGGGCTGTATTTAAAATATATAAAGTACCTTGAGATGCTGGCTGTTGAATGCCTGGTGGAAAGCTCTACTACTTCTGCCACTGAAGTATCTGGGAGATATTTGCTTAGCCTTTGTCTGTGTACTTTCAGGTGAAATAAAAATGAGAGGGTTTTTTTCTACTGTAAAGACTTTTTTTTAATCTGAGTTATGTGGCTTTTGATTTATAGGATATAAGGAATTCTGACTTCCTCAAATCCTTGGCCATGGAAAGCAAGTACATAACTAGAGATGGGATGCTTACTGTAGTTGTGTACCAAACAATCTTCTGTTTCTTGCTGTGTTCTGGTGCCTTCTTTTTGTTCTTCCTGAAGTTACCAGAAGAAATAAAATTATTTTTGCTTTGCTCATCTTTTTCATGTGTACATTTAGCCAACAGTTTTAGAATGCTGTTTGATATTATATTGACCTTGATAGCTTGTCGTGTGGTCTTCCCTGTTTTAGTCAGTCCGAGCAAGGAGTTTCTCTCTATAGTCTAAATGCCGGCATACGGGCTTCAGTCTGCTGAACAGGGATGTCTTTGCTCAATCTATTCCTGGATCTAAGAGCTTACTTTTTTTGGCAGGTAGGTAGGCATGTGTTGTAATCTTTCCACCTACTGCAAAGTTAGTCTGGACAAAAGTTGTGTGGTCTTAATTCCTGAAAAGCGTGATGTAGGAAGCAGAGAAGTGAGTGGAGAGAAGGAATTGTGGCAGCATATCCAAACAGAAAAGGTTTATTACAGAGAGTAACAAGTTTTGCTATAGTAAAGCATTCTTTGTTCCATGAAGCAGAAATGTAAAATGCAGTTGTTAACTTTAGTGCTGTGTAAGTAAGCAAATATTTATTTAATGCATGCTTCTCTTACATTACTTTCCTAGAGTTTGCAGCAATCTTGCCTTACCTTGTCTTTTGACTTTTTTTTTTTTTTAATGACGTGAACAGGGGACCAAGAGAAGAGGTGCCGGGGGGCACTGGCTGGATGAGAAATGAGTTTGAACACTAAGTGGTTTTTTGATGTGGGGTTTTTTTTTTTAGTGAAAGTAGGGTTTAGATTGTTTGCTTTGAATAATGATTCTTTGAATTGAATACAGAAACTCAGATGCCCAGTATAGTTCTTTAGGACTATTGTTTGGGGAGATTGGAACTTCTGTTGGTGTGCTAACTTACGCTTGTCTGTCTGGTTTTCTTGTTTTGTTTTTAATTTTTTTCCTTTTTGGAGATACTGCTGTTTTTTGCTACACTCCGGTAGCTTTTTGGCTCCTGAAGCACAAATCTCTTCCAGAAAACCTGAATTGCTCCGCAGATGTCCATATGGATCTTCCCGGAGGTCCTGGTCCATGTTTAGAGCTCTTAGGCGTTACAGTAATGCAGGGACTTACATGGTAACTGCGGTATTCAATGGCTTTTCTCTCATGATCTGCCTGACATACAGACACAGCAGAAATTCCTAATGAAACAGTGGCTTTGCTTGTGCTACTGTCTGGAGACATCATTCCTGCTCTACAGTGCATCATAGTGGAAGATGGGTGTGAAGTCTGGGGAGGAAGAACACAATCAAATACGTGAAATATGCTTGCTTGCATTTTAATGTTTGATTGTTTTTGAAGAATAAATATTTTTCTACTTATACCATTTTGTCAAACATAGGTTGTACTTCATTTGTATCTGTAACTGGTGAATTGAGGAGCACTGTGGCAGTATGGGGGGGGGAGAATTGTCCACGGTTACAGGGCTGTTTGGTGTTTGCTTTGTGGTGTTTTATTTGTTTTTTAACTTACCTGACTTATTCAGAGTAGTTGGGAAGACATAATTATTCAGAACTTCTTTAGGGTAACTTTACTCCAACTTGTATACATTTTGCCATTTTTTTGGAAACAAGAATGCTGTCATGTGAAATCACCTGATCCTGCAAAATGTAAATTTTTCCTGTAATAGTGTCTTCACACATTTAATGTAATAGCTATTAAAGACAAAAAAGCAGTCTTGCTGTTCAGAGAGTTTATTTTTAATGTCACCAAGAGGATCTTTCAACAGTCTCTAATTTTTATTAAGTTTTCATTCATATAAAGCCAAGATCCTAAAGTGATAAATTAAAACTACACAATTTAGCATAGGTTACCTTCTAGCATATAACATTGTATAAGTTAAGATCCCTGGTGGTTAAAGGATGTAAAAGTTGGGTTTATAAAATCCATATAAGAGGTGATAGAACTGTTGCTATGTGTTAGTTGAGGGTGAAGAAGGAATGGGTTAAATTTTGTACTTCAGTATTGAAGTGTTCTAAAGATTTACTTTTTTTAAGTAGATGGCCTGTAACTCTTGCTTCAAGCTCATTTTAATTGTTAATTTCAGCAAATTTTAGCTTGCTTCAACTATAGTTTTGTAGTTGTGATGCACTGAACATGCTTAGACTTAAAGCATCCAATAAAAACAAAGTTGCTTGCAGTAATGGAAAAAATGACTCAGTGCAAGTTGAGAACAGAAATTAGCTAAAAGGCAAACAGTAATTCTTAAAACAGAAGCTAAGTTTAAGCGCTTCATAAACTAGGTTGAAGATCATTCTGTTCTTCTGGTTTTCCACTTACACGAGTGCTTCAGTCATAGTGTTCATGTTTCATTTTTACTAAAATTTCCCAGTTTTGCCAAATAGATTTTTTACTTTGAAATGCTAGGATGAGTCTACTACTACCACCTTAGTTCAAGAACCATAAGACAAGACAGTACAGTCATCTGACATTAAGTTACAGTTTAACTGAGGAAATGCATACTGCGTGCTTATAAGTGAAAACTGAAGAATAAGGGTGATGTCAGTTTGCTTGTCTTCTGCCAATAGCTGTGTACTTCTTTGGAGTAATGATGAGGCTGCTGGTGATACAAGGGCCATCAACTGTTCAGGTTCTCTGGTATTCTTCTGCATCCCAGAGTTCTGAGATGTAGATCAATTCTCAGATGAAAGAAATAAGCCATTTCCGTATGAGCAAGACAAATCATGTACTGCAGTTCCACATTTAACCTTCATTTAGACCTCATATCTTCAGTTCAAGGCCTTAAGTACAGGGTAATTGTAAATATTAAGCATTAATAGGGAAGATTGCTGTAATTAGGGAGTCATTACTTCATAGTTGTGAGTGAGGCTAGCTCATAGATGTCTCATATAAAGAATGATATTAATCAACAATAAGGTGCTTCTTTCCTTGGATTCTTGTTTAATTCAAGCTGTTCTAACTATATGTTTGCCCAAGCTAAAACTAACAAATAGAATGTTCTTCTTAAACTACGTAGTCATATTCGGCAGTGTTGCATTCTTGTTAGACCTGTAGTTAGACATATAGCATGTGCCTACCAAAACAATACCAGGAACTTGTGTTGTAATGCATATTGCAATTGAGTAGACATTTATTTTATAGATACTTTTTTGTTACCTCAATGCTCCCTAAATATGCTTGTAAATAACATGGCAGGAACTAACTCGTGATTTTATGACATCCAAATGAGCTCCACATTACAGAAAATTGTCTTTGTCATTGGGTTGCACAAGAGGAAGTGGAAATTAAACACAGAATCACTTCTTTTTAAGGTGCTAGTTCTCAGTTTTACACTTCTTTTACCTTCCCACATCCAATCCTTTATGTTGGCTCCTGCATGAATGCTGTCTTCATTATGCAAATGGCTTAAGGCACAAGCATGCATAGGCTTCTTCCCTAGATAGCATTAGCTTCCCAAACAAGAATGGGGAAGTCCTGGAGGAAGAGCTTTGGTGTACCTTTATAGGCATTGGCCACATTTGAGTCCATCAACAGTTTTCTAATCTCATTGTTAGAGTCCAGAGTCACCTGAACACAGCAATTTAAAACAGGGAAAATAAACACAGTGTGCTTTTTTCTTGCTGTCCTAGTTGTGATAACATCAATTCAAGTTACACTTGATAACTTCTTCACCAGCTATTGTTGACCACTTTTAAGAATGTTATTCATCAATGCCTGACACCTTCAATTGAAAACCTCAGTTTTCAATCCTTGTATAAGAAACAATGATTAATTTCTTTACAAGTCTTTATAGGGCTTTACTCTTGGAAACACTTAAACTCCTGTAAATACCACAACTTCAGTAGAATTATCCATAAGGCTTGCAGATTTGCGGCTAAACTCTACAGCCCTTGGTATACTTGGAGCATCATTTTTCAGTGCTCAGGTCTAAAATTATATCTTCTAGATTCTCCAGAACTATAGCTGTAACTTAAACACATCTTTCTAGGTTGTCCCTATCTATAGCAATAAACAACTCATATCCAAGCACAGAGTTTGCATCTGTTTTTAGCTAAATGAGTTGCTTAGCAAAACGAACTATGGTAATACCTAAACCTGTTTTACTGCAGTACTTATCAAAGTACTTTTTCTGGTCTGTTGTATAATTATATGCTTTGCTTTTGGAATAGTGTGGTTAAATGCAAACCCAAGAGCAGCAAGATTGTGTAAATGTATTTTGTGTCACCATTGTTTCTTCTTCATGTGGAACAGCTTTGTGTTTGTGTGACATAGCTCCGTTTTCTTCAGCTTAGTTAGTGACCTTGCCCATTCATACATGTGCTGGTGTCCTGATTTTCACTAAGACTATAGGAACTGATTCTCATAACCATCTTAAATCTTTTTCTTCTGAACCTCAATATGTACATTGATTTTAATGCAAATATGTATGTATTTTATTGATGGGTATAGCAATACAATGGTGTTATATGAAGATACAAAGAACAGCTGCAAAGTTACTGGAAGTTTCGTCACTAGAAAGTGACTTGATTTGGATTCACCTAGTCTGGATCTGAACTTTTTATTCTTCACTTTGAGCTTAGAAAGTGAGTGTTGCATTCTGCTAGGTATCTTCTTTCACAACTATCCTATGCAGTTGAGATGCAATTTTGTGATTAAAATGAGGATGGGCACTGCCCCAACATGTGATCAAGGTCAGCTGTTTGTAGGCTTTGGAAGAATGCCTGTTTACATTTGTAATCTTACTAGACTTAAAACTTTTAAATTGTCATATATTAAAACTTTTTATTTGCCCTGACCTGAATTTCCATTCTTTTCCTAAACGATCCTAAGGACTGGTGGACTAAATTTTGTTGATAATCAGTTACTGTTTATTCTCACTATGCCTAGGCAGCAGGAGTGTGGAATGAGGAAGGGGCAAGATATGAACTGATGGTAAAAGTTCTAGCTAATGCCTGCTGGTGACTGGATAAGAAGGCTCAGAGTGACTGTGTAGTATCAACTCCTGTTTGTGTAGGACCTCACATCTTGTGGACTGCAGCTTAGGATGTTTAATTGCAGAGTATGTGATTGTTTTAGCAACCTGCTCTGTCTCAGACACTAGTGATTTCCATGGGAAGAGAGTAAATTGTAGCCCAGACTAACTTGGAAGGGCAAAAACTCACCTGCCGTCTCATTTTCTTCTCCCTCTTGCTCACTAGCATGTTACAGAGGAGTGCTGATGATATTTGTATGTCTGCAGCATGCTACAGTTGTGTTACATCTTTTGCCTAACCTAATTTAGTCTAATGAGTAAGTCCTCAGCAGGGCAGTAATAGGTATTTTCTGTGCAATTCCTAAGGACAGGAGTGTTAATGCTATATTGCTTCAGTTTTACTTGGTGCTTTATATTTAGTGCAGGACTGATAGGGAATGAGTTTGATTCTAGAAGTGTATCAATATAAGTCCTTTCAAACAAAAGCTCAGCATCTCAGCTGAGGCATCCCACAGAGGCAATCTCTGCTCTTAAAGATTTCTTGTAAGGAGAGACCATATATGTGCCTTTTTGAGTCCAAGACCAAATAAAATGTGCTTTTAGCCAGTTGATACCCTGAGAGCAAAAATTTAGTTGTAGCTACTCTAAATTTATCTGAAGTAGCTTGGTATAATGATACATTTTTCTGAACTAAGAATGCATTTATTTAGATAGTTAGGGATGTAGATACTGTGAAGTACCGTTCTGTCATTATTATAGACTAAATGCCTACACAAAGGCACAGTGCTTGCTTGTTGACAGCTCCTGTATGTGCCCATTCACTCTTATGTAGGGAAGTTTGATTTGTTCACTTGACAAGTTATATAGTGAATGAGCTTGCAGTTGGAGTGCAGTAACTTCTAAAATGGTGTAAGAACTAATTGAACAGTCCATTAAATTGCTACTTAGGACAACCCAGTGACATGATCTTGAGAACAAGAGTCTTAGCTCTCCTGTGGATTAAATTACAAAAAATGTACAACTTCTTAAGGAATCTTTTTAATTTGGGGGAATGCTAGCCAAATGAATTCCAAACTTGAGTAGAGATGGCTCTCGATTCACAGGCTGGCATATAGGTTTCAAATGTATTTAGCTTTAGGGTCAAATTTAAGATCAGACTAAAGTTTCATCTTTTCACAAATTCAGTTGTTGTGTGTGCATGTGTGTATTTTTACCATGGTCACATATGTATTCCGTTTCTGTAATAAAGCTTGTTCTGGGTCTTGTTTGGCTATGCACTGCTTAGTTTTTCTACTTTGTTTTTTGTCACTGTCTTTGTTAGACGGAGTGTATTTGCTGAGGTGCAAAAAAGGTAGCTAGGTCTGGCAGCAGCAGGAATTTACTGGAAGAAGTAGTTCTGTTCAGATTGTGTTAACTAGAAACATATCTTGTATCCTTACAAGTCAATAGACTGTGTGTTGATTGAAGAACTATATTCTAGTCCTAGCCTAAAGCAGGTGCAAAATGTTGTAGTTAATTCAACAGATCTGGTTGTCTGGTATACAGAATACTAGGAGGTTTGGATATCTGTTTGAAGAGGAAACACAGTATTGACTAAAGTATGCATTGTATTGGCAAAACTGAGTTTTCATAAAGCATTGATTTGGGAAATTCTTATCTAAAAAGATTAATGCAAATATTAAGTGGAGGTTGTATATAAAACGTATGGCAGAGTTTTCTAGAAATTTTTGTGCTATGTTGGAAGTGTTGCTTCCCAATGTTTAAGTGCTTGATTCCTTCTGAAAAATACACCCTAGAGCTAAGAAGATACTGTTGTCATGCTGGCACATATCCCTACCTGAAGCTTTTTGTATTCCTGTATTTGTCTGTCTAATCCTGAAGTTCATATGTATTTCTTTTCTTGCCCCTTCTTCTAGACTGGTATTTCCTTCCATTGTTGCAAAAGCTCCCTTGCCCTTCTCAAGTGGAAGCTCTGCAGTCCTCTCTATTTTACACCCCCATCTAGTCAAGAATGTTGCTTTCTTCAGTTCTCCCTGTCCTTTCTCTGTAGACTGTATTACCATCTCCTTATAAGCACTTGCTCGTTAGAGTTATTCTTGTTGGAATCTAGGCTACAAATAATCTTTCCATGCAGCAAGTTGCTGCCTCTGATAAACGCAGGCTGCAGCCAGTAGCTGGCAGGGAGATTCATTTGCCGTCAGACCCCTGAATCAGGCTTTTCTGGTACTTTTCATTTGCACCAAAATCAAGGATGCTGTGTTAATGAATGCTGCCTGCAGTTTTGAAATTGATCTAGTTTTAATATTATGTAAAGAAATGCATTCAGTTGAATGTTAAGCTGTAGATTCTTCTGGAAAGCTACTTACATTAACTCAGGGCAAAAGTAATGATATATTTGTAAGATTTAATTCTGAAGTGTCTTAAAAATGTACTGGAAATGTTCATCTTAAAGGTGATATATAAACTAAATAGACTACATGGATAGATTTGTGTAAGCATTTTCCATGGGAATCCCAGTGCCTTATATGGTCAACTTGCTTTGTAGTGTTCCAGTGAAATGAAGGCAGCCATCCAACAGCAGGGGGAAAAAAAAACCAGCCCAGCTGGCTTTAGCTTTGTCTATAATACCCTCTTTCTTGGCCTCCTTCAGTAGCACAGTAGCTAATTATTAAAACTGAAAATGTGGCAAGAGCCTGTGTAGCTAGTAGGAGAAATTTCTTTTGTGGTAATGACTTTGTACTAAAGATTTTATTAATAAAGAGTAGTAGCCTATTGATAATACTGCTTTGTTGCATAATGCACTTTTACTATCATATAAACTGTTGTGCCTTTACCCAAGCTTGTTGTAAACTGATCATAATTCCAGTAGCTGTTACAGACAGAGCAGAGTAGAGGGGGAGAATCCCCTCCCTTGGCCTGCTGGCCACGGTCCTTTTGGTGAAGCCCAGGGTTGGTTATCTGGGCTGTGACCACAAACATTGGGTTTTCATCAACCATACTCTGCAGGGCTGCTCTCAATCACTTTTTTGCCCACCCCTATGGGATTTCCTGGGATTGCTGTGACACAGGTGTAGGACCTAGCACTTCGCTTTGTTGCACTTCATGAGGTTTGCATTGGCTCATCTCTCAAGCATGTCAAGGTCCCTCTGGATGGCATCGCTTCACACAGCACAGTGTCATCAGCAAACATGCTGAGGGTGTGCTTGGTGCCACTGTCAGTGTTGCTGACAAAGATGTTCAGCAGTACCTGCCCCACTACCAACTCCTGAGGGACTCCACTTGTCACTGGTCTCCACGTGGACAATGAGCCATTGACCACAACACTTTACTTTACGTGCAGCTATTCAGTCAGTTCTTCATCCACCAAGTGATCCATTCATCAAATACATGTCTTTCCAGTTTATAGGGAAGGATATCATGTGGGACAGTGTCAAATGATTTGCATAAGTCCAGGCAGATGGTGGTAGTTGCGTTGCCTCATCTGCCAATGCTGTAGCCCCATCAGATGCTAAGAGTTTAAATAAGCCTTTTGAGGCTTGCATATTGAGGGATTGCTTCAGAGGGATCTGGTTCAGGTTCTTCTGGAAAGAGCATCTGAATATAGTAGCACCACTGAGGTAAACTACCCTGTACTTACTCTAAGTAGTAGGATGCACAGAAACTTTACTGTAATTTTCCTTGTGGTAATTTATATACCTGTACTTCAAAAACCCTCCTGAATGAGAAGCTAGATTGTTAACCTTACTCATATCTCTTTATTCAGATACACTGAATCCTGTTGAATGCAAGAATGTCATTACCTTTACTTGTAGTCCTAATAAAAAAAGACAATATATCTTATATTGCACAAAAGAAAAAAAACAAAACACTTCATCACTTACCTACTGTGATGAGAGAAGTATCAGTAAAAATGCTATACTATTAATTTAACTTGAAGTGAAGAGGGTTTTTTCCTATGTCCAGCTGTCTGAGGCCTTTACCATTCTTTCAATTCGTCATATAGCTCCAGTACCTGATTTGGGTGAAAAGGAAAGGCCAGTCTACTGAGACCAGTGATAAGTCATTGTTGCTTCTGCTGATACGGAGCATTCCAATCAGTTTTCAGAAAAGCAGCTTTTGTTTCTTTATGTCTTTTGGGTTGCAGCTTCTACCGGCTTCATGTAATCACTTCAATTCATTGTATTAGCGGAAATGGTGAACAGATTTCTGTTATTAATGATTTTTAGTCTTGTATTACGTGATTGTCAGCATTATTTTGTTCCAGGCTGAAGAGTTCTTGCCTGTTGAGTTCTTTATCTGTGAGAGAGTCCATTCCTTTGACCAAGACTCTGGATCTTTATGAAGTCAGTTCTCTTACTCTTTTCAGCTATGAAGCTGTAAAGGAGGATGGAGTTTTTTAAATACTGAATCAGATTAGGAGAAGCAAAAAGAAAATTTCCTTGGATGGATCTATGTTTTAATATTCTAACATTTTGGAGTGTGATACGATTTTTCAGAAGAAATCCGTCTTTCAAATATTTTCGGATTTACCAGAAGAGTGCTTCAGGAAGAAGCTGATACCCAACAGAATTTACCAAGACCTAAAACAACCTACAGCACCATCCAGTGATATACCTAAGTTAATTTTGAGCGTGATAATTCAGAGCACAAAAGCTGTGCAGATGTCAGGTTACTGTGGACTTTTAAAATTCATTTAGACTTACACTGGTACTATCTATGCTGTGACCTCTTTGCCTCCACTAGCACAGAGGAGGAAGCTGTAAGATGCAAAAATAGAGTAGGGACGTAGGAGTGAGTCAGAAGAGTGGAGGCAAAAGCAAGCTGTCAGATGTGGGCTGGCTGTCAGAATGAAATTGAGAGTTAGGAAAATTAAGTGATAGTGTGGAAAAGAAAGACTGATATTGGGAATACTGAAATAATGGAACTTGGGTGTTGGTGTATTAGATACCAGGTAATTAACATGAAATCTGTACTTGGACTTAACATGCATTAACCTTTTAATACCCTATTACGTCATCATACCTAGATTATAGGGCCTCATAGAGGATTTGCTCTTGGGATAGTTCAGGACATCTGATAAAAGATGCCGTTCCTTATGGAACTTTTGCTTTATCAGTGAGGGGGAGGAGAATGGTGTATGGGGTAGGAGACTGCAGGGAAATCTGTAGGAACATTATGTGTTTGTAATGGTAATGAAATAAAACATTCCTTTAGCCATATGAAATAGTATATATCCTAAAATCTCAATTCCATGGTATTTTAAGTTGTATGGTTAAGTGAGGGGATATGGCTTATCCCCTTTTTGTTTGTTTACAATCTATAGAATGATAACTCTTGGCATGGAGATTTTATGAATCCTGCTTATGTATCTTATGAACAAATGGTTGTTAAGTGGCAAGTATGAGCATATGAGAGAGTGAGTTCTATTTGGAACAAAACTTAAGTAGTACAGGCTGAACACTGAACAGTAAAGAAAAATCCATAATTTTGAATAGCCACACATTATGTACTGATCATCTCACAGATTGAACAAAACAAGGTCCTTTAGCCACAGGGAAGTAGAGATCATGTAGGGCTGTACACAGGTCATCGGTTTGTGGGGCCAATTGCTTTGGCTTAGGCAGTGTTAATTAAAACATTTCCTAAGCCTGGAATATTTTAATGTTCAGCCTTACTATTGCTTATATATAGGTCTGTGCATAAATGAATAATGTCAAGGTAGAGTCCTTAGAGAAGCATAAAGCTCCAGCATGTTTTGCCTAATTTAATAGCGAAAATTAAGCTGGCAGAACAGCTTTCCCCTCCAGAAGTTGTTTTGTAGAGGTGTGCACTATAAAGGAGGAAAAGCAAGCATCAAAGGTCATCTTCTGGGATGTCACGGTGTGGGTTTCTCTTTTCTGTACAACATGGAGTCAGTTTATCACCATGTACCCTGAGGTATTTGGAGCAGAGCCCCTAGCCCAATGGATAGAGCTTTCATGAAAATAAATCGAGAATCAGTTTTCAAAACAGTTTGCATTGTAGGAGCTTTCAGTTTACTGCATGAACAGTGGATGATTGAATAGTAGAGAAAGTTAGATAGGCCTTTGTCCATTTGTCTGCAATGAGAAAACTTGAAAGTCTTCCCTGTCAAACCCTACCCCTGTCCTTGCCACTACTTCTCCCCTTCGAGAACCACCAAAACTCTGCAGCGCTTAGGCTTTCCTCATGGTCAGACAGTGTGTATGCTTTCTACATATAGTCAAATCAATTTAATTTTTAGTGGGTTTTTTTTCCGCTTGTTTAGCATTTGTTCTTAGGTATTTGTGGGGGAAATACAGTCAGTAAAGCCATTGTGCATTCCTATGACTGATCTTGAAGCCATTGTGCTTTGCAGCAAGGTTTTCATTTTTATGCTCTTTAATAATAATAATAATAATAATAATAATAATCTTTAACTAGCAGTCTTATGTACAAGAAGCAAACTTTAAAACATTTGTGATTGATTTCATGATGATGTGCATACTGCTAAGGTCAGGTAAACAACAGTCTTCTGGCCTTTTGTTACTTTCAAGCTGACACAGTCCTGTTAAAGAGAACGTCAGTGTGTTTTTCCAGTATGTTTTACTGCATAATTAGAAATTTTTTGTCCCTTTTGTCCCTGTCTCTAGAGTAGTTTTTAGATTGAACACTCAGAGGTGGCTGCAGCTCCAGGTCCAACTGAGGTAGTAGTGTACTTCACTGCCTTGAAAGGGTGTGCTCTTGCTTCTTCCTCCCACCGTGCTGTTTTCTCTCACTCCTCCTTTTTTGTTTATTTCAGTGGGTGGGGAGGAGGAAAAGGTTGTTTCTGCCTTGCTGGTTAGTGAATTGGCTAATGGAGAGTCTGACAAATGCTTTTGGGAGTGTGCAGTTGAGAATGAGGAGGGAGACTGGGACCTCCCTGTTTGTCAACAGTGAGCTCGTGTAGAATCATGCCCTGAGTGATTATGATTAGTGTATGTTAGCTCAAAGGAATTAGGGTTTTCTGGTTTTATAACACTACCTCCTGCAGGGAACAGATTATTGCTTAAAACACATCTTGAAACATAGAAAGGCAAGTTATCTGATTGGGGTGGTATTTATAAGTACTTTGAAACATAGTCGTCATCTGAATGTCAGATTCTAAAGCGTAATATTCTGGCGAGGGTCTAATTACTATCAGTTGGGATACTGCTTTTGTGTAACTGCCCAAAATCAAATGTAGCAGGGAAAGAAGATCATGAAAGCTTACTTAAAATGCTTTCCTAAAGTGTGTGTTTTTATCAGCATTTGACTACAAGAACTTTTGCCAAAGGTATATTCTCCTAATCTCTTAAAAGTGGTGTTGTGTGCTGCTAAAGACAGTGGAAAAATACAGTGGTGGTGAATTTCTTTAGTGCCTTTTTTCCTTGGAGCTAATTTTTGAGCTTCCAAAATTTGGCATGCAGGACTGAGAATCTAGAGATGAACTGCTGCAGCATGTGTGCATGAATGTATGAATTCCAGGTTCTCCAGCAAAAATGCAGAGGACACCATGATATCGCCATGCTGATTTTGGCATGTGTACTGTGGGTTACGATTGCTCACCTAGGTACAGTATTTTTCTCTTGCTTGCTTGCTTGGATAAAATTGCTCTTCAGAAGGTTAGCAAGAAGCAGAAAATTTAGAGTTTACAGGCTTGCCTTTACACATAAAGATAACTTGATTTTTGAGGATCAAAGGCTCTGTAGAGGATGGGTAAAATCCCACTGTATTTTCTGAGCTTTTCTCTAGAACTTGTAGGGACTTGGGGGATAGCAGGCATGACCTCTTGTGTTAGTGCAAATTGTGGCACACAGAAATAGGTGTGACCAGAGCTGTGACTTGGAGAGTCTTAAAGTCTTGCCATGTGAAATGCTGTAGATTTGCTGTCTTATGTGTTTGGTGGCAGTGGTGAAGGTGGTACAGCATGAACCAGAGCATACAAACAAATCTGCCAGAATGAGGCTTGACATGGTGTTGGTACTGGAGCACACACAGAAGAAAAATGAGCTGCTTTTGTGATATACTGACAAAAGATACAACATTTTTAGTATTCCAGTGCTTTTAATATAGTGACCAAAAGTCAGTATACATCATTCTTTACCTCTGTATCAGAGTAAATAGGGAGTCTGGTTTGCTCTTCCCTTTAATGCTATGAGAAGAACAGTAACACTGGTTGCAGATGCAGTCCAGAGAACTGCTTCTCAGAAGTACTGTTCATGCTGGGTTTTCATGCATTCTGGGCCCAAACCACAGAGTTAGTCTGATACTTGATGTGGTGAGGGTATACTCTGACCAAAAAAAGGAGAAATCTGGTTAACTCAGGTTTGGGGAGACATATTTCAAGGTACCCTTTCCTGAGGAAGCCTGTTCAGGTTCTGCAGCTAAGGTGTCTTTCCTAGTAGCTTTCATGAACATTTATGAGCAATTGTTCTGTGTGGGATCAGCTTTCATCTGGCAAGGCTACAAGCTTAAAAAGCCTCGTTGGACCCATGTTGCTTCAAAATTGTTTGCTGATGCCTCAGATCATAGGAGTGAGTGTTAGCTGTGTTCAGTGTTGATCAGGTCTGGCTCCATGGTGCAAAAAAAGCAATGGTGCTGTTGGTGAAGCTAAACTAGCTTTTGGGACAGTATAACCGTGTTGACATGGTATTGCCTTCCTGCTGATAAGCCTAATGAACCTCAGTTATCTTGGTATCTTTCAATGGACTGTTTTTTGTTTGTTTGTTCATTTTTTATTTTATCCAGCATGGTTAACAACCTAACACTTTCAGACGTTTCTGTTACTGCTTTGCAGTGCTGGTACAGTGTTACCTATTCTTTGCTGTTTACAAGGTGTTTCACAATCTGTTTAGAAAACAAACATTGGCAAACTGGAAGCTGCATTAGTTTTTGAATAGTGGTGAGGGAGCTGCCTAAGCACACTTGCCATTTGTATTACCAAGATCTACTGAGTTAAAATAGTGATCTGTGTGGTTTTAATGTTCTTCCTTGTTACTAGTAGACTAGAAGGTATATAGGCCTCATTATGCAAGACAAAACTTTCTGCTTCTTTCCAAACATAAAATAGAAGCATTTGTTGACCAATTTTCTATTTTTTATACATACGTACATACATATGCATATATATATATATATATATATATATATATACACACACACACACAGACACACACACACCCCCTCTATATTGTTTCTGGGTTTTTTCCATTCTTAACATATGTGAAAAATACTTTAGTATTCCTGCCCCTGCCAGCTGTGTTTTTTCATTGATGTTTGTAACTTTTCTTTCCAACTTTCTGCTCTGTTACCTTAAGTTTATACTATTGATACCCATTTTTATTTCAGATTTTATCTTGATTTTCTTAGTTTTATTTGTTAAAAAATTATTTTTAATTGCTGCCATACTTTTGCTTTATTTCTTTACTACCATAACTTCCTAAAGAAGTTGCTTTTTAGAATAATGTCTCCTGGTCAGTGCGATACCCATTCAGAGATTTAAAAGAAGACTTGAAAATTGGCCCTTTTAAAATGCCGTTTATTGTGTATGTATAGTGATACAAACTGTTGTGGTTGGGTCTAAATAAATTTAGGTTATTTTACTTGTTGGCTGCTGTCTTCCTGACCATTTTTCAGTGTAATTGGGATGTAAGTGGTTTCTTAGGAACTTGTGATTACTTGCCATTTCTTTGTTAATCTGTCATAATGAGTTTCTAATGGGACAACTGTACCAAAGAATTTCCTGTTTATATAGACCAGAGGGAATCCAGTGTCAAAGCTGGTACTTCTGTCGTGCTCTTTTGGGAGAGAGAGGGTTCCAAAGTGAATGTTGTTAATTTTGTGGCTCAAGAGAAATCATAGATGTCTGTCCCTGTCAGGAAGTATTTCTGTCTCTTTTCTTGTGCTAGTGAATAATTTTGATACAGTCAAAAGAATTGGTGTTGCCCCAGCAGCATCCCCAGTCCCACAGGTGGGACTGTGGGGTTGCTGCTGGGGCAAAGGAAGCACCCGCATGGGAGCGCAGGTTTCATCTTCCCTCCAACCAGTGAGGGTTTGCTCAGCAAGTTCACAGTGCAGCAAGCCTATTGAAGAGAGTGTTAAGTTACGCTGTGGCAAAAATGCCTTTTTTAGAAGTTGCAAACCATATCTGTACAGATGAACAGCTGCATAGCTGGCCTTTGAGAGACAGGGAGTTTGGTCTTGAATACTTTTTATTCTTTGTACTCGACAGAGGCTTGTGATGCGTTTGATTATTATCTCCTAATTTGTTTAAACAAACAATTTTGTTAACTATTCTGAAGCATGCAGTGTATTTCATGTGAGTTATTTTAGAAGATTATTTAGCAAAGGGATACCATGAATACCTTCTTTTTTAACTTCCAAGGGTCTCCTTAAGTAACTTGGCTGACTTGAATTTTGGTTTTAGGTATATCCTGATGTGATCTTAGGCTTGCAGAGAATTTGAGTCTTGGGGACCTTGGTGTGTTGCATGTACCTTACCTTTTGGAGACAATAGGGACATTTCTTCGTGCAGATTGAATTAGAAAAAAGGTTTTGGACTGATTGTTCCAAGTGATGCTGTGTGTGTACCTACAACGTGGAATATGAAAATGTATATGGAAATTACCTGACACTGAATTTTTTAGCATTGTCTATACCTTCTGTTCTCCCCTGAGTAGTTCCTTAAAACTTAGAACAGAAAGCTAACCAGGTCCTGGTTTCTTTTGGTTTTGTTCTGAATATATTTCTCAAAGCAGAAATGAATTGAGGTGTTTTAAAATGAAGTTATGTATGTGTGTTCCACAGCCAGTTTTTTCTAAACAGGAAACTTGGAGAGCTGCTTCTTGGGTTTTTTTGTTGAAAAACAAAGTTAAAATGCATAAACATCAGTGTTATGTGTGAAACACACACGGTGCTAAGAGGATTATTCTGGAGGTTTCTCAACACTTCAGTGTTGCCCTTCCTCAGAGCTAGGCCTGTCCTGAGGAACATTGAGGTGTTAGTGCTGGTACAGCTGGTAAAGGTATTGTCTGACACCTGCAGGATTGCAGGGACTGGAAGCTGCAGGTTTCTCACATTATAGCCATCTGAATAGACAAAATCTATATTAAAAATACAGTTTTGAGAAAAAGCAGCTGTTTACTGTAACAAGTTTGGCTGATTTGCTTTTGGATAATTTCACTTAAACTTTATTTAATTGGGTTTCTGTAGGAAAAACCTTGGTTTACTGCTAAAATTTTAGTGAGACTGTCAGAATAATTTACTTTCATCCTGAACCTGTTGGTTTGCAACCTACGTCAGCTTCAAGACTTAATAGAATTTTTGAAGAACTGAAAATTATTTCTAATTTATCTAGTCAATTCAGTGAATCATAAGTTTGATCACAAATTGAAAAATTCACTGGGATTTACATTGGAGAAGAATAGCTTTTCTTTTCCTAGTCTAGGAACCGAAAGTAGCAGGAGCAAGATATTCTTTCCTTAAAAATGGAAAATTGAGAAACAATTAGGTTCCTTGTTTATATGTAATGCTACCTTTGTTTGAGTGACTTTGTGCACAGAATGCACTTTTGATAGTGTATTTGCCACATTTAGGATTATCTGATTAATGTTTAAGCAATTTGAAATGCCGTTGTTACTTCTCATTTTATTCTTGGTTCCATCCATGCGTGAGGTTTTTAATTCACTTTTTATATATAAAATGCATATAAATCTAACTGATGTATTATTCATACTTCACATGTACTTTTTTTATTCTGTGTTAAATTGAATTTTACAAATTACTCATTTATTTGTGTAGATTCCCCTGCTTGGGGAGTAAAAGAGCCCTGACTGATACCAGCCTTATCAGCTTACTATATCTGCTTTTACTAGTAATATATTGCATAATGCTAAGGATAAAACCACACATGGCAAATGCTAATTGAATGACTGTCTAACTGCCTTTTTGTACCTGTAATCTTGATTTCTTCTGTTAAAAGTGCTTTTTATTGTTAGCAGTAATGTGTACTAGGAAGGTTAGCACACAGAAAGTCTGTCTTGATTACTCTAGGATGCTCTATCAACATGTAAATTTTTTCTCCATCATGAGGTGAAGGGTTGTCATTGTTTTTCTTAAATTCAATGTGCTACTTTTATTCTACTCAGCTCTGCCACTTCACTTAGCTAAAATTAGAAAGCAGTGAAAACTTCCCCTAGATCCTGCTAAAGCAGAAGATTAAACGTCAGCTGATGACTAGAATACTAAGATAGCCTATGAGTTCATAGAAGAGGGCTGATAGGTATGGTCAGGTTTGCTTTGTTCAAGGCAGTGCAGTCTTCCACTCTGAAGAACTCAGAGCTGTATAGAGGTAATAGTCAGGAGCAGAGGGGGAAAAAAAGAAAGCTTGACGCATGTTCATGTGGTTCAAATTTAAAACAAGGAACACAGAAGTGAACAAACCTATTTGTTTTTGTAAACAGATTCCCCTACAAAGTTTTCTTGATGCCTTTCTGTTTTGCTAGATTATTTTTTTAAGAAAATGCATTAGGGGATATCAGGGTGTTAAGTATTTTAAATTGAAAAGCTGCTTTGGCTCAAGAACTTCATTAGTCACCCATATGCTAAAAGCAGGTTATGTTTACTCATGAAAGAAAACAACCGTATTTGAAATGGGACTGACTACTGTTAAATTTGACTGGGACAAAAATACATGTCCTATAGGACATTGCTTTCTCCTTCTCAAATGTAATATCTACACATTGTGTGACCATGAAAACTAATCACTATCTGCCAAAGTTGTAGCAATACATGCTTAATGAAAGCATAACTGCATAATGGCACTATATTTTTACAGTGTGACAATTTTGGTTACTCCTGAACCTTGTTTCTTTTCCATACGTGTCAGGAGGTAGATGTGGAGGGCTGTATGTCTCTGTCCCGCTGAGCATGGTGCATCAGTTACAGGGCCTGTTTCACCCTTGAGAAGAGATGACTTGAGGGGGGACCTCATCCATGTCTATGAGTATCTGAAGGGAAGGTGTCAGAGGATGTTTCTTCTCAGTGGTGCCAAGCAATAGGACAAGAGGCACTGGGAAGAAACTGATGCACAGGAAGTTCTGCCTGAATATGAGGAGGAGCTTCTTTACTGTGCCTTGGAACAGATTGTCCAGAGAAGCTGTGGAGTCTCCCGCACGGGAGAGGCTCAAGAATTGTCTGAAGACAATCCTGCGCTGTGTGCTCTTAGGATGACCCTGCTTGAGCAGGGAGGTTGGGCCAGATGACCCACTGTGGTCTCTTCCCACCTGACCCATTCTGTGATTCTCTGATATGTTGAAATTGCCTCAGAAAGCAAGCTGTGAAGGCACAAGCCAGGAGAAAGCCGTTCGTGAGCCTGATAATCAGTTCTGATTGTGACTCCCAAATTCACTGATTTTTGATAGGTTTCAACAAGTAGCAAAAATGAGACTCTCTCATATGTAATTCATACATACCTACCTGCCTAAGCCTTCAGGGTTCAAGACAGCTTGTGAATTTGCACATCATACCAGCTGTAATACCATGCTGTCAGTCAGATCTTTATTTTTTCATGTTGCCCAGTAAACTTGTGTTCTTTAACCTGGTGTGTGATTATAAAGCTGCCTAAGAATCCTGAAAGTACATTTAAAAGCAAGCTCCACAGAATGTGCTAGTGTTCTTTTTAAATTGAAAGAAATTAGAAGGAACAGCAGAAGTTGTTTCCCAGGCATTTAATAGCATGAGTTTAAGAAAAAAGCCTCATTTGTGTGAACTTTAGGCAGAGGCCGCTTCATAGAATCCAGTCTCTTCACCAACTTTGCCAATATGTTGAACCAGGAGAAAAAAGAGCGTTCAGGCAAATAGATCTGCAACAGCATTAGTAACTTAGCCTTTCAATGCTGTTTGGTTTGATTTCTTCCAAAATAATTTTTTTCCATGACATCTCGTATTCTGAGGATTATTTGGGGGGTTTAGGCAGACATTTTTGGCAGGTTGTGTTGAGATTTTTCTTTGAGTTGAAATAGATGAATACCATTAAAGTTTAATACTACACATTTAGTACAATGGTTTTAATTAAGAGATAACTTCTGGTGTGGGAATTTCAAGCATTCCTGAAAACAGGTTTGCATGGAGCTAAAAAAGAAAACAAATATTTATTTGAAAGTACATTTGAATGTAATACTAGGTAGTCTGGATTAGCTGGGGTTATTTCAGCAAGAAAGGGAAAGCAGGCGTTAGACTGGGTTGTTTTGTCCATATAATGTCTGTCAGAATGAGTCTTGATGCATTACTGGGATTGCTAACACTAAGGGTATCATCTCTGGTTATAGTAAATAACATGTTGCAGCCAACTCTCCTCTTCCCCTTATTTATCTTGGCAGGAGGTTAGAGAGCAAGAATAATTCTATCTCTCCTTGAAACACTCTAAAACCGCTCAAATACATGTATCCTTTTACAGTCTTGATTAAGAACTATGGTTTAGCATTCATTAGGATTTAAATAGTGGGAAATCCCTATGAGATCAATTTTATAACACGTAGTTTCTATCAGTCTCAACAGCGATAGATTTTAGTATTTTTCATGAATAGTGCCCATAATTAAACTTGCAGATTTAACTATAAATTGCGAACTAACAAGGCTTAAGGGCATGTAATTCATTTAGTCAGTCAGTGTACCAAAGAAAAGACAAAATTGGAGGATGGAAGTTACATTATGCTCTTACTGCATATTTGGGCTAAACATTTACTGATTTCATGTATCTCCTCGTTTTATCTTGGAGCTGAAAAAAATCTTAAGTGAACTTCTGTTAAGATATACTCATGTGTATCTCAGAAAAGTTAGACAAGTTGTTTACATGAAGTGGAAATAATAGCTACAGAAATGTGAGTTCTGGAATGATTTGTCTATTTTTGTCAATGTTTGACAGTTCTGCAGGATTTGAATTAAGTAACGATGGTTAATGGATGCTCAGTTTCAATAGCCTCTGCATGCCTTCCCCATGAGACTTGAATGGACATGAAACATTGCATCATCCTCAAGTAGTGTTTTTTCCTTAGGAGAAAGTGTCTTTCTCACCTGCTTTTGCAGGTGTCTAAAATTATATTAATTTTCTACACTTAGAAGTGAAGTGTTTCCAAGAAATTTCTCTGGAGAAGAGTTTGCTGAAACTTGCAGAAGCCATGAGGTACTCTTGAAATGCTTCGGTACTTTGAGTTATTGGATATTGTAATTATAATTTTAACTGTTTTTTATGGGGCAGTTCTCCAGGATTTTAAATAGTAGGCTGTTCTTAACTGAACAAAACCACACAAGTGTATCATGCACATAATATTTACAGGCAAGTTAAGCAAAATAACACTAGTCTAGCAAAAGGGTAATATTATTAGTTTAGCAAGAATATTTGCATTGTAAACTATATAATTTTTAGTAGAAAGCATGCTTTAATAAAGTAAAATACTCAATCCTAAAACTAGATTTTGTCAGTAGGCAGAGTATCCAGTATTACCCCAGCTCACTGAAAAATAGGTGTTGTGACTTGTGGGTTGGCTAAATGATCACTTAATTTCATAATTGAGCAACATTTGTCATCTGTAATACAAGATTGATGCCTGAAGTTCTGTTACAACACCAAAACTCTCCTGTTCCTTAACGTAAACATGAACAGCAACAGCAGCCTCTCCACCCTGTTTGTACTGTATTAAACAGAATACTTGGCAAATATGAAATACTTGCTTTTATAGTGATTACTTGAATAGTAAATAAGTGTAGTAGTCACTAATATTTCATAACCTAACTTGTTGGTCATTCTGACTACCCTTTGTTCTGAAAATGTTCCAAAATATTCAGTGAGTCTTGGGACATTGTCATTACTAACATGAGAACCTTAAGATACTATACTTTGTATGAAAACATTGAATTAATGACCTAGTGACAAATTTAGGTGCAAAGAAAATATTCTTCCTTTGTTCTAGTGACTGTAACTCTGAGATTACTTGGCTCTGTAGCTTGGAAGTTAGATAAGGCTCATGTTTTCATTTCATACACCTTACTGCCAATTCACTTGTTGATGCTGCATTGTTAATTAATGTGCAGCATAAATATGTGAGTTATTTAAAGTGGAAAGTGTTGCTCAAAGTTGGTTTGGTTCTTTTGACCAAATTTTTTTGTAGACCTTCTCAGTTAGTGGTTTATTGACAGAAAAAAAATTGCAATATGTAAACTTACTCTTTTTTTCCCAGTGCCAGTGAAGATGAACAGAAGATGTGATTAGTGGACTCTACTGTCCTCTCTCCTAACAAAACCTTTCCTCATGAAGGCAAAAATCATTCCAGACTGAAACCAGCATTCAAACTGTAGGGATTATCTCATGGCGCTGTGCTCACTGGGAGGTCAGCATGAGGACATGGGTAGAAGCAGTAATCGTCGAGTTCACACTGTGAACTCCTGTGGCACGCTGTGGCGCCATTATTTCAGAGGACTCATGGTTAACCACCTCTTCATGACAACTGATGAATTTAATTCTTTTCAGCCTCTGTTCCTGTCTCAGTTTCAGTAGAAATTGCTCTGTGAGGGAGGGAGGGAGAGAGGACAGTGAGATTGACAGAGCAAGTGATGTGATTTCCTTAGGAAGGCTGTACAAGGCCAGGTTGGATGGGGCTCTCAGCAAGCTGATGTTCCTGCCCATGGCAGGTGTTTGGAAGTAGAGGAATCCTTTCCAACCCAAAACATTTTATGATTCTATGAAATACTTACAAACAAGAAGCTAGGCTTAAATGTGTTGTAAATGTAAAAGTACGAGTGGTAGAAGTGGTTGCTGATTTTAAAATATGTCCTTTGTAGTGTTAGTTAGAAACAAGGTTGAATGCAGGGTTTGTAATGGGTGAAAATTCAGAGTGAAACAATGTTTTGTTTTTCTGATAGTGGAGTTAGGACATGAAAATGAATTTCAGAACAATGCTGCTTCTCTGAATATAAAAACCTTTTTAATATTATCAAAGCAAAAATTCTGCTTTAATCAGATAAAGGTAAGAGTATATTGCTTTCTTTTTCTTATTTTATTTCATTTAAAATTGTTCTTGCCTTTCTGATCCAGTTTAGATTCAGTTTAGCACAATGCGTCAGCATAGCTGTAAGGGAGTGTGGTATGTGATGGCAGAGGGAGCAAGCAGCCCAAGGTGAAGAGAATGGGTACCACTTTTAATCAGCTCTACTGCTTTAATTTGATTCTCAGGTATGTTAACAAAGATGTTAACAAAGTTCATGTCCTGCTAAGTCCTGTTGGTCCCACTGGAATTACTTCACTCAAAAAATCGAAAGAAGGGGTAAACTATTCTCCAGACCCACTGTGTGAGGTCTTCTTCCTGTTTCCAGTATTCTCATGGCAATTCAAAATGGTTGTTTGACTTGTTTTTTTCCCTTTAAGTCTAATATATTTTTCTGTGTTTATGTTTTTGACTCCTTTCTGTACCAAGAGTAAATAAGAAAAAAGTAAAACATGATGGCAGAGGTGAAATACATGTTTGTTTTCCTAATAGACACAAAATACCTTAATTTGTGGAATAGATCAGAATACTAATCAAGTCAGTAAAAGGGTAGGTTTTAACCTCTCTGTGGAAAATGGAGATAAATTTTACCAAAATTTATTAAAACAACCTGTAATGTCTTAACGTCATTACATGGCATTACCTTATTAGATGCTAACATTAAGGAAAATCAGTAAAAATTGTAGCCCCATGTGAGGTACATGGTGTATGGCTCTGCTTCATGTGTGTGGGACAGTAGTCTAACTGATTGATTGCTTCTTTCCCTACAAGTTTTCTGATTTTTTCCAAAACAATTACAGACTTGTTTTTCCTGTTTTTTGGGGAAGAGTGCTGTCTGCTGAATTCTTTGGGTGATGCATCACCCAGGAGCCATGCACTTTTGATATTTCTTTTAAAACTATCTATTTTTAAGGCTACTTATATAAGTTATGTCTCCCCTTCACCTGTGTTCTTAACACCGTGTATTATCAAGAGCCAGCTGGATCATCTGCCACTTGGACTGAGATACAAAGTCATGGTGAATATAGTTAAAAGTCTAGCATGTTCAGCAGGTATCTGGTTATCCCCTTTTGATTATTTATGGGAAAAGGTTAAAATGTTGTTTCCAGCATAAGCTGGACCTACCTAGGACTGGTCTGTGTGGGAGCCAGGCACTGTTGATCTTTGCTGGTCTTTGCAGTCCAGATTTCATGTTGTACAAATGGAGAGTGGTTTTCTTTTCTGGGCTTGAGTGTACTTCCTTTTTCTTATCAGAAAAAGTAACTAGACTTTGTATTCTCAACTTTGCTTTGACTTTATGACTGATTAGCCTAGTGTCTAGATTGGTTCCCAAAGGAAACAAGGTTTATATGATTGTAGTGGCAGCTGTCATTCTGTTTGAGGCGCATTGGCTAACTTAGATCAAATTTAGCAGGGTAATCAGTACTTCATGTGGAAATTCTGCCTTTCTACCAATTGGTGAGGCTGGGGCTGAGAAACAGAAACCAGTGCATGGAATGAAGGGTGTCTTGTGTGTGAGCTCCCATGTTCTGCTTGCCCCAGGAGCTGGCTGGTGTGTGTGCTCTACAGATGCAGTTTGCAAGCACTTGGAAAGAGCTTTAAGATGACCTGTGGTTTCACTGAGTGGTGACTGCTGCTCTAGGTGGAGCTGTGGCCATGAATGGAGAGACTGGGGATGGGGGGAGGTGAGTGCAAGGAACTGAGATGAGTCGTGCAGGGGTTGTAAGAGATGTGGAAGAGACCCACAGCTGTCTGTGTCCTCTGTGCAGATTCTGGGACAGAATTAATCATGAGAATTTATCTTTCTGAGTCACAGTAACATCAGTGGAACTCCTGTTATTTACGTCTTGCATGTACATTGCTTTATCCTTTGTAATAACTTTCAGTCTAAGGTCTAGAAGGGCGGTCTATTCAGAGGCTGTTGCTTTAAGTTTATCATGCTGCTCCGACAAGCTTTCCTTTTGTGGTTGAGATGTCAGTCTTTAACAACAGAGGCGCTTCTGACACTTGATGAATATTGCTTTTAGAAGTGAGGAGTGCAGTAGAAGTGGAAAAACATTTAGATAAAATTTCTTTTATAACATTTGTTTCTTGGCTTTCTGTCTTAAGGTACCAGCTGATAGAAGTGCCTTTCCTATGGAAAGTGCTGAGAGAGAGGGTCTAACACCTGCCTGTGGTTCTGTTAAGGAGAAAAAGGGCACATGAAGACATAGGATGCAGTAGATTTATTTTTCAGCAATAGAATCAATTGCAGTTGGTTTTATTCACCTAAAGATAGGTATTGCCTTCTTGGAGGCCACAGTGAATTTTTAATAAAATATTTCTGGTTGTTGTGAACATGCAATCTCTGATTATACCTGATAAGCGTATTTGAGCTCTTCTTGATTCTTGCCATGTATGGCACAATAAACTCTCCAAATTTGGTCAAATATTTTTATTCACTTAGTTGTATGTCTTTTAATGTGCTGCATATGTAAGATTTTGATTGATTTAGCAACAGCATTTTTAGGTTGAATATGTCTTGCCAGGTTTTCTCATGTGTACTTGAAAAATAGGCAAGGATTGTTCTGTGTTGGGTTGTGTCACAACCAGATGGTTGGGCTTTTTTTTTTTTTTAATAATGCTAATCAGTTTTAAGATATCCATTTTTTCACAGATGATGAATTTTAGAGGATTTTAAGATAAACAAGTATGCAGCATATTAAAATGTAATATTAAAATACCTGTATTTTTAAAATGTTTCTGGTATAAATTATTTTTTCTTTATAATTAGCTGGTGAAGATTATTATAGACATAGAATATCAGTGGTTGGACAATTGAATATCCAGAAAAACTGGATATATGGCTATATTCAGTTGATGTTTATGTTAAGTGTAAATATCTGAGTTTCTTGAATTTGTTTTCCTCCTATACTGGTTTACCATGTCTTACATTTGAGTCTTTGTCATTAAGTTACAAAATGTCTTAGATAAAGAGGTGATTCTCTTCTTTCACAGCTTGCTATAAGCATTGTCTAAGCATTGTACCCTGATGATAAGTGGAAGAAATTGAAGACAAATATGCGTGTGGAACTTGTAGTCTTTATTGTTGGAGTATGTTAAGAAATTATTTTATTAAAAAACTGCTGATTTGGGGGATGGATATGACAAGAGTTTTCAAGGTGGTTTTTACGAATACCTTAAAAGGGAGGAAGGATTTCATTCAAGAATGTGGTTTTATTTTTAACTGAAAAATAAATAATGCAAGTAGTGTATTGCAGTCTAGTTGCAGTCTAGCTATACCTAACTAAAGCAAATGGAGTTAAAGAAGGATAATTTGTTGCTGGTTTTGTTTGGCTGGTTACACTGGGCAGCAACATTCTCCTCAGGGTGTAGCTGTTGCCTCAGCATTGCCAAATGGAGGAAAGTTTCAGGATTCATCTTTGAACGTGCAATTGCTTAAATAGGGTTATCCGAGTTGTTTTCTTTCCATAGTAAAACATTATGTAATTTTGGGGGTTTTTCAGAAGTATTCTGAAAAGCAAAATTAATACTTTAATTAGAGGCATAATTCTCTAGAAGGATTTAGGAGCCCAAGAGTAGAGGTTCTCATTTCAGCCTTGTGGCTATGTAGTATTGTTGATTTATTAAGCTAAAAAATTAATACCAGTCTTGTGGGGTCTAGCTGCTTGGAGTCCTTGCTGTTCTGAAATGCAGAGGGACTTTTTTCTCAGTTGCTCTGCCCTTTTAAGGGCAGCGGGATGGAAGTTGGCAAGAGAACTTACTGAGCACCCTGTGAGAAAAATACTCGAACGCAGGGAAGAAAGGCAAAATAGGAGTCAGTGCGGATGGAGGTCTGGAGAATGGCAGTAGTTCTGCATCTGAGCAACGCTGTTTGCTTGGTAATTAAGAGATGTGGGCAGGTGATAATATTTTTGCAGTTGCCAAAAAGATACTCAAGTAAGTTTATAAACTGGAGTGATTAATAGACTGTTAAAAGATTTTTGATAGTATAGAATGTGCTGCAGTAGAAGACAGTAGGGGGTTGTTGAAATACTATGTAGCATCCCCTTCATACTCTGTAGTCTCATCTACATTACAGGTAAAATCACATTATGGTATTGTTTTTAAAGTGCTTCCCTGTCAGTCACAATTCTACTTCATGGTGTAGCTGTTTAATCAATTTTTATATCTACTCAAGTGGCTGAGCTGGGCCTATCACGAGGTGAGGACCTTAGGAACCACTTTGTACTGGAGAATAAAGTTGCAGCGGGGATTGTAAAGGGCTTCTCAGAAAACCAGAATGCATTTACCTGAGAAAATAATATTTTTTGTCTCGTTTAAACTCTGTTTCAATTCATTTATTTAAAAGGTTGTATAAATCTGAAATACTTGTTGTTTATCTCTCAAATTCTTCCTGCCTTGCTGTCAGACCCCAACAAAGAAACCCTACTTCCTCATCAGAACTTAAAATACTTAACCTTTTCTTCTGAAGATGTTGCTTAAAGATGCACAAGATTGTAGAACAGCTTTAATATGAACTTACTTCTTGACTCTTTCTTTCTTTGTAGGCTTGTATAGATGATAACGTAGATATGGTGAAATTTCTGGTGGAAAATGGAGCAAATATTAATCAACCAGATAATGAAGGCTGGATACCTCTACATGCAGCTGCTTCCTGTGGATATCTTGATATAGCAGAGTAAGACTTTTTCCTCTATTTTTAAGATCTATGTTTTGCTAATACATTGCTAGAGCGACGCTAGAAGCAGATGGTATTCATAAATTGTCTTTTTAGTTGCCTCTGGGATGTACAGTGAGGAAGAATGCTTTTATATTGTGTGTTGGTTGTGAAGTGTGCTGCATCCATAACTGTGCATTGCATTTTTTCTTTCTAGTTTTTTTACACTGCATCTTACGTAGATACAAACTTAAAGCATAAGACTATTTATGACTGTCAAATTATTTCTTTATATTATTTTCTTCTGTAGAAAGGTTGTTACGGGGGAAGGCACAGGGACAGAGTTCCAAATTACATTTATTTGTAGTTTGAAACACTATCCTGGGATAAGTGTATGTGTAGGAGATAAGTTTTATAGTTGTATTTGCAGTCTTGAAATGTTTGTTTTTCAAGTATGGTATAGAACAGCTGACTAGTTATTTTGGCTGTGGAGCAAAATCCTACAGTAGAAGCTAGATGCCTCTTTTGGTATTAGTTAAAGCCTACTCACTACTGAATTCCAGGAGTGGTTTTGTTATTCTTGAAGTCTGTTGAGGGCCACTGAAGATGTGCTAAAATCAAATTTTTCCAGAGGTTGTCTGTTTGAGCCTGAAATGATGATTCTTTTGAGAAAACATGTGGCATACGTTGTTCAGCACACAGTTCTTGCAGTTAAGCAGGTAATACTGTCTTTTTTAAAACCCTTTGGGTAAACAAAAACTTCATTGATTTTACAAAACTCATTGTGACGTCTGATCCAGTGTAAGATTTGGATAAAATATAAAGTAGTATTTTATCGTGTAGTTATTTACTGATTGCAGTGGTGAGGAATGAAAATTGTGAGTGTGTTCCATGAGTCTGAGTTTTAATTGCTAAATGGAAATGAAAAATTCTGGAGACTCTAGTATATCATTTTCCCTGGAAATTTTTTTTGGGTGTTCACAGAGTGAAGTGCTTTGTATATCCGTTGTATAATTGGGGCACTGTGTGACCACTGACTTTGTAATCTGCCTTTCTACACTGTGCAGATGTTTGATGCTGTAATCCCTCTTGCATGAGTACTGGAAGCATTTACCTCTTCGCTATACTATGACAAGAATTTCCCTACTAACTGAGATAATATAAGCCTTTCTTCAGTTTAGTGGAGGTAAAACACCTGCCTTTATTCCACAATAGGAAAAAGTTCAGTTTAGTAATCTTGATTTGGCATTGCAGCCTAACAGAGGCACTTGTTCAGGATAGAGAGAGCGATGTCCCTTGTCCACAGAACAGTTTTTCACTATTGACTTAGATATCTGAGATCTGTCATCTGTTTTTTATTCTCTCAGATTGGAGCAGAACGTGTCTGCATATTTTCTATAGATAGCCTTTAGAGAAATGAGGTTATTGGACTGTAGTCCTTTGGGATGTGAGACATCTGAGCTGTTGGAAGGGCAGTGTTTTTAAGGTGCATGGAGTTTTGAAGATAAGCTGTTGAAACAGTTTTCCATAATGCAGCTGAGAAGGGTAACCTGACCTGAGTGGAGCAATATTTATATCTGATGAGGCCCATAGAGTTTAGATCTTCTTCAAACTGCTTCTCCAGGAGCTCAGCTTCAAATAATTTACAAAAATTAATTCTACAAACCACAATTTGCAGCTGAAGCAAAACTGGGGAAGGTGAAAGAATGATACAATAAATTACCATAGAATAGAAATTTTATTTTAATTTAGCCCATAATATGTGCTGGATCCAGCATCTGCTTTAGTGAGGATGCATTCCTGGGAAGCATGTGAATGTGTGTGTGTGTATGACTGAATCTGATATATTTTACGTTTAGCCCTGAATATTCTGGTTCATGGAAAGAAGCTTTTAATTTGGGTAAATTATGGAGGTTATATATAGAGTTCTGAAAAAGTAACGGCTAACAGGTTGTCATCTTCCTGTTCTTTATGATATAGACTAGCATTTTTGTAAAGAACATCTATTCATTTTCTATTTCTGTGCAAGAGAGAAGACAGTCAGGGAATGAGTTCTGGTTCCTAACTTTTTGATTAAAGAGTTGTGAAGAGTCTGACCTGTGCATCCCTTTCTCATCCTCCTGTGGAACTGCCTGTTGCACAGCTTTATAGTGCTTCTCAAATTGGAGACATGGCAAACTTATTTCTGCTTTCCCTGCTGCCATCTTTAGTCTTCTTAGAGCTTCCTTCAGATGTGAGTAGTTGGAATTTAGTTATTGAAATAGCACAACTCTTATAAATATTCAAAATGTGCAAAATTAGTTGATATATAGAATGGTTTGCAGTTTCTAATTTTACAATTTGTTTTTTTAAATTCGTAAGAAAAATATTGCATGATAGCATACTTTGATTATTTCAGGCTTTCATGTTTCAAAAGCTAAAATTATATCTCAGAAAGCAACCGAGCTAGGAGATTCTAATTCTAATCTTAGAATTATGGAGTAGTTTAGTGGGCAGGGACCTTCCATAGATCATCTAGTCCACCCCTCTGCAATGAGCAGGGACATCTACAACTAGGTCAGGTTACTCAGAGCCCCATTTAACTTGGCCTTGAACAAATCCAGGAATGGGGCATCTACAGCTTCTCTGGGCAGCCTCTTCTGGTGTTTCACCGTAAAATCATTTGGATTGGAAAAGACTTCCAAGCTCACTGAGTGCAGCCTTTGACTGAACGCCACCATGACAACTAAACCATAGCGCTCAGTGCCATGTCCCATTGTTTCTGGAATGCTTCCGGCAATGGTGACTCTCCCTGGGCAGCCTGTTCCAACACTTAACTACCCTTTTCAATGAGAAAATTCTTCCTGATGTCCAACCTGAACCTCCTTGCCTCAGCTTGAGGCCATTTCCTTTTGTCCTGTTGCTGGTTGCTTGGGAGAAGAGGCGGACCCCAATCTGGCTGCAACCTCCTTTCAGAGAGTTGGAGAAAGGTCTCTCCTGAGCCTCCTTTTCTCCAGGCTAAACATCCCCAGCTCCCTCAGCCACTCCTCACACGACTTGTGCTCCAGACCCTTCACCAGCTTTGTTGCCCTTCTCTGGACAATGTCCAGCACCTCAGTGTCTTTCTTGTAGTGAGGGGCCCAGAACTGGACACAGGATCTGAGGTGTGGCCTCACCAGTGCCGAGTACAGGGGAATGATCCCTGCCCTGGTCCTGCTGGCTGCCTCTTGCTGATACAAGCCAGGATGCCCTTGGCCTTCTTGGCCACCTGGGCACAGCTGGCTCATGTTCAGCTGCTGCTGGCCAGCACCCCCAGGTACTTTATCCCTTGGACATCATTCCAGCCACTCTTCCCCAAGCCTGTGGCACTGTCTGGCGGTGCTGTGACCCAAGTGTAGGGCTCGGCACTCCACCTTACTGAACCTCATCCAGTTGGCCTCGGCCCATCAATCCAGCCTGTCCAGATCCCTCTGCAGAGCCTTCCTACCCTCCAACAGATCAACACTCCTAACTAACTTGGTGTAATCTGCAAACTTACTGAAGGTGTTGTTGATCCCCTTGTCTAGATCATTGATAAAGATATTAAACAGGACTGGCCCCAATGCAGAGCCCTAAGGAACACGAACCACCAGCTGGATGTAATTCCATTAATCACCACTCTCTGGGTGCATCCATGCAGACAGTTCTTTGCTCAACGAGGAGTGCACCTGTCCAGGCCCTGAGCAGCCAGTTTCTTCAGGAGAATGCTGGGAGAGAGTGTCAAAAGCTTTTCTGAACTCCAGGTAGACAGCATCCACAGTCTTTCTCATCCAGTTGGTGGGTCATCTGTTCATAGAAGGGAGGTCAGGTTGGTCAAACAGGACCTGCCTTTCCTAAACCCATGCTGGGTGGGCCTCATTCCTTGGTTGCCTTGTACTTAGTACTCACAGTAAAGAATTTCTAATTAATATCTAATCAAAGCCTTTTTTCTTTCAGTTTGAAGCCATTCCCCCCTTCCTTTTGCTACATGCCCGTGTTAAAAGTTCCCCTTGAGCTCTACTGTAGGCCTCTTTTGGTACAAGAAGGCTGCTCTGTGGTATATACATGTGCTAGTCAGATGTTCCTGAGTGAGTGCACCCATGTGCTAGGGGTCTGTGAGATGTACAGAATGTGTAGGTGTGGTAGGGAGCTTCTCTGAAAAAAACTCAAGATACCTCAGGGAGCCACCACTTCAGCCACGTTTTGGCATTGGTCCCATGCTAACTGCAAGTGAGCTGAGTGAATTTGTGGCATGGGCCCCTACTTGTTGGGATTTTATTTTGCTTTGTAACTGTGCTGTCTGGTCAGTGGGCTTGTCGTTGCAGGTGTATGCCCTGCACCTGTTATCCTCCACTGTTTTCACCAGTCCTGTGACAGCTTCTCCCAGCAGTATCTCCTGTGGCATGTCAGTTTTCTTCTGCTTCAGAACAGCTATCTTCTCTTGAATATGCATCCTCTCTCTTCTAAAGAGATGCATCTTCCACTTTAAGAAATGTTAGTCTTATAGAAGGCCACTTCAAGTTAAGTACAGCAAGGGAATATAGTTTAGTGTGTAACAAAGTGTCATCTGCTTGCAAATGGAGAGCTGTGCTGTAAAAGTATAATCTCTGGCATGGTTCTGCTGTTTCCGTTGTTTCTGACATCTGTAAATGCTGGGAAGTGTTTCAGCTTACTGGAATAATTCTAAAATTATTCAAAATTATTTGTATAATTTTAGAATTGCCTACTTAGGTTGCTATTTATCTAGTTTATGAATATGTAAATTACCTCACAAGTAATTGTAATCTAAACATGTTTTAAATTAAAATTCTTCAACATTGCTGTAACAGGTGGATTTTGTATAGTATGTTATCTTTTCTGTGCTTCACCCTTTTTTTTCATACACAGAGAGCTTTACCCAAAGGAGCTAGTGTCCTAGCATGAATTAAGAAGTCAGCATCAAATGCTTTGTAAAATTAAAGTTATGTGAAAAGAAACTTTAACGCAGGAGGACTTGAACAGAAATTTTGTGTGCATTCTTTAAGATGGTATTTAATGGGTTGGACCCTTAAATTTACCTTTGTAAGATTATTTTCGTGTGTATAATGAATTATTTTATCTGATAGATCTCTTCCACAATTGAAAAGCTTGTGTATTATTTCAGTATCAGGGACTATACAAATTCCTTTTTTAGAATGCAAAAAGAATGTAATGGGGGAACAGAATATATGCAAAGTGGTATTTAAGAAACAATTTTAAAGTGCTTACTTTTTTGTTTCTCTCTGCATTGTATTGCACCAGATTAAAATAAATCTGAAAGAGTAAAAATTTCTCTTTAGTGCAATAATTAGTTTGTATTAAAAATTATTTTCTTGTGGACTTTGTAGGATGCCTAGTTGTGAATGTGTAGTTGATGTATTTTGAATCTTGTTTGCAACTCTTTAGAGGCTACTGTACAGTTATACTACTTAAATAGGAATGCTTTTTCATTTTACCCAGAGTAAAAGAAGATGAATGTCTTCCAACAAGAGTAAGAAAAGTGTTTTTCAAAACCGACATAGAAATCAGTGACGATTACTCTTTGTTGCAGAAAAATCCCAAAAACTGAAGGAGAGATGTGTGCTGAGGGAAGAATAACATTTTCATACCTTCCTGTAGTAAATACTACAACAGTTTGACAAATGTTGCTGTAGATACTAAAATTCCTCATGGGTTCAAGGGACAAATCCATGGAGGGTGGACACATTAAAAAAATAAAAGTGTAGAATCCATATGTACAAATGAGATCTGTTTGAGAAGGTCCATGAAAGTAGTTGCAAAGATATTATATGAAAAGTAGCATGTATTTGCTCTATTTTTATTCTCTTTGATGATCTTATGCTTGGAAATGGGGTAGATGCTTGGACTAGGTCTGTATGGTAGCTTTTATGTTTGAGAGGCATGTTTGATACACACAGTTACCCATGCAAATCCTATGACTTAGCACAGTTTCCAAATACCCTTTCTTTATTTTAGAGGTTTTAAAGGCTGAAGCATATGATGACAGTTAGAAAGCAAAAAAACATCTCAAGTTCAGAGTGTCCTCACTCAGTTTATTTAGGAAGAGAATAGTAGCTTGACCAACTCTGCTGCTGTAAAACACAGCTCACACACTTTCCTTTCTGCCCAAAGTTTCCTGTGTTGTATATCTCCTCCCTCCCCTAATATTGTAAGCAGACTTTAAAAGGCTTGTGTGTAACCACAGGCTTGCTGCTGACGCCCATCTGTTCTTCTAGATTCGAGACACCTGAAAGTGAACCCAGCCAAACTCGTTTGCTGAAGCCTTGGCAAACCATTGTCCCAGGATCTCCCTATTTTAGGAACAGTCCATTAAGACTAAATGAGTGATCCATGTCTGATATACAGGGGACTCTGAGACATTCATGCAAACCTGTAGTTGGATACCTAGATGTTCAGTGATAGGTGGTTTTCCTACAGCTCTAATTGCCTTGGGGAGACGGCTGCGGGTGCTGGCTGGTAGTGATTCCTGACTGTGGTACATGGACAGGACCAGTGCTTGTCTGGCAGCTGCTAGTCAGGAGAATTCAGTGGAGCTTGACAAAATGATAGAAGTGATCTTACTTGAGACTATTGCAGAAGCAGACAGATGCTCACTTCTGCCTTTGGTTTTCCCTCCTCCACCTCCTCTCTTGCATTATCTAGTGATCACACAACAGTATGGGAACTGTTAGCATAAGAATATCCTGCACGGGGTTTGGAGGGTTTATTCTGTTTTGGATCACTGAGCTGACCTGGCTTGCCGGCAGCACTTGGCATAGATACGCAGGCAAAAAAAACATCTGAGGGAGGGCTTCTATCTCCTTCAGCTTGATTCCCAGTTATGGTTTTAATTAAGTGAGTATAAAGTGATATTATTAGTAATACATTCAGAAATGGATCTTCGGAGAATAATCAGAAATTCGGATTTTTGAATGACAAGGTAAAGTCTGTGGTCTGAGGTAAAGCACATGCAAACTGATTATGCAAATTGGTACAGGGTTTCGTCTGCTAGAGATGCTACAAGGTGAATGGATGTTTTTGTTAGGATCCAAAATGTTTATTTAAGTGATACTAGGAGTTGTTAACTGGAGGAGAATTAAAAGGAAAAGCAAGCAAAGGTGAAACTTAATACAACCAACTCAAGAAAATGAAGACTTCGGAAGGATAAAACAAGCCACGTGACAAAAACAGGGAAAGAATATATATTCCCAGCCAAAGAAAAATGGCTCTTCTAGAAGAATGACTGACTCTTACAAGTTGATACTACTAAAGATACAGTGTTTGTTTTGAGAGCTGTGGAAAGGTTATTGCAGGCTTTGGAAGATTGTTTCAGTTAATTTCCATTTGCTGCCTCCTGTCTTGAAGAATAGATTGGGGGAAAAAACATGCGTAGTCTAGTGTCCTCTCCTTCCAGTCAAAAGTGGGATGCTCTGTGCAACATAAAAGTTCCTCCTTCTCGAAACTTGTATTAGTTATCTGCAAGGATAAAGCTATAATCTATTAGATAAAATAGTGGACAGAGTGGGAGAAGATCAGTGAGGTATTATAGTCAGCATTTTCTTTTATGAAGATATACTGTGGCAGTGTCCTGTTTCCTGCATGTTTTTGCTGTGTATATGTATGTCCTAAGAATAATGAAATGCTAATTAAGTTGTTAAGGTTGATAGTGAAGTTCCCTTTTAAAAATCATGTCATTATGTAGTAAAGTTTAATCTTTCGTACTGTGTAGCTGTGATCTTATGTGTGGATAAAACCCAGCTGACAGAACTACACAGGAAAATATGGTTGATTGGCTAGGGGAAACTATAGGACTTAACCAATTTTCATACCTGTTTGTTCAGCTGAGGGAGCCGAGGAGAGCTGGTTACTCTAGAATGCATGAAGTGTGTGCTCCATAGCTGCCTTCTTTCGGATGGGATTACTGGGTGCATTTCTACTTGTGACCCTAAATATTTTCAGTTAGGGTATTAGTATTTAGTAAGTATTCCTGTTCTTCTAAGGGTAAATATACTGGAAATTAAGTTCAGAGTTATCTTCCTTTGGAACACAATTTAATGGAAAATTTTTAATTTTAAGACAATTTAGCAGTTCCTTCAATCTAATGAAAAGTCAAGGGACTGATGCCCATTGTAATGCTCAGAGCACTCTTAATTTTTGGCTGAAAAAGAATTTGAAAGTGGAGCTGATACCTAAAAAAAGCATCGAACTTTGAGAAGTAAAGTAAGAGAGATCCTACTTGTTTCTCACAAAACATTGATTTTTTTGGTATCCTGAGAACGGTTTAGAGTAGATGCCTTATATCTGAATTCTGAAGCTGAACATGATACATGTGGAAGAGAAAACATATACAGAAGAGTAATAGATATGAAAATCCAGGAGGTTGGATAGACTCAGAAGAAACAACACTCAGATCCTTCCTGGCTGATGGCTTGTAACTGCCCATTGCCACCAATAAGTTGCTGTTTTCTAGGTAGGACTAGAACAACTGAGAACAGCTCTAGATAGATACATGAACAACCCAGTTCTGAATTGCATAAATGCTTGGTGAGTATGGTGTACTGTCACATGTGAAGGCCTCATCAACCAATTCAAAATTGCTATATGACAGAGAGGTGGTGATAGATTCTTCTTAGATTGTGGAATCTGTGGAATTATTAGTGTTGTTGACCACTGAATATAGTATTTATTCAGTTATCTGATATGACAACAATTTAATTTGCAGCGAAGTTGGTTTTGAGGATTGTTTTCTAGGAGAAAACAAGGTTATGGTACAGATTATCACTTCTGTGCATCTCAGTTTTTCTTTTCTTTCAGCTTTTACTTGAGTGGTTTTCTCTGTTGTGAGTATCACCCTATTTTGGCACATACAGTAGACTTTCTAATGACACTAAAGCAATTTATGACCTACTTTTCCTTTCTTAAAACCATGTCTTTTGTTGGCTATCCTAAACTGCATCATTTCGGTGCAAATGATCCTAATCTGCATGTGTTTTTGTAGTCTTATCCCTGACTGAGGTAGGATAAAAGATGTTTGAATTCTTCTGAAGTGCATGTAGATGTAGCCATGGTGTCTCTAGACGCATAGGGCTGCTGTGCATTGATGGAAGTTAATTATTTGGATACAGTTCAGATACTAAGACACAGAAATATGGGGTTTTCCTATAAACAGCAGATATTACAGGAAGAGAAGTATGAAAAAGGAATTATTTGAAACCTCTTTATTACAGAGAAGGTACTGCTTATCAAATTTGAATGAAGTGTAGGACTTTATTTTGGAAGAAAAGTGATTTCAAGGAAATTCAAAATGGGCTGAACATGTAAACAACTGCTATGAAGTGCAGATTGCTGATACCTAAGTAGGGGTCAGACTAAGTTCGGTAGTACTGAGTGATGCTAGAAGCTGCACTGTGATGGTAATGTTCCTTTACAGAGAGGTCTTCTTACTATATTATTACATAATATAATTACAAACAAAATAAGTTCTGTGATGTAGTAGTTACGTATATGCTAAGATCTGTTTAACACAGTAAAAGAATTGATCTTGGTTTAAATTTTTCTGATATAAATGTGAGCATGTGGCTGTTGGAGAAAAACAAGCCTGTTAAGTCCATACTCATAACTTCTTCTGAAATAGAAATCAACAGGAAAAATCATTATTTCTGATGCTACCGTACCCAAATAATGCAGTGCTACTTTTGGCACAAAGTGGGAGAGATGGTGATCTGCTTGTGGGATCACCTCTTGTTAGCTGAGGAAAACAGGCAGCAGCAGCATGGTCTTCCTTCTTCCTCCTCCTCCTCTCCCTCCACACTGCTGTTACCTCTTCTTCTTACCAGTGTAACTCAATTCCGTAAATCACCACAAATGCTTGGAGACTTGCTACAGGAAAGCATTCGAAGCATGGTGTTGTCAGCTGGAGTTACAGTATGTCCTCTGCAGCTGCAATGAGACATTTTTCATTCTCAGCCTTTACTTTTGCACAGTAATGCTGCAAACTTCAAAATGAAGGGGAGAACGCTTGTTCATGACGTGCATTGTGAAAATAACATTTGATATGCACTTTAAAAATACTTATTGTTTTGCTTAATTTCATTCCTGCTGAAATTTTTGCTCTGTATTCATCCTGGCAATGCTAGGCTCCAGTTCTGTTTTTTTATTGGGTGCTGGTTTGTTTGGGTTTTTTTGTGGTTAGTTGGTTTTTTGGTTCGTTGTTTTTTTGTTCTGTGGTTTGTTTTTTTTTAATAGGCCATATGTTTCCCTGTATGGCTTTCTTAGTGTTTTCTACTTTACTTTCTTCACTCACTGTTTATTTTCACCTACACGTTGCTCTGCCACCTCTCAAATGTCTTTCCCTCTGTATGGACATGGCAAAACATGAAGGCTTAGTTGCTTTTCAGATGCTGCAGGCAGAAATTTTTCCTGTTCCATCTTCGCACCATTAAGTTTAGCTGGCCACCTACGTACAAATATTTCTAGAGCTGGCTTCTTTCGGAGGTTTCTTGGAACACAAGAGGACTAAGACTAACCAGATACTATTATCTACACTGTTTCTTTTATGCTCCTGCATACCGAGAAGGAAGACAGATGGGATTCTACTTAGTGTGCTTGTTTGGGCATACAAGTTGCAATGGAGGCTGGGAACAGCTATGTGCAAACTTCAGTGCTGTGTTGGTATGTTATGGAATCTTGGCTTCATAATCATAAATACGTTGTTTATATAGGTATAATATTTATAATTGATAGTGCAGTTTACATAGGAATTTTATTATTATTACTTTGATAGCTTTGAGAGTATTTGACAATTTTGAAGCAAAGATGTGTGTCAGTCCCAGATGCCTTTCATAAGAGCTTCATGAGGGAAAATCAGAAGCTGGATTTAATGCTGTCTGGAAGAGCCTGTTGCATATTGAAGGACATGAAAAAGTCTTTGTAAACTTGTTAATTATTTAGAAAAAATATATATACTGAAATCTTGATTATACTGATGAAAATTTAAAATAAATGTCTCCTTCCATTTCTGTAAAATCTTCTGGCCATTAGTTTCTTAACTGTTTTTTGTTATTCTTTTTTTAAACATCTCTAGCTATCAGAAATACTTGGAGTTTGCGTTCTGCAAGACAAAATTATAAATTTACCTCAGGTCTCTTGTTGATATTAGCTGTCTTAAAATCATCACTTATGAATTTCAGGATAAATAATTGTCTAGTTATGCCAAATAACCCTAGTTGGTCTGATTGAACTTAGTGTTTTACATAGCTGCTAGCTGATAATACTGTTCATAGGTGGAGCATTCGTTTTTAGAAAGTGCTGCAGCGTTCTTTTTTCAGGAGAGCAAGATGTGGGTGAAAAGCTTCTGGATTTTGCAAAGCAGCATAACCTTAAAAGTGCCTGAGTTTTGTCACGATTTGATTTTAATTTAAATGCCATCACAGAAGCCTGTCTTTCTTGTGTCGGTCTCTATTCAGTTCTAAATGTTCAGAGGCAGAAGGTTGAGGCATCGCAACGACTGACAGTGTGGGATGGCATTTTGCAGAGTGCCTGAATAAGGTATCCCTGTGAGTTTGACTTTATTGGTTTTCAAGTAATTTGATTTGTTCTCCTTTGGTCTTAAAATCATGCAGGAGAAAAGGATTCTAGGCCCACTCGAATTTCTACAGTTTTGGTTCCAATACTGAATTTGGAACCTTCATTTTCTTTTGTAAATCATAGATTCAGAACAGAGAACTGCAGTAGTTCACAACCTTAGCTGTGAAGAAAGGAGGTGAGGGAAGTTTTTGGTGTTCTGTCAAGGGGATGAGGAGATCCCCATGGTGCGGAGCAGGTGCTGTGCGAGGGGCCCCTGCCAAGGCAGGCAGGGCTCCTCTGTGCCTGGCGAGACCTGCCGTCTGCTTGCCCACTTTGCACCCATTTTAATACTCTCCACCTAATGCTTATAGGGATTACAACATAGATTTCCAAAACTGTGAGGTTGTGGTTTATTATCATTGCATTTGTATGGGTTCTGAACTACATGTTTGAAAGTGAGTGTAACAGTGTGAGGATGAAGGAGGTGTGGCTGGACACTGGCTATTCATACCTGTTCAGCCAACTGTATGTTTTCCATGACACTTGCCCACTGACATAGGGCATATTTATACCGTGTACCACAACAGAATTTAGCATAATATTACTCCAATGCTACTGAATTTGCTTCAGGTTTGTATTATTTAAGACATTCAAGAAAAATAAAAAGACAAGGCCTTTCTTCAGCATCTTATTTTGAGAAGTGCATCTTTATAATGCAAGAATTTCATAGAAGCTATAATTATGTCTCTCAATATATTGTCCATACAGGCAGGTATACGTTTGCTTACCTGGCCTTTAAATGTTGCTTTTGCTGCAAGTTAAAACCAAAAGTCCCCAAACCAATAAAACCAGACCCAAACAAAACTACATTTGGAAATGACAAGTAAGCTTGAAGTAGCATTTCTACCTCTGTCTGAATTAATAACAGCATTGTTAGGAATTCAGATTGGAAGTGAAATGATTGTACAGTTGGAAAATATTTTAAGAAATATTTCCAGACATTTAAAGCAATAGAAGCTCTGAAAAGGATCTGATTTTACAGTTTTAGTGTACTTCAATTTCAGAAAAAATTGGAAATAACAATGTTAAAATTTTAGTATTTTTATTTTTTAAATGTCTCTTTAAGGTTTAATTGTTTGGCCAGATTTATTATAGATGCATTTTTATAAGTAATTTGAAAGATTTGCAAGTATGTACTTTTAGAAGTGCACTGATACTTTATATTAAAAAAAATAAACAATTAAACAATTCTGAAAGGCATTTTTTTAAAGGCAATTAAAATACATATTCCAAAGACGTTAGAGTTTTTAATTTGTTTTTACATCCTATGGACTGTGGGGCAAAATTTTTTCATTTCTTTTTTCTTCAAATGAGGTTTTGCACAGCTACATGAACACAGTGACACTTCTTCTGTCTCTGGCTCCCTATTATCATTCAGTTAAAATACTCATGGAATAAATTTGAACTCCACCATCTATGGATTTTTTTAAAACCAGCTGAGTTTAGCTGAAATCTTAAATGTTAGCTAATTAGTTAAAAGTTCTTGGCAGACCAGTTGTGCTGTTGGTTGGTACCCCCACTAGCAATTAGGCCATGTTTCCTGGGACGGCCACACTGAGCATGCTTATTTTAAATGTTTATGCAACATTTTTTTAGGCAGGTGCCTCTTCTCACATTTTAGGAGTCAGGAACTGCTGTCTAGTCTTCTGAGCAGTCTGAAGAGACCCACTTATTTTCACTAGTGAGTCTCCAATGAGCTCAGTAAGCAGTTTGTAATGAACTGAATTCAGTGGCCACTTTTCTGCCCTTCCCTGGGCTTGCCGCCCTTCTGGTGACCTTCAGGTTGAGCCAGTACTTCAAGTTAATTATATCTGTAATGACTTTGCAAACTCGTTTCCAGAGACTGTGAGCTGGGCCAAGGTTTGAATGTAAACATATGCCCCTCTTTCTGGTGCTGAGATAAATAATGTGAAAATGCTGTCTTCAGTGTATGCTGTTACCAAGTTAGAGCATCTTCCAGATTCTTAAGTTCTAAATTCACAGATATGACTCTACTTTGTATATAAAGTGTCTTCAGAGAGAGGTGTTTCCCACTCTTTGTGTCTGTATATGCTTTCTGTTAACAGATGTACACACAGACAAAATTCAGCTGTAAGGGTTTTTTGTTGGTTTGGGATTTTTTTTTATAATTCAGAATGTAAACCACATTGCTAGTTAAAATTTTTTATTTCCAGTTCCTGGGATTGGTTGTGGTGTGGTCTGTTTGGCTTTTGTATAGTAATCTCAGAGGGTTGTTATTATTGTCTCAGATATACTGAGATTCTAACCCTTTTTTCATGTTATTGAAATATACTTTTCATAAAAAGATGGGAGAGTATCTGGGTTTCATAATAATTCTAGATCAATTTTTTTTCGAAATGGTTAATTTCAGTTTTCAGTAGCTATTGAGGAATATACAGCAATGGTTCCTAAAAGAAAAAATCAATTAGAAGTATATTTTGCCTTTATAAAACAGTGGTATTGCAAAGCTAACTTGATTTTCCAGTCTTACCCAGACTGCGTAATCCTTGTCATGGAAATGTCAGGGCAAAAGTATCAGGAATTATTTTTTTTTCTTTTGCTGCTTTTGTCTCTCCTGGAATACTTGCAGTTCTCTGTACTTAGATCACAGAAGTCTAAAAGCAGTACCTTTAGCTTCAGTGTTAAAACTTGAAAGCTTTAGCTCAGAAAAAGAGCATGGTATGAATCAAGCTACTGTTTCCTTGACATCTATTTAGATTTAGAATAAGCACCTTCCGATATATTATATAGCTTATCACTGGATTTTCTGAATTATTCTTCTGTAGCTGTCTGTTGAACATGACCATTTTTCAACAGGTGAATTTCAAAAGATACAAATTTAAGCACTGTACCAAAAGCCTAGTAAACCAAAGTAGGTGATGGTGGAAATTTCGTGTGTTTTTACTTTTTCACTGCTTCCAAGTTTACATAAAATACCTTTTTCTAGACATGGTGTCAGAAGACATGGTTCTAGACTTTTTATTACACACCTCCAATTTCCTTTTCACTGCATACGTGTAGCTGTATAAATTAAATATCTGCTGGGGAGATGAAGTTATATTATGTTTGCTTGCTTTAGAAAGATGAAATTTCAAGATGAAGGTAACATCTGCTTAAAAAAGGTAAAATACAGGAGTTGTTTGTTTAGGTTGTTTGGGGTTTTCTCCCAAAACATGGAAGTCTCAAGGCATGCATACATACCTACACAAAATAATGCACTGTTGCGTGTGATGATTTTAGTAGATGTTACTAGGATAACTGAAATGTCAAATACACTGACAAAAGACATTGAAGTCATAATATAAGTTTTAATTAATATTTAGTTTGAAGTATATTTCATTTAAAAAATTCTTACATAATCAGCAAAATCTTCTGATTTTTAGGATTATTCTGGTACTGTTTTCTGCTCAGTTATGCCCAGCAAACTCAGGGCACCATTCACTTGGTCTTGCTTACCAAATCTGTTCCTTTTTTGTATGTTGTGCAGAATCAAGTTGTCTACACACGGGAAATGATTGGTTTCCTTACCATTAGTGGCACTAAGTTTCTAATAAAAGCCTTGATTCTGTAGGTACCAGGCTGACTTCATGTACCATCTGAGCCCTGTCACTGCTTTGCTGAAACTAGTTCTACTGTAAATGAACAAATGCATACTCTTTTATAGGACAGGATAATCTGAATGATTTGGAAAACAGAACAAATGTAGATTTCATTACCAGGTTTAAAATGTGTCTTTAAAATAGTTGGATTTTCAGTTACTTGGTTTGTAGTGAATGTTCTTTCACTTAATTTACCTGAGGGGTTCACTGTTTTTTGAGAGGGATAGCAGAAGAGAGGCCTAGTTGGAGTGGCTGAAGGAACGCTGGGAAAGGAGTATTCTCACTTCTTTGGCAGGGAGTGTGCTGGTTTTCATCTTTGTTCTGTTTCTTCCGTTGCTTTAAATCCTGTGAACTTGGATCAAGTTCACCTATCCTTCCTTTGCTGACCCAGGAAAACCAAAACACTGTAAGCACCTGCAAAAGGAAAATCAGATAACTCTACTTCTCCAACCCTACTAATCCGCTAGCATTGCTGATCTGATTTTGATCTGTAAGCAGCTTCATTTTTGAAGCCTGCTTTAAGGATCAATTGATCATGAAGTTGTCCATCTATAGAAATAATAACTTCTTTAATTGCTGGGGTAGCCTCTTATTCATTCCCTACAGTTTTATGCATTCCTTCTTTTATCATGTCTGTAAATTATTGACCCAGTTGACCAAATACAGCTGCTTCAATGAGACATGTATTTTCCTTACAAAAGTAGTTTAATTTTCTGCCAGAGGTATTATATGGAAATACATAAAAATGAGGTTTTTGCTGTCTATATTAGAATGTAAACATTGAAAGAACATGAATATTCACTCAGGTTTTGTAATAAAGATATTTTTTGTAAGTGGTTGGCTTTGTTATGACTTTGTAAAAAAGTTGGTTTCCTCACTGCTGTTTTTGCTTGTTTAGCAGACACGTGCGTAGCAATTACCTGATCTGTGGCCTGGGGGGCTGTTTCACTGTTAATATAACTGATATTGTTGAGAAACGTTGTTATTCTGTATTAATTTTTCATTCCTGCAGAAGTTAAATCTGCAGGAGAGAGGTCATTGTTGCACCACAGCCCTCTTTCAAGAAGAACAGTATAAAACCAACATGCTATACCAGCAGCAAAGTTGTTGGTGGCAACTGATGAGGCATGTGCCAGGAGATAATGGTTACATTTCTGGGAATTAGTTTTCATTTTGTGACCTACTTGTTCTTACCACTTCTTGACATAATTACAGAGATTTAGTAACAAGTACGGTTTAAGTCATATATTAAAAAATAGAGATATATGAGAGTGTTTGAGTCTGAGTTATTGATTAAAGATAACAGATTCCAGGTATCTAGGATCATAATTAATTGGCAGAAGTTAAGCAGCAATAAAGTACTTCAAAGGATTTGTATTAGTGTTGGATTAATTTAGTGATTGTCTCCTCCATAATTTGGCATTCTGCAATAGTGAAGGTAAGAAAGCACTTTTTATTTTGTACACCTGCCACCAAATGGATGACTGATTCTTCAGTATATCCTGATATTTTTTTCTCAAATATATGGAAAACATTAATTAAGCCCTGCAAGGCAGGAGGTATGTTTGCAGTTTTTTTGCTTGTCTTTACTCCTGTCATGGCTCAAAGTGTTGAATTTGTTAGATTAGTGGAAATATTATGGTCAGAAGGTGCAAGACTGAGCTGTATTGATGAATTTTAATTGTTCATTAACTGTAGCTTGTCAATAACTTCGTAGGCTTATGGTTTAATACGATTAAATAATATAATACTTTGGTGACCTGTTGTTGGAATTGATCCTTTGATGTAATGGGAAATTCAGAATTTTGGATTCTTGACTCCTGAGACAGTAACACATTACATAAGAAAACATAAAGGGTTGAAATGTATAGAATACTGTTTTCTTTCTCCCCCTTGCCTCCCTCCCGACCAAAAGCTGACCTTATGAATACTGAGAAGGAGAGGTGGTTTTGTTTTTGTTAACTTTGAAAAGCTTCCTACGAGAGCAGGAGTCATCATTCTGGCAAAGTGTAGAAATATTACATGCCACTGAATTTGTGAGTTCTAGGAAAAGTTTAATAAGAGGAGGTCATGGGAATTGATGGTTCCATCCCTGTTTACCTTGTCACCACTTTTGTTCATTACCTGGCCATTTGGTTCTTTCAGGTATGTATTAAACATGTCAGGGGTCTTCGTGGCAAACTGAACATCAGAAGGCTATATGTATTAGTGCATGTTAGGATGATAAGTCGTATGGATATTCAGAGGTTGCAGACAGTCACAAGGGTTTTTACTTACACTTAATGTAAATGTTTCTATTAGTTATATGTGTGCATATGATATCCTAGTGGCTGCATCTCTTTTTTCTTTTTTTTGCATCAGCGTTGCTATGTTATTTACTGCCTTTTTTTCTTTGTCTGTTGGCAGGTATTTAATTAGTCAAGGAGCACATGTAGGAGCTGTAAATAGTGAAGGAGACACACCATTAGATATTGCTGAAGAAGAGGCAATGGAAGAGCTGCTTCAGAATGAAGTAAATAGACAAGGTAAATTTGAATACAGAAGGCTGGTTGTGTTTATTGGACACTAAATGTAATTTTGAAAAATTAGGCTGAATTGGAACTTCTGAAGTCACTCTGTTTTCTGAAGAGAGTTGTCAATACAGAATGTACAGTGCTTAAGTTTCTGTCTCTTAAGACAGATTTACATAATCTAACAGTAAACTAGTAATTGTTTCAGGCTTTGCCCAGTTTTAATTTATATGCTTAAACCCATTTAATGCTCAAAGCAAATGGTTGAAAGACATGATCTGCAGGAGGAGATACCTACTGATACGCAGAAGTAGACAGTGGGTTTGCAAAGGCTGTGATTCAATTAATTGGTAGTGTTAACAGAAATTGGATTAGCAATTTTTACAGTTCACACACAATGAACATCAGATTAGACAGTTGTGTGCATTTTTTTGTCTGTGTTACCATTTCTCTGTTTTAATTAGTTGTTCCCTGTTCTAACAGCACTGTCAGTCTTTGCTCAAGAGTTGTTTCTGGAATGTGCCGCAGCCTAGATTTTTTAAGGTTGTTTTTGAAATGTTTGGCTTTACTGATGTGTGATACTAATTGACTGCAGTAGCTCTTTTTAAAAGTGGAATTATTTGAGGAATAAACTCTTCCAAAATCTCTTTTATATGTTACTGCTTTTATAAAAAGAAATTATTTGTTGTATGAGATTTTACATACATTTTTACGATGCAGATACTCAACATTACACACTAGTTTTTATTCTTTTGCAAGTTTAATTAACTGATTTTGAACAACCCAATTGTAAAATTAGCTTTAGCAACCTAAACTAAATGTCACAAATTTCAGTGAGGTTTACATATTTTTCACAGTTGAAGCTTACCGTAAACTGTCTACAGTACTGTCTTTATAAATCTGAGAAGAAGGTACATGTTCCAATACTGTAGCTACTAGCTTCTAAAGGAATAATTTAGGGTATTTTAAAATACTAAATTTCACTTGCTCTGGATAACCTGCTTTCCAAGAATTCCTTTTGCATTTTTATGCCAGTTGGTTTCCTTGCTTGTTTCATGGAAGCAGGGAAGAAAGAATGCATTATCCCTCTTTTGAAATTTGTGTCTGAAGACATAAGAACTAAGGTCTTTTACATGCAGAGATGAAATCAAAGCACGTATTTCATGATTGTGAATGAGAATGGAAAAGGTATGAATCTGGATGTGAACGTGTAGTGTGTGTCTTAGTCACACAACAGTTGTCTCAGCAATAAGGTTTTAATTATGAACTTTTGATGGCATCCTTAGCTTGAATATAGATATTACATAAAATTGTGTGTTAATGTTATACTAAAAATTATGTTTAGTCATTATCAGGATCACTTAGAAAGTGCCTAGCTATGTGTATGTTGTGGCTAGAGAAGTTAATAGCTCTAAAATAGGAACTTAACTGTTTCTCTTAATGTGGAATTAACAGTGAGGCATTGTGGCAGTTTCATCTTTGACTCTACATGTAGCTGAATACAGTTATCTCTTCAGCAGTGAGATAATTCCTATTCCTTCCATATGATACACTCCTTCATATCGAATAAAGGAGTGCCACAGTTTTGGTGATGCAAGTTCGTGGTGGGGTCTGTGGAATGATCAGCCCTAGCTCAGTGTTATGGGTAATGGAAGACCAGCCTATTTATTTTGAAAATAAACCCACCTGGGTGACAAAATATCCTACCTTTGTGTAGGTAAAATATGCAGTGTGAAAATTAAGTAGGCATTTTCCATAACATTTTTGTCTTGCAACCCTTTCATGTGTTTATTCCTACATTCATAGTAGTTTCATTTTTGTGTTGTAGTGTTAATGCTGTAAACATGGCTTCCTACATATTGGCAGTCGGAGTTGTTTGATGGTGAAAGATTGCTTGGAAAGATTGGTCAGATTCATTGTGATTTCAGATTTAAGTGATGACATTTGATGTTTGTTTCCGTTAGAAATCTGAGGAGAATAACTTGTTAGATCTCCTTTTTATTGCTTTTGCGGGCCTCATGTCTTTATAGGAAAAGTCCAAACAGAGCTTTCTGTGTGCTACTCAGTGTTCTACTGATCATCGTTTTGTACTTAAGCCAAATTTTTTGCAGGTATCAAACTGTATTTTAAGGACATGTCTTATTACAGGACAAAGCGTGGGAGCCTCTTAAACTCACAAAAACAAATCATACAATACAATACAGTTCAGTTCTGTGTGACATTACTTAATAAAAGGAAGGATCTGCAATGTTTCCTCATCCTATTTTAGCATTCAGGCTCCAAGGTCTGATCTGACTAGAGAGGAGATGATCAGTGATCCAAAATAATCTTCTTGTTATACAAGTTCTATTGTAAGGAGTGTTGGCCATTAAAGAAGAGAGCTTTTCTAGTATTATTATCCAGTGTCTGTTTTTCTTCAGTCATTCTGATCCCCACATGGGACACCCCTAAATTGCACCAAGGGTCAGGTGCCTTTTCATGTGTCCTCTTGTGTCCTGCTGAGCAAAGAGCATGACTTGATATAATGGACTGTGCAGGAATTGTGAACTAAGGAAATTGTTACCCTGTAACTGAAGCCATACCACTCTGATAGTTAGGAAAATATTTTTCTACCCTAATCTTCAGAAGGGAATTATTTGCTTAATTATTTTTAAACCTCAAACCTAGCTTAGTTTTGTCATTTGTGAGAAGGTAAATTACATGCTCAGGTGAGGTATAGAGATTTTTTGACACAAACACTTCACAGATAGCAAAATCAGGTGTTTTATGGAAATTATTCCAAACTAATGCCAAACAGCTATTCTGTTTGCACTCCATATGGTTAAACTATTTTGTGTATTATGCAATAACCCTTTTTCTAGGACTTGTTTTGTTGTTTCTCCATATGGCTAATATCTTTAGCAGTGGTCAGGCCCGTGTATATATAGGTGCCACTGCAATCCTCAAAATAATTTAGCTTCATCAAAAATATTTAGTTTCTCAGTGTGATCCATTGTGTTTCTACTCTGCAGTGTTTCAACACAGAATTGTGTAAGTTGCCTTCTACCAGTAAAGTTTTCATTCGTGCTGGTGAAAACCAGCAGATTTGAAAGAGATGTGGCTTTAGTCCTGGCCAGCCCTGGCCACTTTTAAATGTTGTCTCTCCTCAGGGCTTGAGTGGGGTTAAGTGTAGTGGTTTGAAGTGATTTTTTTAGCTGTTGATCATCAGATGTCCTCTTAAAATTATTTTTAACTACTTAAGCAATTATTTTGAATTATAGGAAACATTCTCAGGAGGTGAGTTAGTGGGGAGAGGTGATGTGAGGTGAATCAGGAGTTCATGATACACAGTGTGGTAGCTATTTATTCAGTAACTATCAGAGGGATCACTCCTCCTTTTCCGAGGAGAAACACATGTTCCTCATTCTTAATTATAGGTAATGTAACAAGACTCTCCCAGATGTATTGCTTAACTCAGATTTGTTTATGTGGATAAAATGCGAACTATTACATTTGTATATAAACATTCACTTCATGAAGTAAAAAGTGGGTTGATCTTTCCTGCAGTATCTATAAAACATGCCTTTATATGGCAGAGTCATCCTGAAACAATGATTCAGCAGTTAAATTTATGCTGAATTTTCATTAAATGCTCACTGAACAGCACACTGTTTTCAAACCTGTTTGGAGCTGTTGAGTAACACTTGTTGATCAGAAAAAAAGTGGAAGCATTAAGCAATAAATTATTTATGATTTAAGTTGTTAGGCTGCCAGAGAGGTTAAGCGTACTGGTGGTGTGAGCGAGTGCCGTGGCTGAGGCTGAGGCTGAGGCTGAGCTGGAAGGCAGCGCATTGCCATCTATGGGCCGTAGGGAGAAAGGGTTGGAAGAGGATGATGAGCATTTTCTTTTTCCCTGGTATCTTAGTAGAGTCTGGAAAACAAAAGGAAGGAGAAAGGCCCATACAAGGTATAATAAAGGCTGTTTACATTCCATTTTCTGTAGTTAATAATGGGAATTTTATTTAGTTTATCTCAGAGCACAGCTTTTTTTCTATGACACAAAGTTTAATTCCCATTTTCACGCCAGTTATTAATGTGGAATGTTTTATTTATATTGGCAAGATTCTGTTACTTTCTTCTGTTGAAAATGACCAGAAATTTACTGTCTTGTAAAATAATGTATTGATACAGCCATTACTCCTCTGCAACCATTATATCTTGTTTGGGCTTCAGAAATGCAATAGTTTGTGATATTTATGGAGGTCTGTATTGAGTATTAGTTACTTTTTCTGCAAAAGCATTGCTATTTTGACATAATAACCTGGGTTGTTAGGGATGTGTGGAAAGTATGCTTATATGTGACCCATAAGAAGCTCACAAGATCAGGGTTTGGAACGAGTTTTTTATCTGTTCTTCCTTTATACAAAAGTGTGTCAAAACAACCAGCTCCATACATCAACAGTTTTACACTGATAGGAGTTTTTTCAGATTCTTCAGGTGGAGAAGGTTACTCATGCTGATAAGGATTCACAGTTGGACTTTGGGCTTGCAAAAAGGGAATGGACATAAATGTGACTAAGAGATGATGAAATATAAGCTATTTATTTGCATAGCAGTGTTTTGCAGGTAACACTGACATGTAAATGACTGTACTCTAGAGTGTTGTCCAAGGATCTGCTGGTCACTGCTGTGTCATGAAAGGCAAGCAGATGCTCGGGCCCATGAAGTTACAATTTGCAGTAATTCAAATATCAATATGTAGGAGCTTGCTGAGGATTGAGAATATGTGATTATCAATGCATTATTGATTCAGAGTTCCTGGTCTTCACTCTTTGTATTTGTCATACTTAGAAAGTTTTTCAGCTTTTTCCTCTGCTGAGTCCTTCAACAGCATTGTATGTCTTCCTGTATCTTGCAGACTCAGCCTCCAGATTATGGTTTTTCATCAGTTTCTGATAAAATGTAATTCTATTCATTTTTACCTGAACTGTCAAGATGAAAATGGTTTTGCTGGTCAATTAATTGAATAAGTCTAGGAATTTGGTCAACTCTTCAGAACACTGAATGTTTAACCTGTGTCAGTTACTTTATGGTTCTTGGTGACATTTTATCTTTTGATTGTCCTTAGCATAAAGTTTTACAGTATATATCTCCCAAGTCCCTGCATACCAGTGTGTAAGATTAGAGAAATCATACACATAAAAACATCTCATGGAAGGTTGGGCCACTGATTTTCTGTTAGAGGTCAACCCAGATAAAATTTGTGCTCTTGGTGATTGTTTCAAAATTGCTGTTCCTTGCAAGCTGTCACCATTCAGCCATCATAGATAGAATTATGCTCATACGAAGTTCTTTTCAAGACCCCTTTCCTGCTGTGTTCTTAAGTTTGCTCCATGTAGTAGTAATTACAAAAATGCTTGCAAATACATGTTTGCATTGCCCATTCAGAGTCTGGAATTTATTTCTATCTGTTTAACATGATGCATATACTTGTTATGATGGTAGACAGTGTTTCTCCCTTTTTATCAGTGTATGTTTTTTTTATAAGACATACTGTAAATGAATTTTCAGTAATTTTGGTGGTTTCTTAGTAGAGCTATGAAGTGCAATATCCAAAGTGTTGGCTATTTGTGTATAAGGTTTCTGATTCACAGTGATAGGAGGCAAACCAGAAATGCTTTAGAAAGTATGAAAGATGTAGCTCCATCTTGTCATCAATGTTGAGAAGCGAGATTGTTTCCCTTCCCATAAATAGCTGTTTGTAAAACAACTTCAGCTGTTTTCTACTTTGTACAGATACATCAACACAGACTTATTTTGTGGTGCTGAGAAAATGAAAATAGAATTTTTCTCATTTTTTAGCAGGCCACTTCAGTGGTTATTACTGTGATGGTAGACATTTTTAAAAGAAGGAGTTTTTGAAGAATTTTAGTAGATTTATTTTTATTATTACTTACTTACAATCCTCCTTCCCCCCAGTTCCTCCTTTTGTTAAAGAATACATTGTGCATGCAAAATGTCTTAAAATATTGGATGTTTCTATAACCTTGGAATTACTCTTCCAAAAGATATTCATATTTAACTCTAAACGTTATTGAGATTGTTGTTTTTATTTTATCAAATAAATATGGCATAAGATTTGCTATATAATTGAATTTAAGTATTTGAAGCAAAATATTTCATGTCTTCTTTTCCCCTCTCCCCCTTCCTGTGTGAACTAGGGGTTGATATAGAATCGGCTCGAAAAGAAGAAGAACGAATAATGCTAAGAGATGCAAGACAGTGGCTCAACAGCGGCCATATAAATGATGTCAGGCATGCAAAATCTGGTGGTACAGCACTTCATGTAGCTGCTGCTAAGGGCTATACAGAAGTCTTAAAGTAAGTGTGGTTTAACGTTTTCGTATTTTATTGTCTTGATGTAATGCTGCTTGGCATTGGGCACTTATAACTTTTAGGGAGTGTATCTTGAAAATCCCAGTCTCTAGAAAGATCTGTTCTCAAAGTTGGATTTGATGTTTTCAAGCACTCATAAATCATGATGTTATTAGCTTTCTATTTTAAGTCATTCAAAATATGAATATAGTATACATGTTGAGCCTGAATACTTACTTAAGAAAAGAAAGTTGATAAAAAACTTGCCTTGTTTCTAAAGACATCTATGTAAACAAGCTGAAGACCATTTTATAATGCTAGTTAGCATCCTGGTTGGTGCATATTTTCAAGACACCTTATTTATTTCCATACATAAAGCCGAGTTTGTAACCCAGGCTAAAATTTTTACACTTAAAACCCAGATAATTAAATTTTGTGTTTTGATGATGATGTTGAAAACCATGACTCTTGAAATCTTCACTGGAAAGGTTTAGGCTTCTGGTGTCCCCTAATTCACTGCTTTTCATTAATGTAATATCAATACATATCATAACAGATTTAACTTCTTTTTCATCAAAACTCTGCTTTTATTGTAGTAAAGCATAATTAGTAGTGCACTGCTTTAACATGATTGTAAATTTATTTGACTGCTTTAGCAGTGCTAGGAGCACTTACATACTGTAACATGAGTGAAAATGAGCATACGTCCTGACTGTGAGTATTGGTGCCTTTAAGTTCTGCAGAGCAATTTATTGAATGGGAGTTCTGTTTCAAAAAACCCTGATGCTTCAACATGATGAAGACAAAAAGAGTAATTGTTGTTTTAGAGTGGCAGGTGTGTCTGTAAGGGAGTTGTATCTGTAACTGTTTGGGTGCTTTTTGGCTCCCTCGGTTATTGTCTTTTTTGAAGTCCAGTCCAGTTTTCCTAAGAGAGGCAAAACATACGTGCAGGCAATTCTTGTGGTTATTTCAAATTATCAAAAATGTGTGCTCTGTATTGAATGCAAGACTGCAAGACTTTGCAGCTATATTACTATAAGTATATTGGCTCTTGAGAAACTGAGAATTTTTGGAAAAGAATAGTTAGTGTTAATGTGATTTTTAACAATTATGGACCGTGATTCAGAGAGCTCTTAGCCCTTTACATAAAAATGTTTGTTTGGTTAAGTGTCCTTTCTCACTTTGATGCTCACCTGAGAGCCATGCTGAATGTGAGTGTTGAATAGTGACAGAACAGCAGGCCCTGTCTTTGAGGACCTCTGCTCCCTCTCATAGAACAGTTGAAGCATGTAAACAAACAGATTTTTGCAATAAGTTAATGACAGGAGATGAAAGTTGCAAGCAGCTAATTTTAGAATGTAGGGAGATTTTAATAGTTTACTAATAAGAACACTGTATCTGACAATTTTTTACATTTTACAACTCTTTTCCTTAAAATGGCTTTTGTCTATTACTGCATGTACAGAGAAAAATATCTAAGAGACAGTGGTCTTTGAAGAAGAGCCATAGAGAAGAAAATGGACAAGGCTCTTTTTCTTGGATTTTCCTTAAAATATATATACCTATTGAACAATGAAAATGCAGGTTTTCCTGTGAGAAGTAAAATTAATCAGTTGTCAATAGCCCAGCTAAAATATCTTTGAGAAAAAAGGAGAAAGATACTATCAAAGAACAATTTTATTATTTTTACAAGAAGCTATTTATCTCTGTCAGCAGTGTCAAGATCTATTTCTTTTAATTCCTTCAGGCTTTTAATACAGGCTCACTACGATGTAAATATTAAAGATTATGATGGCTGGACACCACTTCATGCTGCTGCTCACTGGGGTAAAGAAGAAGCATGTCGCATTTTAGTGGAAAACCTATGTGATATGGAGGCTGTCAACAAAGTGGTAGGATTTTTATGTAATCCTTGTCAAGATACAAAGTTCTGGTCTCTAAAGTGACTTTAGAAGCCAGGGTAAGAAAAGTGATGATAAACTGCTGTTTACTGTACGTGGAGCTTTACATAATGCATGTTTTGTCAAAACAGCATGGTTGTGTTCAGAACTAAATTCTCTGATTGTCTAAATTAATTTGTTAGGCCAACTTTATGCTTAGTTCTATATTAAATGATCCACACAATCTTTGACATGGAAATTCACAACAGAAGGAGTTTGTTGACATCTCAGAGGTACAAAATTAGTGACTTGATAGATTGCATTCAGGCTTTCATTTGATCTCTGAAGATGATGATGATGCCTTTGGGTAGTGTTGTAACTCATAAAATCAGCTTGTGTTGATATACTAAAGCGTTGTCACTATACTGTGCTGATTTGGATGTGGTGGAAGAAACTTGTAGGCATCTCTGGACCCCTTGGATATAACCTGAGCTCTTCCTAAGTTGTGTTTCTTTGACTTTTATGCAATGGCCTGTGTAACTTGCTGGCTTTGCAAGATTTTGCTCCAAATAGACGCAAATATATTCCTGAGTCACATAGCCATTGAAAGGATCCAAACCTTTTCATTCAGCTGTGTAAATGCTGAGCACTCGTTCTTCTCTTTGCAATGTGTTTTACAGATAGATTCTATTCTGCTTCCAATTTATGTGTTAGACTTTTTATTGGGGTTATGAAAATGTGGATGCAATGCACTAGAGAGCAGTCTCATAAAAGTGTGTTCGAATGCACTGGACAAGAATAAGAAAAAAGGAGGCATGGAGAGATGTCAGCTGGGTTTTTTTGTATATGGGCTTGTCTCTGCAAGCTAGGAAAGATTTGTCTGTTCTTAAGTAAGCTAGTAAGCGTTTTTGCTTTTGGAGACATGAGGATTAAAAACTCAGGATTTGGTTTCAGTTGTATGTGCTTAGCATCTCAGAGGACTCAGTCATTATTGTTAGGCACTGGGGTATCAACTGTTGCAGATTAGGGTTTAAGATGTAACCTTCCAACTACAACAGTTTTTTGCAAAGTGACTTTTTGTGGTCTTAGTAAGTCTAATTACCACATAATAGCTACTTAAAAATAGAAGGCCACATTAAAAGCTGTAGTCATAATGCAAATATGAGCTTGTGATAATAGTTCAAGTGGCAGAAGACCTCAAGCTGTTTTGGCTAATGCTGGTTGAAAGGTGCACACGCTTCTGCTGTATGATGAGAAACTTTATGGATGTGAAAATTAGTGGTTTAGAGATTCAATCTTTCTGTCCAGTTAAGACAGTCTTCACAGTCTTATTAGGAATAAGTTTGCCTTTAGTTAACATTTTGAGAAACTGAAGTAAGCACAGACAAGCAGGAACACCTTTAATTATTTTTATAAGCTGCTGTGGCCGCTTTTAAATGGCAGGTCTGTTTTTATTACTGGTTATTGTACAGAAGTACTTATTAGACTGATCTTGTCATGATCCTCCCACCATCTCAGTAAGTCCACCCAGCATGTTCATGCAGCTGCATTTATGCCAGTGAATCTAGGACTTTGCCTAGATTCCAGCCTTCAATTATATGTCCCATGGAAATCATACACTAAGGAGAAATAAGAACAAGTGGTTGTAGCAGATCTTTCATAAAATGGAATATAAATTTTAAAATACAGGTTTGCTGTAAAATGTGAAAGCATGACTACTTGAATTTAGTCTAACTTGCTTAAATAATTTAAACTTCAAAAATCAAGCTGTATGTGATAGTCTGAGATGGGCAGGATACTGAATTGCTCAGGATCCATCCATTCAACTGCCATCGTGAACAGTTGTTTGGAACTAATACTGTGAGAATTATATTCATCAATCTACTTCTCATTCATAGTGGTTTTTTTTCCTTCCAACAACAGCAAAATTTTATTGTCATGTCTTTATCACTTAAAAATGTGTTTACTCATCAGTTATAAATGTTTTTGTTTCAATTACTGCCCCCCCAAAAAAGTAATATTGCAAAATTGTTTTCAAATACTGACAGACTAACAGTTTGCAATAGAGCTTGATTTATATGTTCCAATTTCTCTCTCTAAATGTGCTCCTTAATCTGCATCATCATGTGATGAGAAGACATCGTAGTCTGTTACATTTAAATTCTGTTGTACAATTATGGTGTTTTACTTCCCATTTTCCAGGGTCAGACAGCGTTTGATGTGGCAGATGAAGACATTCTAGGATATTTAGAAGAGTTACAAAAGAAGCAAAATCTGGTAGGCCTTGTGCATATGAATATAGATCTATATATGTTATAGTTTGTTATACATACGATTATGGTATCCAACTCAGGTCAGCATATAGATTAAAACCAAAATTTTAAATTCAGAGCTTCAATTCAGGTAATGCCACAGTCATCTCGAAAGGTCTTTTATGCCCTTACTTGGTCAACTGTAGTGACCAAAAAGCCTTTGAAGGAAAAAGGTGATCCACTACTTGCCTTGACCAGTGGGCATTTTATGATCTGAAGTATCAACAGTGAGCATCTTACCTGTAATAACAGTTTCTGAGATTTTTGGAGCTTTGAACTTTCATACTTCGAAAGTTTATATGCTTTGTAGTGTTTAGAGATTTTCCTCCATTTGTAATTTTGTCACACTGATACCATTCTAGCAATTAACCTATATCATTCTATGTTTTGAAGCTTCATAGTGAAAAACGTGAAAAGAAATCTCCCCTAATTGAATCCACAGCCAACCTGGATAATAATCAGACACAAAAAACATACAAAAAGTAAGTAAAATAGGAAAAAATATAAACTGTTAAAAAGATGACTTTACAACTGTCACAAAGTCCTACTTAACAGGCCTTAGTAAGTTTTTCAGTACTTAGTAAATACTTCTCTTTTCAAACTCAGTAAGGAGACACTGATTATGGAGCAGGAAAAGAATGCATCTAGTATAGAGTCTCTGGAGCAAGAGAAAGCAGATGAAGAAGAAGAAGGAAAGAAGGATGAATCCAGTTGTTCTAGTGAAGAGGAAGAGGACGATGACTCAGAATCTGAAGCAGAGACAGGTATGTTATTTGGACCATTTCCTTTCAATAAATATTTACTTTTTAAATTTACTTATTTAATATCACGTGATGCATAGTTAAGTATGTTATATTTCACTTATTCTTCTGTATTACACTCAGTTTCCAACCATTTTAAAGCAAGTTTATATATGTCTAAGGTCAAATAGTAACAGATGTATCAAATGGATGTCTTTAACCAGCTTAATTGACTGGCTGCTTAACAATTGACGCTTTTAATTAAATGGATAGGATAATATAAACTTGAAGTAGCATGTCAGAATCATTGAAAAAGGTAGAATATCAAATTAGAGATTAAGACTTTGTAGCAGTATTTGCTTGTGAAACTGGTATAGAGATTGGATCAGCAGAAGTGCAAACATTCTCATTTGTTCTTATCATCCTGAAATAATTACCAATTAATGAGGCTCATGTATTCATGAAGTAGTAGTGCATGTATTTTCAGTGTGTACTGAGATAAACTTTTCAAGGTGGTATTTTAATGTTAACTGTTACTTCATATATAACTTCAGTTCAAGAAAAATGTTCGAGAAGTTTTGCATTGTATCCAAAGTATGCACATTATTCTCTATTTCTCATTTGTGAAATGGAATTAGTGGGTTGTTTTTTTTCTTGAACAATTACCAGAGTAGCAACTACTGATACAAGAGCAGCATAGTATCTTTTCCTTTCAAACCAGAAAACAAGTGTCTGGCAATAAGTCTGTTCAGTCCTAGTGAAGAATATTAGAATTGCAATGCAGCAATACAAGATACAGATATGGATGTCATTAGAAGTAGCTTGTTAATATTTTATACTTTAACTTTTTAAAATAAGTGACCCTTTCTGGTGAGCTGTCAGTTTTCATTTTAATACATTCTAATTTCTTCACCTGAAAAGATAAAACTAGGAAGGTATTTTAGAGATAGCCAATCTATGATAAGCATTTAACATAGGTAGAAGTAAAAATAACTTGTGAAACCAAACTTTCTATTTTGATTTGGTTTTTTGTATTTCGAAATAATCTAGCATTTCAGTATTAAGCTGAAAAAAAAGTCTGTCAAGCTTCGTAATTACTCTTTTACCTTAGTGCACTTGCATCTATTATTTACAGAGCTTTGCTAAACTCAGACCACTTATAATATATAACATGTAGTAATTTCTCTGTCACTGAGCTGACTGTAATGTCTGCTGAACTTTATGACTCTGGTAACTGTGTTCTCTTCATTGCCAGTAGTTTGTGCCAGGAAAATTTGACTGTGACACAAGAATTAATTTATGTAAACTTTGGGGGTTTTAATATCAACAAGGCTTTATCATACTTTATTTGGCAAGATAGACTTTAAGCTTTTCCCTGTAGAGCTACATCTCTTAAGTTCCAAGATTGTACTTTCCCTTTTTTTACCATTTTTCCGCTTAAAGTAGTGAAAGATTTTTCTAGTGAAAAATATTATTATAAGGAGCATTCTGGCTGAAATACTTTAACAGTGTTCAATATTCTGAGGTACTGGAAACTGTGATTTCTAATGCCTTGGGATATCGAAAATATTTTCCTAAAACTTATATTTTGTTTCGTTGGTTACATGAGAAAATGGTTTAAAAATTAATGGACTTCTGTCCATAAGACCAAGAAGGGAAATATGAATATGAAAGTAGCATATTGCGAAGGACATGGAAACAAGATGAAAAATAAAATTTTCAGCAGTTCAGATTTTGTAAACTACTTCGTTTGACATCAGGTTTTCTTTTTAAATTAGTCAATATTAGCTCAGTCATGCATACAACTATAGTCTTGCTGTTCTGGAAATAATTTTTGAATACAGTTGTGAAAAATCCATTTTTCTCCTTCCTTGCTTTCACTCCTGGTAACTTTTTCTGTATATTTTAAAGGTGTATTACTTACAAATTTCTATCATATCTGCTTGTGCATCATCTCAAATCGTACTCTCAGTCCACATTACCTTGTTCAGGTTTTTATCACCTAGAATTTCACCACCATTTTTTTTCACTTGTGTTTAAAAAGAACTTTCCAGTATGTGCTGTTGGTCATATAAGCTGTTCGTTTATATTTGTATTTGTTTACTGTGTAACTAGCATTCAAAACATCTATTCAGCTATGTTCATAACTAAAAACAGCGTGTAACAGCAATACCATTGATTATGCAATTTGTAATTGTAGATTAGTACTTCATTGAATCTAAATGTTAGCTGTGAGGACACTGCGTGAAAACACTGAATACTTTCTAAAGTAATTGCTCCTATGCTGTATGGGTCATGTAGATGTAAAGATGCATTTAAAGTAGGGCCAAAACCAGTGGGGATTGAACGCCATCTTGCTTCATACTGCACAGATAGGAGGCAACATCCCATCCCAAAGAATGTGCAGTTTCAGTAGGTGAAACAGAAGCATTGTGTAACATTATGAAACTCAAGCTTGAGACAAAAAGGCAGTGACAGCAGTTGTTATCACAATCATGACATCTTCTGTATGTTTGTGTAAGAAGGGTTAAGGTTCATAAACCATGGACAGAGGAAGAAATTTGGACGAAGTGGACAAAGTGGAAGAGGGTAGGTAGGTAGACAGTGAAAATTAAGTAAGAAAAACAAGGGACAAAGAAGGAATGAAGCAAATGGAAAATCAGTGTTCTGGAAGGCAAGTCCCTGCGCCAGCTCATTCTGGTGACCAGAATTCCTGACAGCATTCTCTGTACAGTTAATTATTTCTTTCAACTCAACATACTTAGTTACCAGAGAATAAATGTTTCACTTTGAATTGGCACCTACGTTCTGTAGTTTTAATTAACTATTACAGAATCACAGAATCCAGGAATAGTCAGGGTAGGAAGGGAGCTCTGGAAATCATCGAGTCCAACTTCCCTGCCAAGGCAGAGTCACCTTGAGCAGGTTACACAGAAAAGCATCCAGGTGGGTTTTGAATGTCTCCAGACAGGGAGACTGCACAACCTCCCTGGGCATCATCTTCCAGTGCTCTGCCACCCTCAGTGTTCTTCCTCATGTTGTGGTGGAGCTTCTTGTATTTTAGTTTATGGCCATTGCTCCTCATCCTGTTGCTGGACACCACCAAAATGAGTCTAGCACCATCCTCAACTCCTGCCTTTGAAATATTTATATGCATTAATGAGATCAGATTAGATGCTAACATACCTCCTACTTTTACAGTATTTATGGTCATTAGCCAGCTACTAAAATACGGGCTGTCTGGGGAGACTGTGGAATGTCTGTCTCCAGAGGTGTCCAAGATGTTACTCATCAAAGCCTTGAGCAACAAGGCTCATGGACAAGGTCCATACACAGTACTGACCCTCCTTTGAGCAGAAGGTTGAATTAGGTGATCTCCTGAGGTCCCTTTGAACCTGAATGATTCTGTGGTTCTATCTCTGAGTGGTAACACTTGATGAATACAAAAGAATTGTTACATGCACAGCCTTTTGGAAAAAAAGGTGGACCTTGCTAAGATAGAGATTGGGAATGAGGGGCTGTCAAATCTGGTGGATAGAAATTCAACTCTGTGTTGTAAATGTGATGAAATTGTGAATGAAAAATGAAGATCAAAATCTTGTAAATATTTTGCAGATAAGACCAAAACCTTGGCAGCTAATAATGCAAATACCACAAGTACGCAATCAGCATCAGTAGCTGTGACAGCGCCTTCAGTGGCTGGTGGACAAGGGGCACCTACATCACCTGTTAAGAAGGTAAAAGAAAATGCCCTTCTCATGATTTCCTGTTTCTTTTCTCTGTGTAAGCATATCTTTTTTGATTCTAGTGTAAGTAGTAGACTTGGTTAACCAGTGAAATTGCTTAAAATATGCACAGATTGTTACAATACTTTCTGTTTTTCCCCAGAAACTGGTCGGGTTTTTTTTTTAGTTCTGAATGGTTTTAATTCTGAACATGGATCTAAAACACAGAACTACAAAATAGCTAAATGTAAGATCGTTCTAAAAAAAGAAGAAAAATCTGTTGTACAGTGAGTGGAGTTCTTGTTTTTTCTGAAGCTAAACTTCATCTTTTGAAAGTGTTTTGTATGTCAGGCTCCTCCAGAATCCTCCAGAATTTCTAAAAGGTACAGTTCTGGGGTCTCTGTGCCTGTATTTCTGAGGCATTTAACTCAAGGGAGGCAAACATGACTAAGTGATTTTCAGGAGTCCCTTGAAGCATTCAGCTAGTGCTTTGGCACAGAAGTTGAAAATGATACCTGAAATAAGAAGTAGAAAGTTCTGTAGGTCTCATCCCTGTTTCATTATGGTTAGAACTTCATGGAAGAGCTAAATACAAAGACACGTGATTTATTCAATGCCCAGCTCAAAACCACCCCTAGCAAAGCCATATTGCATGCTGGAAGCTTTTCACAGCTTGTAACTCTGCAGGAAAGTTAATTTGAATGAGCTTTAGTTTTACTTGGCAGAGGGAAGATAGATGTGCCCGGGGAAAAAAATTACTGTAGATAATAATACATAGTCAGAAGGCAATATACAAATCCAACTTCTAGAATATCAGAGCAAACCGGATAGTAAGCCAATAAGTCTTCATTTGTCATTGATTACAACTTTTCCATACACATCATAATCAAAGTGTAACCCTCTACTGATGCTTCTGAAAAGTGTGTTCAGGAGAAATGGTAGCCATGATATACTGAAGCCATGGTAGAGAGAAAAGGCTTACTAGTAGGAGAATAGTATGTAGTGTATTTTGCTCCTGGGAGCTTACTGGGTTATACTTTCATATTCACAGTAGAATCTAATAGTGGTTCATCTTACAAAGTATACTTTAATGTAACAGATGCAGGTATATGATTTAATGATATGTGGGGGATAGTTTTATAAGAGAGGAAGTGAGCTTGATTTCAAGGTAAATTATAACCTTTTACAAATCATCAATACACTTTTAATTTTATAATGCAGTAATTAATGGTTTATATTTTAGTCTTATAGGTAAAAGGTGCAGGCTAAAAGTAAACTGGTTATCATCCTAATACTATGTGAAATGCTCAGTGCCATCTGTAGCTACAAAATAAATGCATATCATATCAAAACTGATTATCTTGTAGCAGAGTGGGTACATGTGATCTAAAGGAGCAGTTACAGCTCCTATCAGTGAACAAAAAGTCTTTAAACTGTTTTTACCAATGAAGTGAAAGCAGCATTCTGTGTGTGATCTTGCACCTATGCTTGCACCTGCCTTTTTGGGTCTGTACCATCTGTTCTGCACTTCTGCACTTCTTTTACATCATAGATGGCTAAACCATATGTGCCCGCAAAGGGGTGCAGATGCAGTGTACTAAGCTAGAAGTCAGGTTTTCTGCAGTCTACATCCCTTTCAGTTATGCTGCTCTCTGACTGCAGCTACTGAAGGTAAGGCAAGTTTGGGAGGATAGCTACTGTAGTGTGGGATGTGGTTAAGGGATATAAATGACATATGGTAAAAAGAGAAAGGGCTATGTTAGTGTGAATCTTCCAGTATTCTCAACAGTGTGAAGATTTAGGCCATGGACCTTGTAAGGTCACAGGCTTTCTTGTTCTCTTCTATGGAAGCTATAATTCTGTCTCTGAATGAGCTAAACGTGCTGTGTTACCTTTAGTTGGAATCTGTTACTAAGGTTTTAAATGTCTTACTGCTTTTTGGTATCTTGTGCTGTAATGAGCAACGTAATATAAACCTAGGAACAAACTATATGATGTTAAAACAACCTTCTGTTTCTATTTTCCTTTCTTTCAATCTTCATCTTTGTCTTGTCTTAATTGGCTTTAGTATGATTTCATTCCTCCTATCATGCCTGTCGTGGAGTCAGTAGATCCTGCATCATGGAGGCAGGGCTTGCGCAAAACTGGCATTGTTCTTGTGCCCAGTAAGGGTGAAAAATCTATGGTGAGGTTCTCGTGTGCACAGGTTTATGTACAGGTTGCTAAATAACATATTAAATCAAAATGTTAATACTAGACTTGCATGTTTCTAAGTTTGTATCTCAGGTTCAGAGTGTGTATTATAAAGCGTGGGTTTTTGTAAGCTAACTTTTAGGGGAGTAGTATTCCTTGACTGGTCTTAACATTTCTTATCTCATTGACTAATTCAAGAGAAGAGTGCATAGGTTGCCTCTCACTCCAACTTCCCTATGAATTCTGCACTTACAATTATTAAAAATAGTTGTGTTCTCAAATCTCTGCAAGGAGCGTGAATTACCACAGGTAATGTAAATTAATAATGTAAATTCATTTTCATGTGTTTTGTAGTTTCCAACATCTACAACCAAGGTTTCTCCCAAAGATGAAGAGAGGAAAGATGAATCTCCTGCTTCATGGAGGTTGGGTCTTAGAAAAACTGGTAGTTATGGTGCACTTGCAGAGATTACTGCTTCCAAAGAAGCTCAGAAAGAAAAGGACTCTGCTGGTGTTATGCGTTCTGCATCAAGTCCTAGACTTTCCTCTTCACTGGACAACAAAGAAAAGGTAATAAGTTTCAGGGTAAAACAACATTTTGAGGAATTTATATACCTTTTTTAGTATGGGTGTTAATGATGTATTTTAGAAGTAAGATTGTAGTACACTTGTGTTCTTTGCTAAAATTCAAAAAAGTTAAATTACGGACTTTCTTTGTAGTATCTCTCAATGTGTAATATGTACTTTCAGTGTCTGGTGACCTGGTACATAGATCTGCCATTTAACCCCTTTTTAGAACTTGCAAAGCTAGTAGTAGTTCTTAAAATCTGGGGACATCAGAGGTTTGATAGCTTTTGCATTACTTGGAGAATTATGCTAAAAGAATCTTATAAATAAAAGAAGTTCTTTTGTATTCATTTTCATTTCTTAGTGATTTTTTGTTTACAAGAATTGGTTCTGTAATTAAGCATGGATACAACTGGAGCAAGTGAAACAAGTGTTGTTCAGGTAGCTGAACAAAATAGAACTTACAGTGCTATTTCAAATACAGATGTTTGTATAATTTAAAGGTTAAGAATATTAATGTACTGTACTATATAAAAATACTAAATCAGTTGCTTTCAGGAATCACTGTTGGAATTGTTCTGCAGCAAAGCAGAAAAAAGAGAAATCAAGTCATTAGCATCACTAGAATGAAAACGTGAACAGTTTCCTTTTCCTGCTGTAGTCTTTTATGATACTTAACTAAAGCTTCCAACTCATTTGTCTAATTGGCTCATAATAAATACAGCTGGAGTTGTCACAATGCTGATTTTCCAGACAAGATAATCAATAATAGTAACACTTAATAAAAAATAAATGTCTTTCAGGAGAAAGATGGAAAAGGAACTCGACTTGCATATGTTGCACCTACAATACCAAGACGGCTGGCCAGTACCTCTGATATTGATGAAAAAGAAAACAGGTGACTCTGAAGCTTTTTTTTTTTTTAATATAAAATTTAAATAAGATTTTAGAGTGGCTGACAAATGTACATATTTTTAAAGTGTTGATTTATAGCATTATCCAGCTGTGTAGATTACGCTAATCCATATGGCAGTCTAATTCCTGAAGGTTTTTGATCCTGTAAATTGGTCCTATAATGATCCTTTCTAGAGTCCAGATTATTCTATGACAAGAGCAGACTGGGCAATGAGTGCTGTCTTCTTGGGAAAGAAAATAAATAGAATCCAAAATATGAAGTCCTAAACTTGTAAGCTACTGAAGGGTGCTGAAAGTGTTTTTCTACTTTGTCTTGGGTCACAAAGTGCTGCTACTGGGCTACATTATTACTTTTGATTATGATAAAATGATATTTTCGCTTAAAACCATATTGTGCAGCAGCAATACAGAAATCATAGCTTAGATAAACAATTCTTCTACTTTTCTTGTTTACATGTTGACCTTTCATTATCTTTTGGAGATTTTTACTTTCTTTGCTGCTATTGCTTCTATAGCTTTCAGAATAAAAGAAAAAAATAGTTAGGTGCATAGGCTTGCTACCTCTTAGGATTTGGGGTACTTTCATGGCATATTTACACAGTCAGAACCTTCCTATTTTTCACTTCTTTACTGAGGTTCTGCTGGGATGTTTTCTGCAGTTACTGTGGAATGCATAGTACAAAACTTAAAGGTCTCCATAATGCCTTATTTTTGGTTGGATCATATCTGGATAGCTGAATGTGGGATGACCTGAACTGAAAATCCTTCCATTGCTCAAAATGTGCTGTTGTAATCCTTGTCTGTAGGATTGATAATCTCTTCATGCCTGAAGAGGAATGTCTTTGTCGCTGTTCTTGAGAACTTTTTGTTTCAATGCATGCACAAGATAAATACTCTTTTCTTTGCTTGCAGGAAGTTGCTTTAGTCTCGGGGTGACAGATTCTGTTTCGAAAGAGGGATGTTTCGGATCTCATGCTCCCCTGAAGTTCATTTGTTAGCATCAAGTTGTTATTTGTTAGCGTTTCTCATTTTAGTTGGCCAGATGTTTTTTAATCTGTGTTTCTGTAATGGGGCAGTTTGGAGTTTCTGTTTGTGCAATCATTCTCTGAACTACTATATTTTTCAGGGCTGAATTTCTCAGTTTTTGGTTTGTTTATAGAGAGATTATTATTGTTTCAATTTTTATTCCTTTGAGATCTCCTAAAAAGCTTTTGTTCTCCAAAAATGTCTTAGCTAGATTATACCTTAGAATTGGAATAAATATTTCATTAAATTTTATTCCTTAGAAGCTGTTACAGCTTGTAACAAAGGGATTAAGATTTTCTTCAGTATTGAGGTTTATTTGTGTCCTTGATGTGCCAGTCTTGACTTATTCACAGGCACAGTTCCAAAAGTGGTTATCAGCAATAATATAGTTTTTGTCAAATGCAGTTAACAGTTGGGTTAACTGCAGTCACCAGTCTTGTTAGTCCTAGTGCTCATCAGTACAGCTGATCTGAGAAGTTTCTGTGTGCTTTGATGTACCAGAGATGAACTTGATTTTAGGCATCAGTACTTTGCCTGCTGTATGATGTGGCAGACAACTCAGCCTCCTTAAAGCCATAAGAAATTTTCGGCATTTATTCCGACCTTGCTTACATGAAGAATTTAGCCATCTGCCCTACAGGTACTTTAATTATTGGAGTCACTACCTTTGTCAAAGGTCTTTGTCCTTGCTGCTTAACTTAATGCTGGGTTCTTGTTCTACGTAACACCTACTTGTTTTGTGAGTCAGTGATGTAGTGTAATCCTAGCTAACATCCTAGTGTGAGTGATAGAAGTGACTTCAAGATGAATCCCAGCTGGGCTTCTAGATTAACAAATTTCAGACACCAGCCTCAATTGAGTAGCCAGTGCTACAACAAAAGTGCTATAGTGTCTTGAGAAAGTGAAACCTTGAGTAATTATGAAAAGTTTGTCATGCATCAGGACCTTTCTGTGGTAGATGATATCTCAGAATTTGTGTTTCTCTTTGCTGGTAAGAAATAGCACTACATTGGTCTGTTTCATCATTTCCTAAAGTTGTTGGCAGCTGCAGAAGTGCTAACGTAAATTTTCATTGAAAAAGAGGTACATTCTGATGGCCAAAGGTATCTGAACATAAAATACATATTTTCAAAGTTTTGTTTTATTTTGCCCTGTACACCTGCTTGCCTTATATATGTAGTTTTGTGGAAGACATGTTTTATTCTTCCTTCTGTGTGAACTTCAGATCTTGAGGTGACATTTTTATTAGAAATTCCAATTTTTTGTGTCAGTTTTCAGGATAGTTTTTCTAAGTAGATTTTTGCAAGGTTATTCCTTGATGCTATAAACTGCAACAACAGTCTGGAAATTCCTGATGGCTGAAGTCATGTCAGCTAGTGATACATGTCAGGCTCCTCAGGAATGGGTACTGCAATGGGTCTGCAGTATCATGAGTCCTAAAGGCTTGTTGGCCTTTTAACATCTTAAAACATCAAAGAATGAAAAATTCCATCAAATCAGCTATTAAAAAACCCAAGTAGATTTCCCTTATTGCATTGGATAATCTCAGGAGCGAACAGAAAAATGTTTTGTTACTTTTTTGAGAAAAACAAGGACAGCAATGACCACAGATAAAAGCTGACAATTGATTTAATGTTGATTAAATCCTCTTTAGTAGTTTGCTTTAGAAGCTGCTTTCTTCTTATATTTCTAATGGTGTTAGTATGAATGTAGTAGCTTTCCACAGAGGCTTGAAAATGATTGTCCGTAAAAGCGATTTTATTCCTGTTCAGTTATGTTTTTTTAGCTGTGTTTTCCAGGATTTTAATTTGAAGCTCCTGTTCAGCTCACATCAAGAACAACCTTCTTTGATATGAGTTTGCTAAACTAAAATCTCTTGTACAGGGATTCGTCTGCTAGTTCAATACGTGGTGGCAGTTCCTACACCAGGAGAAAATGGGAGGAAGACGTCAAGAAAAACAGTTTGAATGAAGGTCCTACATCATTAAACACAAGTTATCAAAGAAGGTGTGGGATTTTCTCTTATCTTTTCTTTATCAAAATAAGCTGAAAAGTTAACAAGTACTGAATCATTTTGTAAGGACAGTTTAAAATTGAATGGTGACATATCAAAATGTTCATAATAATTGCAAACTGTTGCAATGGTTGTGCTGGTTTTAAACGTGCAATAGTATGCTGATGCAGTGGTTGTGCTGATTTTAAACTATGTAATTAAAGTTAGATGCTTCCTTTTTCCTATTGTTTATTTCAATTTGGGGTTCATGTGACTCTTTCCAGATGAGTTTACTAGACAAAGAAAATTATTTTAAATGTTGAAATAGAATTCTGCTTGGTATCTGAAAAGGGGGAAAACACTGTTGAATTCTGGTTATTGCATGACAGTCTTGGAGGTATTGGGCTGCTCTCCTTAATTGTGAATTATAACCATACCTATGTTGAGTATCAACATTATAGAATACATAAAATTCACTTAAATGCAAAGTAAATGATGAAAATATGAGAATAGTTCTCAGGTGTACTGGTTCCTAATTTACACAGTTTTCTCAGGAGGAATCATATACTGCTCATATATACGTGATTAACTTCGCCGCGTTGTGTCATTTCAATGTAGCTATTTGAGATGAATTCTTCATTGTAATTAGTGGGGCAATAAATAGATAAAATGAATAGATCAAAGGGAAGGGTCAAGTAAGAAATCTGCATAGTGGTACATGCTCCTGATGTACGTGATACATACTTAGCTTTTTATTTTTTGTCTTGATGTTGATATTATGAGTAACCAGGCCGTCTCATGCAGCATAGTAGATATTTATTTCTTGTTAACCTCTTGCCTTAAAAAAAAAACCTCCACAATTTTCTGAACATTAAGTTTTGGAAAGATGTTGCACAAATTTCTTGCTCTGGATGGAAAATATAAACCAACAGTTGATACGTGAGAACAATCTTTGCATATTAGCTTTTTTCAGTATATACACTCCTGTCTTCAAACTAAATGTACTCATCACTTTTAAATTACATGTGATGCTTTAATAGTGTATTTCCTTGTACAGTTATTTTTTATTTGTAATTCTAGAGTTGATAGTAATACAAAAAATTATTAATTGCAGAATGACAAATAAGAATCTTTCTGTAAGTCATTTGCAGTTAGTAATATGGTGCTTTCTCTGTCCTAACTGTGGATTCTGAGGTTTGGTCATGGGCAAACAACCTGACCTGGCAATGCAAGATTTGTTCACACAGAACCAGTGGATAAAAATGTGAAAACCACTGGGTCTGCTTTATAGCTTGAGAAGAGCAAGGAAAGAACCTGAGTGGGAGGTTATTCTTCCTGGGAATGATTAAAGATTTTTTTTTTAAATGAGGCAGTATATTTAATTGGTTTCAAATTATAAGAGGAGTGATGATACTGATGACATTTTCTTTCCTGACAAGCTGTGCAGTAAGGTTCTGCGTTTTCTGAGGTATTCAGTGTGGGTGAAACAGCAGTTTAAAAATGGGACATTGGGGGCCCTATATGAATACTTTAGTAGATGTGATCAAGACAGTCTTACATAAACGAGTGAGATTCCATTCTTTATCCTCTTTGGTGAAGAAATGGTCGGGACTAAGGGACACTTCTGCTGCCCTCCAAAGTCATAAATTAAAAGTCCTTGTCAAGGAAACAATGAAGAAAATGCTTCTTTTGCACCAGAAGTTTCCAAGACTCAACTGAGGCACAGAATACATGGGTAGCAATTTAATGGATCAATCACAGCTTGGTGATACTTTAATGAGTAAATATAAGTAATAAATGCAGCCATTGTACATGTCTCTCCTTCAGTGGCTCCTTTGGTAGAAGACAAGATGATTTGATAAGTTCTAATGTTCCAAGTACTGCATCAACAGTTACCTCTTCTGCTGGTCTTCAGAAAACGCTGCCTGCCAGCACAAACACTACTACGAAGAGTACAACGGGTTCTACTTCTGCAGGTGTACAAAGCAGGTAATGGCACCCAGACACTTCTTCTCCCTTTTGTTTTTTTTGTCAGGTCTACTGTGTGCTTATGTATGTGCATGCGTTCTTGTTTAGTAGATCCCGGGGCTCTGGATTTTTTCACTTTCCTGTTAAATTTGTTTTGATTTTATACAATTTGGCTCAAAAATTGTGATTGGCTTTCTACTATAATGTGAAAGCCATGCTGGTATAAAAGAATAATTTGAATGCTAGAAGGGTGTGAAGAATTAAAGTTCAAATATTGTGAACTGCTAATTCTTAATTTATTCAATTTAATAGCTCAAGCTGAGCTTTCATAGTAGAGACATTTCTCAATTTGCTTCTTAAAAAAAATCCATCCCTCAATTTACATGTTATTAGTTGTTTAGTAAAGTGCTTTCATTGTTTAGCTGTTTCCTTTTCTCTTTTTTTGTGTTGCTGCTTGTTATGCTGTAGTACCTCAAATCGTTTGTGGGCTGAGGATAGTACTGAGAAAGAAAAGGACAGTGTTCCTACAGCAGTGACCGTTCCTGTTGCACCATCTGTTGTAAATGCTACAGCCACTACCACAGCCATGACTACAGCTACTTCTGGCACTGTGTCCTCAACATCAGAGGTCAGGGAGAGACGGAGGTGTGTAAAGGTCCTAAGAGTAATGTTGCTCTTACACAAAAGTTGTCTTTTTTTTCTTATTTAAAGGAATGTGTTGGTTACCACAGATTTCAAGAGTAGAGTGCATAAAAGCAGTGTTGTTTTCCTGCTGTATATTGAAACAACTAGTACCTCAGTTTATCTAAGAGCTTAGTACTAGTACAGAACATTCATGAAATTTGAACTTTGGTATTGTATGTTTTTGACTGGCCTTGGGTTCTAATATGGTATGTGGTATTTTCAGATTTCTATTTCTCTTAATAGATTAAATGAGTCCTCTCAAAAATACCCATAATGGAACTCTGTAAAAACACTGAATTAAAAATAATAGAATGAGTAAGTAATTAATTACTACAAGTCCATTGCTGCTCATTAAGGCAGTGTGCCACTGGCAGTATACTAAGTTATAGTGTAGTATTTTTTCAACCATTTTGTATGCCTTGCATTATTGAGAAGAGAGTATTGAACCCAACACATTCTGTTTATTTAATTGCATGATTTAGGGTCTCTTCTACTTGAAACATACATTTTTTTATACAATGCTTTAAGAGATATTCAGTATGAACAATGAGTAAGAAGGTGATGTAAATTTTATTTTTAAAATGTGATGGTTTTTTCTGTTCACAGATATATGAAAGATGAGTTAAGATTGGTGCATATTTGTTTCCGTAAAGAGTTGTTTCCTGGTATTTATGGAAGCAAAAATAAGATTTCAAAAGATTTTTAATCTTTGTTAGCTTTCCCTTATTCTTTTTCTGGATATTTATAAATGTTTATCCTTTAACCCTTCTGCTGAAATGCAAGTTCAGATTTCTGTGTTGCTCCTGTAGTAGTTTTGAAATGTATCTTCTGTATCAGTGCCAGATATGTGTCTCTATGTTCACAGAGGTAATGAAGCTGTTCTTTATTGCAGAAGAAAACTGCATTCTTGTGGTTTGCTTAAGGCAGCAGCATTTAAAGGTTCCTTATAGCCTGAGGCCTAATTAGGGTAGTCTGCTTTTGGTAGTCTTCCTTCCTACCCAAAATTGAGATGAAATAGCTTCTATGATATGTGGTTTATGTTTTTATTATTCCCCACCGTGATTCAGGAAGTGTCCACACGTGCTGATAATCTATTTCAATAACAACTGTAGTCAGAACCTGCATTTTTCATAGTGAAATTTGAACTGAATCCAACAAATGAAAAGCGAAACCAAAAACATGCTTTTTTTTTTTTCCCCACAAATAGTTAAAAATAGTTCAGATTTTAAAATTCAAATGCTATTTGTCTTATATCAGCTAGAAAGGCAGGGAAAATTAGCATTAGGCTTTTGTTGTCTCGTTAGCTCTCACTAGTGTGTGTATACTAATGTGCATGTACTACATATGTTTTAGATACCTGCAGTTGGCCTGAAATTCCTTGGTTTTCTCTGATTGGGCTGATTGTGTAACATACTGCTGCAGATGCATTCTTGATGGCATATTAGGATATCCATGAACCCTAGAAATCAAAATTGGAATAATTGCTGTATGCATTTGAGAATGTAGTGCTCTAACTATGAGCATAAGCATATCTATCTGTATATATACAGATAGGTATATATGTGTATGTATCTACATATGTTTCTATGCACATGAAAAAATGGATGTATACGAAATAGTACATGCTGTATATTTTCTTAAGTAATGAAAGTATGTTTGGAAGAATATTTCAAAGATATTTGAAAAGTAAAGATATTATTAAGTACTTTATTGATGAAACATGTAATGATACATTGTTTTGTAATAGCTGAAAAAGCTATATTCTTTATTTGGTTTTTAGGATTGGTTTAGAGAAACAGGGAAGGAAATTACAAACTTGAGTCTCTAAGTCTTTGTATCATGAGAAATAGAGCATAGGTAGCCATGTGTGGCACACGCAAGGGATGCTAGGGAAGGGCACTTTCTATGCTTGACTGTAGCTGCAGCGTGCATCTGAAAAGTTGAGAGTTTGCCTTTTCTCTCAGTGTGATTTAAAGTGTTTCACATTTATTGGAAGGTAGGTGTAGGTACAGCAGTTACTAAAAAGCAAGTTATGTGAAACAGTTTGTAGCAATTTTCAAGCCCTAAAGATGATACCTGCTCTGCAGTCAAACCCTCCTAGGTAGGTGGTGTTCCGGATCAAGTCAGCTAAAGTACCCTAACGGGCACCCCTTTCCTCATGTGGATAGAGCCACAATAGGATTCTTGGCAAGTGGAAAGTCAGTCAAAATGCTATTTCCAAGAGAACCAGATAAGGAAATCAAATTAACATTGTGTGGGTTTTTTAAGGTGTGCCATAAGATGGGAGTTGGTTCAACATTTTAAGTATAGCAGCTAATTGTAGGTATTTTAATAGGGGGAGAATATAGGTTATAATCCACAGGTCTGTGTAAATGAAGTTTTTTAAATCTTGTTTCAGAATGGTTTTTAGTATGTGCTAAGGCTAACAAATATATTATTAGGTGAGCAAAGAACTACTCTTTCCAGACATACATTATTTAGGTGTTAATAGATGTTGGCATAGTCACTAGCCAATTACAGAATAATTTATCAGTGATTCTTAACTATTCTTAACTAATGATATATAAAAAGAGACAATCAGAAAATGTTTTTTTCAAAGGGGCTTGGATTACTTAAAGCATGGATGATTCATGTGAAAATTGGGTAACCACCTCCTTAGGGATTTTTAATTTCTGGTGAAATAGATGATATAATTAAGTTTTCTGCATTGGCAGTATGTTTAGCTTTTCCTAAAAGCTTACAAGTTATGTTACAAGTTAATACACACACATATTTGATACATAAATGTCTAACCGGCTGAATCTCTGATGTCTTCTACCCCTGTGTTAGTAGACCTGTGAAATACCAAAAAAGCTGAAGTTATATTTGTAGAAAATGGTAAAAAGAAATCTAAGTTAAGTAAGAAAACTCTGTATTTTAATTGAGTTCTAAGGCTGCTGTCTTGATGAATAAGTAGATCAGTATGATATGGGTGAAATGTTTAAAATGTAATCTCTCATATATATTTTCCTCTGACAGCGTTGGTTTTCAGTCTGTCACATTGCGGGGGGGTTTGACCATTTAATGCATTTGTACAAAAATTATCATGTGCCAATTTTGTTTGTAATTAACTCTTTAGATCATACCTCACTCCAGTACGGGATGAAGAGTCGGAGTCCCAAAGAAAAGCTAGATCCAGGCAAGCAAGACAGTCCAGAAGGTCCACACAGGTATAGTATTACTAAAGCTTCTACATTTTTGAAAACATGCCCATAACATAATTCTTGGGAAACAGGCGTAGCATACTGCATTTGTTTCCATTTCTAATTCTTTTTTTCGGTACATGGGCTATTGTAGATAATATGATTGATCAGATCAACATACAGATTGCTAATAAGATTCATGACATTTGAAAAAAATATTTTCAATCTAGTTTCTGTGGGGAAGGAAAAATACTAAGAGTTTTTTATTACATGCTAATCATCTAGCGTCTAACTGCACGTTTCCTTGCAGTTCTTCTCTCTCTTTGTTTACATACTGATATATTTGGAGGTTCTTCCCAGTTTCTATCAGTATCTAGCAGGAACTAGCACAATCCTAGCACAGGGAAGGATGTGGCAGTAGCAAAGTAGAATATCTCTAATGGTACTTGAATGCTCTTTGGGCAGTGGAGCAACTGCCAGCCTCTGTCTGCTGACAAACTGAGACTAATCAGCAAATAGTCCCTGAATAAAAAAGCACAAAGAAATACTCTAGCAATTGTCCTTACCTGTTTTTAGGCTGAGTCCATAGCTACATTGTTTACTGATGTTACTTTCAAATATTTGCAGTTTTAAAGCCCTCAAATACTTCTGGTTACCTTTCCTAATGAGAGATCTGTGCTGCTTGACACAACTTCATCATACAGGAGATATTTTTACTAATTCAGAGCCCTGAATGATGGTCAAACTACAGGCCAACTGTTACTGAATCTTTACAGTGAAGAAGCTACCAGGAACTACTCTATAAAACTTTAACAACACTAAAAACAATTCAATAACTGATACAATGCAAAATGGCTTTGAAGAATAGATTACAAAGTGTTTTGATCAGTGTCTCAATAAGATATATCACCTGAAAAGCATAATAGAGAAAAGCTGTCTTCAAAAAATTGTTTTCTTTCTGAGCTTATTTCAAAACTAGTTTTTAGCCTCAAAATAACAAGGGACTTTTTAGTGTTGCTGACCTAAAAATCCAGTTGCAAGGAATTAATTTGTAAAGTATCAACATTTCTGAATATATGAGTATTATATTTCTAAGATTCTTTCAGAACTGTTTGGTATGCATACAGTCATATTGGAAGCATCTAGTGGATTCTAAAATTATTTCTATAGGATCTTCTATGCTGTCTGTATCTTCGAGTTCAGCTAAAAATCATCTTGCTAGAGAGTCTGTGGTGGATTGCATTACAGCAAATACTTGCCACAAATCAGAGGAATATTTGGTTCCAAGATTCAATAGGAAAGCTTATAGGTAGAATAGATCAGTAAAATATATTTCTTAATACATAGATTTAATTTCCTTAAGTTGAATTTTTTCTTTAAAATATTTTTGTAATGTGATCGTCTACATTAATGCTAATGTTATATTAAAATGGTGTTCACTGAAGGCTGTTTTTGTAGGGTGTAACACTGACAGATCTTCAAGAAGCTGAAAAAACTATAGGCAGAAGTCGTCCCACACGAACCAGAGAGCAGGAAAATGAAGAAAAAGAAAAGGAGGAGAAAGAAAAGCAGGACAAAGAAAAACAAGAAGAAAAGAAAGAATCTGAAACTAAAGATGATGACTATAGACAAAGATATTCCCGAACTGTTGAAGAGGTATCAGGATGAGTCTCTTTAGATAGAGAAGCTATATTAATCTTTACTCCAATTATATTAATTTTGATACTACTACAGGAATTATTTATATAGTTAAATGTTTTCGTATCCTGTGGTTTGTATTTGTTAATCTTGGTCAATTAATTCTGACATTTTTCTGTTAAATAGCCATATCATCGCTATAGACCAACTTCAACTTCAACGTCTTCATCATCCACCTCTTCGCTCTCCACCTCCACCAGCTCTCTATCAACTTCAAGTCAGCTAAACAGACCAAACAGCCTTATAGGTATAACTTCTGCCTATTCTCGGAGTGGAACAAAGGAAAGTGAGAGAGGTAGGAGTACTGTTTGTGAAGGGGATTTTGTTGTTTTAGTTGACAATGGGCAGCTTACTTTTCTAGAGGTATTTCAGAATGGGGTGAGGTATGTAAGACCACTGGGGATGTACCTTGCTTCCATTTTCTGTAAGAAATTTCAAAATTTGCATATAGATTGGAAAAAAGGTCTTCTCTATTTGGTGGTGTTTTGCAGCCGTTTAGTATTTTTCTATTCTTGGGTCATAGAAGTGTCAAATATACTGCCATAAATATCACATAATGCTTTAATTTCTGCTTTAATACAGCAACTGTAGTAAAATACCATATTTCAGGGTCTACATACTTGCAGGTGTTAAGAAAGAATTTTACTTGATTAAATAATTGCTAAATAACTGGGGGGTTTTTTTTCAATTGTTCCACATTGAAGGTCTGGAATGATGTTCGATTTCTTTAAGGACCTCTCAGTTATATGAGCAGCTGGAAAAGGAGAGGGGATCTTTCCCATTGTAGTTCAGATGTAACCATACTTCTGGATACTTTTAACTGGTTTATGTAATCTTAAACTGAGGATTAGGTGCATGGTTCAGAGATCACAAAGAAGCTCTTCTTTGATGTCACAGAGATTTTGCCCTCGTTTCAAATGTGAATCACGTGCTACAATTCTAAGAGATGTTGTGCCTGATTCCTTGCCTGTCAAAGGAGGAGCCTTTTAACATACGGTGTGATCTCCTGTTCTTGGACTTGCCACAGTTGACTTGAGAGAAATACTTTAATTCAATTTATTGTTCATTAACTTTAGGAAGGTTACTGTTTCAAATTGATAGTTTTGTTTTACAGAGGGCCAGATAAAATGATCCACTCATGAAATCTCTATGAACTATATAGCAGTATTGCTATGTTCCTAGAATGGTGTTTTCCGAGGAACTTACTGGGGCTAGGCCTCAGGGACATGCTTGGTGATTTTTTTCCCTTTATCTTTACATGAACTGAAATTTGGATTAATATTCTTTAGTAATGCATGCTTACTCTAGGGACCTCTTTCTAGATTGTTCTATGGGAAAGTTTTTATTGGTAAATCTTAGCCACCACAGGTTCTACTTTTTTTTCAAATTATGACTTTTGGAGGAAAAATACACTATGATCTGAAATCCCAGAGGTAAAATCCTAGTTTATTTAATTAGGAAAGGTAAATGTTCACCACAAATATTTGTATTTCCTTTCTTTCCTATTTAATTCTTCCTTCACGCTAAATTGTTTCTTTACCTCTGGGTACAAGTGATGGTAGTTATTAGTGATTCTTCTATCTGAACTCTTTCCTGTGGTTTCTTCATTTAATAAAAGAACATCAGGCTGAATAGACTGTGTGATAAGTAGCAAACTTTGATTTGGGCAGGTTTGTTTAAAAATTTTTTTTTTTCCCCCACAAATTACTTGTAAACATATAGGGGAGCAAACACAATCCTGAGTTGTTACATGTATTTTGAATTGCAATTACATTTGTTTTAAATAAAAAGGACATCTGTAATATGGTAATGACATAATCTAGGAGATCCTATTTTATTCTTCCTTAGAGCAAAAATGGAGAGGACTGTGATGAAAAGGAGAGGACTTTAAGGAGGACTTTTAAAAGTTGTAGGTTTTTTAATACTAAATCCATGATGTATGCAAAAAGAGCTTGTTTGATGAAGAATAGTGAAGAATTATCTTCTCTTCTTTTGTACTTTTATACGTTTGCTGACACAGATGTTTCAATTATTATATGACAGTTTTGAAAACTGAATTGTAAGTCCAAGTTATATTGTATTACTGTTACATTAAGACATTCTGTTTAGGTGACTGGGGTGAAATTAGTATTTGCAGTATATTAGAGCTGTGTGTTCTGGGGAGTGTATATTACAGCAAACCCTCGATGTGGTAAGAAGCTCTTCAGCAAATTTATTTCAGGTAAAGAGAATTTATTTTGAGCATTTTAAAGACTGAGATGAAGTATTTCAGAAAATTTTCAGAAAATTAGATTGTGTCATAATTCAGTGAATGAGAAAGTTGTTATTAACAGAAGGGGGCAAAAAAGAAGAGGAAAAGGAAGAAGATAAGTCACAGCCTAAGTCTATAAGGGAAAGACGGAGACCAAGAGAAAAACGACGATCTACAGGAGTTTCTTATTGGACTCAAGATGTAAGTAAAATTCACTTGTAGCAAAATGGAATGTGTATAGTGCATTCTTAAAATAGAGAATTGTTTAGAGTAATACAGTATATAACTAATCGTTCTAGAAAAAATGACGCTTTTCAAGTTAAATATTCTTTGTTTTTGTTTTGGTGCTTTCAGGAGCAAAATTAAAAATAAGTCTTTTTTCAGTTGATACTGCTAACAAGAATTCTAGAACACTGTAGGAACTGTAACTTAATAGGAATTAAGGAAAAAAATTATTAAATAAATGTTTTCCGTTGCATGCATACCAAACCTGTAAAAATGAGAGTTGTAATTTGGCACATTGCAAGTAGCTATATTCTTAGCAACTTAAAGAACTGCTGTGAGATTAGAAAGCTTATAATGTTGTTTCAGACTATTCCTTTTCCCTTTTCTTTGTCATGGGATCAATATGTAATGTAAAAGCAAGATTTTAATGTGTCAGAGGCAAAGTTGTTTCATCTCCTTCTGGTACTGAAAACACGTACTTACCTGTTTGAGAATTTTCTTCATATATCCTGTATGTGCTCTGTGGAGTATTATGCTGCTCTTGCATTGTCATATTAAAAGCATAGAATGCATTAAAATCTTACTAAGCTTTCAACAGTTTAGTTATTCTTCCTCTCCCACTTCTTTCACCAGAGTGATGAAAATGATCAGGACCACCAGTCTGATTCAGAAGAAGGAACAAATAAGAAAGAAACTCAGGTAATTTAAGAATGATAATTTGTTCATTAACTTTTAAGAGATACATTTTGATTGTAAAATTCTTGTTGCAGTTGAATTTACATATCAACAGTGGCCGTAAGTGACCATTTTGTCTTCCATTCTGAGTATGTAGAATTAGCATCTAGAAAATGTAGATGAAATTTTTGACACACAGGTAAGGGACATGATGCAGCAGGTTACTGGAACAAGCATTCAGTTTATACCCAGCAAAAATCTTTATTTCATATACACTGTTCTTTTCAGAGGAATGATGTCCAGTTACTTACGCACACTAATTAAAACCTTTGAAAATTAAAAACAGTGCTGTCATTATTATAATTAACAAATAATATGAGAAGTTAATTTAATGAAGCACAAAGTTGAAGAGCGCAATGTATGTTAAATTCTCCATTGAACAAAATGGTTTTCTGAACGTCCTAAATCAGTGTTACTGGTCTTGTTAAAAAGTCAGCGGAAAACAGTATAATGGGCAAGATTTGATGGGGAAAGTCCTTAAAAACAGAATGGTATGTGACAGTGGGATGCAGAGGTGTTAAAAGGGAATTAGTATCATAAGCTGTGCTATAAGAAGAATGTATTTCTTTTGACCTAAACCCTAGAGTAACATACTAGAGAATCAGGATTACTGACGAATAAAACTCAAGTGATATTTCTTTGTTTTTTGTTAAAGCTTCCATTACATATTTCTTAACTATTTTAGTTAAGAGATTCATTCTGTGCCATTTTGATTTGCTGTACTTTTTATTTCCGTGTCACATTAACACAAATGCGCAGTCCTCTTTCATCCCAGTAGGTACATATCATTATCCTTAGATCTGTAATTACTTCATGTTCTGTCCTGTAGAAGTTAATTTTGGTAGAATATGCTATGTGGTGCTTCTGATACAACTAATAAAACTACAGTGAAATAGTGACAGATCAGTCCCGAAATTATGAATATTATTAAAAGGGTGACTGTGTTGGGCTGGGATGATGGAGAAGCATAGAATTGACTGACCAAGAGTTTTTGGACAGGTGCACTTTTTGTTGTGTGCCCAGGCCCAGAGAGTGGTAGTGAGTTAAGTTCCATCCACCTGGCGGCTGGTTCAGTGTTGGAGCCAGTCCTGTTTAATACTTTCATCCGTATCTGGCAGAGGGCATCTAGGGCACCCTCAGTGACTTTGAAGGTAACACCAAGCTGGATGGGAGTGTGAATCTTCTGGAGGGTAAGAAGGCTCTGCAGAGGGATCTGGACAGGCTGGATTGATGGGCCGAGGCCAACTGGATGAGGTTCAGTAAGGTGGAGTGCTGAGCCCTACACTTGGGTCACAGCACCACCAGACAGTGCCACAGGCTTGGGGAAGAGTGGCTGGAATGATGTCCAAGGGATAAAGTTACCTGGGGGTGCTGGCCAGCAGCAGCTGAACATGAGCCAGCTGTGCCCAGGTGGCCAAGAAGGCCAAGGGCATCCTGGCTTGTATCAGCAAGAGGCAGCCAGCAGGACCAGGGCAGGGATCATTCCCCTGTACTCGGCACTGGTGAGGCCACACCTCAGATCCTGTGTCCAGTTCTGGGCCCCTCACTACAAGAAAGACATTGAGGTGCTGGACATTGTCCAGAAAAGGGCAACAAAGCTGGTGAAGGGTCTGGAGCACAAGTCCTGTGAGGAGTGGCTGAGGGAGCTGGGGATGTTTAGCCTGGAGAAAAGGAGGCTCAGGAGAGACCTTTCTCCAACTCCCTGAAAGGAAGTTGCAGCCAGATTGGGGGCCAGCCTCTTCTCCCAAGCAACCAGCAACAGGACAAAAGGAAATGGCCTCAAGCTGAGGCAAGGAGGTTCAGGTTGGACATCAGGAAGAATTTTCTCATTGAAAAGGGTAGTTAAGTGTTGGAACAGGCTGCCCAGGGAGAGTCACCATTGCCGGAAGCATTCCAGAAACAATGGGACATGGCACTGAGTGCTATGGTTTAGTTGTCATGGTGGCGTTCAGTCAAAGGCTGCACTCAGTGAGCTTGGAAGTCTTTTCCAATCCAAATGATTTTATGGTGAAACACCAAAACAGGTTGCCCAGAGAAGTCGTGGATGTGGTTTGGGTGCATGCTACAGAGAAAATTAGAGGATCTTAGGCAAAAATTATTTCTAGCCTGAAAATGTTAAGGAATCAGAAAAATCATTGTCCTATTCATGTCAGAAGTTTTTGAAAGAACTGTCTTTTAAGATTCCACTTTGTGCTTTCTTGTTCTTCAGAACTGTCTTTTGACACTTTAGCTGATCCTTTGTCCATAAAGGAAAACAATTAAAGAGAAGTTAGACTTCGCTAAGTACTTTGACAGTTGGAGGTTGTTCTCTAATTTTGTTTAGGCTTTTTAATATTAAGAGATGAGAATTTCTTGAATTAGCACAAAAAATACCTTGTTACTTAAAGGAAATAGGTGTTTCTGTCAGAAGAATAGTCTTAGAACTAACTTGCAGAATAGCCACTTAAAAATAAGGTAGTTGGAAGATCTCTTTGGTAGATGAAGTGTTCCTGTGAAGCTGATCCTTCAGTATGATGCATTGAAAAAAAAGCAGTAGTTTGCATAGGTACTACAGCTGTGTTTAGCTTATAATTAATGGAATAATTGGGGCATATTCTGCAAAATCTCCTAATTCTCAGCATTATTCATGCTCTTGACCAAAAATAGCAATGTTCTGTTAAGTTGTGCTATTGCATGTACCTCTGTGCTTTAAGTGCACTTCAGGGTGTCAAAGGGTACTGTGAAAGGGTACTGAGTGTATTGTGGAAAATGTGGCTGTTTTCCTCTGCACATTGAAAAAATACAGTTTCCTTCTATAAAAGGAAACCGAGCAAGCCACATCACACCACCCACCCAGAAAACCACCTTCAGCCACTGCTAGGTGAATAACATTGGAGGATGTCCAGGTGATGATACATCAGTAGAGTTTCTTGACTGAAATGGCTTCACTCAAGATTGGAATAAGAATTGGAGGAAATTACGAATCTGTATTGACCACCCAGAGGGAAAAAAGGCTTGTTTGACTGATGTAATGCTTAGAGGGCACTCCCTCACTCTTAAGTCATTACGTTTAATTAAATTTCACTTGTCAAATAAAGAGTTTCATTTTTTTATGTTACTTTCATTCAATCATTCATTCCAGGTGAATCCACGGGGACAAAATTTACTATGTCATTTGAATTAAGTCAGATAACTACTTCCTTATGTTGTTGGCATAGTAACTTGTTTCCAGTCACGCTTTGTGGAAACAGTGATCCTGTATCTTAATTTATTATTTTGAACTGAAGTCATTATGTTTAAAACATTATAGCCAATGTTAAAGAAGTGGAAGAAGGAGGAGTGAAGTTGGGGAACACCATTCTGATGCCTTTGATAACAGGGAATCAAACCTAGAGTGCACCAATGGCTGAAGTGACTCCAATGTTTTGGGCACTCCAGACTTTTAGAGTGTAATGTGACGTCCTTGTAAATCATATTTTGGCAAGCGTATTCAAGTACATATTTCTTTTCTTTTCTGGACATAACAAAATTGAAGCTTGACAAGGTTCATATGATACATTCTGTTGGATAGTGTGTGCATTTGATGTGACTGTATTTGTTCACATGTTGTTATATATTTTAATGAAATTATTGACTGATCCTTTCCTTTTCTCTTTTTTTACCTCTCCCCACCTCAGAGTGAGAGCCTTTCAAGGTATGTGCAATTTAAACAAATATAGAATTGTTATACTTTCTGTCTGCATGTTGTCATTTGAAGTTGTTTATGTACAAATTCAGCTTAACTCCAGTAGTTGGGTTGAGCTTTAAAGGCTGTAGTGATACTTATGTTTTGTACACAGTGTGATTGTAAAGCTGCAGTACTGCCATGTGTGGGTGTAAGGTGCCATTCTGGGCAATATATTGAACTCTGTGTTTGTAGTGCACTGAAGGCAGGCTGGGCATTTTGTAGAACATGCTGGATGCAGTACTATTCCGTACGGGTTTTTCAGCATGGACCCAGCTTTTACAAAGAAGAGAAGAGGGTTTTGTTGACCCTCTTTTAGAATATCCTACTGAAAATTTTCTACATAACCTCAAGAAAAATACTACAGCCTCTGAAAATCAGATTTCCTTAAGATTTGTTGAAAAGAAAATGCTGAAATATTGTTTGTTTTTGGGGTTTTTTTAAGGGGTAATTTCTTTTTGGACCATTATCTTTAATTATCAAACTGTATTATGTTCTGACTCTGGTGAAAATCTGTTAAATAAAACTGCTATAGCACATGATTAGTGAAGAGTGAACAGTGTGAAAATACTCTTAACTTTATTAATACTGGTTGTAATTTAGTTATTAGGATAAAGACTGCTGAAGATTTGTTTCAACTCCTTCTGTTGAAATACTAGCATTCACAACAAACAGTTTTGCAATCTTGTTTCTGTAATAAGGCTTTGAGAATTCATCTAGGCCATTCATCTAGTGTTTTTAAAAAACACTTCAATTAAACTAATACTTTTTTAAAAGACATGTTATTTATAAATGAAGAATCAAACTATCTAAGCTAGTATAAAATATTTAAGACATGTAAATATTTGCTTGCATTAAATAATTTAATTACATTTAAGATATTTCTCTGAATGCATTGCTCTGCAAACTGAGCAATTTGAAAACATTTTCACCCAGAATATTGAAGTACTGGAGAATGTAAAAATAAAATTTGCATCAAATTAGAAGACAGTGGTCTAACTAAAATACATAGCTGCATTTGGTTTTCAGCTGGGTTAGCAGCAAACTCAAACTGTTTTATACAGTCAGTGGTCTCAGTTTGGCTGCAAAAGCAAAGAAAAATCAGAACTTTTCTTTTACAGATACGATACAGGATCGCTCAGCACATCTGCAGGTGATCGTTACGATTCAGCGCAGGGGAGATCGGGGTCACAGAGTTACCTTGAAGATCGAAAACCATACAGTAGACTAGAAAAAGAAGATAGCCCAGATTTTAAGAAGGTATCTGATCCAATAAGTTCAGTTCAAAAATAGAACTTTATTACTGTTTTTCTTATATTGTGTGAAAATACTCTCACATTGCATCAGCAATTCTGCTTAAAGTAACTCAGCTGAATAGAGAAGGACCGCAACCGCTACAGTGAGGGAAAATACACATTATGAAACAGCTTCTGTCTTTTGTCCTTTTCGATTCAAGACAAGGGAGAAATCCAGAGGAGCCAAAATGTGATAAATACTATCATATTATTTTTTATTTTATTGTATCATTAAAACTGATGTATGCATATGTGAAGCCTTTTATGTTTGCCAGCTTACATACATATAAGGTAAAAATATGTTTAGATCTTGCTTTAAAATAGAGGAGGAGTTGTTGAAAAGTTTAGTGTGGTGGTGTAACCTGTGAAGTCTGAAGAAAAAAAGGTCGCAAGTATGTTTTAAGTGCATGTAAGGTAAGTTGTGTGCTCCTATGCAAAGCTGCTTCTTTCTAGAAATATTTAGTAACAGTTCCTTACAGTGCTTGCTAATTCTAAACAACTTTATTTTACTTCTTAGACTGTTTATGTATTTCTTTACATGTGATTCAATCATACTTTTGAAGTTTTTTGGCTAATCTCACTATTATCTGGTATTTTTTAACGACTATTTTCTCTTAGCTTTATGAACAGATTCTAGCTGAAAATGAAAAACTGAAAGCACAGTTACATGACACCAACATGGAACTTACAGATCTTAAGCTACAGTTGGAGAAGACCACTCAGGTTTGTAAAAAACAAAAAAGCATGTACTTAGCCAACAATGTGGGTAGTAAACCAGAAGCACCCCATGCTGTAGGCTGCTCTTTACTTAACATCAGCTTTGTTTTTTATCCAAAGATGGGAACAGAGAAAAGTACTTCTCTGTTTCTAAAGAGAAAAGAGCGCAGGATTCTGGTCTTCAGCTGTGAACGAAATGTGTGAGCATGTTTCCTGCCTGCTTGAGTAGCAGTGGTTCTTGCCAGCATGTATCTGCATGCAATTTCTTTGCAGGTTAGGGATAAACACTTTCTACACTGTTATGCTTATATTCAAACTGACGGTTGGGATTGACTGATTGATTGATTAATTCATAAACTTGCTGGCAGATTGGCATAACCTGCCAGTTCTTCCTGGCCAGTTATCTTGGAAATGAAGAGCAAATAGTACATTTGTGTTACTGATAACTGCTGTCAGGTAACAGTGCTGCATACAGGAATACAAGACACATACACTGAAGTTATATTTGTCTAAATTTGTCTACTCTTGCTGTAGGGTGTTTCATATTCTCAGGTCGTATTTACCACAACTTGCTTGTACTTAATTGTCTCTCATATGTACTCTGTAAATGTCAGTGAAGAACATTTAAAAGATGCCTGTTTTGTAATGCTTTTACATGGAAATACTGTATTACTCCTGTTAGCCAAAGGGTGTGTAGCAATTAAATCATAGGGATGGTCATAGAGGAAGTGCATGATAAATCCAGTTCAATCTTTATTTCAGTGTTACTTCCCTGAACACACTTTAAAATGTTTTTGATTACATAGTTCAGACAGAATACTAAAATGTCTAATTGTTTTTTCCTCCATTCTGTGTAGTTTAAAAATTCATCAATTTTGTGTTTCAGAGACAAGAAAGATTTGCTGACAGATCACTCTTGGAAATGGAGAAAAGGGTGAGTTTCTGCCAAAGAACTTTTAAATACTCGAATTCAAGCTTTTAGTTTGTTTTGCACCCCCTGGTTTGGATATATTTTAGTAGGAACAGAAGCCTTTCTTATAACTTGCATTTTTTAGGGGATTTGGGGATTTGAGGTTTCAAAATGGCAATGAATGTGAGATGGAATTACTCTAAAGAATTGCCTTTAGTTTGCCTGTTCATTCGTGATAACCAGTTTCTAAACTCCACTGCCCTCCAGGGGTCTACCACTTGTTCCGTCTCATCCAAAACTATGTTGGCATTCCAGAAGGTTAAACAGATTCATTGTGTCTCATCTTTTAACACATTTCCAAGATTCAGAGAAGTTAATTTCCTCAGAGCTTTCCAGAGGCACCAATTATTGTTGGTAATGAGATAGTTGTTTCTTCCTCACAGACATGAGACCTTAAACCTGCTAATGATATAAAATGATCTTTATCTGCCTCTTTCCTTGTACTGCAACTTTTTCCAGAGGGAATGTGATACTGGGGCAGGGGGAGAAAGTGGAAGAATGAGTAAGCAGTGTGGGAAGAGGCACATCAGAGTCAGAGACAACCCTAAATTGAATGGGAAAGAAGTCATGTAATAAATTCATATGTGAGGTAGACTACAGGAATTATTTCAGAAGTTGGACACATGATAATTTTAGGCTGTAGTTAAATGCTGATTTAAAATCCAGCCGTGTAAAAGTTCAGTTTCACAACAACGTAAAGCAAACTACATTGGTTTGTGGTGGTCTTGGCTTCCTTCATGGCTGACCATGTGTTCTTTTCTTCTCCCTTGATCCTGGAGTGACACATTAGAGACAAACAGGGGAAAAAAATTAAACTTTGACAGTAATAAGTGATGTGGTAAACATTTTTGTTATCCCTGGTAAATTTCATATTCATTAGCCTTTTATATTTACTTGCCAGTATTTTAGGTTTAGAAAACAAGTTTTAGTTCTCCAAAACTGTCCAGTATATAAACAAACACATGCTAGATTTTATAGGAGCACATGAAGATGTAGATATATTCTCAGGCACTTCCTGATGTTTCATTATCTTCATCCTAATAGTCTCTCCAGTTAATTGCTGCCGTTTAGCACCTATTTCTCTCTCTAATTTTTTGGCAGTCTGCTGTGGGCAGTGATTTCATCAGTAAAAAGGTTTTGTCAGCAGATTTAATTGGTTTCTTGCTTGCTATCATGGCCACACAAGTGGACATTTAATTATTTAATAGATGTAGCTGCATCAATTACTGTGTAGGTTCATAGGTAATGCACTGAGTACTGCATAGTAAGACATTATTTCAGTTTTAAACTACTGCTTTGCTTTCTCCCAAAATAGGCCACTGCATTAAAACAATTGGCTTTATTAGAAATTCTTTCACCGTTTTTTTTAGACATCCAGTCCAACAGTAAAATGTCTTTCAGAAATGTTATTTTTCCTAAATGTATTAGTTTTAAAACTAGTAGGTAAAAAAGTTATCTTAGTGATGTGTGTGTATAACTCAGGTGCTGTATGGCTGAAACAGGATTTACACAAAATTTATACATCTAAATCTTGTTTATAATTGTACACTTCGGGCAGGAATTTAAATGGGGAATATATTTATGATTCTCTTTTCTCTGTTGTTTAAATCTGGAGTTTCTTTCGCTTTGAAAGTGACTGAAGCAGGATTCTCAGCTGCTAGTCATCAATAGCTGATCTCTAGAAATAAGCTTATCAAATTCAGCATTTAAAAATAATTTTAATTATTTAATTAAATTTAATTAAAATTTAATTAAATAATTTTAATATAATTAATTAAATTTAATAATTTAACACCTTTTTAATGTGTAATATAAAAATATAAATGCAAAAATTAAAAGAAACTGTAGAGCTTTCTAAGTATACTTCTCCAAGAATATGACTTCACTAAAATAAAATATAAAACTAAATATGTTTATGTAAATTACATAGAGAAAAGGGGAGGGGAAAAGTAAAGTAGTGAGGAAAAATTGTAAGAAATAAAAGGCCGACAGAGAAAAACCTGAAGGCATCTTCAGACTATGACATTTTCAAGCTGAAACCCACCTTATCAGTGAAGAAAATGACAATATGTATTAAGCCTAGATTTGCACAACAGTAAAATTCAGAAAATAGTGGCTTTGAATTTTATTTGAATTCAGCCTTCAGAACTGGGTTTCCATGATGTGACTTGGTGATGCATTGTTCATTTGAAAACTATTTACCAGAAACGATCTATTTCCATGGGGATAGGGGTACAGATCAGAGCACAGATGCAAGATCCTAGCAATACATGGGCAAAAATAATTATTTCTTTAACAACCTGTCACTCTTCCAAATATGCTAAAAGCCCTTTGCAGAATTTTGTATGATGTGGTAACAAAACTTAAAACCAAAACTTAAACTTTCAGGGTTCAGTTTGGATTAGAAATCAGAAAACTGTAGTTACCTTTGACCAATTTTCCCCAAATGTAGAATTCTTCAGCTGGGAATTTGCATTGTGGAAAGGTGTACTTCTTTGTATTATTGAATATGCAAATATATATAGGCATATACATGTGGTTTTACTTCTTAAACATTGCATAATTCTGGGGGGGATCAGTTTTTCATCTGTGTGCCTCAGTGTACCTCAGTCTCACTGCCCAATCCTGTAGCTCCTAGTTGCTTTGATACATACAAATGAGCTATTGTATTTTATAAACTGCGAGATTAGTGTGTATTTTATTTTTTTTTTAGTTACAAATGTTCCTTGGTGTTCCTTACAGAATTGTGGAAGTATATCATAAAATTTTAGACCACACAGATTTCAAATACTTTCTTTGAGTCCAGGAACTAATCAAATAATACTGGTAAATCTTCTCAATGAAACTGCAGGGCATTATTTCGTTCGCATCGCTCAAGCCAGTTCCTAAAAGAGTAAGCACTTCAAGAAAAAGAGGAGCATGGCTTCATCTAAGTGGAACAAAACAGTTTTACAAAGACTGTTATATCTAGACCACTTTCTTTTGTAAAATGTGAAGTATAAAAAGTTAATCAAAGATTTTGCTGAAATGTTTATATTGCTAATAGACAAGCTCAAAATGCTAGTTAAGGAAATGGTTCAAAAGGTTCTAGACACCTGGAATTTCGTGATTTTTTGATCATCTCTTGATAATTGAAAGAATTGTTGAATATTGCTTCATGTAAGAACACTTAGTATATGTTATTCTATAAAACTAGTAGGTAACAGATACAATTCTAAGTAATGTAAGACAGCATGGGATTTTTGTTAGTTACTTATATCAGTTAACTTGTTGGTACATAATGCCCATTACTATCATTATAAGAAAAGTCTTAACTCGAAGGAGTTAAGTACATTAAATAGAAACAACTGCAGTAGTATATTACTATGATAAAAATGAAAAGTTGTTTGCTATAATGGGAAATTGTTGGGGTATAACTGCACTGTGATTAAACTAAATTCAAATGATTTATATCTGAAAGGTGTCCGGCAAGAGTCAGTATCTACTGGGCGGTATGATCTAACCAAAGTTTTACACACCTCAGTCAATGCTGCTTGCTGTTTGCATTACACTGTTGTATGCAGATGCATATGTCCACTTTGCAATAATCTGTTGCTTTTGCCTCTCACACTCTGGAAAAATCTGAATGTAGAGTACTGATAACTGCAGCTGCTTTTAAATGAGAAACACTGCATTGTCTGACACAGGAAAGCAAGCAATCAAGCTATAAACCCCAAAGTCTATTGCATTAGCTGCTCATCTATCAGATGTGTTGAAAAATACGTTTAAACAAAATAATGTCGTTGTGTGTCTGCACTGCAGACTGCAGTGTAGTGTAGAAAACCCTAAACTAACTTTCCATAAACTGGCTTGGTTGTATAATCAGCACAATCAAGTTCTATACAAAGGATAATTTCTCCTGCTTCTCAGGTAAAAAGGGAAATAAAAGGAAAATTAAACTATGTAAGAAATGCAGAAAATATTCTGGGAAACATTTTCTCAAGAAGCAGCTGATCTTACATAGCTAGATTTCTTTGATATTCAGCTAAGTCCTATAATGTCAATTCGTTGTATCAACACCAGGTTGCAGTTTGGAGTGTGGACAGATCCCACTGAGCTGAGACAGATGTTTCAGCTACTTTGGCTGTGCAAGCTTATGCTTTTGTGCTTGTATCTTTTAATATTCTTGTTTGTTTCTGATCATTTTCTGCATTTCTTGGATATTAAGGTCTTACAAAAGTGTAGCTCATGAAAAATAAATCCAAACAAAGTGGTACTTAAATTCTAAATTAATGAAAAGGAAGGGGTGTGGTTTTTAGGACCTGATATGGATTTCTATCTCTCTTCCTCCTTGGATATTAAAATTCCATATTGACCGAATTTCTATATATCACTGCCATCACAAGTTTCCTGACCACACTATGCTTTTGGTTGTATGACCTTTGAAACTTGAAGTATTTCACTGTTACCACAGTATTTACAAGCCGTAATTGTTAAAACTTTGTATTGTTCAGCGTTAACACACTTCTTCTGATTTAGGAAAGAAGAGCACTAGAAAGAAGGATATCTGAAATGGAAGAGGAACTGAAAGTAAGTAAATTAGTACACTATTAATATTATTAATAGTAAAGTGTATTATTTTGTCAGTGAGATGTAGCCTGGCAGTATTACTGGTCTCTATAACTTCCTTAGAAAATAACTAAGTTACATCTGCATGTCAAAGTCACTCCTGTCACACAGCTTGTAGCGAAGCTGCTGTGCTGGCATAAACAGTTGTATTTGTAGCATTGAGAAGAAGGTGCTGAGTCCTAGCCTTCTATAATATATGGCTAACAAGAAACATTTGGAGATGGTTGGAGTGAAACATATCTTGATCTAATCAAGATGGAATTACAAATCTACAATTTTGACGTGATACTCAAAAGTTTTATTAACTTACTAATTATATTAAAATCCAGTATTATTAAAAATAGTAGCATCTAATTCTATAGATATTTAGGCATTAAATGTTTCAGTCTTTATCTCTTGTTCTTTATTAATTAGATGGCATGTTACAATATAAAAAAAATCTTCTGATTTTTTAGTGTGAATAATAATCAGGTTTTAGTTAACAGAACACAGCAGATAGATTACAGATGTTGACAAATAATTAACACTTACCATATTGATTTCTGCTTTTTTCAGTTATGTGTAAAGTGAATTCCAGAAGCAAAATACTTTTTTTAAAAAACCTCATTTCTATTTTGTTTGATTTTTTTTTTTAACCAGTTCTCCTTATCAATGTTAAACTCTCTGATATGATTAAGAAGGGTGAGGAATTGGGTCGGTTTATTTTCTATTATGTCCTTTGATATAAATATTGGACATGGCCGACCAAACTGATAGAATTTAAGCGGAATATGAAAGTACCATTATTTTGACGTTTGGCATTTGCCATTGATTAATAAAAGGTTTCCTCTTGAGCTCCCTCTGGTGCTTGGAAATGACATGAACTTCCAAATACTTTCCATTAAAGTCCATGCACCTAGTTCTGTTGAAGTAATTGAAGCTGACAGGCAGATGTAGGCAGAAGGCAACTGTGATGCCTCCAGCTCCCTTGGATTCAGACCAAGATAGTTTGCTGTAAGGGAGTACACAAGGTCTGCGGTTCCTTGGGGGGTGTTCAGAAGTGAAATACAGAAAAAACAAGCTATGGTATAGGAAAATAAGTGTCTGGCTAAGAGCGGAAAACAGGATATGAGCTTCTAGGGAAATTTGGGCTTCTGATAAAAATAGAGAATGCAAATATATTGCTTTTTTCAAAAGTTTGTTTTCAATAAGCAATAAGTGAATGCTTTTTTAATTAAAGATTAAATACTCTTCATTCCCATCATTTGTTGCACAGTCATTAAAAAGTATATGTTAAATGTGTCATTATTTACTGAGTTTTGAATAGGAGATTTAGTTTGTGCAATTAGGATGTTAAGTGAAGAATTCCAGGAATAGCTCTCATTGTTAATGCATCCTGAACTGTTTTGGAAAGCTGTGACTAATCACTCCTGGTACTTAGATTGCTTTTCAAGAATGTGCCACTTGTTTGATACTTTCCTTTCACAGCAACTTACTTACTTTAAACAGGACTGTCTCTTCTAAGTTTTCTTTCATTTCTGTTCATCTAATATACATGTGGGTTTTTTTCTCATTTTCACTCCTATTTCTTTGATTCCTGCAGAACCTGCAACAAATAAAACAGATTCAGTCTTTGAAACACATAAATGAGCGACTGGTGACTGAGAATAGGGCCTTGACCCGAGTGCTTGCCAAGTTGTCAGGGTCCTGTAGGCGACTGCACTCTGTGGACTTGTAATGTCTTCCTTCTCCTTTGTTTAGCCAGGCAGGTGTTGACATTCAGTTTGTGCTTGGGCAGAATTTTACTATTAACACTTGTGTGTCAGAAACTGACTCAGTGCTGCTCCGTTCTGGAGGTGTGGCTAAAGCTAAAGCATGTGTCCGACGTACCAGCTACAGGTGTTGCAGATGTGTTGGTATAGTGTGGTATTGTCCCTGCTAGCACTGAAGCTTGTCCTTTAAGATAATTGGCAAGGATCCAGGAGACCTTTGACATGTTAGAACCTTGGCAACAACTGAAAGGATTTGAGTTTGCGTGAGGATACACTAAAGTCAGTCTCTTGGTTTGATGTTTGTGTAAATGCTCAGATAGATTTGCCTCTAGTTTTCTAACAAATTGAAGTTAAGATCTGAGCTTTCTTACTGCAGTTTGGTTTAAGTGCATAGAATTGATAAAAGTCTAGTCATGATAAAAGAGTGTTTGAGAACTGGTTTCAGTACTGTGCATTCCTGAACAGTTGCATTAGCAACCATTTTTCTTACATTTGTGTCTTTCAGTGTTTAGAGGGGACCAAAGCATTGTTTCTTCAGAAATGTATCAGAATTTCAAGTTGATTACTGTTTTCATGTATTAACTTCCCATTTGGGTCTTGCTAATCCTTATTTTTACCTAGAAAGCTTAAAACATCCAGTTCTAGTGCAGAGTTAATATTATTGATTTATATTGCTACATATATAGGCATTCCAGTGTGGATGAGAGTCCTACAATGCATGGACTGTAAAATCACAGACACAAAAATCTGCCTAGTGTGTCAGATTTGTTCAGACCCATTCTGATAAAGGTATGAACTGCTCTGAGTTTCATCTTGGAGAAGAATGCTAGTCTGTTGTTCTTAGTGTTATTGCAGGGCTGTTTCAGAAACCCATTCAAGGTTCAAAACTTGTATGAGGAACAAAATGTGGTTTCATTCTACACCAAATCTATGTGCCTTTCTTTGTCTTAAATATAACAAGTGTCTAGGCTGGAGTTTACAGTCAGCTTTTAAGATGTGTAGTTGAAAAAAAATAAACCAACCTTCTGCACCGCGGCTCTTGCTAAACTGCTTCATCTGCCTCCTTTCCTCTTAGGAAGGTGATGAGTGTACATTCTGCTCAGAATCTGATCTCAGGTTTTCTCCTCTAAGAGGTGTAAAATAAAGAGAAGGTTTATCCTTTTGCTTGGTGTCTTCCTGGAACTGGATTAACATTAGGATGTGGTGTTCCTGGTCCACGCCCTGCATTCCTCAATGCTCCCTGGTGTTAACCCTTACTGAGCAAGTGAAGTCAGCTCACTGACCTGGGTGAAAACAAATCCCTTTATTCGTTACAGTACTTGATCCGTCTCACCCCAGTACTGTTGAATCACTAAACTAACGTGCAGAAAGCAGCAGGAGCACGCTGCATGAGGAGGGAGAGCTGCCCCTTTAGGGCAGTCCATCTTACATCAGCCTAGGCTAACAATGTGGTTTTTCAACACAGCTGAGCTAATCTATTGACTGCTGTCCACAGCTACACATCCATACTGTCTTTTTTTGCTAGCACTGGCATTCCTTTAACCATGGTAAGCCATTTGAGGTGTTAACCACAGAAAACCATTCAGTATTCCTTTCCATAGCTGGAGTTTTCAACGGGAGGTTGTTGTGGAGCTTGAGTAGCCTGGCCAGCAAAAGAAAAGCAGTGGAAACACAGCAGAGAGCCTTGACAGTATAATGCTAGTTTAACTGTAGCATTGTAGCTGAGTCATCTGAACAGGTACCTTAACAGTTCATGAGCTTTTTGTAATCTTTATTCATCAAGTTGTTTTGTATGTAAAAACTGTTTAATCCCCCAGCAAACACAGACATGATTATTACTGTACAGATCTGAGATGGCTCCACATATATCAGATTGAGTCATTATTTGCTCAGTGATAGCACTGCAAAGTTACTAGCTAGTCACGATACAGATAGACAAAATAGTGCATTTTTAATCTTATGCTAGAATCTCATTACAGGATGATACTTTGCAATTTTAGTGAGAAGCAAATTGGAATTCAGAGTGCAGTTTATAACTGTAATTTTACTGAATTTACTGCAAAGGGGGTTTTTTGTGCCTCTTGACATTAAAGGTGTATGGTGTCACCTCAAGAGCAGTTTGAGTACCAAAGAAATGCAGTGCTTCGAGAGAGTTGTTAGAAGTATATGGGGATTAGTACAGAAGAGAAGCTTAAATATTTTAGGTTACTTGTACTTATTCTTCCTGATGAATCTCCTGGTATTTGCAGAATCATTTAGGTTGGATAAGACCTCCAAGGTCTTTAAGTCCAACCATTACCCCAGCACAACTAGCCCTAAACCATGTCCCTGAGTGCCGCATCTACACGTTTCTTAAATACTTCCAGGGGTAGTGACACCACCACTTCCCTGGGCAGTCTCGCTTGACAACCATCTTGGCGAAGGAATTTTTCCTCCTATCCAATATAAACCTCTCCTAGTGCAACTCGATGCCATTTTATCTTGTCATATAACCCTTTTGTCTCCTACCAGTCTTCCCCTATGCTCTAGCAAACTCACAACAAAAGAGAAAATATTTGCTTCAGACCTATTCTACCTAGTAATTGAATCAGGATTAAAATTTATCTACAGAGATTTGCAGGTATATAATGGTACTGGATTATGTTAAAGCTCTAATTTTGAACAGTGGATTTTGTTAAAGTAGAAAATATACACCAGAAAATATAGCTCTCTGTGGGTCTGTCTGCATGTAATTAACCATTATGGGCTGCAGCTCCCTCCCTACTCAGTAAGTTGAAAGAGGACTGTGACATTCCTGGATTTATTTTGAGGTTTCATTGGAATGCATAGACTTGTCAAGGTACTTATTTAACAAGTAGAAAACCAGGCTCTGTTGATTCCCTGTGCATGGCCAGGTGAAGGTTGTTGTGGTTTCACCCAGTACCTTCGGTTTGAAATCTGTAGCAGAATGGAAAGGAGGAAGGAAAGGTTTTGGCTGATTTGCCTGAACAAATGGCTGTTCGATTGTTTGCAGACACATGCATATTATCAGGACATGTCCCCTGACATATTATCTGGGTATGTCCCCTGTCTTGGGCAACAGTAGTTATTTTTTACAGCTTAGAAAAATTTAAATGATAATGCTTGAAAATTGCAAAAAGATCACTTGTGTTCCCCGATTTCAGACATATTGAGATGGTTTTTGAAAATAATCAGCATTTTACAGCTCTTTTCAGAGTGCAACTCTCACTTGACTATAATGGAAGCTTCCCTGTGACTCTATAAAGAGCTCAGCTTAGGTGGCTTCCCCTAGGCTCCACCATAGAGCAGAGTTAGAATCGAGAGCAGAACAATTTTTGCCTACTCTAATTGTGAAGACCACCTTACAATCTCCTGTCAGCTTCTTTTCACATACTTTGGTATTTGCAGGGAAATAAACTAGATACCTACAACCTCAGTCATTTTCAGTTCACCATTGTGTTTCACTGTGAAAGGGTCTGCAGTTCAGTGAAGTGAGAGCAGACAGAAATCCTATTGAGGAGATATATAAATGAAGCCTCTAGTGCAGAGTTACTTAAACCTGCATTTTTAAATTTCTCCTGTTCCATTAAAATGTTCTGAATATAATGGGGTTGAAAGTATAATTTTGCTTGAATAAAAAGAAAACAAACCAGTGCCAAAAAAGTAATGAAAAATAGGGTAACGATTGTTACATAGGTTGGTAGCTGGACTTAGACTTCTGCAATACACTTGCGCTTGAGGTTACTGAGTAACCACTGTGCAGGAATAGGCTGTTACCTCCTGTGTAAACCTCCTGATAGAATCCATACCTGTAAGTTTAGCCCTTTGTGTGATAGGTGGTTTGTTATCAGCATGTGAACGTAGATGCGGAGAACTGCTAAGATTACTTCTGGTTTCTCTGGCAAGCTGAATTCTCCCACTACCAACCTCTGTGCCCTGACTTGTCCTCCTTTCCTATCTGATCCTGTCCAACTCTCTCCTCATTTGGCTTCTGCCTTGCAGCTTTTGTGCTTGTGTGTCACCCATCTCCTGTGGCAGCCGTAACTTGCCATCCCCTAACCTGTATGCCTGAGAATGCAGCCCGTGTTGCTGTGATCTCTTTCAGTGATCTGCTCTTGTGTGAACTGTGCTATTCAGGGACATGATCTCAAATTACAGGATGTGTGCTTCAACATGAGCTGGGAAGTGGTTGGAGGATTAATGCTATGAGCTAACAAGCTGAATCACATTGTATCTGATCAGGATGAAATCATCCAAGAGCACAGTGGCAGAGATGCTTAGCCACAGCATGTTTTTTTGAAACTCTGCAAGTGCAGTATAGACAAGCCTCTTTAAATTGTTGGTAGTTAATTTCCCCCTGCCCCCCTTCCTCCCCCCTGGAATTTGAAGTATTTCATTACTTTCCTCATGCTACTATAAATGCTTTTGTCAGAGGCTGGTCATCTGCACCACTGAGTTTTAGTGCATCTAGTCCAAGCAAATGAAAACTCCTAATCTCTAACCCTTAAATGTATCATGCTAAAAGTGGAGATTTTTCTAAACTGCTGATATGAAGTGTGAAAACTGCCAAGATACTTCAGCTGAAAAAAGATTTTTACTTCCATTGCTTGTCTAGTCTTGCTGCTTTTACTGGGGGTGTAACAGCAAATAACCATCATCTTTCATTTTTCATAGATGCTACCAGACCTGAAGGCAGACAACCAGAGGCTAAAAGATGAAAATGGGGCCTTGATCAGAGTTATAAGCAAACTTTCCAAATAAAGTTTTACTACAGCAGCAAATAACGGTATTGCACATCACTAGTAGCTCCAGTGGACCATGGTATGGCAGTCACTGGAAATGTGGGAAGATCCTTCGGAGACTGTCATTTTCAGATATCCTGCCAAACACCCTCTTACCTGTGTGTTTTTTTGTATCAAGATCATTGTTTCTGTTAAAATGCAGCTGCTGAGAAGATAAAATGACTGAGAAATCTTGTTTACAGCCACAGCATAATAAGGAAAGTATTCAAGGCCAGATACGCCTCAGATATTTAACCAGTAAGCCTTAGTTGTACATAAACACTTTTACATCAAGAAAAGCTTTCAGCTCTCACAGATGACAGTTACTCAATAACGTTTTTGTTGTGCCACAATTCCCATTTTTTTCCTATACTCAGTTTTTCTTTAAGATTTAAGTTTGGATTTTTTTTCCCTTCTAATTTTTCATGTACCAGATTTTCTTGTACAGTGTTTTCACAGCTTTACCATTTGCAGAGACCACACACCCTTTTAAATTACATAATTTGTGTAGCTAACTAGAGTTGTATTGTCCAGCCACCTGGAACAGAGATGTTTGGTGGAACATTTGCTTTCACTGTTTGTGCAATATGCATTTATTTCCTATACAAAATGCTTTAAAAGTCAGTTGAAACTAGAAATATTTTAAGAGTCCTGTTTTCTGCCTTTATTGGTCACTTTAAAAAAAAAAGAAAAAAAAGAAGTTTGTAGTGAAAGATGTTAGATCCTGTAATCGTCACATTCATTTGAGCAGGTACTGAGTGATGCTGTATATATAAATGTGTACTGGTTTGATTTTTCAGACCACCACGTGGCATGCTTGAATATATTTCCCTATTGCAAATGTCTGTTAATGCAAATTAGGCTATCCAGAATAGTGTGTTTAACAAAGTTCGTTAATTTTTATGGTATAAAGAATTTAGACATTGTACATTGTATGGAGCCCTATCTTTACAAAAGGTCTAAACTATATAAAATACTTTATTATCTTTTTGTCCCATTTTTTTTTCATTTGATAGTGTTCACCATAATAAAAAAAATGCATAAATATAACTGCTTCACTACATTTCACATACCTGTATTTATCTGAGTGCTGTCCAAAACTGTTGTGCTAGCCAAAGTAATGTACTAAATCATTTGAAAAGCATAACCCATTACACTCACAATAATGTTTATATGCACTGTTGTTGCCATGTGAGAAGGCATCCAATTTGATACCATCATGTCAGACCATTTTATACATTTCAGTGGCCTTTAAAAACAAAAAAAAGTACTTAAGTGAAGATCGTTTTTGTTAGAAACAGCTTTTATATTTTCACTAAACCATTCAAAATATGACATCCTATTGGCACATAGTTTATTGCCTAAAACCACTGAACAGATCAGCCATTAAAACAAATTGTACATTGTAAAGCTTGTAGTAGCTATTGTATTATTGATTATATTGTATACTATATTAAATGTGAATTTGTACCCCTTCATTTAAAAAGGTCATTGTGTTCTACTGCCTACTTGGGTGGGGGGGAGGGTTAGCTTTACAGGGGTGGGATATGTTTTGGTAAGGAAGACATGATGTCCTCTCTCTGTTGATTGGTTTTTTGAAGATGTAAGGTTATGCTCTTACTACCAAGCTCAGGATTTTTGATTTTAAAGGTACACGGATAGTTTGAGATATCTTATTGTAATTGATCTGTATGAGAGGTGGGTCTGAACCATAGGGACTTCCATTGTCTTATGCTAACATAAAATAAAGAATTGAATGGCTGCAACGTATTGAGTTCTGTTACAAGACAGTTAGACATATTCTGGATTATATTTGGTAAAGTTTGGGTGCCTGTGAATGATTAAATACGTGTTTCTAATATTTTAGTGTTTTATATTTAGGTTATTTATTCTTTATATCTAAAAAATGAATGGCTACTGTGCTATATTGATTTTATTGGTAGTACTGAGCAGACCTTGTATCTGCATGAAACTAGTTGCAAAACCCACTATTTTGGAAAAAAAAATGTATTTTGACATATACAAATAAAATGAATACAAAATATTTTAAATGTGTGAAAGTTTTACTGATGAGACATTGAAATTTGTTATGAATTTAAACCATGTTATAAGTTTGCTATTTAAATTCTTTGGTGGGCATTTTTCATTCATTGCGTTACTTGGATGCAAGGTTCAAGTACCTTTCAAAGATTGTAATCAGATTGTGATTATTTGCACATCATTGTACATGCACATCTGTAAATGCAACAGAAAAAATGCCATATTTATGCAATCTGTAACAACTTGGACAAATGTTTATATATTTTACATAAACCTGTCTGTGTGCAGAATCTGAGAACCATTTTTTACGTGATGTTAACCTAATCTCACAAAGCAATTGCTAAACTTGTGTCATTGTCTTATTGTTCCCGATTGTGTTGAAGATCCAATACATCCCCAGAAAATCCAGCTACAATATAGAGAAACATGGTCGTGGAAGACTTTCATTACTTAGGAGACTGTTTGCCTGCAAGAAATGTATTATTGCTGGCTTAAGCTTCCTTAAAGGACTAATGCTTTAAATGGTAATTCAAAACAGCAAGTTAGGTTTTCAGGAGGGCTTGTCACAATGTGGAAAGGGATCTCTGTGTCCAGAATTAACATCAAATGCAGAGGCATGGAAGGAGCTGGTGTGGAGACTAAAGAGGCAAAGGGCCTGCCCAGAACCAGTTCTGGCCATGAAGGGAGCCATAACCTGGGGAGGAGGAGTGGTGTAGGTGGGATGGCAGCACAGGCACCCGAGCGGGAGGGAGAGTGCAGGAAGCATGGCCTGACCTAAATGGCACCAAACAATAGCAGTTACCTAGAAGAAAAAGAATCAGGAGCTGGAATTTAATTTTTTATCCACCTTGTCTCCCTTATAAAGCATTTCCTCTGAGCCTTGCTACTTCCTACTACATACTGCTTTCAGACTTCAGTGATTTCCTTACCAGATCCCCAAAAGAGCAGTTATGATTCATATTGTGCAGGTCAGTGCATTTGTTTACTTGGCACCAAGTGCAAAATGTGAATCTCAGAATTCACTCATTTAGAAATACTGTACATGCTAAACTTGCGTTGTGCTCACATAAACATTGACATGGTGGGTGTTAATCTCACATGTCCAGTATTCCTGGCCACTGTTCATATGCTGCCATAAGTGCAAATGGTTGCTGTACAAGGGTCCTCTCATTTCTGTTTTAGGAAGAGTAGTTAGTTACATTTGTTTTAGACAAGGAAAAAGGCATGCTTTTGGGATTCTGAAGATACCTGCCTTAGGAGATATGCACTGAGGGAGAAATTTTAATTATTTCACCTCTATCATACACAAATGGACTCCATCTGAGAAGGCTCCTGCCCTTGCTAGCTGCCATAACCATGAGGTGTATAGTCAAGACGGATGGCACAATGCCAAAATATGATGAGAGACAGGAAATCTACACCCCAAAAGAGCAGGGGGTGAGGAAGAAGTATGCTATGATGTCACACTAGGAAAGGCAAGGCCATGTCAGAAGATGAATGGTTTGCATGATGGCATCAGAACAAAATTGGCCCCTAGTCAAGAGTTCAAGGTCCCATCTTACCCAAACTCCTGAAAAGTCCAGTGCAGCCAACAGTATGAGTTATGCCTTGCTGCTGGCTCATAACACTGCTCAGAGGAGGTATTAATTTATTTTTAAAATAAGTGATTATGAAATAACCATTACACTGACTTGTACTTCATCTGGCAATCCTGGAAGTGTCTTGACTTCCCACAGCTGGCACTTTACCATTCTTTTATGATCATCTTGAGGTATTACTCATCTCAGTAGCACATCAGCTCCTCAAGAAAGGAACATGCGCCCTTTTGTCTCTGCCCTGTTCCTTGTGGTCTTGTGGCAGAAGAATAAATGGAGGTGGCCAAATCTGCCACACTGGAATGTGGTGCAGCTGTGGGTGCTGGGAAGCTCTGGCTGGGCCTCCCTAGAAAGAAGAGTGAGCAAGAGCTCTTGGCAGCTGTGGCCTCAAGCCTGTGCAGTATGGAAGGTGTAAGCATCCTCATTTTTAGTTACACTGAAAGTCACTTTTCCCCTCTTAGTAGTAGCTTCAGCTTCTCTAACTTGATATGGTACAGTGTGGGCAGTAGATAATGTTGATGCTTTAATTGTGCAACTGAGAGGTTAATAATGTTTTATAGGTGAAATTTAATTGCCAGTTACAATCCAGAGAACTGTCACAGCAAAGCATGACATAAATTCACTATATAATATACGTTTAAAAAAAAACCCAACAAAACAACAAACTCCACAGTCATGCAAACATTACTCAATTGGGGGGGGAGCTACTTTGAAAGAGGATGAAGAAACAATTGTCACTGCATTGTAGAGGGTTGCTTTCCCACTTGCTTTAAAATCTTTGAACAGTTCTGTTAGAGCTCTGCTGGTCACCTCAGTGAAATTACAGGGTTTTTTTCCCCACACAGGGATAACCAGTCTGTCTGCTGGGGAACAGAAAAAAAGCTCTTAAGTTTTCCAGGAGAAGCTCTTGCTGTTCATGGTTATGTACACACTGTTACGTTTAGATATGGTGATTCAGCTTCCTCAAGTTCTTAAATCAAAGCCACTAATAACATGAGTGAAAAAATGCTGGCAACTGGAGTTAGTTGCTTTACATTTGTTTTCAAGAGCAGCAGTGTAGCTGGTTAGAGAGTAATAGCAAATAATACTGTGCTCAGCCTCAGTCTATATGTAAAATAAGACTAGAAGAGGCCTAAAGGTGACTGCAGGTTCCTGCACTGAAGACAGAATTAAAAAGCGAAACAAAATCTCCCAAAACCACAATTAATTGCTCACTTTAAAGGGAGAGCTGCTGCCACACTGATGAGGTAATGGGCTATTCCTGCTTGTGTCAGCACCTCCCCATTTTGTATCTCTGATTAGATAGGAAAAGTATGTAGCCTTTAGAGAAAGGAGGAACTGTTCAGTTCTTTCATCTGAAAACATCACCTGTTGGATGTCTAATGTTTCTCATCTGGCCCAGGGACAATTACAGCAGGGACAAAAGCCCCACATTCCAACTCTAATTATTTCACCCTTCTTGCTTGGGCTCTACACATCTTTTTGCAAACCTATTCAAGCTTAGCAGAAATTGTTAGCCAAGACAGTGCAATTCATCTTCTGGTGTGGTCTTTTCCCTTTGCTTTATTTGGTGGAGAAAAAATAAAGAAAAAAACCCAATCAAGTATGGTGGATGGTGGGAAAGAACCTATTTATTTCTTTATTTGATACCATCTTCCTGTGCTCCCCTTATTCCTCTACAGTGTCCTTGGAGCAGAGACTCACTGGGTTGAATTGTTCTTTTAGCAAACCAGCGCCTGCTGCACTGCCTTGGGTGGTACCTCAGCACGGCTGGCTGCTGCACCTCCCCTTGCCCCTTATCTCTCCCCAGACAGAAAATAGCCCTGTTGCCCTTGTTTGTGGCTGCTTATATACACCTGATTTAATGATGCCTCTAATTCCAAAAAAGACAGCCCTGATCTGAGGCAATTGCTACATTGCAGCTAAAATAAAGTTACTGCTCTGTCTGTGTGGTAACTTGGGCCTATACCCCAAGTCTGCCAAAGAGCATGGATTTTTACATCAGCTGGTACAAAATACGCATTTACACAAAATTTGCACAATATACACATCCTGCCACATAGTCTAGTCACTGCCCACAAAGAAGAGTTAATGAAAAAGTTTGTTTAAAAATCCATATTTACATCAACTGCTGATGGATGCTGTGGGTGACTTCAGCTGTGTTAGCAGCTCACCTCTCTATTTTCAACTGTATGAAAAGCAGCAAATTAGACTAAATTAATTCCTCCCACTTAACCCATGGCTATAGGTGATGCATTGTGTTAAGTAATTGCCCAGTAATGCATCCTCTGCCTGCCTTTGTGCTTTATGAAAATAAGAGAGCTTTCACTACCGGCTTTTATGATGCTTCTTTAGTCCAATGCATAAAAAGGGCACAACTCTACTTAAAAGTATAAGGGAGAAGGAGTGAAAACGATACTACTAAAGCGCTGTTATTACTTTATCAGTCCTGTCTAGAAATAATGGCACCGAGATCAGTTTCCAGCCCGTGGAGGAGCCCGGAGCGCGGAAGGGCCGTGGCGGGCGGCGTAGCCGGGAGGTGGCACCAGACGGCTTCGCTTCTCCCGGGCTGCTCCGCGGCTCCTCCGCTGGGCTCCCCTGCGGCTCCCGCCGGGCTCCCGCAGCTTCCCCGCAGGACAGTGGCCGCCGTGGCTCAGCTCCGGCCAGGCAGCGAGGCACGGCGCCTGAGCCCTGTTGCGCTGCGAGGGCAGCACGGCTTCTGCACCTGTGTCCCTCCCACACACGCTTTTCCCTCGACACCCGTGCGCAGGAATGGCTCAAACGACACTGGCAAGAGGAAACTCTGCCTCTGATGTAAACTGCGCCAGGTCTAGTATGGCCGATGAAGCGCGTCAGAGAACAGCAATCTCAAATTCATTGACACAAGGAACGCGCAGGGTTAGTCTGAAGGTGGCAAGGACTGCTTTTAAATACACTGGAAAGCCTGCGAAAGGAGCTTGACAGCTTGGGAATGGCCGAGTGCGCTTGGCTCGGTGGGTGAACTGAAATCCATCCCATCAGGAGGCTGAAACTGTAACCCAGGGAGGGCTGGCCAGTGGGTCTGGCAGGACGGGTCCCTCTGAGGCGGGCAGACCCACTGCCCCACTGCACAGTGAGCGCTGCCGCAGTGTGCGAACAGACAGACCGGGAGCAGGCACCGAGCGCCACGGGACAGCTCTGCTCCAGCGAAGAGGGACAGCAAAAAAAGTAATCCTCCATATCAGAAGTTGTCAACTCAGCGGTTCATAACAGCACTGCACTTGGCTGAAAAGCCGAAACACTGGTTAACTCCTTCTTGCTCAGCCGCCCTTCAGTATCATCTGTGCTTCACTGTGTGACCAGAGAGCGCTGTACGCTGTGAGGTCCTTGTAGTTCTTCTTCAGTCTCTCCTCTGGTGCAGCGCACCATGGGCACTCATATCCTCATCTCCCCAGCCTTTTCTCCTCAGCTCTGTGTGGATGGGGTTCTGCCCTATTTCCGTAAGTCATCCTATATAACTATCTTCCGTGCAAGACAGGGCTTTGAAGTCTAATTACATTCTCTGTTATCCCTGGTGATAGCTATAAAAGACCCCAGAAATCACTTCCCCTGGGACCTTGAGCACTGTCTACAATTTCCTTTTGTGTGGGGAGTGGCACACAGAATTGCTACATGCAGGCACTGCGTGCAAGAACTCCCTCATATTTTACTAACAAGTCACTACAAGCTTACCGACATGCCACAGCTGCTGGAGGGAGCAGCCTCTCCTCCATCTCCTCACCTCAGCTGTCGGTCTTCTCAGTTGCTCCTGATTGCCACCCCAACCATCGAAACTCGCCCTTGAACATTCAGTTCCCAGCACTCTCATTCAGTCCTTCTCATACTTGCTGCCTATTTCTGGCCCCTCAGACCATGCTTCTGCTTGCTTCTTCACTTTCTACTCATTTGCAACTCTTCTGTCCTGTTTCCCCTCCCTTGCAGTCCTCATTACTGGTTGCTTCTTCCAGAGCTCACTGCCCCACAGTTCTATCTTCTGTTAAATTCTCTGCTGTCCACAATTCCTCGCTCCACAAGTCCAGCAGCCTCAACACTGCGTGCTCTCCCTCAGCCTCTGTTTCTCACCTCCCACTCCCCTTTCCTCACTCTGCCTTATCCTGAGCTTCTTAGATCCGTAATAGTTTCAAAGACACCATTAAATCTTTCCCTGACCATTGGATCTTTTTTTATTCACTGATAATCTAATCTTTGCTCAGCAGGAATGTCTCTACCCAGCCACTGAGTTCCCACCTACTCTTGGTTATCTCTAATGTAAGGGGGTGGTTTTACCATAAACTAAGCCCACTCCTAAAAGTCACCTGTTCTCGCTCAATCCAGTTATTCCCCTCCTCAGGAATTAGCACTACTTTTCGTAGGCCTCTTTCCTGTTTTATTCCTCTGTACCTCAAAACAGTTTCCAGAGTGAAAGGTCTTACACTTCTTTCTTGTTTTCAACCCATCAAGGTGTTTGCAGGCTATTTTTTAGTTTTCTTTCATCTGTTTTTGAGTGTCTAACAATAAAGCAAAGCCATAAGGGGATACCTATTGGGTCCTAATGCCAGGGAATAAATAAATTGAGCATTGGCTGTGGGTTTGCTGAAGTATGCAGCTTGTTCTCTTTCAAGTAACTATTTAACTTAAAACTTCTTTTTAATATGTATCTAAAACTTGTCACCTTGAAACAGCAAATCTTTTATTATGAGCAAATCACAAGATTTGGTTTTACGTGTGTCCACATTTGTTTATACAAAATCATTACAATGGCACATAGATTTTGTTCCAATTATTCACAGTCTCAAACTTTTACCCTAAATGTTTATAGCATGGCCATGTATCATTGAAATAAATTTTGTAATATAAAATACCAACACAATTTTAACAATAGGAAGTGTATTTTATTTCATTTATGTTCTTTAAGCTATTCTCTCCCTTTGTAGCCTGTTTGGTTTCATACACACTCACTCCAAACTCTTCCAAGTGCTTCCCCCTCCTCTGCTTACACTCACTGGCACGTCACTGCCATTGATTGATTGTTGTTTGTGTTTGCTTTGGACACTTCCAGATGATTGCTACTAATAACCAGTCCTAAATTCCTGAAATATCTTCCTGATTCCTTTTCCAAGGCAACTTCATTATGGTGTGTCATATGAAGCACAGTAGGCCCTAGAAATATTGTGCTGCAGGAGAAAAATAATCTCCAAATGAAGGGATAGCTCAAACAAAGCATTGTAAAAAGCCATCACACTAAATTGTGCATGCATCATCTACTGCATTTCAGCAAAGGCCAAGCTTCTTAGTCAGCTCCCAGAGGAGATCCCTCAGCCTTAACTATGATTCTTTTGGGGCATAGTTTTGTGCTCACTGCACTTTCCTACTGCCTGCAACTCATCACCTGCATGAGGTTAGATCAAAAGGATGAATTATAACTGTTTAAACAACAGGTACACAGTGACAATCAAGAGGCCTAATTAATTTTTACTGACTTTATATTGGTTTGTCAAAAAATCAAAATAATTCTTAAGAGTTAGAGTGCTGTTAATTAAAAAACCAAACCAAAACAAAACCACAATATAACAGCCCTGAAGGATTATGAATTGTAAGCAGTACCAACAAGACACAGACTTACAGTGAGCCAGTAACCACTGGATTTGGTTTCTAATTATTCATTTTCCTGCTTACATTTGGAGATACAGAAACACAGGAACAGAATTGTCTTTGGTGTAGACCAAAAATCTGTTCAACAACATTTTGAACTTACGAGTTAGCTGCATAGAGGTCATACATAGAAGTATCTTGAGCTGGAAGGGAGCCATAGGATCATTGAGTCCAGCTCCCTGTTTCTCGCAGGTCTATCTAAAACTAAACCAGGTGTGTGGTCAGAGGGTGGTGTCTTTAAGAAGAATGAAAAGGCTCCAAAGGTGCTGGAAACATCATAAAAAGGAACAAAGGTGGTGTTATTCAGATAACATTATAAGGGTAGTTTACTCCTATGATATTATTTCTGTCATAAGGATAGGTTCCATCAGCTCCTTATTACCAAGGCGATAGACAGTATCTTAGATGGCACAGCATCAGGTAACCTGGCAGCCCCTCCACTAATGAAGATGATGGCAGGCCAGCTGCCCATTTAGGGTATTCCTAAGAACTCAGGACTCTAGAGGACAGTGTGGCACAAAGACAGGCCCTAGTAAACACCCAAAGCTGGCTTATGTCCTGTAAGACTAGAGAGCTCTCTTTCATGAAGGAATGCAAACAGAGCAGAGCACTTCTATTTGTTCCCAAAAGGGCAAGCCTGGAGCTGGACTAACAGGCCAGCATATGGCCAAATCCAATGCCTCTATGTTATGCTCCCTTGTATTCTTATGGCAAGGAAGCACAGGCATTCTGAAGGAGCATTTGAGTTTGACAGACTCCGTGCTGCTCAACTATCTCTAGGTGGTATTGTATGTTAGAAAATTTGTTGCTTTACATTTCTCTATGCTGAATTCCATCTGCTACTTTATCACTGCCATTCAGTTTGGCAATTTGTTGTTTTTCACTTTCTCAATTTGTTGTGTTTCTTTCCAATACTTTAATTTTGACGGACCTGCCATAGTGAAGAGCTCTGCTGCAAGATGCTCCCTAGGCTCCTTCACAGTAGGGAAAAACTTTTTTAGAAAGTGCTTCTTTTGTATGACAAACATATCCTGGCCCTACTGATCTGCTATCAGGGGAATTGCTTCTCTGCCTTTGCAAACTGGTCCTCAAGCACACTTATAGCCTGCCTTACAGCATCCACCTTTTCCTCCCTTCTTCCCAAGCACTGAAGCTCATCAGCATCAGCTTTTTCTCTACCTCCTTATATCTCACTGCTTCACGTTTTGACTCTTGTGTCTGTTTTCCCCATTCCTCAACAAGTTGCTCTAGTGCGTACCTGCCTGGTTCACTGTTCAAATCTGGCCCTCCAGAGTACCTGTTTGAATGAAAAAAAAAGGTACCATGGTTGCTCAATAAACTCTTTCAAAATTATGCTGGCTGAACCTCACCACAAATAGCAAGGAGCAGTAAGACAAGGCAAGTCATTGCTCTACACCCTCATGGTGCAGGACATGAGCAGCAGCAACAGATCTTCTGGCAGAATCAGACTGTGAACTGTGGCAGAAATCATTCTCATCACGCTTTTGAAGTCATCTGCACAGATACCGAATCCATTCCCATCCCCACTGTCATTCTTACCCAACAACTGCCAGCTGGAGACAGATGGCAATCGCTGCATTAATTTTTCATATTCTAAGAAGAAATACTTTAAAAAAATCGAGCAAACTTCTGTCAGTTTTTTTTTTTGCCTTTTGACACTGCATTCTCCCATTAGCCAGATGAATAAACTTTGTTGCAAGAAGCAATACTAGTTTGTCTGTCAAACCAAACTAGTTCAAAGAAACTACATAGTTTTTTTGGTCAAATGACATCAGAGTTCAAGAATGGTAAAACACATACAGAAACCAGATCAGAGGATGCACTCTAGGACTGATCTCAAATGCTAATGCGTCCTGATAAAACCAGCTGTTTTACTAAGCTCTGTTTATTTAAACACAAGATTTTGAATCAGACCTTAACACCTGAAAAAAAAAAAAAAGGTTTAAGCATCCAATAGCACAGAACATAGGATAAAATTGGCATTTCAGTAAAAGAGGGATTGTCATATTTGTACAAGTTTGCAGGCACAAATCGTAAGAAAGCAATTCCGCGAAACCACTGACTGCAACAACTAGAATATAATGAGTTGTCAGAACCTTACAGAGGAAGATCTTGCCAGAAGGTTAGCACTATGGCACCAATCTGTAGTTGGGGGGGGGGGGGGGTGGGGGGTGGGGGGAATAATTTAAGTAATTTCTGCAAGAAAAGTTGAGAAAATTAAAAAACCCTGATGATAGGCTAAGCCTCTCAGAACAGTGTGCATAGCTCAGAAGTAGCAGAAAGTGGTATTTAATTGAAAGGGTTAGCAGTTCACCTGCCTTTAGACAAAAACACAAAAATACCCAAGACCATTAGCAATAAAAGGTTAAGAAAAGGAGTCTATGCTTGAAGATTATTTTACTTCTGTGGGAGATTTGACATTAGAAACGTCATGGAGCATAGGTAGGGAATTTACAGGAAGATTACATAGAAGTTACAGCCAGAGGTTTAACATGAAAGGTTTAAAGAGTGGTTTTGAAATTTTATGGATAAAAAGAAGATCAGATATATTCTACAAAAAGATGGCAGTAAGATTTCACTGAGCCACAGCCATTTTAAGCAACAGCATTTCTGGACAGATAGTGCAGAAATAAGTAGGTAGATGGGTTAGTTTGGGTACAGTGATGTGGGTGAGTGTTATCCAGTAGGTAAAACTTAAAGCAACAGAGAGGGAAAATTTAATGGGATACCACTGAAGCAAGCTAAGTAAACCTAGTTTAATTAAGCATGAGTGATAAAGCAGGTAGAACAAGTATGTGACTAAAAATGTTTGGATTGAGAGAAGAAAGATGAAGAATGCTGAGTGAATGAACTTCAAAGTGGATCAGATATGGGAAGCAGTAGATAGGTGCAGTAAGTGGAAGGGTTTCATGGAAATTCAGGTAATAGGCAAAGTAAAGCCTGGAGCAGAAGGAATAGCATGTATGAGAATCAGGCCAGTGAACACAGTAAACTCAACAGAGACTTTGGGGAGAGATACTGAGGAGGGTGAGATGGAGGGGATGTTTCAGTGCAGAACATACAGGTATCAGTGTGTATAATAAATGTTTGCTAAGCTCAGAGCACAATGGTAACAAATAAACAGACATTGGGCAGGAATTTGGATGTTGTCCTTCATTTCCTCAGCCATTAAAATCTTATTATGTTCTCTATTTCGTTTTCCAGACCTTGAAAATTGCCACTTCAGAAAAGATTATGGCTCAGATAAACTGGTATTCAGAACCTTAATAAAGCTGGATAATTTGGTTCAATCTCTAGAAGAAATTACAAAAATCTCAAGCAGCTTGCAACCCTTTACAAAGGAGGCAGCTTTGAAGTGCCCAACCCCAAAAGGCACTTCATTTCCTTGAGATTTTAAGAATAAATTATGGTCTTTACTCCAAATTGAAAAATGAAGTATTTTTTCGCGTGGCAAAGGAGACCAAGATCATCCTACCCAATCCTGGTGGTAATTTTACCTCTAGGGAAGAATCTCATTCCACAACATATAAAAAACAACATCTTAAGGCTTAGGGACCCTTGTCATTAAGCCAGTTTAAAACATAGCTAATAAAATGAATTGTATTTCTAGGACTTAAGAATATCCTGAAGATTTTTTTTTCCTTTGTAAGAAAAGAGAAAAGTGTTGTTCTAAAAATGTATGCAAACTATTAAGCTGTTCTCCCTTGTGGCAGAGGAAAACATGCAGCGTGATACTTAAACTATTTGGGACTTTATCCCTGAAAGCTCTCCAGCACAGACAACCTTATTGAGATGCAAACATCTGACAGTCAGCATTTTTGTATTGGGCACTTAAGCCCAACCTCACTCACCACAACATAACTCCTGTTAATTTATAACAGACTGTAAGGCACACAAAGCCTTTTTGGCACTAAAAAAAAAAAAAACCAAAAAAACAAATCTCGCAATGTTTTTTACAGTAGAAGAAAAAAAATCCAGCAGCAGTGGTATATGCAGCTAAAGCCTGGACATGTCAGCTCCTACACATAAGAAAGGTGGGCACATGGGATGTGAAACAGGACAGGCACATCTAAGCCTTGCTAGCTGCTACAGACTGCCTCAGAGAGAGGGGCTCAAGGGGCAGCTGGCATGACCTGGGGTAACAGAGAACTGAGGGTGCCCTAAGAACTAAAACACATCGTTATATTTCTCTATATACACAGCATACTTTAAGTAACTACTTTCTGAGTTTTTTGCTAATATTTGGCCAGCTGTGCTGCTCATGGTGTAATAGGGAGGGTGAAATACTGTTTTTGTCAGTTACATGATTCTCTCAAGAAAAGTTCTTCATTGTATAAATGGAAAAAAACTACAGGATGGGAAAATTCAGGCAAGAACTCATATCAGAAATCCTTTTTCTAGATTATGTTTTCTAGAAATGCAGTTGAGTAGTTGTCTAATTTAAAAACTCTACAGATAAGAGTGCAGGTAAGATTTTTTATTTTAGGAGAGTGCTTAGTTAAAACCTTTGTTAGGACCAACTTTACTAATTTTATACTTCTGAGTAGTAAAGAGTAGCACTAGTAAAGAACTGTGTTTTCACCATCTATTTTTCTGCCTATTTACAGCTTTCCAGCATAACTAGCTGGTTTTGTTTTGGGACTTTCCCTTGGCCTTAAAGATAAGAGATCTGCAGTGATGAAACTGCACCTTAACTTCCACATACACAAACATTGAAATACCCCTTCAAAACCAACCACCACACCAAAAACACCCCTAAATCCAAACCAGAGCAGAAATCAGATACGAGTTCAGTGAAAAGTCCAAGTAAATGAATGATCACTAGAAGGGCAGAGAAGGCTGGCAGGGTGAGACTGTGCCCACTGCTGTGAAAGAAAATGAGGTAGAGACTTATTTGAGGCACAAGTGGCTACATGGACTAAGCCTGTTATTTACACTGTGCAGAGAGCCTAGCAGCAGATATTTGGAACTCCATTTTGATAGATATTTTTTATCCGTACCACCTACATATTTTTTTCTGTACAAAGAAACCAAAAACCCTTGAAAAGTTTATATTCTGAAGTACCACTGAATTTTATTAACTAGTTAGACAAATCCAGGACTGAATCTGAAAAAGGGAGAAAAGGTGATCATGTGTTCTCAGATAGGTAAGCCCAGGCCATATGGATTTCCTCTGACTGAGGTAAGCTTGTATCTTGTCCTGAGCCAGCTGGAAAGGTTGCACTGATACCCTCCTTTCCCTCAGCAAACCACTTACAAAGAAAGATTAAGCAAGCCACAAGTCTATTGAAAGATGTGATTTTCAAAAGTAGCACCATCAGTTTCCAGGGTGCTACTAAGACACAGTGAGTACGGGCAAACAAAAACGAGCTGAGTTTTCCGTGCAGGTTTCCCCATGTTATCACCTACATAAGCTGTTTAACAGATACCGCACACTCCCATCACATTCCTTGCATGTTCGTTTTCCCTAACATTTAACCCAGTCAGGTTTCCCCGCTGAGGGCTGCTATTATTTATAAACGAGACATCTCTCAAGTCTTTGCAGCGTGACTGGCGGAAACCCCTTGAATCCCGGCTTCTTGTAACATCAGGGAAATACAGGATCTTTCCCAACCTTCCGCTCGCGGGAGTGAACTTCCACCAGCCGGCAGCGGTCTGCCCAGCAGCGGAGCGGCGCAGAGGAAGTCATTCCGCTGCGGGAGCCACTGGCTGCGGGCTCTGTCCCACCGCGCACCGACCCCGCCGCACGGCGCAGCGGCCGCACCGCCCTGCGAGGCCAAGCCGGCGCTCCGTCCCAGCGCGGCGCGTCCCTCACGACAGCGGAGCCGTGGGCTGACCGAGCCGGGCTCCGCATGCGGCTTCTCGGCTCGCCGCCGGTGACAGCGGTGCCGGGGAGCCGCCCCGCCCCAGGGCCGAGCCCACCACCTGCCCCGCGGGAGGCGGCCGCACGTCGGGGCCATGCGGCCGGGGCTTTGCGGCAGGTGCGGGGCGGGTTTGGCGGAGCCCCCCGCGGAGGGGTGTGACACCAGACCGCCTTCTCCGGCCCCTCTTGGCTGGGCTCCGACAGCCCCCGCCCGCCGTCTGTTAAAGCCGCCCGGAGAGCGGAGCGCGGCCCGCGGGTGGCGGGGTCCCGTCCCGCTCATCCCCACTGAGCTCTCCCGTGGCCGCGGTGCCCCTCGCCCTTTGCAGCCCGCGCTGCCGCTCGTCGGGAGCGCCGAGGTCCGTGTCCGCTTCCGCGCCGGCGCTGCCCGGGGCAGGTGCCAGGGCAGCGCCGCGGGCCGGCAGCCGGCGCGGTCGGGTCGCGGCGCGCACCGGGCCGGGCGGGGCCTCCCCGCCCTCACCCCATTGTCGAGGCCATCTCGGCAGTTTCCGCCCTGGCTTCGGCTGTGTCCGCGCCGCGATGGGGAAAGGGGAGGGAGCTCGGGAGGGCTCGGGGCCGCGCCGCTCCTTCCGGGACGGCGGGAGGCGGTGCCGCTCACCTGGTGCCGCCGGCGCTGTGCAGCGCCCGAGCCGCGGCCCCGCCGGGCTGGAGGTGAGCGCCGGCCGCTCCCGCCCCGCCTTGCTGCGCGCGGGAACGCGGCTCCCCGGGCAGGCAAGCGGGCGGTGGGGGGATGGCACTGGCGTCGGGGGATGGTACCCGGTGGCCCGGGGACGAGGGACGGCGCTGCGCGGCCGTCGTGCCCGCAGCGGGCGGAGGAGGCGGGTACCGCCGGGCGGCCCCGCGCCGAGGGGTGAGGGGAGTCCCGGGGAGCGAGGGGCGCCGCGCCGGGGCCGGGCGGCGCGGTCCGAGCCGTGGGAGCCGAGCGTGCGAGGGCGGGCGGTGATGGAGACCAGTTCCCCGCGGCCGGGGGGCTTCCCGGGGAGTTGGCGGGGCGGCGGGACGGGAATGGGCAGTGCGGCGGGACGGCTCACGTCCCCCCTTTTGTTTCTCTCCAGGGTGTTTGTGCCTCTCCGAGCCTCTCTCCCCGCCCCCGTCTCTCCCTCCCCCGTCTCTCCCGCCCGACCCGCCGGGACCTCTCCTCTCCGGGCGGCAGCAGAGCCGCCTCGGGGCGGGCGGCGGCAGCGGTGCTGGTGGGGCGCTCTCGCCGTCCAGCCCGCCGGGAACATGGCGACCGGCGGCTACCGCAGCGCCGGGGGCAGTACCACGGACTTTCTGGAGGAATGGAAAGCCAAGCGGGAGAAGATGCGGGCGAAGCAGGCACCGCCGGCACCGGGAGCACCGGGCGGGGGTGAGCCGCGTCCCGCGGGGGGCGGCCCCTCCGCCGAGCTGAACAACAACAACAACCTGCCCCCCGAGCGCGCGGCGCCCCCCGCCGGCGGGGCCCTGAACTGCGTCAGCCTGGCCAGCGCCGCCCTGGGCCGCGCCGCCCCCGCCGCCAAGGAGCCGCCGCCGGCCCTCGCCGGGGGCCGCGGGGCCGAGCCCGCCGCCGCACCGGGCTCCCCCGAGGGCGAGGAGAAGCTGGCGGCCAAGGGAAAGAGCTCGGGCCCCAGTGCCAGGAAGGGGAAGGGGCAGATCGAGAAGAGGAAGCTGAGGGAGAAGAGGAGGTCGACAGGTGTGGTGAACATCCCGGCCGCCGAGGTGAGCGGGGACGGGGGGCGCGGCCGCGGCGGAGCCGCCGCTGGGGGCGTGGGGCGCAGCCCGGTGCTGCTCTGCCGAGCGCTCCCGCCCGTGCCCGGTCCCCGCGGGGTGCAGCGCTCTCCGCGCTCTGCGGACAGCAGCGCCATGGGCCGCGCCAGGCGCACGGACCGCGCGGGGGTCGGGGCAGGGCGGCATCCCAGGGGACGGACAGATGAGGTGTCATTTATCCCAAATAAATTAGATCTGTCACAACTTGCGGCTTTAAGTAGCTTCTTGTCGACAGAGAGTAAGTTCTAGGCTTTTGGAGGATCAAACTGAGACACGTGCTTGTTAAACTATGGTCAAAACAATCGTAAAGAGAGAAAATTGATTTATCAGGTTGGAATAGATGTTCAGGTGTAAATATTATTCAGCTTGGAACTCAGAAGAATTTCCTGCACTGGAAAAAATGTGGTGGTTTAAAGAGCATTTTTTTGAAGGCAGAGGAAGATATTTTTATCAGCCAACACCACTGTCCTCTGTGGTTTGCTACTAGTATAAAAATCTGGCATTGATTTGTAATACTCCTAGAGGAATTCAAAAGAATGATAACTAAGTTTTTAGCTTGTTTTGCAGTTAATAAGAAAGGACACAGGAAACTTTGAACAGAGTTGGATTTCTGTCTACAGTTTTGCACTAGTAGTGGTGACCACCATGTTTTTGTAGAAAAAACCTTGTAGTTCTTTTGGTTGACATTATAGGTTATTAAACTACCTCTAGAAGATTTAAGATCTTTGTTTCTGAAGCAGCAGGAGAAGATGAAATGTTCTTTGCACCTGAAGTCACTAACCCTTGTCTGTGACATCCTAGGCACTTTCACAACACACACTTTCATGCAAGGTGGTCTTTGAAGGTTGAAGAACAAGTTTTAGGAACAGTAGAAATCTTTGTAACTGTGGTTTTTGAGAATAAATACTTGCATACCCTATAGTTTGAGGTGAAGAGTTTTGGCATGGCTCTTCAATATTGTTTTGGAAAGTGGTGAATACAAGTGAGTTCTTTTAATTTTTTTTTTGAGAGTGTACAAACCTTATAGACAGCATCTTGTTTGGTTTATATGGAACCCACTTAAATATGTGCTCCCTGTGCCTTTTATAGGAACATTAAAATGCTGCATCTTTGCATCTCTAAGTGAACTAGTCCTAGTCCAGTCAGTAATGGTTTTGCACACTGCAGCAGGAGTTGTATGACATGATATTTTGGGGGTCTCTGCTGTGTACCCTGTCCCTAGTTGTACTCTGTCTTTGGCTGGTTTTGGACAGTGGGTTTCTTCTTGCTCTTTGAGACTAATGTCCTAGTTCTTTGAACTAGTTTCTGAGCTAGTGTTCCTTCAGTAGTTTTTGGGTGGTGTGGTTTGGGGTTTGCTAGTTTGGTGGGTTTGGTGGTGCTTGGGGTTTTTGTTTGTTTATTTTGTGAAAGTATTACTCAAAGTATGTCTTGCTTTCCAGGAAAACACATGCCTTGCTCAGCAGCCATTAGAATCCTGTTTTTTGAATTTGCTGCAGTGTTAGGGGTATCTTTGTTTATTAAGGTTAACATATTGAGAGGTTAACATTGAGAAATGAGTTCTCACCCACTCCCATGTTTTTGAGGGCCTAAACTTTGCTATATGTCACCATGTGTTGGTGCTTCTTGGAAACTTCTTATACCTTTATACTAATTGCTTCTATAGCTAGCAATTAAGCATTTCATCACAATTTTAATAAGCATAGGTAACTCTTGTACAAGGTATTATTGGGGAAACTTCTTAGTTGTAAGTGTTGGTTGTGTACTGGCATACACTTAACAAAGCTATCTCTTCAGTATTTCACCTTTCTTAAATGTTTTTATTCATTGCCACATGCATTCCTAAGAATTGTTTAGCTAGGGAACACTAGATCATTCTTGGTGGTGAACAGCTTCAAAAACAGTCTCCAGTGTCAAATGTGAGTACCTACTTACCAGTTAATGCTTTGCAGACTGTTTACTTGTCGTGTCTTTCATATAGCTATGTAGTCATGGAAAATGTTTTAAAGTATTGATTCAGCCTGGTCAGCTGAAGTTTTCAGACAAAAGAAGGCTGTGATGTAGATGATGGCTTGCTGGAGTAATCTGCAACAGTCCAGTTTCTTGCTGTCTTTCTCACTGGATGTGGGGCATAGCTTTCCTGTGCAGTACATAGTGACTTAGTAGTAGTACACACTGAATTTAACCACTTAGCACTTGTAGCTCTGCATTGTATGTTTTAAAATTCTTAGGATATATTATTTTAGAGCTTTGCTGTTGTTTCATTGTCTTATTTTTCAAGAAAATAATTTTTGTAAGAATGATGCAGCTGTTTTATGCTAAATATCTCCCTTTTATGATCATCATGCCAGTGTGGTGGAGACTGATGATAAGATCCTCTGAAATGAAAATGGGTACCTGTTGAAAAAACGCACTCCTTGAAGATACAAAGTGCCTAGAAGCATTTCCACCCAAAACTGAATACGAAAGTAGGTTTTGCTCGAAAGAAAAGATTTCAGTTGCAATGCAGCTGGAGAATTTAATGATAGGAAAGGTGTCAGAAAAAGAAAAGTTTGTGTTGTCTCGGTTATCTTGAAATAGGCATGAGAAATGTTAGCAGATGATTACTCATTAATGATTAATTTCTCTCCTGTTCAATGGGAAGGTAATAGAGCCAGTTCTTAAAGAATTCTGTGTCTTAAGTGTATTTTGTATTGAAGTTAGTGGAGGACAGAAACCACGGTGGAAGCTGTGAAAACTGATGGTGACAGGTTGAGAGTTGACAACACTTTGTATTTAGAGACCACCATGATAAAAGTAAAGGCTGGTTTTTACCTTTTCAGCACTAGTGCTTATCAAGTAATGGTGACTTTTGAAAATATCTTTGGAAACACAATGTTTTTCCTTTTCAGTGATTGTAAAGTAGTTTTTTGAAAATTGGATTTTTTGCTAAATATTAAGTGCTGTGGGATTTGGGTTTTGTTGACTCATAACAATTCTCCAGGTTGTAAAAGGTAACTGAATTATATGCAATTATCATTACTATGTATGTTTCCTTCTCTAAGTATTAAATTGTATAACCATTTTTAATTATGTTTGGAATGTGTTTCTCAGTTTGTAGGTACTTGATGCAGGTGTTGAGTTTACTTGCAGCACTTTTCTCATTTACAGCTGTGCTAGCGCCTATCCAAGAAACACAGAACTCCCTTTATTCACTGACAATGCTTTGTGAGGACCCACATACAGGGTGAGAGTTATGTTTTGTATTGTTATAGTAATTCTGTCCTGCTCCAAGCAAAACAAGCTGCACTGGTGAAACTGCACCTTTACTTCTGTAACTGTTTACACTTGAGGATTATGCTGGTATAGCTGTGTGGGTAAGGTTTTTTTGGTTTTTTTTCTGAATTCCAACAAGGAGAACAAGTATTTTTGTGGGTACTTCTTTAGAAAAGGTGTATATAAAATCAAAATCTTGGTTATTTAGGAAGGACAGTTATATAGCTGGGTTTTATTTAATGTGTGCAGTATAGATAAAGTTTACATTTTTACTTAACCAGATGGAAGTCATCTAAGTTCAGAAGTGTTCTTTTGTTAATAACAGGGTGATGAATGATTTTAAAAGGTGTAAGGAGTGCTGATCTGTGTATTTTATACCTGAGGCTACCAGGCCCAAGACACAACAGTCTCCTGACCTGTTAGTGGGAAATACTGGAGTGAAAGGTAGAAGTGATTCATATATGGACTCTGCCAAGGATGTTCAGCCAGTCTGTGTTTGACTCTTGTCCTGTGAACAGCAGTAAGGACATAACTTCTTGCAGCCCCACTGACACTCCCTGTCAGGAGTCTGCCTGTGTGTTTAGAAGACACTGCATATGTGGAGCTTGGTAGGTGTCATACTGAACAGCAGCCTTGGAAGTAAGCAGAGCAGTGAGCACTTTCTGTGGGGAAAGAGAGCTCCTGCTACTAGAGAAGTCCTGCTACTCCTCCTCAAATGAGGAGACTAACAGAAAGTAGCTGTGTTCCAGCTGGAAAAACTTGAAGAAAATTCAAGTGCTGAATGTGTCAGGCATAGCAATTAGTGGGTGCATTGTAAAGGAATTGAAATCCTTCTCTGAATGGCTGGAAACTAGAGAGAGAAGTGGAATCCTGTACTAGCTGTTGAGCTCTTTTGAATAGAAGTTTGCCTTCAGTATTATCTTACTGAGTGATTCCCTACCTGAGGCTGAAAGTCTCTTCATGTTGCATCTTGAGATTAATGAGGTAGTGTCTTTCCGTTGTCTGACATCTGTTTTATTGTAAAACAACTTGCTTCTTCTTGCATGTGTTGGGGAAAAAAGAGCCTCAATAAGTGTTTGTTCAAAGTACTAGAAAAACCCCTACATCTGACCACTGATATCCTTACCATTCATGCAGATGTAGTAGTGTTATAATGGAAATCTGAAATACGCTTATTTGACCTGGACAGTCCTTCATGATGGGTCAGACCATTCTTCTGCTGGCTTTGTCTGGTGAACACATCTTATTAGGATTCCATTTATTGTTTTTCCTTCAGATGTGATGGGGTGAATACAAGCACTTTCAGATTCTGATAGAAGAATTGTGTTGATTGTTTATATCCAATTTGTTTTGCTGTTAATACCTTTGTGAATTCTGATTTTGGCCAAATCTCCTGGCAATACCTGTTCAAGGGGCATATTTTCTTTTTTCCTTCTTTTTTTAGCACATAAACTTATTCTTTTTTTTTTTTTTAAGTTTTGTTTTGTTTAAGAGTATGCATTAATATCCTGATACTTATCTAGGTGCTGGATAGGTGCTTACTTGGTTAAAAAAAAAAAAAGACAACTAAGTTTTAAATAAACTTAAAAGTCTTGAAAACTTTCAATCCCAGAATCCATGTCGAAGCTTCTGAATCACTGCGTGTGCACCTTCCAAGCCTGGTGTGCCCATCCCATTGCTTATCACTGTCTAGCTTGGGAGAAAACTGGGTTTGTCTGTGATAAGCAATGGAACTGCATGGCAAAATTTGGCAGACTGTGTTCTGATGAGGTGCTTCAGTCCTCCCCATGAGGTGTTGGCTGCAATGAACACTACTTATGTTTCTACACTGATGCACCCAGCAAGAGGAATAAGCAAGAGGAGCTTCCGTAGTTCCAGAGATATGACATCATTGGCATAAGCGAAACCTGGTGGGATGAATCCTGTTACTGCTGTGTTACAATGGACAATTACAAGCTCTTCAGGAGAGATAAGGCAGGGAAGGGGAGGTGAAGAGGTGACATATGTAATAGAGGGTCTGGAATGTATGGAGCTTGGAGTTGGCAGTTGCACAGTTGGGTAAAGATTAAGGGTCCAACAGAGGTCATTGTGGAAGTCTACTGTGGGCAATCCAGCCAGGATGACAACACTGATGAATTATTCTTTAAGGAGCTAAGGGATATCTCTAGATCAGCCACCCTTGTTCTTATGGTGCACCTCAACTTGCCAGATGTTAACTGGGAGCACCACACAGCTGATACGAACAGATCCAGAAGATTTCTAGAGCACCTGGATGGTAACTTCTTGATACACATGCTGAGGGAGCTGACTAGGGAAGGTGCCTGTCTTGATTTGTTGCTTGTTCACAGAGGGGGTCTTGTGAGTGGAGTGGAGTGATTGGTGGCTGTCTTGGCCACAGTGACCATGAAGTGATCAAGTTTAAAATCCTCGTTTACGGGAGGAAAAGTGGCAGCCTGAAGTGCCAGTGGCTTCAGCCCTGGACATGTGGAGAGCAGACTTGAGGCTGCTCAGGGAACTGGTGAGTAAGGTCCCTTGGAAAGATGCTTTTGAAGGTGCTGTGGTCTATCAGTGCTGGTCACTTAATAGTACCACCTTCTAAGAGTACAGGAGCAGGTAATTTGAAAATGCTGGAAGTCAAGCATGTGAGTCAAAAGGCTAAGGCTGAGCAGGGATCTTCTGGAGCTAAGACATAAAAGAAAGTGTCCAGTGGAAGCAATGTTCAGGGACATGGAAGGATTGCAGAGATGCTGTTTCACCTATGTGGGGAGAAAATTCGTGTAGCTAAAGCTCAATCAGAGTTGGAGCTGGCCAGAACTGTGGGAGACAGTAAAAAGGGTTTTTAAAAATATGTTAATAGCAAAAGGCATTACAGAAATAAGATTGGCTCATGATGTGATGAGGATGGTCATGTCACAAACTGGAATGTAGAGAGAGCAGAGACATGTAATGCTTTCTTCAGTCTTCAGCATTGGTGGTGGCTTCTTGGAGTCCCAGTGCCCAGAACTGGAGAGCTGTGTCTGTGAGAACACTAAACTCCCAGTGAACCCCAATCCTGTGCAGAATTTGCTTCTCCAGCTGCGTCCCTTGAAGTCTGTGAGACCTGATGGAGTTCATCCAAGGGTACTCAAAGAGCTGGCTGATGTTACCACAAGGCATCTCTCAATGGTTCTTGAATGGTCACAGGAATCTGAAAAGGCCCTAATCGACTGGAACTGGACAGATGTCCCAATTTTCCAGAAGGGCCAGAAGGATGCCCCTGGTAACCACAGGTCTCTGTCTCACTTCAGTTCCTGGTAAAATTAAGGAGAGGAATATGTTTGGGAGTTATTGAGAAGCACCTGAAGGACAATGCGGTCATGGGTCATGGCACAGGTTCATGAGGGGCAAGTCCTGCTTGTCAAACTTAATTTCCTTTTATGATGAGGTGACTCCTAGTTCTGATCTTTTTGGATTTCAGTAAAGCTTTTGATGATGTCTGTCACAGTATCCTTCTGGACAAAATGTCCAGCACACAGCTGGATAAACACATCACATGATGGGCGAGCAACTGTGAGGAAAGGGTTATGGTGAATGCGGTTACGTTAGGCTGGGACCTGTCACTAGTGGGCTTTCTCAGGGCTCCATCCTTGGCCCTGTGCTCTTCAGCATCTTCATAAATGACTGGGACACAGGACTCAAAGGAATGCTAAGTAAGTTTGCTGATGACACTGAGTTGGGAGGAGCTGTTGACTGCCCTGAAGGCAGAGTCACCTTGACAAATAAAAGGTCTGGGCAGTCACCAGCCCTGTGAAGTTTAATAGTGACAAGTGCTGGATTCTGCACCTGGGACAGGGCAGCCCTGGATGTACAGGCACACTGGGGAATGTAACGCTGGAGAGCTGTGCTGTAGAAAAGGACCTGGGGGTCCTGGTCCATGGTGAGTTGAACATGAGTCACAGTGCCCTGGCAGCCAGGGGAGCCAACCCTGTCCTGAGGGCATCAGGCACAGCATCGCCAGCCAGGTGAGGGCAGGGATTGTCCTGCTCTGCACTGCACTGGGACAGCCTCACCTCAAGGTCTGGGGACAGTTTTGGGCACCACAGTATAAAACAGACATTAAGCTTTTGCAGAGTGTCCTAAGGAGAGCCACAGAGATGGTGAAGGGTCTGGAGGGGAAGCTGTATGAGGAGGGGCTGAGGTCACTTGGTCTGTTCAGCCTGGAGAAGAGGAGATGGGGGAAGACCTCATTTGGGTCTCCAACTTCTTCACTAGGGGAAGCAGAGGGTCAGGCATTGATTTCTCTGGTGACCAGTGATAGGACTGGTCATGTAACTGTCAGAAGATTGAGGTTGGATATCGGGAAAAGGTTTTTGACCCATAGGTTGGTTGGCTCCCCCGGGAAGTAATCTATAGGAGAGTAAAAACCATGAGTGGAATAATTTCCACAGTCATTCATAAACCATGACAGGGCCTGTGAATTACTTTGTAATGTCTTCTGAATTATTTCATAATGTCTTCATACTTGCATTTTAACTTTCTGGCAGTCTGTTTGTGCTTTGAATCTGCTATATCCCAGATGTATTACTTTCAGAAGAACCAAGCTAAAAAAGAACAAAAAATCTCCCAAAACAAGTAACTCTCCACCTCCTATGTGAGAGAAGCAAAAACCAGTTCAACTCTTGACTATACTGTAGGCTATTTCAGTTTTGTATTGTGCAACTTAAATATTCGTGCTTCTTTAATGCAACTGAGTTTGAGCAGGTCTTGGTTTACTACTTAAAAAGGAAAAAGATATCCTGTGTCAAAAATGTAGTTTCTGTATATCCGAGTAAGAGTGTGTGGTAAATAGATTCCTTTTTCACAAGGAAAGTTAAAAAGTAAATCCCACCCCAATTGTAAATTGAATATAATAATATTAATAAGCAGAATATTTATTGTCATGAACTTCTCATGCATAGTTCATTGCGTCTCTGGAGCATATTGTTTTGTAAGTTCTTTAGCTTGATGTGTACAGGAGACTTCTGGAAGGGCCACTGTTGATTAGTTCCATGCAAGTTTGTACTGATTTCTTAAAACGATATTTATCTAGTTTGCATTCATTACATATATGTAAGCTCATGTATGTTTTTCTCTGCAGCTTTTTTCCCCCCAAAGTTGGAGTCGTGTATTAAAAGAATTTCAATTGCAAGACTGTAAGTGGATGACTTCCTATCTGTGCTACACAAGGTCATGGGGAATTAAAATAAAAACTATGGCCCTGATGTTTTTTTCAGGATTTTGCTGTGTTTGATCTGCTTGCATGCTGCTATGAAGGACTGAATGAAACATTTAGGTCTCTCTTACTCCAGGCCCGCAAATCTTATGTTCAGCTCTGTTGTATAGTCTTACCATGTAATAATCACATCATCTTAGATGTGGCCAGGTTTGGTACAAAATACAAGCACATCATCCTGTGTGAAGGTAAGCTTAAAAAAGAAATGAAGTAACAAAAAAAACCCCTCAGAGAAACAAAAATAATGCTGTGCCATCTGCAAGTTTTACCTATCTTAACTCTCAACTGTTACTCACCTTCAATCAAAAACATGAAAAAAAAAATGTGCTATGCATGGGCTTTGCACAGTGTTTTATGCAGTATTTCATTAATTTTCTTGATCTGAAACCTGAGTGACTGATGTCTTGAATCTCTTAAGTCAGAAGCTGGTACATATTTTATGAACTATTTTCCATGTGATATGCAGTTTAGTGTTCGTAGGAACATGGGATTTCAACTGAAACCTGCAGTCATCTGGACTGATCTCTTCCCCCTGTATACACTTAAGGTGTATTTAATTACTTTGTTAAGCTCTTTAGCTTAATTTTTCCTTTCTGTGCACCAATAAAATAAGTCTAGTTGTAGTGAGTCTGACTAAATAGCCACCTAGCTCAGTGCCCTGCTCTTACCATGGCCATAATCAGAAAAAAGTATGCAGAAATGTTGTCTGGAGTTCCCTGTGAAATAGTTCTCTAGCCACTTGGTAGTTTTCATCTCAAAGACTTGCAACACTGTATAAAGATTGCTAAAGAGATAGAAATTAAAATGAATTTATGTGCAAAATGCTTGTTCAGTTTCCTCTTCAACTTGTGTAAACTGTTAGCATACTAAAAGTCAGCTGACAGTGAGATCCAGGTTTCTAAGAACCGTCCTATATGATGGGACACCTCTCTGATTCTTACTTCCTCCTCTTCCCTGCAGAAACTGGATGTGGTATCTGTTAGCCTCATGTCACGATCCCTGTTCACTAATTACTCTATATATTCCTCAGGATTGTTGGGCTTCTGAAAGATGACCCTTGTTCCAAAGTTTAGGAGCAAATTAATACTCTGCACTCTGACTCAGATTATTAAACAAAGTGAACATCAAAAAAATCTTAAACCAACAATATATTGTGAGCATCTGCTTCAAAAGAGCTCTAGGAACTCTTAGTCTGCTCTTAGAACGAATTTAATCTGAATAATTCTTCCAAGGTGCAATGAACAGAGTAATCAGTGATATGAAGTCTAATCTCAGTTTCTTCCATAAACATACTTTTTTGTTTTTGCTGGTAGAACTTGGAGTAATTGTTAATATTGATCAATTAAGCAGGGTCTTGCCCAGCCAGAGCTACGCCAGTGTCTTTGAAGTTTGACAGTGGTTATGCCTGTAGTCTGTGTCCCAGGCTGTTACTCACAGATTGAGATGCAGTGTGTGTAATTTTTACTCGTGGTGATGAGGCTTAATAAATTTTATAGACTAAATCCAGTCTGAAATAGGACCATGACTGCATGTTTTCAACAAGGCTGATATCAAAAGTCGTATTCATGTCTGGTCAGAAAAGAGTACATAGCAGTACCTTACTCATACCTCAGTTAATTGATCAACTCTCCTCATTTTGTGTTATATGACACATATTCTTCAGAATGTGGGAAAACAATTCCAGCACTTGTAACCTGCAACCCAGCAAAGATTCCATGCATTCCACTGCTTTGTTCTTTGCACTGGTTTAGTAACTATTATCCTTTCACAAGGTACCATTTAATGATCTGTAATTTTTCCTGAAGCTGCTACCTGCTAGAGGTGCCTCTAGAACACAGTCAAAAGCTTATCTTTATTTGTTTGTAGTTTGTTTTCTTTTGAGGAGTAGTTTTGAGTAAGATCTGTTGTGAGTAAAGGTCTAGGTATTTTGGAATGTGTGAATTGAAGTGGAACGCAGAAGTGCTTGGTCCTGTAGAAAATAGTGGTTTTGGCCTGTGCTAAATGAGTTGTTTAACTTCTGCCTGTTACACAGCCATGTTTAGGGTTACCATTTCTTCCTCCCTATGAAAGCTCTGAGATGCTTATGTAAAAAATTCTCTTTAAATTAATGTACTAACACCAAGATGAAAGATTTTGTGTCTGTCTATAATGAGGTACTTCAAAGGATGATTGTATGACACTGTTATTTCAATTAGAAAAAAGCTACAAACATCTTTAAAATGCTGAAGGATTCAAAAACAGAATGTAGAGACATTAGTCAGAGCAGTCCTTTGGGTTTATTCTTTAAGAAAAATAGGTGAAGATATGATGAATTGAGATGGTCTACATTTTTTTTCATATTTTAAATTACATTCATTTCTGCTATATTATGCTGAAAAGGGGTAAGGGATATGTTTGGAGCTTAAATTATTAGTTTACAGATTTGTCATTGTTTTTCAAGCTGTTTGAGCCTAGAAAATTGTCACATTTCTTTCATAAAGGTAGTAAATACTATAGTAATCTCAGAAATGTGACAGTTTTTCCCATTTGGAATTCTGCAGCTGAATGTGTAAGTAAGTAACAGTGTGTTAAGTACTCTGAGAAAGCATTCCAGTAAAATATATTGGAATTGGGCACTTTGAGCATTCTTAACATTTAAACTCTTTTGGTCTGCTGCTGATAGAAAGAATTGAAAAAGGACAAAGTGTGTAGTACTTTTTAATGGCTAGAAAGACATAGAAACCCTAAAGGTAATTCTTAGTGAAAATAGAAATAAAATTAACAAAACTTGTGCAGTGAGTGTGTATAAAGACACCTTGTATCCTCTTGAAGATGATGTGCATTGTAATTACCTTGTGTGAAATAAAGATGCCTCAGGCAGTTGACTTCTACAGCAAAATACAGAAGTTATTTTTAGCCTGAGGCGGAAACTGAGGAGCATCTCCTTATCTGACAATCTTCTTTAGTCTAAAACATAAATGAGTGTTTTAATATATCCCATTTGTGGGCTTGCTTCTTCCTTTAACTTTAAAAAAAATGGGGCCAGTCAGATGTCAAATCAGTTTTTGTCAGACTTAACCCTGAGGCTATTTGAATGCAGGTGTTGCTAAGCAGCTCAATACAAAGAAACACTTCTCATAGCATATTACATTTTTTATGAGATGCAAGAATGTTTCAGAATCAAACCAAGAATCTGGAAGTGAGGATGTTGATGTATTTTTGCATGCATGACGTATTCCCAGCTTCCATTCTGCTTCTCTTTTTGATTTTTTAATACTGTTTTTTTGGTGGTCTATTTATTTAGAATGATCTGAAGGTTGTTTGCATGTTTTTATTTCTAAAGCTTTCATCACTTACTGCTGGCCTCAGCAGAGAGACCAGAAAGTGAGATCTGAAGCCTGAATTACCTACATTGTGCGAGCTATATGTTCATTATCTGTTCCATTATGATGAGTGCAAGTGTCCCTACAGCTTTGTATTTAGGTGCTACATCTTATTAATTTAGGTTGAGGATAGCTATTCTTCTGTTCTGAGATCCTTTTTGTATCAGTGTGGAAGGGCCAGGATGGTGCTCATGCACTGCTGAGCTTGTGGCTAATCAATCATGCTGACTTTACCTGGCTCCATCTGGAAATACTGGGAGAAGTGGGTATGCAAATATGCTACAGTGATGGTCAGGCTGTTCTTGAATCAGTGCAGATTGTGTGCTGATGCATGGGCCTGAGGTCTGGGTCTTAGTTTGGAAGCAGCAATAGTAGAAAGAATAGCTTTTGTACCACTTTGGCAGATGGAATGGCAAAGATGTATCTGGAAATGTGTTTCCGTCCCTTTAAAATATACCTGTAAAAATCTTTCTTTAAATATACTTGGATTTTTTAGCCTGAGGCAGAAACTGAAGAGCCATTTAGTAGATTTACTGAAGTCATAGTAAATAACAAAAAAAACCTAAACTGAAGAATAAATTCAAGATGTGTCTATTCTGTAATGTTACAGAACTTCAACAAAGATGACAAATGTCCTGATATTTAAAAAAGCAGATGATAAAGAAAGATAGCTAACTATAGACATAGTTTAGAAGAGACAGTTTTGTTGGTGTGTCTGGAGAGAATTGATGAACATGATTAATAAAAAGCAGCTCACTAAACAGAGATAATTTTCTTTTGTGCTATAGCTTGGTTATTTTGTACCTTAATTTTGTTTCAGTTTGTTGGTCTTTTGAATGCATGTTGTATCCAGTGCTCATACTTGTGTAGGAGATGTTGTTTATAGAGCCTTTCGCATTTCTTCATAATACGGAGACTGAGATAAACTATTTTGAAGAATCCTGGGAAAAACAAGGCAGGGTTGCGTAAGTGTTAACTGTTTCAGATCTGCAGTGACTATAAGATTGGATTCTCCCTTAATTTTCCACAACACCTCCAAAATGAATATGGGATACACAAAACTTGTATTGGAAAAAAGAGGTGAGCGCATGACAATGAGAAAGTAGAGCAGCAGAATTTGAGTGTCAGAAGGGAGAAAGTACATTCTAGTGAGGCTGGGTATACCATCTAATTTAATTATACATTCTCAAATGGAAGGTATGTTACAGCCATTCTTAAAACATAGGTGACTCAAATTTTTGTTCATATAAATGCGTATGAATCTAAACTTAAATGTGAAAATCAGTTTGGTTACATTTATATGAGCCAGTATTTATAATTTCGATTTTAAATAAACCTCTTCATTTCCCCCTGAAATTCATTTGGTAGCATTTACACAACCAATAGTTCTGGGTAGTGATCCAAGACTGAAACAAAAGCTAAAGAGTCTTTTCTCTTTGGTTGCTTGCCCCAGTCATTGGTTCTGCATAGCAGGACTCCAGTGGAAGCTTGGAGGGACTGTTTGAACCAGGATCTGTGGCTGGACTAGTATTTGGCCAATATCAAAAGTTGACTAACAAAAAAGGAAGTAGGGCCTATGAAATATTTTTTCACAGTTTGAAGTGGGATTTTTTTCCATTATCATCTGCTTTTATTAAACTTACAGAATTCAGATTTTTCTGTCTTTTGTGCAGGGATGGTTCTCCTACATAGGCACTGTTTATTAGGAGGCTGCATTAATTCGTCATGAATTAATCCCCTAAAATATCACAGGATAGTTGGGGAGAGGGACTCTGTGTTTTTACCATTAGGATTTGTGTTTAAAGAAAACCTTAAAAAACAAAAAGAAAACATTTTTGTTTGGTTTTAAGTGCCGCTTAGATTAAAATAATAAATTTAGAACATTAAAAGAACAAATATATTCTTAAAAAGCAGGCAATTTTTAGTCATCAACAGAAAAGTAGACAGAGATTAGGGAAATATGGGAGGAATATCTGACGGGAATTATAAAATGCATTTTCTGTTAGCCATGCATTAGTAGCAAAGACTGCCTTTTCTCCTCTTTAAATTAATATTAGTATTCAAATGTCATATTGGATCTTCTACATGTTAGTTATTTGATTTCATCTGGATGCTTGGGAAGACTAATTTTGCCTGTGGACACAGCTATAGAAATTGCGTAGAAGTGGGAGCTTGTGTACTGCCATAAAGGGGTGGCCATCAGGGATTACAGATGCTGCCTTACATCTGGAACTTAGCCTGGACCATGCTTTTCTAGCTGTCTTCATGAATTACTTGTAAGCCATCACTGTGTGAACTTCATAGGTGGTAGAAGTGAGCTCTGAGGCATTGGTGCTGGCTTGGGGAATGAAGAGCACTGAATGGGATGTTCTGAGAGCGTGCTGGGTGAGATGGAAGCTGCTTGTCGAGACAGAAGCTTAGAGAATCCACTGATAGGTCACAGATGTTTGTGCTGGGAATAGCCACCAGACTCTGAATTCAGCTCTGCATCTAGGCTTGAACCAAAGTAAGTGCAGTTGGTTTCATTTGAAAGGCCTTGGCTTTGAGTCAGCTACAGGTACAAGGAAGGACGTGTATTCTCTGTGATAGGCAGCCCTTCCAAAGAGGACTGCAAATAATATCTTCTGTCTATTCCTTTTTTATTTTGCGTGTAGAGAAAGCTTGTTTGAGAATAAAGGTTTTGCAGTTTACTTGGTTTGTAGTTACGGAAATATCGACCTTGAAATACTTTGCTCTTGAGAAAATTACAAATTTTCTAGCCAGTGTTTTCATGAGTTAGCAGCTACTGATAGAAGTTGATTTGAAAGGCGCAATTGTAACTGAAGATGAAAATTTCTCAAGAACAAAAGAAAAGTAATCACTTTATTTTCTCACTTTTTACTTCTAAGAACTTGAGAAATTTTAGGTGGCATACATCATGTCTGTAAGAGGACATTCCCTTTATCAGGTTTTATTTGACAAGAACAGTCTCATAATGGCATGCTCAGTCATGCCTTAACTGTATGACAAACAAAATGCCTGAAGCTGATAGAGATAACAGCACATGGGGACTGTATTCTAGCAGAGACACCGGCTCATTAAACAATCATGTTCATTCCTGGTATTCCAACCCTTTCTTTTCTTTCTTCCCTCAAAATTCTGGCATTTGCAGATACTGGCCGGTAATATAGTCCAGTAATTAAGAGGTGAAAGAATGTGAAGCCTATATGCCCAACAAGTTCATTTAAGGTAAAAACATGTGATACCAATACAACATTCTGTATTGATCACTGAGAGTATTTAATTTGTAGCAAATCTGTTTCCCAAAGTAGAACAATGAAAAACCTCACTTAAAGTGCACCCATTTATATTGTTGCTAGCAATCTTCAAAAGTCCTTATTATTTTTCTGTGTGTGTATAATGAAGGAAAGGTGGAGGGTGGATAAAAAGCTAGAATAATCTTTAAGGTTCACTTCTAAAAGTTTATCTTAAAAAAAAAAAAAGGTAGAGGTACCAATGTCTGAGCCTTTGTTTGGCTTCATTTAGAGCAAGCAGGTAGATTTTCTAGATTCTTTATTTTATAAAGTACCTGGTTGCTTTATTTCTGATTTGTCTTGTAGCCTGATCCTCCATTTATCTTAGTAATTTGTTGCTGACTAATTTTGTAATAGCCTGTTAGGTACCATGTCTACTTCTGTAGTCAATGTATGATTTATTGTTATTCATTCTCTAGCACAGTATCCAATTTTAATAAATGAGACTGACTCTTTTCATTAGTTGTGGTAGCTATTTAATTCTTAAATTCACCATAAGTCCTGAGTGTATGCTTCTAGGGGTTTATTTTTTATTTCTTCATGTCTTCATTCTTAGTACAAGTTTGTAATATTTATGCAAAGCTATGCTTGCAGGGGAATTTTTATTAGATTACCTTTTGAAGTTTTAATGGATTGGTGTTTTTAAAGACTGTGTGCTGGGAACTTTAAAATAAAACATCCTTTCAGCCTGTGAATGCATATTGCGTGCCTTGGACCTTTTTTTGTGTCTCCAGGTATGTCTGAGGTAGAGCAAAGGTCAAATGTTAACCATCTCCTCAAGTTACGTTTCAGATTAAGAAGACATGAATGTCAGGAATTTGCAGGATTGAGTTTAGTGAGGCCAGTAATGTCAAAGTATTAGCTGAAAAAGTGAGGAAGGGAAGAAGGGAATGTGGCAAGAGGGAGTAGGATATTTTGCACATACTCAAATATACTTCACCCAGGACAGACAATGTGCTACAAGGGATCACAGAACTGGTGGTGTTGGGATGAAAGAGTGTGCTTTTAAATTAAATTTTGCTTTTAAATTAAAAACCAGTTTTATTAGTTGTGGAATGGTTTGGTTTTGAAGAAAATTAGCATTTGCTACTGCTTGGGGTTTTTTTTGTTTGTTCTTACTTTTGGTCAAATGTTTTAACACCTTTGAAAGTCTGCAGAAGTGGAGGTATAATTGTGGATGTTTAGTTTAATGTATTTTTTTCTCTTTTTAATTGGGAAGCTTTGCAAGAATGTGCTAATTTTCTGCCTAAATGCATTTGCTGCTTATAATTTAAATGAATTTATAGATGAGCGCTTTTTACTTTCAAGACTAATTCTCTTCAAAAGATGGAGCTGTCCTTGAAAGGTGGATTTGTAAAAAGCCATTTATCTCCAGAAGGCTCTTTTTATTGTTGAGAACACAATCCTGTCCTTTAAATATTTAATCTATTAGTCAGAGTGTTTTATACACAGTTGGATTGAATTCTTGGATTTTTAGGCAATGTTGAACTTGAAGATGATGATTGAGTCAGTTCTTGCTGAAATACTAGTAGATGTCTGCTGTTGAAATCAACTGATCCACGACTTGAAGAACTTGCCAGGAATTCAGTCCATACAGTCATGTTACATTTAAACTTGCTACTGTGTTGGAGCAATTTACTTGTTGTGGGTATGTCATGATGCGACAGCACCAAAACCTGGACAAAAGAGAGCAAGAAGGAGCAATTTCCTCTGAACTGTTCTAAAGTATTTGGAAAGAGAACCACAGAGCTAAGTGAAAACTTGTGCATTTTTGTTCTAAGCTTTAGTACCTTTTGCTACAAGAGACTTACATGGACCTGTAATGAGGCAGAAGGAACTGTTAGTGGCTGCTTACCCATTTCAGTCATTTGGCAGCTGTCTGGTTAGTCCTGATGAAAAGTCCTTTGATTGTCATCTCTTGACAGTAAATAGCAAGAGGAAAAGGTGTGAAGCTTAGACACTGCAAATCTCTGTGCTGTATTTGCTGGTAGAGTACTGTACCAGAAACAGGCACACAACTTCCAGATGTTTATGTCTGGTAGAAGGATTAAGTGTAGTTTGTTTTGAGAACTGAATAAAATTAAAATACTCTGAAGGGTGTGCTTTTTAAACTTGAGCTTAATTTGAAGGCAGCCTTAATTTCCAAGTCAAACTTTATTGATTTTATTTTATGCTGCTATGAATTGGTAAAAAGAATTTAATTTTTTTTCTCTTTGGTTCCTAATTTTGCTAAAATATCAATTTATAGCATGGCCTTTGTCAGTACAGCCACTGCTTACTGTAATTATTGACTGGAAGTTTACTTGCTTTCATCAAATAGCCCTTTCATACCTAAGTGGGAAGTTTGGGGAATTCTCTTGAGAAGGTATTTTATAATGCAGTTAAAAGCTACACTCTTGTATCCCTTAGCTTCTCACTAAGATCATGCAGCAATACCCAAGGATTTGCAGAGTATCTATGTGACAAACATGCATATTGTCTCTTATCTTATAGAAGATGAGCAGGACTTTTGTGGTTGGTTTTCCACTGCAGCTTTTAATCCATGAGTCCCATTTCTTCTTTTCCTTGAATATGAGAAAGTTGCTGCTCTCAGTAATAACAAAGCTATTACAAATTCCATTATGAAAGGCCAAAAAAAGAAGCAATCCTACTAATATGCAGCAGAAGAAAATGCAGTGCAAGTGAATGCACCGAGAAAGCAGAAAATAATTGATGCAACGAAGAGAGATTTCTGATCTTGTCAGTTTTGGTTTGATTCCAGTGAACTATCAGATCACAAATCCATTGGAAGCTGTCCTTCACTGGATTTGATGCATTTGGAACACCTTTCCTCAATATATAGTCTTTATCATATGATGTATGATATGAGTTGTGACTTTACTGTGTATCTGCTTATGTAGCCATGTATTAGAGATGGAACAATGAAGAAGTAAAGGTACGTTTGGATAGGGCAGCTCACTTTTTGGGGGTGGGTGACTTCAGCAAATCTTACAGGAAGAAGTATACTTCTATCCAGAAAAATGTGTGCATTTTAAGCAGTCCGTCTTTCTTCATTCCTTTAATGAGTGGTAGAGAATCAATTGGCTTTTTCAAAACCATAAGCTTTGGCTTTTAAAACATTTTCCTTTGCATATTTTAGGAGAACTTTTTGAATGCATCTGAGTACTTGTTTGTGTGGACTTATTTTTCTTCCCCCCCCAAATTGTTTGCTTCTGCATGTTTTTTTAGATGCATCTTTGGACTTCTGCCTGAATGCTTCTTTGCACAGAGCTTTGAATCACGGAACATTTTGCCTAAATCATTTCAGAAAGGAAGTATTGATCTCAATTGTTGCCCAAATGTAAGAAAAATAAAAGCAAAGTGGACTCTGAGATTTCCGCTTTGGGGGGAAGTGGGTGACAGGGCACGAAAGAGAAATCAAGCAGCCCTGCTGGCTCTGTAAATGCATAGAAATACTGATTGGAGGAGGCCTTTGGAAGTCTCAGAGCATTACTTTGAGCAGCCCTGGATCAGGTCAGCCTTGGTTTTGTCTTACTGAGGCTTGAAAACCTTTTAAGATGTCTCACCAGCTGTCTGTGGATAGCCTGACCCGGTGCTGTGCTGCTGCTCTAATACTGAAATGTTGTTCCTAGTATCCAGTTGATGCATTTTGTACCCTTTGCTTTATCATCTGATGCTTCTGAGAACAGCCGGGCTTCATCATCTTTGTAACTAACCTTCAGATAGTTTGAAGTTGCTATTAAATTGCTCCTTGACTTCCTCTTCAGCAGGCTGAACAAGCCCTTCTTCTTCATGTGCTCTTGCTCTACAGACCATCTTCAGTTTCTTTTCCTACTTCACTTCCTATTTTCAGAAATTACGCTGATTTTGTACTTTAATCATGTTTAGATAAGAGTAAAGGGAGTATAAAGCATTGTTTATTATTTTTGTTGGTTTTCTTAGTCCTTGTTGTCAGTGAGCTGAAGCATATCTGAGAAAAGTGTCTTTTTGTTGGTTCTCCTTGCTGACGTTACTGATCATCAGAGGCATATCAGAGAGAGCGTGGGTTGTTTCTTTTTTATTAAGGAATAAGAAACAATTATCTGTTTCTCAAGGTAACTTTCTCAGAATCTAGTAGAAGTTTCCTTTTTTTTCTCAGATCCTTTTCTTTCCAGATGTTTCAGGGGCCTAGGGACCTTAATTCAACTGCTCTTTCAAAAAATGAAATCAATGTGAATCCAGAAATGTTATGTCCAGTGCAGTAATTGCAAGTAGGAAATACCTTTTAGGTTGTTCCTCATTCTTTAAACTGAAGCATTTTAGATGCAAACAGAACCAGAAGTATTTCTAGCAACAAAAATACTCCTTCTTTATTTGGATAGATATGTATTCTCATATTTCTAGTATTTTAAAGAATTATGCTCTTGCTTACTGGAGCCATCTAGGAGACTCATAATCTTGGTGAATTATGGAAGGCACATAGAAAAGGATCTGTTCTCCAGTTACACATAGTTTAAATTTGAATGTGAAAACAGCATTAAATGTTTATTCTGACTAGTAGAAAGATTTAACAACTTTTCAAATCCGTCCCAATAAATTAATCGTGATAGTGCTTATTTTTATAAAAGCTACATGCTGCCTTTGTGCTGGTTAAAAAGTACTTCCTCCACTAATGTAAGAAGAATATATGTTATTTTTAAAGATGCTAAGAAATGTTTAGTGATAGAATGGATTGTATAGTGGTGTTTTTGCAGGATGCTTTTGGGAGCTGAATGATACTACTGTTTGTGAATCTCATAGCTTAGTGTTTTCAAGAATGGTGTTTTATTTCCTTGGTTTCCATTCAGAAAGCCAAATTCTAAATCGTGTGATCAATGAAATTTATTGGGTTTTTGAAGGTTCCCTAAATGGGCAGTATGAATTCTCAAATATGTACTTTCGGTGATGAAGTTCTTTTTTGTTCCTCAATTGAAAATGAGGTTTGTCCTTTGATTTTGACTCTTTAGTCATGCTGTTACCAAACTTGTATGTGGGCAATGTAAAAATACACTCTCTTTTTGCTTTGTTAATCAGAGTAGTGTGGAAGAGCTGGTTTGTGAATAAGGTGCTTGGTTTAGTTGTGGAGCCAAATTTGAGCAATTTGGGAAAAGCCCAAAATAATTTTGTCATTTTAATACTGGTTCATATTCTGTGTTTATTTGTCTGTAAAATGTGGCAGGGAGCAAGAGCTGACTATTGAGATGCTTAAAAGCCTTTCCTTTGACAGTTTTTCAAGGGGCGTATTCAGGTTGGCTCTGTCTTCCAGTAGTGGATAAGTGTGACATCCATAATCGGAAATTTGCATGTGGGATAAAGCTCAATAGTGTTGAATAATAATAATAATAATGTTAGAGTAGTGATAAAGTCCATTTGCTTTTATTGTTCTCTCCTCCAATAAGGCTATATAAGCATGTTCTTCCCCCCTCAACTCTTTTTCTTTCCTCATGACTTATATGTAAGATATATAGTTTGATTTCTTAAGTATTTTGCTGTTAAACTAAAGGTTGTGGGAGAATCCCTGGGAATCGGCTGTTTCCCAAGAATTTGACTCCTGAAAGATGGTCTGCTGTAGCATACTGCTTCGGCAGCCATGATGTGCTGCGTGTCAGAGTAAATTAGAGCACAACTTATTCATTCTCCTGCTGCATCACAGGAGTTGGGATTTTGAATACCCATTACTCCTTATTCTTCAGACTTCATTAATAGTTTTGGACCATAAGTAAAGTTCTAGGTCACTGGCCCTTTCCCTGTTAGTGTTAATGGAGCCCTTTTTAAGTCTACTGGAATGTGAAGAATGAAGTTTTACTTCCCTTTTTAGGAACTCCTAATTTTTGCCAGTTGTACGATTACTTCAAGCTTCTGCATTGCTTTAAGGAATGAAAGAGTATCACTAATTTATTTACTATGAATAATTAGAATTTACAACACAAAGAAATGACATTTAAGCCTTAGCCTTTGAGGAAACTAATTATCATGTATATGAAGATTCCCTAGAAGATGGGAACTGAATGCGGAGAAGACTTGTTTTAGGGAGACTGGTTTAAGTTTCTTTTTTTATGTTAAGGCCTGTGTTTATTCTGATGCCCTACTCATAAGCTGAACAATAAAGTGAGATTTGAGTGAACAACTAAGAAATTATTTTAAGCAAGCATGTCTCAAATCATATTAAAAAAAATCAGGAGTTGAATTTCAAATTGAGATGTACAATTCTACTCCTTAATGTAAAATTGTCTTTTCAAATGTCAGTTTAAAAGTAGCAGCTTCAACTTCAAATATTGTAGGATTTTGCAAAGTTACATTCCATAGTAGTTTTGAGAAGTACAAACAGGTTTAACTTGGTGTAGAAACTATATTGCAATCAGTATTTTTTGCTTCCCCAAAATCCCCTCACATTATCTTATTAAAACGGACTTTGCATGTTGATGGTTGTGGTTTTTCAAGGAAAGAGATCAGGAGGAGTGAGAATGTTCTCTTTTGTGTGTGTGTGTGTGTGTGACTGTATCCAAGTTACTCTCCGTAACCCAGGTTTTGTTCTGTGGCAAACTAATTTAAATCCTCCTAGGAATGCACAATATCCTTGCCAAAGGGTCTCACCAAGCAATTGAATGCTGTGTTTCAAAATAGGCATTCTTTACAAATACTTCTGTTAAAATTTTGTCTTTAAGAATAGACTGTAGCAGCACATGTGCTTTGTGGCAAATAGAGGTAAATGTTTAGTCTGCGCTGTTGAATAATTAAAAGCTCAGCGTGGGTAGCTTTGCCAGGAGTGTTGCTCGCTGGAGGGTGGCATATGAAGAAAACCACAAATTAAAGCACTGTAGGAGTGTAATAAATAAAGCAAACCATTGGACTGATTAAAAAGAAAATCAAGAAATTACGATTCTTGTGTCTTTAAGACTTTAAAAATAAGTCATGTATCAAAGCCAGCGGAGTCAGATAAATCCTCTGTGTTTCCAGCACTTGGCTCCACACACAGATAAAGGTCTCAACCGGTGGTTTTCATATGTTTCGTCTGTAAGTGTACAGCAGCATCTCTTAATGAGAACTGTGACCACTGCAGATTGGGTTGGACCTGTCCTGCTTGCAGTCCTGCTGCATTTATCTGCCAGGGAAGATCCTCACGGGACCAATTGCTTTAGACTTGGGGTTATGGTCAGTCATCAGCTGTGTTAATGATGGTGTTAGTACTGGGTTTTGTGCCTCTTGCTTGCCAGTCTCACTTAGAGTTACTAATAGTGCGTGTACTGCTAGCCCATTACAATGCAAAATAAGGGAGTTGTTTCAAACAGTAGGTTTGGATACTTTAAATGAATCTTTTCAGTTCCAAGGTCTGGTAGCATGGCCATGGCCAAGTGCTACATTTCATTTGCAAGACCCATCTCACTTAAATGTGCAATTATTTTCTTCAAATTCAGTCATAAGTCATGTTGTTGTGTCTTTCTGGTATTACTATGCTACACTGATGAGCACTTGCCATTAGGAGTACATGTTGAAGAAATATTTCTGTTTCATGCCCAGTGGAAACAAGTGTAAGTATTTATGCCAGAAGAGGTTTTTCCAGGGAATTGATTCATCTCCAGTAAGGATAAACATTTGAAAATGATCATGTCCAGATAACTTGCTCTCAAAGCAGTTGTCCAAAGTAGTCTCTGGTCCGGTAATACTGATTTCTAAAAAACCGTGGAATACTGGAGAAGTCCTCACAGAATTTTAAGTATAAAATTATAATTACAAAAGCAATTCCAGGCACATAAATCTAGATGTTAGCTAGATAGGAGTCTGTTCCAAGTAAATCTATTTATTTAATATTCTTGACTAATGAACAGTCAGTGTAATTTAGCAGATCCTTTTTTCCTGGTATTTTAACTGAAAGCATCACAGAAGTCTATTGTATTCATCTTGTAAATAGCTTGTGTTAGCAGGAAGGCAGAGATTGTAAGAAAGGTAGTAATTTTGATTAAACTAACAGGGAAAGTGGATGTGAATTAGTTTCTTCAGTAGGTGTGATAGACTAACAGTAATTGAAGTTACTACTATGGTGTAGTCAGTTGGATAAGTTCAAGAAGGGAAAAGTGTAATTTAGGAACTGATATTCTGTGCTTAAAAAAAAGAGCTGAAATCGAAGTGATGTAAGAGCAGTCGTACTCATTCAGGGGAAACACTCAAAACATCCCAACATCCTTTGTTGGCAGGAATGAGTGGGAATGTGTTTGAAAGCAAAACAGGTGGGGAAGAGCTTTTTTATTTCCTTTTTTTTTGACTGTTACCTTCTCAGATTTGAACTGTATGCTGCTTAGGGGAGTTCTTGATGTATACCTGTGTCTTCTGATGAAGAGCCAGAGTGCTGCAATCCCATATGTGTGAGAGCAGAATTGCCCTGCTGCTTATGCTTGTTTCTCACAGTTTGTGAGAGTTTGTCATTGCAGGTGGTTTCTGTGGGATATATGCATGAAGGTTGATGAGGATAAATGTGTTCTTGCTGCAGTTTGTTAGCCTTATTTGTTGTTTCTGTTGCCACTGCAACTCTTCCTAAAGAGTTTACTGTTTAAAAACTCCTAGAAGATAAAGCTGCAGGGAGGCTTGAAGAACCATCTTGTTTGTCATCTTGTCCCAACAGGATTCTTGCACCTGTGTTATTCCTGACATGTATCTTCCATTGATGTTTAAATCTCCATTTAGAATCTCCAGTGATGAAGATTGCTTTTCTAGGCAAACTGCTCTATGCCCTTTTTTTGGATGTGGCATTTTGTATGTTGGGTTTTTTCCTGTAATGTATTTGTTGTTTTTGCAACAAAATCTTATTAGGTCAAATGAGATGCATAAGTGAATCAGTCTGCATCCTGTTTGCAAGGTGTGTTTTGTTGTCACTAACCCAGTTGGTTGTTTATAATGTGAACTGAGATTTTGGGAGAAATCCTTTCTTACAGCGTTTTGTGTCAGTAATGAATGAGTGTGAAAGCCTTTGTGGGTGTTTGGTATGAGAATACATAGATGAACCTTTCCGCTTGCTTTCTTGCTTTCCGCTCCACATTTTAGAAAGTCTTTTAAACACAGACCATAAATTGAAAAGGAGCTACAGAAGTGAGTCAGAGCCTTTCATTGTCCCAACTCCATTTAATAAAATACTACAGTTTATAGAAATAAAGATATCCAGAAAAATCCTAGGCCACACTTACATTCCAGGCATAAACTACTACAGCTAAATTACCAATACCTTCTTTTTGTCTTTACAGTCTATGTCATAAGTACAGTTTAAAAAAAGGCATAGAAGTGTGTATGTGTACAAAGCTCTACTTACTTTAACAAAAAGGTGTTCCCTGTTAAAAAATGTGGAAAATTTTGCTTAAAGCAGAAAGAATACTAAAACCCTAGTAGCAGAGGACGTAGTGCTGTTGCTGTGTTACAATCCTTTGTTGTCTCATTTTTAATGGATATTTTTTCCTAAAATGACTTGCATATGTTAGCAGGAGAAATCACTAATGTGACGAATACTATGTATACAAGGTATTAATATTTTAATGTGGTTTTGGATATCTGTGCCAAGAGAGGGGGCAATTCATTACTGATTTCACATGGAGTTAGGCCATGTCCTTGTGCTGTTACTTGTGTTTGTGCACCTGTTGTAATAATAGGGCAAGTGGCAGGTCTGAAGATTAGCATTTTTGGGATTTACTGAATTCATTTACAGTGGGATCAGTTCCTGTACACATAAACAACATTGTGCCAAGAGAGAAGGATGGGCAGTGCTGGCCTCAGGATGAGCAGAAGGTGAGGCTGGGCTGTTTGACCAGTCTGTAGGTGTTTCTCATTTCACGCTGTTTGTGGTGGACAAGGCAGGTTAAGCCCAGCTTGTTCTTCTCTCTCTATTCTGCTCATTTATATTTGTGTTGCAGTTTTCTTTCAGTTGCAATGACCCTGCTGTGTGTGGAGCCAAGCTGCAAGAGGGAGCGTGTTAATCCAGTCTTTGACTCCTGATGGGCTTTTTTCCTAAGGAATGATAACACAGGGCTATGCCATGATGTGGCATGGCGGTGAAACTTGCAGGGGTTGGATGGATGAGCTCTGCAGCTCTGTAATGGTCCTCCTGTTTCAACTTAGAGTAATAGCAGCTGTGCAGCTTCCAAGGGGAAAACTGTTCTGTAGCACATACAGCCTGCAGATTCAAGGAGTCACCTTGGCCTTGTGTCAGAGCTCTGAAGTCTGAATCAGTAGTTTGTTTCCCTTTAAAAATAGATGGTGTTTAGTATTATCAGGGACACTATTGATATCCCAAAATAGTTAATAATGTTTAACGTTAATATGTTCTTTTTGATGAGTTTCTGTTGAACCCGTTTCTCTGGTTTGAATTGCTGAGGTTTTAATTTTGTGAGAGTTTTACCTTTTCCGTGTCCAGACTGCTTTAGATCCTTGCTTTTACCTGACTTGCCTGTGGTGGTCCTGGCACCCATTTGATCCTGTCATTGGCTAGATCAAGGTGTACAAAATGCTGTTCACTTTTTATAATGGTACCTTTCTGCTAGAAAATTACCCTGACGTGATTTGCCACTGTCAGGGGAGGGGATGCAGAGGACTGGTAGATGCCCTTGGGCAGGAACAGTAAAGAGGGAGAGTTGGAGTATGGCTAAATGGACCCTTGCTAATTTAAGCTGTTGTGGAACCTCAGCCCTTGTCCATTATGTTGTTAAATTTCTTAGGAATCTTGGGGGAGGGAGAAGCCTTGTTTTCTTGGCTGGGGAAGGCAATTGCAGGGGGACATGAAAATAAAAAATAGGAAGTAGAAATAAAATCAAAGCAATGCAGAGTTATTTCAGTGTTGAAATAAAGTTTGGCGCAACTTTAGGGTGAAGGTTCAGTTCTGATTGTATCTAGAGTAGTTTCCTTTCTTTAAATTGTCTAGTGCCCTCGTACAGTTAGTCATAGCTATGCAAAGAGACTTTGTGTTTCCACACTATTTTAATATTATTTGGGAGACTTTAGGATTCCTTGCTCTTCCAGATCTACAGACAAGAATCATGTGGCAGGGAAGGGGAAGAATTTTAAATATTTACTGAACAGAAAGCTTTATATATAAAGCCTTCTGCTATTTTTTGTTTCAATTAGTGCAGGTGCTAAAAGGTTAATAGCTACCCTATCACATCTATTGTATCAAGAGATTCTTTTCTAACCTAAAGCAATGTTAATTTCCATTTAAGGAAGAATGTCTGCAGGAGCCAGTGGTATTTACTAACTGCGCCTGTAAAAACATTCCTTTTCACCCTCAGATGCTCACTCAGCCTTCTGTTTTCCAAGCGACATTATTACAGGCTTTAGCTTGTAGTCTGAGAAATTAAAAGCATGTTTTAATAACGTGAACAGCAGAATCCTCATTCCTGACTCCTCCTCGGATACTTCTTCACTCGCTTTCCTCTGGTTTGGATTGGACTACAAGTGTAGCAATGGCTGGGGGATTTCTTTTGTTGTTCTTATGTGTGTCCTCCTGTTAACAACATGCAGATCCCTACTGTAGCATCAATTTATATTTGAAAGGTTTTTTTGGTCATTAAGATTCTTTAAATCAGGCAAAAAAAGTCTGTTTTTAACTACCATTTGGCTGTGCTAGGTAATTATACAAGATGAATAGAAAGGAATCCCATTTCCACTGTTGTCAACCCGTATGAATTTCTCTCCTTGTCCCCTTCGGTCAGAGTGACAGGCTGTCGCGTTGGGCACAGCAATGGCTCAGGGCCTGCTCCATGGTAACAGAGTGAATGCTCCTACCCTGCGCTACCTACAGGATGCACATAATTGTTTACCTTTCTTTCGCTGAGCAATGGTAAAGCTTGAATTACCTTGTGTTTACCACAGTTTGGTCTACAGAAAACAATGCATCTGAGCTGTTACCATGGCAAACATGATGCATGTTAATTTTGCATCACTCTTAACCTTAACCTCATGCTTTCATTACACTCAATAGAAGGGGGGAAGGGGCGTAGCCCTTCTGTTTGTGCCTCAGCAAGGGAGACCCTTGCCAATGCCTTGGGTCTGGAGCACAGAGCAAATTCCCGTCACCTTGTAGCAAAGTTTCCCAGTCACCAGTAATGGGCAGATTTCTGAGTATTTCAGAAAAGAGGACGTTACCTGGTATTCCTATTTTGCAGTTGAGAAATGCATGTTATAGTTGATGTTATGAATCAAGATAATAAATGCTTTATACACTGAAGTCTTAATGATTTGCTTGAGCTGTCTGGTCTGAAAAGGTTGATGGGGTGACATACAAATAATTGATTGCTAAAGACATGGCGAGGACTTACACTATATTGTATGCAAGTAACTCTATAGCTAAAAAAACCCCAAAACTTTATCAGTCACTCAACAATTAAAATAACAGAAATGGAAAATTGCTTTTTTTGTCTAAACTCCTTCTGCACTTGTGAATATAAGCTTTTATTTATTCAGCATTTTCCCTGCTTTATTTCTTCATGCATTGTTCTGGTTTGATTTCCTGTAGAAATAGCATTGCTCTCTTTCGCAAGGAGTCCCAGCAGTGTAAGGTTCTAGTGAGTGCAGTTGTTTTGAACCATGTGATGTGACTCATTCCTCCCATTATGATCCTGTGCTAGGATTGCCTCACACCTAGATGGATTTTTGTGTTTTGTGTCTATGCATGTTGTTCTCTGTTCTGAGGTCACCATATTCAAATACTGCTTTTGTACTAATGTTCTTGAATTTGCTGGCACTCTTTTGTGGACTTAGTGTGCACATGAAGTACTCTTGAGTAGTGAAGTCCTGTCTATTTGCATGCTCCCATCCTGAGGTCCTAGTGTTTCTTACCTGCTGGAAGTAGGCCTGTCTTAGACCTGGTAATCAAAATATGAAAATTTTTGGATGTATGCTGCAGGAGAAATTAGGCAGCCCACTGACAGTGACAGAAAGACCGCAAAAAAAAAGTACCTTGCATAGTCTTGCTTCTCAGACTCATTGAAACAGATGTGTCCTTTGCTTGCTTGCTTGCTTATTTTTGCTGCTGTAATATCTGTTTACTTGAGTAGCTCCCTCTCACCAGGCATCAGCTACATGTTCTTTCTGTAAGCCTTTCCCACAGCTCTTTCTGTCTCCCACGCTTTCTTGTCCTCACTCCTAAGTCAATACCGTAGTTCCCTTAGTTCCTCACAGAGCTTTTGAATGGGAAGAGTCAAACACCTGCTGAGCTGGCTCAGGGCTGCATGCAGCACTGACTGCTTAGGTGGAAGGGTAACTGCCTGTTTTGTCTAGTCCTTGAATTACTGTGGCAACTCATCTGCATATTTCACTTTTAGCAAACTTGAATTAACCCCCTCCCACTTGTGCAACTTTCATATCTTAGAGAATCTGTTATTAAATATTAATTACTGTCTGGAACACAGCACACATGCACACACCCACCCCAGCATTAGTGACTTCAAAAAGATCCGGGTACAAAGGAGCTGTGATTTCTGAGCCCAGTTTCCGTAAGAACCAAGGGTACAAATGGGGGGAACAGAGCACTCTTACGCTGTTAGCGTGCAAGATTGCACTAGGAGAGCCTGGACTGGATTTCCATCAAGATCCTTTGACACTGATATATTTGTAAAAAAAGTGTTGGCAATGCCCCGAAGGAAGAGGACTTCCCTCCAAATACAGAGCTCAAGAGTGCTTTTGGAAGTCTGGGTTGGGAAACAGCTTCACAGAATTGTCTCTAGGATTAATTTGAAGATACAAGGTGTTCTACCAAGGAAATAGTTACCATATTGACTGCGGCAACAACTTTACATTTTTTTGATCATACCTGGCTGTATCTGTCCTGGGAGGCTTCAGTACCGCAGGTGTGCTTTGTCTGCCTGCACAGTTTCTATCAGTGCTGTCTGTTCCTGACAACAATGCTGCACCCATCTGAAGTGTTTATTTGTTGCCTTGGAATTAAAATTCAGACATTTTTTATCCAGATAAATGCCTGTCCTATTTGAAGTGCTTTTTTGTACTACTTTCCCCTTTCTGCCCCATGGCTGAATGTAGAGTCCATCTCTGTCTGGTTGATAAACTTGTATTAGGAGTCAGAAAGCATCTGGGAGAGCAGAAAATCTGATTGATATTTTTATCAGTTTTTCTGTAGATTCAGAAGATCTCCCTCCTAAATGAGAAGTGTAGTACAACTCTCATAAAAGCATTGTGCCAAAGTTTTCTTTTTCTCTTTGGGCTTGGTTCTGAGTCTGTTGTCCTGGCTTGCCCGTGCTCAGTTGGTTTTCATCAGCCTTTTTGCCTTTGTTTAGTTTGACCAATCCTACACCCACTGTATGTAAACACTGAGGGAGATTCAGTGAGTAGAATAAGAAAAATAACAACTAGCCCATTAGGCAAGAGAGCAGAATCCTACGAAGGCACTGCACTAAAAAAAATAATTAAATGCAACTTGATATTCAGGCAGTATAAATGGCTACCAACTGCATGCTTCAGGGGATAGGATAGTTAGAAATACGGTTCCACTGATTAACCTGTTTGGTCTCCTTTTAGAACATTCTTCAAGTACTGATCTCATCTTTATTTCTCTTCAGAAGCACCATAGATACACTAGAGGGAACAAAACATTATATGGTTACATTGGAAGGAATTATTCTGTTTTGAAAATTGTGTGCTAATCTTCTGCAAGATTTTTTCTCTCCCTGTTTCTGTAGCTTTAAAGAGAAAGGTGCTCAATCTGTATGGTCTTTTCCTACATGACAATAGATCTTTCTCTCTTTTGGAGCATTGTTTCTGTTTGCTGAGTTTTGTCAGAAATACATGGCAGTGAAAGTCAAAATGGTGGTGGTTACAGACATTTTTACTCCATTATCTGTTGAGGGGCTTTTGTTCAGTCTTTGTTTACATGTCCTCTAGTATCAACATCTCTGAGAATCTTACCGAATACAGGAACGAGTTTAAAAGGAAAAACAGCATAGGCAGGTATCAAGTGTTTAAACTAATCACTTGTTTTCTATACATCCAAGACAAATTCTCTTTTCCGCTCTTGCAGTCTGTGGTTGTTGTTTCCTAACATCTGTGGCACAATGCAAACTGATAAATATTTCTTCTGTGAACAGTGGAAATATTTTTAACAAATCCCTTTTTTTCCCCCGGCTGAACCAGGCAAACTTTGTTTTACCAAATTTCTTCTGCTCAGCCACTGGTTTGTCATCTTTGTTTCAGATAGGATGCATCATTTCATAATGTTAATTAGGAGGTTAATGAGACTGGTTTGGTGGCTGACTCCACTTCTCTGTGTGTGTGATTTTTGGGAACATTTCTGTAACTTTCATATTCATATGTTCAATGCTATTAATGATTTCTGTGTACAGAATGTAGCCTTTATTAACTCTACACCAGAAGTCAACCATCAGCAGAAGAGGGAAAAGACATGTTGTTACTAACAGAATAGAACTAAGGAGCACTGTGCAAAATTTGAATGAAGAGCAGGATGTCTAATTTCACTCTTTCAGCACATAGAGATGTCCTATGGAAGAACCCTATAGTTCTCCAAGTCAGGTAGCATGGAATTGCCTGTGGATAATACCAACAGCATTAGGAGGATTTGGCTGCTTTATTTCTTAGGCCCTTTATTTGATGTTGATTTAGATTTTCTTTTTAAGAGCATGGGATTGGGACTTCTTCTGGATGAATCATTATTATATTAATATAATAATTTCCCCGTGGTCAGGTGTAAGCAGTTTGATATCATTGCATAATGTTCCTCGGTCCATGTTGCTGCTTTGTGCTTCTGTTCTTTAGGTGTTGATCAGTCAGAAGGGCTCAGAAGTGCTAGATATGAGTTCAGCGTTAAATAGTTTGGTGCTTAATTCTGATAGCTTGCAAATCCATAATTTTTATTATGTCCTTCTCTTTTCTAGAAAGATTTTAATAAGTCAGATAGCTTGTCTTTTGCAAGACTAGTTTTCTTGTATCCCTGGAATTTTACTCTGTGACTTTAATATTGTGGACTAAGTAGTTAAATTAAGCATATCCACCAATCATTCTTGACAAGCCTTGTGATAAAGGATTTTTTGGTGATTAGTTTAAGTTAAACATTTGACTTTTGAACTCATTCTTGTGGTATGTTTGAAAACACTGGTGACCAAACAGTGTATTTTGATGAATAACAAACTGCAAACATTGCTGCTTTTTGTTATTATAATGAGGGATAATTGACATTCTGGTGTTGATGCAGTTGATGTTTTACATAAAGCTTTAAAAGAATTCAAAATACTTTGTTATTTTGTTCTTAATACAGACAAATATGTTGGGTTTTTTTCCAGAAACATTTCTAAGAGGATTTTAAGACTTTAAATTGTATTTGCTCTGGAATATAATTGAGTGTACAAAGCAGGCACTTACAAATTCTTACTATGGGTGAGAAAAGGGTAGAGTTAAAAAAAAAAGGTAAATGTGACTTATCAGGAATGCTGTGAATTTTGCAGAGCAAGATGTGCCTTTCACTGATCTCTAAGTGATGCTCGTCTTTTTGCATTGCTTTGTTGGCAGCATGGTCAAGGATGAGCGAATCCTATGGCTGCAGTCAGCTGTGCTCTGGCCCACCTGCTGGGCACTGACCCATTGCTGTTGTCGGGTCTCTTTTGATCTCAGATGCCAAAGATTCCTGCCTTTACTCTTCTTCTATGTTAAAAATCCATGCTTGGGATTATACTAATTGTTGATATTGGACTGCTCCAGTTAGAGACACAGACTTTTACAAGTGCAGAAAAATCATGCATATAAGGTGCTGGAGTTCAGTATCCTTTTCTGGACTCTCTGTATGTGAGAATTGAAGTCTTCAAAAATTAAAATCTTTTACTGGGTAATCCATAAAACTGTTCGTAGGTTTTAGATAGCTCCTAGGAATAACAGGAGTTCTTTTCACCTCTGTAGGAAGAGTTTTCAACTTGTGAAAAAGAAGCACTTCAGCAAGTGAAATGTGATGATGAAAGGCTTGCATAGTGAAAAAGATGCAATTTTTCCAATTACACTGTCATTCTAATAAAAGATTTTATTACTTTAAACCTGTTTTACTTAAGTATTTTGGGTGCTGTCTGGACATTGTAATAAAAGTGTGTTACAAATGTGATTAAAATTAGTGTTTCAGAGGGGAAAAGTTATATAATCTTAAATCATGGAGGTTTGGGATTTTTGCTTGGTTTTGATGGGTGTTTTAGGAGGTGATGACAGGTTTGATACTATGCAAAGGAGCAGAAAGGTATCAGTTGTGCATGGTAAAGTGAGGAAGCATTTGGTTCTCAGTGCTGCAGTAAGAAGAGTGATTATAGAGAAATTATGTGTAAAATAGTTGTTTTTTTGCTTGCAGTTAATTTTCCAGGTTTTTCTGGTCAGCCAAGAGAAAGATAATGTTGATTCCCAAAATGTATGTTGTAGTAGTTAATTGTCTAGATAAGTTTTTTTCAGAGTTAAGAGCAATTCTTATTTCTTGTCTTATATTTCTACCATGGAAGCTTTTAGAAAATATTTACATTTAATAGAAACCTTTGCAGTTTTACAGTGTCTTGAGATAAAGCTGTGATAGTGCACTTTGAACTTTTTCTAAGCATGGAAAATATCCTTGTGGTAAAATGGATTTTTTAAAAATTGCCTATTTTAATTGTTCATAGTTGTTTTGGGGAAATGGGAAGAGCCTAGATTTGTTTCCCCTCCTAGATGACTGCCATGGTTAAGCTAAAAAAACCCATCAAGGTAACCGATGGTGCTTGTCATGTAGAGTTTGTGTTTATTGCCCAATATGAAGCAGAACACAGGGTTTTACTGAGAGTACATATCTGCTTGCACATCTTGCTGTACTGGTTAAATATGGTATTACCTCAAGTGCGCATCATTTTCAGACAGCTGATGTGGCACAACCATTCCTGGAGTTCTGTGAAATAAATAGTTTGAATGGGCTTGTATCTGGTCCAGGCAAAATCAATAGAGCTAATTAAAACTGCTGAAACTAACCTGATTGCCCTTTCCTGAAATGAACTGGGAAGCCCTTAGTTATGTGCTTGGCCAGCAGAACTCCAAGGCAGAAGCAGGTTGGTGCAGGAAGGGGGATGGGAATAGGGACGCTTTGACTCAGCACAGTTTCTAGTGGCGAGAGCAGCTTGTGCGTGCTCATAAACTGATCATCTGCACGTAGGAATACTGCTTCTTTCCAAGGAAAAGACAGTCTCTCCCCAACTTTGGCTTGTTCTTAACAATGCACAAATATTTATAGGAAGCAAACCAGTGAATCATTAGAAATGTTCTTTGTACAATGTCTCTTTAAACTAGAGGCTGGTGGTGTGCTGGAATGTGGGGATATCTTTGTGGCTGTTTCTTTCATCAGTCTGATTCTTTTGAAAGCATCTTATTCTGCTTGTATTTTCCATACTAGAGGTTTACAGAAAAATGTTTATACTACAGCTTCAAACATTTACTGAAATGCTAGAAAACCTAAAGAATTTCTGTGGATTCCTTATATTAAGATCAGATGTGGGAATGTCACATTGAATATCTGCTGTACAAAACTCAGATGATTTTAATGGAAAATAAGAATCTGAAATGGTATGTGCCTAGCGGCAAAATAAAAAAGCAGAGGAAAGGGAATGGACAGAGAGAATTATATAATGGGTCAGAATTACACCTCGGTGGTTACAAGTCCATTTCTCTGCTGTGCTGACAGAGAAAGTAATTGCACTTACGTCTTTTTCAATGATGTGCAACTAGTTTTCACAGCAAAGTGCAGTATTCGAGAGAGCCTGCAACGTGAGCAACACAGTAATCCAGCTGATTAAAATATCTTGCGGGCTGAGGCAGTTTCAGCTGCAGGCAGTTTGAAAAAACTCAGTTTTCAAAGTGTGTAACAACACTTTAGACATTTTTAATTTTTTCAGTAATAATGTATCTACCGAAATGTGGTTTTATTGATTTTTATTACTCTGAAAGTTAGCTTAGAACATAAATGGTAATAATACTAGCAGTCAGTAACTGAAGATGAGGTGCATAAGCAGGATATTTTCAATAAGAAAGCTTATTTCATCATGAGTCATAACAAATGGATTTCCTTATTAAGGCTAATGGTTATTGAAGCAAAACTTAACAACTTAGTAAAAAGCAGTGAAAGGTTTAAATTATGTAGCTGTTACCATGTTGGCTTGTGCTCAGCCTGCATTTCATAAACAGTGTGTAAATGGTGTGTTTGCATGTTTGGAAGGGCAACATAAACTTTGTGCTTGGGAAACCACAGAAAGCCTCCGACAGTGCCTAGGAATGTGCTTTAGGGCAGGAAGGCATTGGCAGCCCTGGCCAAATGTGCCATGTCACAGCTGCCAATGGTGACCATCGACCTGTGCCTGAGACTCTTCCACCTCATCTCTTAGAAGTAATAAAAACCTGGTGCTTCTGTGGCTGTAACCACCCAAACTTGTGCTGGCCTCAGCTGGTGTGGCACCTGCTCCAGTGAAGGCAACTGGAGCAGGGAGCAAGCCCCAGTAGCCTTTAACACAGAGGTTATATGTTCTCAATTAGATTCACGTGAACTGTTTAACCAACTGTTCCATGCTTGGGAAGAAGGCCTTTAATTTTGGAAGTATGGATTATTCGGGGCAATTGAATACCTTTCAATGGTACCGATTAGCAGACTTTGGTGGATCTTGGACCTTCCTGAGAAGAAAGGAAAGGGTGGGAATGGACATTACTGGCAAATCCTAACTTGATAATCTTTAGTTTAAAATTTTGTGGCTAGAACTTTCCTACCAGATTTTGTTACTATCCAAAATTGCTAGAAGAATAGTTAGTAGTGGGTGATCTTATATTAAAAGAGAAGAACATTCTTCATTACAGATCTAATTGTATTCAGAGAAAAATATTTCTGTGGAATGCTGATGGTCTCTGGAAAGCCTATGAGAAGCATGTATCTGAAGGAGAGAATTTGTGGAGAAAGGTACAATTGTCTATTTAGTCACTACTAGGACTTTTTTTCCTACAATATTGATATTTGAGCTTCATTTTTTGCCTTAAAGAACGTTGTTCCTTGAAAATGCCAAGTTGTTGTGAGGTGTGTGAAGATTACTAGTCTCTTCTGTCTTGAGTCAGATTTCTCCTGTGCATTCTAGAGGCTGCTTTTCCAAACTAATTTCAAACAAGCTCTTTAATTTGAGTTTATCTGGGGTCTCCATTCTCTGTCATGACAGCTTGGAGACCAGAAAGAACAATCTGAAAAGTTTTCCTGTTTCTCTAACACAGTATCATTCTTCATCTGCATGGCATTAGTTATAATTTGTATGATACCTTCTGTGAGCCTTGTAGTTCTTTCTGAACAAGACTGGCTTTGTAAGAGCTGAAGATCACTCCATTTCTTGTTGCAGTAGGGCTTGATTATTTTTTATTGTGTCACTTCATAGTGGATTAATACAGTAATGGGATAAATTAAGAACCAAGTTTATGTTACCAAAACTTTGAAGTTTCACTGGTGAAGTTTTTAAAGATAGGGGGTTTTTTTTAGGTTTTAAAGGTAGAGGATGTTGATTTAAAGATAATTTCCTAGAATGTGCCATGACAGTGTTTTTTAAACGCTTTGTTATGAGGGGACACAAAAGAATGAAATCAAATATTTGTAATTATTTTATTAGAAAAGACTCATCAAAAGTGTTTTTGAATGTGTAATGATTCAGCCATAATAATCTTCTAAGTATGCCTTTCTTAGTGATAGGAGCAGGTCTGCATCAGTTGCATTGAAAGGTTGGTTAGAAGTAAACTGGTGAAATTGCATTAGTGTTGCTGTCACGAGCACTGCTGTGGAGAGTTTAAATGGCTTTTATTCAGGTTCACTTGCGGAAACATATTCCTTTCTGGTTTGTCAGTTTGCTAGCACTTGTATCACTGTAGTGTTTGCTTTGGAGGAGCTGGAGTTAGTTTTTGATATACTAGTGCTATTTTCAGCTAGCAAATTTTTTTTTTGGTTTTATTTTTAAAGATGCTGTAATCCGACATTCTCGTTATATGCTTTTGAGTAGTTTTGTGTCCTTTGGGTAAGATGATGACAGAGACTGTCATTATCTGAGCCTCAGAATCGTGACTTTGTTTTTTGTGCATTAGAAATTTCAACTGAAATAATTTGACATTCATCTTTGTCTCCGCTAGTCCTGTTCTCTGTTTCTCAAGGTACTGTACTTAATCTGGAAACTTTTTCTGATGTCTTAAACTGATTAGTTCCCTGTGTGTCTGTAACAAGATTTCACACATCTCTTGTTCTAATGCAGAGTGCTGGCAAACAGCTTATGATGTCATGGTCAGGGTTTTTAAAAAATTTTTTTTTTTACCTTTGTCTCCTTTAAGTTGGTCTTCTCACCATAAGATTGTGACGTTTTTTCTTTCTGTAAGTTTGTGTACATTAAATTAATAGACTGATCTAGATATAGCTGACTTAGCCCAAAGCTGGTTGAGTCCTCACATTTCTGCCTTGGCCTTAAAGTGGCTTTGAGCTAGAACAGAGGCAGTAATGCTGATTATTTATTTTTTACGTACTTTTCCTGTCTCTCTCCCTACAGGAGTCAGTGCTTTAGAAATGTAATCTTTTCAAAGCAACTACTTCAGCAAATCTAGTATGAAACATTTATGTTGAAGAGTCAAAATGTTATATATGAGTGTTAACTGTTAGTAATTAATGACTGTGCAAGTAATCTAAAAATTACTAATTTTTAGTGGTAAATTTTCAAAGACAAAATGAAAACCAAGGCGAGCAAAATTAAAATGGGTGATTGAAACTTCAACCTCAGCAGATACCACTATGTCGAGAAAGATCAGCTGTTGAGTGGAGAGTGCAATTAACTTTTTTTTTTTTTTTCTTTTCTGGACTTCCTCAAAATCTTTTATGTGTGAAGGTAATAAAATTGCATATTGCAAACAGGGCTGTAGAATCATTCAAATGGAAGGAACTTCAGGTATAGTCTGAGCTCCTGCTCACAGCAGGATTAGCACTGAACTTGCACAGCATTGTCTAAACCTTTGCCACATTGGATCTTGTTTAGATTTTCTTCATCACAGAAGTAAGAAATAAAGCAGTTAGTTGGAAAGAAAAGCATTTAAACATTTAATTAAACTTTTCTGAAATATGAAATTAATATTTGAAAATATTCACTGATGCATGAATTTTGTGAAATATGGGAAGCATGTGAAGCAACATGCAAAGGCTATAACTGATAACTGTGTATTTTTTGTTTCAGAGCCTTGATGAGTATGAAGATGATGAAGCAGGGCAGAAGGAACGAAAGAAGGAGGATGCCATTACCCAACAGAATACGATACAAAATGAGAGTGCCAGTGCAGATACCTCTGGCTCATACTTACTCCAGGTGAGATCTTAAGATTGTTCATTTTGGTATTTTACTCTGATTTATAACTTACACTGCCTTCTTCTTTGTATTTCTTAACAATAGATTATACCCTACATGAGAAAAACCGTAAAGTTCAGAAGTTGACACATTACTAAAAACAGAGTATGAGGTTCCATTCCTTAAACTTAATACTACTGAGACAAAGATTCTGACAACAGAATCTTCTATTTCTGTAGGGGCCTTGGAGGTAATAGTTTTGACGTTTATCCAAGAGCTTACTATTTAATGAGGGGAAGAGAAACTAGGAGATTCAAGTGAAAAATACTGACAGGTTTAGAACAGTTAATTATTTGGAGGTAGACTTTTAAATCAGAACACGTTTTCCTAATTTATTTTGTCAATTGACATCCAATTACTGATTCTGGGATTGAAATCAACACATAAACTCCTAGGGAAAACACCCCTTGGCTCTTTGAAACCTTTTCTCCCTATTTATTGCTCTCCAGTCCCCTGACTACACTTCTTCCTTCAGTCCCCTCCCGGCATCAAAATGTTACCAATTATGCCCAGTACGTCTCCTTCATACTGTACTCCCTGAGGCAAATGTTGTCTCTTTCCTGAGTGCCCTAAGTCTCTTTAACCAGTCTTGTTTCTTCTTCTGTTACCTCACAGCATGTAGAAACCCACCTGTGCCAACTGAGGCCATCCAGCTCTGCCTGTTGACTGCCCCAGAGGCAGCAGCACATTCACAGGAAGGAAAACACGCAAACAAACCAAGCACAGGGTGGTCATGGGTAGTTTGCAAACAACCTGTGACTAGAGGGGTCATGGCTGGATTTGGTGGATTTGGATGCACTTTCCTTCTAAAATTTTTCTCAGTCTTTCATATGCTTGTGGATGCTTTTAACATTGAGCAGAACCTGTGGCAGAGAAGTGTACAGCTTAATTACCTGGAATGTCAAGATCAGTTGCCTTTTGTTAAAGTAGAATCTGTCATTTTCACTGTTTCACTGTTTTCATGTGATTTCAGCAAGGTGTCCCAGTGGCAGGCTGGGGAACAACTGCTTCCTCTGTGTGTGACTGAGTGCTGCAGGGAGAGCATGGCTCCTCTCAGCTGTCTGTTTCCCAGGCTGAAGAATTCTATCTTACTTGGTTGTTCTTCATGCAGGAGTTACTCAGTAATGTTCTGTACTTTCCAGTTTGCCTCTATGGTGTTTGATACCTGAAAACAGAGCTGAGGAAACATTCGGTACAGCATGCAGTTATAGAGTGGTTTAGTGGTGGGGTTTGTTTTGCTCTCTGTAGCTTTCCTAATAATTCCTGATATCTGTCTATTTGTCTCCTAAGCACTGAATTTACTGTTTATGTCACATGTGCCTAATCTAGCTTAACATTTTGGAGTTATCTGTGAGTGAGAATGACAAGCTCAGAGGCCAGTGCCTGTGTAAATTTAGAAACATGTTTACCTTCTGTTTCACTTATGTACACTATCCTTATGTACATTAAATTTAATCTCCTGTTTCACCTCCCAGCCACTCCCAATGAAGGAGTCCTGCATGTTTTTACAGTTGATCTGTATATTTTCAATTCTGAGTAGCATCTGTGGACATCTCCTCCTCAAGTACATTGAAAAGCACAGGTTCCAGCACAAGTTCTTGTGACACACTTCTCTTCCATACACTATGAAAGCTGATCATTGCGGTCTACCATTATTTCCTGCCTTTTCCCCTGTGATTTAGTCACAGAAGGACATTTGCTTTTATTCTAAGAGAAGATTAATTTCTTAAAGAGACTTTGGGGAATGTCTTTGAAATGCACTATGCAGTCAATCAAATTTCTGTCTTGGACATGTTTTTATAACTTTAAAAAGATGTATTAGATATTTGAAGTGCAACTATTCTACAAATGCCCTGGTGACTCTTCACGTGGTATCATATTTACTCACTTATTCCCTAATTGTTCTGGACTTACTAGCAAAACTTTATCCAGTACAAATATCAAGTTTACTCCTCTATTGTTCTCTGTTTGTTTTAGAATCTTCTTGAGGATGGTGTTTATGTTACCCTCTGGTACTAGGGCAGTTTTAAATGAGAAGTTATATTTAATCTCGAGTACTTTAGCTATTACATTTTTCAGTAACATCAATAGTTTCTTCAAAGCTGAAGGTGTAAATAACTGCCTCATTCTGGCAGGTAACATTTTAAAATTTATTGTATTAATTAGTTTTCACATTCTAACAGTGCTGCTGCAGGGAATAGACCCTTCTCCTGAGGGAGTGCTCTGATATGACATCCTTACCATTCTTTTCCATGGGGAACACCAACAAAAATATTTCTGCAAAGCAACTGTCTCCTCTGAGTATGCCTTATGTAACCATTGTCTTTGCAGATTCATCAGGATTCATCATTCTGAGAAGTTTTTATGCTTTTTTCCAAGTTGTTTGTTAGACTATTTCTTACAGTGTTCACTCTGTTTTCACTTCTTCAGCAGATATTTCAAAAGTTGTCACTTTTAGTTTTCCTTAGTGGATTATTATAGAATGCTTTGGCTATATTCCCACACCCTCTTTTCTTCATCCCTATTTTCTGTTCTTCTTGACCAGCAATCTCAGTTTTTATTGACCAGACTGTCTGTATTAATTGTATCCTACATGTTTCCAAGTTTGTCACCTCTGTATTCCAGCAGGGACTACTTCTTTGTTGACAGAGCACAGCAGGAGTGTCCTGTTACTGACAATACAGAAGAGAGTCCCAGGCCTCAGATCTGGCAAAGACCCAGGGTGGCACATGTACAGAACAGATGGAGCCTTAGAAAGTCATAGCTACTAAGACTTAATCAGTTTATTACTGGCTCTGTCAACTCGCTTTTTATTAGAAGACTTAGAACTTGCCCAATCTGAACAGAATTTGACAGCAGTGTTATTTCAGCTTTGATGACTTATTTTCCTTTTGACTCTACTCTGTGCAAGACTAATACTCTTTTTAAAAGTAGAGCTTATGTTATAGATGGAAGAAATCAATTTAAGTTGCCATTGACCAATATTTTACTTCTATGTATTAAGCAGAATAAATACATTTCTGTAGTTACAGCTATTTTCCCTCACTTGTCCATTCTGATTATAATTTAATGAAATTTGTAAATACATAATTATTGTGAGTATGGTAAACAAGATGGTATTGACTTCATATTTGATGGGGAAATAGGTTGCTGAATAAGGTTTGCTTTCCAGTCATTAATCTGATTTTTTGGTTCTGTTTTAATATTGTCAGAGGTTGTTGTTCTCATTTTCTTAGGCAAAATGTGCATTCTTTGAAAACACTGTCTGAATTTGAAGTTCTTGATCCAAAGCACACACATACCAGGTTTGTTTAAGAATAGATCTAAAAATATAGCATACTTCAGTGTTTTCCCTGAAGGAGAACTATTTGATTGAAATAATCTTCTGAATTATTTTATATTGGCAATATGGAAGATGGTAGGTCTGGCAGTGTTACAAGCACTGAAAAACTATTACAGTCCAAACTGTTACTTAAGTTCAGCAAATGATAGTGTGGAAAGCCACACCTCACCAGGTGAAACGACATTAAATCCACTCACAGACACAAGTGTTATATCTGGCTCTGACTTTCTTGCTTGATTTTCCTCCTTTTTTTAATGTTGCACTTCAGTTGTTCTAATCTTGTGAGTAAGGGTGCTGTGGGCTACGCCAGTAATAATGTGCATGGGGATGCAGACTGAGGGTAAGAGGTCATAGATCAGTGAGCTTAGAACTCTTACAAATGAGCTAAAAATCTGTAATGCTAAGGACAAGCATAGTTAAAGCTCCTACTTAAAAGTTACTAAAGTTTCTACTTTAGAAATCTTTGGAATCTGGTAATTGTAGAAATCTAGCTCTTATTTAGTAGAGATGACAAAACTGAAAATAGTGCAAAACTATTTGATAGCAATGTCTTTCTTGCAGGTGGATAGAAATGGTATGTTCAAAGTAGCAAACATCTCTGAATTGAAAATGGTGTTAATATTTATGCACTAATAAAGAAAGCTTGCATAAAAAAACCTACAAGATTTGGCTGGAAAAACAATTATTTTAATGATGATTTATTTTTAAGTCTTAGAAACCTTGCTGAGTTCCAGAATGTGGAAAAAATGTTACTAGTAGCTAACACTCAAAAAAACCCTGCCAAAAAACACTGTATGCAGGGCCTTTGTATAAAAGCGTTCAGGTTTGCTGATACCATGGTCATGTGCCTCTTGGAATTCAGTTGTTTGTGCATCTGGTCTCTTAAAGTGTTCCCCAAATATGTGCCCTTCATGTAATCCTGTGGCAGGATACAGATCATGTAATCTTCATGTAATCCTGTGGCAGTAGGGTTAACATAACCTCTGTGTCATTACAGAAGTGGTATCTGAGCATGGTAGGATGTTGTGATGTCTGTATGTAACCTTATGGTGTTCTTGGAAAATTGGAGAGCAAATTGGGAAGGCTGAGAAGATTAATTCAAAGCTAATATAAAGCCTTGTAGTGGAAGACATATGTATAGGACCTCCATCTGTTAAAACCTTCAAACTACAACTGGCTATTTTTCTGGCAGTTATGCTATAATAATACAGAACTATCATTCTCAATACCTTGGAAAGAGTTTGAAATCCTTTGCTTTATGTTATACTTGATTCCTGTCTGCTTGCATTTTGTTTCAAACATTGTAGTGTCTGTGAATGCTAGTCATGCTGTGCACTGAATGAGTACACTGCAAAAAATGTATCAGCTGTGAATAATTGACATTTAAGGTACGGGAGTTGAGTAAATATATATTGTAAAAAGCATCAAGACACAAAAAGGTGTTTGAGATATTCAAAATTATTTTTGTCATTAACCATGAGGGTGGGGATTATTGTGTTCTAAACATGTGTTTTTCTTCTCACTGAGGACAAAAAGGGTCTTGCTAGATGAGCTGAATCCTCTCCTCTCCGTGGAAAACTTGAACCAAGCATGTCAGGTTGATGTTTGCTACTAACATAACATGGAAATAGGAATCAATTAGAGTGAGATGTACTGATTTTTGTGCCTGTGGACATGGAAAGAGGAAATTCTGAGTCACTTAGATAATGAAGTTCAACCTTTGTGAAATTAATACTCTGAATCCTTCAAGTTAAATAACTAGAATGATTTAGAGTATCTTACTGTAGAAAGGGAATGCTGATCTTTATTATGGTCGCACAAAGGCTGAATTTGTCCAGTGTATTTCTTAATTCCATATTACGAAATTGAAGGTCATAACTGTCACCAATATCTTTTGTGTCTATACTGATTGCCAAAGATCTCTCTGCAGTCATCTGCTAGAAATCTGCCTTGGTATTCATAGTACTGGTATGAAAATGGTAGGGGAATTTTGCCTCTCAGGCATTATGAAGCCTGGGACCCAAGTATGAGACATGACTCACTTTTTTTTTAAGCCATGACAACTGTTTTGCTGTGCCTAATTGTATATTATATATTGCTGCAAAGCTCAGGGCCTTATTCAAGATGCTTGCACTTCAGTTGGAAATCACAATCATTTTGTTCCAACCATTAATTTGTTTTGTTTATGCAATTGTAATGCACATTTCTTGGCCTCCCTGTATTGCTCTTTGAATGTACATGAGCAAGAAATTCAAGAAATTTGGATGTTCAATCTTAAAAAAATATTTTATACAAGGTACAGCTGTGTTAGGTGCATTTTAGACAGTTAAACATCCACGCTGAATTGCAGTCACCAACACAGAATGGATTTGCTAAAAAATGTCACTTCATTTGTAGCACTTAACCTTGTTAGACTGTAAGTTGTATTATATTCTTGAAGTAAGTACAAATTATGTGCATTAGCAGACAGACTAAAGCTTGATCCTAGTACTGAATTCCTGTGGAGCTGTTAATCCAAGACAATGAAGGGCAAAGCTGCCCTAGTTTGCAGCTCACAGCACTGACTTACATACAGAGTAGTATTGCCATGCCTTGGATTGCTCTCACTCCTTTCTGTAGCAGCAATGCAGGTTTTTGTTCTCAGCAAGATTAGTTTGGGATAGATGCTTGGATAATCATTCAGTTTAGTGTAGAAATTACCCAGTACCTTTGAAAGAATCCTTGTTGATTGAACGTGAGGATAGGATGAAATGTCTACATAATCAGCATTAATGGTACAATTACGGAATTGTGTCACAGTAGGTTGGGTTCATTGTAGTAACTTCAGTAGTGAATAGGTTAGGTGGCTGGTGAAGTCATCTAAACTTGATTTATTAACATGACCCTTTAGTTATGCCTTGTGCATTTAGTTGTAAGTCGCTCAAAAGCTTTGAAAATTGAAGGAAGACCACATCTGATCTTTTTTTAACCTTTTGTCCTAAAAAAGTTTTAAAATTTCACCAAAACATTGCAGGCACTTTCTAAAAGGAACACGGTCCCAAGGATATTTCCACAGAAGTGCAGTTTTGTTTGCTTAAGTACTATTTTTTTTCTTTAAATGTGACCTAACACATTGAAATTTTTGGAAGCAATAATATATGTCAGTGTTTCAAAACTATAAATGTTTAATGAAGGCACCTTATAAGTTTGCTGAAAGCAGTAAATAAAGGGAAGGGATAAAATTCCCTTGTGTCTTCTTAGCTGTGTGGCAGACTGCGAGAAGTGCAGGGATCTGAATTTGTTACGTGCATCTCCTTTCGGAAAGACAGCTGAAAACCTGCTTGACACAAGCCTCCCCAGAGTTTTGTACTTGAATCTTGTGCCAGGAATGTACTGCCAAATAAGCCAGTCAATTTGAGTTGCACTTTTTGCCTATTTTGCCTTTTCTGGCTTTTCATTTTGCAGAGCAATGTCATACATCATCATTTTACAAATACTCTCATTATCCAAAGTACATGGTAATAATATTCATGCCTATTCATACATGACCTCAGCTTTTCGAAGGTGTCTGGCAGCTAGGTTTCATGTATTGCAAAGAACTGTGTGCATGCATACAAGAGTAATAATTCATCTTTTGTAAGTATATTGCTGTGTTGTTGCTTGATGTTAATTTCCCTCCATGGAGAAAATGAGGTTGTGCTACACTAGGCATGCCCAAATGTATTCAACATCTTTTCAGCACTGTGTTTCTTAGATGTTAGGCCAGGAATTATTTTGCATAATAACGTGATTATAATATTGGTATTGTTTTAAAACATAAGGAAGTAAATGTGATTAAAATATAGAAATAAATAAATTAGGGTGATGTATGTTTGAGTTTGTGAAGTCATAAGTAATTCTGCCAAATCAGGTTGTATGACTAATATTTGAGAGTTAACTACCAGATAATATTCATCTTGGCTTTTCTACTTGCAGGTTTGGAGTGTGATGGATTTCACCAAGGTGTTATGAGAGCAATCACTAGTATCCACAGAGCACTTAAGCAATAGCAGTGAGTGCAGTAGAAAGACTCATGAGGAAATCTGACTGTATGTCTGAAAGCATTTGCATAAAATTAGTTAAAATTTTTTCAATATTAAGTATTAAAAGATCACTAATTTTTTAAACATATTTGCACCTTAGGTCAGTTTCGTGTGTGTGCAGTGTTTGTAAAGTGACATTAGTTGGAGGGAATTTGCTGCCCTGTACAGGTCATGACATGAGCCAGGTGCTTCAGGTACCATCTGCCATGGTTGCTGTAGCTCGGGGGACCCGGATGATTTCTGTGCTCTGCATAACAGAACACAGGAATTTCATGTTTTCATGGTCACACATGATCAGGCAATCACTCAAATAATTTATAGCAATATGGGCCTATATTCAGAGCAGTTTGAGTATGTTAATAACAGTAATTAAGGCACTGTGTCCACTTAGTGAAGAGCTAACAAATGCAAAATACTGAACATTACTCAGTATTGCAAAATACTGAACTGAGTACTGTTGTGTTCCACCTAAGAGATATTGTGGAAAAATAAATCATGAAGTGATGTCAGGAAGGGCAGTATCTTGCATTTGAATGAAAGTTGTATAAGTCTAGGACGTTCTGACCTGTTCTGAATTGGTTGACTTTGCAGTCTTGATTTGCTTTAAGTGCTTTTTTCTGCGTGTATTTTTGGAGGCTAGAAAAACCCCCACTCTATATAGTAACTGTTTAATTAATCTTCAAGGTAACTTCTGAGTTTAGGAGTAATTATGTTGCATAGTGTTCTTGTCTGGTATAAGTGGAGGCTTTAACTACACTCAGTGATTTGTTTTGAAAAATATGAGATTGCTAGTTTTTAGTTACATTGTATGGACTTGTGTTTTTAGTAGAACAGCAGTTTTAAAGTGGAGTCTGGATTTTTCATTGGAATGGGCTCTGTCATAAGACGTTGTTGTCACAGCATACGTTTCTCTGCCAAAATCCTCCTGCTCTCCTGTCATGTGAGCAAATTTAGTATGTGTGTGTTTGTTGGTGTAGTGGTGCTGATCCATGCATGTTCAGTGGGTGTTACTGTGCCAGAGGATCTGCTCATGCTCAGCAAACCTGACTGAGCTGTGTTGCACATGCACTATCCAATACTGCTGCTTTCGGGAAGTGCTTTCAAGTGAAACCATGGTCCTTCTTGCCCCTAAGAAATCAGGAAGCTGAGAGCTAGCAGTTACTAATGTGAGACCAAAGGGAAAGAGGGTGGCTTTTGAGCCAGGTACAGTTGCTTGACTAGTAATATGTAGCCTTGAGGGTGCAGCTTGGGCGTCCCGACTTTGAGTTGGCTGACTTCTGCTGTTGGAGGGAAATGCTAGTAATGACTATCAAGATTTGCGTTCCTGACAACTGATCAAGAAAATCTTTCCATTTCTTTGTGGAAGGGATCGTTTGTGTTTGCTGCTTGATCACTGTCAGCATAAATCTGATTACCTTTGATGGCAAACTTTGCTTTTCTTACAAAGAAATAAAAAATTACTAACATTTTTAACATCTGAGCTCAGTAAAGTTTAATTTAGTGGATATGTGGCTTAAGCTTAACATTTTGTTTGATGAATGCATTTCAATCTCAGTAAATAGAGTTAAATGTACCAATGAAGTCTCTTAAAATTGAATATTTGATTTTGTGTGCCTGTGTATGTATGCACAACTATTTGTCACAGGACCTGAATGAAAACTGAAGTTGAATCAAGCCTATATCTGTGAAGGCAAGGCGATGTGAAGGCTTCTTGTTCTTACTTTAGATTCACAGTTGTGCCCAGGAACTTGCAGGGTTTTCAGTACAGCCTGCTCTGCAGGTGGTTTCTAAATCCTTATGCAGGGCAAGTGTGAAGCAAAGCGTGCGCGTTAGGATTATTCCTTGCAGTTTCTCTTAGGTTTGGTTGTGACCCTTCCACTAAGATTTCATTTTCTGGGGGCTTTTATTATTTTTTTTTCCAATTTTTTCTTGCCTACAGTTGTTCCTGCTATGTACTTAGTCTGTATGAAGAGATGTTTGTTTTATTGTTGCCCTGTTTGTTTCTTTCACTGTGGAGTTCATGAAGCTGTGCTCCAGAATTTCACCAGCATCAGCTGCTGTTACACTGGTCTGGAGCCTTTTTTGGAATCTTTATACAGATGTAAGGAATAGGAAGCAGTTTCTCAAATTGCCAGCTAATGTTTTGGGTAGTCTAAAGGGGCCTCGTGTAAAGGAATTAATTTTCTTTTCCCCACATGTTTTCTGTTTTGAACTGGTATGACTTTTAAAGCCAGCTGGGTTGTAGTGGGTATCTCTTCCCAGTCTTAATTTTTTTTTTTGTTTTGTTTGGTTTGGTTTGGTTTGGTTTGGTTTGGTTTGGTTTTTTTTGTGGGGAAAAAAGAAAAGTGATCCTGGAAGTATGATGATACACTGTAGCTGAGGTTGCTTTGGCAAGAAGAGTCTTTGGGCACATACAAATTTATTAAAAAAGAGGGTCTTCCTGATATATCTACTTATACAAATAGATGACGCAGCCTGACTGATATCAAGAGCTTCTGTAAGGTATGGTAATGCTCCTGATTCCTGCACTTTTCTGCTCTTCTACTCTGGAGGGAGAGCTTTAATTAATACTGCTTTCATGCCAGGAACAAGTCTGAAGCCTAGGTAACAGTTATGAGTACCTGCTGGGTGTGTACAGAGAGGGAGGAGACTTTTGTGCAAGAACCAACACGGACCATGAACCAAGGGGATCCCTGCTGCTGAGTGTCCTTGTGCAAGGTGCAGATGGGAGACTTGCTCAGTATTGCAGAAAGAAGAGCAGAAATGTATGCAGCCATGCACAAATACACAGAGCAGCAGTTGTCAGACATTTTGTAATATGTATCATACATTCATGTTATTAATACCAAGTTAGAGAGTATCATAGCAGTAGATGCTCAGATGTGCTGGTGCATTTGGAAGCTGCATATTGCAGTTCCATGGTGGTGGGAGGATGGTGGGAGGTGGGAGAGCTCGTTTCTGTGTCTCTACATCCTTGCAGTCTGGTGTAATTAATGTGATGGCTCAGGAGGGAGGAGGAATCTGTAATTCAGAGTTGTTTGGTGGAGACAGTCTGACTATGTTTATACTGTTAAAAAGTGCAAGACCTGGGTGTGAGCTCAACTGCTGCACTGCTGATAGAGCCTGTGGCTTAATTATTAGCAACATTTTCTGGCATGGTTTTGGTTCATGCTACCTAATGCTCTCTTATGTCATACCTGGTGACTGTTTGAGGAATAATGTACCAGGAGCCAGTCCTCTTATATAGTATGAACATCACAGCACCAGTTTTGGCTGCCTGTGTAGTGCTACAAGGACATTACTAGCCTTTGCTAGCTCAGAAACAGCTGCGTACCTTTAATCAACGCAGACCTACGTTTCCTGCTCTAGAAACACTGCTTTGAGCTGTAGTTCAGCCCTTGTGTGATTTCAGATACTTTTGTCTGAGGGGAACCTACAGATTCTTATTTCTTAGGGATACCACATTGTCCTTTGGATAGTTTTTCCAGCTTTGCTTTTTCTGTGAGTCACCTGAGATCTAGACGGGTTTTTTCAGCCTGACCTAATCAGCTCCTTCACAGCTTTTGTTCTGAGTGCCTAACTGCTTGTCCTGAACTCTTTTTCTGACTCTTTGGTGTTGAATATTGCTTGGGTATAGAAATAGAGAATAAAAAATAAAGAAAAGCTCTGTTTGTATGTTTCAATGTGTGTTTCTGGTTTTGTTATTTCTGGGAGCTGTTTTCTTCTGGAAGCTGCTTGACTTACCTGGGTGTTACTTGCGTTACCTGCAGGTATTTCTTTAATTATTTTCTCTCACCTAATGTCCTTAATAGATTTCTTCATAGGTACAAATTGAGGATACTTAACCTTTCTGTTATAACTCTGATTCCCTTAGGTGTTCTTGCAGTGTTTCTTCGTGGCCCCTGGTTCTGTGTAAACAGGCAGTTGAGTCATAACTCCCTTGGCTTCACAGGAGTAATATCTCACGCGAACCCAGACATTTTAGCATATCTTAGTGCTAAAAGCTAGTTCTTGTTCGAAGTCCTATTAATTGCATGTTAATTGAAGGTAGTAGAGGAGGCTGTAAAAAATAATATTAAGGCTCACATAAGTAAGTGGACTGAGTTAAGGACATTGAACTTTTTTTTGGCTGAAATACTTTTTTCCAATCTGGTTTTCTATATTTTTTTTCAGTTGTTCCCTGATATGCATCTCCCCTGCCGTTGGGGTTTAGCTCACTACACAGGCTGATCACTATGTAGAAATAATATTTTCACTATTTCTTTCATCTTTCCCACATTCTTGTCTCCTTTTTGAGCAAATTTTCATCTGTAATTAATAACATGGTTTATATTTCTTTACAAGTTATAGGTAATAATTTTGAAACCTCTGGGACATTTTAAACATACTATAGTCTTAATTTAAAAATATGTCTTACATTTATCAATTAACATGCAAACGACATGCTAATATGCTACTATTTAACAGGAGAAGATACGACATAAAAATACCTTAATGTAGGCATGTAATATATGCAATATAATGTCCCTTCCAATCTTATAACCGTTCATGCTTTCTTGACAGTTTTAGAAATAAAAGCTCATTTTCAGAATGTCTGCTTATAAAAGAAATTTATTGGGTGCGTAAGGAGTGTTTAAGGTCATCCCTAAGGAAGTCCACTCAAGGAAAAAATAAAATACAGTGACTCTTGGAAATAGATGTAATATCTTGGCAGCTGGGAGAATAAGGGAAGGGGAAGGAGCCCGAGGTGGTTTTGTATGTACAAGTATTCTATTCAAGAAGAGATCTAGAAAATGCAGAGCTACAAGAGGGGCAAGTAGTTGAGTGGAGTTTTTTTCCCCTCCTCAGTGGTGAAAGTATTTTCGTTCAAAGTTGAATTTGTGTTGCATTTCCATGAAAAACATCTCTAGATGTTTTCAAAGGGATGACACAATTCGGAGGAACTGTCATCTCCCTCAAGGGCAGAGAGGCCCTGTGGAGAGACGTTGACAAATTAGAGAATTGGGCAATCACCAACTGTATGAAGTTTAACAAGGGCAAGTGCCAAATCCTGCACCTGAGATGTTGTGGGCATAGACTGGTTGTGGGAAGAGACCTGGGGGTCCTGGTTGATGGCAAACTGAACAGAAGTCAGCAGTGCCCCAGCAGCCAGGAGGGCCAACCCTGTCCTGGGGGGCATCAGGCACAGCATTGCCAGCTGGGTGAGGGCAGGGATTGTCCTGCTCTGCTCTGCACTGGGGTGGCCTCACCTTGAGTGTTGGGGGCAGTTTTGGGTGCCACAATATAAAACAGATGTGAAGCCATTAGAGAGCATCCAGAGGAGGGCAAAAAAGGATGGTGAAGGGTCTACAGGGGATGTTGTATGAGGAGCAGCTAAGGTTACTGTTCAGCCTGCAGGAGATTGAGGACAGACCTCACTGTAGTCTTCAGCATCCTCAGGATGGAGGATGGAGGTACAGATATCTTGACTCTTGTGACCAGTGACAAGACTCGAGGATATGGCATAAAGCTGAGTCAGGGGAGGTTTAGGTTGGATATCAGGAAAAAACTCTTCACCGAGAGGGTGGTTGGGCACTGGAACAGGTTCCCCAGGGAAGTGATCGCAGCACCAAACCTGACAGAGTAAAAGAAGCACTTGCACAATACTCTCAGACACATGGTGTGATCCTTGGGGTATCCTGTTTAGGTCCAGGAATTGGACTGGATGATCCTGATGGTTCCTTTCCAGCTCAGCGTATTGTATGATTCTGTGATTCAGGAATGGAGGGTAAATGGTTTGTCTTGACTCCTGCGGAAAAATTGCTTTTGGGGAATTTTGATGGGAGGGGAAGAAAGGTATTTCATCTGTCTTTTTGCTGCTTTTCACACCTGCAGTTATTCCTGGTTCGTATTAGGATCTGATTGCCTTTCAGTTGTTAAATATTCAGATGTTATCTCACTTTAAGAGCTGAATGAAACCTTGTCTGCATTGCAGAAGATATGTAACTGCCATTTCCAAACAAATCTCAGTGCAGAGTTATACTGAGTGTGAGAAGTAGCTGTAGTTAATCAAGATGTGACTTAAGGTATGGGAGTTAACTTGATTTGCTGGATGGAGATAGAATCTTCCTTGATATGTACAAAAGCAAAAAATTCCAGCAGCAGACCTCCTTCCTCCATGTAGTGAAGTTGCATTTGCTCACATCTTGAAGGACGTACAGGAAACTTTGTAAGAAGCCCATATTTGGATTATATATGAAAAGAAAATTGTTTCTATGGCCTTGCATGTTGCAGGAATGTCGTTATGTTGTGATAGTTTGCACTAGTGAATAGTTAAATTTCAAAACAGTGTGCATATTCTTTATGTCAGTATGTATACCAGTGAGCCCTACCAGTCTGATCTGATCCAGCAGATTTGCTTTAATTGTTTGCATAACTTCTGAGTAGTGTTTCAAGGGATTCCAGTGAACTGTTTTCATAGTCCAGCAGACTCCAGAGTTTGTACTTGTTTAAAACAATGTTTGTTAGTGCATTTTAACTAGCAAATTTGTAATAGTAGGGTTGGTTTAACATCTGGAAATCTTTGTCAGACACTTGTAAACACAGACAATTCTATTTATTTAAAGCCCTGTGACCAGCTTGTTTATGTAATCTCTCTGTTGGCCAGATGAAATACCAGGATGAGCCAGGAGCAAGTTAGCCCAGTTCCTTGCATCCTAGTTCGACAGAAATTTAATTGGCAGTAAATGGTTTCATTAATTGAAATGGTTTCAACTGCCTTTTCTGTCCTTATATATTCTCTTGTGCAGCAGGTGTGTGTCTGGGTGTTAGTCTGTGCAGTGAATCAGATGAAGGAGCTCATGTGGAATGAGACAAATCTTTCCTTTTTCCTTTTTTTTTTTTTTTTTTTTTGTGTAGATCACACCCTGTCCTGCATTAATACCATCCACACAATCACTTTTGTAGACATGACAAAAAGGGAGCCTGACCAGTTTTCTGGAGCAGTGCTGGAGTATCTCACTCTGCACTGTTTTTGAACATAATTTGATTTATTACTGAAATATATACTGTTAAAAGGTAATGCAAGCTGCATTATGAGATTATGAGTGAGATTATGTGCAAGAAGTAAAAGTAATTTTAAAGCTGTGTTTGGAATAGTGCAATGAAGCAAGTGTTTGATGTCAACATTTGACAAAGAACTGATGTTGGTAGATGTCTTTGGCAGCACTATTTTTTCACCAGTATGAAAGAAACCATTAGCATTGTTATGGATTACTTCTTTAGTTATTGTTTTTCCATTCAGGATTTCCAGACTGTGAAAAGAATTCCTGTTTTAAAGGGAGACATTCAAATAAATGGATCTCTTAATTGCTTATGACAAATCGTTCACTTTTATTGCAATGATTAGATATTTTAACTGTGGGTTAAAACTCAAAGTTGACAAATATTAAGGAATATGAGCCAGATTTGTAAATAAGTATTTATGGACAAGAATAATCAATCGTATGCTTTTAGGTTAATTCTCCATCAGAACAGGGATGTCCTTCCTTTTCTCCTTCCCTTTCTTCATATTCTGCCAACCTTGGTTCTCCAAAAGTGGAGGAGACAAGATCTTAAATTATGAATGCTTGCCTCATTATAAGATCTTCTAAATAGTTTGAAATCTTAGATTAATTTTTGATAAATAGGCATATAATGCTCTTTGCAATGTGACTACCTATATTCATGTTGCCAGCAACTTTTGGTTAAAGAACATGCACAAATTAAGTTTCATAAGATGGGAACATTGGCAAATAATACATTTTCCTAGTGCTTTTTTCATCACTTTAAAGAATGATTGGTTTGCATTTACATTAGACATTTCAAAGTAATAAAAGTCATAATTTACCAAGTTTGCAATATTAACTTGGTGTTCAGATGAATTTTTTTAATGTATCAGATGTGCATCTTTAACTTTTTTAATAGTTAGTTTTAACTACAGAAATAAAAACAACTAATACTTACTGTAGAAACATCTGTTAAAAAGGACTTGCTAATTGGTTCAAGGTTTTTTTTGTTTGTTTGTTTTAACAGCTGTCATTTGTAGCAAATGAGAGTATTTGCCATGGACTTTGTCTCCGAGCATTTGTTTGCTTTCCCAGCTTTTTGTGAAGGGCTGACTTTTCTGACTAGTACTGCCAAACTTTTTAAGGCGTCCTGTTGAATTGAATGTACAAGTCTATGTATTTGCTTTACAGTTTATATTTGAGTTTACTATATGAATATGTCTTAGCAAGTATTAGGGTATAAGGTGCATTCATTGCATCTTTTTAGTGTCTAGAATACAAAACAAGCATCTGATACCTAACGATTTCTTTGTAGAAGGGTATGTTCACTTCACTGGACTGCAATCTCAGGTGCAATTTCTCCCTTTCTTGTGCATTCTTCTTTTCACTGTAAACAGAAGCTTATGTTCACCAGGAGGCATTTTCCTGAAAAAAGGAAGCTGTTAAAAAAATAAGAACTGAGGAAGATTAGAGCCCAGAGTTCCTACTTTATTGAATCTGCAGGCAGTTTGGTAAAATTTATACCCAATGTAACTCTCCATCCAAGCCTGAAAAGACAATTGAACCACTTGTCTGTAGCTAATGGGGCATCTGAGATGTTTCTGAGACCATTATCAGCAAGACCTGTGTCTGATACTTCTGATGTGGCATTTCAGTTTTCAGATACAGTGAACGTGTGTCTTAATGTATTAGATGAAACAATTTGAATCTCTTCGCATACCTCAGAGTCAAATCACCTCATCAGTCATTGCTGACTATCTTAAAGCTAAAAATCATTGAGGCTGGAAGGGATCTTGGGAAGTCTCCAGTTCAAGCCTTGTAGACAAAGCAGGATCACCTGTTGCAAATTGCTCAGGACTGTAGCCTGTTGGGATTTTATTATCATCATGGACAGAAATATGCCTTCATCATCTTTACCCCATCAGGTTTGGCAAGGTTGGCAAGATACCTCTTGAGCATTCTATTCTCCTGGCTGAACATTTCCAGCACTTTCAGCTTCTCATCATGTGTCATATACTCCAGACCATTAATCATATGTCCATCTTTGCTGGAGTCTCCAGTATGTTTGTCTTTCCAGTATACTTTTCTCACTTCTCTTTGAGAAGCCCAGAACTGGACCCAGCACATCAGTTGTGGTCTCACCAGGGCTGAGCAGAGGGAAATTAGAGAATATGCTGAGTTGGAAGGCACCCACAAGTCCAAATCCTGACCCTGAACAAGACACCCCAAGAGTCACACCATGTGCCTGAGAGCACTGTCCAAATGCTTCTTGAACTCTGTCAGGTTTGGTGCTGTGACCACTTCCCTGCAGAGCCTGTGCCAGTGCCCAGCCACCCTCTAATATCCAACCTAATTTCCTAATATCCAACCTAAACCTCCCTGACACAACTTCAGACCCTTCCCTTGGGTTGTGTCACTGGTCACCACAGAGAAGAGATCAGTGCCTGCCCCTCCTCTTGCCCTCACAAGGAAGCTGTAACTGCAGTGAGGTCTCCCCTCAGTCTCCTCCAGGCTGAACAAGCCAACTCCTTGTATGACTTCTCCTCTAGTCCTTTCACCATCTTTGTAGCTCTCCTCAGGATGCTGTCCCTCAACCTGCTGGCAGTGCATCCTGAGGATGCCATGGACCTTCTTTGCTGCAAGGGCACAGTGATGGCCCATGTTTGACTTGATGTCCACCAGGATGCCTGGGTTCTTTTCTGCACTGCAGCTTTCTAACCACTCCACAGCAGGTACTCATGCTTGGGATTATTTGTCCTCAGACTCGGGTGCAGGACATCGCATTTTCCTTTTTTTGGAACTTCATTGGGTCTCTGTAAGCCCATTTTCCAGCCTGTCTATGTCCCACTGGATGGCAACACAACCACCTGATGTGTTGTTAGCCTCTCATCCAAGTTGTTTGTAGTGTGCAAAGTTTCTGAGGATGTATGTTGTCTCATCATTCAGGGCATTAATGAAATCATTAAACAGTACTGGCCCCTGTATCAATCAATCCCTGCAAAGTGACTGGCATCCAGCTGGGCTTACTGCTGCTATTTGTAACCCTTTGGACCCAGTAGTCATTGCAGGTCATGGTCTGCTTACCTGATCCATATTTCTATATCCATATGTTTTTTGGGAAGTTGTTGAAAGCTTTGCTAACATCATTTATGCTAACAACATAACAGAGATAGACATCATCTGCTTTGCCTTCATGCAGCAAGTCCTCTCATCCCAGAAGGCTGTCAGGTCAGGCATGATTTTCCCTTCATATATCCATGCTGATTCCACCTTCTTGTCCTTGAGGATTTAGTCTGTTTCTTACTCGGGGGCTGAGCTAAGGACTGTCCTGTAGTTCCTTGGATACTCCTTCTTGAAGTAGAGAATGACATTTACTTCATTTTAGTCCTCAGAAACCTCCCCCTGCTTCCATGACCTTTCAAAGATAACTTACTCCTAGTAAATTTTAAAAATATCATTGGTACCATTTAAAATTATGTTTCTCTGCCCTTTTAGAGGTAAAATTAGGTTGCTGTTTCACAGCTGTGAATTTCAAATTTTCAAATTGTCATCAATGTTAAAAATAGTTATCAGTGTTAAACCAATAATTTTGCCATGTTTGTGGATTTCTTTAAATAGTTTCCATGACTTTGTTGAATTTTGTTCTTCTGCTTATCTTAGGGATAAAGTGTAGCACATATGGCAGAAGTTGAAAATACTTAATAAAATAAAATGCGCTTTCAGATCAAGTTTTTTTCTATAATACAAATAATGTTTTCAATTCTATTTTCTACAGTAAAATAATATTCCTAGTATCCTAATTTTTACCTTGTTTATTTCCTTACAAAGTCACTAATGCGCTGATCAGTGAAGGCAGTGTAATGTTTTATAGAATTTTCAGAGTGGATGGAATTTCTCTTGTATCTTGTTTTGAGAACTCATTTACTTCTTTGCCTGCAGTAAGTGTTGTAAGTAGAGAGAATTTCATACTTTGCCATTATTTTTTTCTCGTAAAGGCCATTAACTCCTTAAATATGCTTCCCTGACTTTTTATCTGTTATTTGCTGGGGGGTGTTTTGCCTATGACTAAGAAAATAATTGGTTCATGTTCTTACAACATCCTAAAAAATATTTATGGACTTACTCTGTCAAATCTGAGCCACTGTTTACCAGTTGAAACATGTCTTAATTTTTGTACTTGACAGCTTTAGTTTTTGTTCCCATCCAGAAGGACAGCAGTGGTGCTGAAGAATTGGAACAGTTTTTCTGTGCTGTCTTTGGACAAGTTGATGAATAACTATCAAACTGCACATGTGTTTCCATGCTAGTTAGTGGCAGTGGAGGTGTAGTGGTGGCAAGGTGTGAGCTGTTTCACATGTTGTGCATGCAGGGGAATGGAGTAAGTGCATCCAGATTTATGATGTAATCAGAGGCAGACATTAAAGGCTTCTGAGGTGCTGTATAGAAGCAGTAACATGGTGACAATAATCCTGGTATTGTCTGTATCTGACAGCAAAATAGTGCAAAGCTGAGTTGTACAGTGGAATGGGACTGCTCTTACTGCAGACGTAGTTTTCTGTGGAGTCATAAAGTATTTTGGCAGTATAGATAAAAGAAAAATATTAATTAGTTTTAACTTTTTCATTTCTTTTAGGAGTCCTCCAGGATGGTTTCAAGCAGGTATAAAAGGTATGAGATCTTTGTACACAACAATTTTTTAATGTTTCTGCCAGAAATAATGCTGCTTAAATAGCTGTTTGTAGTAGAGGCCCTCATACTACTACTTTAGATTTATAGCCTGATAATGGATAAAAGACCTGAAAGATGCAGCCAACTTATCCAAACCCCTCCATTATGTTACTATCTTAAAATAAATTCAGCTAGTGTTTGCTGGGTCTTACTAGGGCAGAATAGTTTCCCAATCAAATGTCAGATTTGACTATGCATTGCCTAGGAGCCAGTATTTTCACAGTTTAATTTCTGAACCGTATTCCAGAGTTTAATTTTGTTGCTCTCCACAGTAATACTGAAAGATGGTTTTGTCATACTATTGTCTCAATTGTAGCAGATGTTTCTCACATATAACATGTCCTGTTGGTTATTTGTTTGAGTCAAGTATTACCCTGGTCGTTACTCCAGCTCTAATCAGAAAAATAATTCAGAAGCTCTTGATGCATCTGACCAGTGTGTGAAATTTTTGCTTGTGTGGAATTAATATTGACACAACTATCACAACTATTGGGAAAATGTTATGGTAACATGAGGTCTAAAATATGTCAACTGAAGCAAGGCAATTGTCTAAGAATGTTTTTATTTGGTACATGAATGCATTCTCTTTTAGGTATTCTCTGCTTGGGTAAAATGTGTAGGTGGTTAATTTATCTGCGTATAGATATCATGGCTGTAGAAGAAAGTGCAAAGAGCACCTGCAATTATCTAGTCTTCTCTGCTGTATTTTCTACCCCTCAAACTTGTTCACCTGTAGAATCATAAAATGGTTTGCATTGGAAGGGACCCTGAAGATCATCAGTTCCAGTCCTGCTGCCACAGGCAAGAGCACTTTCCACTGAACTGGATTGCTTAGAGCCCCATCCAGCCTGGCCTTGAACACTTAGAGGGAGTGAACATCCATAGCTTCTCTGGGCACCCTGTTTCAGAGTCGCACCTCCCACACTGTAAAAAATAGTAACCTGTCCTGGTTATGCTTTAGCTTTCCTAGAATAGTGTCTTTTATATTTATATTCCTGGGTTCTCGGAAACCTAGCTGAGTGATGCTTTTTATTGCTGTAGGATGTTTTTTTAAATCACTTTGTCATTGCAGAATGGGTGGGCTTATTGTCCCAACCTTAATAACTGTGTAATTTCATGATTCATTTCTTATTAATCAAGCACATTTTAGTTCAGTCTTCACTTCCGCTTCAGTCCTGGTGCAGAATTTTATTGCTGTTTGTATCTGCCAAATACTTAGTGGTGTGTGTCATACTTTTGTGGCTTTTCATAAACCTTATCTCTGCTTTTGTGCTGTATATACTCGCAAAAACGTGGTTGTGCGTGGGGGGGTAATAAATAGAAGTTTGCACATTCGTAACCTATTTGAAAATAATCTGATTCTTCTGATTAGCATTGCAAAAATAGGAAACACCAAAGCTAGAAAATATTAAATAAGACTTGGTTGTGCAGTCTTCCTTCAGTCAGCTTTAGTTATATGTGGGATGTCGAGTCTTTGTCAACTTCCCCTGTTGGGACTGGCATCACATTCAAGAGGAGTCTGACTTGCTGTGAGCTGCTGTTTAATATTTTATGGATGCTGACATCTCTCTTACTCACTGAATAGTCTTGAAACTACATGGTGAAAGTGAAGGATTATTTTCCACTGTCAGCACAATGCCCAGTGATCACAAATACTCTGTGGGTTTTATTCTAATTGTACCTCCTTGAGGTATACAATGCACACTGTGATTAGAGTTAATAGTATCTATTAATTTTCCGCTATATTTGTAAATTTCTACCTCCTTGAAGTAATTTTTCCTGTGAGGATACTTAAGGTATGACTCCCAGTGGTTTTGCTTTCTGGTATGAATGCTAAAAGAGTCAGAACCAGAATTGTTCTGGGCTTATTTGCTTTTTCAGATATCTGCAGTAGGTGAAGGTTTCAGAGAAAGCAGCCTCCTCGACAGTAATTCAGATCATTCAGATCTCACTAAAGTCCGAAATACTGTAGGAGTCCTTTGGAAAGTCAGTTGTTTAGAGCATGGTGCTAATAACACCAAGGCTGTGGATTCTATCCCTGTGTGGGCCATTCACTTAAGAGTTGGGCTCCATGATCCTTGTGGGTCCCTTCCAACTCAGAATACTCTGTGAATCTGTGAAATGGAAAATGCCATTCAGTGATTGCACCTGGAATTAGAATGGCGATGTCTAAAGGCTGAATTGAGATCATAAGCTGCTTCAAGGCTCGAATATGTTCAGCTTAATGTGCTTTTAACAGCTTTAGCTGTACTCCCTTAAGTTTTCAAAGCAAACTAAGAGTGAAGCATGTTCTTACATGGGGACGTGCATTTGAGATCCTGTCCGCTTACTTGCAACAGGTAGGCAATGCTTTGTGGGAGACAGATTGTTGGTAGACTTTATAGACATGTGATAACAAAAAGAAAAATGTGTTTTCATAAAATGTTGGGTTCTGTTATAGATTCTCTTTCCTGTTTATTTTCCAGAAATATTCTGTTTCCTTTCTTCCATCATTACTACTCCTGCTTCTTCTCTTTTGCCTTCGTGCTCCTCCCCAGTTATTTCTCATGAAACATGACTTCTTCTCAGCATTTTTCTTTACTGGTTTCCATTTCCTAGCCCAGTTAGGCTCACCCTTTCCTTACTCTGTCATTTTTGTCATACATCCTTATGTTTAATCATTAAGGTCCTAGTCTTCTCTGTGTTATTTTTCTGATTTCTTGTGGGGTTTTTTGTTTGGTGTTATTTTTTCCTTCCTGTTTTGTCTCCATTATCTGTCCTTTTCTGACTTACGCTCCTGGATTACTGATACCTTTGTGGACTTCCAGTACCTTTCCCTTTTTATGTAACCCTTTTCATATTTTGTGTTTGGACTTGATGATCTTAGAGATTCTTTTACTACTTCATCGATTCTGTCTCTATACTGAGATACCCAGCCTCCTGTATCTGACAAGAGAAGAGAGACTTAAGAGCAGAGATATGTTATGTGTGTTCTTACAGAATCACTCTTCTCTTGGTGTGTTCCGGGACCCAAGGAATTGCACAGATTTTTCACTGTGAATTACACTGGCTACTTTCCCTTACATGGATGCAACAATCTGTGGCTAAACATTTATATGACATTGCTGGGAAACCTGTTTCACTGAGTGTCCATTGACTGGAGAGCATGTTTACAAATTAACTGCTGGCTGCTGTCTGTTGCTCTGTGCTTAGTGATGTGGACAAGCTGAGCCTGTCTCTTCATGCTGTAAAGTAAATAAAAGCTAGTGATGAGGATCTTAGTCTATAATTGTAGTCTGTCTTCTGAATTAACTTCAGAAATTTTCACACCCCCCAAAAGTTTGTGGAGGGGTTCCTTTGTAGTTGATTAAGCTCCTTTGTAGCATGATTAAGTGCATAAAGTATTTTCAAAAGAAAGTGATGGTTTTGTTGGGATCTGGAGTGGTGATGTGAGATCTGTTAGAAGCATGACCAGAATCTGCAAGGTTGTGCTGACATGAAGACCACAGGACATGCAGGAGAGTATTTGGGAGCTGTGGTCAGTCATGTGTCCTGACTGTGAGCTTCATGTGTTTTAAATGTGTACATATACTTAAGTTGTAATAGCCCATATCAACTTTCTATTCTTCCATTTTTCTTTCAGGTTTTCCTAATGTGCTATGGCTCATCTTGGCCATTTCAATGTACTGTTATGAAACTGGGTCTGCCATTTTTTGCACTGCTTTGTGAATAGTTATTTTTAAGTACCAAGCACGTTGCCATTAGTAAGATTGGCTTTCTGATTTAGGTTTGATGGTAACATCATAGTTGGTGTTACCAATGATTTCTCAGACATGAGAAGGACAAAGTGCATTCTCTTTATTGAAATATTTCAGTCTAATCTACATGTAAGCATGAACTATGGTTCTGTTGTGTTCTGTGAACTAAAAGGCTTGTTTGCAAGTAACAGTAAAGCAAGATATGTATGTGGACATAGGAGTATTTTTATAAACACAGGAAGTTTGTACTTTCAGCTTAAAGACTGTCCACTAGTTTTTGAACCAGTTTAGTTTCTTTAAAAAAATTGTAAAGCAAACCTTGCAGATCAGGATTTAAAGATTTTTTTCCATGGTACTTGTATCAGACAGATCAACTGGATCAGTTTACAGAAAGAGCTAGATTAAAATCTCTTCATGGTTCAGAAGTGTGTGCCGCGTATAAGTTTGTTTACTAGTGGAAATGAATACAATATGGTATGGTTTTATGGCTTGCAGTCAAAATGTCAGAGAGGATTTTTGCCCCTTCTTTTAGAATAGTACAGCACATTAACATGGAACCTTAGAGGTAGAGACCATTTAGCACTAATTGTAAAAGACTACATCATACTCAAGTTCAGCATCGATGTAAGAGTTGGAAAACAAAAGGGGAAGTAGAGACCATAAAAAAAGGGAGGTGCTTTAGAGGGTTATGGTTAACCCTCAGAGGGTTAGGGTTGGAGGGGCTCTGAAGGAAATGTTTGAACACTGCTGAAATTAACTTGCTCAGTGTTTTCAGATAATTATAAAACTTCAACTGTAACAATTTATTTTCCATCATACTAACCTTGGTCTCATTAATTAAAAAAAACCACAGCTGCAAAATACGGTTTCATAATGCTATGCCCGGACTTGCCTGCTTGCCTGTGTTTAGGATTTTTGCAGTGAGGGCTGGCTTTGGAGGCATTGTCTCATCTAGCTTGTTACCTTAGGACTACTGCTTTGCAGATACGAGCATTTTGTTTTAGACAGGGATCACTCAAGAAGTTTTTCTTAACTTTTGTAGCCCTTCTTGAGCCACTGCTGATGCTATGAGAAGGCATAAACACCTAGGGTTTGTTTCTGCAGAAGGTTTGATGGTCTAAGTTGAGCTGGCTGGAATTCTCACTGCCCCTTGTGCTCATGCAGCTGGGCAGGGTACTGCTCCAGGGAGCCTCTGTGGCTGGCAGTTGATGGCTTCCTTTTGCTTGTCTGCTGGATTGCTGTGTCAGGTCCTTGAGTGGTTTCCCATTCACCTGAAGGCCAGAGGCAGGAAAAGTGGAGGAGGCTAGGAATGTGTAGCTGTAGAGAAGACAAGACTGCCTTTCCTTAGCTCAACTCTGAAAGCCACAAATTTGGCTTAAGCAGTCTGAAGTAATGGAAGTCCAAGGTGGCCTATTTAGAAATAATTGTCCTTTGCTGCTTCTTCCAAAGAAGCTGTTAGCAGCTGTCTGGATTGCAGCGACATAAGTAACTAGGAGTTTCCAAGTCAGGTATAGTTATAAGATTCTGGCAATAAAAATAAACCTGTCATAGTTGAAATACTGTTTAAACAGGGTGATTTTAATTGGGTGAAATGGCAATTTGGACAGTGCTTTAGAAGGACATTGAGAGCATCAAAGAGGCATTGGAAGGAGCAAGAGGTCTTACACCTTGCTGTAGTAATGCTTTTAAACCTGTTCCTGTATGAATAACTGATCTTATTGTAAAGAAAATAACAAGGAACTTCATTCCAAAACAGAATTTCTGTTTCTCTGTAAGGGTAGTCAAACTGATTTTACTATATGGTTTTTGTTAAAGTACAGAAGCTAGAAAAAACCCTTTCAAAATGTATTTATATTTGTATATTTTTACATATAAACATAATCTACAGGTACACTTCCGTAAACAGTATCTTTGTTGGGGGTGCTTCATAGGTACTTCCTCTTAGTAAAGTGACACCAAGTTCAGTGATACTGTTTTTCCAGTCATCATTGTGCCCTGGCAGCCAGGAATGGTCCTGGGGGGCATCGGGCACAAGATCATCAGCTGGGCAAGGGTGGGGATTGTCCCTCTCTGCTCTGCTCTGCTCTGCTCTGCTCCGGAGCAGCCTCACCTCGAGTGCTGGAGGCAGTTTTGGGTGCCACAATATAACAAAGACATGAAGCCATTATAGAGTATCCAGAGGAGGGCAACAAAGATGGTGAAGGGACTGGAGCAGAAGCCGTATGACGAATGGCTGAGGTCACTTGGTTTGTTCAGCCTGGAGGAGACTGAGGCGAGACGTCATTGCAGCTATAACTTCTCCATGAGGGGAAGAGGAGGGACAGGTACAGATGCCTTGACTCTTGTGACCCATGACAGGACTGGAGGGAAGGGCATAAAGCTGAGTCAGGAGAGATTTAGGTTGGATATCAAGGAGAGGTTTACTAAGCACAGGGTGGTTGGACACTGGAACAGCTTTCCCAGGGCAGTGGTCACAGCACCAAGCCTGTCTTGAGTTCAGGAAGTGTTTGAACAATGTTCTCAGGCACATGGTGTGGCTCTTGGGATGTCCAGGGCCAACAGCTGGACTCAGTGATCCTGATGGGTCCCTTCCAACTCATAGACCCCATTCCGTGATTCTGTGATTCTTTCTTATTTAACGCTTGGAAAGTGACATTGCATCTGAAGACTTAAGTTCCATTCTTCGTGAAAGACGTGTCTGTTGTGTCTTGGATAGCACATTTTTTGCCATTGCTGTGTACTAGCCATTGATTATAACAATCAAAATAATGGTCTTTTTATCTGTCACATTCCTTGTGTTAGGTTATGAACTGATGCCTCCTTAAATGTTTTTTTTAATCCCATTTCCTAGAAGACCCCATGATATGTACTTTGTACTTGCTTACAGTGAAAAGGAATGTGTTCAGTAGGGTCTGCTGCCCAATGGAATATGTGAGGAAATGGAGTGTGAGTTTCAGGGAAAAAACCCTGAAAATTAAAGCATTTTCTGTATTAATGAAACCTTTCCTGTCTAGGTATTCTTCCTTCTAATCTTGGTGTAGGAGCTTCTGCCAATATCGCTCACTGGAGCTGAGTTGAAATACTCCAGTACGTTGGCAAAAATGTTCATTTTTGGGTGATGAAAAATTGACTTTTTTTGGTGTGGTCTCAATCCTTGAGACATTTACAGCATGAAACTACATGTCTTTTAGAAAGCTAAATAATCTAGAATTTATGGAGTTAAGTTAAAATATTTCTCTTATGTTGTGTTGCAACATGCATATCCGGTCCTATAAATGTTTTTTAAAAATTCTTCTGGATGAAGAATAAACAGTGCTAAATATGGTAATAACATTAAGCTACAAAATTCCTTACAATTGTGTCAGTGTGTCTTGGAAACTTCACACATACTGGAGGAAAAGAATATTTATATCCATGAAAAGACATCCCTTTGCCAGATACTCCTGCTTTAGATTTGCACTGTATCCATTCAAATCTGTGTGTTGTCAGCAGGGGTTTTCTAGAGTTATGAAATACAAAATTGTTAAATGAACACATTAATCATGCACTCTTCTGTGTTTTAAAGGAAACGTTGTAGGGATACTCATAGTGCTTTTCATTCTTTTCCTAAGTGGTCTAGAAAAGCAACGTATACATACTTCAGCTATGTGATTTTGCAGAATCACAGGCTGTTTGACTTTGGAAGGGTCCCCTGGGGGAAATCTTGTTCAGTCCCCTGCTCAAGGAGGACCACCTAGAGCTGACTGTTGGGGACCATCTCCAGGTGGCTTTTAAGTATCCCCCCCATTTTTTTTTAATCTGTGCAGTATATCTGTACATTTTCAGTCTAAGAAATGCAGTCTTGGTGAATTGGAGAGGGAAGTATCAATGTCTCTTCTCCTGCTCCCAGGGCACTCTGTTCTATTGTTCTTAATTATTCATTAGAATCTTCATTGAAAGTAAGTAGTATTACTATTAGGATGGAAATAGCTGTGGGAAGGACACTGTTAGTTTTGTGACTGAAAAAGCGTGACTTGTCAGACGTATTTTTAAATTGGCACTGTTTTCCTACACAGCAGTAGTAAGGGAGAACCTGCATGCTTTTTTAAAAACTAACTTACGTGCACTTTCAGTGCTTATCTGTTGATTCCATGACAGTGATTTTTAAGAAATAGACACATAATCTAAACCAAAAAATCCCATAGGACCACTTAAAGAGGGAGTGTATACCAATGGAGCTATGACAAACTCCTCTGTATCAAAGTTCTGAAGTAAAATATTTGGAGATTGCTTAAAATTAGTTTGTTGGGTCGTATCACTTTCTCACTTCAGTTAGTTTTCCACTCCCTTACAGGCCAAATCCATAGTTCCTGAAAAGTCAGTTGATATTCTTCTTATATTTTGGACATGTACTTGTTTTTCATTGTTTATGTTTTCATCTAGTTAAAAAGATGCTTGGTTTAAACTCTGTAGTGGTGCTTTAGTTCTTGAAATAAAGTTATTTAGCTTGGTTTTTAATGTGCATAGTTCATGAAACTTGAAAAATAGCATGTGTTTATAGCGTATTGCTTATGTGATGAAAGCTGCATTATCCAAGTATTTGAATCCCTGAGGCAGTGAATTTAGAGAGCTCTCAGCCACACAAGAGCTGTGAAATACATTCTCTGCAGTTTATTAGACTGATCTGTGGACTGCTTTGGAAAGCACTTCTGTGACTGTTCTCATTTGCACTTTGTTAAATGTGTAAATAGGTGTCTGCTTTGCTCTTTGCCTTTCGTAGTACAGCTAATGCACCCGAAGATGATGCTCCCAATAGATATTCCCGAACAGAGAGGACAACTTACAGCAGGTACAGCAGGGATGCAAATTCTTCTGGCAGTTCTCTACCAAGTAACACTTTGGAAAAGAGGATTGAGGAACTTGAAAGGGTAAGTACCAACTAACCTTTCAATGGCATATATCTGAAATAAAGTACGTTTGAAACTCCACGGGGAAATTTACAAGTAAAATACATAGACATTATTCTAAATGCTTGAAGTACAGGTAGTTATGTCTGCAAAAATGTATAAAGAATCAGACTGGCTGAGAAGAATGTGAACTTTCAAATCACAGATGTTTAGTTTTCATTTGGTATTTAAGTGAGAAATAGTTAAGGTAAAGATAATACACTTAGAGAGCTGACAGTGCTCTGTATATTTCTCTTATGTACCTTGTGACACACCAACATAAAGCAAATATCTTGAGGGAAGAAGGGGCTCTCTGGCTGTTCAGAAGGTTACAAGCCAGTTTCTGATCTGCTTGTTGTTTGGGGTTTTTTTAGTATACCAAAATATCACAAAATTTAATTGCTATCCAGTTGTTTGTTAGAGCTGTAAACATTTAAAATGCATATTTTAAACAGTTTTCATTGTTTCACATTGATTTCATACAGTTTCGGGAAAATGTAATAATGTTAAAGCTGAGCTTTTCACCTAAGCCAATATTTTGCTAAATAATGTCATCTGTGTAATCTATTACTAGCTTCTCTGTCTTCCTCTGAAGTGGGTTTTTTGTGGGTAACTTGCCAAATATTCTTGAGTAGTATTACTAAGTAAACACAATTTGAATAACTCTTTTTTTGAAAGGGTGGAAATAACATGTATTTGGTAGAAATGACTATTTTTAATTTAAGAGCTGAGGAACCTTTATTTGAGTAAAGTACACCATAATCCTCCCTTCTAAATCAGCTTCTTTCTGAAATACTTTAGTGGCCAGTAACAAAAAATAGAAAATGATTTAAGGGCTTTCTTACAGTATACTGAATCTTGACGTACTGAATTCCTAATGAACATTTTCATTTTTTCTCGCATTCAGGCCCACAGATTTAAAAGTGAGTCTTTATTTCTTGTTAATGATATTCTAAAAAAACCAAAAGAACAAAGGAAAACGCAACCAACAACAAAGACTGAGCCTTCCAATATAAGGAATTTGGAAGCTAGTGCTTTACATTTACTTCTTCTGGTTTTGGGCCCCTGTCCAATTTTGTGTTCATGCTTAAGTTAGATATTAATTAATACATTATCACTTGAATCAGATATCACACAGATTTGCTGTTGGTGAAATATTATCTTAGATGTGATTCTTTAGCTCCTTGAAATGTAAAAGGACTTGAAGATGTGGGTTTGACTTGCTGTAGAAAAGGAGTTACAGGTAAGTGTGTGTGTGTGTTCTTCTTTCTTTGTTTGTTTTAGATAGTATTCACTTAAAACTGTCTCTTAAAACAAAAATTTACATCTCCAACTTCATTCTATATTCTGGTTATAGGAACTTGCAAAGGAAAGGCAGGAAAATGCAAGATTAATGAAGATGGCGCAGGACAAAGAGGAACTAATTGGAAAGCTGAAAGAAGAAATTGATTTATTAAACAGAGTAAGTGAATACTTTCTTACGTGGCCCTATAAAGAGGGGATAAAAGTTTCTGCATTCTCTGTTGTATTCTTCAGGCACCCACATCCATTGGGCAAGGTCAGAAGAGAATTAATTGAGGGCTCTTTTGTATTTGTGTAGCTTTTCAAGAGATATGTCAGTAAGATATATTTTTTTCCAAGGTGACTTGTGTTTGTCATTATTAACATCCCTGAGTCTGGTGTTACTGGTGTATCTCAATTCCTTGTTGCTCTGACTGTTCATAGAGCAAGGTTATAAAATTCTACCAGGAAAGAGCTCTTTCTGGAAGTTTCAGTTAGTTCATAGCCACAGGTGCATCTTTGCCTGATTGGCAAAGACTTTGTGTGGCATTTGGAAAACTTCCTTCAAGAATCACGAAAACTTCTTGGTGGAATTGTTCTCATTTTGTAAGTATATTTATTTGATATGATGATATAATTTTCTGAGACCAGTCAGTACATCATAGAGATACTTAAAGAACATGAGCTGCATTTATATTGAGGAACAGAAAGGCTTTCTGCCATAAATAGCATTCTCTCATTCCAGTGTATTAGACACTAAAATTATGTCTGCCACGTTCTTTGTAAGAAAGGGGCAATTGCTTCATAAAAACCATAAATGTCTGAAGGGAAAGGCATCTCAAAATATTTAAATAGTTTGTAGGCAAAGTTCAACTGTTGACTAGTTTACACTTAGTCATCTCTGACCTCACTAGGATGTCATTGTAGTTAGAAGTGTGTTTGGAGAGAGTCTGTCAGTGAGGATTTACAGTCCAATTAATGTCAGTTGTGTAGTTACCAGTTCCTTTGGTATGTGAAGTTCAAGCTTTCTTGCTATTGCATCCTTTTTTTGCTAATAAGCATAAATTAGTGTTGTAATTTTGAAAAAGAAACTTTAAATTTCAGAGTGGCAAAATCCCTTCCATCTCTCAGCCCATTGTTTCTGTAGATATTTAAACTGCAGCAGTTATTTTTCCTGGCTTATATTCAAGAAACTCTTACATGTAGTAATTTTTGGAATGTTATTTTTGCAGAATAAACATTTCATAAACTTCTAATATTTTATTTTTAATCAATTATACTAGAATTTTAAACAGGGGGGTTTTAGGCAAGCCTTTAATTGAGGCATCCAATGGCTAGGTTAACGAGTCTGTACACGTTCTATGTGTACCAAACTAAAAAAACTATTTTATTGAAAATGTGTTGTCCCTTCCATCTGATTATTGATCTGAATTGCACAAAAGAGAATATAAAGTATGTTTGTTTATAGTAAGTTGTATTTATAGTATCTGTCCATCAAAACTTTCCTTGTTTACATGTTTAAGTCACTTGTGTCTGTGATGCTGGAGTGATCAAATGCTTTTCCTGGAATTCATTCATACTGTGATGAAGCATTACTTCTGTGAGCCAGAGAGGAATTTCTGCTAGTGATTTCTTGATTCCACACTAGAAAATAACAAAGTAATTGCAAAGGTGTTGCAGTATGGATTTTTGCTGGGCAAACTGAAGAAGCTTTAAAAATCATTATTCGAATTGAACACATGGTCTCTATTGTGCAGTTCTGGAATGACCTCACTAAAAAAGAAATAAGAAACGAGGCTTTGTATGTCAAATACTGATTAACAACTTAAAGGGACAAGAGAGAAAATATTTTCTTTACGGTACCTTTTAAGGTAAGAGGACGGCTTTGCAGACTTGAATCAAGATGCCTAGGATCTCCAATGAGAATTCTGGGTCTTTTTCCTTTGCCCACCATTCATTTTTCTCCTTAAAATCCTGTCCTTGACATCATTCCTCTGTTTCTTTATTCCTTTTCAATTCACATTCTGTTACTTGCACATGATTTTTGTACAGTAAAACTATTTTTACTGACGTAATATTTGTGTTAAGCACCCATTTTCACCGGTTTTCATTTTAAAAGCTTGAAAAAACTTGGTAGGAAGTGAAGAAGTGAGATGGGAGCTGGACAAAAATGGTAATTAGTGGAAAAGAGACAAACATTTGCGGTAAAAGCAATCTGTTTTGAGCACCCATGTGCGCTGTCTGTTCTTTCAGTAGCAGTTCAGACAGGAAAGTCCTTTTTTTTTTTTCCCACAGAAAACAGAAAAAAAGTGGACAGGCATAATGTTTTTCTGAAAATATTGGTACACAGTACACAAAACAGGTCTAGCAATAATAACCATGGTCTGTATACATGAGTGCCATAGTTGCAGACAAGCAATTGGGAGAACAGGAGCAGTAGCAGAGCAGTACACTCTGTATATGCCAGAAAAATAATCACCCCCATCCTATTTTGGTTTCCTTATGCATTAATTCCTGCTGTAGCTTTGATTTGAACATGTTCTATTTAAAGGTGCTTGGGAATGTAATATTAATGTTTTCTAATTACAGTAACACTTGGAAACAGGCTAGTTTAACAGTCCTAAGGGTACCTACTGTGACACTAATTCTTCCCTACCCCAACTTCCTCATTGCAGAGCTAAGAGGCTAAATTCCTGCTTCTGCTAATTGTATTGTTTGTATTTCTGTCCTGAGAAATGTCTATTTCTCTTGTACAGGACATAGATGATATAGAAGATGAAAATGAACAATTGAAGCAAGAAAATAAAACCCTGTTAAAAGTTGTTGGACAGCTGACAAGGTAGAAGATTCAGGCATCAAAGAGAAAAGATGAAAATAACTACTGATTGAATATTAAGGTCAATATAGTCATATTTCCTGTGTTGCAGTATGTTATAATAACTGTCTTTGTATTTATTGTTAGGAAACCAGATGAATGTTTATTTTCATAGTACTTTCTCCTTTGTTCAATGAAATTGCATAAAATTTGGGGTATATTTTTAGCATTCTTTTCACATAAGCATAATTAAAATTTATGGCATGTTTCAAAATATTAAGTTCCAAAATACTTGGATTTTGTATCTTCTGATTACAGCTGCATAAATTACAGTAATCTAAAATTCATAGCACCAAGATCACTTTCAGTCCATGTGGGTGTATATTTTTGAAATGAATGGAAGCAATACATATAAGCTTTGTTTACACAGATTCAGAATATGTATTTTGGGAAATGCTTCCTTTTTTTTTTTTTTCAAACAGCTGTAAAGTGGATGCCTTATTACTGATGTATAACATTTTGCAGATTGATGACTTGCTCTAGAACTCTTATATGTTGAGTTTTTTTACTGTGTCTTAAAGATTGACAGTAGTAGAGAGTAGAAATTTTTTTTCTGTGTTTAGCAGTATTCTGTCAGGAGGGGAAGGTTTTACTGAAAAACAGCAAAACAAACAAATGCAAAACACCACAAAGCCAAATAAATCACTTCTGGTCGCAGCATTAGTAAGTTCTTAGAATCATGTTGAAGTTGTGCACTGCAGTTTATTTTATAGCTTTTGCTTTAGCAATGAAATGCAGGTTTGCAATCAGACAGTTAGTTTGCTGTGTTGAGAATTCAAACGAAGCCTGGAGCTTGCATTTTAGCAAAGACTCTTTTTGTTATCATCTTAAAATTTGTAGTGATCATAACCCATATGAGTTTTTTGAATTTTTTAAGCTGAGTGAAAGTTTTTTGTACATAACGAAGTAGAAGGGCATACTAGTGATTGATGCATTTTTGAAACATCAAGTGGTATAAAAACCACCTTTTTATCCTTGATTTTAAATTAACAAGGTGTTTAAAAAGTGCCTGGTTAGATGTTACAATCCTGTTACGACTGTGTATTGATTCTTCTGTAACGTGATAGCTGACAAAATTTTACTTAGACTTTAACCACAGACCTCAGTGAACATTTAGACTGAAAATTATTTGTACTTTATTTCATCTTAATATAGCACATTTTTCATTCTTGATCAGATTGTACATATCCTTTGAGGGAGTACACTAGAAATTAAAACATTTCAGAGTCCAGGCTTTTTTTGACAATTTTGAAGTTTGGTGTCAGAAAGTTGAATACATATAGTTCTTGTTACCTTAAAAACAACTTTAATATAACAATATAACAGTATTGTTATATTTTTATATAATATATGAAATATATATAACAACTACCTTTTCAGATTTGCCAATTGTTTTCATAATGTGTATTTAATGACAGTGTTTCTTAAATTTAAAATCCAGCTATTATTGTTACACTTTGGATTGTTTTGGGTATAGGATAGGTTATTTTGCATTTGTGCATTCTCATGAGAAAGAACTTTTCAAAGCTTCAAAGTATTTTTCAAGACACTTATAATCCAGGATGCCTCATTTTTTTCCTTCACAGTGGATGAGATCCCATGGAACACCGTTTAAAACCTTTACTCAGGGGGTTAAATGGTATAGGGGGGTTGTATAAGCCCCCTGAACTACAATATACACTAATGAATATTGCTTGTAATATTATTGAAACACTAAGAAGTCCCTTAATTTATAAGTTTTGTGAAATTAAACATTTAAAGTAATAAAGAAGTCACTTGAGATGTATGCCTTTTGAATAAATATGAAACTTTCTCTGGAAGAACATCTGATTTCTTTTTCTGTGTACTAGGTAGGAAATACACATACCCTGTACTGCATGGGATGTCAAACATACTGAAGCATCATTAAGGACATACTGCAGTACACACAGATATCAATATGAAGTTGCAGATGAGATGTTTCATAAAATGTGTTTTGTGTACATTTTAAACCAAAGAAAAATAGCAACGAAGTACATAAATAAGAGTTACTTGTCTTCATATTACCTCTTCTTGGCAGCAGTAATGCCAGAATTAAAATTATTTTTTTTAACTTGTACATAAAACTGACAGAAGTATTTGGCAGAATTTCTGGATTTCTAATGTAACTGTCCTTGTTCGGGGCTAGTTGTGATTTTTCTACTCTTGGAAACTTGTCATAGTTGAATTTTCCTCTGAAAACAGTCTCATAATCATAACACAGAGTAATTTTTTAAAAAACCCATTTTACGTATTTAAAAAATCTCAACATCATTAACCTATGAGTAACTGAATATCCATTTTAGCTTTGAACATTGACTTGTTGTGGTGATACATGTTATCAGAATAAAAAAAAAGATTTTGAGATTCTTCTACTGCAGGTAAAAGATACATGTTCAATAATAAAGATTGTTTGCCTTTGTTCAAATAAAACAAAATTCTTTTTAATCCAGGCTGAGTACTTACTGTCTTTCAAGGAGAATTAATACTGTCTGTCTAAAATTCTAACAGGATTTGTCCCCCGTACTGTGAAGTTCGCAACCTGAACTGCTAAAATTAGTTATGCATTCACATTGGAGTTTTCAAGTGTGTATGTATTCGCAGACAAGAGAGAAATCTGCAGATTTACACTATACTTATTTTTTGCTTCAGGTATGTAGTGAGTAACCAACCTTCCATCAATTAGAAAGAAATTATTCTTTCTCCTCCTTCAAAGTAGAGGTATAACCCTTCCCAGGAAAGGGAGGGATGTTACAGTGCTGTTTCTACAGAAAGTGAATTGATTTAACTTGATTTAACTTCTGAAAGTTCTATGTAAGTAGATGTCCTCTTCTCCTGCACAAGCAGAATCATTAAAGACAATCTCCTCTTCACTCATACTTGCAGACTACACATGAAAACAACAAGTGGAAAATCAGTAAATACCAGGGAGATAACTATATCACAGTTCATCATAAAGTTTGTAATGACGTTGTTTTAAAAGTATGGAAATATAAATACCACAAGCAGCCATGTATTCAACACTATGGTTACTTTATGAATAAGACATTATCCATTAAGGGCATTTGCACTTAGTAAATTTAAAATGTTATGTGAATTTGGTTAAGGATGACTTCCTTTATGAAATCGTGGTGGCTTTCAGATTTTGTGTTAAAATACAAAATTATGTCTTTCCTCAGTTTTTGCCTTTGGCATTTTAGGTTCCTCACTCTTGGTGGAAAATTTTAGCTCCAAGTACACAAGGGACTGTTCTGTGCTCCTCCTTTAATCACTGGATTTGCCGTACAATAGCTACCTGATTGTAGCAGTTGGTATGTTTTCCTGTGGATATTGTAATTTTTCTCTCATAACTTTACTCTTCCTTTCTTTTGGTATATTCTTCTTTCCCTTGTTCTTCTAGAAATTTAAGTGGTATCTGTGAAGTGTAACAATGTCCATAAACCTATTTGCTAGATTTTTTCCTTTCTTAAACAGACCTCAAATATTTATATGAAATATTTTTCTCGTACACTGAGGAGTATAATGCTCCTGAAAGTTGGACACCAAGAACTTACCAAGGTTTTGATAGGAATTGAATATTGATAATGTATTGAGACAATTTAATGCTCTAGTTGTATGATTAAAAGTTCTGTTAGTCTCCAACTGTTAAAATTGAAACCTTGTGGAAGTATCATGTGTGAGAGTAATGATGGTGTATGGAAAGCATTTGGATAGGAGCCAACAGCAGGGTACACATCCTTCTCTAATGTGTGTCTAATGTGTCCCAAAATAGCACAATATTCTATGGAGGTCTAGTGGGTTTCCACCTAAATCTACAGGTTTGCAGCTGAGCACTTCCTTTGTAGCAGCTGACTGCACTTCATGTATGGAAATCGCTGCGTACGTCATGATGTATATACAACAGCCATAGCCTCTCTTGCTGGTATCTCAGCAGAGATTTCTGGTTAAACAAAATTGACCTTCAGTTTCTGGGTTCACTGAAGACTTTTGATGTAATATTAAGCAATTGACGTTTTGATAATTGATTAGGAAATGTGTGACATCTTTTATACCACATAAAAAGAGAAGGTTTCCTTTTCCTATGCCATGTCAAGTCCACTAGGTCTTTTCTTGAAGTGAAAATTGCTACCTCTGGAAAAGATTCTTAACACCTTTAAATTGGGCTCATTTTATAGCCTGATGAAGGTGCTCACCTCAGTAAACCCAAAACCACCAGGCCTTCTCTTAACAGCGCTAGAAGTTAAAATGTCTTTGGAAGAATTCTAGGACCAGATTTGAGGGTAATGTCTTAAAGACTTTACGTCCTTTTTTTCTTCTGGGCTTTGAGCAGCCTGGTCTAGTAAAAGGCATCCTTTTGCATTGGCAAGGGAGGGGGAACTAGATCATCTTTAAGGTCCCCCCTTCTAACTCAAACCATTCTGGTTCTTCATTGAAGAAAACCTGGCTAAAAAGTCAACACCCAGCAGTGTTTCTGAGTGACATTGGTAGTCATTGATGGGCTTCTTAGGTAACACAATTGTCGCTTCACACTGAAGTCTTGCAGGTATCGCAGTATAGCAGAGGATAGCAGCAGAGTTGCAGAAATGTCTTAACTTGGATTTTGTACTGGTTTGGGCCAAGCTGTGTAAAACATGGTTAGCAATTAGTGATGGAATTGTAGAGGAGGTTGCCAATGAAGGAGTTGGAAAAGTCTTACTTTTTTATCTGTACTTCAGGCTTGCTCCAAGAAGTCTTTCTGTGGTTATAATTATTGAGGTTAAACAGTGAACTTTGGCAGTAGTTGTGCAAGTTTTAGAAAGAAAGTTTGAGGTAAGAAGGGCCATCTTTGATATCTTTAATTGACACCTTTGACCCTTAGGTATTTGTTTCATGGTAAAGCTCTTTGTTATTTACAGATAACAAAAGATAAAAGCCTTGTCTATACTTCAGAGATAATCCAAGTCTACCTTGATTTTTAATTAACATGTTGTAAACGTAAAAAATATTAAGTAATATAGGAATCAAACTTTGTATTCAGAACTGGAATTCCTTTAATAGTAGGTCGGGAAGGTAATGAAAATATATGCATATTTGGTGCTAATCCTCTGCCTCATTTTCTGTTAAACAGAACTGCTGTTGAAAATGAACAAGTTTTATAATTCATTGCCCCATTGTTGACCTCTTTAGGTGTTATAGCTACTAAAATCCATGCTTTCTGAAATAGCAAGAAGATGCACTTAAAAAATGGCAGCTGCAAAAATGAGAATTTAATCTCCTCTTAATCTTTTAGGGTGGGAACTCAAGCAATTTTTATGGGTTGTCCTTGATTAAATGACCTGAAGATATTTAGGTATTACAGGCTCATTCAACGAGCTATTGTGTAATCTGCAACAAAGTAGTATTAACTGTTGTCCTTTCTTTGTTATCAGTATTTTCTAAGAACACTAAGCATAATTTAAAGGAAAGACAGTGCTTTTCTGTTACACAAGATTATATTTTAGAAATCTGGAGCTTGATAATTGGCATCTCGACATATTCTCCATTAGTATTTTCCTCTGGAAATCAGATTTTGTAGACCAGTAGCCTGTGGAAAGAAATCTTTGTTTTTCTTTCTCAGAAATGTTAATCTCTGCTTTTGCCTGAAGGCTCATTATAACAATGATGCATTTTAGAGAGTTTAAAATTTTGATTGCAACAGTGTATGTGTGTTTACAGCCAGCTACCAAATATATTTAATGGGTGGGGACAATAAAACCACTGAAGCTTTGCAAGTTGAGACTCTCTAGAAATAACTCTCATATTTCTCTGTGAAGCAATTATAGAGAAAATGCTAATTGTTCCCAGCTGAATCACTCTTCTCATTTAATTGCTTCAGCTCACTATGGTTTGTAATAAAATATCACTTAAACTGTCCTGTTACTCTGTTGCTTTGCCTTTGTATGAGAAGTGACATTTTAAAAAGAGTGGTCACTTTCAATTTTTATTTTCCAGATTCTAGGATTTGTAAGGATGCTTTAAAGCAGCAGGAAAACAAGGAGAAAATGTGTGGGTTGAGACTATGCAGGATTGAATATTAGGGACAGGAACTCCGTGTGTAAGGATGAGGAAAATCAAGGTTTTCTCCAGCATTTTTTCCTGTAGTTTTCAATAAGGAAAGGGTGACAAACTGGATATTTTATAAAGATCTAGAAGTGGTTCCAGTTATCACTGCAGTACAGTTAAGTGTTTTATGGGAAAAATGTAATCTCCTGATTTTCCTTTGCTCACCTTTGCACAAACACTTAAAAAGCAGAACAACAGGACTTCCTTCTCTGAAAGAAATGAAAGTAACTATCTATACCCAGAGGTTTGATCACCTTTCCTAGACTATGCTAGGCTGTCGATGAGTGGGCAGAAATGTGGGATGTTGATTTTCAAATACTGCATAATTTGCATTATGCTATGGTAATATTGATTATTAGTATGGTTGATGTTTTGGAGAATGTGTAGCTCTAGGCATTTAGATCTCTAGCAGAAGCATAACAGAGCTTGTTCTCAGGATAAGGTGGGAGCCACTTGCTAGAGTGCCAGGACTGTATGGAGGACTTCTGATTTGCCTCTGTCTGAGAGCCCTCCTGCTGCATTTTGCAGATTTAAATATAGAAGAGTCTTTCTTAACAACCACTGAGAGATCTATGAAAAAGAAACACTCCCTGGTTTTGTAGTGTGGCAGATAGGTGAATGCAAGTGTTGTGGATCAAAATAATTTAAAGAGTCTTTTCAAAAGCACATGGAGTATAATGCTACCAAATGAAGTAATTTAGTATATTTTAATGTAATTCACTGTGCTTGTGTAAAATGGGGATGTTTGTATGAACTTTAAAAAAAAAGCTTAGAATAATTATAAATATATGTATTATAGATGTATGTTCAAAAGGTTAGAATGATGTCTTATGTAATTGAAAGACTGTGTGTCCAAGTGCTTTCTTATTAACTGTATAGTAAGTAATACCTAGGACTACTTAAAAATGAGATTAAAAGAAAAGATTACTTACATCTTACTTGTTTCTTTACTATTCAGTAATATTCATTACTCACTTTTCTTAAGTTTTTCGGTTTCACTGGGATTTCATATGTCTATATTTTGGTTCATTTGCATAGCATCAGAGGAAGGATACTCTTATGGGTGCACTGGATTGTAAAAGCCCAGGACTGGATATGGATCTCAAGAAAGGAGCTTCTTCTTTTGGCCAGAATGGCTGGTGCAGCTCTGTAAGCATGCTCTTCATTCAGATCCCTTTTATGCAGCTGTCAGCACTCTCCACTGAGAAACTCTCTGTATGGAAATCACATCCTTTTTATTTGGCACCCTATCCATTGACTTTACATGGCTTTCTGAATGCTGCTAATGCTGTTTCTGAGGCAGTTGAGAGCAGAAAGAATTGCATTGGCTTCCTTCTGTGCGAGTGTATTCCAATATTTGGAAGCTACTCCTGGCAATAAGTGCGTAACTCACTCCAGTGGTAGAAGAAAGTAGATTGCTCTTTGGGGTTTGTAAAAAGAAGTGAGAATGTTCACAGACTCAAGGGCAGCCATGACCAGCAGGTGTTCACGGGGCTGCCTCTGTAACACAGAGCAATACCACCCTTCTGAATTTTGTTAAGAGGTCCCCCCATAGGGTTGTAAATTGACCTTAGATGAGAGGTCAGAGTATTCAAAGTAGAATCTAAGTCCTGCATCCAAAACTGTGGTACTGAAATGGATTAATAAAGCTGATGTCTTTGGTCTGTCTACTCTGTGGGTAAGCAAAGATGAAGACCTTTCAAGATGTTTTGCCTTGGTGTTTTTGTCTAATCTATAGGTAAATAAAGACTTGAAGATTTTCAAGTCTCACTTCTTGACCTTTTTTTCTTGAACACAATTGAAATATATTTTATGACACTTTAAACAAAGATAAGTAGATCTCATTTGGCTACTTGAAGATTCTACAGGAGACGAGTGTAGTTGTCCTTTTTCTTGGTTTCATTTTCTTTAGTTATCTTTTGCCTTACTGATACCTCTTGAGATTTTCAGTGCTTAAGCTGAAATGTAGTTCAGTTTACGTTCTAAATCTAAGGAAGGTTATCCCAGCAGATAATTATTTATCTCTGCAATTGGAGTGTTCTGTGTATTTTACTCATTTTTTAATACCACGGAGTCAAAAACACTTAACTGAAGGGTTCCGGAAATGCCTATATCGATGCTGCCAAATACTTATTATTTGAATGTATCAACAATCTTTTCTGGCCCTGTGCTACAGTCAGAGCTGTGTGATTGTGGAAAGTAAACAACTGGAGTACCTATGCAGGGAGCAAGAGTTAGAGGTAAGCACTTTCTGTTTGGTTTTTTCCTCTCTCAGGCCATGCACTAGATATACTGTGCTGTGCACTAAGCTGCTGCAGCTAGACAGCTGAACCAACATATTTCAGGGCAGTATCATATAACTGAGTGCTGATACGAAAACCCACTGGACAGGATGAATCAGCTTCCATTTATTTGCAAATTGGCAAAACGTCATGTTCTTCCTCTGCTCTTCCTCTATGAAACTTTTATCCATCTTTCCCACTGCTCTTTAGCAAATAACAGTGTGTCCCGATAGGCAGCAACAGGAAAGTTTCAAAGCAAGATACCGACTGATTTGTCAGCTGCCTTGTTCGGCACCGAGGCAGTGAGACACAGGATGCAGTTTGCTAGGCGTTGGCACCAAGGAGAATTTTCCTCCTTGTAATCTGGCAAAATGCCATATCTCCTCACCAAAGAGATTGAAACAAAACATACTTTTCCTTATCATTATGCAAGAATTAAAATAATAAACTGTTTTGAGATCTTGGCAAGCGTCGATTTGGATTTTAATCGACTCTAATAATCTCTTACGTAAAGTAATAATTAAATCACTTTTAATTAAATCACTTCTTGCTAACATGGCTGTAGGATCCCAGGCCCAGGCTGGGAAGCTGCATGGCCAAGGAAGGCAAGCCTCTGCTTTGAATTCAGTGTCATGGGCAAATGGCTGGCTGTGTTAGACTTTTCTCCTTCCTCTAACTACACTTTTATGAAGCTTCATTTTAGGTCTGCTACAGTATTTTTTGTATGTCAGAGCGAGAATTTTGGGTGTGTCAGAGACAGGAACAGGAGCAAAGGTCAGGCGGGGCGGCAGGTAGGGATCGTGGCTGGTAAGTATGCCTGCAGGGAGGATATTTGTATGAGCTGATGGTATTTGGCTTGGGAGGGGAAGTGACAGTGTTCTTTGGTTGGAGTGTTGACATGGCAATACTTACCACAGTAGCTAGGCTCTGTTGAACCTGTGGGAAATGGTATTTAAAAATTAGTCCTCATTTATACTGATTTCTGTTTTTCCTTTTATTTCTTCAGTGCAATACAGAGCAATAGCTTTGGGGTGCAGAGGAATTAGAAGGGGACAGAAGAGAGGTCAGAGTGTAAAAGAACAGGACATTGCAAAAAGGCTACCAAGCAAAATGGTTACAGTAAGTAAAATGCGAGAGGAGGGTGGCTAGAGTCCTCTTGCCAGCAGACAGCCTGTCCCAGCACTCAGCAAAATAGTAGCAGTCAACCAGAAAGGCATCCAGTCAACTTGGAAAGGCATCCAGACTGTGGGCTGTGAAAGGTGAGAGCTGGGAGGTTCTTCCTTTTCAGGCAGATAAGTTTCAAAAGCTACTGCTTTTGTCAGTTTTCAGCTGATAAAAAAATCTGTATGCTGTTATTAAGCCTGTATGATCCTTGGGAAACGTGACAAAAAAGGCTTAAAACTTACTATGAATTTTCAGATATATTTTGAATGTGTATTTGGTACATGTAGTTTTTACAACTTGTCTCTGTGATACGCAATAAGAAGATAAATAAGAAAGTATCCACAGGCAATGGAGGTGGCTCAGCAGAAACAGTAGCAAATTCTGTGGAAAAGCTCTGTGTGCTGTGTGCTCTGCTGGGCCTGTCCTTGAGTTCCTGTGTGGGCGAGTTTCTGATACTGGCTGACTGCAAGGTTGGTTCAGTAAAGCTGCAAAAATACGGGAGTTTGCAAGTTCTGCAAGAACCAGGAAGAATTTAAATGTTCATGAGGAGATACCAAAGTGGCTGTGGTAGGACTTTCTTCACTGAGGAACGGAGTAATTCGACAAGGAGGAGTAAGGACAGAGCACTGTGAACTCTGCAGACCAGTGTCACTAGCAGAAATAACCCACTCCTTTGAATCATAGCAAAGTAAGAATAAGAAACTAAAGAGTAGCACAGAATGAGCTTAGCATGGAGTGATTTCTGTGCTCAGGGTAAAAAAAACCTGCCAGACTCTGAACACCTGGGCAGCATCTAGTCCTTTGAAAAGATCCTTTAAAAGGAAGGAGAAATGCCATTGTGTTACTCATAGCACCAGGTGCGTTTGAAGGAAACTGAGCTTACCTTTTCATTTCTGGTCTGATGAAGAAGAATTTTGATTTTATTTAAGAGGGACTTTTTTTTTTTTTCTTTAAAGGGGATATATCTGCTAGTGTAAGTTTTTCCACAAGAACTCAGCTCAGGAGTTTTCTGTGTTTTCTAACTCATATTCAAGAGAACTAATGTTTTAGCTGTCTAGATACGGTAAACACTTCTCATTCCTTCCGCTTCCAACTAGGGGAAAATAGTAGGGAAAGGATTTGAAGGAATTATTTCTTAGAAGGGGAGAGGTAGATTTGGTGGTCATTGCTAAGATTGTGGTTTAATGGGTTTTGGTGTTATTGGAGAGCTGGCTATTTTGGAAAACGTGCCTGTACTTTGGATGGCTACTCTAGAATCTGTTTTTTACTAAATTCCTAAATTAGGAATTAAAACCAGATGCAGCACAACATTAATTAGTCTCCACGTACTTTCCCTTGTCACCATGCAGTCCTCCTATGAGAGCTGTATGCCAGAAAGGCAGGAAGAGGGCAGTCTCACCACAAGCAATTCCATTTTACTGGAACAGAACCTAATTCCCAAGTTTCTTCCCAAATACAACCATGTTAAATAGAAGACCTATTTAGGATTGCATAACTGCTTTTATAGTATTAGAGAAAACTACATGGAAAAACTACAGTAGTAGAGCATTTGTGTTTCTAGCTCATCTCTATATGATTTTCTTTCCTTTTCTGTTAATCTAATACTGATACAACTGTACAATCAATTTTTCTCTTCCGTACATTTTTTTCTCATTTTCTCATTTGTTGTTTCTCTTCCTGAGTGAAATGAGTGGAGTCAGCTTGACAGAGCTAGCCAGCTTTCTGTAGACCAGGGGCATGTGATTTGTGGCCTGTAGTTGGGAAACCACTGGTATTAAGTTGTTCATGAGATCTGCTTCAGCAGCATGATGGCTAGAGAAGGATGTCAGCCCTCAGGAGGGGCCAAGCTGGATGCAGTGCTGAGGAGTGGGAGAGAAATCCTGTAGCTGGCTTGACCACTGGCTGCTCAAATCACTCAAAACTCTTCTTCGAAACACTGATCTTCCTGGAGAATTAATTATAGACTCTTTCGATTACTCTTTGCCCTGCTCTCTGACTTGATGCTGAGAAAACAGTATCTCTGTCCAGTTTATTGCTAGTTTATATAAATATCTGCTAGATTATGTGATAGAACCTAGATAGAACCTGTGATATACCTGCTAGAACAGGTGATACAAACTTCATTTTGAAGCAGCATTTCTGTTTTCTGCAGCCTGCTTACTTGCTAGGTAGAGATATTTAGATCTCTCTGTCAAGATGTTCCAGTTAGCTGTTTCCTAGAGGCTGCTGCTCCTTGCAGACCTTGCCTGGCCACTCTTCAAGGTGCAGGATGGGGCTGGGGCTGCTGGGACTCTGAGCCCTGCTGGACACTGAAATACTGCTGGGCAGCACACGTTGATAAATTCATGGAAAGGCTAGGATCAAAGACTTGGAGTGTGGGAAGCAGCCAGCTGGGGAATGAAATCAGAAGCCAGTTCAGCAATCCACTTTTTCAAAAGGAAGAAAATGAGCCAGCTAAGAGCTTTCTGAGGGAGCCAAAGCAGAGGCCAAGGGAAAGAAAGGGAAGAAAACTTGATGTCAAACTGCTGCCTGCATGTAAGATCCCAAGCTTGCTTCCTCTCCCGCTGAGGTTGATGGGGACATACCTAAGTGGAGTTGGTGGTGTGAAAAGCCCTGTCCCTACAGGAGGGAAGGGGACCTAATGAAAGACCCTTGTGGCTGCTTGTGGTGCAAGGTGAGGTAACTGGGGAGCTGTGTACTGAGTGTAAAGGTCTTCCCTGCCTTGGTATAGTAAGAGACCAAGGCATCTGGTGAGGTCCAGGTGTCCATGTCCAGCTCTGTTTGTAGGGAAGGTTTCCATTTGTGTTCTTATCCTGAAATGGGGAAGAAAGACTTCTTTGGCTGGAGGCCGGGTCATTTCACAAGGCTGGAAGAGACCAAAACATCCTAGATGAAATCTCTTACGTGGCAGCACTAGGTGCTGGAAAGTTACTTTCATAGATGTTACATATATTGCAGTGTTTCGTGGAATTGCTGTTCAAGATAATTTGGTGTATGTCTCATCTGTATTTTTGCAGCCATAAAAGCTACTCTTAATTTCACATGAGATATATGGAACCATTAGAGCTATGCAAAAAAAGGAAAAGATAGCATGACAAAAATAACCACCAAAAAACCCCGAACCTAAAGGAGCCTTCATTTAAAGGTAGCAGACTACTTTTTAATTGAGGGACTTGCAAGTTTTTCTCAGAAGGAAGAGGTGGGACTTGCCTTGTTTTGCCCAGATAATGACTCACATGCCAGTTTAATTCAAAGGGGAATAAAATTTAATTGTCTGTCTTTCCTCCTATACAGAACATTTTAATGTACTTTGATTTCTCAGGGTATATTTCATAAAATAAATGTTGAACAGTTCTGCCTAGTCTTCAGAGGCAGAATCCTGAAGGTGTGCAAGGACACCAAGTGCTGGTCTCCCAGCTTCCAAATTCCTCAGGAGCCAGAATCTGGTTAAGTCGTGTCACTTGACTGGTCTGTTTATTGTCTTCCATTTTCAACATTCTTCCCTTGACCTGCAGTATAAGTTTATGAACTCCATTACAAATTCCAGTGCTGCAGGTCAGTAGGTGGTGTAGAGGTTTTAAGTAATTCTGGGCTGGTGTGGTGTGGGGGTAGATTGGGGTGTGTGATTGAATCAGACTCAAGTTAGGTGTGGTTTATCTTGATTTTACTCAATAGAACTAAAACAAATGACAGGGAAAATATCCTAATATAATTGTAATCAACTTTTGTGAGGTATGGACAGTTGGTGCCAAAGTTATGGTTACAGGAAATTGAAACATTAATGAAATTCAGTCTTGGAGATGAATTTGTTCTTGACCTTTAAGTGAACAATAATTTCCAGGATAATTGAATTAGTATATATTTGTAAATAATTTTCAAAACTCATTGCCAAACAGTACCTTTATTTCAAAGGTTTATTTCGAAGCCTATGAACATTTTAAACACCGTACTTTTTTACTGTAAACTACTGCTGCAGGGAGAGGTTTTCACATCTATATTAATAAAGAGCAGTTGAACCAAAAATCTGCTCTCCCACACCCTGCCTTTTGCTGAAGGCTTGGGCAGCAAAATTTTTTTGTGCCAGGGAACTGCAAAAGGACAGTGGCTCTTCTCTCTCCGTTCTCCTTGGATTTGAAATCCAGACTGTTCTGTTTCTTGGTTTTATGTGAACTTGAACCATTTGTGGGTTGCCAGTTAGAAGGGAAGAAAATACATCTCATCACATGTTCTCAAATCTGTATGGGGCTAAACCTGCTGTTTCTGTAGGGCCAATTATAATGTAAATTTTTTTTAAAAAGTGACTTGCCATCTGGTATTTGAAAGTTGATGCCATAGTATTGTTTCTGCTCCATTTGTCATCCCATTACTCCGTAAAGATTATGGGTAGATATAAGGAAATAGAAAATAAGTCATACAAATTAGAGTTACAATCTTTTGTAGCAAGGGCAAAAGCCAAAGAGTAGATAAGCACTGTGGTCATGAATTGTAGGTGTACAATATACTGAACTGGGTTGCCTTCTTAGTAATCAGTATCTTCTCTTGAGCACCTTGATGGAAATCTTCTGACACAAAAACTGCAGCACTCAAACGCAGTGTGCTCCATGTTTCTTGGAGTCGAATGTATTGCATTAAAACCTTTACAGTCATTATGGAGCTTTTAATATCTAGTACTCTAAGTTTTAGCTTCAGGACATTGTTGCAGCACACACCAAGCAGATACCACACTTGATCCCAGAGGTGTGTGTGGGTTTATGTGTGTGTGCATGGCGTCTGTGCAGGTATGTTGGTTTGAGCAACATTCACGTCTGGGTGGATTGGCTCTTTTGAAGTATTAAAGGAATTAGTATGAGTAGATGAGAAACTTACTTTTACTTTTGAGATATAGCAACATCAGAAACTCTGTTTTCTCCCAAATTTGCATTTTCCTTAAGCATGAAGTAATGGCAGAGTATTGGCAGTGACACCTCTGCCTGCGCAGCGCTTTTCCCATGGGTGTTTATTTCTGTGGATTTGGCTTCCTTGGGCATCTCCCCGCTGCTCCTCCCGCTCCCCCTGCCCCGCCCATCGCTCACGGTCCATGACTGACATCTTCTGGTGGCATTTCCATACTGCACAGCAGCGTGGACGGCAGCTAATGAGGAACATTATAGGGCCCTAGAGTGTAAAGAAACCTATAACTGCTTTCGTGAAATTGTCATACTAAGGTTTGTTTCATAACCCTCAGAATCACTGTCGTTGTGTTCTGCTTCATCACCTTATTTACGTATTCAAAGTATCGCTCAGATTCTTTATTTGCATCATTACTCTGGGTTTCCTTTGCAGAATTCTTGAGTTTGATGACATTTTAAAAAAGGTGGCGGGGGGGGGGAGCATTTTAAAAAATAAGTATCAAATAGATAAGATGCATTTAAACTGTATTGTGAAGTCTAATGAATTTTTAAAATATGCTTGGCCTCTAACCTGCACTTTGGGACTACTGTCATATAACAGCAAAGCCTCATAACAGAACAGGCTTTAGATTCTCATAAGTACAATTTCCTTCAGTGAAGCTTAAAGCAATGTTTTTTGGATGCTAAACCACTGCCTCTGATATTTCCCAGGAATTTACTGAGCTTCTGTGCATATGTGCATGAAGCAGTGGGAAGATAGGTATGTGTGTAATTTAAAAGAAGCTTGTGGTTTTGTTTACAGGAATTACATTCTAGTCCTTCATCTCCATTCCTCTCTGCATTCCTTTCATTCAGGAACTCAGACTGTTTACATGGTCTGCTTCCCTGGCATTATGCTAAACCCTGGATAGAAAGATGATTTCTCCAAAGGGGTCTGCATGAGAAACTCCCCCCAGATGAATGGTCTGTGTGGAGAGCTGGTGGGAATTTAAAGATCAAGGCTGCCAGCATTAGCATGGGGTGTTTGGCAGCAGTCCTGAAACAAGGGCTGTGGCTCATGCTCCAGAAGCCTGCTTGCTTCTTTCTGTGTTAGAGGATATGGTGTCCTTGGGCCTGCCACACACCATAGCCACTTGCCAGCTGTGTTTGTTCCTTGAGTTTCTTTAAAGTAAACAAAATCTAAAACACTTTCTCCTCCCAACTCTGACTCCTTGAGCAGGCAGTCCCAACCAGAGCTTTGTGTGGTTCCCAGCTGTGCCCCTCCTGCCCTTCAGTACAAGGAACCTTCAGGACTGCTGGCACTGTCCTGCAAGAGCTTTCTCATAATTTTAAGTAAGTGAGGTATCCAACCTTGTTCTTCCTTTGGGCTGCCATTAATTTTTGAGTGCTCTCCCTGCATGTGTTGGCCTGAGTGGACAGAGCTGCCTGTGGCACTTCTGCACAGTGTCCACCCCTTGATGGTACGTGTGGTCTTCAGAGCTCCATATGCAGTACAAGTTGAAGTATCCTTCCAGGCACTTTCCATGTCATATTAAAAATATTTTTAATTTTTTCCCACACTGTTTGCCTTCCTGAACATCCTCAAATGCCTAGTGAAGATTGTTCAGAACACACCTATTTTCTGCTCCTCACAGAAACCTGAGGCTTTCTTTTCGGACATGGTCTTCCCTGAAATGAAACTAATTACTGAGACAACAGAGTTGTGGGTGAGCATTTCAAATAACCTGTCTGGTTTCACCTTTTTTTGGTACGTCTATTTTGAGTACAACCTACAAATCATTAAAAGCATAGGCCCTAAAATCCAAAGCTGAGATAATGCCCTCTCCTACTAAAAGGATAATCCATCTCCTCTCTCTTTCTGTTGCTCTGATGTGGTTTTGATCAGATTGATGTGACCAGCACTTAGTGAGGCTTTACAGCTCTTGCCATTACATGAACTTGAGAGAGCATGCTGTGCTGAATGGGGCCAGCACTGAGAGGGGTTCCTAAACCCCTGCACAGCCACTTCAGAGCTGAGTGCCAGAGCAATGCTTTGTCCTGTGCAGCTTGTCAGAGGGCAGCTCTGAATGGTTTGGGAGAGATTTATTTTGAAACCGGCATTAAACTGAGGTGCCCACTTACAGGTTTCTGGTGGTGCCTGAATGACAGTGTAGTCACTGGAGCTCATTTAGAGAATGATGCTGCTCCCAAGGGCACAGACCCACTGCCCTATGCATGGAATTGTTTCACTCATCAAATTTCTGCTGCGTGTACTTGAAATTAAGTAGCAGCTACACTTATAGACAACTGTATGTGGTTACCTATAGTCAGATGTCTTGAGCCAAATCCCCACCCTCAGCAGAAAGGGATCATCTTTTTTTAGCATCCAGAAGTACCAGAATTTTCTAAAGAAAGTATTTTCCAAATTGCCTTCCTGGACAAGTCATTTTAGTTCTGTGCAGTCAGTAGGTAGCCCTGTCAGAAATCCAGTCCTCTTCCTTTGTATGGAAAAGAGATTTTGAAAACAATTTATAAATATTATTGAAGGATTCTTATAAATTATGTAATACCTCTAAAAACGTTCATAACTGTAGCCCCTGGATACTCAAAACCATGTCAATTCAGCTCCAGCATGAACTCTAGAACTGGAGAATTTCCTGAGAGTTGTAACACATTAATTTCTCTCAAAATACTCAGCAGCATCCAGAGCAGGTTGAAAAATTTTCCGCCTTCTTTATGAAAGATGAATCTGTGGTCAGGCAGTTTCCATGACTGCATATGTAGATACAGAGTAAATGCATTTCCCTTCAGTTTTTTTCATGTGGTATTTTACAGTTGATTTTTGTATATTTTCAACTGGGTAGGAGGAAGAAATACAGCTGTTGATTTGAGTGACTTCTGAGCTGAGTGAGAAATAGTCTTAGTCCTCACTAATTTTTACTGGCTGATTCAGAAGACCACATTTTATACACCTGCCAGGGTCAGAAACTGCACAGTGCTGCAGTTAACACACCTGGGTTGCTCTCTGCTTTCCTCATCTTCCACAAAGTGGAGCTACAGCTGCACTAAGAGAAGGGAATGTGGGAAAAACAATTTAAGCATAAGGAGATAATACTCTGCAGTGAAAAAAAAAATAGTTGAAGCTTGACAGCTGAAAGTGAAGGAGAGATAATTCATCAATCTAGCTTTGCAATGCGCTAGATCCAGAAATCATAGAGGCTTCTCATCTTAATCCATCTTGAGTGAGCAATGAAGTGCGTGTACGGCTTGTACATGGCATACACTTGCTTTACCTTGGCACAAGCCTTACTGGGGATGTGCTTCTTGTGGGAGGCAGAAGTTGGTTTTCAAAACTCTGATTTCATTTACAGGTGGAAACGTGTGGTGCTGTGTACCGCAACGCTGAGTGGTCATGAGTGCTTTCTGCTGTAACTACCCACAAGCAAGCAGCTTGGTGAGATCTCTAACAACTCCTCACTGATGCTTTACAGCTGAGTGAGAGTGCCCAGATGTTCTTGAGGTTTGAGCTGTGTCAGAACCAAAACTCTAATCACTGCTGCAGCCCTGTGTGGCCCTGTGTGACCTGAGGTTGGGTAAGTGGCATTCAGTTGCTGCCTACAGAAGTATAATAATGCTTACCACCTCATTAGCAAAATAATTCTTTAGCTATGATGGGCAAGGTTAATACAACACATTCAAAGTAAGTTCCTAATTAGGGAATTAATGGCCTTGTTAATATCTGACTCTGCTACATATTACCTACACAACTGTTTTCCTCAAATTCTCAGAGATTGAAAGATTTTAGGTTCCTTATTACGTGGAACAGAGGGAGCAGACACATGAATTACATAGGATTCCCTGAAAAAAGGCCAGTGAGAGGTAAAACCTGATGATCACAATGTAGCATTCTGCCAATCAGGCCATTAAGTACTTAATTAGCTCCTAAGCACACAAGAAGTTCAATTAACTGGGATAGTAAACCTGACCGAAAACCAGCTGCAGCTGTGGTTGGAATCAGAGAAGATTTCAAAAATGCAGCTGTGGACTCTAAAGCAGAAGAGACAGTATATTGAACTGTGGGGTACAGATAAAGGCAGTGTTTCCCCCAATTTTTATTGACAAAAACAGCACAGAGGATGGGTTTGCCAACTCATGCTCACTGATGAAGGTGAGAAGCTTGATGGGTGATGGAGTCATGGGACTCAGGAGACTCATCAAAGGGTAGTTTGGGTTGGAAGGGACCTTTAAAGGTCATCTAATCTGACTGCCCTGCAGTGATGGCATGGGATCCAACCTGACCTTGAATGTTTCCAGGGATGGGGGATCTGCCACCTCTCTGGACAACCTGATCCAGTGTTTCACCACCCTCACTGTAAAAAATTTTCTTGTATCTAGTTTGAGTCTACCCTCTTTCAGTTGAGAACCCTACCCTGTCCAATTGCAACAGGCTCTGCTAATAACTCTGTCCTCATCTTTCTTGTAAGTCCCTTAAATATTCAAAAGTCACAATTGGGTCACCCCATAGCATTTTCTTTTCCAGGCTGAACAATCCAAATCCTCTCAGCCTTTCCTCATAGGAGAGGTTCTTCATCCCTCTGATCATCTTTGTAGCCTCCTCTGGACTGACTCCAACAGGTCCATGTCCTTCCTGTGCTGGGGATCCCAGAGCTGATGCAGCACTGCAGGTGGCGTCTCACCACAGGGCAGGATCCCCTTCCTCACCCTGCTGGCCAGGCTGCTTTGGATGCAGGCCAGGACACAATTGGCTTTCTTGGCTGTGAGTGCCTGTTGCCAGCTAACGTCCAGCTTCTCCTTCACCACTATTCCCAATTCCTTCTCGGCAGGGCTGCTCTCAATTCTTCCATCCCCCAGCCTGTATTAATACTGGGGCTTGCCCCAACCCAGGCGCAGCACCTTGCACTTGGCCTTTTTGAGCCTTGTGATGTGCCCATGGGCTCATTTTTCCAGCTTGTCCTGTCCCTCTGGACGGCATCCCATCCCTTGGTTGTGTCAGCTGCACCACTGAGCTTGGTGTTCTCTGCAAACTTGCTGAGAGTGCTCTCAATTCCACTGTGTCCATCATTGATGAAGATATTAACCAGTACTGCTCCCAGCACAGACCCCTGAGGGACACCACTTGCCACTGATCTCCATGTGGATATTGAGCTGCTGACCACTACCCTCTGGATGTAACCATCCAACCAATGCCTCATTCACCTAACAGTCCATCCATCAAATCTGTATTTCTTTAATCTACAGAGGATGCTGGACATCCTTACAGTACAGATCCTCAGCTCCTTGCTGTTATGTTTACCAGTAAACTTCTGACCTCCCTCCCTTGAATGCCTTTTAGCCCGAGTGGGGAGGAAGGGGATGCAAAAGGGGCTGATGCAAAATCCAGTTCTGTACAAGCTGAAGTCAGCTGCTCCTCATCAGGACCCTCCTTTTTCCATCCTGCAAAGTCTGGTGAAAGAGAAGACCTGACTTTGTCTTTGCTACACACACTGTACTTTTCAAACATTGGAACACTGCCTGCATCTGCAGACTAAGAAAATAGCTCACTGCTCCTTACAAAGTCCTTGGTTTCTGTTATTACACCTTGGGCTGAGTCTGGACAGTATTCTCCAGGCAATCTCTGGGAGCCAGGTGTTATGAATCAGTTATTTTGTGGTATTATCCAGATCAGTAATTTCCAATGCAGGATTTTTTTTTCCCCTTGATGAGTACCCTGTGGCTGTGTTACCAGACATGTTGAATCATGTTGCATGACAAGGAAGAGACCATGTCGCTGCTAATAAGACCATATTCACTCCATAGATAACTGTTTTAGATAATTAACAGGATCAAATGTTTTCATTATGTTCCAAGTACTTCAGATGAAAAGGATACAGTTTTTGCAGGATTTTGAAAATTACCTAGCTCTGCAAACCATGTCACAGTAAGTAGCTGTTCTACTATGTGGGAAACATATTGTTAATGAGATGATCAGGAAATGGCATTAATCTTTTCTCTCCTTTTTTTTTTTTTTAATTAATTTAAGGAAGAGTATTGCAATCTTTAAGGAAATGAAGATCCAGATGCTTTTGAGTAAGATGATTTGGCTGATGATATTATATTTATCAAATTATGTCAATGATAATTTCAGATTTGCAGTGTTAAAAGATATGGATCTTTAAGCCCTTTGCAATGGCTGCAGAATTTAAATAGCTTGCATTTGCACTGTAGTAATTCCCAGATGCCCAGATTGTGGACCAGAAGTCTGTGTGCTACAAACACTAGGAAAAGTGAGCAAGGCAGCAGTGTGGGTATGAGTGAAAGAGGAGTGTGGTATATGCCATGTAATGCACTCATCAAGGAATGCTGTGCTGCTGCTCACATGTGGAGGAGACCTAATGTGAGGTGCTGGGGAATGCACTGTGCCAGTGCATCCTTGTGTTTAGCAGCTGCTAGTCAAGGAACATGATGCGTAATTGTGTGGGGATGTGAAATATTTTGTCATGAAGGAGCTCCTCATCTATCCCTGAACATATCAAGAGTGTGGAGGATTTATGGAGCTGTCACCTAGGAGATAATGAATGCACACACATACAAAAGAGTGAAGACATTATAAAACCTTTACCCAGGCTGGCAGGAGAATGGAGTTGCCTGATAATGCTTTTAAGTTGCTTATTCTTTCAATGCATTTTAAAATCTAGATTGCAGTGAAGTTGACTTCTGCGTCACTTGGATTGACATTCTACTTAGTATTTGCTGTCTATTCAGTGTCATGTAAATTTTTCTCTAATATCTGAGAGTGGGTGTGGGATAGTGGTCTGAAAAAAATTTTTCTCCTCATGAGATGTCTTAAAAAGAGAATGTGAATCAAACCAGCCTAAGTCAGGTCATGAGCAGGGACAGTTCTCCTAGCATGTGATCAGAGAAGTATTAGTGCTGCCAGCTTCAAAAAAAGCAGGGAGGAGGCTGGTGAAGCTCATGTGCAGTCCTTACTGATTGTTCAGCTGCCTGGGTTATACTGTAGTGGGTTTGTGTTATGGTGCCAGGCAGGGAGAGTATTCTCTCTCTCTTAGGGAAAAGGTTCAGGAGGTTTCATGAAGGCACTTGAGATGATGAAAGTTGCGGTGGAAACTGATGATGAAAGTCATAGTTTGAACTGATTTATAATTTCTGGTGCAGGGGAAAAAAAAGGCCTTGGTTTCACCCAGTCCATAATATTTCTTCTCCATTAAAAGTGCTACTACACTTCTTTGGAGTGCTGGTGTGACTCACCATTGCTAATAAGTTCTAGAATATGATCAAGAAAAAAGTCTACCCTACACGGCCTAGGTACAGAACATAGGTTTTATGCTGTGGGATGTGAATGAAACACTGTAGCATCTTTGAAGTTTATATTCTGAAACAAATATTAACTGGTTGCAAAGGCTCTTGCAACTCAGTGTTTTTCCCTGAACCCATGTTCCTAGGAGATTGTTAGGCACCAATTGTTGCAGAATAGTTGAATAAAAAGAAAGTTAAGAAAGTTGGAAAGTTGGCTAGGCAGAAGTGGAGCATGGGAAGCATGAGAAAAATCAACAAGGGAACAGCTTGTACTCAGTAAATACAACAGAGTAGTGAACATGGGACCGAAACTTCAGTTAGAAGAGATCTTATAGCTCTATTGACAGAACAGTGACATAGGGAAAGACAAAAACATGGAAGACCTTGTGAATTGGGGCTATACTCTGAGAGAGAGAGAGATTTGGTCCCCTGATCTGCAAGTGATTTCTTTTTCTTCCTGTATTTTTGCCAGTTTATTCCTGTGTTATCTGTACTTCAAAAAATGTCAATTGGAGAAGCGTGCCTGCTTTTCTTGCTTGCTGTCATTGCATTACTAATTACTGCAGATTTAATTATGGTCACGGTGCTCAAACCTTTCAGGCAGCTATTTGTTTGTGTTAAATCCGAGGAGTGAGAGCATTAACCAATTCTCCTCATGACTGGGTTGGAGTGGGAGAGGTAATTCTTTCTATTAGGAAAAATGGTTGTTTGGAAGCATGAGCAAAGCAACAGCAATAACCTGAATCTTCTCAGGTTTTTATTCTGGAGACTTGGAAGGCTCAAACACAAGACAGTATGCAACTTAGGCAGGACTCATCTTCACTCTGGTACACATCTGTAGCGATGTACTTTCATGGACTTTTTCTGTAGTATAGTAGAACTCTGGGTAGCTAGGATACATATTTACTCATTAGCCCTACATTTTTTTTTTACTGTTCATTTATATTGTCTCCATAAGTATCTTTGTTTCCCTCAGGATATTTTTAGATTTACTTTTCAGAATTTCTTTCTGCCAAGGACTCCCTCTAATCCTTTTTATACCCTGTGTTCCAACTACAGATACTTACCTGATTCAGCTGCTCTGGAAAACTTTTTACGCTACACCAGACTATATGACAGCTTTTAATGGGATAGTATTTTCCAGTTTTCCAATAGGTATTTTCCAAGGTTTAGTCTGATCTTTGAAAAGCACTTTGAGGCATTTGCATGGTGGGTGTGATGTCTCAGTGGCAGCAGTCCCACACTGAAATCTGGAAGCATCCTGGCACCTGTGCAATGCTGCACTGAGACACAGAGCATGTTGTCCATGTGTGAAGTGTGTCTACAAATAAACATTTCCCAAATAACATATATTATGGTTCAATATGTATATGAGGATTGTAATTTGATCATCCTTTGTGTAATCCCAGTTCATCAAAAGCTTTCATTACCTTCTTAGAGACTACTGAGAAGACAAACCTATTTTTCTGGAACTAATTCCTGTATAAAAAAAGAGGTTTTGCCTTCATTTGTCTTAGTGGCTTGACTAACTCTCTTACCTTCTCATTTGAGATAATCTTTAGAGATATTTTTTGTACTACTGTTCAAAAATCTCTCCAAAATATTTGTGTGATCACTAACATACGAGTTGAAGTGCTTGTCTGGGTACTTTATTCTCAATATATGAAATTAGAGATGGCCTCATAATGTAGATTTGTTCCAGCTGAAATAATTTTAAGCCACAGGTAAATTTTGTCAACTCATTCATCTGTTTTCTAGATCACTAATAAATGTTCATCTGCAACAATGAACCTCTTTAGCACCTCACCCTTAATCATACACTATGTTGAAATTCGACCATTTAATCTTCATTTAATCCATGAAAGGGACTCTATGAGTCACTCTGATTACTTAATTTCCTTGATAGCCTTCCATCAGAGCTTTTATCTATTAATCAGTGTCAGATCATGCTGTATGGCTGGAGAGGAGTAAGTGATACTAAAGCCAAATAACAATTTAGCCACTTATTATTTATTTTGAAGAGCTGGTTTTAGAATTCTTAAAACTAAGCTAAGCAATAGAAGCAACCTTGTATTTGAAAGAAGAAAATATATGAGCTGCTTTGAGTCTGAATGTTACAGGAAAAAAAAAAGGATGCCATGAAGAAAGAAAACATCTTGAGCAGTTTCATGAAGAAAAAAGCCATTTTGAGCAGGATGCAAGCTACTGAGTCTCAGTCTGTCTTTCACCAGAACAAGTGGATGAGACCGTTTCTGACTAAGTGCGAAATAATTGACTTCAGCGTTGCATTCTGGCGTCCAACCTGTCAGGCTTTCAATCAGCATTTACAGCCAGGAATCCTCCTCCTTGTGATGAATGGTCCAAGGGAGAAGACAAATATAGCCTGAGCACTATCTGGAACTCTTCAATGACAGACCCATGTCACGGTTTTGGAACAAATTCTTGGTGCCAGTGGGCACTGCTGCTTCTTAGAAAATTCTGAGTCAGGAAACCTTCTAGGCTCAGGTACGTGTTTGTGAGCCCAATGGATAAAAGAACTGTCTCTGGGCTCAGGGGGAATGCAAGCAGCCATAGGACTTTGCAGGAAAAATCTTGATTAGGGGAGCAGAGACTATTTTGCTGCTTTTGTGCGTTGGTCTTTTGTTTATGAGGAGAACTGGTGTCAGCTCCATTTGGTGCAGTAACATCAGTGCATCATCGCCTACTGTGTGCTCTCTTTGTTGTAAGTAATAAGACAGTGTACAAAGATGTGAAATTAAATGTGAGCTGTCAAACTGATGAGATTGGTTCTGTCAGAAAATGAAACTCTTAATTTGGTAAGGTAGGTGTATTTTTTCTGGCTAAATGGCTGTTCAAAATCTCAGCATGTTATCACACAGTGCATGCACAGAAAAAGGCTGTGCTAGCTGTACCCTCCACCTTCACCCCAGAAGTGTGGAAGAGCTGTCTTCACTTCCCCTATTTATTTGGCCTCTTTATAAGCTCCATGAAGGACATCTAGATCATCCCCTAGTTTGTAGAACTTCATTTTTTAGGTTGAATACAGCATAATCTTGACATACATCTCTTTGTATGGCTCTTGTGTCTGAAAGTGTTTTCTGCAGGTGTTGGTCACAAAGTACTACACAGAGTTAGTGTCCTCTGTACCAGTTTGTCATGTTTGGAACTACTTTTTGATGCAATATTAAAAGTATTCTCTGTATTGAAGATAAAGATTTAATGCATATAAGGTAAAGGTTATGAAGGCTGCTTGGCTGTGTAAAATTTTGGTGGTATGTCACAAAACGCCCTTTTCTATACTTTCTTTAATGCCTGGATTAACACCAGTGCTTGAACTGAAAATTGGGACTGGACGTGCATTTGGTAGGTTCATGTTCTGAAAAGCAGGTCAGTATGTGTAAAACTGAACTGGCAGCCTGGAGTAGAAATGTTAAAGCATAAATAAATAAAAAAGGGCTTGTTAGAGTAATCAAAAATAAACTGTTTTAATTCTTGCTTTGCATAACTAGCAGGCAATTAACTTTCATTGACTCATGATGTGAAAAGTGATCGAGAGACAGATACTTTGCTTTGGTAACAGTCTGACAGTTGGGAAGAATGTTTTTCTTGATAGTTGATTAGGGGTTAAATGAGCTGAATAAAATTGGTAATTTTTGCTGCTTTCCCCACTTAGTGTAACAGCTATTATATGAAGCATTTTTCCTTACATTAGTTGTAATGACTGACTTGAACTGATTACCCTGTTGAAAGAACAGGTTTTGATTGACAAAGATGTCTTCTTGGTATTTTTAAGATCTGCAAAAATGGCTATAGAACCTGCAATACCTTCTGCTTGCTGCCCCCTTCCCCCCTAGTTTAAGCACTTACTTAATGATTTTTAATTTACAAGAGGTTTAATTTTATGGTCAGCTTAGAAGTAGCACTTGGGTGTGGTTAAGGATTTTAACCTACTTGGATGTAGGTTAAAATACACCATCCCTCCAAACTTCAACCACAGTTCTAGCACAATTGCCTGGAAGAATACTGATGTATAGGCGAAAACTTGGGAGTTTTTGCTGTGGTCATGTTTTGATAGAGGATGATGGTTTTTGAGGCAAATAATCAGGCTCCTGGGTAAACAAGGTAATAGTGCTTCATCTGCAGCAGAGGTGGAGAATTCATCTACTGGAGCGCTGCTGGCTGTGACTGTCTTACTGATGAAAGCAGCTTTTCACAGCCCCTCGAACCGTGCTGTGCTATTTCACTTGTGACACTTCAAAGTAGGTGATTGTGTGAAAGTCCTGGAGTGAAATGGCTTTTGAAAATTTTAGATCAAAAGAGAAATGCCAGAACATCAACAGGAAATAAAACATTTTTATTGAATATCTGTGTAATATGTATGTTATTTTAACGACAATTGGAAAACTCTACTGTGGGAAGTCACTACACAAAGTGAAACAAAATATAAACCACCTCATCAAAAATGAAGGTAAAATACGGCTAGAGTTGTCAGCTCGCGGGCCACGAGCGATATGGCAGGATAAAACACCCCAAACATTTCTACAAGATACAGAGAAAACCCACACAGAGAAACACTCAAGCAGGCAGTAAATATACACAAAGGCAACTAGGATCTTTCTACAGCATCAGATTCTAATACTTCACACAGCTTTGTCAGAAAGGTACATGTGGCTTCTTTGAGGATGAAAAAATGTCATCTTGGTCACATGGCAGGTTCAGTCTCTGAGAATTCATTGTACCTTACAAACCAGTTCTAGGGTGACGTTCAGTCTGGCAGTGTAGGAAGAGAAAGCATTAAGAATACCTTAACACAATGAGTCAGTCCTGGCACTTCGAACCTGCAGCTATCCTGAATGAATAACTGAAAGCTGGAGACCATGAAGCTTTTAGACTGGAAAGCTGACTGTCTACTTCTTCTCTTTGGTGGGGTTTGGTCCTTAAGGATAAGATTTTAAAATATTCCAGCTTGATGCTTTGCATGTATGTGCCTGTTTCTATCAGAAAATGTCTCGCTTGTGTTTTTTCTATGTTTCATGTAAAAAAGAAAGAAAATGGATCTTGCTATTCTCACTTTTGGAGGTGGGGAGAGATACAGGCTTTTATTCTCCTCTCAGTACTTTGCTGCTGCTTTTACCCTCAAAGTACTGAAAACCAGGGGTGCTTGGCCATCACTGCACTGACCTCTGAGACTCACACCTCTCCCAGAAGCAGAGCCTTGAGGGAGGCTGTGGAATTTAGTTTTCAGTGCACAGTTCTCCGATTACATTCATCTTTGTTATTTCAGTAGTTTCTCCTAGATACAGAAGATTGATAAGAACATTAATGGTTAATTCTCATGCCTCCCTCCAAAAGCAATAGCATTGCCACATTTCTAGGGTAGTTTGCATTGCTGAAAATAATGAACTCTTCAAAGCATTATAAATATATTCACAGCTTGGAAAGATAAGCGAGGGGGCTCCAAGGACGGTACATGAGCTAGAAGTGATGCCCTGAATGACTTGATGAGATGGTACAGCGGAGGTGCCATGCTGGGGAGCTGTAAGATGACTCTACAGGAAAGCAGCAGGGGCGAGAGCAGCTGGAAATGTAGAGTATTGCACAGGGCTTGACAAAATGCTGCGTGGTCAACCCATTCACTAGAGCATCCTTGTCCCCTGCATAGCTCTCCAGTTCTACATTGGTCCGTAATAACTGGAACTGCTTGTGCTATGCGTTCCTTCGGCAGTGCAGTAGAAGGGAATGGCAGTATTATTACAATATCACTACGGAATAAATTGATTGCTATCCACTGAGAAAACTACATTTCTAAGCACACACGGCAGTCACAGTGATACACAGAGCAGTCTTTCAAGACTCTTATGGAATGACTAATAGCTTCATAATAGTGCCATTTACTACATAATAACATTTAAAACATTTAAAAACTCCTCCTGAAACGAGCATCTAGTATACAGAAGAGGTTGCTTCAGTTTTCTAGAACTTGTTCTTTGTTTTCACTTTTTTTTTAAAGGACAAATTAAAACTTAAGTATAAATAGTATATAAAAGGTCACTAGCTGTTCTCTTTTGGCTTACTTTGAAGTGCATTTAGAACTATGGCTAAATTTTGTCATCTTCTGATGGGATTACAATACTGTCTGTTTACCATGAAACTATTTTGTATAATAAACTCACACGGCTGTGTCTAAAAAATATTCTGCATTCCTTCTAATCTGAGATAGTATCATAAAATATTTTGTTACAAAGTCTAATGTGCAAACTCATTATAATGTGAAATCGTGGATGGAATTCACAGTATGCAAATTTTGTATAAAGGTGATAATGGAGAGCTACTCTTGTTTTCACGGCAGCATTTTACTACTGCTGCATCTCCCTCCTCCCCCTCCCTGCGCGACTTCTGCAGTGGTCTTTCTTTGTATGTTAGATGAAAGTGTTGCCTCCTATGGAACTGCTTCCTCAACTTTCAATATAAAGCCATTTCAGTCTGTTATGTGTTTGCTTTGGAATATATACAAAAAAATTCTATCCTGGCTTCTGGCTACATCTCCATGAGGTCAGCCATGGAACTGCTCAGATCATGCTAAGTTGCCTGTGAAAGATGTCTACCCGATTGGATTTGCCCCTCCAAGATTCACTGTGGACGTGAAGTGTGTTATTAGGATGGTCCAGTTGAAAGCTCAGATTTAAGTTGTCCTTTAAGATGTCAGTGTAACACTACTAGTGCCTTACAAGTTGGATTTTTTTTTCTGGAATGCAGACGATACAATAGTTACCCTATAATATAGTATCAGCTCTCCTATATCTCAGTCAATTTACATAATTTAAAATAGAACATCTTATTAAAAACATCTAGATATACACAGATTAGGAAACGCTTACAACATACAAATACACAAACTAGAAATAAATTCTCAGCATACTGGTGTATATATACAACTGTGTGATACAATAAATAATTTCTGTCATGCTCTATCTACACATCATATTGCTTAAAAGAAGAGTAGATCTGGGGCGGGCAGTGGTGAAATGAAGCGCCTTTAAAAGGCTCTCTACATTTAGATTTGTGCAAATTAAAATGGGAATTTAAAAGTACAACTGATCTGTGTCAGGAACACATGGCTGGAAATGAAAGGACCCATATTACTGAGGTATTTACAGATACTGGCTAAAGAGCACTATGTGGGCAAATGCAGAAAGGCTTCTTCTTCATCTTCTTTTTCTTCTTCATAATTTAATTTAATTTGATTTACTTCTTGACTGCCAGCGCAGCATCTACCTCCTCCTCGGGCTGTAAGGTGTGCCACTGTGCAATGGGCCGCCGGGGGTTGGCCAGCATGTCTGACCAGTGCCGCAGCTCCGCGCCGGTGCTGTTGTAGCCCACAAAGACTTTGCCGATGGCATCGTTCTTGCCAATCTTGTCATAGTCCAAAACAGTCACAACAATTTGCACTTTCTGTAATGAGACAGAGGAAGAGCCGTGAGCCTGAACGGTAAGGGGAAGGTTGGCAGGGATGAATGTGGGGACAGCCAGCCATGGAGAAGCCATGAAGGGAGGACACCTGGAGTAGATTCCCCTAATGAGAAGCAACTTCAAACTTTTGTCCTTGCTTCTTGTGAGCCTTCCAAATAAAATTAAGTTTACAACCTCCTGTTACCTTGAAACTTGCTCCCTTGCATTGAAGAGCTGCATATGGAAATTCAGGTTGATTGTTTTTCCTTTAACAGATTAACATCTTACAGGTAGGGCAATTCAAAAGTTGTACAATTTTACACTTCATTATTGTTTAAGTAAATAATTTAACAGCTGAAGTTCAGAAATGGCTCTATATGTTTGCAATGCTGTACTCTATTCTGTTAGTTGTTTTTCTGCTTCTAAACAACTCTCACCCATCCATCCAGCATGCTAGTCAGGTGTTTTCAGATAAATTCAGAAGACAGCCCATATGGTTACTCTACACACACACACACACACACGTTCTCATCTCTATACATATGTGTGTATACTGTGTATATTCCATGTATTTATAGAGAAGTCTAGAAAATAGGCTACCTGCTAAAGGGAGTTGCAATGGATGCAGAAAGCCCCTCTGTCTCAGGCTCTGACACACTGGCTGCCTATGACTGAGCTGCTGTTGGAGTGCCACTTCTGTAGGAACGGTGACCTCTGGCAAACAGGGTTAAACAAGTCCCACACAGCCTGTGTGAGCCCATCTGTCACAGCTCATAGACAATTTTCCATCCATTTAGGCTGGGGCACACTGGGAGGTGTTTGAGCCAGGCATTTACGTTTGTGGTTGTGTGCACATACACACAGTTCCTCTCCTTCAGGTTTTTAATATTGGTCAAAAGAGCACAAACAGCCATGGGTGTTCTTCCCCAACAGCACCTAAGACTGTCACAATCTTGGGCTGATTTTACTAAATTATAAACACTTCTCCTTATAGAGCTTTATTTTAAAAAATGAACATTCAGTTCTTTTCCAGTGTGAGCTTCCTGAATAGAAGAAATGCCCTGAAATGCATTTCCAGAAAAATCTTCTATTCTCTAGCATCAAGCTTTTAAATTTAAAGCTTTAAATATATCTACAATCTGGACCTCTTACTAGAATGATTAATTTCAGGGCTTGTAATAGAATTATCTTTTAAAAGTAGCAAGACCAGGGTCATGAGGTTTATTTTATAAAGTCCATTTCCTTACAGGATTGTACAATTCACTGAGCCAGGGAAAGAGATGATTCCAACAGGCACTAAAGTATTTATATAGTTGCTGATGACAAAAGTATACATCAAACTCAAGATTTTGCCTCCCCAGAGCACTCATGATAAAAGGCAATATCCTGAAGCAAGGATTTCTAGATGCCAGAATTATGTTTGAGTGTTTGCAATACACTCACTTTTAATGGTACCTCCCCAAATGAACACTTATGTTTTAGATGCATGGTACAATTACAGATATAAAAAGGAAGCATGAGACTCTTTTTTTGTGCTACACAAAAATGCTTGCCTGCTGTACCTAGAAGCTTGGGGGCTAGTTATTACTGGATTTAAAAAAAAATGTTAATCGTAAGACAAAAATGAGCACTGTAAATGAAAGACCCTTTTCCTTGCTCTATAAAGATGTAAGAACAGCTAGCTCGGATGATTAAATTAGAGATGATTCTCCCCTCGTGATCTCTGGACTAAACCTACAGAGAAATGTGAGCATCTCTTTGCCTTTGTACCACATATTAAAGGAGCAGCTGCACGGCAAGACCCAAGAGGTGCTGGTAGAAAGCAGTGCCTCTCCTAATAAACACTTGGATTAGCAGTTTCCATGGTGTGATTAAGCCCTTTGGACTGAAAGGGCCTGGAGACACTGCTGCTTACAAAGGCAGTCTGTTTTGCATGTGGCAAAACACGTGCCTGATCTGCCAGCAGCAACAGGATTTGACTTCCCAATGGTGCTCTCCCATTACCCTTGAAGACATCACTTTCTTTCCCTTTAGAGCCAGAACCCATAGTCACTGTAAAATTGTTGAAAATGTTAATGTTTGGCTGCTTTAAAATCATACAGATGTACTGCTTTTGACCTGCTTTCCCTCTGTGACCTCTCTTCATTCTCCAACAATCAAGAAGCTTGTATAATCATTATTTTTTGACTGTGAAAGTTTGCTTAATGACTTTTACAGGAATTGCACAAAAGTCACAGTGATTCTTACCATATTAAGTCTAGATAACATTTAAAATGTGTTTTTCTAATGATGAAATCACTTCAGTATCCATGATGGAATAACTCCTAAATATAGTCTTTTATAACTAACTCAGAATACATTGGCATATGACCAAAGTCCATAATTGCAGATTTAAAATTGGGGCTATATAGTCACGTAGATAGTGCAAAAGTAATTCCAATAAAGTTATTTAAAAAAAAAATTATTTAGGATTAGAAGGCAAAATGGTCAAGCACCAAGAATGCCCCTAATCATGCCAAAGCTTTGGTAGGGTAATTTGGAGATAGCCATTCCAGATCCTCAATCCTGTCCCTATTTGGAAATCAAGATGTTCATTGCCTAAATTGCCACTTGATTTGATTCTTTCTTTTTGCCTCCGGGTCTTTGATCCTCGTTATGGGATCTTTCACAAGCACACAGACCAGCTTTCATTAAAATAAAGGGAAATTAGCCCCCACTGGATTACCCACTTTTTGGTTCCGGGAGTCCACAGACACCTGTACATGCAGTAGGCCATGAAGAAATTCTAAATGTACTAGTCATGCAGCCAAGTCACTGTTCCCCTGCTTCACCTCGTCTAGTTTTATTATCTTTGTTAGTACCCTGTCAATAAAATGCAAGCAGTTTTACTTGAAAGATAGACCTTGGCTCCTGGGCTTATCTCCAGCCCAGCTGCTATCAAAATCCAAGATACAGAATGTGAAAACCCATACCATGCTCTCATCTGACAAAGAGGGGGTTCCCAGTTTTGTCCAAGCAATTTAAACCCATTAAAATTTTTAAACAACAAGTTTAAAAGCACGGCACCTAACTCATACCATGACCTCTCTTTACAATCCACAAAAGCATGTATTCCCAGACATTTTAAATTATAGTAATTCAAACAGGGAGGTGCCTGAAAGGACCCTTTCCCCACTCAGCTCCACCCAGAAAAGATGTTGTATTGCTTAACATCCTCACAGTCCTGGGGCTCCATGGCCAGGTGGGAATCCCACATGCAGTTCCTTTCCCACATGCCTCCTGAGATAGTTAAAAAGAGCTTCTCTCTTGAGATAGAAGACTAGCTAACATCAAAAGAAGTTAATTCTCTCTCATGAGAGATGATTTGCCTCCCAGTAGCTCAAAGACAGGCAACTGAATCCCTGAAAAAAATGACACAATGTTTTGTCCTGGTATTTCCCACTGCTAATGTAGGTGACTTTCATCTTGCTGCACTGGTTTCTGAGACCCTTAATTTTTGAGACTGAACTCTGGAGTATCACCTGGACAACTGCTGGAGCTCTCTGGAGGTGCTAAGGGAACAGGTACTGACCCCTGAGATTCTCAAATTCCTTTTTTCTAGGGATGTAGGAATCACTGAAAAAGTTTTCACAGCGTAGTGAATAACTGAAAAAAAGCTGTGTATGCATTAGGTGTTTTACTTGAGGGGTGCGGCAGTGCTTTCAAAAAACAGGGCAAATAAATGCATAAGGAACGTGAATTTAACTGATAATGCCAATTTATTATTTCAAATAATTTAGGGGGAAATGTTATCTATGGCTTTTTTCTATCCCTATACCTTTTTGCTGGCACATTCCTTCACTATCTCCCTGTGGAATTTTTTTTCCCAAATCCTTCTCTGTTAACAGAAAATGTCAGTTATCCATTTCTCACTGATGAATCAAAGCTTCCTAAGTACTTCACATTTTATCATTTCCCTCTTGAAGCAGTCACACTCATCTAATGTAGCACAGGACTGGCACCTAGGTGCTAATGAAGGCATGCACATGTGATAATTAACAAGATTCCTGTTAAATATTTATAAGGGCTGAGAAATGGAATGCAGAGGGAAGACAAAACACTGTTTGACATTACCTGAATTTGCTCGAACGGTACTTCAAAGCTGAAAGACTCGTTGTAGTAGGGATTCAGAGTGTTCTTTTTAATTGTAGTCTTTTTCTTCTTCAGCCTCTTACCATTCTGCATCAGGTGGATCTTCACATAGGGATCTAAGCATTCAAGAGAAAAAGTAGAGCTAAGAAGGAGAGTTCAGCGTATTTTCTACAAATGTTAATCCCATACATGTAAGAGAATATAAAAAAAAAAAGGACAACTTTTACAGCTTGTATTTATACAAAGTATTAATTTCTACTGTAGAAAAACTCCTGTACCATTGTGAAATATTCCTTATGGAAAAAGGTACAAAGTATTTATTGCATTATCTCTTTAACATCATGAAGGCAGGGTAAATTCCACCTAACTTAGTTCCATAGCTCATTACCCATCCTGCAAGCATTTCTTAGCAATGGTTTGTGGGGGGCTTGTCCCAAGACTGGTGAGTGCTGCTGAATGCACACAGCAGGTACAGGGCTGGTGTGGCTGGATGCTCTGCAGCCACCTGCCAACTATTCCCATCGCTCCCTGGGCAGGTGCCTCCATGGTTTTCCTGTCCCCTGACCTCCTGTGGCTGACACAGCACAGGGTCCAGCACTGCCTGGCAGGGAAGGACTCTGCCCCTTCAATTCCAACCCTCTACCTTAGTGCTGCACACAGCCAGAGCCCAGTAGGGGCCACAGTACTTGTATGAATTACAGATTGGCTTTGCCACTCTCTATTGAATTCCCATTGTTATTTCAAATGACTTCTGGTGGCAAAGTAACAGAACTCATTTGGTACCTAATCAGGTATTCCTTGTGCAAGCAAAATTTTCCTGGACATTACAGTGGTGATGAGGTATCTCGGTGATGGGAATTTCAGTCTTTTTTTGCCTGCTTAAGAGAATAGTTCTGTGAGTCCTTAATCTGTTACAAGAGCCATGTTGCTGTTTGGACAGTGAACCAGCATTCTTCCATGGAGCTGGTAATTAACAGTGCCTTCACTGAGTTCAGCTATTTTTCTGTTTAGGCTTAACGAAACATCACTTGAGGCATCTCAAGTTCATTCTTTTCAACAACCTGTATGGCACTGTCACCAAAATTTGGGTAGGTACCTCTTGGGCTTTAGACAAACCTTCCCTCAAGTGAGCTGGTAGGAGCTACATAAAATGGCTGCCCAACACAAGGCACCTGCAGCATAAATAAGAGAGCCTGAATACTGCAAACTATCAAAGGAGAAGGCTTCTCCTTTCCCTCCTGAGAACAGGCTGAGGCTACAGAAGAATGACAAATTAACACAGCATTTACTATAGGCAAGCCATGTTTTATGGTTCTGCAATGAAATTAACGTTTAGAAGAGTAAATGCTCTCTTCTACAGTCAAAATATGCCTTTCTGTGGAAGACCTGGGTGTTGAGGACAGTTAATTTACTGGAGTGACTTGATTACAGTCCACAGTTCCTCTGCAGGGAGTATAATTTTGGCAGTGGATTCTTCAAGACAGCAGACAAGGTTATAGAAAGATCCCATGGCTGTGAGAAATAGGCATGTATTTTAGCAGGAAGACTGAAACAGCTGGAATAGCTTCTCCAGTGGTGAACTCTGTTACCCAGGGTTAAGACTCCTTCTCCCTCAAAAGACTGAAGTTCAAACAGAAATTAAATCTGGATAGGTTTATGCTTGAGGCAAGATGGGATTGTAAGGGTTCCTTGTGGCTGCACAATCTATGAATTAAGGAGTATCATGTGAAGAGAAAAATGCTAGCAAAAAGCCAACAGAGGTCTATTTCTTTTTTAACACTGAGTTCAACATCACAGCACAAAGGGTTTTGAAGGTGGAAAGCAGGTCAATCTGGACTTCAGCCTTAGCTGATGCTTGAGAAAACTCATCACTCTTCCTGAGGCTCCACGAGGAATGCAAAATTGCATTAACTTCAAAATGATGGTTTAGGTACAGCTAGTATATACTGAGAAAGTTCAGTAGTCAATGAGTCAGTGGTAAAATGTTAAGATATGAGAATAAGATGCTGTTAAAATATAATTTGAGTTACTAGACTGGAAGGCTAAACAGTACAGTAATACATTATTATTAAGGGCATTAGAATGGAATAATTTATTAAAATAAATTCAGGTAATATAAGCCAATCCTTTACTGATTTGTGCCTGTGCACAGACAATATACACAGATTTGATAATTCATATGTCCGTAAGGAATTGTACCGTAATGATTTATAAAGTGATGCAGAAATATTCCTATTTTGATAACAAAATCTGTATTTTGGAGAAAAGTATTTTTAAACTAGAAATCAGTATATGTGAATGCTTGTACATCTATGTGTACATTCACTTTGATTTATTTGCTTCTGTTGACTTTCTATGGTTTCTATCTTCATGCTCGTGTTAGAGCAAAACCAGACTTGGATAACTCATGGCCATGGGACAAGACCCAAAGATACATCTCTATGCATTTTTTTTCGTGTTCTGATCAGTTTCTTCTGTTTGTCAGTCTGGGGAGTTGAGTTAGGCTCAGTCAAATGCCAGTTGTTTAGCAGGAAAGACCAAGTGGTGCCACTGTAGTGCAGAACTGAGTGGCAGGAGTACCAAATGGAGCACAGAATGAGGCATAACATGACAAAATATTCCCGTTTCCTTTCATCTGAGGGTAAAATTGTTATGCTAATCCAAATACAAATCAGGTATCACTTAACTGAAGCCATGTTCCTTTTCTTGTTTCACAGGAAAGTATTAAGTTTACTCATCACAAACATTTAAAATCAGAACAGGGTGTGCAGCTCAACTAAGTGGATTGGCCATTAGAGATTTTGGCTGAGTTTATTATCCTCATTAGATGGTATCTCCACTTCCTATTTTTTGAAGTATCCTGATCCGAACTAATTCTGCCCTCTCCTCGTTCTTCTGTGTCCCAGACATGAGCCCCTCCACCACTGCCCTACCTTCAGTTACATCTCTCATGTTCCACAACATTATCTCTAACTCCCTCGACTCCCCAGTAATCTATTTGCTTCCACTTCACACAGAAACCTGATACCTAAGCATAGACTTTCTTGTGACTTCATGAATAAATCTCTGAAAAAGACAGACTCTCTTCCACTAAATAACAGAAGCTGAACTGCTTGGAATCAATTATTGGAAGAAGGGATGATAATCAAAAGAAAGCAGAACCTCTGGGAAGTGCCAGTCTCCAGCGATTTTTGTGAGATAAGGTTTAATGCTAATGGAAACTTCTCTCATCTCTACTTGCAATATAACCTCAGTGCTGGCCCCATTACTCATGCTGAGTAATACTTTAACATGTAAATAGTCTCACTGAAGAACTGAGACTAGTAAGGATGACAGAACTGATATTACAGCCCTGCAATGATAAATTGTCTGTTAAGTGCCTAGCCTGGTCATAAAGGGCAGCATTCTTTTCACTAAGTAGAAACGTCTACATCTGATGCCAATGAAAATAAACAAGCATTTCTCTTTATGTACCCTGGACAGCTATCTCATTCCAGAGTAAATATATATCTTTAGTCAAATACATTGCACCACAAAATATTCATGTCTCTCCATGGGCAAACATAACTGTTTTTTAAACCAGTTTTATTCCTGTCAAGTAAACAGGGCTCTATAACCACATTACATCCACAGGTATCTCTGGATGGACCACACCCATCTATCGGGAAGAAAAGATGTTGCACCCAGATGTCCCTCTGCTGAAGGGGACAGAATAGCTTTGTGTCCCTTGCTTTATAATTAATTTCAACCAGTGTGTGGGATTAAATAAAATCATGCTATTTATTCCCTCATTAACAGTCTACCCAGGAATGCTAAAAAGATGTAAAATTCACAACTAATTGTGCATTGTAGATTTTACAGTAATGTCTCAATGGAGGCTAGCTGAACTGCCTTTAAAGCACTGGGGGACCAGCTCACACATTTTGTTTTCCTGAGGTTTGCAGTAAGATGCCAATGCATTATTCAGAAGTAATCTAAATGGTATGTAATATCAAGACTTCCACAGTAATCTGGACAATGAGGCTTATATATATATATTTATATAGTTATACATATATACATATATATACACATAGGTATATATATACACATATATATTTATATTTGATATATTTATATATATTTTTCTATATATGCACACAATTGGAACCCTCTTAAAATAATGACTAATTACAGACATGTTGTAGACAAGATGCACTTAGTTGTTGAAGAGATTTTACAAAAGCAAACTTTAAAAAGGAACAAATACTACAAGTCAAAAGAAGAAAACCGTGGCAGAAGACAATATGTCAGGTCAACGCAGAATTTGAGAATGACTGCTTTTCAAGGAGTTTTAAGATGAAAAATTTCTTACAGGCATAATGAAAAATCGTTTTCCACATAAGTAGGAGAGAATTCAGCACACCAATTTCCATTTGTCTGGATCTTCAGACAAAAAACATCAACAATGTATTCAGCTTGGGGTGGTTTTACTACAATGGTTTATTCTGAATGCAAACACAAGGACAGTGCCCATCCTTTAAAAATAATTTTAAGGCTTCTCTAATCTAATCAAAATATAAAAAGCAACTAGAAGTTGATAAATTTGAAAAATGCCACATGGATAACACTGGAATTGATTGGGTGTGCAGTTACAGTCCTGAGGCTGTGGGCAGGGGGAGCTTAATGGTTTAAAGAAAAAATTCCCATGCAGTTCTGTGCAAGAGATCAGAGAAAACCCTCTACAAGCCTCAAGTAAGCCTAACATGATTAACAGGAAAAAAATTGAGCCAGAAAAAACTAGTCATAGATACAGCTGAATAGTTTCCTATGACAAAACACTGTAATAAGATGTTCTCAACTAAAATGTAGAAATGGAGAAGAAATACTGTGCCAGAACTGCCTCCAGCTGTATTTTTGTCTTCAAAATGTTCAGAATAACTGGGTGCTCATTAGCACGTGTTTTTTCCCCCATCAGAAGAAAATTTATGCGTAACCCATGCCAAAGCTCAACATCACTGACATTTAGAGCAAAGGTGTCAGCAGACAGTAGAGTTTCCATTCCAGGAAGCAGAATGAATTCCTGAAGAGCTTGGAAATTGATTGAAGAAGTAAAGAAAATGAGGTTTGGAAATGCAGCTTTACAAAGAGCTGTGCAAATGCAGTTGGGACAGAGGTGACTTGCAGGGTGCACTGTTAGCTCCAGGCTGAAGAGCCCCTCTCATCCTGCAACACAGCAGAGGGCTGGGAAGATGAGGAAAGACCAAGCCAGGGGCTTAGGCAGAGCTGGAGCAGGGCTGGATTCAATACTGCACCCTTAGCCTGGTCCCACTCTGTGCAAACAGGCTTCAGACGAAGCTCTCTTGGCAGGCAGTGGGGATCAGCCATTTAATACAGCTAGCACCTTTACTTTCTAAAGAGACTGCTCCTGGGATGGAGGCTGGCAGCACCAGCAATACCTGTGTGCCTTTGGGGACAAACAGCAGCACAGGCCAGAGCTGTGCTAGGGAAAGCAGCAGGGCTCTAAGAGCAAAGCAAAACAGGAAGAACTTTGCTGGGAGTTCCCACGGATTTGGTGATTTTTCCCAAGAATCATGGGACACGCTCCCTCAGTGGGCATATAAACCCCTCCTCCCGAGGGAGAGCAACAATTCACATGATGCCTGTGGCATCCAGGCCATGGATAATTTCCCCTGACTTTTTTTCTTCTGTTTGTTCATGTTTGGATGAGAGGGGATAAAAAAAGTCTCTGAAATAATGACTTTAGAGTGATACTGTGCCTGGATTTTCTCAACTAGTATTTTTTCAGATGAATGGAAAACTTTGAATGGGAAGTGAAGCCAGAAGGGGAGAAAACAATATATGGTACAATGACTAAGAAGAAGCATAAGTGCTATAGTACCTTCTAGACTGCATAAAGTTATAGTTTATATTCACTGACACAAGCTGTTGGGCCTTCTACCTTCCTCCATAAATGAGCAAACGAAAGTTAGGACATTACATTAAGGAGCAGCTGATGTCTCAGGAGAAACACTGGAAAACACTCTCAACACCAGAAACAATTCTCTTGGCATGAACTATACGATTTGTGAGGGTTTTTTTCTTATGAGATTTCATTAAAAGCAGGACTTATTTTTTAAAAAAGTTTATTTGCTACATAATGGGCAATCCTCAGCTAATGCTGCCATGACAGCTGCGCACAGTTTAACCCTAAAAAGACTCACATCACATTTGCCAGTGTCAGTCTATGCCATGGATGGATGCTCCAGACCCAGGGCACACACACAAGGCACACGCCCGTCAGGCTCTTTTGGGCTCATATTCTATGTCATAATATAACAATTTAGATGATTTTGGATTACATATTTCTGCCAGAATCTTTAAAAGAAGATACTGTAACACTGGGTAATTTATAAATGAAAACATTTGTATTTTCATATTCAATAACATTAGACAGATTCTCATAGGAATAATAGAGCCCAGGAATCCATTTATAGTGAGGAAGAAGGGGTTGGTGTTTATAAAAATAACAATAGCCTGCCTAGAATGAAAAGAGTGAGACTGGAGCAAAGCAATCTCAAAACAACAACTCTTCACTGGTGTGCAGTTATAGTCCAGTTGCTATTGAAATGCTGAATTCAGAGAACCAGGGAACTTTGGGAAGAAGGAGGTGCCGTAAAACCGACCGCCAGCCAACAATTCCCTTGCCCAAGAATCCCAAACTGAGCCTGCTGAACATGTAGAGCTGACAGTGGAAACAGAAATGTCCACAGTGGCCTAAGGGCTATTCAGCCAGCTCTTGAGTCTGCAATTCCACCCACAGTGCTTCCAACTGGAACATAACAACAAATGTTACAGTGCCAGATGGGGAAAGTAGCAGAAAACTGGAGGAAAGAAAAAAAAAAAAAAAGAAAAAGCGCCAAAACTCTTGTTTAAAACCAGCACAAATTAGTGCTTATGAGCTTATGATTAAGTTTACTGCCAGAGCAAGGACAGCTGATCTGTCTGTTGTATCCAAGGGGTTCATTTCAGCACAGTTACGCACAGGCAAAACAATAGTTTTACAAAGTGCAACCACTGTGTGTTGAACCAACAGGAAAATGCACCTTGAGTTTTGGCTGTGGGCAAACACAGAATACTCTTGTGGAAAAGCAAAGGTATTCAACCAAGCACCTTGTAAATGCAATTACACGGAAACTACGTGCATCGAAGCAGTAAACCTTGTTCCCCTGTATTTGCACCAAAAGGGGAGGAAATGACTGCTCAAGAAGCTTGAATGGAGCGAGGAAGGGGAGAGACAGCATTGCATTGTAAAATTAGAACACACTGGAGAAGGGCACCTGCAATCTTAGATAACAAATAAAGAAATAAAAATTCATATTGTAATACCATGCTTGTATACAAGTAGAAAGAATACAATAGCAACTAAGATGAAGGAGGCATTCATAAAAATAGTGGGAAGGTATTAATTCTAGCTGCTGATATAGGCAGACTCTCCAGGACAGGAATCCAGACTGAAACCAAAGCAAACTGGCAATACCTCAGGCAGAAAATTCCAGCAGACTGCTGAGCTAGAGTTTAGGTAATGCCTTTTAATGATGTAGAGGGGGAAAAAAAAAAAGGAAAAAAAAAAAGGGGGGGAAAAATTATTTCTTAAATGGATGGAAGTGAAAATACCAGAATATAATACATAGTGGCTTAGAGAGATTCGAAAGACTGTCCTCATGCGAACTAGGGAGGAGGGAAGGGGGAATACACAGGGACTGAGGAATAATACCAGGCTGCAGAGTGAAGAGAGAATCCGAAGCTCAGACTGCAGAACATCCCAAACAACTAAAGTTAAAAGCAGTTCTTGTGGGATGTCTTAGCTGAAAACAACAGGAGCTGGGTACATAACAATGTACAGCACTGGACTGTCAGGGAGTGCCTTGAAGTCCTCCAGAGCTGGGCTGGTTTGGGGACAGAGCTGCCCCACCTCACTGAGGCACACTGCCGAGGGGAGGCCACAGTCCAAACACCAGGATGAAAAATGGAGCACACTGGGGAGCAGCAGGTGGCAAAGGCTGGGGTTTGGAAGGGCAGACACCAAGGTGGCCAACTTTATGCAACAGGTCTGCATAGAGTGTGATGGACAGGAATTACACTTCATGTTTTCAAATCTCCACTGTTTCTCTACAGCTCTGCCAGCTTAACAGCTTTTTTGTTTATTTATTTTCTTTTAGAAAATTAAGCAATTAAACACAGGGTTTTGCTTTCTACCCACCTTTTGCTGAGAGCCAAGAGGTTAAACTGCTTATTGCTGATTTAGGACATGCTCTTCAAAGCTCTCTGCGTGCTGATGGAATTTGAATCTACATTTCCCACCTCTTGAGAGAGTAAGACAAGGCTGTAAGATATATGAAACAGGTTCTCAGTCTGCTCTGCTGAGTGGAGCACTGTATTTTTTGGGCTCCTTTCAATTACTTAGTGAAGTGAAGGCTGGTGCCAGGTCCAGGCTCATTGAGTGCCCTCATTCACCCTGCCTGTGCGATCATCATCTTTGACCCTCTGCTCCAGTGGATATTTGCTGCATAAAGCCATTTGCCTACATCCTGGGAGATGGTGGAAAGGCATTAGCTTTAGGAATCCCAGCAGGTGATGCTGCTGAATGGGTGTTGTGAACATCAAGATTTTAGGGGACTTGAATGAAACAAACCCAGGGGATTGAAAAATGTTTTGGTTAGTCAAGAATTTCTATTTGCATTATGGTATCCCTTTGTGCTTCCAGGCTTACATAGCTAGGAAGGAAAATCAGTGTATAGACAAGAGTGAGGACAGACACTCAAAAAAATTAGAAAAAAGAAAAAAAACTAAACTATGTCATGAAAGGCTGGACCAATAGCAAGAACTAACTGAAAGGAAGTAATGCCAGTCAGAAAGAAGTATAAATGACACCTATTAAAAAAAATCATCATGGTAGAGCAATGAGACACCTTTACTCAGGACAAATGTTTTGGAGACTTAGTGTGGTAGGGAGCAACCTTCCTTGTCCATTTATTTTCTCTGAAAACAGTCAACACTTTTTCTTTCATGAAATTCTGATTGATAACAAACACACTCCTGCTTTAGTTATTTCCCTGCTCCCAAAACCCCACGCATCACAAAGACCCCAAATCCAACAGCTGTGAGGCAAAATAAGTCCTAATCTCAAACTGCCTTGAGAACAGATAGGCATTCCAGTATTACTGGGTAATAAAGAAAACCACATCTGAGTGAGTGTCAGTATTCACTCCAAGGAACTCCTCAACCCTGAAACACAGAGAAAGTCTATTAAAAACAAAAATTGGTCTAACTAGCATGTTAGCAATTTACTGTAGCAAGAATATACATTTTATAGTCCCAACCCTCCAAGCAACATTGCCACAGAGAGGCTTTATAGCTTGACTGCAAGTCAGCATGGCACTACTGTGTTGTGATTGTCTTTATAAGGAAAAAAGCAAATATACCCTGCTTAAGGGTAACCTGTGTACTCTTCCACAGAGGGTTAGAAGCAACACACTCAAAACCAGGCAAAGTCAATTATAAGGGCTGACTCAGATCAAAACCACTGAACTATCATATTGTTTACACATGAAAATTTTCTTCAAATGCAGCAAACCCAGTTATGTCCCTGTGTTCCATCCATACCCTCACAGTCCAAAATAACATTAGGTGAGTTGGGAGGAGAAGCAGAGCACAGAAAAAAATAGAAAAGCAAAGCAGCAGGGAGTTTTATCTACATATGATCGAAAGGGTAGGAAACACCCAATTACCTTAGCTCATACAAATGAGTCACCAGCAAAATGCAAGGCAATGTACCGCAAAATAATTCTGATGCTTTTAATAAAAACCTAGCACTTCCACTTTATAAACTGCTTCTCTCATCCAGGTAAGCTTTCAGTCCCAGACAATGTGAAGGAGACATGTTTTTTTTTAAATTCTGATGATTAAACTGGAAATAGCACAGAGCTAATACTGCAGGAATGCTGCAGTAGAGACGGCATAGAAAAAACAGTCTTACAACATCAGTGACTACCACTAAAGCAGTGTGATCTGAACTCTTTATAGCTGAGAAACCAACCCTAGTTACGCTTTATCAAGGTTGATATTTATTTTAAGAGCATATCAAAACTTTCAAACTACATTTCATTTATCCGTGGCTGCATATATAAAAGATTCCATCAGCATCCTGTCCTCAGTCTCAATTTGAAAAAATACTCAGTACCTTTTCTACCTGAGAAGTTTACATTTATATAAATATTAGTTCTCATTCTGTTTCCATTATTTTTCTGTTGGTTTTGAGCTTCAAGGAAAAAAAAAACATAAATGGAAGGAAGAAGGTACATGATTGTACTCTTGCTTTTAGCCTACAAATCATGTATTCAGAATTGCTTGGAGAAAATACTCAATAGCTCTCTCTTCCCTCCTCTCCCTGCCTCCCAACACATCCAGCGTCCATTAAGCAGCATTTTGGAAATTCATATAGGCTATTTGTGGCGCCTAATTTTAGTGTGATTTAGAGGATCAAACTCTTTGCTGCCTCAACACACAGACCACAATCCCATATATGAAAATCTAACGCAACCCACAATACAGTTAGATTTTTGAACCTCTGCAAACACAGAGGCCACAAGGAACCTTTCCCTACTCCCTGCTCAGAGCCAAGGCTAAGGACAAGCTTAGCTGATGTGCTTCCTGGCTATGAGAAGACTCCTGGAACACTGCAAGGCAAGAACCGCATCTGCTCAGGGAGTGGAAGGGGCTATTCTGGATGATGTTTCCCAAGATTGTTGGGAAAATTGGTTTTGTTTTGGATTAAATTTAACCACAGTAAGGAGAAAGAGATCAAAAGCAGATTTTATTGGGATGGACAATATCTTCATCTCAATCTCATCATGAGAAGCTACAAGGTAGGCTAAATTTATCAGCATTTTCAGCTCAGTTCAGCTAAGTTTTATCTGTTTTTCAAAAATGACAGCTGAGTGAAAACCTATTTTTCAGAATCTCCAAACCCCCAGGTTTTAAAAGCCTGAAGGTCAGATTTTTAACTTGAGTACTTGCAGAGGAAGGGCTGGGAGGCTGCACGCCTGCTCGCATTCCTGTCGATTACACATAATGAGAAGCAGTGACCTGAAACTTAAGGCAAATTTTTACTTAGACAAGAGTAACATTGAGATTATGTTCACTGAAGAGTCATGGAAGTGCTGAAGTCCTTGGAAGAACAAACTGTTTACTTTGTTTTTTTTTAACTCCAGAGAAGTTACAAGAAAGAACAAGATGAGGAGTTATTTAAGAGCTAAGATTCAAGGAAAAGAACCAGCCTTCAAGGCCAACAGAATCTGCATTAAGAACACTCTTGCTGCTGAGAACATTAGTCCTGCTATAAGACAAGAGAACAGATAACTTGAAAAATGGAGCCATTAGGTGAAAGATGGAAGTATTTTTAACGCGACCAATAGCTCATGCCCTGAATTCCTCTTCAAATTGCCCCAGTCAGTTAATGGCACAAATGGATGTTTGACTGACACGTTCACCACTCACTGTACACCACTTTAGTTTAAAAGGCAGTCAAACGTGACACCACCTTTCAGAAATTCAAGGGTACATAATAGTTTTCAGCTCAGATACCTGCTACAAATTTATACAGCAGATAGCCAATTTGGTTCAAAAGTGGTGGAGCAATCTGCTCTTGTGCTTCACTGACAAACCAGATTGAATCTGGGCAGCTCAGCATATTTCTGCCTGCTACTCCATTGAACAACATCTTGATGTAGTCTAGGCAATGGATCATGGGCTGTAATAAAATCAAATAACCCAGGGATCCAAAAAACACACAAGAATTGATGAAACACTTTGGCCCTTTAGAATTGAAAGGAGGAATATTTGAAAAGACAAGCCTGAGCGTTTGTGGTTACCAGATGAGGATGAGGAGGAAGAGGATAACAGAGGAGTGGAAATGGGTGTTTTTATTTGGAATCAATAGATAGACACCATAGTAAAGGAAAAATGGATGACACTGCCTCCAAGCCAAGGTAGTACTCGTGGCATAACAGAGAATAGAAATAATTTAAGTGAAACTAAGCTCACAAAACAGTACATTTTTCAAGCAGTTTTCACCAAATTTAGAACAGATTTCCAAATGTCTCAAATATTTGTAGATGGGTCCATCTTCAGAGGCACCTAGCTCCTGTTAAAAATCACTGGTAAGAACATGAAGCAATCAATTTCCCTGGAGTCCCAGACTTCAGCTTTCCTCTGCAAACTCCTATTGAACATTTTCTGCTTTAGCCAGTACCTAGGTGTTAATAAGCCTTTTTTTTTTTTTTTTTTTTTTTTTTTTGCTTGTGAACAATGACAATTAAGACAGTCACTAAGCAGCAGTAAGAAATAATGTGAATTCTTTCTGTTTATTGTACATGCCCCTAATGGCAATCCGCAAGCAATGTCATTAAACTTGTGGGTTTCAGAAAGAGAAAATACTCTCCTGTTACAAATGAAGATCACAAAAGTTAAAAAGAACATACTAAGGAGAACTGAGGTTTTAAGCTAAAAAAAAACCAGGTAGATTTAGCGAACAATAAACCTGCTTTTCTGATACTTTTAGAAGAGGAGAGAAAGAGAAAGGGAGAGAGAGAGGGAGTGCCTCCGGTTAGCTTGCCATTAGCACAAAGGAAAACAATTGCAGGGCTTAGGGAGGATTTAGCTTTAGCAAATGCTTATCACAAAGTCATGTCACTGCACACTATTGTCCTGTATTTGGAATGAAATTAATTTCCAACTCCACATTAACCTTTTAGAGACCCTGCTTGGTAGAGGAATTTAATCCTTTGGATTTTGGTATGTCAAACCAGCAAAGGCCATTTCTAAATTTGGTGAGTTTGATAAGACTATTACCTGGAAGAACTTCTATTAAAAGGGGAAAAAAAAGTCTATTTACTAACAGTGGGTATTTCAGAAGACTGAAAAGTTGAGTGTTGAATCAAATAGGCAGGAAAAACTAAATAGAAAGCTAGGGAATCCTAAGTTTTTTTTCATTCCCCTGACATATTATTCCTCTTTGCTATAAATCCCCTAATACTGTGACAGTACGCTCTCAAGCCATACACAAATATAAAAAAATTATTATGATGAAGTAGATCTTTTCTAACCTTCATGAAAAACAGGTCTTCTGATGTGACCAAGAAAGACCATTCAGCTGGGTAATGGGAAACAATTTGTAGCCTTACCATAAAGCAAGGGAAAAGCGGTGATTTAGATAGCAGCGGAAGCAGGAATTTCAGCACATGCGGGGAAGCCCATTTTCGGGTCCTTATTGGTATTAATGCAACAACTGTCTTTGCTGGCCTCTGCAGGACTCTTTCCCTGCTGCATTCCAGGAGCTGAGAGGAGCCCTCTGGAAGTCAGACAAAATCTGCTGTTGCTACCATATTAGGAATCAAACCGAGTAGCAGAAGCCTCCGGCTGAGTGGAGATAAATCAGCAGGGAACACGTTTGCCTCCCAGCCAAATGACTAAGGCAAAGTGATTGAGGAAACAAAGTAAATAATAATTAAAAAACAAATCCTTAGCAGTAGGAATGACCGCTTCCTTTTTACTTTTATCATGCTTCTTACTGAAGTATAGCTCCAAACCAGATTTACAGATACAAGCACACCCTGTTCCTTACATTTCTTTATTGCTGCAGAGTGAAATAATCCCAAAACACATATCAATTATCAGCTTCGAATGTTTTTAACACGTTCTTTTTTGCTGGAAAGACAGCATTGGACTGCAGTGGAGCTTAAATTGCTCTTACTCTATTGACATAAATTTTGGTTTATAGCCAATCTGGTCCTTCCACCAAGACTTCCCCTAATCACAGATGTTGTCACTCTTACACTTGTGATCAGCCTTCTAAGTCCATAGAAAATCTCACCTGAAATACGTTTGCTAAAGATTCAGCTCTCTGCAGAGGCAGAACAGAGGACTCGCCATTACACTGCTGTGTATGTGCATGGACCTACTCTGAGCGTTCCTTATTAGAGATGGAATGTAATGAGATGGATACACTGTTAAGCCATTGTTAACTGGTGTTAAGCAAAACCAGCATTCCAGCCTTAGTAACCTTGCATGTCACTTGTGATTGCTGTCTTTGGTTGCAATGTGTAGGAAACTGTCACATACACACATTTTTCTAATCCTCAACCATTAGGCTCCCATGGCATCCCTTCTCTCACACAACCAAAATGAACGGGGTGGTCTCCCCACAGAACTTAACGCAAAGCACTGTACAAATAGTGGCAGAAATAATATTTTGCCCATAGAAATGTTACCACCTCTTTTAAGAGGAAAGGTGGTTTCTGAAAGGTGGTAGATTAACAATAAAAAAGAAGATTGCATGTATGTCTTGTATCTGTTCAGGGGAAGAAAATCAGTAGGATTCTGTCGACCAGCAGGTTGTTTCTGTACAAGTAAGTAATGGCTGAGGGAATGCAGAAATACTCATGGCTTTCTACAGCTTTTGAGACAACAATAAAGCTGCAGCTTTCTAATTATATAGTGCTCACCCTCTAGCATATTGACTTCCTTGTTATATTTTCTCCTTTCTTGGTAAGATGCTGTAGTTGAATGCTGTTGCCAGCTCCCAGCGTGTTGTTTTTCTGAAAGCCTGTCTTAACTATTCAAATATCCACAAACTATATCAACATTAGCAAATAAAAACTGTGTATAATACAGCCGAAGGTGTATCAAGACACCCCTATTCACCCCCAAAGTCAAAGGAAGGTAAAGCAGCAGCTCACAGGTCATGACAACTGTGGTGTAAGACCATAAATATTCATAGGGCGTCACACCAGTAAGCATTTATCACCAGTGGGAGCCTGGAAACTGGACTCTGTGGCCTGGGAGAGCCCTCAGGCTGAAGCTAAATTCAGAATGATCCACTCTGAAAGGCAGCGTGGTGGCACCCAGACGATGGAATTGGGTAACAATCACCTTGGATTGTAGGATAGCCTACAATCACCTTGCTGCTAATTAAAATTAGTTTTTCCTTTTTTTTTAGCTGTAGTCAACAAGGAGGTTACATCCCATTTTCTCAGTTATGTTTGTGGCTGATAAGAAATGCTGGTGTGCTGGCCAGAAATTTAAGGGGAATAGGGAATGGTGGGGTTTGAAGCCCTGTTCTCTTCCATTTCAGGTTATGGGATTTGTATCTGTGCTACCAATTGAGAAGAGACAAGATTAACCAAGATTCCACTGTGAATTAAGTTCACTAGATTTCCCTTTGCAAGACAATTATTACATATTTTGTCATAGATATTGCTCATCTACAGAGAAGTATTGTTCAATTAAGAGTTGGTGCCTAAGGAGTAACACCACGTTCACAGCAAAAGTTAGAAATTGCACAGAAAAACAGTGAAAATATGTGAAAAATAGAGCTTTCATACTGCTAAAAATTTCTGTCAATCAACTTTTCCTCAAATCAGATAGAATAGAAACTCAGTGTCTTACTGTCACACATTTGGTATCTCAATTAGGTTTTCACAAAAGAAAGGCTTAAAGTGCCTTTAAAGCGAGCTCTCTTATATAAATTTGCCTACAACACGTTACACAGTGCACTGCAGCATTTCAGATTTATTTTTCTTAGCATCCCTGTTAGTCTAACCATAGCAAATTCCAGTCAGTGCTCTAAGCAAAACCCACAGAAGCTTTTCAAAGGCTCTTTATTTTCCTGCTTCTCCTGGAATTATCAGCACCTTTGTTTCATAAACTTTTGAACTTGCCATAAACATGTCTCGGTATGTTAAAGTACTGTCCTTCACCCAACCCCTGACTGTGAAAATACAGTAGATTACAAAAAGAATTCACACACACTTTAAAAAAAATACCCCTATACTCCAACTTCATATGTTTCACTTTTTGTAAGTAAAGAGGTGACTTTGCCAACCATTTCTAAAGGATTAAAAAGCCTGCTGTGTCATCGCATATATATCTTCGTTCAGTTTCTAATGCAGCCACAGAACACAAAGGCTGAGAGAAAACCTTTTATCATTTGCAGTTATCGACTAGGCCAGAATACAGTATTAGGAACCTTAGAAACTTCTAGCTAAAACTTCTTTGCTTTGAAGAATGGCTGATCTCCTAAGTGAAGGAAAGCAGTCTAACCTCAAAAATGTTGTTATTATTACCCAGGAAACGAACACGTTTTAGGGAAAAATTGTTGGAGGCACTTTGAATGGCAACCTATTTTCTACTGGATTGCCACAAGAGTCCAAAAGTTTTTGGATGTTCTTAATCACTTTATACAACAGCTTTCTGAGAGTTTTAGGTGCCTTCAATTATAAGGCCTTTTATTTAAAAAGAGTAGATATACTGGAAGGCAAAGGCAATTTAAAAGAACTGTTGCTTCAGTGAGAGGGAAAGTTAGTGTTTTTTCCTGAGGCTCTTCATCCAAGATGCAGCAGATATTAATGTTATGGTTTCCAGCAAAATGTATGCAGAATCCTTTTCTTCTGACAGCCTCTCGCTCATGCACCATGGCCTGGTATAGGCTGATATTAAATGCCAGAGTTCTGCCCCAAAGTAGCTGCCAAGATCTCTGCAAAGCAATCCTATAAAAGTCTATACTTTTAAATGTGGAACTTATGTAAATACATATATGTGTGTGTGTGTGTATCTATCTATCTATCTATCTATCTATCTATCTGTATTTTAAAAACCTTTCTACTTGCTTATGATTCCTGGGGTTAGGTTTGCTTCTGCATCCATCTTCTCTTTCAGTGTGGATCAGAATGTTGACCTTATTCAATGGCATCAGTCTATTTACTGACCAGAGGTAACTCACTGAAGGACTCTGCATTGATTGATATTCAAGCCAGCAACCAGCTCCTGGAGGTACTGTATCAACTGAGAAGTGAGACTGCAAAAATCACTGCATGCAAACTTTAGGAATATTTATCGCTGTCAAGTCTTGTGATTTTATCACAATCCCTGAGATACTGAGTGTATTTCTTGAAGCCTTAGTTTCTCAGCATTATGTTACAATCAGAGATTTGCAGCTTGCATTTCAAATAAAAAAGTAACTTCTCTAACACTCATGGCTAGAAATAAAAGTCTGAAAGCATTGAACCCAAAGCTTCAAATCAAGAGTAATTAATTTAATTAATATACTTAAAGTATTTATATTTTCAAGTCAAGAGCAAAAATTTGGGAACCTAGGTTTTGCAGTATCACTGCTACCCCCTCTTTAGCAACAGCATGCTCTAAAACTGAGCTGCTTGTGACCTTTTTCTTATGTATTATTTCCCATTGCAACCATTATCAGCTTGCAGTGATAAAAGCTTTAAAAGCATAATTGAGAAGGGCTTTTCCTTGTAGCTTTGCTTGACATTTTCCCCAGGAAATTTCCAGAATTGAGAGAAATCAGAATCAATCAAAATAAAGTCTTCAGAGAATTCATGGTGTCCTCCTTGGACAGTGGCATCGCTAACACAGCGAACTGAGGAAAACATCAAAACAGACATGGAAACCCAACCAGAGCTGTAGTGGTTGACTCTGTCAGGTCAGCATGAACTCACTCAGGTCACCACCATTCTGCTAAGTATTTTTCTAGCTACTGCAATCTGTGTTACACTGTTTTTACTGTTGGGAGATTTATCACTAAATTTTCTATAGTCCTCTTCCAGCTTTAAGTGCAATAGAAAGCTCTTTTCTCCATTATTATTTAGGTTTCCTCCTGGGGAGAAAATAAAGCAATTTAGAAGACTAATCAGACAAAAGTAGAATTTTGAAGCGCTGGACACAAAAAGCTCTCCCTGCAGTTTCCACAGCAAAATAGATGTGCCACATAATTCTCAGATGCTGCTTGTCTATTTTGCTTTAGTTTTGTTGCAAATCAACCTGTGAGCTCAGGCAAGTGTGAAAGAAGAGTGACAAGCAAAGGGAATGGATACAAGACAGCAGTGACTCAGTGCATGACTGGTGGCTCCTCAGGCAGGTGGTCTCACGGAGCCATGAGCTGAGCAGCACCTGGGTTATGCTCTTCCCATGGATCACTCAGAAAGAATCTGTCCTTCTCTGTGGTTTAGAAAGGGACATGGGGAAGAAGCAGGGGAAAAGCTCTGTCTGCAGTTTAACAATTATCCTGAAAATGCCTGACTAATCTGGTGCCCCTCACGCAGATGTGTAGCACCTGCCAAACCTCTGCATTTTATCATGCTCAACTACAAAGACCAGGTTTCTTGACCTGTTTTGTTAACATGGATTAACAACTTGGATCACGTTAATCACATTTCTCCTGCTTTTTCTTTACGTTCTAACTGTAGCAAGTAACTATCTCATATGTGTTTATACTGTGCTCTATAAAAATGGATCAATCTGTTTAAGAGAGACTTTCAGGGAGCAGTAAATATCCAGATCATAATTTTATTGAATTGATTCATAGCACAGGACATTTTAATTCCACAGATTGTTGCCATGGCTGCAACCTGAATGAAGACATTTCCTTCCAGAATTCAGTAGACAAGCTCCCTTGTTTATTTTTCATTGAATTTTATTTGTACGTGTAAAAGAGAAGGGGCAACACTAACCAGTCAGTCTGTTCTTCAGCACACATGCACTCTATTTCACCACATTATTACTTCATCAAGATAATATCCTCTGGCCAAGCTAAAGAGGATCTTTTAGAAAGACAACAAACCAGATTTACGGACTTCAGCCTGCTCCATTAGCTCATATGCTCTAAGTTGGTTTCACATTACACATTGTGAAATGACTCTCTTATTACTTATACTATCAACTGACCTCATTGCTCTGAGGGGCTCTGACAGAATTTAAAGAAATCCAGCAAACTCAAACCCCTCCTAATAGCTATGTCTCTGAAAGTGATACAGTCATTCTTCGTGTAAGGATTCTGGAAGTTTCTGCTTATGTGGCAGCATTCACACATGACTAAATTTTCACCATTTCATGCTAAGAACTGAAAATAGCACAGTAACACAGCTATTGCAGAATACAAAAATTTGATCCACTAATTGAGAAGAATTTTATAGTTGAGCAACATTACACGAAGTAAAAGTTTTATAGAAGTATTCACAGCTATTGCAAGCTGTTCATGTCACCATCGATTCAGCTTGGTACAACGATGATACAGAATATACTAAGCTTCCTCTAAAAAAGGTAACTTTTCTTACCTATTGATTGCAGTAACTTTTTGAAAATCGTATTTAGGAGAAGCACCACAATGGTTCTGTCTATCTTTGTGATTCTCTGTAGGCTTTCCAAAGTACTAGATGAAAATATGATTTAAGCCGAAGCAGAATTAATCAAATACAATCCAAGAACAGCAACCCATATCCAGACCCAGGGTCAATAAAACCAGTTGACTGGTTTCAAATGTGATGTTTCTTAAAAAATGCAGGAGGCCAGATAGATAGTCTTAGAGTCATATGTTTTCTTCATAATTTAAGGGGACTAAGGAGTTGGCCTGTTTTGCCTTTTCTTACAAAACAAATGAACAAACAAACAAAAAAACAGAGTGAGACAACAGTGAGGAAGGAGCATTGAACCTAATGGCTAAGAAGTTTACCAGAAAGGAGAGCAAAATGGGTTGAAGTGCCTTCTCCAATGAGTACTTAGTTACTTGTAAGAGTGGAATAATTTGGGCATGGTTATGCTCTAGCAGCTGCTAACCTAGTGTAGAAAGGATTCCCCTGGGAACGAGGAGATCCTCTGCACTGCTCCAAATGGAGTTTACCCTCTCCAAACACAAAATTAAAATCCTCCTGTTTGTGTTCATTTCCGGGAGTAGATACCTAGATAGTATCAAGTTTTGAGGAAGTCAGAGTTTTGTGGAACTCAGAGGAGCGTAAAGCTAGCCTTTTCTCTGAACTACTGTCTTGATTTCTTAACCACTTCTGTAAAGATTGTTATTTTCAGGGAATCACAGAATATGCTGAGTTGGAAGGGATCCACAAAGGATCGTCGAGTTCAACTCCTGGCCCTGCACAGGACCATCCCCAAGAGCCACCCCATGTGCCTGAGAGAATTTCATACCATTCTCTCCTGTAACGGAAACAAAATTCCTTTTCTACAATCAGCATCTGACAGTCCTCCTCTGGCGTGATAAAGTAACTCTGTGTTTTGCACAAACAAGGCATCCCAGATTGGATTTACTGCCAATTAAAAATGCCGCATACAAAAAACTTAGATGACCTGAGAAACAGGAATTGGCTCGGTCTGTTGCAGACTGAGTTATGGCAGAACAGGCACATGGGCAGTGCACACGAGGTGAGTCAGTGGGACTTTTGTTTGAGTAACAGCTCTGCGTGACACACATAAAATAAAGGCAGGCACAATTACAGCGTTTATGGTCATGGAAACACAATTCCTCAGCTAGTGCTCAAGAGACAAAGACTGCTGATCAGTGAAAATTATGTGGCACTCTTCTACAAAGGAAGAATAGGGACCACGCTGTGTTACATATTTAGATGCTAGCCAGCGCCCTGCTATGTCCTGATCCCAGGCTCCGTCCCCAGGCCACAAAAACCAATTGTGCTGCCCAAAGCTGCCTTTGAAGCAACCCTGGTGAGAAACTGATTCTAACAAGGCAAAGACAAGGAGGCACTTCAGACAACATCAGATAATTTAAAACTCTGCACAGCTCCCTGCTAGAATAAATGGGCACATCATCGTCATCGGTGCTGAAATTTTATCTGTTCAGATAAGCAGAGAATTAGGCCCATATTGCCCTACCAGACTAAATTATGTAACTACTTATCTGTAAAGGTTACTTTTGTTATCTCTGTAATGAAATTATCTCTACAAAAACAGTTATTTAGCCACTTAGTTATAAAACCATGTAGGAACACCAGAATTTCTATCATCAGTTTATGATTGTCTTTCGTTATTAATTCCAATCGTGCTATACAGTGATAATGAATCACAACAGGGGCACTGCTTCAGATATTGTAGCACAGTATATCTACCAGACTAGAACAACTACCTGCTGCATTAGGATAATTCTGACAGACTTTTGTATTTTTTCCTGATTGTTTTTTTTGCTGTTGTCGTTTGTAACCTCTTTATCTGCTCTCAGTTTCCTAATCTAAGCAAAACCAATGATAATATTTTCCTCTTTAGTAAAAGCCCTAGTGGCATGTCAATTTATTTTTGAATCAGTCTGCCAGTCAATATTCAGGTCCACTAAATACACCAGGACCAGCAAGTGAAAAGGCATACTTGACGAAATTTGAAAAGTCAACCCTAAAAACGCCACCCCATATCTAAAATATTGGGATCACTCCTTGAACAAATGATATGACATACTTGGTTCTTCAAAATAATGGTATTCACTTTGTTTTAGACCTGGTCACAGTACTTTGCATTTAGCTAAATTATTTACATCTGCACTGAATTAGTATAGAGTTGTGCCTTTACAGTCCACTAGCACTCTGTATCATCTTTCACACACACTGACATGATTGAACAAGTCTTCTGTTGAACTAGAAAATCAGGTTCATGTTCATCCCTCAACCAATTCCCTAATAATGATTTTTCCATCTTGCAATCTGAAGTTCAATTTAAGGACCAAAGAGAAATGAAAAGTGTTTTTTCCCTCATGAGAATCTGTCTTGTTCAGATCTAAACACCAACATAAATACATGTTAGGAATGTACTACTTTCATTTACATGTGAGTAACTTTTTACCTGTTCCTTCTTTCTCACCTGAAGAGGATAGTCCATGTGCCCTTCTAGCATCTAAAAACCCCACCTTACCAGGGAACTCATTTACTGTTGAGACTTTAACCTCTTTTTCGCAAGCTACTGCTCATGCATATTAAGCATGACAGACGCTGCACACACTTTTCAGCAGCAGCTTCAAGTCCATAAGAAGGCTGCTTAGGTCTAAAGTCAGCAGTGCTTTCCAAAATGACAGAACCCATGGATATGTATCTCTTCCAACATGTAAGATATACTGCAAATGCACACTATGCATAGAGAAAGGCACTCTGCGGGTTTATTGCTGGGAAAAAAAAATTAAAAATGGTTTAAAAAAAAGTCCATGGCACTGTTTTTGTAGAGGAATCTGCTAATATATTGACTGGATTTTATACTGATGTATTTTTTTTGCATTTCCTTTACCAAAACTAATGATCATACAACTGTGATAATAAAATGCTAAATTAATAAATACGTTCTAAAAAACAGTTTATCTGTGAGTACTTAAGTACTTAAGCATTTTAGATACTCATTTTGCTGTAACCAGCCTATTGTGGAAGTATAGAAAACAATCACTAATATTTTTGTTCATTTGTTTCTGCTAAGGACAAGGGCTCTTTTGAATATTTTGATAAAGCTGAATTTCAGCATCCTTAAGTGCAAGAATATGATAGCATTTTCAGAATAGTTAAAACAGTCAGTTAATGAAAACTCCAGTGGCAGAGCACATCAGTCCAAAGACTGCTGTTATCTCAGCTCTTCTGCTCTGTGACCCTGCTCCTACCTTCAGCTCTCTGCCATACACAGGCTCACGTTGTTGCCTTGCATTTTCTAACATATTTTGCCCTCCCAGGTGGGCAGTCTAGGATCTAGTCTAGTCTCTGCACAACACGCTGAGCAGCCTGAACAAAAATAATTTTCAGCTATTTCCTAATCTCATTTCTCTTGGTCACATAGTCATATGAAATTCTTATTCTCAATACTGGGAGGTTAAGTAAAGATTGTAATAATTCTTAAAGAGGATGTCTTCTGTTGGAAATCTTACTCATGTATAGAAAATAATGAGAAGAATCCATTATTGGCCATGTTTTTGATCCATATAAGACCTAATGACCTGTGGATTTTGCCTTTTTCTCTTTTGCTGTTGTTTGTTTGTTTATTATTATTTTCAAATTACCAGCACCAAGCTCTCAAGTTTCTCTTATATAAGACCGGAAAAAATGTTTTCCCTAACTTTCAAGACTCTTCTTTTGTAGCATATGATTAGCTGGAACAATGCTCTGTTCAAACTGATGTTCAAAAGTTCCCTTGGAGGCTCATTTTGAGACTGATACAATTCCAGAGTGGGATTGCATACATTTTAACACTGAACAAAAGCAAACATGGAAATTCATACTGCCTTTTTTCATCTGATAGCTACCTGTACTAGCACAGCAATATTCACATGACACAGAAGTCAGAATTTACTCACAGCTGGAGGCTAGTATTCACAACACTGCTAGTTTACCATCATGGAGTGTCTCTTTACACAGTCTGAGCTGGAATCTGATCCATGACCAAGACTACGGTGCACAAATAAATACCATGATCACTGCACTGAAGAATCATGGCTAAGCTGTCAGAATAACGTCAACTACTATCACATTGCAGGTTTTGGGTTTTTGCATAAAGAAGACAAGATGTTTTTATTTTGCACTCAAACAAAAGCATTCATTAGCAACTCTCAGACTTATGCTTAGCTTAAAGTTAGGCGTGCATTATCTGTATTTCAGACTGTCCATAAATCACTTTTGGAGGGTAAGAATTAGTTCGATAAGGAGAATAGCCAAACACTATTTCAAAATTTTGGTATTAAACACCCTTCATACGAACAAAAATATAAAAACATTGTCTGCATAAGCCAAGAGAACATCATGTAAGTGTATCAGATAAAGTGACACACTTCTTTCACACATGCCATGAAAGCAGAATAAACATGACAGAGGTATTCGTTACTATTTCAGTTCTGTGGTGGTTCTGTACACTGCGGTATGTTAAACTAGCATGATAAAAGGTGGACACAGAGTTCTTCAAAATAAAAGTATTTTTATGCAAAAAATTTGTTTTCTTTCATCCATGAGGTAATTAATAAAGTGATAAAAAAAGTATTCAGCCAAAATAACCGAAATGTGTATGAACTGGCATCATTATTAGAGAAGCCATAAAAAGGAGAAAAAGAGGAAAACATGCAAAAAGCATCACAAAAATGGTTGCACAAATTTCCATAAAACATGCAACTAGACAAAATGGATGGGAAAACATTTGCTGTTCCTGGTAACAGGTAACACTTAGTATGCCAGTTAATACCTGCAATCAGCCACAGTGCAAACTTCTACCACATACAAGTTGCTCTTGCTAAGAGAAGCAGTAGGTTTCCACTATAAACTTAATAATATACGGAGTCACGCAGTTTAATGTTCCCTCCCTCCACCCCAACCCTGCTGCTGACCACACAAGAGACAGCCATGTGGAACTACTTTTTAAATGCTGGATAACAGTACTGTATTATACCAAGTACACAGGAACAGATGTGATTTTTGGTACTGTTTGCTTCCAACTCAGGAGCCCCAAGTATCCTTGGACATGTAACATAATTTGGATTTCTGAACATTACTATAAAGCATGATATATAAATCTCACAGAAATGTTATTTTGCCCTGGAAATATAGTCACAGACTTGATTTTTAAAATACTACTAAGAAATCTCCAGTTGTTCAGTTTAAATACCATCAACACTTGAAAACTAAAAGATTGTCACTTAAAAAAACCACTACATCCATATTAATAATTTGATTTATATGTATACTGATCCCATACAGACACAAATGTCTTCTGGGATTGGCCACAGACAATGCAGAATGCTAATTAAATATTGTACAGGTGGAATGTTTGTTAATTCCTTCCAGGATGTCTCAGTTATAAGAACTACAAATTATTCTGATTTGGGAGCAGTGTGGGAAGGAGAGAGGATGACACCTGTTCAGTACCACTCCTGCAGGAGATTACTCCCACACAAGGGATTTGCATGGTAATAGAAAAGCAGCATTTTCAGGGTTTTCTTTACTACAGAAATATCCGTACACTATAGATTATTGACCTAAGCACTGAGCATAACAAACTGGAACCCACATCTCTGCTCACTCACATTTTCATCTGTCATAGCATAACTCCTTTATGTTCCCTTCCATTATTGCTACAACAACAGCTATGCTGCTATATATATTTTCTGAAAAGTCATACACATTGCATAATTAATACTTTAAATAATGAAACATCAGCTTCACAATATTGTTTGTATTACTTGTGTGATGTATTTATTCTCAGGTACCCGTGACAGACCAAAACCTCATCCTAAGAGTGAAAGTTTCCTTAGATATATCTAGTGTGATTCAGTGACATTTTAGCCAACTGGAAAGTTTGAAAAATATTTTCTAGTCATTTGACAAAGTGCATGTTTGGCTGATGCCCCTCATCGCTGCTGGATGATTCACAGCTGCCTACCTCTGAGCAGCAGTTCAGCAGAAATTACTGTTGTATTTCTATAGCAAAGAGAAAGGACTGAAACCAATTTCTCCTGGAAAATACAAACCCAATGTACACAATTTTAAAAAGTACTGACACTACCTACTCTTAAAATGATACAGTTATTTTAAACCTACACTAATGCTAAGGCAAAGGACTCCCCCAAAATAAACGGCCATCTTGCATATCCAGATCAACAGCATCCCCAACACTTCCAGCTCAAACCAGCCAAGGTCTTTAGCCAGGACTGTGGCTTTGCATAATAAAACTGAAGCAGAAAGCTAGAAAGCCGTTCTGCAGTTTGGGCAGTGTGTGGATTGAACCCTCCAGGAAATCCACAGCTCAGCAGCCTGGACTACAAGGTCTTCTCTACATGTCCTCTGGGAGGGAAGGGAGTGGAGCAAGGGCCACAGGAATGGTGTGCCATCCTTCTTGTTAGTCTCTTTCCTGGGGACTTACAGAGCTCCTCTTACTGCCAGACTAAAACACATCCACTCTACGACTGTAACATTGTCTGTCCACAGCATGTGAACAGACAGGCAGGGGACAGTAGTTCTTTAGTTATGCGGTGAACATATTTTCTGTTCCATGATGGGAGAAAGATTGCAGAATTTAAGCCCTGGTGTGCTCACATATCAGGTGAATAGTTCCTCATTGCTGCTTCAAATTATAGACTTCAAGCTCGTTGGAAGAGCTGTGAACATGTGAAAGCTGCAATGCAGTTATTTTTCAGTTTCCCAGCTATTTTTGTATTACACTTTTTAAATTATCTTGTTACATAAAATGAGCTTATCCCCACCCACTACTCAGCATCCTTAATTTTGTATCAGCTCCCCCCCACTTATTACTAAATCTTCTCCCAACATAATTTTGTCTTTTTTTTTTTTTTTTTTTTTTTCTGTAACTTTGGGCTATTTTATTTAATGACCTTCAAATATGTCATTCATCTCATAACTGATTCCAGTTATCTCTAAAGATTTCCTGTATCATTCATTTTACTCAGCTTAAATAGTTTGGCTGATTTCAAAGAGTTAACAACTAACAACGCATACTGACGTACAAAGATTCTCTTCCACACGTAGATCAGTTGACTCCATGTTCTGCATAAATAATAATACATGTCTAAAAATACACTGATTTGAGATTAATCTGATTAATCTATTTATGTAATCCAATCAATCTGTTTGTCTTTAAATATGTTTGTATGTTGTTGTGGCATTTAGGTACCTCCTAAGACTAAAATCTAGTGCTAAATTAATGATACCCACAGAGATTTTTTCAGGCCCCAATTACTTGTGTGCCGCAGCTGCCACTAAACTGAGTAAATTGTGTTGCAGTACAGAGAATGGAGACAATGTATTGTGATGTGGATCCCAGTCCTGCACATTAGCATAGCAGCTGAGAGTATGAAGTGTTTATACTATCCTAACTTAAAAGAACCCGCTTCATTCCCATGTAATACAAAACTAATAATTACATTGAAAAGGCTGCAATTAAAGCCCTATCTGAAAGCTTTTCAGACCTACAGAATCCCACAGATGGAATGGCCAATGTCAAAGAAAAATTAAAGTAAAAAGAATTTGATAAAAAACTTAATTAAAAGTGTGTCAGAACAAATACATCTCACTTTATGTCCTGAAGCCCATTAAATTTTAATATGACAAAGTGCCACTGGGCATGAATGTCGGAGCTTCAGTGCTGCTAGAGACTCAGTGTTAGAGACTCCTTGAACGTGTAAACTTCCCCTTTTGCATTCTGGCTGCCTCTGTGGCTGGCAGGAAAAGTGACACCTTAGAAAGGGCACCTCCAAAGCACCCAAACCCACAGAATGTGCTACCGGCACCATTTGCATCAGCCGAGAGCTGCTGTGCAGCTGGCAAAGACAAATGGCAATGTTGATTCTGGCCTTCGGTCTTCTGTGCACTGAGACTCTGGGTGCACAAAGTGGCAGACCAGGGCTGGCCAACCACTGAAACAGAGCCTTGTCCTGCTCCTGTTTGGCAGGAGAACAACATTAAAGTGGACCAACAACAAACCGGGCAAGTCCAAGCTGTCTTGAGAACAGTGGACGCTACACTCTCTCTGCCCAAAATTGAAACAAAGTCCCTGCAAAATTCTCTACAAATTTCCGCCACCAATAAGCTTCTTACCTCACCCTTCGCTCAGATGGGACACACTTTTTTCAGACCTAGATTTTGCCCACTGAGGAGGAACAGGAGAGGACGACAGAGCCTAATTGCAAAATATATGCAGCAAAAAACTCTAGCCATGTTAGCCAGAAAACACAAAAAAGCCCAAGCTGTCAAAAAGTAAAGCAGACAGGTTTTATTCAGTTGTTGTTCAAAATTAAGACTAACAATGGAAAACCACTGTAATTTCCATACCTTGGTATTTTTTGCAAACATAAAGGGTATCTGGAAAATATTTTTATAACAAAATGTTGAATAATTCAGTTCCCTATTATAAAAATCTAGCAGAAAAGGAATCTACAAATCAGTGGCAAAACCCACAGAGAAGAAACCCAAAAAGTCATTACAGCACTATATAATTACTTGATGATTTTATCACTGTGTGTGTTAGCAGGAGCAAGAAAGAGACTGCTCTTCAGAGACAATTCTATCACAACAAGGCTTACAAAGATATTAATATAAAAGCTTCTCATTGTCTGAAAATCCTTTGCCATGGCAACTTAAAATCAGCTGCCTCCAAGTGATTTTAAAGCTTAACCATCCATCCTAACCCTTGCACTTCAGGCCTGGTATTTCAACCACAACTATTACACCTTCCAAACAGGTGTCTGCATTATCTCGACAAAGACCTGCATGATAAGCAGGTCCATTTACTCTACAGGGACAAGTAATCATTTTGGGTCTCATGTGTGGCAGAAATTACTGTATCAGGAATCCTGCATTCAAATAACTCAAACTCTTGCACATGCACTACAGGAATGGCTCGGGTGCTGTTTTTTGCATTACAATGAAGCTGCTTTTCATCAAACTGTATTTTTGTGCTGCTTTGAACTTGCTGACACCACTGATCCTCTTATCATCTTCAAGGATATCTGATAAGAATTATCTGATTCAATGGAAACTTGAGACAGTTTCAGCTGCAGATGTACCAAAATTTTCTTTTAAATGTACAGATGCTCCTCCATTCAGTCAGTGAGACTGAGTATGAAAATAAGCTGAAAAAACAAATCTCTTTCAAATTTGAACTGGGGAATTGTGTACCTCAATTTCTGCGAATATAAAAACCTGAAGAGCAGATTTTCAGCTGTGAGTTTCTGAACTGTATTGGTTACTGGCTCTCTCTGCATGCTGCTAGCAGTGACTGTAAACAACTTAACCGCCCCGAGTAAATATTTGACTCTACGCATTTGATAAGGAGTAGTTACCATTTCCTGTTTGCCCACTATATTCCTGATTCCTGCTCAGGTGATGGCACAGAAGAAAGAATATTTAAAATTCTGCTATGTGGCTTTTGTGAATAAGTTTTTCAGGGCATGAACATGATTAAACTGACTGCAAACCTTATGTAGAACCATGATGCAAACAATGCACAACAGTCTCAGGAAAGAAAGGGATCTGAGCACAGATAAAACAAGGTAAAAATAAGGAAATTCAAGACTTACTATTCTTATTACTGCTACAGGAGCACTCAAGAAGTCCCTCTTAGCTGGACATTGGCTCTACACAACAAGTGTCAGTCTTGTCCCACATGGGAAATAAGATAATAATGGCACAAAGAAATGCCCTCCAAGGTCAAACTTAGCCCAATACCTTCACATATGACCAAATACAAGGTACTCCATTAAATCTGTGAAGAGTCAGCTGTAAGGCTCAGAGTAGCATTTAGGTGCATACAGAACAACACTGGCAAACTCTGGGCACCAAAAAGAGTAAATGTAAAATGACCTTGCATATACATGTTAGAGGACATAGCTGTCAAGTGATTTCTGGAAAATACTTTTCTTAAGTGTCCAACAATACATCACTGCATCTTCCACAGAATATATTCACTCAGTTACCCAACATGTGGAGGTGCCCTCACTCTATGAGATTTCACTTCTCTGGGATCCTACAAGCATTTTATGTTACGAAGTTATGAGTTAAAGCCTGCCCACAAAGCATACTCTAAAGTGGGAACCAGAAAGTAAGATAGCTTCAAAGCAGAAACTACTACATTAGTTACACTTCCATGCCATAGCTCTGTATCATGCAACTGCATTTGCAGAGCCATTTGGAATACTAATGTTTAGAGACTCACTGAGGAATGCCAGAGGTATTTCTCAGACAAATAGAGTTTTTCCTTTTGTTATTTTTTGTGATACCTTTGAAACTGAAGTGTACTTACTAGTCTAACCACTCCTTAAAAGATTTTTATCATATGGTTCATTGACATCCCAGAAATCAGCTTTTGGATAAAAGGGAATGAGCAATATGCAATTTTTCTTCTGAGTACTCCTTTTCAAATTTGGTTATTTAGGCTACCTGACAGATCGTTAAATTCCCATGCCCTGTCTCATCTTCCTATTAATTGCAGATCTAAGAGACTCAGGTAAGCACTAACTTAAGCTCTAAAATATCTATTAAGCCTTGAGTATTAGAAACTATTTTTTAAATTTAAGTCTTCTAATTCCTTGAAAAAACATTAACAGCTTTTCTGTGCTGTCAGAGGTGTGTAAAAGAGTTTAGATAAAACTGAGCCAGCAACTTTCTGCTTTTCCATGTATCAAAGCTTGGCCCTGAACTGCTGATTCAGTGAAAATTTGGTCTGACTGAACCCAGAAAAGTTGGTAAAAGTATAGTTTAAAATGTATTTAAAAACTGAAGTATGGATCAGATTTTCAAAAGTACACAGCCAAGCACTGAAGTCCTGTCACCCACTGGAGTATGAATTGTCCTTATTTAAAATAAAAATGATAGCAGAAGTTCCTGCTCATTTTGGTAAGTCCTGTCTTGCCCTTCACTGCCTTTAATTGATTAGTATGTTATCTACTGAGCTTCATGGCCACAACACTAGAACTGGAGGTCTGGAGGTCTGATACCTGCATATGCTGTCCAATCTGTTGATGTGAAGTTTGAAAATATGCAGCTGGACCAACTTTAATGCTTCAGTTTACTGAAGGAGGGCTTTGGAGCTGAAAAGGAAGCTGTATGCGGATTTAGTGTGGCTATTGAAAATCGTGCTGTTCTACGCTGGTTTCTGTTTTATGTGACATTGTCAAAACCGTGATGTGACTGTGCTGTGTGCCCAGTCTTCAGTGATGCAGAGATGGCAACTCTCTGCATCTTTTATGAACCCAAAATGTTCGCCTTCCTGGCAGCTCTACAATTTTTCTCAAATACTGTTCACTGCAGTCATTTAGGGATTTTTTCCCACCTTGCCCAGTGTCTTTATCTTGCAAACATGATTAAGTCATTAAGTGATATAACGTTTTTTATATGCCTTATTTCTTCTGATTATTTTGTGAGACACTAATTGCTGCATTTTTTACTACAGCTTGCAGATCACTTAGGAATATGTGCTATTCAAACTAGTTTATTACCCCCATATAAAATTCACATAGGAATTGTTGACAAGAAATAAAACCCACAGACAGTGACAGGTAATGTGTCCTGTTTCCTGGGGGCAAAAAGGTGGCATTCATTTATGCACAAGCAGACCAAACATCCAGTCAACACAAGGTACTCCAGAAATAGCCAAAGCCTTTACTAATTATGTGGCCATGAAATGCTTAAACAAAAAAGCATTAGAACATCCAAAATCTGAGGTTTATCACCCTTTACCTAATAAAAGAGAAGCTTCACCTAATGGAAATCCATTGGACAATCTGAAAATATGCCTTATTGGAACGTTGCGAAATAGCAGAATCCAACTCCGTGTGTTACAGCCAGTTTTCAGTTCTTCAGATATGTGCAATTTGAGAGACAAGGAGGAAAATAAACAGTGTATGTGGAAAGATAAAACTGGCAGATGGAGAAGCTGGCCTTTGTGCTTCTGAGAATAAATAAAAATCAATAGAGAAAAACAAGGGTAAAAATGCAAAACAAAACTGGGCATGAACATTTTGCATCTGACCAGAACATTATCTTTCAATGAAACAACACTAGAATTAATACAGAACACTACTGCGCCATATGGATGCTTGGATCTCTGCCAGAAAAACTGCACCACCTTTCCCTTTACTAAAAAAATAGACTGAAATGTATGAGTTCCAGCATGGCTACCAGTCTTTCCAATACCCCAGACACACTCTTGATTAGCAAAATATACTTCTCAGTCCAGTAAGACCAGCAGTGGTCCTGAGACAGTGCTTGTAACCGAGTCTGACCCAAAGATACTGAAGGATTATTTAATTATCATGTCACATTTCATAAACCCTGATCAGTAACATAAAATTTGGTCAATCTTAATGAGAAATTGTCATTAATCGTATTCAGAAGCAGCTCAGAGTTCTTCTCTCTGATTATAATAAAAATTTGTTAACAGTATTTTCGACAAGAAGTCCAAGCTGCTCCACTTTCCTTATCAAGCTGAGCACAAGAACTTTATTTTATCTATAGATGGCAGTGCTATCAATTTATTTACTTCACTGTTATCAAATACAACATAAACAGCCATAAACAACACACAGAACATGCACTTATACAATGCACCTCATTGAGTATACCTGATTGTGATAATATAAGTAAAACGAACAAAACCCCCACAACATTCCCATAGGGTCCTTCAGTTTTGAAGCCTATTTCATGGAATTTTAACTCAATTTCAGGAGTATAATTGAACTAACAATCTGTTGTCTCAGACAGGATGTTCTCTGCTTGATATTATGCAGGACTGGACAGATGCCAAGGCTGATTTGAATGTACCTCAAAGTACCAGTGAAAAATGACTGGGCTGTTCTGAAAGCAAGAGGTGTGTGCTGGATGGGTCAGGCACCAACTGTCTGATGCTTGTCTTCCCTTCCATTTAACCTATCAGGATTCAAGTATGCTGGAATTGTAAACAAAGAGAAAATACAGCAAGCAGAATGTAAACAAGAAAAGCCAAAGTGCTTATCCTGCAAATGCTCTGCATAAAGCAAACCTTGCACAACAACAGAATGCTTGGGGACCACGCTCTTTGCTGAAGAAAAATGCTGGCAGCCAACACAGGCAAAACCTGGTTTCTAAAATCAGGGTTTAGCATAAGTTATTCAGATTCAGGAGAGGGAGTAACAGAATGATTTGGATCATTGGAATTATTGGAGCAGCTATCTAGATTTAAAAAAAAAAAATCATTTCCTTTATACAGAGATCAAAAAGAAAAAAAACCCCACCACATGGCAAGAAAATGAGAATAGATTTAAATATGAATCAAAGCATGTTTGTCACTGGATTTGCAATAGAACAATACATATTTTTTTTCCTTAGTTGCCAAGGAAACCCTGTGTAGGTAAACATTCTGTCTTCTTTGTGTTCAGTTACCAGCCTGGTGACTGACTGCCCCCTTTCCATACCTTTTTAGCATATTGACCAGGATCACAGGACTCTTAAGGACATTAAATTCCTACAAGTTTTCTGAAAGCAGACAGCCCCATGGAATACAGAAAGCCTACTAAGTATCCCTATATGAGGTGAAAGCTCCAACAGGGTCTCAACTCTTATTACACACCAGAAATTACACGTGTAAAGGGATACTATGGATATTCAAACCCTTGAAAAAAGTTTCAATTGAAGCACGTATTTTATTAGACATCAGAATACCCAGTCACACTCTGAAATGCAGAAGAAATCATATGTTATAATTCCACTGCTCACAAAACTGTATTTGAAATTACCAGAGGACTACTGCTGGCCTTGGGCTTTTGCCAACTCTTAATGTAACAGAACATTCAACCAGAGCAAAACTTCCCTCAAGGCTGAAAAGCAATCAAGTCATATCCTCTGCTACCTCATGGAACCTGAAGATGAGGACCATAACGCCGAGACTCTACAGCAATGGGTACTTCATAATATCATAGACATAAAGGTTACACAAAGGAAAGTGTGCACTGGTGTATGTGAAAGATGCACTTGTCTGAATAATTTCATTTATAAACGAATTACTCTCAGCGCTTTGTTGTGGGTTCTTTTATACTACTTCATTTTGTTGTGTGAAAAACTCACACCTTGATCAAAGAAATGCAATCAATCCCCGAATTAGACAAAAGCAACATCTATCTCACACTTGAGTCTATTTCTTGACTAATTCATGTCAAAGAACTCAATCAATGTAAGAAATCACTCACTTGCTCTGCCACAGGGATTACCAGACTCAAAAACTGAGCAGAGCAGCAGACGAAAAGATTATTCTTATCAAGTGCTAGTTTCCTGACCAGAATCCAGACAGCAACTTCCTGAAGTAGATGTTCCTCAGCAGTGGGGCAATACAAATAGTCTCCAGGAGCGGCTGAGCCAGTTCCTGACTTCCACCACCATTCGGAAGCAGCTTGGCCCAACACCCTTGAAGCTTGCTTAGCTCCAATGAAAGTGACTTTGGGTAACAACAGCAGAAACCTCTCTCAGAAACACCTCAGCTTTTCATATCCCAATCTCAAACGCCTTATTTCTAAAGTAACGTGCACTTGCTTTAAATTAAATATTCCCCCCTCTATTTTTTTATCCATGAGGAGCAGCCTGAATTAACTTAGCTTCCAACCAGCTGAAACAATTTGCAGCACAAGTCTTGCTGATGCTGTCACATCCTTACATAAGCATTTCTTCACATCCCACATAGTCAGGGCTTCTGAACTTAAAAAACCCGTTTTGTTGCGAGCTCTTCTAATCACTACTTTTAGCACCCCTCAGATGTTGACAAGCATGTGATGGTTTGCTGATGGGAAGAAACCGATGCAGCTGAGTACTTCAGCTTGGCTTCCTGGAGCTTACTGCAGCAATGCATCCCTCACAACAGTGGTGGAGTGAGGCTGGCCCTGGAGCCAGCTGTACCGCAAACATTTCTGAAGGGGCTCAACAAGAATTTAAGATGCTTTTTTCTCACAAGGGCTCCATCAGGACATTATCATATTCACTTCACCAGAAAGGTGGATTTAACCTGCAGACCTGTATATATAAAGTATTCCGTGGTACCACTGGGAATCTGGACAAAGAGATCCCCTGAATTTGGCTTGATAGCTGAGATTAAACAGAACCCCTTACTTCTCTGACCTGAAGCACTTCCTACAAAGATGCTGTTGAGCTGCGGAGATTACATTTGGATCCCCAAACGCTCCTGTGTCACTACTTAACAGGACAGGAATTAAAATTTGGATCTGCCTACTATAAGATCATGCATAGCTTTTATTAGATCATGCATAGATTTATAATGTATATCTCTATTTGATTTTTGACAAACTAAACATGAAAGATTACACTGTGACGCAGTTATAAATCCTCTGCTCTGCTTTCACAAAAGAGCTAGAAACAGAGGAGCTTCGCAGTGGATGGGATTCTTTATGACAGATTTCTTTTTAGGCATATTTGGCAAGAAAATTTCTGTATGTTATCTATTCCACACTGCTCAACTGTGTTCCAAACATTCGAACTTTGCAGTCAAATAAAGAAGTTTTTGTCTGTCAGCACATATGCTGGACAGATCTTAGGTTATCTCAGTTTTATTTTTGTCTTTCCTTAACTAGAGTTACATATTTTATTATTCATTAATTCTTTCATTAAAATCTAATGTGATGGGATGCAGCAAGAAGCCCCTGCACAGAAATCACTTTGATTTAAACAGAGTAAAAAATGTTGCTATTTGTAAATTTGAAGACAGCTCAGCAGAATTGAAAGGCATTCATGTGGGGAGCAAGCAATAGGACATTCATCCAGAAGACAGAAACAAGATAATAAACATGAGGGGACTAGAATCACTGCAGCAATAACCACAAAATGTCAGAAGTTGTTCCCTCCCTATTATCAGTTTTACTATTTTATTTTGTTGGTGATAGATGCATCAGATGAGAGAAACCCAGCCAGCTCCATCTTAGCAACAAGGCTGGTATAATGGAGGAAAAACCCCACAGTTTTTGCTTCAAAACGAATAATATTGTTAAGGGAGTTCAAAAAAAGACCAGATTCCTCTCTTCAGCTTTGTAAAAGAATTGTTTAGCACCTTAGCTGTCTTAAATCAATATCTAAATAAAGAAGTTACTTGTGTAGATCCTTCACTCATACCCAGCCTTATCTTCCCCTTCAACACATCTGCAAATTTCACGGAAGTGACACATACATGTTAATGACGCTGTGTTGACTTTCACAGCTAATAAACAAAAGGGCAAAAACGGTAGCCAGGAATAAAACCCAGATAATTCTCACCTTCACCCATATAATTCCCTCTTTACTGGGGAAAAGTGGCATTTCTGGGCTTTGCTTTTTCACCTTGTTGGCAGGTAATCTCCAGTTAATCCAACTGATTCCCCATCGCATGAGTGTCTCCAACAGAACAAAGTGGCTCTAAAGCAGCGTGAACTCATCGATGACATCATGGAAGTGAGTGAGTAATAAAATATTTGGAAAGAGATCCCTATTGGGATTCATATCACCCTACTGAGACAGACAAATGGCACAACTGAATGTTGGCATTTCAATCTCAGCAACAAGATTGTATTTCTCTTCTGTTACCTCAAGAAGGGTAATGGGACCTTCCTGGGGAACTGCATTAATAGAATAGAGGGCAGGACTTGATTTTCACCTTTAGTTAGAAAGGTTTTGGAAAATAAACTTTGGAATTGGCAAGGAAAAAGCTTCCTTTCCATTTTTGCCAAATAGCACCTTGCACCTGCCATTGGAGAGCTTCACTTGCCAAATGTGTGAACAGACTTGAACAGCTATGACCCATAAAGGATATATGTAAAGTAATGATGCCAACATAGAACTATAAACACCTGTTTTCTTATCTCTCTTCTTAGGCTGAAGAACATGCTTTCTCTACTGTCACAGACATTTTCAGCACAGTGTACTACAGGAAAAGTGCAGTTCCCTTCTCAGCATACAACCCCTGCACCTTTCAGGAGTAATCCAGGATCAAGGGTTTAATTTGCAAAATGTTCCTTTCAACTGACATGTGCACGTAAGGGAGTTACACACTGGAAACAGAGTCAGGAGGTCTACAACAAGCAACCACAAAACTAATCTTTTTTCTACCCACATGGGATTAAACAAAAGATGCACGTGGGATTTAAAGTAATGTAATAACTTTAAAACAGTTTCTATTTCTTCAGACACAAACGTCATCAAACCTCAATTGCATCAACAGTGCTAAGAAAATGCTCATCAGTCTTAAAAAACAGTGTGACAACACTGTTATGAAAAAGAAATAGCCTTATTTATACTTTCCTTATTTTCTCTGCACATTTAAGCACTTATCTAAACTGTATTTATAGAGATGAAAAATACATTTTCTTTTTTAACTTGTATTTTTTTTCTTAAAACCCATTAAAAAAAAGATATAGGCTGCAATTTTCAGAGTGTAAAAAGAAATTGAACTTACTTGTAAGAGAACTGACTAATTTCCCTGAGGATTCTAGAATGTATCTACAGTATTTCTACATCCATTTTACAGCCACTCACATTGCTATGAAATTCTTGGAGAACTTGAAAACCTAAAGCATTAATTACTTATATGAAAATGAGACGATTAACACACGTATCTTGACACTTGCTTTGGGACTGCACAACCAAATAAAAACTTACTATAATTTAATCAGGAAGAAACAGGCATACAGACGCAAAATTCATTATTTAGATTTGGATATTCAAATAAAAAAATAAGAAGCTTTCATACTCTTTGTTTTGGGGAAGGCACGCAAGAGAAAATCACTAGAAATGCCAGAAAATAATGACTATTGGCTGGCAGAGTCCAGCCAGCTGGGTGCTGACCACCTGTACCTTTGGTCGGTGTGTACACAAAATAACCTTTCTCAAATCAAGAAGCTGTTCACACAGCTACTGAGCCAAAGCACTTTTTCAGCACAGTGATTGCCCTAAGGTTTCTCACAGCAATGCCCACAGGTTTTGTACAACTTCTCTGACAATCAGCAAGGATGAGCTTGTTTTCATCATTTTAAGCAGAGGAGAAAAGAAGGACCAGAACAATTTGACTCTGCTTCTTTGTACAAATCAGCATTTTGGACTGCTCATCTAATACAATATATTGTTGTGTGCAATAGCTGTAGCCTATAATTCAGTGGAAATTGTGTACTCACTAAAAAATGGACAATTACCTGACAATTTCCTCTTAAGACTTTCCAAAAGCCCTGAAATATGAGGGCCTATGCATCCTTTAACATAGCTTCCATGATGAATACATTGTACTTTACGATAAATTTTGAATTTGGAATTTCCTTCTTCAGCTTTTAAATTGAGGAAAGAGGTGGCTTGATGTCAAAGGCTTGAGTTGGGAACAGAAGAAACAACTCCCTAATAACTTAAGTAGCTATTGAGAAAGGACCACTTCAGACACCCCCTGCTACTGCCCAGTCTTACAGAAGATGTCACCAACAAGAATGTTTTCAGGCAGGAGAGGAAGGTTTCAATGTGATGGAGATCTGGTGACTGATGCCATCACCACTGTAGGAGCCCAGAGTGAATTTAGTGCAATGCCGTGTGAGCGCTTTGCGAGTGTGAGAGATGCACTGCTGCAGCCATCTGCTGATGGAAGTTCTGCTGCTGTGGCAGAGACACTGAGATGTCAGATGATGTAGAAATCCTCTACAGTAAGTAGAGATCTTAAAATATTTGTTGGTACTCATCTCTGTTGGATTCCTTAGGATTAGGCTAGCTGAAAATACAGCTGTGGTGGTGGTGTTTGTTGTTTATTTTTACTTTCGTCTTTTAATAAGGCTGTTTTCTTTTCCTTTAAAGCTTGCTGAGTTATGCTTACAATAGGGCTTACAGCAAGACCGTGGCATTAATGGTGTATTTCTCTTCCCATAATATTGCACTCATGTTAGCCAGCTTTTAAGGTTTCTTATTGTTTTAATGAAGTTATTAAAATAAATGCTCTGACTGCACGATTTATGAGCATTCACTTGGTCTTCAAAGAGCTGGCCTCTAAATAATTTTTAATTTCTCAATTCTTTTCTAAGGCATCCAGCCAAGCCTTTTGAATTTGAATGCAACCTTTAAAACTAGAAAACTAGCAGTATTTCTGCTATAGAACCATTTGGTCCCTAGAGATGGTTCAGAGTATTTACTTGGCAGATACAAAGGGGTGCTGTGTATTTTCTATTTATAACTCATAAATATTGAGATTAGCTTCCACACATAATGGGCCCGATTATGGGCTGCTTTCTTTTCACAACTCTATCTGCAGCTTTCTGCAGAAGGAAGAGTACATGGATCCACTGACAATGCTCTTCTCCTTGCAGTTCTAAGCATTAATTTGCACTAAATAGTACAATTTAGGGTCTGTTATAGTGTCTGTTACTTGGCAACAGTTCCTAAGGCGATACCTGAGCCCACGGCAGCTAGGGCATGTAGTCCCCATTGAAACTGGGGAGTTGTGAGAGGCAGCAGTGCTGAGGATGTATGGGGAGGGTGCACTGCTCACTTCTAGGACACATTCCTGGGAAACAGATTCACTGAAAGCTAAGCATACTAAAATAATAAGAAGAGAACAAAACCACGTTGGCTTTCAAAGATTTTTAGAAGGAATAAATTGTACTGAAATTAATCCTGAAAAGATGACAAGATGTGTTAAGGCTTACACTTATTATCAGCTACTAAAAGGCGAGTTCTTGAAACAAACCAGTATTTCACCGTAATACACAGAGCCACTGAAGTTCTTAAAAAACCAAATCAAAACCAAAGTAATGCACTTAAGCCAAACGGCCTTAGTGGTCAAACACCTTATAACAACAGCCTGCTCAGGAGCCAGCCCCAACCACTCCCAAAGGCTCAGAGGGAAAATGCTTTTCAATGTATTCAGGCAATTTATTGCAACGATTGCTTAGTCAAAGCAGGGAAAGCTGATGGAAGTTGAAATGGAAGTTTTTATTCTGTGTTAGGAACAAAACTGAATACAAATGGAGGGTATGACTAAATACATGGAAATCTATAGAACTGCCTGCACAAATGTGCATATGTATTTGAAATTTTCCTATGTAGTAAAAAGAAGCACCATATTTATCACAGACCACATTTATCTACTACTCAAGTGCACTGAGGGTTACACAACCAATTTTTCTTTAAAAAATAAGTTAAAATTACAAGTAAGATTAAAATGAATTTAGAATAAAGTTTCATACTTGAATTAAATCTGTATCTGAAATCAGTATTACTTTAATTTAAATGAGTATGTCATAGGGGAACCGCAGATAATTCCTGTCTTTTTCTGGAGCAGAAGGGATTGTAAACCTAATGAAGTACCATAACTAACAGACAACCATTGTGAACTGAATGGCATTGGTGAGCTGCACTGTACCCTTATCAAGGAATTAGCTGGATTGTGTCTCTAAGGACTGTTTGGAGAGATTAAACTATAAACTGGTTTTGAAATCTTCCAGTTCAGCAAATCACCTAAATGAAACTAAAAAAACCAAAATCAACAGAGTAACTTGGGAGTCTAAGTTCCCTTTAAGACCTAAGCTTTTAAGTCTCATAGACATATTGAGTGAAGGATACTTATAAAGCCACCCAAGACCACCAAGTTCAGATAAACAAAAATAATTGCTCTATATCCTAAATTCCTACACATCACCTTCCAGATGTCAGATTCATTAACAATGCATTTGAATATAATCTAAATAATTACAATGCCATTTTAGAAAATGCATAATTGCTTGCCGGAGGCCCCTGCTCACCAGAAGTAATAATTTCCACTTGTTGCAGTGACTTCATGAGCTCAGGGTAAATAGTTCCAGTGTTTGAGCCAAGTTTTGCCCTAGCCACAGCCTGATGTTGAAATTAAGTTTAAGACCTGGGAGTTTATTGCTCAGATGGGTGATATGGTTTTGTTACAAGAAGCCTAATGAATTTGATGATTAGTTTGTTGTCTTTTGTTGTTGGTTTCCGAAGTAATTTATGCTTGGCTTTTGACTGCTAATGAAATCTATGAAAAATGCTGGTGATAAACGTTTTTATAAGGTTGTTTTTTAAAAACAGCTGTAGAAACCATTAAGTATGATACAGATGGTGACTAGGAGGATCAAGGTTTACCGAGGCCCTGTAGAAATGCTAGGAAACACAGTGCTCTCGATCTACTTCAATCTCTCTTGCTTTGGATACTTTTGTAACAGGGCTCTCTCTAGCTGCATAACATAAATATACATAAATATATTTTTAAAAAAATCAAGATTGTATTTAAGCCAAACTGACCACAACTATGGACTTTATACATTTATATAGAATAGCAGAAGTTCAGATTACTACTGAGCCACAGTGGGTGGTTCTTGTATTGTGACTAAAGACAAGCTAAATCCTGAAATCTCCCAAATCGTTGAGATGCAAAGGCATAGCAGATATTTACTAGGAGCAGTAATACTCAAGACGTGGAGAGAAGCAGCCAGAAGGAAGACACAAGGCTGCCCACCACTGTGCTGTGAATGCTTGTCAGTGCTCCCTGCAGGAGCCAGGGCCTTGCTGTTTCTCTCTGTGAGGCAGAGATAGGTGCAAGAGAAAAGCAGAACCCTTCCCAAACATCTGCCTTCCGCTTTTCTAGCATCTTCTCAAAAATAGGAAAGATTAACTACAAGATATATCCCAAACTCAAAACAACAACAGAAAAAGAGACTTTCTGCCTATTTTTGACAAATTGCTAAGATTTTTCCCTCATCTGTGTCAACTATGTATTTTTTGCCTCTTGTTAATGGCTTTCCCTTGGTGACAGTAAGTGCTGTTGAATATACAGGGAACATTCAGTTTGACTTCCCACTTGATTGTTAACCTTTTCCCACCTCCACTGTCATGCAAAACTTTCAGTTTTACAATATGAAAAGCTATTATAGTATCTAGAAAAAGGAACAAAACTAGGGGGAAATATTTGCTAATCGAGATAAAATCCCATCACCTTCATTAGCACTTAGAGAGTAGGTATTATTTAGTGTGAATAATGACAACAGAATCTCAGCTTGATTTCCAAAGTTGTTTCTGCATAATTTATTCAAAAGACAAATTCCCTAATGAAAGATACTGGATCTACTTTAAACCAACATTATTTCATCTATAATTACTGCCTCAGGAATACCGTACTAACTGCCACTTATCACTGTCAGTGACTTTTGAATTCCTGCTACAACTATGGTATCCCATTGGGTCTGTTTGTCTCCAAGAGAACATGATGTTTCTAGTTTGGCATGGCCCTAAAAAAGGAGAACAAAACTTCTTTTTCCCTAGAAATACAGTTAAATATCCTCTACGTGCCTCAGAACATAGAGAAGAGCAAGCCCATTCATTTCCTCATAGTTATTTCCAACACTATGCACTATACTTTCCATCTGAAGTTTGTAGAAGCTCTTCAGTCTATTAGTGCTTCCCCTGCCCCTCTCATTTCTTCTAAGTACCCATTATCCATCATATGTCTTACAAAGTTTGGAAAAGAATACAGATGCTCTGTTAGTCAGAGCTAACCCTCAGTCAAAAATCCCCACGCTGTGTCATTATGAGAATCCAATCTTTCATTAGGAAACCATTAGGAAGTAAATGTGTTTAAGAACATTAATTTGCAATTTGTTCATTATGAGCGTTAGGGAAACTATTAGTGGCATGTCCTAATCAAGTATCCATTGTGGACAAGAAAAAGCTAGCCTTTATTGAGTAATGACTACAACAACATTTGTATGTCTTTCACTTCATGTCTGTTGCTGTGCAGTGGATGACTTTAGAAGCAAGAAAAACAAAACCAAAAAATAACTGGTTATTGATAAAAGATTTTGTTCCCCCTCACTATGTAAAGGTCCTCCAGTTATTGTTCATTGAGAGTGGTAAATAAAACCTTCAGGCTTGCTTTTAATAAGTTCCCAGTTCTGTTTATTTTGCATATTACTTTGTGCTAAGATTATAAAAAAATAAAAGCCAAATCACTTTTTTCTTTGTCACCTGCTAAATCAAAATGAGCAATTATATCATCTGTGTGTTAGTGGCAGCTGTAAAAGTTTTTGGTCCTAGAACTGTGCTGGAAATAGCCTCATTCTCAATGGTGGGCAGCAACTGTTCCTTCCAAACAGAAGGCATACAAAACAAAATTCTCCTGGAAAGACCTCACCTTACAAAGCATCTTGTTATTTAATTTGGTCTCAACTAATTGGCAATTTAGACAGTAATTTGTGTCCAAATGCCAGACGCAGCAGAGAACAGAAAGCCCCAGGGAGCTGCAGCAGGTCCCTGGTACACAGCCCAGGTGGCACACGTGCTGCCTGCAGCCTCCCTTGGAGGTGGCACACACCGTGTCACGGCCTGGCCCCACGGAAGGGCCATGAGGAATATCTGCAGGCTCTGAGCACATTGGATGGATCAGCCTCAGTGCCTGCCACACCTGCAGCACTGTCATTTTGATCTCTGGTGTGCATGCAAATGCAGAGCACTTCTAACTCTGCACGTGCAAGCAATCACACCTGAGCCCTTCAAACGGAGAAACAATCTCCCTAGTGCCTCAAACAGCAGTCAGCATGGTGACCTGTGGCGAGTTCCTCTATTACCTATTATCAGCAATGTTGCAGTGAAATGCTCACATTCTGTGAGATTAAACAGACAATAGGAATTGTAGTCAGATTTTTTTCTCTTGCCTGAATAGTCTGTATTTATCTCTAGGCAACAGGAGAGAAGAAAAGTACAGAGAGCTTGCACCGTCATCTGATTGTTTAACACTTCAGACCTTGTCTTGGAGTGGAATGCAATGTGTTGTGATTCTTTCTTTTAAGCTACAATGAGTTCTGATATACTCAGTCATGCCCTAACTTTCCAGAAAACACAAACCGCATCTTTCAGACAGGGAGCAAGAGCCCTTACCTTCTCAGCCAAGAGATCTCCAACAGAAAACGAGTTGATTTTCTGCCTTTACAAACCTGCAAAATCTTCAAACAGATTTTCACACACATACCTGATAGTCCACCGACATCCATCTTCTTCAGGTTCTTTGCCTCCAGGATGACGACAGTCAGTTTGCCAGCAGTAGGCACATAACGGAGGGAGAAGCAGATATCACCCAGCTTTTCTTGCTGTGAAAGCAAACAAGACGTGATGTTTTATTTTAATAATTTTTTTTTACCTTTTTAAAAATGCAATTCTGAAAGCCGTGCAGACAATCAGCGGGATTACACCTCTGACTCGTATGCTAAAGAAAACAATCAAATGAACTATATTGAGAAAACTACAACAAATTTTCCACATGAAATCCAAGTCTATCATGTGCAGCAACTATCCTGTATGGAACCAAATGACAAGTTATGTGCTGGTCACAAAGTAAGTTATACTGCTGACAATTTCATCCCTGACAATAAGGGTCCCACAAATTCTGTTTGTTCTTTAAACCAACCCAGGATTGGTCTTTTTTTTCCCCAGGCTGTATTTCAGTGGAAATCGATTAAAAAACATGCATAACCAGCTACTAGGCTGGTTCCTGTGAAACAGTACCATGGATCTTTCTCATCACATTTTGTCATAAAAGCAAAAGGTATAAAAAACCCACAAAGCACAAAGTACTCAGTATAAAAAAAGACTTGTCTCCTATCTGTCAGAAGAGGAAAAAAAAGGCAGATATAGACCATGAAAGGACACAGCACATCCCTCCTCACATATGGAATAGCTGGAAGGATTTGGTTTTGTCTTGCAGCCCATCATCTGAGATCCTGCCAAAAGCAGTCTTTTGCTATTCATTGCTTAGTATTTTCCTAACAGTCCTGGCAAAGAGGGAAAGGCTGAACGATGCTCAGAATTACAGGAACTTTGTTTTAAAAGGATGAATAAGAGATAGGGACTTGCAGATGAGAGAGAGAGAGAGAGAGGATATTGCTCAGAAATGATGAGTAGGATGATCCAAGCTGCTTTCCTCCTTTCTTTCAAGGCCCACAGTATCTCTAGGGGGGCTAACAAGGATGCTTTTGAGACAAGAAGGATGAGCTTACACTGAACAGACCAATAAAGAATTTCAGACAGCCATGTTTCTCTTTCAAAAGCAGTAGCTCTTATGGCATGTGTCTACTTCCACAATTTATTCTGACAGTAGAGTATAAAGTACATTTCTATGATCATATCTCTTTGGTTCCAGCGTTTTCTTAGACACTACTGAGAGCAACTGGCTCACATGCTCATGTGTGTAGTGGGTATTTCCTACAGAATAGATGTGTCCATGTGCAAAGGACTTTACCTATAAAGTGACAGATTCTAAACTGATTATTTCAAGTTGGGACTGAAATCCGGGGATTGTAATAGATAGCTCTCTGCCAGAAATCAGTGCAGCAATCACCAGTGGTCAGGAAACATTCAGAGCAAAGACAGTTACATGTAGTTAAGAAATGCTCAGACAGAACAAACAAAAGAGCTCGTGATGCTAAATGCATGTATTGTATAAAAACACTGTCAGACTGCACTTGTGCCAGTGTCTTGAAAACTCATGGTGTCCTCCTCACCTCAAAAAGGATATGGTAGAACTGGGACAGATTCCAAGGAAAGCAGCAGGAATAAGCAAGGATGTGACACACTTTTTGTAGGAGGAGGAACATGTAAGCAGATTAGGACTCTTCAGGTTGTAAAGTGAGTAGCTGGGGAAGAGACCTCTATCTGACCCAGAAGGGCTAAAATGATGTTATTACCTTGTTCAAAAAGACTGACACAAATATAAAAAATTTTACATTTTCAACTCCTATCTAGAGCAACCCAAGATGTCTTTCACAACATGGACTGTACTGCCATGAGAGAATTTACTATTCCTCCCTGACTGCATATATTGTCATAAATCCCAGCAGAGAGTCAGATCATGAAAATAATGATTTCAGCCATGCAATCTGCATAGCTCATGCCTGGCTTTAGCTGAGCTTCTAATGGCACAGTGACAGCAAAACATGCTCCTGTTCACCTGACATTTGGTTTTGGAAGTCCATATTGGATAGGGTAACAGTGAAGTTGATCTATCACATGCAGGTTGTTCAGAATGGAAGAAATCAATTGCTTATTGATTTGTGTTATCATGATCACAGCTCACCCAGCCACTCGGTGCTCTCCACAGTCAATGCTCTATTATTTTGTAGAGTTGGCCTAAATTTGTGTGTTGATTCATGGGATTCTGAGAAGACTGAAAAAAGGTACATAGGAAAGCTCATTTTAGTCCTGCATCTTAGAGATCTTTTACCCAATACTTAAGAGCTCCGCCTCACCTCCAGATTCATTAGGCAGAGCTTTAGCAGCATTAGAACTTTTATCCCCATTTAAATCGATACCATGCTTCTAGTTGCTCCTTTCAGTGGATATTTTTAAGGGTTTCTTAGCTTTTGTTTGTTTAAATTTTTTCTTTTTTTTTTTGAAAGATTCATTTGTTTTTTTTTTCCCTGTTTGTAATCTTGTGTTGAGACTAGAGTGTGTTTAGTATGCATAAAATAGTGTTAGGATTGTTGTTTCTGATCGGAGTGCTTCAGCAGTAGCTGAAGGAAGCACTTTACACTCACAGTTATTGCCACGGAGACCAGCACCTCTCACCAGCTTTTCTCCATTTTTAATCATGTTATGCTTCTGTGCAAGTACTGCAATTATCTGTACAGAAGAGTAATTTTAAGAGGGACTTTAATGCCTTTTTAGCCTCTTTTAATGTAATTTTAGCTGCAGGAAACACAAAGAAGGCAGTATCACGCAAACAGCCAGTTTTCCATAGATCACCAGGAAGCCATGGGAAATGGCAGCAGATGATGGGCTCATTCCAGTGAACAACACAAAGAAAAACATAGGCACCTCACTAAATGCCTCCAGAATCAAGTTTAATACTTCCTTTGGTGGTCTTAAATTCTGTATTAACTGCATTTCTACAATACTTCTTGCACTTGTAACCTTTTCTCTTTGCATGACTGTCACGTTTTTAAAATTTTTTAATTCAAAAAGTACTCATCAGGCAAAATACTGGAAGTGGCTGCACTGCAATGAAGCAAAAAGAAGCAATCACTAGAGGTGTGGTTTGCAGGAGATAATTACAAACCCCTGCAGGGCTACACGGTACAGATGAGTGCTGCTGGTATGGTGATTATCCCATGGAGATGCCTTATTGTTATTATTAATTTCTTTCAGCCCTATGTATAAATAATTTATGTTAGTAAATTACTTTGATCTCTGATGGAAACTGTAAGTTAGTGTTAGAAACTTCCAGCTGGGAGGTTCATAGTCATTAACCTATTCATGTATAATGCCTAAACACCAATCAAAAGATTCTCTCCACCTAAGCAACTTCGTAACTTCATTACATTTAAAGAGGATGCAATGGAGCAGAACATAAATGACAGAGACAGTGCTGCTAACACTTCTTCAACTTAGGAAAGGCTATTTGAAGTCCTGTTGAGAACCTGGACTTTTTAGAGATGACTCTTAAGTGGCTCCTGCCTGTTCTGTGCTGCTTCTCCTATTTGTCAGTAGTCATGTTTGCCTTGACAGTACACTCTCCTAATGAGCTACAGAGAAAAATCCTATTTATGCAGATTACCCTCATTTGTACTGCAGAATCTCTAACAGACATATCTATCTTTTTGATATAAACATTCTCCACAGTTTTTGTGAAAGATATTATGAGAAAGTTGATGCTTGCAGCTCTCCTAGTAAAACAAAACAAAAATAACAAGCCACAGCACCATATGCTTTTCCCTAATTGGATATAAAACTCAAAAACAATCAGTACAGGAAGAATATAAACACAGTGAGGTGGGTTTCCAGCCTTGGTACCTGGTTTTGGTTGTGAATATTTACATAAGCCTGAGAGAAACACAATATGATGTGATTTATGGGCAAAGACCCAAACAATACCGTCTTACCCTAATCAATATTTACAACAAAAGCTCATAATGCTCATTGTATAGTTTTCAAAACAACCAAAATGCTTTTAAACTCTTTGGAGAAAACAGGAACAGCAAAAAAGTAAGTTAAAAGCTAAATTAGAGTATTTCAAATTCAGGAAACCAAGGTAAACTGTGATGACAGAATCTCTAATCCCAATTCCCGCTCTGATGGGCTTCAGACAGTTTCAAAGTCATCACATGTTGTCTGCACATGGAGATCTCAAATCCAACAAATTCCTTTTCTTGGCATGTAGGGCACAAATACACTAAGCCCAAAAAGTGCCACAATAACACTAGTGACAGAATCACAAGGATGCAGAAATGGATCACATAGACTGGTCACAACTTCAATTAAGCCATGGTAGCCAGTGGGTAGAATTAACAACCCATATACAGAGCTGGGATCTAGAATTATTAAAGCATTGCTCCTCCACACCCCACAGAGCAAACAGGGATCACACTGGGGAAGGGCAATACTGGTTTGCTGGACACCCTTTTTTTTTCTTTAAACATGAAATTTTATTGCTACCACAGCTGTCTGACATTACCAGCTTCAAAGGCATTGCATTTTTGATATATGCATGGTTAAAGAACAAAGCAGAAAATCTGAAACCTGTAATCAGTATAGCCACAAAAGAAAAAATCTTTTTCTCTTATTTTGCAAATCAGGGCCCAGATGACCCCATAACACGAAGATGATTCTACCACAATTAGGCAAAGGAGTGGGAAGTGAGCAAGAAGGTCTTAAAACCCAGTTTGCAGAAGCAGGCTAGAAATAGATGGTGCAGCAGGGAAAGATAAGGAAGAGGAAGAAAAGCTGGAGCTAACATGTCAGCCCTATTACATGAATATGGATGCACACCAAGTATCACTGTACCCCAAAGTCTGTGCACTACTTTTGGGATAAAATACCAAGAGCAAATAGGAGAGAAAGAGCTCTCCCGACGCTTTTAGCCAAAAGGCTGATTGCAGAAGTACCTGTTTCACACTTGCAAAGTTTTATCTGTACACCCAGTCAATGGCTGGTTAAGGGCTTTAACAACTATACCATTAATCTGACAAGCAGAGTAATTCCTTTGCTGTCTAGAAGAATTTCATGCCCGTGAACACAGCAGCCAAGCTGGAAGTAAGTAGGTGCTAAAAGCCCCTGCAGAGAAGGCAGAACCTTCTTCATGATTGTATCTACTGCAACTTAGAAGAAAATATTTTAAAATAATAAAATAGGAACAGACAAGTGCCCTACTGCATGGTTCCTTATTCAAGGGCCGGTCTGTATTTTTGTCTTAAAAAATGGAAGTGCAGAATGTCTGTGATCAAAAGTCCCTCCTGTTTGCCCTTTCTAACTTTTTCTTTCAGAAGCATCTTCATAGATTACACCCACTTCAAATGTGCAAACTTGGCCATAAAAGGAAGCCCCTGATAATGTAAGTACGGTAACAAGCCATACAACAAGTAAATTAAGCAGCAAGTGAAATAGGTTATACCATGAGACCTTGGAAGAAACCGAATTCTTGAGGCAAAGATCCACAGGGCTCACTTTGGATGCTGTAGAAAAGGGACTAGCGATGACAACAGGCCAAAGAAGAGATGGAAGAGAGACTCATACTAGGCAAAGAGAAAACAGAAATAGAAGCAAAAGTCTATGAAGCAAGTTTTAAAAGGGAGAAGTTCTAGGGCAGACAGGGAATAATCTTTCAAATAAAGTGAATTTATTAAAGGTATTAGGAGGTGGTATCCGTAGATATACAGTTATGCTATAAAGTAGGAACGAGGAAGAGCCAGAAGAAAGGGTTTAATTGCATATTCCTTTTCACTGATTTCCCTCCACAGTCCTACTCCCTGACTCTTTGTGATATAACTTTTTTATGCCAGCACTACTTTTTACCTTTGCTTAAAAGGGAAAGACCTGTCAGGATCTTTTTTTGGAAAGAAAAGAAAATCTACTTTTTTTTTTCTTCTTTCCCCCTAGACCCCCTCTGAACAGCACTACTTAAAACAGAAATTTGTGATACATCTCTGTCCTCTTATTGCAATATATATATAAAAGCAGTGGATTGCATATCTTCTAGCTGTCATAACTATGTAATGCTCTCCAACACAGTGTTAAATTGGACTTGAAAGCAAGTTGGGCAATTAATTTGAACCAGCCAATGTTATTAAAAAATTAACAAACTAGGTTTTGTCAGCTTCCTCCTTTTAGTCCCCTTATTAAATTTTTAACTATTTAGAGGGAGCAGTTCCATTACTGCACTCTAAAAAGCAGAGGAAATGGAAAATGAAAACACTGTTGTTTTTATTAATAGAAAATGACACTTCACAGTCATCAGTTTAAAAGCATCACAATCAGATGCCTCTTGCAAAGTGAGAAATGCTGTGGCTGAAGGCAGCTGAAATCAAAGATTAGCAAAAATGCACTCTTTGACTTCCAGACAAGAGACCATGCTGCCAAACATACCAAATTCTTCATTAAAGAAGAAGAAAATTAATTTCTTAAATAAATAAGAAAGGGAGGAACGACTGAAAAGTATTGTATGTGGCTGAACTCACAGGCTGGTTTTCTGTAACTCTTTGCCTAGCCACAAATGCTTGCAGCTGGCTGCTCTGCTTTCATGATTGCATGAATTGCTGTTTTGCCACTTGGCTTCTCCTCAGCTCCTGCCTGATCATATTTCTAAATGTCACTCACGTCTGTGCAGGCCAGTGCACAAAACAAAATTAATTTAACTGAATGGCACACTAATATTATTACTTTTGACAGCATGGAAAACTTATTAACTACAGTATGTCACAAGGCTAGTCTTCTAGTGAGTAGTTTAAGTACAACATTGAAAGGAAATGTAATACATTTGAAAGATTTTTTTCTTGGCTTATCAGACACTGTGAGAAGTCAAATCACAAAGCTTTTCTCTAATTATTAGAATATTATATATGCACTGCAGTCACTCTACAGAAAGTCATTGTCCTCCGGTGATAGGGTAATAGGAAGCCACACTACAGTACCCTTGCTAGATTTGAAAATTCCTGTAGTAAGTATGAGCGTCTTAATGCTCAGTTCATGTAGTGTCTACTACTAAGAGTGTCTTTAGTGTCCAAAGGTGATTGAATTAAAAGACTATTTAGACTATGAATTGGAATTACAGCATATATCCAAAAATATACAGGATCAGTAGAGAGCAGAGAACTGCAATTAAGAATTAAAATAATTAGCAATTTCTTACTTGTAAGATGCATGATTGCATGTGGTACTGTACTAAAAACCTGGCATGAACAGAGTCCTTGCTACAACAACCATACATTATTAACGAAAGACAGAACAAACAGATTAGAACCAACCAGTAAAAGTGGAAATGATTGGTATGATGGAAGGAGTAATCATCCACGGCTGCTGGTAACTGCTGCTGAAATTCATCAGCACCAGGGAAAGACTATGAGGCAAAATCAGTGCCTCCATTACTGACGCCATACAGCACATTTTTATTTGTTCTGCAAAAACCACAAGGAGAAATACAGTGGAATTCATGGATTACCTTCACAGGCAGCCATCTTCCTCCCCTTCCTGAAACTGTTAACAAGCTGCTAAGACATAAAGACCTTGCCACTCCTACCAGTTTCAGCTGCATTATAAATAAATGTTGACTGTTGCCCTCCTTTCTCTCATCTCTTGCTTGCTGCAGCACCAGCTCAGCTTTCATGTTCCTCCCATAATATCCCCTAGAACTACCTCCAGCTCCCTTCCATGGCCCCAATCACAAACCCCACACAACTGAGCAACCTCCTCCAAAATCTTCCCAACTGGCAATTAGGAAAGAGGCAACATATACTGTCATTGTTTCAGAACTAGAAGCTTGCTGGCTAGCTAGGGGCAGGCTAAACATGACATACGATAACCTGCCACATGCTCAAGGGCTTCCCTGAACAGGGCAAGAATCTGAATCCATCTTTGTTAAGGGATTGCGTTCCTTTACACTTACAGAAACCTTCTTACCGTGCTCTCCAGCTTCCAGGGCTGCATGCCACACAATTTTGTGCCAAAATCAGCTTGTGCCTTTATTTTCACATGAAGACTACTCAACCATACAAAAAAGCAAGGATTCTCAGTGCACTACAGCAGTAACCTGAGAAGGGCTGCAGACCAGGAAAGGGCACACCAAGATGGAAAGGAGCTGGATTTGCTAATGGAAAAACCACAGACAGCTGATCTAAGCTGACACCTGATAGGTGAAGACTTACAAGACAGTTCTCCATCTGTAATTTAGCAAGGTGAAGGTTTTCTTTCGTGTAGAATTTCACCCAAGGCAATGTCATCTTTTTTTCCATTCAGAGCTTCTGTGCTGCAAGCACAGGTAGGATTAAAAGTCCCTTTTGGTATGACTGCTTTTCATTTGTAAAGTTTTCTCACATTGTCCTCTTCCACTGATTTTTGTATTGAAGATTTTTCCAGCCTATCAGAACTGCCTAAACATGTGGTGGGGTAAAGGATATGCAGCTGGAAAAGAGGCAAGCTGAAAACCCTCAGAAAAGCTCCTGTTCTAGAGTTTGAGGGAAGTCAGAAATATGTAAAATACCCTCTCAGATAATTTCAGGATTTCTGTCTTTGGTTCCACTTGAAGAAACTAATACATACCACCTTCTACAATGCCTTGCATTATATGTCTTAAATTCAGCATATTAAATATTTGTGTTCAGCTCGAGAATGAGGTCATTCAAACTAGTGCTACATATTCAAATCTATTCACTTACCCTTACCAAGTTTATACCCACTTCTTCAACTAAACATTCAAACATTTATTTTTATGAAACTGCTGAAAGATATTGAAGTTGTTGGATAAATACATAGTGGCAAACCCCACTTTTGTTACTCCTTCTGACCATTTCACTTTGAAAAGGTCTCTTTACACACTCTACGAAGATAAGGCAGCTCATTAAAGGTCATCAGTCATCATAGCAATCAGTACCACACACTCAATTTTATTAATCTCTTTAGGTTAAAAAAAAAAGAAAAAAAAAAAAAAAGAAAAAAAGGAAAAAAGAGTTCATTGCAGTTATCTAAAAATCTAGGAAAGAAGACTGCACTTATCATAAGATCTCTGGCTCAATGATGTTAATTTTTAATAAATCTTAGACCACAAGGGAAATTCCAGAAGGCTGAAACAGTGCTAATGTTATGCTCACCTTACTCAAAAAAGGCCAAATAGGATGAAGGTGGTATCTATCAGTCATTTGCCTTTTATCAAACCCAGACGAAACAGAAGAAGATTCATAAAAGGTTGTATTAATGTTGATTTAAAGGATATAAAATATAATGAATGTGAAGTCACATTCTTTTATGGAAAGAAAGGGTCTTTTCAGCTAAAACCAGATTCACTCTTCGGTAAAATTGGAAATTTGATGAAGGAAGCATGCAATTTTTTTTTTTCTTTTTTCTGTTCAAGGTCTAATTCTGTTTTTATAGATGTGGAAGACATTTTGCAGACAAAGGAGGCAGCTGATATAAAAACTATCACAGCAGTAAATAGTAATGCAACAGATTGGTCAGAGAAAGGGCTTAATCAACTACTTGTAATGATCCACACAGAGGACATTTTCATACAGCCAAAACCAAAAATTCTACATTCTAAGACAAAGAACTCAAGACTTTTTCTAAGTATCTTCTGAACCAGGAAATGTATCTTACGAGGCAATAGCTCCTGCTGAGGATTCAGGGTCATAAGCTACAGACCACGAACCGCTAGTGTAATGCTGTGCAAAACAATCAACAGGAGACAAGGTCAGAAGAGGCTGGCGACTTTGTCTGCCTGGCAAACAAATGAAGTATACTGCACACAGTTCTTGTGTACACATAATTTTGTTTTAGATGTTGAAAACTACAAAGAAGGTAAAAAGTCATGACTCTTACTGGAAAAATGAAAACCTGATTTTGAAAAACATGAAAGATTCACTTCTGCAGCTGTCTGAAAAGAGGATTGGAAGTGACTTGATTACAGTGCATAGGTTCTGTAGAGAAGAGGCATCATGTATTAAATAGTTTGAATCCACTGAAGAAGGGCATAACAAGAATCAGCGACAGAGTAGACTCCAGTAACATCCAAGTAACAAATAAAGTACACATTTTTAACAGAGATAGAGTATTGCTGAAGCTATAAGGGATGTGTTATTTTCTTCACCTACTTATGTCTTAAAATCAGAACCTTTCAGACTCTTTGGGTTTAAAGATCCTCTAAGAGTTTTCCAGTGGAGGTGCAAAGCTGCCTATAAGAAACATTGGTCTACTGTCAGCAAACTCATCTTTGTATTCTTTGCTGGTAGTCTCATGCAGATTTTTTTTTTTTTTTTTTTTTTGGAAAGTCAGGATGCCATGAGGAAATCTGAGCTTTCAGAATTAGCATTATCCCCTGCAGCCAGGACAAAACGCCAAGGGCTGCGAATCAGACAGTTTCCAGCTCCTTCCTCCAAAGCCAAGCAAGGTCTAACTTTCAAGCTTATAAGGAGGTTTCCACTTTCCACCTTCCTCCCAGCTGGGCATTGGGAGAACACGACTAGCTCCAGGATGCTGCCTGTTCCCTAAACTGAGTTTGATTATAGGAGGCTCTTTAAAACGTTCCTTGAACATTTAGGAGTTGTCCATATTCAGGGCAAACACCACCACCTAATTTAGAAAAATGCCTAAATTAATTCACAGGAAATAGCAATATTTCTAAGCGAAACAAAGGTTTTTTGAAATGTGAGATTTTTTTCAGAAAGAAAATTTTAACGTTAGCTAATAAAAATGACCCACATGTCAAAGAAAACTTGCCTGCTCTAAAACATCACAGAAAATTAATGTTTGTCCTGATGATTAATGTGAAAATCTGAGTGAGCAAAACCACTTTCAGCATAATCCACTTCTAAATCTATGCTGGGCATTAACAGACAGGATGTCAGTCGCAGACCTCAGGGCACTCCCACAAAAATGAGTTGCTGCTGGTTCTGAAGCCCAGGCTCTACTCATCAACAAGAGATCCTCCTCTTAATTTTCAATTGCTTAAGAAGAGATGGAAAACCAGAGGTAAAACAACTGGATTCCAGACAACCAGAAATAATTTAAGTAGCACCAAATATTAAGGATCTAATGGGAAGCTCAGGCACTGTCTGCCCATTGCCAGCCAAAGCACTGAGGAGCTGCAGTGCCATGTCCTATACCAGTGGCACCAAAAGCAAGTTATAAACCACACAGAATGGTAATCACACAGGGAATGACTTGAGTCAGAATATTATGACAAGGTCTTTGGCTAAGAAGAAGAGATTTGAACTCAAGTTCAGCCACAAGTGGAGAAAGGCACAGAGAAGGGTTCCTAAATTTAGTTGCCTTTATCAGTGTCAGTGGAACTTGCAATACCTCCTAATTCCGTTCTGTTGCAGGCGAACCCATGAGGCCAATCAAACAGCAGTAACACCACTTTCAACTCTTTTCCTCACAGCCAGATAGGAAACTTCTATCTCTGACATTATTCCTGTAATTATGATTGCAGATATAATTGTCAAGGAAAACATCTTGACCTCTATGTCACTGGATTCATTTTCAGGTACATCTTTTCCTTTAGCTTCAGGCCAGCAAGAAGCACATACAGAACATATCTGGGTCCAAAAGGAGATCAGAAATGGATTTCATCTGCGCACTGATGACTGTAGTTCAAAGCGAGTTGTGTCCTGCTCTAATGAGACAGCAGCAGTAATTCTGTTGCAGTGACCATACTCCAGCCCTCTACAGAAAAAAATCATACTCTGAAAAGACTGCCAGTGGAAGGGATGAAACAGCTACAGTACCCCTGCATCCATCTAGTGAGCAAGCCAGGCAGGCAGCCAGCTGAAACAAAGAGCCCCAGCTAATGCAGCTAAAGGCTGCTCACAAAACTATTGAAGTCTGCACAAAAGCTCCCATCACCAAAGGTGCATCATAATAGAAAGATGTATTTCTGCTTCATGCTCGGGGCTAATCTCATACACACGCATAAACAAAGAAGGAAAGAATATATGCTGAGAAGTGAGGAGGTGAAATGATTCACAGAAATTTCATCTCTGGTCAACCTAAATACTAAAAAGGCAACTGCAACTTTAGACTGGACTGGACAAAATGGAAGTTAATAATTAACAGACTCACTCAGGTGTTTAGAAGGATGGTAGAAGTTAAAGAAAGAAAGAAAAGCCTGAAAAGGTTTTTAAAAAACAGAGAGGTCAATCAGCATTTCATGAATTTCTCCCTCCGTTTGTCCAGCACTATGAAAGTCTGCATAGGAGGAGGGGGTGGAGCAGGGGGAGAGAGTGGGAGAGGGAGGAGAGTGAGTGGAGAATTGGTTTGATCTTTAGACAGTGGTATTGTCCTTGAAGTAAAATTCCTTGCTATTGGAATTTTTGATGCCATGTTAAAAAAATTGAACTGTATAACACCAATGTAATAAATGCTAATTCTCAAAAAAGCATTTATGTCTATCTTGCTAATCTCCTAAGCATTATGTATGACGTAGAGTCACCTATGAACATCCAAGAATAGTATTTGCTTTGATCTGTGTGATTGAAAGTGAAAGACTAGCCATCATCAGCCCTTCAAAAAGAACTGTGTGTATAAAATAGAATGTAAGATCTTAAAAACCAGAAATGTCAGTTCTCCATTAACCTACAAGGGAAGAACAAAACAAATGCAGAAACAGAGATATTCTATGAAAAGGATTTTTTTGTGAAGTTATTATTCTGTACAACAGCACCCTGACCAGAAAAAATCCGACATGAACAACAGAAAAAGACTATGCTACTCCAAAGGTTTTTAGAATCTACTCAAAATCCTCAAGTCCTGAGTGTTTCCCTAGTCATGATGATAAAAATCACAAAGTAAGCTGCAGAAGGCCACAGAAAAGGAAGAGGAAAGAAGAGGTGCACCAAACCCTCCCAGCTGCATTACCTAACACACTAACAACACATCACCCACTGTGAGGGATTTCTTTGGCCTTTGGTAGAAGGCTAACTTCCATGACACAACTGAACAGGAAACTGTAGGATCGAGTTATTGCTGTGTGCCACCCGTTTAGGCTAGAAATAAGATCTGGTAATACTTCCTAAATTCATGTACTCTACCTCTTGAAATATTAGCATAAACTAAATAAAAGCCTAATACCCCTGAACTGAAAAGACAGTCTTATGTTCTGGATTTTAACTGTGATTAGGGCATTTGATGCTAATTCCTGTCACAGGTACAATGCAAAGCACTTCAGATACCCGTTAAGCTCATTGTTGAACTAAATGGAAACACAACAGGCTCTGAAAAGAGGTTAAATGGTTACTATGGTAATCTCTGACATGGTCTAAATCAGTGTTTTAAAGGTGACGGAGTAAAAAAAAATGAAGAAAATCGCTAATCCCTTTCTTGGACCACTATTCCTATACCTTTGTCTTCCCTTTTCAAAAATCCATCTTCCTCTGCCACTTCTGGAAGCCAAAATCTTTTAGTTCTACATGGAGTGGGCACAACAAAGCAAAAAGACTGGAGAGGCATACAACTTCTCCTCAACCTTCTAGTGAAAATGCTGTTGTTGCCTTTGTGAGACCTGCTCTTCCCTCGTGACTGTAAAAATGCTGCTCTCTGTTCTGAAGGTCTTCCTCATGACACTGTATTTTGATACAGCTGTTTTACAGCTTCCCCTAGCTCCTGATTCTGGTTTATAGCAGCAATCAGATAACAATTTTTGTCACTGTTCGTTGGGAAAAGTAGGGGAGAAAGGGAGATAAGGTATTAGCATGGACTATTGTGAAGCTTCTGCCTAGAATGCCTGTGAGGCCATTTCTGCCTCTGGATTATGCATTCACTGGTGGTGGTAGTAAAAAAAATAAAAGTCCAGTTGGAGAACAATGCTGAATAATTTCAGGTATAGCATGTTCTGTGACCCTTTCACACTCATCAGCTGATCCTAGAGATCCATTTGCAATCTCTCTCAGAGCACAGAGCTTTATACTTGGAAATACTCCACAATTACATCTATTTCCTTGAATTCCTTCTGCAGTTTCCATCCAAAACATCTCCTTACTCTGGCTTCCAATGAGTTTGATTCGTCTCAGTACCTTTCTCAAAACTCTATAAAAACACTATTCAGAACACACTGTTTTCCAATTTGCATTGTGTGTGGCTCTGTCTTTGAACCTTAAAATATCCTGTGCTTGAGCAATAAAATCCCACACAATAACATTAAGATGCGGAGGCTGGGAATTGCCCACTGCACCTTCCTTTGGCCTTGTAATTTTCTACAAGGTTCTTAGCTATATAGCTTGTCTGAAACAAATATTATTATTATTTTGTGTATTATGGGTCATTAGATGCTTAGCACCAAGTGTAGCATCTACTATTTCAGCACAGTTTAACCTCAAGATGCCCTTCCGCACTTGGAAGGAAAATGGTAATGAGAACATTTTTGACAAATAAGCAATACATGTTTTTCTGATCACAGAATGAATACTGTCCAGGAACAACGGCCCCAGAAGAGCCTGAATTTAACACTATCACTGAGATTCTCCTTCTTTTATACTGTCCTCTGTACTCGAATTTAATATCTGTAAAGCCAGACAGTCTGAGATGAATCAAGACAAGTTCCCTTTTGATTTCAAGTAAGCCAATTACATTCTTTTTATTATAACACAAGAATGTCTCTGACCTCCTAAGGTGTCTCTTCCAGAGAGAGAGTTGAGAAAGAGAATACTCAACAAAGGTATATAGTGGGATTGTCAGCAGTTTGGGTATGAAAGGCAAGAAATGAAATGCATAATTCTAATGAACTGAAGGAGTACCTTAACAGCTCTATTTGAATCATATTGTTTTACCTTTAAAATCATTTTAGCATCTTCAATTTCAAGATGAAAACCAACTAATTAACAGCTGAAGAATTTTAAAGCAGGCTTGCTTATTCTCAAGCTTGAGAACCTCTGTTTTGTTCCCTGTCTCAATAGGAAACTCAGTTCATTGGCAGGACAGATGCTGCATTTACAATGTTGAACAGGCATTCAACACTCTCTGTTTACTGCATAAACTCTTCACAAAACCTGAAAATTAAAACCTCCTTAGATTTAACATTTTAAAGTTTTAACTGGGTGTAAGAAGAAGTGAACTTGAGAAAATGTAAACACCATGAAGAAAACACAGTGTTCCAATATAACATGCAGCTAAATAAAGGAGACCTCACATTTTAAAATTTGTGTGACACTCTGACAGCATCTCCATAGGGATAATGATACTTTCTTTTGCAAAGCACTGTGCTATCTGCAAAGCTGTAAAAGAACTAAGTGTTATTACCAGAGATTGGAAAGGCCTATTAGATCATCTGTCCATCTCTCATATAACAGAAAATAACAGTGATTTGCTGCTGTAATTTGACAGTGACTTTTGTAAAAATGTCCCTTCCTCTTAGATCTCTGCAAGTTTCAGTTCTAAAGTGTCAATAAGCTGGGTGGCTCACTAACTTTGTCAGTCTCCAACTTCTATGAAGTATACCAAGGCATTAAACACACCCATTTCAGGCCTGCTTTTCCACCTCCTTCCCTCGCCTTTTATTTTTTCATAAGGATGGCAAGAACAATCCTCATGAACAGCACATGTCAAGCTTTACAGAATTGCTCTTCCACTCTCTAGCTGCAGAACACTTGCCTCTCACCCCCTTCCAAGGCAGTACCGTAGCATCTCTCCTGCTCGGGGTTGTGCATCACATTGGAGTGGAGTGGTGTTTTCCAGCAGACTTCCCATTCAGAAGCCTTGTATAAAATATTCCCATCATCACCCACTGTGGTATGAGATGCATCCATTATGTAACCTAACCATGGGGGATGCCTGATCAGATAATGCACAGAGTCTCATGTGATGGAAGCCATGAAAGAGCTGCAGAACTCTTGGTGGTGGATACTGTCAGGTCAACAAAGATCCTTGTTATGATGCAACGCTCTGCTTCTCCACTGCTTTCAAGGGAAAGAATTGTTTCTGCTCTTCCTTATATTCCCTAAAATTTCTTGGCATGTTTGCTACAACAGGTTTTCAATTTAAGTGCCAATATAACAAAATGTCTGGAGGGAAATCAGCTGAAGTATTCAGAAGATGACTCTCGGTATGATTCACACCGCTGTGAGCAAAGAAGAGGTATGTCTGGCCTTCTGTACTGGAGTGATAACAGATATTGGATGCAGTGTGTACTCAGATAAAGTTAATGGCAACGACATCTGGTAGATGACAGAGAGGAGCAAACTCCTGTGATCTGCTTTTTAACACTCTGTGCCCAAACCATTATATGTCAGACTTGGTAAAAGTGAATAACCTTTCAGTACCTACCACTCCTCCCTCCCACGCTCTCAGTCAAATGAGACTGAAAGAGTATGAGACAGAAGGACAGCAGAGCTAAAAGCAGCCAAGGAAAAAGGATTCAAGGTATGCAGCTCATGAGTTGTGGCCTCCTCAATATTTAGCAGTCATTGCATATTCCCTGAGCCCTCTCCCAGTCGTAACAAATAAAGGCTTGTACCTTCAAAGTACTTCACCAACATAAATACATTAATAAGACCTTTCCCAGAAGAGAATGCAGTGTCAGAGAGATGTCATTCAAATGCCTAGGCTGCGAGAGGTAGAGCTTAACATTATTTCACTTAACCTTCATCCTCTGCCTTCAATTTCAAGCCCATTTAGAAAAAAGGACAGAATGTACAGTCGAGTTTTATGAGCAAAAAGAAGAGTTAACTGCTTGTAAAATTATTTTGCCCCCTATGATTGAAGTGTTAATTAAATTGTAATTCTGTGATGTGCATCAACTGAATTTGACATCTAAAAGTGAGATTTTTCAGTTCCGTTTGACTGATGCCACCTAGATAGTTCTTTTAAAGTGATTGGCGACAACTGCCACTGATTTACTTTGGTATACATCTTGTCTAGGGGTCGTAATTAAAACATTAAGGGTACTTCGGCATCTCATACTTAATTTCAAACATATTTAGAATTATAATTAGCACTAGGTTGCTGAGAACTGACAAACTTGCCTAAGTGTTGTCAGGGCAAGAAAGGAAATGAAGCATGTCATTCTTCAAATACTGCAGATCTCATGCAGATGTGCTTTTCAAGGACAAATTCATTATACATTTATAACATGTGTAATAGCCTACAAAAGATTTTTTGTTAGCAATAGAATTACATTTGTCATAAATCTTCAGATGAAATCCAGTTTCTTAGGTTTTAACTTGTTTTTTCAGTAAGCCAGACCATCGTATCATGTTCAAGATCACTAGCAAGTGACAAACATTTGTCTACTGCTACACATCTGGTATACATAAATCATGTCAGCCTTCACATGCCCAGTGCTGTATTTGTTAATTCTGAAACCAGGGTACTTCTTGGTTGCAGCTATATCTGCCATGAATTCTGCAACATCTGCTCTGTCAGACGATAATCCCTTTATGCAGATAGGATCTCTCCCACCCCTACTTATTATCACTTCAAATATACTAGAATTTGCTTGGAATCTTTGCTGTGGAGCAGGGACAAGAACATCAAGGATGGTAAGAACTTGAATCAAACACGGAACATGAATGACATTTCATGTGAAACACAACTCCCAAACTGCTGACAGATGCACCTCTCTTGGCTCTTGGTAGAGATTTCTCTTCCAAATTGGGCTATGCAATTATTTGAACCTGGCTCAACATATATATGACAGAAGTAGAGGTTCCGGAACGGAGCAGAAGTAAGTGAAGACTGTGTGAACTAAATACACTTGGCTAGGGAGGAAGTGGTTTTTGTAAGATCACTTTTTATTTGTGCAGTGAGCTAATGAGCTGCTGCAGACCAGCAACAGTTAGTATACAGAAAATTAAGATTAAAAAGTCTCCATATAACCCAAATTATGGTATTTTTCCATATTGATTGGATACCTTGCATGCTTGAGCATCGACATGCAAAAATAAAACAGGAAATCTCCTGTAATATGAAACAATATTTAAGGAGTTGGTGTAAGCACAGTTTTTCATGATGTTTTCATAGGATATATTGCCTAGCTCCTTATAAATAAAATAGCCATGCTTTGGTAGCAACTCCAAAAAGGTTCCATCAAAAATGTATAAAAATAACAATGGCTTTCCTACATATATAGTACCTGAAATTTGAAGAAAGGTAACAGCAACCTAGATTTCGTCTCTACAGCAAACTATTCAAAGCTCTTGCAATATTCTCTTAATATCCAAATACTTCCAGAATTATTTTAATTACCTCCTTCTGTTTTAATAAATGGTATTTTCCAAGTCAGAATGCATTTATGGAAATAGCTCATATGCTCAAAATCTGTTTCAAGCAATGTTTTCGTCATATTGTATTAGCAGGGTGTGAACTTTATGAAAGCAACCAAACAGCTGAGTCAGGTCTTACTGTCAAAGTTAGCTAGAAAACTTAAGAAACAACTTTCTATGCCATAAGGCAGATGAAACCTCCACACTAATCTATAACGTGTTATCTGTAAGATGCATATAGAGATATCATAGTTTATGTTCCAGAAGTTATACCACAAAGGCAAAGTGTCAATTCCTTTTTGCATAATGTTTGGCTTATTTCATGTGTTTTGAAACAGGAAAGCATGGAACACTTTGAAATCACATAACAGTGCAATAAAAGACCAATTTGTTACTTAATAAAATTTGGAAGGATGAATACACTTCAATTTCACATCTCCAGCTTTCTGGTATGCTGAGCACTTAAAAGAACAGCGCCCTTGACCTACAGACTTCCTTTATCTCTCTTTTTCATTTTCATATTTAGCTCTAAGAGTGGAAGAAAAATGCCCCATACAGCAAGGCTACTGATATCACATGCAGAAAGAGAGCCCTCAAATATTGCCACTATGAAACAATGTCATGTAGAACAGTCTCAATGTAGCAGTGGTTTTTAATTCCATAAACAGTTGAAAAAAGCCATATGAAAATACAGTCTTTAAAAACAAACATTCAAAAAGGCAAGACTGAAATCTACCACTTTTGAAAATCTGAGAAGGCTGTATGACTCTGCATCTGCTGCTGTTCTCGCCACTTTTAGTCTAAATCAATATTCAGGTTTTCATCACTTGTGAGAAGGAAAGATTTCATTCAGTGATTGTCCCTTTAATTACGGAAAGTAAGGTCTGAATCCAAAGCAGTTTATTAGCTGAATTAGATGATGAGAAACTCAGACTCACGATTCCTTCTCCTCCCACAGAGAATTAAAGCATGCTATGCACTCTGAGTGGGCAAGTACTGTCTATCAATCAATAGGAAAAATAATGCAAAAATGAGTACAAAATGGTCTTATAATAAGCAAAAAGTTGGATGTATCCATATGAACAATCTCACAGGATCCACAATCTCGTGATTAAATATTTCCAAGAAGTGTCTTGTGTACATGTAGCACCACACCTAATAAATAATAAATCCAAGGGATGTTGACAATGAGAGGAAAATATAAAAGGTGATGAATGTTTGAGTAAGATGCCATTTCAAGGTTATTGTGAAATTTATAATTCTAATCAAAGGCTATTATTGCATAGCAGCTCAATAGGGTATTTCAATGAAACCCTACCATTATCATCATGCACAATAAGATGTCTTGAGATACAAACCCTGAGAACTACCAAGAAACCTAAATGCACACCACTTATAATGCAAATTCTATGTACCCCAAATGCACCAATTCAAGAAAAATTCAAACTCATGAAAACATTTTTAATATGTTGCATAAAGTATCAAAAAGATTGATTGAATTAGCAGAGGAGAATGTCGCATTCAATGAGTATTGGAAAAGATGCTTCTCAAAAATTTATCTGGCGAAGTAAATCTGACAAATGCTGATAACAGATGGGAGCTGTCTTGGCAAAAAAAATGTTGCTAGTTTGTCTGTTTCTCTAGGTAAGGCTAAAAGTGTTCTGGGATGAAAATAAGTCAGATTTTTCTTACCTCTTCTTTCTCTGCGCTTTGCAAATCCCTCCACTCCTCAGTGACATGACCGAAGTCCACTGTGTTCATTGCAACTTTATATTCCCCAATGATGTCATGTTTGGAGAAACGATCAAAGTCATAAACTGCCATCACTAAAGTTTTTCCACCCAGCTCAGAGTATGGCACCTGCAAAGACAAGAAAATGACAAACTCCACATCTGAGACAATAAAGATTGGTCCACTACAATGCAAATCTATTTCTTTGGTTTATCAGCTGTCATCTCAGGTAAATTGAACTGCAGAGAAAATTATGAGGTGTATTTGTTTCAGAGTCACCAGATGCAGTATTTCTTGAGACAAGGCTCTGGCACTCGATAGAACAATGTGGCAGCTCACTCATCACGCCTGGGTTTTTCTCATTCTACTTCAAATCATTTTGTGGGTGATGAAACTGAAACAAGAAGCCCAATTACTTGCACTGAAGACACATGAACTTTTCACACAATGGTGTCTTTTCCTCAATAAATCACCTGTCATCACTCAGAGATGGCTAGCTCCCAGACCGATGAAAAAACCAGAACTGGCTTACTATATATGACAGAAAGTAATTAAACACTGAATGGGTCTCTTACAGTACCAACACTGATCACTTACCAAGGCATATTTTTCATTACTACACCTTTCACATCGTAGACACTAGGGTGCTTTCTAAGTCATGGTGTATAACTAGAAAATGTGGTGGCAGAAGGCCAAGTTCTGACTAATTCCCCAGCTGTTCTCATGTGGCTCGGACAGATGCTGTGGGTTAGGATGTTTATGAGTCATATTTTTAATATTCAGATGGAGACATGCAGTTCAGGTAAGCTACACCTGAGTGGCTATCTGAAAAGGTCTGATTTAGGAATTGTTTGGACTTATGTGAACACTTGGTCAATCTGAACATATACAGTAAGTGCAACTGTTTTCCATGGGATTCAGTAAACATTTCTTTATTAATTATCTATATAAAAAGAGAAGTGAAAGCGTGGCATTACCATTGGCCTTGTTAACCTCCTGTCTGTTTAAACCCTAGGACTGTTGTCTTCTGTTATGGTATGGTTTCCACTTGCTTATTAAAATACTTACTAATAAGTAGTAATTTTCCTTTTACATAACATCTTATATAACATTTAAAATAAGCTTATCAAGTTGAGAGTAGAATAGTTTCAGTGGTAAATGGCTGTGTATTTTAGTAAATACTATGGCAAAATCTATTTTCATTCTGTAAATTATCTGTAGCTTCTATAAAGCTAGAAAGGGCAAATATATGTGGAAGGAAAATTCTAAATAATGTTGGTTTTATTTTTACACAGCCTCAAAAACAGGAGAAGAAAAATGTTCTAAAGTTTATTCCTGTGAGTTTACAATACCACTTAATGGATCCTGCTCCTTTGGAATGCATGCAAAGACTACATTCATCATTATTTACTTTTTTGTACTTGACCTCAGTAAAGCTCATTTTAGCTACCTTCCTTAGCTACCAGCCAACAGAAGCTGTACACCACCTGAAGTGGGTCACAGGAGTAAAGGTCTGCACAGGTAAATGAGATAGTGTCAACAGTTCACTCAGAAGTTGTTATTACAGCTGCAGTTCTGGTTAAATGGTCACTGTAGTCCTCAGAACAATGCCAGTGCTTGGCATGCTCTGCTGGTTTTCTCTCAAGTACAGACCACAGACCACAGGGGATAATCAGCAGCATATTGAGATGCACCTAAACACTCTGTTAGGTCTGGCATGGAAAAGAAACTATTTTCTGGAGCATAAAATTTAAATATGAAAGATGTGACTTGAAACAAGTGGACATTATAGCTCAGAAGTGGCTGATCAGATTTATAACTTGTGTTTTCATCTTAGGTGACAGCATTATTGGTTCTTTCTTTGCTTTTGTGAGCTGCACGGGAATCTGTAATTTAGAACTATGTTTTCGTTTAAATACTCTCTTAGGAAAGCTGGAGAAAGAAATAACTCTCCACAAAAGATTACTTTTATGAACGTCTTCAAGGAAAAAATAAGCTTATATATGCAGTAGTAGTTCTGGCCTACAGGGATATCTTTCTCATTGAATGATTTCATAGCCTGAGTCTTTCACTGTTCCTGTTTTCAGTCTGTAGCTGTCATTATAAGATTGGGCACAGAGAGAAAGGCCTAAAGTAACAGCAGAGGAATGTATATTAGGAGAAGCCCCATGCTGTACAGTATTCCTTTCTTCTATTTAACTGGGGTTCAAATTTGGCTACAGTTTCAGAAAAACACTATAAATAGATACTATTGGAATGGTGTAAATACTTGCAATGTAAGGCTTACCTACATTTATTTAATTCATATTTTATTAAACCTGAGACAGGGTTTCTTTTCATACATAAAGTAGCATGACAAAAAACTGCTATGACAAAGCTAGCCAGATTAATCTGCCATATTGTACTTCACCCATTTACTTCCCTTGAGTTTTAATTTATATTTGAGGAAAAGAAATGAATTTCATGAATCAGACTACAAAGATATTTAAAGAAAACATTGGTCTAGTGAAATTTACATGACATTTGTCGAAGCGTCACAGTTTTCTCAATTTCTTGTACATTTTATCCAGCCATAAAATATGAATCAGATTGTCATCTATCAGGATAACCAAGGCGCCTAAAATCAAACTGTGCTTTTTAAACCTATCTGATCCTTTGGTAACATGGGGTGGATAGGTCCTCTGCGTGTTCCGAAAGTGTCTCTAAGGCTTACCTGAGGCCACCCCGGCCAGTACATTCGATACCGTGCAAGCAGACCTTTCTCTCCCCCGTGCCGGTGGATGGCACAGTCACACACACACCCCAGAGCTTTTGATAGCTCGAGCGCTGCCAAAGAACCAGAGGGCTCAGTTGTGTGGAGCTCCAAGGATGGTTTACTCTCAAAGGTGTCCAGCAACGAAAGAGGAAGAATGGCTGTGAGTGGCCATTCTTACAGAGGTCCAGGGCCAACAGGGTTGGGGAGAAGGCAGGGAGATACAATCACAACCAATGGGAAAAAGGGAGGGGCAGAGTGAAGGGCCAGGTCAAGGCCAATCAACACAGGAGGATTAGCATAACTAGGGAGAGACCACCCAGCCAACACTCAGAGGTTATTTCACATCTCAGAGTTGTCCCACCAGCATGCTGCTGCTCTGGGAACCTCTCGGTTCCTCCGAGATAGTTTCAGCTCCCGCAACACTTTGGTATACCAAGATTGAGTATCACAGCTTTCTGCAACATGAAAAATAATTTTGCTGCAGTTATCAATTAACTAAGAGATCTAAATTCATAGCCAAGTACGAGATACATAGTGGTTAAATTAAAAAGTATCAATAATTACAAAAAAGCTACCTTGAATGTAAATTGCTCATTGAAAACAGGGTTAAGGGTCTTTCTGTGGACTTTTGTCTCGTATTTCTTCTTCTTATCAGGCAGCAGGAAGACTTTCACATAGGGATCAGATGTACCACCCATATCTAATGCAGGCAGCTCAGCTGCTTGAATAATCCCAACCAGAAGCTGAAAAGAGAGAAAAACAGCAGAATGAAATTTCAAACAGATATTTATAAAAATACTGTAACAGAGGAATGCATATGCAGACTCTATTTCTGGTCTAGGAGAAACTATCCCTCCTCCGCTTCCCTCCTCCCCCCTTAAGGAAGGCAAATGAAGCAACACTATTGACTTAGAAAGCCAATTATGGCAGATGCAGACTGTACAAAGGCTGTTTTAAAGCAGAAGAGAGGTTTTCAAAGGGCAGCTGATTACAGCTAAATACAGACTTCATCCTTTTAAAGACTGCAATCAAATAACTTTGAATTGCTCTCTCCTCTTGTGCATTATTTTTCTATGCTGAGTACCATGAATAGAAATCACATTATTAAACAATCAAGAATGTCTAATTTTGACTACAAAATTTGTATTCTAAACCCCCAACATGTAACCTTCTCCCCAGCCAAACACAAAAAGGTGATAAAATCAAATACAAATCCTCAGGCAGAGCTTTATTGAAAACGAATGAATCTTGCAGTCTTCCTTATATTTAAGTTCTCTTGCTATGAAGAAGCCCAGGTAGTAAACTAAGGACAGCATTTTCAAAAAATAGCCTATGAAAATGAACTTTTGGTAAGTAAATCCTAATAACAATTTGTAATCTCATTGCAAAACAGAAAAATTAGATTTTAAAATCTCTTGTAAAAATAAGACTGAAGCACAGGTGAAAGTTATAAATGTCTTGTGCTTACGCTGTGCTGTGTTATGTCATGTTATGTGATGTAATGTCACACAATCTAGACATCCCAGACTGTATTAGGCCTCATCAGCATAATGGAGCTGAGAAAAAGAAAATACTTTTAATCTTGTTTCACAGATACAAAACTAAGGTAAACATTGAAGTGATTCTTCAAGGCCATTCTGAAGATATTAAGAACTCGGAATTAAATCTGAGAATATTTTCTTCTAAATCAGTGCTTCAATCATAATATATTTGCTTCTCTCATGGATGAATGGTTTAAAATTGGAAACAGGAACTCTAACAATTGGACTACAGAACAATACAGTCAATCTGTGAAAGAAATTTCTGGCTTCTGAGAGATCCCTCAAAGTTGGACTTACTTTTACCAGTTTTAAATTTACAGTATGGCCTGCATGCTTTCCCACCTATAGGACTCTTAAGTTCCATGAAACATTTTCCTTTTGCTGTATGAAACACTTTTCCTTTTGTGTCTCATTTTTATTCTGGATGCATAACAGTTCATAAATACATGAATAGGCTCAGGATCCACATCAAGTTTTTCACATCGAAGAGTGAAAAACAAGTCTATGGTTCTTAGTTAGCTGAGTGAAAGAGCAATTCAATCCACCTTTACAATTTTTCTCTCTAAAACTGAGACACAGTGCTCTGGAGAGTTCTTGGTCATTCTTAACCCTCTGCAATATATTAGCCAAACTGTAGTTTCATGCCACTGCACTATTCTGACCTAACTGAATCCCCTCCCCTACTCTATCATCTATTCTCTGACAAATTCCAAGCTGCAACATAGTTTAGAGCAGCAAAACAAAACAGAAATCCACAGCTCAAATGATATATTATCATAATTAAATACAATAGAGACTTACAGATTTGTGACTCTTCCATCCTATTTTCCTTTGTAAAATATGGTTAATAAAACCAACATTTCCTTTACTAAAACTCACACAGATGATTTGTTTTCATAGTCTAAGAAAACTGAAATCCATTTGTCAGAACACATTTGCAGCCTTTCCTTTTCCCCTCTTTAAATCTGCTTCTGAAGAGTCTACACTTCATACTGATTTCATACTGATTTCAAGGGGGATCAGTGTGACTCATCACATGGCCATGCAATTTGCTCTGGGAGTTGAGGAAAAGCTCCTTTAACCTCAGTTTCTTGAAAGGCTTCAGACCTCTTTTTAGCTCTTGCATTGAAAAACAAGCACTGGTAGTCAGAAGATGATTGAAAATACAGGCAAATACTATTTATTATGCCAGGCCATAGCTGTGTATAAATACTTTCCTGCTAACAGAGAAATTTTTCTTAGTTTCTCTTATTTTCTTTGTCTTGCAAGAAGTAAGAGTACCACATTCAATGAACAGCATCAAATAAAGAATATAAATGTGGAACTAATCACAAGTACATGTGGAAGGTAGTTCAGATGACAAATAAGAATTATATGGGATTTACGTTCAGCAGTCATTTCTTTTCCTAAATGGGAAAGAATAATGTGATTTTGACTGAAATTGTCAAAAAACTAAATGCAGGATATGTGTTCTCAAGTTTACTGGAAGATACAAAGTGGAAGTGAAGAACTCCCACGTGTTGGTATACCTTGGGCCAAAATTAAGCCAGTGAATTTTAATGAGAGGCTGTGAATTGGTTTAATTAACAAAAGTGATCCCTGTAAAAGAGGGCAGGGAGGGGAATAAAATATGAGCTAGTTCAGCATGTGACCAGATCTGTTAAGTTGGTCAATTCCAGATCTCCACCACATTATAGTATCTATTAATCCTGAAACTTGGTTAGGTATGCCAAAGTTTGGTCTTATCAGCTTCAGGGTAGAGTGCTGAAGGAGCATCAGTCTTTAAAGTCTTGTCCAACTTCTCTGTTTTTCTGGGTTACAGACCTTTTTATTTGAACTTTTATTCCAAACCAGAATTTTAGGACATGTACTTTCATGGAGAGCAACAGAACCTGATGCAGCTAAGTGCACACTTGATGAAGTGAGAGAAAGTCACTCCTGGCAATCTCACCAACCTTCTGAAAGACCTAGAGAATCAACTTACCTTTACATTCCTCTATTTTTTCTCCCATTTGTGTTTGCTTACATTTTAAATACTTGGAGGCTGAAGCTACATTTTAGTGTCTGTGTGCAAACTCCACAATATAATGTGGATTGACATTTGTGGGTGATGCTTTATGTTATTAGTAATTAGACAAAACTGCATCTTCAGTTTTTGATTAAAGGTGTAATATAAACTCCAAGTGCATTCACTAGCAATTTAGTAGTACCTCTGTAACAAATTTTCTGTCTTGTTTTCTCCCTTTACTCCCTGTAAGCACTAAGGATTTCAGAAATATCTACTTTAACTAAATATACAACTTCATTCTCCACTTGCACACACAGAAACAAAATATAACAGGCTGGTTGTTTCAAACCTGATTGTTCTGGAAGTCGTAATCCAAAGAATATTGGATTTTCCCTAGCTTCTCAACTTCTTTGGGTTCTTCCTTCTCTTCCCCATCAGTCAGCCCAGTCTCAGCATCATCATCCTTAAGAGCCTAGAAAGAAGAAATGTAATATTCATAAATGAGGCAAACTGTTAAGTAGCAGAAATAGACACGGTCCTCAAATCTATTTTAAAGCCATTAAAAGCAAGCATAGGAGCAGAAATTCAAATATGCCATTTTCATATATATCTATACTTTCTGAGTTGCTCAAGAAGATGTTATAAATCAGCAAGCAAGCAATGAAGTAGGGAGAAAGCTCCTTGGACTACAACAAGCAAGGGTTGCTCTAAAACCTGAAAGTAGAAACAAAATATCATCTTGATGTAAAAATAAAGTTCTTCTGGGTTCAGACTGGCTCTTAAAGAGGCACAAGGAGGCAAACATGCTATTAAATAAGCAAAGTCACGCATTCATTCAACTTAAGAATCTTGGCAATGTCAAACCTGGTTGTACATGCTGTGCATTGTTTGCATTTGGCAACACGTTCCTGTAGGACTACCGTGATAAAGAGCATGTGCTGTGGATGAGCTCTTCCTACAATCATATGCCAAACATTTTTCATGTTTTTCAGAATGAATATGGAAGCAAAGTTTCCACCATGCCATTAGCAAATGCATGTTCCTCCTTTTCTCTCCCTCCCGAGACCAATTTCCTTTTTATTCATTCTCGCAATAAAGCTTGGCTGAACCAAATTGATTGCAAGTTGATATTAGTTCGCTTAGAAAGAAACACAAAAATAAAGAAATAGAGAACTGCTTGTAGCTTTATCTATTGCATAGAACCTGTTTTTTAAAGGACACAGCAGTTACCTTAGATTTTACACATAATTAAAATACTAAATGATGTAATTTTGTTTTGTTTTGTTTTGTTTTGTTTTGCTGTACCAGAAAGCAGAAGTATTGTCACTGTGGAAAAGTTAATTCACACAATTGTTAAACCATATGAACCATAATTAACTATGTAGATCTTATTCCAGCACATTCTTACCTCAGTAAGAAGTGAAAAATAGACCAAAGTGATGAGATGAATAGTGAAAAATGTGTAAGTAAAGTTGAGACTGTGAAAAAAAACCAATCAATACTGAGCATTCACCCAGAATTGTTATTTGCATGTTATAGTAAACAGTATACTTGTCTGTAAGAGCCCTATCTGGATGAAGGTTCTTTCTATATGGAGCTTCTGCTTGCACAGATGAAGTGCCAGAACAAGATTTATTCTCTCTTTTTTGCAATGTGATGTGGTCTGAGGAAACCTACAGCATTTCTTAACAATAGGTTGTGGCTGGAGCTCTCTATCTGAAGAGGTAGAAAGGCTGGTAAGTATCTATATGCACAGCTGATAGTGGCTGGGGAAAGAAGAAACAAGAAAGCATTAACATTCTCACTCAGCCTTGAACACAGTCAGGGCCACACAACAGTTGTGTGGGTTTGGAAAGAAGAAAGATTCATCTCTGAAGTAGAAAATGTTCTTCTCCAGAAGCCAGATCTAAATTCAAAAGGTCAGACTCAAAACTGTATGATGTTAAGCAATTATTTCTCTACTTTTTGAAACAAGCTAGAAATTCTGCTGGCATAGTTCAACTGAAATCAATGCAACAACATTGATTTATGAGAGCTGAGGAGCTGGGTCTCACATAAGTATCTGAACGTTAGTGAATGATGGACTCTCTACTAGGAACGTAAATTACAGTGGACCTGGATAAGATTGGTGGCAGTGGATAGAATCACCCATGAGTCTGGAAGAATAGTACTTTTTGAACTAAACCATTTCTATTTGGAAGGGCTGAACTGCTTGAAATGAAATTTGGTTTGAGACATTTTAATCGCTGAGTGCTTAGTGAGTTCCCTGACTGCAGCACATTTCTGTTAGTACAAGAACTGTGACACTTGAAAACTGATAGACTCTCTGGCAGACCATATATGGGCTTTTCAGAATATGGAGCAAAATGATTATACCAAACACTCTTGCTTTTGATAATAAAAATAAGCTTAAGGTTTTGTGATCATAAAAAAAGATGTGACTCAATCCAACTGAAGCAACTGGCTTTATCTGAGCCTGGAGACAACAGGAAACAGTAAGTCAGAGTGTGATGTTAACTCCAGGATCCTCTGCTCTGAATCACCCCAGTATGGTCCTAAAAGAGGACTCCATGATAAAAGAGCAATAAACAGCCCCACTATATTATTGTTTCTGGGACAAGCATTAGACTTTCTGCTGTTCCATCTACTTTTGACCTGGATTTTGTTTGAGAGGCAATATCCTATGGCCATTCCTCAGGGATTAAAGTGACAATGCAAAAAGAACCTTATATGTTAATTTCTAAGTAAGAGGAATTTGTAAACAGTCCGTCAAGGCAATAGTTATATATCCATACTTTCTCTGCAAAGTTATATATCCATACTTTCTTCTGCAAAGCTGATCAGTCCAGATGACAGAGCTGCAGGTAACTCAATGTAAAAATGTTCTTACTGTGACTACAGAAAATATAATGGGAAGCTAACATCCCTCTTGCAAGGGACTTTTGAAGTGCAGGCAGAAAAAACACTGTATGGTTAAGAAAATCTTCTCCACAGGTTATGAGAAGCATACTGGAAGGTGAAAGCTATTTCCATGAGAGACAGAAAACATTGTACATTACTGACATCAGCTGAGGAGCTACACGATTCTTCTTGACCTTGACTCAGAAACACTGAATCACTATGAAAAAACACTAAGAAAGAAATAGTGGTTGGATATGGACAAGTTTGTGGCATTGGGGGAGGGAAAAAATGACAAATTATTATCTCTACAGTAGTCTGTAAATAATAGTTTACACTGTCAAGAAAGGAACTTGCTTTCAAACTAGAAGCTACTGCTTCAGGAAGAAGCCAAGTCAAAAGAAGCACCGAAGATTCTCATGTTTGATTTAGCTGCTGAGTTCCAAAGAGGAAGAAGAATTGGATTGCTTCAAAGTACTTGAAACACCCCACAGGGATTTTAATTTTGTATTGAGATTCTCTGAAAGATCAATATTTAATGGAATACTACTACAACCCTCAATTTATAGCAAACTGTATCACACTGTATTGAATCTTACTGTTGTATTGCTAGAATCCATTAAAATAAGCAGCTAAATTTTATTTGTTTTAGAAACAATATACAATATAATATTTTTAATTATAAGCAAGCTTATTCCTCAAGCCTCTTCAACTGATAAACCGTAACCAGAAAGACTGGATTTAGATCTGGAGGAATGTAAGCCTTGCCTTCTCTAACATTTTCTTTAACTTCATGACATTTTAAATGCTTTTTCTGAGAAATATGCAACATGGAAATGCATAATTGCACTGTGCTGGAGACTGGATTTATCCTTTCTAATATGGGATGACCATGAATTTTACTCGAAGAGTTTCTTCATTTCCCGTGCAACATATGCAGAAACACATAACAGCAAAACATCTATGTCCTCTCAAATGTAAGTATCTGAAAAATGTAGGCTTATATGTACTGCAAAAGTGTTAATCCAGTACAAACATTACAAGGTGATACATCTGCATTTACCGAAATCAGAACCACTATCCTGCAGTGGTTCTTACAACAAAAAGGGGTGAATTACAGCAATGTGGGATCCACTGTTCAATCTGCTGTTTGTACCTTCACTTCCATAATGTAATTAAGAGTGGTTTTGCAGCTTCCTCTTTTCTTCTGAGTTGCTAAAGAATATGCTTAATTTTCAATTTTTTGAAACTCCTCATCCTGTAGTGGGTTTTTATACTTCCTGGGTTTTTCTACCTCTCATTCCCCTAACTGAAAAAAGCCTCTCTCCTGTGACACTGCGCTGTGACACTGCAAACATCCCTTGCTTCCAGCTGAGCTCCACCAAAACGTCTGCCCCTTGTCACCAGGCTTACCCCACTACTATACACCACAAACCACAAAAGAGATTCTGGGCCTTAAAACAACTTTACTTTAATCTAAAACTAAATGTCCCCAAACTAAATTTAGAAAATGAGAGGGTCTGTAAGGGCAGTTCCTCTGCTAGTAGCCCCCAGACTCCGCATGTGCAGAAGCTTCAGGAAAGCCAAGTGGGAGGAGACTCACGTACCAAAGCTGCTGGGGGAGCAAGCGTACCTGCTTGCCTCCTGTTACAGAGGGGCAGGGACCGCAGTCATGTCCGAGACACGTCTTGTTTGTGACTAGTTCATGTCACAAAGCATTTAAAATGCAAGTGCCTTTCACTGCTGTTTGTAAAGAAATGCTTTCATTAACAGAATTTTTAAGGCTCCTTCAGTTCATGGGGTGGCCTACAGCCTCACTTTTAAGGAAACTAGTTACCAGTAAGCAAGAAGGAGAGACATTGGGAAGCGAAACAAAACCCTGATTGCAGCCTGTAAGTTTGTTTGCTGCATGGTGCACGCTGCTGTCCTGACTTCTTTCTCCACCTGCCTCTCCATCATTCTGTTTGGAATCATGAAGGAAATATTATTTTAATGTTTGAATGATGCCCAGTCCTCAGGCTTGTGCAATGCCTGGTGAGCTGAAAGGAAGAAAACAGTAAGATTTTGTAGTAAGAATGTTCTGTGCCATGTCCAACAATGAATTTATTGGAAAGGCAATTTTTCCTCCACAGCCAGAAATGACTGCTTTTCCACTAATGGTGGTGCACCTCTTATCAATTTCTTTCACATTCAAGAACACCATAATTCTAATCTGGCCAATTTTTATCCCAAGGGAAAATAAAAGCCTTTAAAAATTCCTGTCTGGTTCCCTATCACAAAACAGACAAGCCTGCAATTGCAACATGTTCTCTATCAAAGTCCCTCAGAAGGAAAGGCAACATTTCATTCATTCAGCATCTGCTTTCTCTCCATGAATTAATTTAAAGAGCATGTTGTGCCTGGGTTTCCAGTGGCTGCGCCAGGCTTTGGCCATTGTGAAATCTACTCTGCCATTACTGCGGTAAGAATGTTGGCCTCACACACCAGCAGTGGGCCACACTGATGCACACAATGAGAAAAACCCTGCTGGGGTCAGCATGCGATGCCTTCACATTACTTCCCTGCTTGTTATCCAGTTTTTAAATGGTCTTGGTTGGGTTATTCAAAATGCTTTCTTTCTTTAGGAGTTCTGTGACATGAGGTCACGTTCAGCTCAAGAGCTCGCTGAATTGGCTGGGTACTAAAATACCAGCTTAATCTGGGGCAACAGAACAATACAGAAAATGCTGCAGGTGTTCAACGTAAAATATGAATACATTCATTTAAGTTGGAGCTTTTAAGCTCACAAATCAACCTGGTTTTGATGTTTTTTGATGTATAAACACCTGTAGCCAGTGTTCACAGGCTGAAAACAGACGAAGCTGCTCTCAGCCTGGGAGCCTATTTTGGAAGCTCACCCTGTGGGTCAGGGCTCTGCTCTGAATGCAGGGCCCATGTGTGTGAACTAAAAGTAGCAGGCAGTGCTGCAAGCACGCTGCTGCGCTCTGCCCCCACTGCCATATGGCAGGCAGTGCTCGCCTGCACTGAGCAGCAGCCTGTGAGTAGGAGGCAGCTCCAGGCTGCTTGGCCAGTGCATGCTGCTCCATCAATTGTTCTTCATCCTCCCCAAATGAATGGCAGCGGGCCAGATGGAAGCACGCTTTGGGACAGAGCTGGCTCCTTGACCTGGGAGGACTACTCAGAGTGCTACATTTATTTACGTTGGAAAAATCTGTCATACTATATAATTAGGACTACGTGTATCTGATAGTGAAAATTAACCTAAATATAAGCAGACACGGTTTGCTGAATGCTACTCTGATCTGTGGAGAAAAAGTTGGCACAGACCTGCTCTACTGGATTAGTTCCTTAAAAAGAGATAGGATAATCCTCTGACCAACTTCTAAATAGGACTTTATGAAGTATCTGATAATCTCATGATTGAAGGCTGTTTGCTATTCACACTTATCATTTATCAATTTGTAAAGAGTAAATACTTTTACTTAAAAAGTAAAGAATATTCCCAAATATTAAGTTCCTTTTAAAATTTTAAAAATATGTATACCCCATTAAAATGTATACATATACATTTGAAATGTATACCTCATTAATATGAACTGCTGTTCCTGTTGTAGGTTGTTATGCATACTCACTAACTTCAGACATAGTGTAGGAGTTTAGCTCTCCATACAGTCTGTGGATATAGGTAAATGTCTCGAGAGTCTGACTCAAGTCACTTAATTTAGGGACTGATTGCATACTTCCTAAATGGCATTCATTAGGAACTTGCAGACTCTGGTCTTGAATAAAGAACTCAAAATTTGGTCTGTTAATCAGGAAAATGCAAAAAATGTCCTTGAAAATGGAAGCTTCCAATGGTAAGATCTTCAATATAGAAAACAAGATATGTAAAACAATGAGTAGGATCTGCATCTTCATATCACCCTAACTGTACATTAGATTACAACAGAAATAAATTAATTAAAGAAAAAAATAGTTTAACAAAGGAAGAAAATAAACCCAGGAAGCATGCAAAGCAAGATCCTATGTTTTCTTGGGAGTGACTGAGAGGAAGAGACAGGAATGCAAATAAGCCCAGTCTTGTGTCTCACAGCTATTGCTTCCACATTTTTAGGCTTCTGAAGTCTAATATAAATCTAAATTTCAAAAGAATTTTACAGAAAACCTATCTGCAGAACACAAACACTCATCTATAACATTTTATCTTCATATCTTGTTATTCACATTTTTCATGAAGTCTTATACACACTGCACAGTTGTCTTTTGAGGCAGGTGAAGAAGCAGGACAATTGGTCAAGCCTGAGACTGAATTAATGTACAAACAGGACCCAGTCAATCCATTTTGACTGCCACAGTAAACTCACTGGGCTTGTTTTCTAGACTGGTCCCCACTGTTTCTGACTAACCTTCTCCACTGCAGCAGCTCTGCAGCACATGTCACCTACCTGAGTGTGAAATAGGAGGCCTCACTGCATGAAGGATAAGCCACAGCGAGCATTAATGCCACCATGGCTGAAGATGACAACAAATGGGAACTGGCATGCTGACACCAAGACAGGTAGCACTGTGCAATAAATACACTCGCTACTCTCTAGGCATTCAACTGGGAAAACAAGCACATGACCAAACACTGCAGAAGAGAAGACCACTGCCAGCAACAGAGCTCCAGTCCCTCAGAAAGATCCTCTTGGGTTTTTTCCTGGCAATAAAAGCTTGAGTTGCTTCAAGTGAAATCCAGGCTCTCTAGATGTCCGTGTGGATTATCCTGACTTCATTTGGGCTATTGTCTTCATGCTGCCAGGTCAATGCACTCTACTTTGAAATATTTCAGGGCACCTAACAATAAAAATCTTGCTCCTTCAGTATTTTGTCCCCATGAGGGCAAGGGTGTTTGCTGATCAACAGCTAGAATCATAAGGTGAATAAGTCTAAGAAAACCACTATATGTTGAAGTTCAGTTGGATGCAATCGCAGCTCTCACTGTCATGTCACTTTATAATGCCCACTATTCAGAGAGGAACATTAATCAGAATATTCTGATTAAGTTAGTACCTAACCCCAATGTAAAAGGAAGGCCGATGTAAAGGAAAAACAAACATACAGGGAAGTCAGGTGGCTGACTGAAGGCCACAGCAAGTCAGTAGCAGAGCCAAGAATATACTACTCATACTCCATCCAGGTTGTAGTACCTATACCTAATACCAAATCTCCTATTTCACCTAACACACTCATTGTAAGCCAAAAATCCTTCACTAGTTACAGTGTTTTAGCCTGATGCAAGGAGAAAGGGCTGAACTATTAAATCTCGTTTTTCACAAATGGTTTGTGACCTAATAAAATGTTCAGACCACAACAAACTGTTCTCCAAGTAATAGGGCTAAATTTTAGTAAGTTCTCAGTGCCGCTGTTCATGACTGAAATTATTATGTCTATTCCATTTCTTAGCCCACAGGCTGAGCTTAATCAAGAAATTTGCTGTACCAATGCATTAAATTCAGACTTAATAAATCTGAAGCTATTACAGTGTCTCTGAAGCCGAGTCTTCAGGGTCTTTTTATTTCCCCTCGAAGAAAAGAAGTAGTGCGAGCCACCAGGGGCATTAGTAGAGATTGAAAGTTATAAAGATGAAAACTGTGATGGGAAGATCTCACAAAAACACTGGTGCCAGTTGTCACTAGATTGCACCAACAGAAACCTGTATTAAGACCACTTAAAAGAGCTTGGTATGGAACACTAAGAATTTAATGCCTGAGCATTGTACAGAGATGATGTGAGAGCCCAGAGCAAGTTTCATGTAGCAGTCATTTAAGCAACACTTAGAAACTAAGACATTAAAAATACACATTGCTTTTGTCTACTTTTGATATAGTGACATTTATACAAAAAGGAAATAAAATTAGCAAGTTATTTTTATGTGCCGATCAATTTTAAAATTGAGCTTTCTGGTACAGTTTGACTTAATATTTTAACTATAGAAAGAATGACAACCTCTTTTCTTCCACCCTCCTCCAGCCTCCCCCCAAATATATATATCCAACCAAAAAATACCCAATCAATTTAGTTCAGCCTCTTGATGTGTGTATCAAAGCTACTACATGTCCATCTCTGCTAAGGAGACAGAGCTGTCAGGATACTATGCATGAGAGCTTAAGTCTAGGTGCGTCCAAATAGCAAAATAAACCTACCGCAAGTGACAATCCAGAACAGTCATGAGACACAACATAGACAAGGAGGACATAGGAGGAAGAAATAAAAATTAAAACATCCACACACAAACATTAGTAAAAAACATGGAGAAATGACCTTTTTTACAGTTGTGCATTCATTAACAATTTTGAAGGAATTCCCTTTTCTGTAATATCTAGCTACCATGTATGACTATTGAGCTGACTGGGTCTCTATGGCAAAAGGACCTTCAACTATGCCAAGTTACATGGCGCTACACTGATTTGGCATGGATGGACAGGTCAGCATAAATTAAAATGGGACAGAAGTACTCTTCAACAAAAAAAATCTAGTCTAAGATAAAAATTATATTTCCAAGAGCTGATGCTTTCAATTTACCAAATGGCACTCTCTTTCAACTTCATGTGCCGAGGGAACTAGGATCCTGCAAGATGCCAAGTAACTAGCAACTGCTATTATGCACTCTGAGCTGAAGGCAGAAGTAATTAGCACTTGCAGGTTCAGGCCTAACAATGACTGAAGTAGGTTTTCCAGTTTTTGACAACGTTTCAGACATTTAGTACTGTATGTTGCCCTTTATAATAGCATTAGATTTACCTCTTACTCTTCAATTACTTTTTTAACAATTTGTTTCTTTAGAGAGCTAAAAGGTATTCTTATTATTCCCCTTTCTGTTCTATGTCAGAGCCTCTAAAGTGCTTCAATTCTCATAACTGAAATATGCTACATTTAGCATGGCCTTGAGTTTAGATAGGTATATGAAAACCTGCACTGGTAACTCAAGATTAACTGTGAGAATAAAAACCACGTCATACAGAAAAAAAATGACAGCTAAAATGTGGCATTAGGAATTAAGTTGGTGAAAGTTATTGAATGCCAAGAACTTAAAACCTTTACATTGTCAGACGGCTAGGAATGAATTTAAGGTGCTAATTTAAGAATCTTATAGCCTGGGTTTGAAATCCCAGACAGTGAGGAGAGGTGGCTGGAGAATTGGTGATCTACTTATTAAAGGTCTGACATTTACATCTACTGTGAATCTACTCTCCTTAGGTTTAACTGTGCAAAAGAAAACAAGCTAGTTAAATCCCAAAATATCTGGGCAAAAGTAGGTTTAAATAACTATACCAAGTATTTTGAATGGAATCTTCTTAAAATACCTATTTGTGCAACATTTCAACGTCTAAGCTCTTTTTGTAGACAGAAGATGCGGGATTCAGCTTTTTACCAAATTTTCCCATTAAAAAGATACAAATGGAACGCAACATTACTAACGTCATGTAATTCTGCATTTAAAATACTTATTTTCCAAGAATCCACGGTCATTTATCCAGGTCCTAATGAATATAATTAAAAACACTTAAAAATATATTGTAAATAGAACAAAGGCCTTACATGATATAGAACAAATTCCACATAAATACCAATCAACAAATTGCACATTATTTATCCTACAAAAAAGTATTAGGTTTGTTATCATTAGCAGAACATAACAAAGTTCTCAAGAAATTTTTCCATCAGCATATTTGAAGCAGTTCTTCCAAATTATTCTTGACTCAATGGGAGGAGTTAGCAAACAGTAGCCTAGGACAACCCAACGACTGATGATCTGATTTTCCATACATCAAGGAAGAAATATTTCACAATTTCCTAATATTAATACCTCAGAACAAAGTCTATAAATCAAATACAGGGATGAATGTTAAATCAAAGTGCTTAAAGAGAAGGAGTTTGTTTCACATTCATCATACGCAGAAAAAAACCCCAGCATCGTATCCTCTTCAAGGGAGAACTCAAAATTTCTGCTCTGATTTTTTTGAGTTTGGTCTCACTAATTTTTCTAACTTTCTAGCCTTGGAATACTTCCATCTACATTAGTGATTTTGTGTACTGAGGAGGTTTTTTCAGGTGTGAATTTGCCCTGTGCTGGTGTCACACACTCCAGTACACCAGTGTGGCACACGAAGCACCATATCTCCTGGTGGGACCAAGGTTGAACCTGCACACCAGTGCACTATCTGAAGTATTCCACTAGCAATGGGGATATAAGGGTCTCTCTCCAGTGTTTGCTCTTTGTCCTCTCATCTTTGAAGCTGAAACTATTAATAGCTCAGATAGCTCTACACCTTTGAAACATATCCATTATTTTCCTCCCTTTATCTGTGCTCCTTTTCTGACTCCACTCGTGATCTGTCACAGCTAATCATCAGACTTGTAGGCTTCCCCACCCACTCTCCTGATTTTACTCTTCCCCTACTACACCCCACATGCCTGGAGAAGCATGCTGATCTGTTCCAGGACTCTTAAGGCTGGCTGATGACCCACACTGGTGGCTGCTACATCACTGAGCAGTGGCATTTCACCACTTGTTCTGGACTGATCCATGGGCCTCTAGCTACTGTGCTCTAAGATTCTCTTCTTGGATCTTGTATCCTCTCTTTTTGGCTGGGTACTCCTGTACTGCTCTAGCTCAACTTCCCCAGGAGCCTTGGGAACACAGATTTGACTATGCAGTATCTTTACAGTTATTTGCTCCGACTTACAAGGGTTTGCAAAGCAATTCTCTAAATTTCTTCAGCCCTTCCTGTTTGAAAAATATAGCCCTTTTTTCTTCTTAGCTTAGGAAATCTGTGAGCTGTGAGGACAAATGGATACTTAATGTTTATTTCCTCATTCTGCCACTTATTCCCAACAGTTAGCTCCAGGAAGGGCAATATTAAGCCCCTGTCAATAAAAAGCTTTATTTTTTCTTGGGAATATATTAGTTGAGTCTGTGGCCCTTAGTATTAAGTCCTGCAACCTCTGCATTTCTTCCACCAAGCAGATCTGAAGGGCAACTTTTTCTGCCCTTGTGAAAATGACACTGCTCTCTAAGGGCATTATATTCATCTTCTCCTCCAAGTTACTCAGTTGACTTACAGCTCCAAGGATGGCCTGTTATCTTTAATCTTGTCCTCTCTAGCACAAAATTAATTCTCCAAACATCATTGTGTTGAATGTGCCTGTGTTTTTATTTTTCATTATTTTTCCCTTGTTTCTGACTCTCATTTTTTCCTCTATACTGTTGTTTCCTTCTCAGCTGAACTTCTGTGTAAAAAGAAATTTAGAGTTCGAAGCTACTTTTCTTTATCATGCAATCTCAGAAATACTGTTAGTAAGATACACAAACACTGTACTAGGTCTTGAAAGAAGTATGGTGAAAATTGCACACATTTTCTCCATTTTTAAAGCAAGCAGGATACCCTTGATAAACTTGCCCCTTCAGGATGAGGCATTATATGCCTGCTCATGTTTTCTTTAGCAGAGCAGGGAAACTGGCTGACTGCTTCATCAGCGATGCCCCACCCGGCTTCATCCCTTATGATACCACCCAGAGGATGCTGTCAATCAGTGCACCCTTCACAGAGCCACTGCTGAGACAACAAGCACAACTTTTTCTAGGCACACCAAACAGAAACCTTCAAATGCAACCCAAGAGTTCAAGAAAAGGAGAGGTACTTTACCTGGTCTTTCATGCTTTTCCCTAAATCTTTAACATCTTTCATGTTAATAGCATTCTTCCCTCCCTTTTCCTTTCCCTTCTTCTTGTTCTTCTTTTTGAACAAGCATTTCTTACAGAGACAAAAGCAGCAGGTGAGGATTAATAGGACTGCAACTATGGCTATGGCTATTAAGGCCCAAGGTGGCACTGCAAGAGAAAAAGACACACACACACAAAAGAAGGTGGCAAACTGTTAGTAGGGTTAAATTTAGAAACAAGCACATTTCTCTCACAGCTAAGCTTTTTCAATGAAAATGCCTTGCAGAAATACCTGAGAGCCTTTCTAAAATATCCTGTCATCATTTGTATATTTCTTCCAACTGAGCATTTGCCCGTACAATGCCAATTTAACACATCTATCTATATACAGGCCTGGTGACACATATCAAACTCGCAGCTATTTTGATTCATCAACCATCTGAAAGCAGTATATCCAAAATATTTACACTGTGCAATCTGTAAAATACTCAGCACATTTAAGCAATTACTCGTTTCTTTCTTTAATCATCTCCCCAACCCACCTGGCATTGTGGCTGAATCGGGTGGAACTGACTGGAAATTTCCCTTTTCTGGAACAGCATCTGATCCAAGCAGTCAGTTCTAATGAACAGCCCTTTTCCTCTGCCCACTGCTGCACTTGACAGATTCACAGGCTCCTCGCAACAGCTGCAGGTCAAGGTCGCCAGTGAAGGCTGACCAAGGGCAAAGGGCTGTCCAATCCACAGGCATTTGCCCTATTCGGCATCATGCCCTCAACACTAGCAAAGCTTCAGCACACAGCTATATTCTCACCTATACTTTCCTATAAACAGAAGATTGTGTCACATTTTCTCATTCAGCTCAGGATGCAGGACATGGCTGAAGCATGAATAAATAAGACAGAACACTTACTAGGATAAAATATTCTTGTTAAAGATCAGAATTTTTGCAAAAAAGCAATTCAGATGACACTTAAACACAAGTACTCCAGAAGGCAACTATCTTCAGACAAATCAGCTTTAATGACCACTGATTCCCACACTTAACCAGAACACCTGACAAAATTTTAAATCCTGTAAACTGTCATTTTCTAAAAATCTTGAAATGCACTCAGTCGGTCTGCAAGATACTCAGTGCATTACCTAAAGGTCTCTAATATGATACAGAGCAAAGCCAAAAAAGCAAATCAAATTTGACATGTTGACGTCAGTGAATCACAAAAGGGAATGGGCAGTATAAATACAGAAAATTAATTGCCTAAAGGAGCTAAGAGGAGTGCAAAGCATAGTCACTGGAACTTCCACTATGGATTACCAGTTCAGGAAGATGACAGAGCATCTACACCTTCCTTACTTTATATTTAAATAACTCCTTTTCTAACTTTTATTCAAATTACCCTAATGACAGATAAAAATGTGGGAGAATAGTTAAACAATAATTTCTGTAATATTTTTGTGCCTCCAATTGTTCATTAAATGCAGCTGCTATAAAAGGGAAGCTGTACCATATGTAGAACAAATGAGAACTGATTACTAAACAAATGAATGGTAAGAGACAAATGGTGAAGAGATTAACAGCTGTTTATGGAATGTATTTTATGAAGTCAGCAGCAGCAATTCTGCAGCTAAAGTTGCATTAGATCTGCACTTATCACAACTTAAAATTTGTATTTAATGCATTAGTATTTAATTTTGTCTTTGAATCTGGTGCAGTAACATTTTGCAGCACAACTGACTCTTCTACAATTTTTTCCATCCAGCACTCACAAATGTAGAACTATCATCTTTCACAAGAACTGTGTGCTCTACTCAAATTCTAAATTTCACGTGTGTACTTAGACACTTAGCACCTGAAACAGTATTTATGTAACACTATATTTAAGATAATCCACAGCAGTTATGCCAAAAGGAAATGAATGATGTGAACAAATTTATCAGCTTTATGTTTCACTGATTTGTCAGCAGTGCCTGAAGCATGAATACGGGGAGGAGCAAGAACATGGATTGGGTTCTGCCAGCAGGATGCCTCTGTGTGAGGCAAGAGAAGAGGAACACATCGAGTGTAGGTAAACTGTGAGAACCAATGGGTTGAGGAGACAGGGAATGTAGGCATTAATAGGATAAACACATATGCATCCTGCAGATGAAAAAGCTTGTGTAGATAGTGAATTCAGGTGCCTTTGTGCTTAAAGTGTTGTAACAATTGGTATTCTGGCACTGCTGCCTTGGTTCTCTGGAGCATGAACAATGTAGGGTACCTTGGGGAACATTTGAAACACTTGCAGATACCTCAGCTTCTTTTCTATAATGCGTTGTCTGCTCTCATCTGTTTGTAATTTAATTTCACCCAATAGCTCTTGTGATGCAATTAAGTGATCATCGAATTAATATCAGAGACACCAAGAATTATGCAGAATTCCTTATTTATCCCTTCAGAGAAAATATGCTTTTCTTATTAAACAAAGCGTAAGCACTAAAAGAAAAAAATTGTGTGGTGGGTGGCACAAAATCTGGACACTTACAAAACCACATCAAATTTCAAGTTTGAAAAAATGAAAAGAAATGGATTATTTTTTCCAATAAAAGTGTACTGTCTGTCAAGGAAATGGCTCATCTGAACATTGCCATCGACAGAGATTGCCCAATGGACGTAAATATTAAATACAAGACAAGCGAAACATACAGTTATCATTGGCTTTGAAGAGATGTTTGTTTCCTTTCAAAAGCATGATATAAATAATTTTAAATGTAAACAATTTAACATAATATTTACAAGATTTTCCAGAGTTACTAAAGACTTTGAGAGTTTTCATACCTGTGCTCCCCAATTTATGATGCTGCCAGAGAAGCTTAACTTTGGAAAAAGATAAGGTTTCAAAAGATACTTTTCTATAAAGTAATCTTAAGGTAGGCAGACCAGAATCAAGGGACTGAAGTCACTAGCCTATTTGGAAGACTTAAGTCTACAGCCCTTAATTTTTCAGGCTGCTCTTTACCAACTGTGACTCGTATCTATAAAAATCTTATCAACAGTGTAAGAAATGTCTGTTTATGCATTTTTAAGATCCATACAGATTAATTTCAGTTGGACTTTACCCATGCTTATACCAGATTTTCAAAGAATTATATTTTACCAATGGACAACAGTGGGAATCTATAGGTTGAAGACTGTCTCCATCCATATTATACCAGTTTGATCAGGCTCAACAGTTTGAAGCCTCAGGAGGCCTTTGGACATGAACCATTGAACAAAAGACCTCTGTGGCAGAAGAAGCAGGGTAGGTGACTAAGAAAATGCAGACCTTGACCCAGGGATCAAGGCGTCAGGGAGCCAGAAACTTCTTGTACAACTTGTCTTACCAAGTGCCTGCACAAGGGGGTGCTTTGAAACAAGCAATACTTACCTACCTGACCAAGGGAAAGCTATTGTTTTAAGGATAATTAATACGTGCGTAAACTTCCTGGTGTCTCAGTGCTATTTTCTTTGTTCTACTCCTCTGGGAAAATACAGAATACTTATTTTGAAGAAGCTGTCATGAATGTCTACGTGATTTGGTGATTCTACAAAGCTCTTAAAGACAGATCTATAAGAGGGGATCTGCTGAGTAGCAGTTAGTAAATAAGGTCTTGAATTAGTGTTATTGATCCAACCCAGAGTATGCTCTAAGCCTTTACTCAGAAATGCAGGAATGAAGCTTATTTGTAAAAGGAGTGTAAAGAAAAAGAAAACGCACAGCTTACTCCTGAGCAATAGCACTGAAGAGAGTAAGCTCTAGGAATGAGTTGAATCAAGGCATTTTGGGTACCCATTTTGCATACTTCACTCATGCTGAACAACAGTCAGACATGGATGCAGCTAAATGGGAGCTCCCTCACCCCTCTCTGTTGATTCCTTCTACTAATGCCAGTCAGAGCTGTGTGGATACTGTGGGTCATGTGATGCACTTGGTACATTTCACAAATAAAGCAGCTGTGATGTTCCTAGATTATAATTTTATTTTGGGCTAAGGAGTGTGTTTACAAGGCTTATCTCCAGACCATACCCATACATTGTTCTTGCACTCGTTCTGCAGCGATCTGTGAGGGCACAATGGACTGAGTGGAATATATGCTCCCAGAGGTCACCTAGTGGTGCTCCAACTGCAAAAGGCAATTGGCCCATGGGAGCAAACATAATCCAAATCACTGCCCCACAAACCTGGCAGTCTTCAGGACTGACTGATTCATTTCACTGGCTTGCTTCTACTGATCTGCACTAAGTACAGCTTGTGTCTCAACCTGTCATTAAATCTTGTTCTCCTGAGCATGCTAGATTCAAAGGAAAGGATGTATTACTGAGTTGTGCAATTTAAGAGCTACGAATTTTGTCCTTTATATAAAGACATCCTTACTTGTCCTAACACAGAATACTTGGAGAGGTACAGGCCTTGGGTCTAAAACTGACATTTCCGTTAGACGATCTAAAATTATCAAATGCCTTGGAGGACATTCTTGCAGAGGAAAGACTCCAAGGGGGAAGTCAAAAAATGTGTAACAGCATCAAAGTGCTGCAGTCTATGAAAGAGAAGAAAATCCTTAATCCTAATGATTTTCTTCCCTTTCTATGTGCAATGTCAGAGGAAACTTTACTAACTTAGAACCCAAATAGAAGGAAGGTCAATGAAGAACTGAAGAGAAACACTGAACTAAAAAGTGAAGACTTCCACACCAAAAACACTGCTTACCAAAAATTTCCAATTAAGCAATTAAGCAGCCCCATTTAATCTGTGACAGCAAAGGACTATCAGATGATGGCAGCTTCCATGTTTTTCTGCAAAGGATGCCCATAGCATGTAGGAATTGATGAATACTAATAACCTATGTTTCAGAGGGGGCATGATGCTTAACAGGAAGCTGCAACTGCCAAAGAGCTGCATGTGAAGCACAGTGCTGTAATCTAAAGCTCTGGCAGCCTGAACATGGGAGCGCTGGCAGTTTTAATTCATTAAACCATAGCTCTATCTTAGCTTTTTGCACTTACAGCTTCTAATCAGGGAGCAAATTCCATATATAGCCATATTCAGACCTGCTGTATAGAAATTCCCCAGGGACCATGTTCTGGAAATCGTTTTGACATTGATTAGAAGTTACTTACAGAAAATGTCCTGAAAGCAAGGACCCAGGTAAAAGACACCACTACCATAGCAAAAGGAATACAAAGGTGATCAATGCAAAGAAAAGAAACTGCTGATACATGGTAAAATGACTCATGAAAGATAAAACCTAAAAATACACACTTGCATATACTGATGTTTTAAATACTAGCATTCAGGCTTATACAGCTACATTTCCACCCCAGACACTCTTACGTGTGACCTCTTGTTTTAATAGCATGTTTGCAATACATTTACTGCAACTTTTTTTTTTCTGGTTGAACTTCATGATACTACCTCTGACCCATCACTAGAAAGAACCATTACTAAATAATTTAATGAATGCACTCACACTCCTATTTCCCCCCCTTTATTTTCTGAGCATGTGCAGTTGCATGAGACTCTCTGTGTGAATAGTTTATGGAAGTTACTGAAGCTTTAATTCTGCTAAAAGAGGTATGTTCTGACAGTGAAAGCTCCCCACATGCAGAACAGTCTGTGGAAGTGCACCGATCGGATAGTTCCCTGACCGAATATACCCCTGCCTGTAGCTTGCTGGACATTATCACACAAAATTATGTGGCATTTCTATGACTGAACATTCCATCCTTTGCAAATAAACTGACACTGAATTTAGCAGTAATCCTTGATATGGCTACAAATTTAGCCAAGGTGCTTGGGCTGTTTGAGACTATGATGTGCCTACTGTATGTGCACAAATCTGGAAGTCAAAATGCATAGAAGAACAAAGATATTTACCTGAGGGCAAAACCACACCTGCTATTGTAATTTGCAGGTCATTTACGTTTCTTACTGCTGGTATTAATTCACCTTTCATGGCATGTGATTTGTTCTCCATCAAGGTAAAACACAACTACTCAGCACCATATGTTCTTTCTGCAGAACACAACTATCTGTCTGTGTTCCTCCCTCACTCTTCTTCCCAATGTGTTTTGCTCCCTCTCTCCTCTAGTTCCTCACTGCTCAGTCTCATCGCTCCTGTGCCCTTGTCTCTTGAGACACATGGGGGAGAAAGCAAGACAGGGGAGTTTCCAGACGAGACAGGATGGTGAAGCAGCCAGAGACAGGAAGTGAAGCTGCTGAGATGTTTCCTTCTTGACGGAAGAACCTCAGAGAGATTGCAAAAACCTTCAAGCTTAAATGTCAGGTTTCATCTGTATAAATATTACAATGAAAACAGCTCCTCTGTTAACCACTGCATTCCACTCCACCCCCAATCAGAATGAGACAGAATAAGAGCAGAAGAGCATTAGCACAGTGCTGTGCTCTGCCAGCTCTGGCCCTGTCACTCGAGGCTGCTCTCTTGGGCTTGTTTTCAGCTCAGCCAAGGCACCACCTCTTTGGCGGCCACACGGCTCCTCAGGAAGGTCCCTCCTGTGGTCTCTGGCACCTGGCTGCCCTTCCCAGTAGTGCCATGCTTCTGCAGGGATGTCAGCTCTCCTCTTACCCTTTCACAGCTCTCAGCCCTCCTGCCTGCTCCTGCCTCCCACTTCCTCCAGCAAACACAGCCATTTCTGCCCTTGCCCTCTGTGGAGGATGATACACCCCATGTGGCACACAAGGACCCAGAGCAGGAACCAGCAGCCCAGCTTCCTGCTGCACAGCATGTCCCTTGGCAATGACTGTAACGCTGGCCAGTGCGACCAACAAAAGACCCCCCTTTCCAGCAAAACCTCTAGGTCACTTAATCCAGGAAACAGTGTAGGGAAAGGAATGACTTTGGTGAAAGATGTTTTCTCATCCAGTAGATAATATTTTTAGAATGATGATTCTTTTCGGTTCATATAGCTGCTGTCACAAATCTTTCAAAATAAAATAAGTGAATTCGGGATCTAGAAAATTACCAGAGACAGTGCTGGCACACACTGAGCAGCTGGGAAAGATGACGAAAGTGGAGCCTCCAACCAGACCTGGAAGCTACAGAGGTTTGCTGAAGACTTTCCAAAAACTCTATGTACTTACGCCAGTTGAGGCTGAATACTTTCTTAAGAAGGGACAAAATAATCCATGAAGCTAATATTGAACTAGGACAAACAAAAGGCTGAAATGACTGCTTTCCATCATGTGGACAATTCTATTTTGTGGTTAAAACACCTTTCACTTTTCTTGTGACATCCACAATATATTGCACTTCAAACTTCAATTGATAGACTGTAGGAAAAAAGAACAGTGCAAAAAACATCTGACTTGGAACTGGAATTTTCAAAGGGACAAAATACTCCCTTGATTGATACAGTCATATCAATCCCAGGACTCAAAAAATCAAGAGAATAAGCCTAAAAAATAATGAAAATTATGAGAAAAATGTATTATGCTGATGTATGTTTCATTTTATTGTTTATTCTTTCTTGCCTATACATCTTAGATTTCTTTCATTGTATGCAATTAACGCTGGTCTTATACTCCTTTTCAGTTTCTGAACATTTGGATATGTTATTTGTATCACACTTTCGAGGTTTGCCCTGCAAACATGAGAGTCAGTCTTGTATTTCAATGTTCAAAAGTGGAAACAAACTTCTTGCATACTAGAATTAGTCATGTATAGCACATATGAATATTATAAATTCCCACATTAAGTATGAACTCCATTGCCTAAGAAGAAAGAGCTAATATGCATACTTTTAAATAAAATACTATGCAGAGGTAAAATCCTTTAAAAGAGGAACTCATTTGTGAATTCTGACCAGATGACCTTGTAGAAACTCTATCTGTTTGTCAATGTTCTGTTAACATATACAATCTTAACACAGGATGCCATCACACGATGATTCAGGATTTAAAGGAGAACAGCTACTATTAAAAGATAGCAACTACTGGAGTGGTACATTAATTTCCCAGTGAAAGTAAGAACCAGTTTTATTTCCTGGTATTTAACATTAACTTAAAATGTCTCAAAGAGAAACGGCTCATATATAGCAATTTTCACCATTAGATCATGAAGTGTCTTATAATGGAGGTAGGTAATAATCTGAACTTCACACATGGCGACATTCACACACACAAAACAAAATTACTTTGGTTAGAACACAGAAAGCACTGTGGGAGCATTGGAGCAGCAAAGTTCATGTCAAAGCTCATGCTGGTCCTAGGCATGCACCCACAAGCACAGGGAGCTAAGGGCTGGAGGATGTCATGCACATGGTGCAAGCAAGGGCCTGGGGTGCAGAGGCAACCTTGGATCGTGCCAGGGGAGGCACCTCAAGTGCCACCCTGGGGTGCATGCACACTGTGTGGGCTTCTGGTAGCACAGAGGCAACAAACTCACACCCAGAATGAGCCCTGGACAGATTCTAGGTGCCTGCCAAAGCTGCTCTATCCCTCCTCTTCTCAGCTGGGCAGGGGAAAGTGAATACCACCAAAAGTCCTGGGTCAAGATAAGGACATGGAAAGATCACTCACTCATTACTGTCATAAAACAGACTCAGCTTGGGGAAATTAGCTTAATTTATTACCAATTGAGTAAGGTAATTACTCAAATTACCCAAATATTAAAATAAGTATTTACCCAAATAAAACCCCCAAATATAAAAACACCTTTCCCCCACCCCTCCCTTTTTCCTGGGATCACCATCTCTCCTAACTTTTTCCACCTCCTCCTCCTCAATGGTGCAGGGGGACAGAAAATGGGGTTTGTCATCAGTGCATCACACATTGTTTCTACCACTCCTTCCCAGTCCTGGAGGGGGAGGACTCACTTTTCCCTAGCTTCAGTAAGGGGTCCCTGACTTGGGAGACAGTCCTCCACAAAGCTCTCCAATGTGAGTCCTTCCCCCAGGGTGCAGTTCTTCACAACCTGCTCCAGTGTGGGTTCCTCCCTGAGGGTGCAGTCCTTCAGGAACACACTGCTCCAGTGTGGCTCCTCCATGGGGTCACCAGTCCCGCCAGCAAACCTGTTCCAGTGTGGGCTTCATTCCTCATGGGGCCACAGGTCCTGCCAGGACTCTGCTGAAGCCTGGGCTTCCCATGGGGTCACAGCCTCCTTGAGGCTCCTCCACCGCTCCACTGTGGGGTCCTCCAGGAATTGCAGGGTCACATGTGTCACCACAGGCTGCAGGGGAATCTCTGCTGTGGCACCTGGAGCACCTCCTCCCCTTCTGCCCTGACCTCAGTGTCTGCTTCTTACTTAAAGCTTTAGAAACAATCTTTTATCTTTCCTGATTCCTGATTGCCACTTTATTACCCAGACAGCAACAATGTAACCAGAATCCAAACACTCAGATGAAGTACTGAATGATGGGAAACCTCAGAGTACATAGAATTCCCTCCTTGTATATACCAAACTGATGAACCTGCCTATTGAAACAGGTCTGCTGTTCCTTAGCTTTGTTGCCAGTTCATATTTTAATTTCCCACCTCATTAAAAAATCTGGTGAAACTCTCAGTGAAATTTACTGCCTCTGCATGTGAAATCAGTTCAAATGTAAAAAGGTAAAGTATTTCTATTTCGTAAACAATCAAATTCTCTTCATAAAGGTATGACATTCATTCCTTTAGGACTTGATCCTTTGCCTCTATCCATTACACCGTTCAGGAGAGCTACAGTATTCACTTTGAACAGATACTAAGCAGGTTCTTATATCTGTTTTTATCCAGCCCTTGAAAAGGCCTGTGATGAACCTGTTTTCTTCTCCCTCTGAAAGGTAAGATAAAGACAGATTAAAAAGACTCTTCTACAGCCTAGAATGTAATATATATATGCATTGTATGTGCCCTCCACTCATTAAAGAAACAAATGTATTCTGCGGTTAAGGATTTTGGGAACAGTTAATGTTGAAAATTTATTAATGCTTTCATACGTAAAAGCCTTTGTTGGTGTTTTTAATTTTTTTAAAATTAGTTCAACAGGAAGCATTCACATACTTAAGTATAATAAACAGTGAGAAAGGCCAGTTTTTAATAGGCTGGGGACCTTTTTCATATCTTCAATGTCCAGAATGATTTACAAAAAATTAATTGCATAGCTGTAGTATGGATAAATCAATTATAAAAACAATCAAGGAGCAAAGCAAAACCAATCTCCTTCTTCCAGACAGAATTATGTTAGTACAATTGCAGTACGTAGGCAGCAATTGACCATATAAGAAGCTATATTTCTTTCTGTGGCAGGCATGTATCTGTAAAAGCATATTTCTTCTGCTGGGCAATAGTGTATGCTCAGTAAAAGCACTTCTCGATCTGTTATTTTAAACGTACAGCTAAAACTTTGAACAAGATTCTTTTGTTAAACATTATCATTATTAACAGACATTCATTTGTGTGTGGGTAGTGCCTACAGGCACTGACTCAGAAGTGCCTCACCAGATCTGACACTGCACACAGATGAAATAAAAGGACAGTCTTGCCTGAGAGGCTTTTCAGTGAAAGCACCCAAGCCTGTGTGGTGGGCACGTGCCCATCCTGGGCTAAGTGACTGCTCACAAGAGCTGTGCCCTTGCCTAGCCATCAGGTACAAGAATGCACCAGACATGCCCAGTGCCAGATCCAGCGTGTCCAAGCACATCACAGCCTTCTCCTGTGCACGGCCCTTGCTAAACAGCCCCTCTGTCTCCTCAGCAAGATCCTCCTAGGATGCTGTCCAGGTAGGACACGAATGGTCTCTTTCTGGAGGGAACCCACACTGACAGCCTGGCAGCTCCACATCTCACCAGTGGCCAAGGTTATGGCTAAGACTGGGTCCTGAAACAAAGGACACAGAAAACCAAGCAAATCTCTCTGCCAGGACCCTCCAAAAGAAGTTCCTAAGCTGATTGTGCCGTTGAGGCACTTGCAGTTTGCCCCAGATAAGATTATATAGTCTTGTCTAATTTTACCCATAAATGGTTGTATGGCAAGCACTTTCATACTGAACCTTTAGTGTGAGATTCAATTCCCTGTCCCTGGTCACCATGACTAAAACATCACACATGGCTCATCATTTTTGTTCATAGGGTGTCTGTAATAGCAACATTACTCCTATAATACTTACATGCCACTGCTGCAGGTACAATTAACATGTGCCACACTCATGTTCATGGGGATCATAAATAAGATACACTTCTTTGGTTCAGTGCCTCTCAAATCTGAATTCAGGTGGGTGCTAAGATTGCCAGGTAACCTTACCTTGGTCTTGGTGCATGGCCAGCAATGCCTGGGGTGCACCATCCACAAGCAAGAGCTCAGACCATATATCAGTCATAAAAAGAGGCAGAGCAGGGTGCTGGAGGTGCCACTGAGCTATTCCACCTCAGGCTCACTCTGCTCACCACAGTAGGACTAGGGAGGCTGGTTGTGGTTGTACCTATGCCTCTTTCCAAGGGACCTCAAATTGTGTATCAATAGTATCAGTCCTGCAGGGTATGCAGGAGCAAATTCCTGGCAGGCACCTTGCTCAGGAAAGGGCATAGCACTGGTGCATGAGAGTGGGGGCATAATGCTGTGGGCTCTGCTGCACTGGTCTATGGTGTGTGCCTTGGCAGCTGGGCCATCTGCTCTGCCCTGTGGTCTGCCAGACTGCCTGGGGATGTGTGCTGAAGGACGCAATGGTCTCAGGCTGGCCCCAGGCATTCAAACTGAAGTATTTTCATCACCTCTACCTATGAAGCAGAGGTGTTGCTTGGGATATTTATACCAGTTTTGCAAATTTTGAGAGAGCAGGTACCAACAGCCCAGCTATCCTAAACCTCATCCCAGTGTTGGGATGGAAAGACAAACCCATTCCTATGTCACACCTCACCTCTGCCTCAAAAAAGCATCAAAAAAGAAAAATCCCTTTGCTCCTTCCCTGCCAAGACAAACTTGCCAAGAAAGCACCACTGATACGAATGTGCACAACAGCTTTTGCAGCTGTCTGCTCTGTAACAGCACCACACAGCTATCACCATATGTATAAAAATGCCTATTATAAAAATACAGTTTTGTGGAAACTGCATGTTATTAGACACTTATACTTCTAATATACAGAAAAATGAAATGTAATTTGATTATTCACAGACCGTATACAACTCAAGTCTCTCAGACAAAATGTTTTCACCTGCTATTTAATGAAAGAGCAGGCTTTGACCTTTCTTTCTCTTTCTAAGTGCTCAGCTTCATTTTAAAAGACTGGAGCAAAGAATCTAAACACAGGTTGGGCCCTTGTCTAGAATTTCGACCTCTTTTATTTTTCAAGAAGCTATCAAGATTGTGAGCTCATATCAGTGGTGGCATTTGTCGGAAAAAATCTATTTTCGAGGTATGGTTAAGGTTAATAGCCATCTTGCTCTTCTTTTTCAGAAGCTCATTTAGCAGCACAATTATGATGAGGATGATGATGATTGATTACTAACTTCTGTCTTTTTGCACAAAAAGCACCATTCCTGACTGGATAACCATAAATGCTATAATGATCATTAACGTTGTTGCAGGAACTACTGCCAAAGTGATAAATAGATTTGGTTTACATTAGCTACCAGTCTAAAAGCATCATTTGACCTCATTAATCGATCTAATAAAATCTGGAGTCATGCTCCCTAAGAAGGAAGACTGTCCTTTTTAGAACAAGAACTCCATGGCTTTTTTCTGATCTTCATAAATACAAAAGCTGAAATTTTGTACTATTGTAAGGTCACAATTCTCTCCAAAACACTTTGTGTAAATGCTAGGCATTCAAGTTTGTCTTCTTCTTCAATCTGGAAGAAATTCCTAGGAGCCATTAGAAGATACCTGTACAAGACCAGTGAAGCTGTGTTTCTTGAAAAAGCAGTCAGTTTGCTGAAGGAACCAAGGACACAACATTTATGCACAAAGGTCTGTAATTTCATGTTAGTACATTGAAATTACCTCAATTTTATATGGTTAATGTATAGATACAGCATTTTAGATCTGTGAAAAGACAAAGCTGCAGACTGCATTTCATGCCTTAATCCACATTTTCTACATATGACTGTTTCTCATTTCACTCATCTTTACTTCTGTAAGGTACATGCGTAACACACTCATCACTGCTGCTGTGCTTCTCACTTTGACTACCTAGTAATGCTAGAAGTTCATAATTCAGCATGCCTGGAAAATGTTTTCTCTCATACTGTGCTTTAGCCTTCTGATAATTAGACTAAATAATTCGTTTACATGAGCTCTAGTCAGGCCTTATATTCAGCTAGGCCACAAGAGTGTGTTACAGCTGTTAGAGCTGTAACCCAAAGCTGACAGTTTTAGTTTCACATTCAGATGATGTGGATCGGAAAGACGCCTGGAAAAGACTGTTTTACAGCTCAGATACCATCCTGAAGGACAAATGTTCTTGTATGGTGTGGATTAACAGAGCTAGTTTGTACCAATGCTCTTTTAGCGGACTTACCAAGTGAAAACAACTACTATCAGTGCATCTCTTAGGAGTGCAATTCCCTCGAAAAACCTCACCTACTATTTTGATTACACTTAAAAAAAAACTCCATGAAGTAGAGGGTGAAGTATGATTATGCAAGGGATGGTGGAGGAACCATGAAAAAGAACTTTCATCAACTTATGCATTTTAGTTGGTGATTGCTGCTGATTTTAAAATTTATCAGTGCTGATAATGGGAACCAGAAATTTGTTTTCCCCTCTCATTTTGGCCTATAGTTTGCATTATTTCCTATACAATCCCATGACTTACAGCATGACTTAGAAGCGATGTCATACATTAAAGCCTCTGGCCGACTGAAGGAATTTAATCTAAGTCTCTCCATTTCCTGGAAGAACACTCAAACTGTAAGATTAGAATATAAAGTTTATATGTATTAAGAGTGGTGAGCTGTTCAGTATCAGAAGACCCAGGCTTGTTATACTCCTACCCTCATTCACTCAAAACAAGGACTGTAGGCATCTGCCCCTAAAAGGGATATTTACATTCCCCAGTGTTAAGCGGACAGGTGAACCAGTCTGCTGCTCTGAGATGTGCGTTACAGGTTTCACACAAAAAACCTCCATTTTACATCCCGGTATCTGGCTTGCTGCTGGACAGCCAGCCTGGGATGCTTTTCACTGTTCTGAGACCCCATGACTCCCACCTGTGCTGAGTCTGAAGGCCAGCCATGTAATACTAAATGAAGGCTGCAAGGTTTTCTCAAATTATGTCAGCCATTCTTCCTGGATATGACAGAAATAAATAAATCCTGTCTTGCAGTGCCAGACTCCACCTTTGATTATCTGTAATAGGTGTTAGTTTTGCCTTACGCTGCCCAAACAAAAACCAGACACGTTCTAGGCACTTACATCCCTTATGGGATCTAGTTGTATGAGCTCAACTCACAGAAAGAGCATCCTTTCCTCCATCTTACTGACCATGACTGTGTTCAGTACAGATTGATCCTACAGGTACATCCAGGTCAGACTTTTTGCACTAAGTGAAGCATTCCTGTAAGGGCACATTCAAAACCCAGTGCTGAAATGTCACAGCTGCTTCTTCTCATTGGGAAGAGAATAGGAAATGGAACCATATGCCAAGATTCTTGTTTGACTTTGCTGCAGTAAACAGTCATCAGGGTCTGACTCTGAAGTTCTGTACTAGACTTGAATCTACAGTCCTCTGGGTGATCCCACTCCATGTTCACTGCTTCTTACCTTTGAATTGCTTTCTGAATGATTTGTTAATTGCATAGTCAGAGAATAGTGTTATGTTCCTTCTAAAAATGGGAAGCCAGCAGGCTTAAGGATCACAAAGAATGCCACTAAACCTCAAGACCAATGAATCTAACACCACACCCTGTGTACATTCCTCTCCTGAGACTGCCATATGTTTTATTACAAAATAAATTTTTCACTCGAGTAATATTTTGCTCCAGTGTTTACATCCAACCTTAGCAGCTGCTCTTGATGAACACATTTTCTTACTGCTATTAAAAAAGCTACTGCATCCCCTCATTGTCAAGAGTTCATCCCACTTACTAAAATCATTTAATTAAACCCTATTCTTCTTATTGGATTAATTTCATTGCTGCTGATCAAAGAGGCTGAAAAAAAAAATCAAATCTCAAAATTAGAAGTACACAGCAGAGTTCTTGCTTCTGTCTCTATATAAATACATTTTTAATGGATTTGCAGTGATTAACCTCCAGTTTGGCCAGAAAGAGAAAAAAAAATTAGAAGGGAATGCCATAACTAAGCCTAGGAAAAATAATCACTTCTAGAATTAGAAGTCAGTCTGCTGAAATCAATGGTCATGGTTCTGATGACTTCTGTCCAGTAAGGTTTCTGTCCCAGGCTTCCAATTCCTCTCACAAGCACTCTGCTATTAACTAAAGAAGGTCTCTCTTAATAAAAACTTTGCAATAGCTGATCAACCACTCTTTCAAACCTGTAACATCACCAGTAATGAACAATTAATCCTCCACCTCCTCAGAACTGAGTAAAGCTTGGAACAGAAAGGGAGAAGCAGCAAAAGAAAATGGGCTCTGTGAAGCATGAAGAAATTAAAATAAAAAGATGATAAAGAAAATAAACATTAATGGTAGATGAGCAATCAATAAAGTCCAAAGCTTTCAAAGATTGCCTTGGAAACTAAGTGCTCTAAAGGAATTTAAATAAGTATAAATGGAATCTTAGGAAGATTTATTTAAGAGTGAATTAGTTCTTCAGCGCATTCTCCTTTTTTTCTTTCCTTGCATGATTGTCTCTTAGGCTACTTCATTTTCTGCATGTGGTGCCACAGGACAACAGCACATTAATCTGTAAGTTATATATGTTCTTCCATAGTGATTATTCCAGCAAGCAAAATGTTGACACATTTTAATTAATGCAAATGAGATGGTGGTTTGCTATTGGCTGAAAATGTTTCAAAAAATACTAATAGTGATACACAGATGCAACTTTGCATCTGAAGTCTAATTAAAGCTAATCTAATTAAATATGGTGCGTCTGTAAAGCTGCTTGAGCACTGCAGAGAACACAGAGAATTCCTTTTACGGCTGGACAGATCTTCCAAGAGCCACTGTGTCTGCCATTTCACTTCATTTGGAACCCCTTTAATAGCAGGTGAGTAAGCAGCAAATAAATTCTCCATGGCTGCTTTGGAATTGTTCATTCAGATAAGCAGTGATAATGTATCCATAGATACAACACAACAGCAATGGAGGCCACATGGAGGCAATGTCCTTTCATTATGCAAAATGACACAGCTGGAAAAAGCAAAAAAGCTTGAAGCCGTAAGTCATCCTTTAGCCTCACTTATTAAGGAAGAATTCTACAAAAAATACATTTGAAAATGTGTTACATTACTGATGTGAGTTGTTCACAGCAAAATCAGGCATCATCAAAACTTTGTCTTGTCTAGTGATTCCTTTTAAAATATCTTTTTCCCCCCGGCAAATAAACATTCCACAGACATTGTATTCAGTAAGAAAACTTACTGCTCTCAATTGCAATTCCACCGTAAGCTATTGTAGCACTGAGAACTAAAATGGCAACAACATAATAAAATAATGTCTTCCCCTCACAAAATTAATGAAGAAACCTCCTGTTGGAAAACTGTCTTAAAATGTGTAAATCAGGTATAGTCAGATGAAAGAAGATCAAAGGAGGACAGATGTTGATGAAAAGAAATTGTCATCACAACAGACTTCTATAAGGTATTCCAGTAGAAAACAATACTCTGTGCACTCCCACCTTAGAGAAACAGTGTGAACTGACTTGATCTAATACAGCCTGAAGTAACTATGTTTGTTGAAAGCCAGAGAGAGAAATGTGTGATACTTGGCAGGAGTCTGAATCCATGCAGTGTAAAGAGGCTTTCCAGATCTCATAATTCTTCCTCTTCAATCTTTTCTCAAGGCTCACCAGATTTCCAAAATGCTAAATTTATTAATATCCATATTAATATCCATAAAATGTTGAGTTCCAGTATGTCCTTGACTCTGTGGGACTGGCATGGCTCTACATTCCTGGGCAATTCCCCATATCAGGCCACACTTCATGTTAGAACAGATTCATGGAACGAGAGCACGCAAGAACTATACTGTAGTTCTCACACTCCTAGAAGGCCAGCAAACTGACTCTTCCTACCATTTTAGATTAAATATTCACAGGGTGAAAAATAGGCTCAAGAGCAGAGCTCTGAAGACTTCTCTTTCCTTGGCTGGAACCCTAACCAGTGAGCTACTTACCCCAGATAACCCAGAGGCTAAGCCATTTCTCCGACAGAACAGTGTTTTGGAGTCCGTGGCTCTCCCACGGAGGATTTCTGCACCATCCTCAGTGAGACAGATGAGTAATGGATTCTCCATGCACTCTAACCTTTAGGCTATAGGCTCTCTCTGTGGGGTGAGATCCATGGCTTTAAATTTGTTTAGGCTGACTAAGATGCAAGCCAAGTTCTTCCTCACCTCACGGCAGTGCCTTAGCAGCTACTCTCACCACAAAATAAACTTGGTGACAACACTACTGGCATTTCCCTTTCCTTCCTCAGCCCCACTGTAGCCCCACCAGCTCCAAGGATGACAACATAACCTCCAAGTAAAAGAGCAATAGATACGACAAGTAAACTCCGTAGTGAAAATCGGGTTTGCTGTTTGAAAAAAAAAAATACAGAGAGGGCTCTGTTATGAAAAAGAAATCACAAATGATGAAAAATCTCAAAAATGGCCCATTAAAGTAATTTACTTTGCTGCCTGATAAGTAGAGCTCCAATTTGAGTCCTTTCAGTCATAAATAGTTACAATTATATAGTGAAAACTATGCCAAACAATGTTAGTAGGATTATGTCTTGGGGTGAACTTACTAATACACAGGGAAAAAGCACTGAATGTTTGTGACAGCATTCCTTTAACTTAGGAAAGGTAAGTATGGTGATTCATAGAAAATGGATGTTTTGCTAAGTCATAACTAATTTTCAGACTGAAATTGCTAATCAAGTAGTAATTTTCATGGTATTTTTTGATATCCCAGGGTAAAATTTACTCCATTTTACAAGCTTGCAAAAGGCATTTTTCACAAAACAAAACCTGTATTAAGGTGAGGTTTCTGTGGTATCATACATTTCCTAAAAAATGGAAAGGGAACTGCCAAATACATTATTATTTTAAAATACATTATTATTTTTATACCATATTTTGATTTCAGTGCAATTTGAAATCAAACCACATCGAAACCCACATGTGGACATCATATTAAGGACATTTTATTTACTTTTTTTTACTCTTTTTATGTATTATTTAGTTTACTAACTAGTCATTATTTATTTATTAATTTTATTTATTATCTTTACTTTTACTCTTGTATTTCTTTGATCTCACATTTCTCCTGTGTTCACTCAATATACAGTATTCATAAGACAACCTGCTTTTGTAATATATGAAGGCTTTGTCATGGCTCAGCCACCTGTGAATTGTCTTTAAATCAGCAGAGTTTTAAGCCACCACAAATATAGAGAGGTAATTTATATATGGTAAAAAACAGATAAGACACAAGACACAGAAAGACAGAAATTGTTTTTAAAAACAACATAGGACATCTGATGTAAAGTTTCTAACTTCTTCTAAAAGTCAACTATATTGGTGAGCACAACACTTAAAAAATTTGAATCTTAATCTTCGAATCTTAATCTTGTGCTGCCTATTTAATAATTTCAGTAACTAAGGAATGAAGCAAAATAATATCGTCTTGCCAAAATTATCTCAGAAAGAAATCTCCCCAAAATTTGCCTACTTTCTGATTGTTGACATGAGCATATTACTCTGCAGTACAGCAAAATTACAGTTTGTTGGGTGAAATCTCAAAAAAGTTTTCCAGAAACCAGAAGACAATTCCTGCTTTTTTTGAGATGACTGTTTCTAATCTGACTTGTCACAAACTCCTGGATCAGCTAAGTGATGAGGTGCCTGTCATTGAGCTGAGGAAACGGAAGTCCTCATCAATATTCAATTTCAATGGAGCTTCAGAGCCAAAGCTGTGGCTGCACACAGGAACACAATACTGTCTGAGTAGTGCAGTTGGCAGAGGTAAAAAGAGGCCAATAGATTTTATTGTCATGGTGAAACAGTCCTTTATTAAAGTTTTTGTCTCTGTCACCTGCAATATGCAGTGAGCTTGGAAGGTAGTATTTTTTTGTGTGCTGTGACTAATATAAAACCCATCTCAAATCATAAATAATTTATGTTGGCAGTGTTGTCCCAGGAGAGACCACTAATGTAAGTGAAGCTAGTTATATTTATTCAGGCACATCATGGTAGAGGTGACACTTGATGAAAGAATAAATCCTTCCCTGGAGCAAAACTAAATGCCATTTACCTCACTGCCAATGGCTTAGAGATCTAGTAACTCTGCAGTGGCTTCCAAAAAATTCATCCACTGAAGCGATCAAAATGCCACCCCAAAACAAACCTTATTAAATAACCCTCTAGTCATAGCATTTTAACTATGGCAAACACGAAGACTGTATTTTTTGATCAATAGCCCTTTTATCCCTTCATGAAAGCAGGTTCTGACAGACATACCCCTTGCAAGCAGCTAGGAGTTATTTAATTGAACTCCCATGCCTTCAAGTTGAGCCAGCTCCTGCCCAGGAACAACCTCCTGTAAGCCAGCACTGCAACCAATTTTCCTTTGGCTTCTCTCTAAACTTGGCAATGCTGTGATTTATCCTGGCTTGTCTCAATTGTTGATCCTTATCTGAGGTCACACACAATTTTGCTGACTGCAGGGTCATACACAACACACTTTCCTGTCTCTCCTCCCAAAAATGTTTCTTGTCCAACTAGTAGCACAACTAGCAGCAGTTAGAGAACACTTGAGCAGGGATATGAGATTTCCAGATCATGGTTCAGTGCAGGAAAATTCAACATAGTCAAGGAATAAAGAACTACCCCTAACAGGAACCCTGTTTGTCTCAAGCAAAAGAAAATAGTCTTTTCCCCATAACTCTGCCACTGTGACAAAGAAAAAAAAGTACATTTTACAGCACATCAGTCCTGAAGCTACTAAAAAAATACACATCAGTATTCAGTTTGCTTTGCTAAAATGTTAGCTGAAAGCTTTCCAGTCCTTAGCAAGCTTTGTGTGAAGGAGAGGGTAAAGTAGACAAATATTGGTTTGCATTTATTCTTTTTCATCAAAAGCATCCTACGGCAGACAGCCTGGAAAACAGAGCAGAGACTAGCATTGTCAGGAAGCCTTAAGCCTCTCAACCATATATCAAAAAACATTTCAGAGGCTTTAACTTTCCTCCTTCCTCCTATAACAGTATTCTCCACAGAAGTCAGCATGGTAAAACTGGTTTCCTTCTGGAGAGGCAGGAGGTGTAAATGAGAGAAAATGCTGTGTGACGAGGGGACCAGGAAAAAGCAAGGAAAAGAGGCAGTAGACAAAAGAGAGTGAGAAGAACTGGAGATGTAAGTCACAAATTGGTTATCCTTTACTTTCAGACCACAGACGTGACCTCTAATGCTTGCAAGTCATACATCCTGTCAACATGCTCTGCAACAGTAATTCTCAGAACGTCAGACCTATTGGTGTGGAGACTGTGTAGACACAGACTGTCATTAATGGTCATCTGTATGGTGAAAGCAACTGCTGCACTTCCTTGGAGAAAGAATCACTGATTTTTAATTTTTTTTTTTGAAAGGCAATTTTACGTTCGCCTAGCATCAGGACAGGAGGAGAGATACTTTACAGCTCTCAGTCCTCTGTTCCCAAAATGTCAGTACAAAACCTTTATTTTCTTTGCCTCATAAAATATTGCGGGAAAGCAGGGAATATCAGCACTGCTTTGCTACATCAGGAGCTCTCAGTGACACTTCAGTCTGCTACTGGCTCCCAACTCTCATGATGACAATGCTTTATGAGTAACGAACTTCTGTAATAAAACATCCTCACAATTTGGGTCTAGTAAGTTTAGTTTGGGAACTGCATGGTAAGAGCACACCCCAACAGTATTTATTTATTTTAGTCCTATGTTGATGTAAGTATACTACAGCTTGTCTTTACCTCTTAGAAAAACCAAACCTAAGTAAAATCAACTTTGAAACAGAGACATTGAAGCATCTGCCAATCTATGAAAAGTGAACCATCTTAGCATGGACTAATACACAGTCTGGAGACTGATACAAAGTCCGCTCCTAGCACGGTGACTCCCCTGATACCAGGGGGAAGATTACAGAAGTCTGTCCAACCAATAGAGGTACTATCAGTAGCGTTGGAGGCAATCCTGTCATTTTTTCTGTAAGGATTAAAGCACTGCTGGGGTCCAGTCAATGAAAAAATCTTGAACCCTGTGACAGCCTGATGCTGACCTTAAAATGCTTCTTAGCAGAGAAAGGACAGAGGAATTAGTGAGGAATCACATCCACTCCCTGCTCATTGCTACAGCACTCCAGTACATCCACCAAAGAACTGAACTACTCACTAAACCTCATGGATGGCCTAAACCCAGAAGGAAGCTAAACAACATCATCTGCCAGGATCCTGGATCTCTCTCAGGCTCGAAAGTGGCACCATGGTGGCCTGCTTCCCCTTGAGCCAGTAATGCTGGGGAACAGCAGTGGAGACATGCTGATGCAGGGGCTGCTGTACTTTGGGGGAAACATAAAACCGACATCCTCAGCTTTTTTGGTGATGAGAGATCCCCCGGGATTCTCCCTAAAGGATTGTAATGCCTTACAGCCCCATCCAACTCTCATTAAACTAAATGGAAACAACCTCAATCACATCTGTGGAAATTGGATGTTTGCTGGGTTGGCTCAAGTCCCAAGTGAGGTAATTACATTCTTCCAACGGCTTCCATTGGAAAATTTCAGTGTGTGTGTCCCCTTCCCAAATGATCTCAAAGTAGCACTCTACTGATCATTTAAACTAAACAACTGCCCTAAATGCTCTTTTTTTGACAACAATCATGAAAATGTGTGCTGTGATAATAAGCCATGTGACAAAAGTGGGTACAACTCTCAGCAAGCAGCCCACTAAAATCAAATGGAAGGTAAAAGAATTACACTGGTATTTACGAAGGTCTGAAAAGAAATTTGCATCTACCACTATATGTGTGTGTGACACGTCTTAATATTAGATTACTTGTAGAGTTAAAAACTTTTAAAATAAAAGCAAAAGTAAAATTAATTTACACTGAAATAAGAATCAATGTAGCAGTTCATCAGGAAATTACAGGATGCATTAGAAATGTGTTTACAATTTTGATTCTCCAAACAACTTGTGTGTAACAAATTTAATTCCCTGCACTAGTCAGGAGCTTAAAGGTTAGTACACATTTAAATACTTTACCAGACTAAACCTTCTGAGATTCTAAAATCTGCTGTGTAGCATTTCAAAACCTGGACTTAGTCTGCATAGCCACGTTACACTTACGTGGCTCTACCAGGTAAGAATGTAATTCTATTGCCTTTAAGTTATTTACAGGAGTGGTGCAGGTCAGTCAAGAAAAAAGACTTGAAAACAAGAAAAAACTTGTTCACCTATTTCCAGTCATGCTGCACTGCAGGGTTCAGCCAGTGTTGCTATGCCTTTAGGGATTTGGTATCACAAATTATTCTATGTAATGGGGACATAATTTAGGAGTTTGGTTGTTTGTTTTTAAAGAGGATATATTTTCTGTTCTTTTTCTAACAGGAATTATCAGGATAAATATTTGTTTCAACAGAATAAAATGCTTCTTGCCAGTATCATTATAAAATCATAGACAGTATTCTGAGAAGTAGTAGTGATGTTGGACAGATCTGTGCATTCTGCAGAATCAAAGCCCAGCTGTCAGTAGGTTCCTAACAAAAATGAGCTGTTGAAAATCAAGGATGTTGCACAGTTTAAACACTTCAGTTCATGCATTAACTGAATAGAAGAGAGATTGTTGTAATTAGTTTCCCTTTTTCATTTTGTCTCTTCCTGAATACCTATATTTATATCAAGAAGAGCATTGTGCAGGAGTATTTTTGTACTCTGCAATCACTGTTAAATAAATGCATGGCTGTTTCAGAATAGTCAAGTCAATGCTGACATTTCTTCATGCTATGTTATCACTGTTAACACTACGCCCTGAGTTCAAGTAGTATTTTTTTGTCCACTGGTCCTCTCCACCTATCATACTATTGCCCATCGTCCTGGCTGCCTCACTGTCCTCAGACTTAAAACTCCTCAATAAATATTTCATGAGGCAAGAGCATTTAGAAATTGGTATTCTGGACCAGTTTCCTATAAAGTGATTACTATCACTGACTTGTAACCTAAAATGCTATGTTAGTCTAAAATTTATGAATAGTGAGCTTGCCTTATCTTTGTCTGTCCTCCTTCCCTTGCCCATGCTGCAAGTAAATCTGTACCCATGGCACATAACAAACAACTGACTCCAGGGCTGAGACCTGAAATACCATATTCCAGCTTAAAGCGCGTCCTCGATGAAAATTGAGTCCTGAGGTCTTATGAAACATGATAAAATAGCTGTTTTGAGAGGAAATGTGAGTTTGATACCTAAAGAATAAACAAGACTGAATGCTGCATTAGCAAGTATTTTGCCTGTGCTGATTTTTTCATGTGAGTTCTGCCTAGGAAAAAGTACCAATAAATACATAAATGAAACAACACAGAAGGAAAACAGAAAATCCATTTAAATCTGGTAAGGAAGGAAGGACCACCAAAGTATCTATAAGAAAGGTGGAGAATGTATTTCCTCTCCATAAATTGTTGAAAAAAACACCAATCTGATGCCCTGTCCTACTGTCCTAGTCCTGGAGGTTTGCTCCCCATTGGGGTACAGCTGTATGGGTGATGGTCCTTACACAAGTCCAGGGGAACGGAAGCTTCAAACCAACAGGTTTTGTATACCTCACCAGCTTTTGCATACTCCTTCTCCCTTCCCCTTCAAGGACATGACAGTCCTACTCCACTGTGTTAAACAGAAGGTTTCTGTGGCTGTTTCAAACTGACAATATAGGAGCTGCCAGCAAAGTCTCAGGAGCATCGTTCAGGCTGCAGACTAAAATACCTGAGCCTCAGGTCTTCCTGAGACTAAAGGAAACCAAGGGATGAAGCCAGAAAACTTGAATCTGCCTTTCCTACAGGAACAGCTATGAAAGAAACATGAGATTCATGTTGTCATATTCTGTAACTTTGTGTGAGACATTTGTTTAAGTGCAAGGAGCCTTAAATATTCACTGTTATTAGCTCATTTTGTCCAAAGGTATTGCACAGCAAAATGCAAATGCTGTCCTTCAGCCAGGTCTCTGTCCCAGTGAGCTCCCTTACTCTTCATCAGATTGTACACTGACAGAAGAGACTGAAACAATCACACTGCAAGTGAGACTAATCAGTTCTCTAAGCCCAGAGAAAGTGTTTTCAGGTTGTGAATACTCTGTTACAAGGGCTTAACATAGAGGCCTTCCTAGATATCAAAGTATGTGAGATCAGTACCATTGCAGACACCAGTTCTTCCTTCTGGATAAACCTGGACCTCCTATTTCTGTGTCATTCTGAAGAGGATCAGTGCATTTAACTCCGACTTGTAAATTCAACTTCTAGAGTCTAATTCTTGAAAGCTAAGTGTAGAAACCCTAATCATTTCTGGAGCTTGTCTTTAAGATGTAAGTTGAAATGCCCTTCCCATCTGAAATTATCAATTAACTTCATCTTTCGTTTTGGTGACCCTCACTGCAATAGGAAAACAGTGCCAGCTACAGTACTGAAACATGCCCCCAGATGATATAGGGGCTGCGAGCAAATTAGGGAGCTCTTGCTGAAGTTGGTAATTAAGAGTAGATTCAGATTCTGAAATCTGCACAGGAGTAGGCAGATGGCTTGCTCAGCTGCCAGCTGGAGCTCAGCCTTCATGAGGCAGTCATTCAAGTTCAGCACCACAGCTTCGTTCTATGGCATCAGAGCAAAGTCTTCCCATACTAAGATTCTTCTGAATATTTGAAGCCACTTCCACAGCTCTTGTAAAGTGGCTGCATGTTCTGGAAGCAGCAGCAATGTTCAGATCTAGAACCATTCAAGAGCTTGCTTGACATAAAAGCCAAGACTAAAAAGATAAAATGAATGCATGAAAGGACGCTATGGACCCACAGCAGTCCTGAAAGCTCCTGTTGGTGGTCAGTGTCTCAGTTTTTCACCCGCCTTGGCAACATGGCATTGATGACCAGGCATTTTAATTCATGTATCAGTAAAGGCATTCCTCTCTCTTTCAAAAATTTTTAGAAAACATAGTAAGGAGGGTATTATATATTTATAACCCGTCAGGGAAGGCTTTAGTTTGGACAATTCTCAGCAGCAAACTCACCCAGTTCCAAGCAGAACAGTTACCAACAACAACAAAGAATGATACTCTGTTCTTCAGCTGTGCCAACTCACAACAATTTCTCAGAATAACACTGGCATTATCTACTCTTGGTTGTCATAAAAATACGAGAGAATATCTTCTAGCTTGCCACAGTGCCTAGGCCCAATAGGTGAAGTAAGGATGGAATACAGTAATTCCTGTATTTTCACTGTGCATTTAAACCATACTTTTTAAAAGCAAATCTGCTAACCACAGTTACAGGTGCCTTTTATCTTTTATGCAGTACATTGCTGAGAATCAATCTTTAAATGTATTCTCAGTTTTAAGTTCAGAACAATTGTTCAATGAACTCTTATTTTTAAAGCACAATTACAAACAATTACAACAGATAATGTGTAGTTCTGCAGGCACTTTATATGCAGGTAAGTTTGAAAAAGGCTAACAAAGACTGTGTTTCTTTTATGCATGTAAACACAATTTTAGTGCATTTTCTTTCACACCAAGAAATGAAATTTTAAGAAACATTCCCAGAACTGTAAGTAAGCCAGCAACCATGTTCAGTTTTCTGCCTGTAAATTGAATCCTCTATTCAATTTGTAAAGTACTGGCACAACTTGACATACCTATAGTGTAATAATACTTACCAGAGTAATTGTAACACATGAAATAAACATAAAAGACACCCCTTGTTAAAATGCCATCACCAAACCTAAGGCAGGTGTTCACCTCTGTTTCTGCTATAGATGAATTTCATCCCCTTCGCTTTAAAAGTTAATCTGAATGTGGTTTTTTGTTTTCTTATATTTTGCTGAAATGTTTACAGCATCATGTGTTTTATAGGAGAACTCGCTTTTCCCTCCCTTTCCTTCAGATTATACAACTCTAAAACAACTGCTATTTCTGAAAATGGTGTTTCAGACACATGAAATCAATAATGTATAATTTTGTTTGACACTGAGGTTACCTTCCCAGTGTGCTACTGGCTTAGAGACAGTATTCCTTTCTGGCAGGACAGCAAATTCTCAAGGTGATGCAGAAGAGGACATGGGTTTAGCCTGAGACAGACTCTCCCTGTGCTGGGGATGGAAAGTGAGACAGCTGCTGCTCTGGGTCAGACTCCTACAGCTGTGCTCCATTGTAGGAGTCTGCTCTTCTGATTTCTCTGTTCCTCCTTGGCTTGTCCAAGCAGCCAATGGCCAGTGTAGGAATAAGGTACTCCCTCGGACCTAAGTGCATGGGTTGAGTTTGCTTTGATGGGAGGAGATTATTTCCCTGCCCATGGCGGGGGTGCTGGAACTAGATGATCTTTAAGCTCCCTTCCCACCAAAACCATTGAATGATTTTATGTAAGCTCCTGGCAAGCACATGTGTGCTTGCCAGTGCTTGATCCAGCTACAGTCTGCAGCAGCAGCAGCACTTCTAGGTCATGCTGGAGCAGCTTGTACTCCTAACAGCCTGAGGTTCCTCGCTCAGCCCTGTTTGAGGATCAAACTGGCAGCTGTCATGAACCCAAAAGTTTAACAAGAGGACATGTTAAGGGGAACCTATCAGAAGGCATATGAAAGTATCTCATGGATTGTAAAATGTAATAATGTAAAAAAATAAACAAATCTTGCTTGACAAAATCAATCATTAAAACATTGATGGAGTATAATTCGGTGGGATCTCAGACCACATGTTATTCCTTCCACACAAGGGTTTTCATCTGCTTCATGAGCTCTTTACTTTTGGATTTGGGATTTAAAAGCTGCATTTCCAGGATTCCTCATTTAAAGCAATCAAAATATGCTGGACCTATAGGAATAATGACAGCATTTTTGTATTACAAGTTTATACGATAACGGAGTTGAACTGTTTTTGTCTCACGATATTTGTGTCATCTGGATGTGTGTGGGCAGTATTTTCAAGCTTTTCCCTATCAGCAGGAGATCTAGAAACTTCTACTTAACATTACAAAAAGAGATGAAGTTCTCATCTACACTCTGGGACTGGGGGGTTCAGGGAGAAAACAATGTAATATGAGATTTGCATTTAAATTGCTATATTTAGAAATAATGTGTTTTTTCTTCATCTAATATTGTACCATAATAGCTCTGTCTAGTACTTCTGTGTTCCAAAATAAATCTTTATTTCTGATTTTCCTTGTTTCTTCTCCAGAGTAAAGCTGCATGCATTTGCTTGGCATGAGTAGCTGCCAATGATTTGATGACAGGAAGGGAGACAAGAAGACTTGAATTTATGCTGCCCCACTTCCTCCAGCACTGTTCATCAGACTTCCCTGAATATCAAGAAACTTCTTTATCTTCTCTAAATCTCTCACACAAATATTGCTTGCCTAGATACCTAAATGGAAGTAACCTAATTTTGCCAGTGTCAGACTGTTCCTAAGCTGAGAACTCTGCTTATTGTTTTGGCAAGTCTATATGCATATATACACACATATATATTTATGTATAAATACATAAACAATATTAACATACATATATATATAGTCCTCATTTCTACAGGTAGTCAGCTACTACCCAAGATGATCTCTGAAGCAGAAACTCAATTTTTTTCTGGATAACCTAAGATACTAAGCAATGACTAACACTGGCATGTGCTGGGAAAATATAAGTCATAGCTATTGCTGCAAACTTTATTCTGATTTTATGGTATGTCCACTCTATTAATCCAGTTTATAAATCTGAAAGCATTCTATTATCAGCATTTTGCTTCTCTTTTATGAACTTAGAAAAGAATGTGCCCTCTCCTCCCTGTGCCAATGACACCTGTGCTCCGGGAACCATTAGGAGAAGCTGAATGAATTAATCTTCTGCAAATGATCAAGCTGTCAGCTTATAAAAATTAGGTTGCAGAAAGATCCCATGCACAAAATCCTTAATTTTCTAACAACAGACAGAATTTTGTGATAACTCCTTCATAATCTTGATGCCACGTAAGAATGAAAAATTAAGAAATTAACTTTACTGTCATTTATAGAGAGCAATAAGCCCTCTTAATACACCTCAGGTGGTCAATCAAGAAAGGCAGAAGGGCAAAATAGCAGAGACCAGCAGGGAGAAAGAAATTATGAGATGTGTCTAGGATGACCGCTGAATGCTAAAATTTTTACTTAAATGGCTAAATATATAAATCCAGAATTATTTTATTTGCTAAATTACCCAAATATATCTACAACTCAGCAGTCAGCTTACTAAGATGTTATTTAGAATTAAACCAAACCTGAGTTATTTTTACATTTTTTATTACAGCTCTCTCTACAGCTTCCAGCCCCACTTTGTTTTGACAGTTATTCACTAGGCCAAGGAGAGGGAAATAAAAGTTTCTCTGCAAACAGAACGTGAGACAAGTCTGTGCAGAACATCAAGTTTTAGCCTGAATTATCACAGAGATTTGAGCTTCTAGTTTGGGGGATTATCAGTCAGTTGTACAAGATGAATCAAATTTAGGGCTTTTGAGCATCAGCTACTGAGCCCAAATGGTGTGGCAAGCCAGCCAAACATTTCAGAATATGGTTCGTATATAAATGCAACTTTTTATACAATTACAATGTAAGACAGCAAAGAGCACTGGAAATATGCAATATCTTCCTATTATAGAGGTAATGATAGTATCCTGGATTCAATGCAATCAGCTATTACAGCTTTTTCAGATTTTACCACAAGCATTAACAGCATATCATTATTCAATCAGATGCATGCTGGAATTTTATTGGATTTTTGCTGTCTTATTTACTGGCAGAATGAGGTCTCCTGTTCATACAAGAATGTGCCATTAGAAAACACATCAACATCACTCTGATTTTACAATTATTAAATAAACTAATGCTTATTCATGTCAATTTTTATTTGTGTATGGTTAGTATCAGCATCTTGACATTTAAAGGCTCCACCCAAAAGCTGCTGCTGCCATTAGCACAGTCTTGCTACAACACACTGACTGTAAATCTATGGCAGATACTTTCCTAGCCTGTAGACAAAGACCCAGATGTAAGAGCACTGAAAAGGAAGGAAAGAATTGATATGTCTTATAAAATCTTTTAATGCATTTTGTTTTCAGGAGAGTAAGTGCTGTTTTATATGCTCTATTTCCCCCCTTTTTTCAGGTGTTGAATTTACCATATTTAAAATGCAAAATGTAAAAGCAGAGATCGTGCCTTTTTTCACCTTATCGTAAACAGATTAAAAATTCTGCAAATTAAAGATAAATAGGGATGGAAAGTAAAAGAACCAATTAAGTTAGAGTGACGTTTATACACAGTTCAGTTATGGAAAAACAACTGTACTGTGATTATGCAAATCAGCCACTCAGAACCAAAATGCAGGGATTTACATAACGGAGAAAAAAATTCCTCACAGTTATGCCTCAGTAACTTACTGGATTCTTGCACTTTAATTGTATGACTCATTGTAATAAAATTATCCCACTTGCTTTATCCAGAGTGAAATGTATGTTAGGGCTTTGCCATTCTGAATGATTTGTGTGCTTTTTAAGCCTACGTTCTCCTGTCACAAAATGTGGTCTATGTTCTATTTTAAAGAGATACAAATCAAGAAAAAACCTCCAGATTTTCTGCTTCTACCAATGAAAATTTTAAACTGGTTTACGTACTGCATCCCTGTTCTTGAAATAAATGTATACTAATACAAATAGGTGCTTTCTTTTTCTTGAATGTATTTCCTCCTATTAAATTCATTATTTTTTTGACAATGTAATACTTCTCTTATGCATACATCACAGAAGAAAACACCAGTATCATTTAAATTGCATGGACTCTATCTTGTAGTTTTGAAAAGTGAACTCTTAATGGGAATCCTGATATTTTTAGTTAGCTGGTATGTCTAGAATATTTAACTTCTGACATCTGTGTGTTCTACAAAACATAGTATTTAAAAAATATGAATCTTCTATTATTAACCACATGTAAGGAACAGTATTTATTTAGGAGGATGTAGTTTGCTATACCTTTATTTTTGTTATCGTGTATTCCCTGATTAGAATGTTGTTTCTTTTTTTAAAAATTAATATAAGCATGACTTGATATTATATAATTTCTAAAATAAAACAGAAAGAGAAGACTACATAGATTAGACCCCACTATGGCTTGGCCTTTTTAGCACTCAAACCAAGTTGATTGCAGGTGAGATTTTTCACAACACTCTATACTATTATATATCCACTAAATCGTGATGGCTTATTTTCCATCTGCAGACATCTTAGGCAGAGGCAACTAAAACATTTATTTAACTCACATATACACAACAGAGAACTGAAAAAAAAAATCCTCTCACTGAGGATCCTCTCACTCTCAGTAAGTACTGAGATTTCAAAGTCTTTCCTGTCATGGAATGAACATGAAACCTTCGGAAGTAAAAATCATAAAGCACATGAACTAGAAAAACAGGCCTGTCCCTCATCTGCAAAGATTAGAGAACTTGCTGACTATGGCATTCCCCTTCCATGTGTAAGACTCAAGTCAGGTCTTCAGTTTGAATCTACCAGAGGAAAAGCCTGGTTGGTCCATGGCCTTGGAAGTGCTCTTAGGCACAAGCATCTGTGCTGTCCCAATGGGGCCCATGCACCCTATTTCTTCTCTCTCACACAGCACGAAATTCCCAGAAAGGCACTATACAAACAATTTGGTTTGTACTAATTTACATTCTGCTGTGTTTTAAGAGAGATTCTCAAAAAATTTGCAGCCAGCTGTAAGAGGCAAGATCTGAGAACTTTTCTACCACAATTAGGTTTTTTTTTAATAACAGGCTGAAAACACCATGCTGACAACTCCCCACTGACATAAACTGAACAACTCATGAGAAAATGCTATAAGCTTCCAACAGGGAAATGAGGTCTCTTCTGCCCTCCTGCCCCCCTATTTTGTAGACAACCTAATTAAACTTACTTGTTTTATGTTTGTTTGTTTATAAATTAAAAATACATACAGACCTGTGTGTAATGCAGTCCATTCTTGTAGGATTTATTATTGAGGAAAATGGGCAAAAGAGAAGTTATTTGGAATAGAAAATGCTCAAACATGTCAATGGCACTAATTCATATTTAGTATTTCAAAAAAGCCCCCACACAAGTCCCTTGGACTTCTGTAGTACAATAAACATTCAATTTTCTTCTTGAAATGGCAAAGCACTGTCAGTATAGCAGAATGTAGTGCTAAATAGTCCCAGCATTTGATAGAGATCCTGGGAAGATCCAACCACATCTGCAGCCTCTATATTAAAAGCAGGCAATTGGCATGGGATTTGTGACTACCTTAGGTTCGTTTCTCCATGACAACATTGCTGCATCATCTGGGACAAGAGACCAGATTTCTAAGATGGAAGCAATATGTTCTGGTCTCGCTATCAGCACAAGGTACCCCATTTTATAAGTACCATAATGTATTTAAAAAGAAATAAGATTTGTCTTATGGCCTAATATACTTTTCTCAGCAAAAATTTTCATTATATAACAGTAGGATTTTTTTTCCTTTCTTGAAGAGAAAATAAAAGTTTAGTCCGTTCAACTTGAAAAGATTCTCCAGATTGGATTTTCTGCTTGTTTTCGTTGTGGTTTTAAAAAAGTATGCAGCAGGGCATTCCAAGTTTCTCTCTTATCTACAGACCTTTTCCTACACCTTCCAATTACAGAGTTCCTCATACTGGAAGCCATTTGTGCCTTTGTGAAGTTAAAATCAAAGTTTAAAAATAAGAGAATATCTACATAAAAGTCTCATCTACCTTATTTACATAGCACGGTGAAATAAAAATTACAAGACAAATGTTTCAAATTCTGACTGTTTCTCCCTCAATATCTTGTCTTTTAATTTTCCCTCTTTGTTTTTTTCTTTTATTCTTGCAGTTTTGTTTTCCCATTATATCATCAGACAATTTCATTTCATTTTGGTCTTCACTGGACTGCACAGGTCATCAAAATAATAGCACATGGACTTCTTACCTCTATAACACCTTAATTCTTGCAAGAGAGAATTCTGAGTGACAGAGCAAAGCTGTTTGCTATCAATTTTGCAAAAACCTCATCTGCCATGTTGCTAAGATCCATTTTAGAGATAAAAAAATGGATTAATATTCTAATTTCTTATCTGTCTTCATCAGTCACAGAACATTTCTTTACACAAAGCACAGCCTTCTCAAAATGAAAATTCCTACATACTTCCCTGGAAATATTTTACATTTACTTATTCCGACAAAGAAAAAATTATTAAAAATTGAATGACTCTCTAATGCTTGCTATTAAAACACATACACACACAGTTTTCACCTTCATGCCTACAAAAGTGCCAAAATTATCTGCTGGTAGCTTTAGGTAATTTTTCTGTCTGTAACAAAAAGGATTTTTTCTGTATTATATGAAATGCCATTGACAATATTGAATTAGTTCTGTATTTGATACCAGTGTCCGTATAGTAAAACATACCAGACAGGTTCAAGAAACCCTGTATTATCGTAACAGCACAAAGCTAATGCTAGTTTTTTTTTTTTTTAATGTGAACAAATTGAGTCAATACTTTCTAGCACAGACCAAAAGAATCCTGCTGGCGTTAGTTCTGTTGACTTCACAGAAATAAACACTAATACTTTTAAGTTTCCTACATAGGTACATGAACTTGTGCAAACAGCATTCAGTGGCTGATATACTAAAATTACTGAGTGGGAAAAGCATAGTTATCTTCATACATTACTGCTGTATTAGCTATTTTCTTGTTAAAACCCCATTTTCCCATTTCTTCCTACATTTTCTAATCTCCAAAGATACAAAGTTTCCTTGTTATCTCAATATTTATGAGTTCTGGCCAAATATTGCTTTAACAAATGATGCCCACACATGTGTCATAAACAAGAAACCTTAAGTGTTACTGATAGGAAATATTTTACTTATTGGTCCCACAGCCACAGTGAAGTTCTCTAGTTCCAGTTTCAATGACTCAGCACTAATTCATCAGTAAAAATTACCAAACTAATCTGACACATCAAGAATAGACATAAATTACATATGAGTTGGACTCTATTTTCTCCACTCCTGTTAATTTTGAGGAACTTACAAAATCAGGTTTATCTTCTGACTTTTCTAGCTTTGACTAGAAAACATTTAGTATGCTGTCTAAATAAATGTCAAAGAAGAAAATGTCAAGTTAAATCTAGTCTGCCAACAGAAGCCCTTTCATCAATCAAGTTTTACTTACGTGGAATTTTGTTCAGTTCATTCATGAACTTCTCTTTTAGCTTAGAAAAAGCATCTTCTTTTCCTCCCCCTCCTCCCGGACTGGCTGGCTCGGTGACATTACTCGGAGGGGCTGCTGCTACTGTGGTTGCTGGCGGTGCTGCCAGGGCCTCGTGGTGACTTTCACTCACCATTTTAACTCCGGGGTAAGCTGTTGGAATAAAAAAAAAAACACAACAAAAAACCAAAAGGTAATATAATTGAAATATATCTCTCATCAATAAATGACTAAATAGGCAGAATATCACTTGGTTCTCATGCTTACTGGGTAAATATGACTGCATTCGCATATAGTTTCAAGTTCTTCATAAAATATTTATTAGACAAGAGAGAAAAGTCTTTTGCAGGGTTAATTTCAGCCAGAATAATTTTATTGCTTAGAGCACTTTTCCAACAGTTTGCATTTTGGAACTGCTAAATTTGAAACCTCAAAATTTCTGTAAAAATTTCATAGAGATTTACATTTTGCTCCTCAATTTGAAAGTATAAGCAAATTGGATCATAAACGCTCCCTATGTGCAGATTTCAATGTATTTACATAATTGTTTTTCTGTGAGAATTACACAGGTGTGGATCACAGACAGAGTTTCTATATATGAGATAAATGAGGTGATAAGGACATAATAAAAACGCCTTGTGATTTCCTGTCCAAGTAATAACCTATTGTTTCCTATTTAAGAAAGCTTTGTATTAAATAGAAATTGATTTGAGTGCATTTTTATCTTCACTAAGTGAAGACAATTTTCCTTCCAGTTATTTCGTGACACTTGCTACTGACAATACTCTTTTAAATTATTCAGATGTCTTAGTGCATTCATGAAAATACAACACCTGTAGGGAGTCTAAATGCAGCCATTTTGAAATGTCTGTGAGGCTGTCATAAGCATAATCCCACATCAGCATATTTTTAATTTCATGTTGTTTAGGACTGCACCCTGAGAGAGGGACCACGCTGGAGCAGTTTGTGAAGAGCTACACCACTTGGGAAGGACTTACATTGGAGAAAGAGCGTGAGGGGTCCTCCCCCTGAGGAGGAGGGAGGGCAGACACAATGCGTCATAGACTGACTGCAGCCACCATTCCCCATTCCCCATTCCCCATTCCCCATTCCCATTCCCCATTCCCTATTCCCCATTCCCATTCCCTATTCCCCATTCCCATTCCCATTCCCCATTCCCTATTCCCCATTCCCGTTCCCATTCCCCATTCCCCATTCCCCTGCACTGCTGAAAAAACCCAGGGTGAAGTTACGCCCTGGAAGAAGGGGTGGGGGGACGGAAGGTGTTTCAAGGTTTGGTTTCATTTTGCAATACCCTACTCAGATTTGATCAGTAATAAATTAAGCCAAATTCCCTAATTCAAGTCTGTTTTCCCTGTGATGGTAATGGGTGAGTGATGTCTCCCTGGCCTTATCTTGATCCAGGAACCTTTGGTTATATTTTCCCTCCACAGCCAAGGTCAACCTATCACAGTCACATAGCAAAGAATTTTGGGCCAGTGGGGTGAAGGTGAGAAGATTTGCCCCAAGAAATTTCAGCAACACAGGAAGGCTGATGAAATGTTTATACAGGTTTTGAAAAAACTTACATCCTAAATATCACTGATCTGAATAATTTCAGAAAACCAGAGGGAGAAAGGGCTGGAGAAATAACAAATACTCAATATTGCAGTGAGCCCCAACTGTTCTCAGCCCAAAAGACATTTGGCCTTCGGCCTTTTCCTGAGAAATTTAAACATCAGCATAGGAGTAAAAGGCAACACATCAAAATCAAAGGGGCATAAGAGCACCTGACTGCATGCAATATGATGAATCATGACCTTTCTTGTCTTACATGGTTGTTTTCATGGATGTTGCTAAGAGTGCTTGAATCACTAAATCAAGATAAGAATTGGCTTTTTGTCCTTCAACTTCAGTTCTACGAGTCTGCAGCCATGACGACCTGCAGGCGCAGACCTGCCTGCAGGCAGAATGAAACTTCTGAAATCATCCTCACCATTATTATCATTAAACAGGGGTTTGCACACAAGTGTGCTCTGGAATACAAAGGCCATTCTCCAGTATTGCTGTATGATGAAAAATATTTTAACAAAAGAGGGGGTTGGCCTTGTTCTGAAGAAGCAATTTAATGGATATTTGGTAGCAATTTTATTGATGCAGCAGTGAATGAAGCAGTATTCCCTGCCTGCCCATCACTTTTGTCTTTGCCCTCAAGTCTCTAGCCTAATAAAAAATCATGTTGATGTTGACATAGAATATGTATACAATGCAACTCCATAAATATTTCATGAGCATGTGGTCCTAAACATTTCCCTGTAACAACATGGGAGCAGTTTACTATCAAAAGCAGATTGAAGTCGATGGAAAGATTCCCGTTAATATCCATGAACTTTGGCTCAAGCCTGATATCCATGAGTATTTCCCCAACTGCCTCACAAAATAACAATTGGGAAAAACAAGTAGTACATAATTTGGGTAGTATGAAGTAACATGCCAGCTATTCCAGACTGCGACTTTTTCCATATGCTCTGATGAATGCCAAATACTATGAAGCAAAACATGCAGAGTCATAAGCTGTAAACACCAGTGCTGTTTTATGTTATAGCATTTTGTCAATGAATGTCAGTTAAATCAGAAGGAAAGCTGTATATCATAATTAAATCAAAATTAAATTGTTTAATTATAATATATTACGTAATTATTTCAGGCCTGGCAGTTGACTATTTTATTTTGTAATGGAAGACACAATTTGCAGTGACGACTTTCAGCTAATTAAAAATTAAGGCAAATGTAATTTATTTGCTTCTAGCTTTGGAAGTGTATTTTGAAAATATATTCCAAAAACAAATTTGAAGCATTACACTTCCATTTACCTAAAAGGAGGAAAAAACAACAAAACAAACTATTCCTGTGATCTCCAGGAACAACCCTCAGTAGAGTCCTATTGCAGTTAGAGGTCACTACGTCTAATGAGGCATGCACAAATGGTTTGAGACTTGCTACAGAACCTTTGACCTTTACATGCCAATGACACAGTCCTGGCATTTCAAATAGGTGTGAAGGAGCTGAAAAGGAATCTTGACTCAAAAATAGCCTTTTGCAAACAGCACATGCCCACTCATTTGTAACATTTGATGGCTTTTGTAACTGTAATGCTGCAGCCTTCCACAATAATCATATAAACACTGTGGTATTATTAGAGACTGTGGGATACAAAATAATTAGATTTAAATTGGCCTTTAAAAAAAAAGGGGGTTACTTGAATGTTGAAGTGCATCGCTGAAGGTAAAAACCTACAAATCACTAGCAGATTATCTGCCATTTATGAAATGGTAGTTGCAAGAAAATTTCTTTTAAGGTAAAAAATAAAATGTCATACAATTCAACTACAATTTCCAGTTCAATATTTACTACAATGTTTATAGTGCTATGCACGAAATGTTACATGCTTCGTGTGCAACATCCAGTCATAAATAAGAGTACATTTGTAATTGCAAATAAAAGTACAATTTCATTTACATGCTTCTCTAAAATGCAGCATAGACTATATTTCCTGAGCATGTGAATTCTTTGGTATACTGCTGCCTGTTCGCTGCCCAGTAGTGCCATATATTCATTATAAGACATGTAAAATAAAACAATGAACAAACACATGGAATACTTCAAAATAATGCTTGTCTCTATGCAGAAGTAGGTATCTCTTGACTGAAAATCCAGTTGAACCCTTGAGGAGATCAGGTATTTAGAGCTTTACTGCTTCCTATGCCAGAACAACTCTGACAGAATTTGTCAAACTTCTACATAATTTCTACATCACTTCCTCTGAAAATGGAGCATTTGAGTAATATACACATGCACTCTAGAGATTTTTAAGAAGCAAGGGATTTTGTTAAGGCAGTACAAAGTATTTGCTGACTGCCTTAGTTTGCCCTAGTATGGATCCTGATGGTGAGAGTCCCATTGGAAAGCACCTCTTCAGAAAGTGGTGAAGTAGCAATGACTCTTTGGAGAGGACTAAGGAGGCGTAAGACTTCAGACATGGATGAATACAGAGCATTGTGCAGATTCTGGAAATCAGAGTTGAAAGAATGTGCTCAAAGGGCAACAGTCTGCAAACATTCTGGCATATGCCAAGTAAGATGTGGACAACTTGGGAACACTAATCTCATGGGAAATTTTAATTTTTTTTTTTTTTTTTGTAAATAAACTGAATAGTCAGAAAATTAATGAGAACCCTGTGGGATGTCCACAGTGATTCACACAGAAGATGGAATTTTTGGAATGAGGAAAACTCAAGAGCAGCCTATCACCTTTTGGAAAATCATGGTAAGATTTACGATAGACTTACAAAAAATATAAAAATAATAAAACCCCACAGGGCAGCAAAGTTAATGGGTGTGTTTCTATGTGGTAAAATTACAGTAGGTGTATCATAGCAGCTGCTGCAGTACTTAATGAATACATAATCTTGTAGATATAAAATCAGTTGACATTCCTTCTGCATGGTGTAGATTTCAGACAATTTATTTTTGCTTATTTCTCCTCTTATCTGCTGAATAGAAACTGCATGGAGTGAGATAGCAAATAGGTCAGACATCCCATGCTGACCAAATAATTTTTCTCCCAGTGAGAAATTTGATGGAAAGTGTCCTTTTACTTTACTGCCTCTCTCTATTTTTTTTTGTCATATTAAAAATTAAAATTCATGGAGTTATTAAAAACATACAAATATAGTGTTGCTATGAATAGTTGTTTAAGTTTTCAAAAGTAATTGTCATCACTCTTTCAATGTTTAATGCTGCAACCGTAGTAGAGCACGAGAGACTGTAATCAAGGCGCCTGTAAAGCTGGAAATTGGGATCTATACTGTTAAATGGTATTTCCTGGAAAGTTTATCTTTTCAGCATACAAAACATGTTCAGCTCAGCAGTTACATCCAATGTAATGAATGTAATGTAATAACAAAACTTATCCAAGAAAGAAGAAAAATCACACAGTTGTGTTGCTTGGTCATTTTTGTTTACAGATCCTGAGAACTGAAAGAGAAAGAAACTACTTTCAGTGCTGGTATATCCAAGGTAAGTATGCAGAGAAAGGTTTGCACCACATTGAAAGTATACCTTATTCCATCAGAGTGTTTTTGATGAAATTAATTCATCAGAAGAGGGGATCATTAGCAGAATGTTTAAAGGCATCTACAATAAATGATCTCTTCCTAGATTTAAGAATTCCGGGATGATAATAATACATTTTTTACTCATTCATTTTCCTACTAATGAAATATGCTCTCTTTCTAGCTTTAGTAAAGGACAGCTATTTTAAAAGACAAGCTCAGAAAAGAGACTTTCTTGACTTTTTATAAAGATGGGTCTGTAAGTACATTTTCAGAAGAATGGAAGGTCATGGTAAAAATATCATATCAAAACAGTCTTTTCATGACTACCACAAAGGCTTACAATACAATCCAGATTTAGTACTGCTTTAGAGAAGGTACATGAAAGGCCCAACAGTTCATGGGGAAAAACTTCTGATGAAGAAGCTTGATGTGGGAATTCAGGTGTCCTCTCCGTGCTTCTACCGAGGCATAAGAAATGTCCCAGCAACACCTCCACCCCCACCTGCCCCAGAGTGATCCCCGCACTTGTTTCTGTGGAGAAGAGACACTTCTCCTGCTGCAGTTCATTTGTGAAACATGAACTGATACTTTCCACCTGTACATTTTTAACACTGCTTCCCAATGCTTGCTACTAACACCACACCAGTAGTTTCACTGGCTGAATGAACAGAATGGACAAGGTAAAGCAGCTAAATCTTTCCCCAAAAGCCCATGGCTACTTCACTGCTCAGTTTCAGAAATGTCTATGCCTGCACGTCCTGCCAAAAGAGTATCCCTTGTCCTGGAGCAGGCTGGAGGAGCACAGTGCTGCACACAGGAACTGACCCAAGAGCTGCTGACCCAGGAGTGATGAGGACCCTAATACACAGAGGGTACACATCTGAGGCCAAGTTTAAGCAAGTGTGGGGGAAGGAAAGCACTCACATACCAAGTCAGGCAGAAGGGCTGCAACCCCAAAGCAGCAAAGAGAAGGGCAGCTTGGCAGAAATATTTTTTGACACTTGGCAAAAACTTTTCATTTTGAGGGCCAGCAGCAAATTTGACAATTACCTACAGCATAGTCCTGGACCAGGCAACAAATTTTCCCATTATTAGACATGAGCTCTGCATCAGTCTCCAGAATTTACTTATAATAGGAACAAATAATTTTAGAAAAACATCTGAAAAACAGTAACTTGATGCCCAAATATAAATTAATTCTCATAAGAAAGTGAAATGTTGTCAGATTTCTCTAACATTCACACTGAAAACTTATTATTTGAGTATGAGTTATATCAAAATAAAAGCCAGGTCTCTGTGTATTCTTCTTAGCCCAATCCACTTTTTTAGTATATCTGATAAAACCTAGAAAATAAGAATAAGCATAGAATAGTTCACATTTCTCTGTCATGATAAAAACATTTTATTTAACTGAAATCATTATAACATACCATTTTATGTCTAAGCATGTTTCAAAGCTAACCATATAATGTCATAGAAAACAATCTGCCCAGGGGACAGCAAACTATCTGTGAATTTTTGGGAGGGATATGGACACCCTGAACATGGGAGAACAACAAATTCTTCGGTCCATGGCACAAACTGCATGCTTCTCTTTCAGCTTCCTACTCACCCATCTATTAAATATGGCAGAACTGTTCAAAGTATAAGACTCTGAAACATCTTACACTACAGTCTGTGGAAAGAAACTTTGTCTCGTATTTTCAGGTAGAACCAGAGTCTGATATGTAATCTATGAACAGCTAGTCACTATATTTTGCAGCACCAAGCTATGCAAGATGATATTTTCAGACTGATGGTAAGATCACAGTTAATTTAATGAGAACAATGAAGTCGACACCATTTTCTTTCCAGCCATAGTTTTTTGACTGCACTTCAAACTTATGCTCCTGCAGTGCAGAAGAGCACATGGGAGCCAGAGAAGTCACAGAAGCTCACAGAGAAATATCTCTGTTTAGGCCACATTGCCAAGGAAGTCAAGTGTGGTGAGTCCCTTACATAGACACACTACATAAATGCCTGACCATGCTCTGAAACTTTTGTTTTCCCTTAAATATATGGTATTTCTTAGTCATGCCTTTCTTCTGATATTTAGAAGTAATGGGGATAGAGACAGCCCTGTGTCTCTGGATGTTGATGTTATTGTCATGTTTCAGCAGCAGTGAGGTTACCTGTCAAAGCATCACAATATGTATAACTTAAACCCTCTGTCTTCCTCTACTACAGCAATTGCTGCTTCAAAACCTTCAAATGAGGTCCTTGATAATAGCTAGTTATTAATAGAAATAAGCGAAACAAAGAAACTACAGTAATTTCCTCCCACATGATCATTCTGTCATCTTTCACACTTGCATCTCATTTCCTTAAGCGGCAATCTGCATTTCTACTCCTCTGGTATTTACTTCCAGACTCCCTTTATACAACAGTGTAAGACAAAGGAATTAATATAAAAATTAGTGTTTAACAGAATTTAAGCATTAAATTCTAATGCAATCCACAGAGAGTTCTTGCTGTTCCAAAATAATTTTAGAGTAATCCTACAAATAATGAAGCCCTTTATATCAATAAATTTCTTGTTGTGTTCATTGCAAAAAATCAATTAATATTCACATATATAGCTCTTGTCTAATCAATGGCTCTAATAAAGCCTATAAACTAGTAAAGTGCCACAGAGATTAACTATGACATAGTAAAATTTATAAGGAACAACATAACAGAAATCATAAAATAATACAGAGAAACATTATTAATATTCTCGCTTTGGCACAGCCTTAAATTCACTATTTCCCCTTTGAATCTTCTTTTTATTGGTATTCCTTGTATGTCCCAATTTCTGCAGTCAGGAACCATGGGGTTAGAAAAATTAATTAGGAATGAGCAAGATAGTACACACACTAAGGAACCAAACACGGAGCTGAGATGTGCAGTTCAGGGATACCTCTCAGACTAGCTCGGTCTTGGACTTAGGCTGTGAAATAATTGGCACCTCAGAATGTGATTCTGCTCTGACAAGTGACTATATATAAATGGCACCTATTTTCTGAAAAGGATCTCCTCTCAACATATATTCAGTCATGTATGTTGAATTTAATGAGTACCACATTTAACTTCATCATCAAGCGTTTTTTCACCATTACATCTGCGGTATTAAAAAGCTAAGAAATCAAGGAGAATGCCGTAAGATTGTATTCCTCATCTGCACCATGAATTCAATTACAAACTAAACTTCAAAGACCAATTGGTTTTACCTTTGAGAACTTATTACAGATCATACACTAAGCTCATGAAATCTGGGCTACATTACTTGGTGGTAGGTGGGAAAAGGCAACAGCTCAGCTAGTTTTTCAGATCCTTTGATAAAATTTCATTTATGGCATTTAGAAAAATGTAAAAAGTTGGTATTTGGCATTAAAGCTTTTAGATGCATCACCCAAGTGTACTAATGGGAAAAATAACACGTGAGTGAATTTTGTAAATCAAACTTTGCAAATTCTGTATGATCAAGATTCAGACTTTTCAGGTAGGTTCATTCTAGTTTTAAAAAATCTCAATAATCTTCACACGGATCTCAATCAGACACATGTAACGTACCCATGCATGCACAAATATATCTTTTTCTCTCTAAGTATATATCATAGGTATATTCCTCCCAGGTGTGCATTAATTGCATGCTACTATTATTGCAAGAAAGCAAACAATGACAGTTTGAGTCCAAGACTTTTCTTGTAAACAAGAAAATAGGGGGCAAACACACAATTTTCACAAACTGGGATGCTGTGAAAAGTATTTTTGAGGATTTTCTTCAGCCACATCATATCAGTACTGAAATCAGGAACAATGCTGCAAAACCAAGAACAGAAGCTGACTGATTGTTAATGCAGCTACATGAAAATTACTGTTTCTTGAATGTTATCAGTGCAGGAAAGAACATGGGGACACAGGAAGCATATGCACTTAGATTTGGGTTTTAAGTGAAAAATAAAAAAAAAAGGTTATTTGATATTTATAGTTAATTACTACACATAGATTTTAAAGACAATCTTATTAGCACATGGAAGTAAAATGTTGAAAATTGAAACTAATTGTCCCATAATGACTGGTACTTCTTCCTCCTGTTGAGAATGATATGCCATCATCCAATAGCCTTCTGCACACAGCAGGAGGGAAAATTACCAATCAATTACATGACATTTAATTTCCAACTTGAAACATTTTTCTACTGAAAGAAAGAAAGAAAAAAATCCTAATTTGAGATTAATACCCATGCATTCCCTACAGTGTTTTGGAAAGACATCTTTCTAAAAGATGCCTTTATGTATCTGAAAATTTTATCTGAAAAATTTTTAGTAAGTGACAGCCTTTAAATAAGGCAGTTTATAAAGTGTTAGGATAAGCACTGATTTCTGCTGTTAGTACAATTATTGCTTGTTCTGCAATTATTTCTTTAGATGATCAGTTTAGTGAGGATTCCAACCACAAGAATGTTGTATCCAGCTCATGCATGAGCTATACTAGAGAACACAACTCCAGAATAAAGATGAGGAAGTAACAAAACAAAACAAAAAGAAAACTACTTGGTTTTGTTGTTGCTGTTGAAATAAAGTTAAGGATAAATGGCAATTTAGGGATTTTCATAGGTTTAAAACCTTTAGGGTTTTTCGCACATGGAAATGCTTGGTGTGGCCATATTCCCATCTCTTTTGTAGATCAGAGAAAGCTTGTATGATACAGCTTTGAATTCCCTTGGACAGATGACAGACTAAGCCTAAGGTCATCTTCACTGAGTGAGGTCCTATCACTTGAGTTTTGCAGTCAGTGTTGCTACCTCCAAGGGAAGCGCCATCACTGCTCAGCTTTTGCAAAAAAGGACTTGCATGCCTGTCTTCAGGCATCACCTCCAAGAAGGTGCTGGAGACAGTTCAGAGGAGAAGCAAGATTTATGAGTCACGTCTGTTTTTAGCATACCCTGCTGACTAGACAGCTTCTCACTCAACATGCTGGCTGCTGAGCAACCCATTTTGAGGTACTCACATCTTCTGGATATTGTACAGGAAGCTTGCTCTGAAGCTGTGATACAGTCCAAGGATGTAAGGAGCATGGGTATTTATAAACACAGCATCAGCAATTCCCTAATCAAACCCACAACCTCGATTTGCTCTCCTTTCATAAACAGAATGACGAAAGCAGTCTGGTGTCTCTGTCTGATGGGATGACCCTTCTCCATCATGAACGTTCCCCACTTCCATCTGGAAGTTCAGCACAGCTTTGAAAGAATCTTGGTGGACTGAGGCCAACTGAGATGCCTGAGCTGAATTCTGAAAGCAGTCCTCCTGAATGCCTCTTCCAGGAGGGCAGATCAATTCGCAGAGCATCAAGCCCTTTTAGACTGAGGGATGGATCTACCCTAGATTTGGACAACAGTCTGCAGCAGCATTCTGACTGAGGCAGTGATTGATAGATCATTCTGCCTCATTAGCCACTTACTGCTGCAGGAGGGCAACCAAGGTTAGCGCAATTGCCAAAACAACCTGAGGGAGATAGAAATCCTACTTAACAGGCAAGGCTGATTTATTGCTATTGCTGGCTTTCCCAATTTTGTTCTGGGCACTTCTTTCTTCTGACCCAGTACAGTGCTCTTCGTTTTAAACCATTGATTCAGTACATGTTCACGGAAAGTGTTGTTCATCAAAAGCCTATAAGTAGGATAATTCAGTTTTTCAAGTTTCTGGATGGAAACTTGAGCAAATTTTACTTAAGCTACTGGTAATTACACTTGGACCGCTCTGAACAGCTCACTGGTTACAGGATGGTTACAGGAATGTTGTTTTTAACCCAGCCCAGTAGGTACCGCTACTGCAGTTAAGTCTCTAATAGCTAAACACCTTGGAGCATGTTGTCACACATCCTAAATTTTCCTGTAGATTTAGCTGATTGAGTTAATTGTACAACTGAGACACCAGAAGGGCTGCGTGTACACTAAGTGCAATACAGTTAACATTCATGCAGAAAGAAACAAGTTTTGAAGAAGGAAATGAACAGGAGTGAGTGTAAGAATTCTACTTTGTATAGACCACTTACTGATATTTTAAAAAAAAATCTGTTCTGTTCCAGTTCTTATTTTCTTGATGGTTTCTTGTTTAAGTGAATGCTTCAACTCCTGTGATAATGCTTTGGGGTTTTTTTGGGTTTTTTTGCTGTTTCCTTTTTTTTCTCCCCTATTTTGTTTACTGTAAATCTCTATATTCAGATATGGAACTATAACCATTTATTAGACAAAACCCCTAATCCATAACCATGATCCATTCAGAAAAGAAAACGAAAAAACTTACTCATCGTATCTTCACAGGAAAATAGGATTATCTGTTGTCACAGATTGAAGACAATTAGTTCTGTGTTCAGGTCCTACTTTTTTTTTTTAGGTCACCATAGCTAGTGTAAAACTATGCATCTTTATCAAATGTTTAGCTGAACACTGTAACTTTTGCTGTGATGTGATCTGTGGTCTTCTGGGTGTGACACAGCAGACTTGAAGTGGGGAGTTTCAGCACTAATGGCACACATCTTCTGAGGTCATGTGCATGGTCACTGTTGTGCTGCTTAACTTGGCCAACAAAGAGGATTATACATAGCAAGAGCTTCACGCCTTCTACTGCTGAAGAGGAGCGGCCGGGATAGACAAGTGATTATTTGAACTTCATTTAGAGCTTCTGGTAGCTGTTTTTTTAACTCTCTGCAATCTCTAAATCTAAGTGATTTGCTCTGGAAAAGGATGAGGTTACTGAGCCAAAGAGAAGCAGGATGTAGGGAGGCTAGCATGACTTTTAAGTCCCTTTCAGTACCTGTCTCTCTGCTTCACGACATAGGTATTTTGTCTTCATGAAAGCATGTAAACACAGGACTGGAATCAAATCATAATACCAGCACTACTTGCAAGACCCTTGTCCTCTATAATGAATGCAGAACCAATTATTAAAGAAATCCCTGGCTCTCTCTAAAAAACTTGCAGCTAAGAGCTTTCCAGAGATTATACCTACATTATAAAAAAGGAGAACAAAAGAATTCAACATGATTGATGAAATTGTTTGCTTTATCTTTAGAAGAAAGTAATAAATAAGTTAGCATTTCAAAATTCTGTGAAGAGAAAAGCTATTTGAGAGAAAGCACATGGATGCATTGTTCTGTAGCATGGGCATTTGATGAGCTCCAAAAATCTCTTTGGAAGAGAAAAGATGTATTATAGTGTGTGAAAAGAAGAAATCTTCAGTATCAGGCCGTTATCTAGTTGCTGAAGGCTGGTTCTCAATGAAAACAGAGCAGAATAGAATGGATAGTTTAAGCACTGTGAGGTAAAAGCAGAAAATTGGACTTAGAGCACAAGGGACATTCACAATGGAATGAAAGTGGATGCGGTACAGTGTTAAGAATGTGACAAGAAGAAGATTATCATAAATATGAAGAGACGAAAGTCAAAGTTTTGCCTTCACTTCAACAAAGCCCTTGGAGAAAAAGAATGGAATTAGCCCTGCTGGAATGTACATTAGCAAAAAGAAAAATGAAAAGCAGAATACTTCAAGGTCATTTTAAACCAAGCAGCAACTACTAAACCTCTAATTACAAGCCTGCAATTCTTGTTTATTTATTAGCAATTGCTAGCAAAAAAAGAGACAAAAGCTTGAAATAACATAGTTTTGACGTTCATTCTGTTCACATTTTTGCTGCTAAAACCAAATAATTCAAAATTATTTAAACCTAGAAAAAATACGTATTTGTAAATGGAAAAGTGTATTATCTAATTCTTTTAACACACACTAAATAGCACATTTTTCTTGTCTTCAGCCCTTTACAGAACTAACAGCTTTAACTTCACAGAACACCTAAGCAAACGAAAGCCAAGGCATCTCCTTGGAACTTTGGAAAAAGTACAGCTTCCCTGCTGTACACACATGCAGTCCACTTTTCCTTGAAGAGTTTTAAACAAGCCTGGAGGCAAGTTGAGAAGTCCCCTCCCAAAGCCCCTTCCTACTGAGATCCGTGCTAATGCAGCAACTGTGTTTCAGCCATTATGATCTGCCACAGTAGAAGAGAGAAGCAGCATTTATGGCAAGGAGTGATATTTGTTTTTAATCCACAGGCATAAGCAATAGCTGGAATTTTCATCACCTTTCCAACCATTTGAAAACAGTAATTGTTATCTCTGTTAAATACCTTCTCTTTCTAAACCAATACTCTCCAAAACTCAAACTGTAGTCACAGCTGCGAAGGAAATCTACTGCCAAAATACACCTCTGGGAGAGAAGAAAATACAGTGGCAGGTGGCTCTCTCCCAAGTGAAGACTGTCACCTCCCCAAAACACTGTTGGCTCTTGTAGAAGAAATGCTAAAAAGCAAAGAACTGCCATATCAGCCAGGCATTGTCTGACAGTGGATGCTATTAAAGGGAACAAATTGGAGGCAAGGAAAGGATCAGGAGGGCTGAAGCACTGGGATGCCTTTGCCTGCACACAAGGTGAAAGCAGTCAAAATTTTGTGAAGGCATGTTTTTGTTAGGTTGGAACTCAGCGGTATTCTTTACTTCTCTCGCTCAGGAGAGAATCTCTTATTTTTTGTGTCTGCAGATTCCTGACTAAAGCCCAGTGGTTGCTTCACTAGCTGTCTGTCTAATCCCACATCCCAGCCCCATGAGTTCATCATCAGCAGGGGACAGTTTAAGGAATAAAGCTCAGGGAGGTGATGTAGCCCCTTAGTGCAGTTCCACCAAGCAAGCTGTGATGGCACAACACTTTGAGAAATACATGTCTGTGACATGGGAACAGCTCAACACAGCAGCTTTTTCTGCTAACAGAGTGGACTCAATTAAAAGTGGGGATCTACAAGGTGAGACAGTGCAGCTGAGAACTGCCCTACAGCACAAAGTCCTCTGGTCAGAGCTCACTTCAGAGGGAACTTAACCACAGCTGTGTCAAGGGAACACTGAAGTTATCCTCTGCTCTCAAAAGACACTCCTAAAGCCTTTACATTTCTACCTTTTTATCTAGCATAACAAGAACCTATAGTTAATATGCTCATTATAAGTTTTACTGGGTCCTTTGCAAATGCTCAAATCAAGAACTTTTAGATTTACAGCACAGCCCCTTTCCAGCTCATTTTAGTCTTAGCAGCAGTAGCTTCTGAATCTAATCTTTGCCTTGATATAAAACCACTTGTAAGACAGCAGGGAAATAAATGGGTACTGGGGTCTTCGGTATCTGCATTCTGCTTACCAAAGGCAACTACTGCCTCGAATTTAGAGCAGTGGTTACCAATACGACAGGTACATTTATTTCTTCTCTATTTAATTACTTCTAACAGGCAAACAGGAACTTAGCTTCTTTTTGTTGAAGCCTACACACACTCCCTGCGATGAGCCATCCTGGAACAAAATGGACAAGTGACACCTGCTGTGAAATGAGAACCTGATCAATCATAAAGGTTGTGAATTATGTTGAAATATACTGACTAGCCTAAAAGGCTTTTAGGGCTGCATTTATACCTGACATCTACACATGTAGCCTCAGTGACATGTACCAGGCCTTCAGTCTGGATATCAGGATTGGCACCCCGTGGTGCATTGCAGGAGCATCTACATGCAAGAGAGGTTAGACATGTACACTCTTGTTATCACCTGATATGCCAGCAAAACCTGCATTAACATACGTTTTTTAATACTAAGTTTCTTCTTCTATTTATTTGGTGGTTTTACCTCTTCCCCTCACTCATGCCATTTTATTCACTCTCCTCTTCTTCATCTTGGTGTGTGACTCATGCTATCCCAAGAATCACATTTCTCTGCTTCATTAACCAACTTTATTCCATCTCTTTAGATCCCTTCTCCAGAATTTTTTCTGTTTTCTATTCTTCCCCTCTATCTGTATCTCTATCCCTGCAGTCACCATGCAAACTTAACAGATTTTCAGAAGCAGAAGGTAAAATATAGATATTTAGCTATTCATGCCTTTGAAAAATCTCCTCCTACACCTTCATAATTCTCTTGCTATGCAGCAAAACTCTTTCTTACTTTTAACTCCCCTTCCTCTCATCACCCCTCCCTTCCTGCCTTGGTTCTATTTATTCAGTTCTGCTTATCTAACTGAGGCCACAGTTATGTCAGCAGATCTCTGCAGAGCAGACATGTCAGCAGAACTTCTAAGCTCTGTCGTTATCCTGGTAGAAACAGCTTTTGTCAGCCTGTATTACCCAATTTCAGAAGACGGTGTAACTGCAGCAGCAAATGCGCCTCCTCTTCAGCACTTGTTCTGCCTACACACGTGGTGCTGATGGGTCAGCAGCTACAGAACAGTCAGGCTGCTCAGCCACACTTGTCAGACATTGCTTGACGCACAGACTTTACTTTTACAACAACAACAACAACAACAACAACAACGAGAAAAGCAACAAAGAATGGTATTTATGGTGCAGGAAGAATACTTGCTTGAATTGCATGTATAGATCCTGATATGCTCTGTGTCTGTCTAAATGGGCTAAGGAAGAGGCTCACTTTGCACAGTATAACATAAACTGCTGAGCACTTCAGCAGAAGCAAATAAATATATTCATTTAGCATAGCTGGAGTGAATAATAACCGATTATCCTCTGGTCTCTTTTCATAAGTCATAACTGCTTAGGAGTGATGGAAATTTTAATTTTAAATTGCTCTTGTTAGAACACAGGACTGTAAAAAGATTTGCGTAAAAAAAGACATTAAAATAGCATAGAAAACAAAGGACTGTTTTTAGCAATTCTGTTCATCTAGCTGTGTTTTGCAGCCTAATGATGCTGTACAAAACTTAATTGACAGTATTTTGAGCCCACCACTTCTAATGGAAACTAGTACTGAAAATGTAAAAGGAAACTCTATCTTGGGAGACTATCAGGGATGATTTTTAACTTTTGTTAATACAGATCTCTGTCAGCTCCGGTTTAAATTTCAAAAAATTTTTTAGATTTTGTTCTAGGCATACATGAGAACCTCTCTATCCCGAGACTTGACAGAGAGTGAAAAAAAGTATTTTGTGTAAACAGAAACATATTGGATGTACCCTTTGTGAAGAGAATTGTAATGTGACCTAAACAATCTTCTCCTATTCCCTTTGAAGCCACCTTCACAATCCTCATTCTCAAAGTCTCATTCCTTTGTCCACTTATAAAACTGTCAGCAGTAAAGGGCTGGAAGTAACTTCCCATGACAGATTACTACACCACAAGTTGGTTAAAGATTTCTTGCATGCCTATTTGATGCATTTAATTCTAAATACTGCCAGCCACTATACACTACACATTGGATGGGTACTAACTTACATTAAACGAGAGGGAATATAGATTTAATCTAGAATAGTAAATCCCTATAATTCTGTATAAACAGCACTTGGCCATATTCCAAGATCTACTACATTTCTATTACATTCTTTATACACAAACCATAAATCATGGTTAGGCCCTGTAAACATGGGAAAGTAATAGTCATCCAACTCATCTTCATTTAATTATTCTAAAATGGCTATAATGTTCAAGAAGCCGAGAAGTTAAACAACCCAATTCACTTCTGATGTCAGAATAACTGCTTGTTCCACCCCACAGTAATGCACTGCATGCTGCTTTGAAGTAATTTTAAGTGTCACCATCTAGTGCATGGTATATTCAAGGATAGCCACAGTTTCTTGTCTGTTTCTGCCTATCATCCCTTCCTTTAAATGAAATTTTCCATTTTTATTGCCTGGTGTGGAGTTTTTTGGTTGGTTGGTTTGCTTTATTTTTATTGAGTAAGACAGGGATATAAATCAGAGGAAGAAAGAAGAGTTAATGCTTGAAAATAATCTCTTCCCATTAGCCACTCAGTAATTATCACAAGCTCTTGTTTTCAGTGCCTGAAGACATTATTTTTTGAGTACATCTTAAACTGCAGATTGTAGCAAATTTGTTATGCTTTCAGTAGACCTGATTGAAATGCTCTGCTGTTTAAAGAGAATAGAAGTAGTTAAAAGTGGGATTTTTATTGTATGAAGCAATCACCTTCCCTGTCTTGGGAGGAGCTACAAGAACTGTAAGAATCAGATAAATACTACAGTTAAAATTCAGATTTTGCAACTGAGCAGAGTTCTGGGCAGGCAAATATCTTCTGTCCAATGCAGAAAAGAACAGTTTTTAACCAAGAAAACTCATTTGTGGTGAAAAAAAATAGAGCAGAATCTATTCTGACATATTTGTTCTGCTGTATAGCTTGTAAACTGCACAGCAGTGGTTTTTTGGTGGGTTCAGTTTCCTAGCACAGAAGAGACACTTTCTGTGATATACTACACAATCACTGAAAGAGCAAACTGGTGAAAATTAATTCCACAAGCTGTAAGCATTGGACATAGTTCAAAGATCTTACAACACTCACAAATTTAACCACCTTGAATTTTTCACTTAAAACAGGAAAATAAAATGTAAGACTTAAAGGAACCAAGAGAATAAGACTAAAACTGCTTGTTACCTTTGATTATGCAATTCTGACATTTCTATTTATTCATATCAAGATGCCCACGTTCCAAAATTTAGAATAATTTCTACTCAGTATTTTTTTGTTTTATACTAATAGCTCTAACTAGCCCATTATTTCAGTTAATAAACATATAAGCATAATAGGTTTCACAATAGAAACTGCCGTTTGTTTGGGATTTTTTGAGAAGCCTGACAAAATATTTGTAATACAAAATACTGCAAAATTTAATAAGAATAGAGTAGCAATGGGCTGTGGTATTTAATTTACATTTTAAATTCCTAATTAAAGTCATTAATTTGTAAAGACTTTAGATTTGTACATCTGTGAGAGTTGAGAGTTCATAAAAGATTTATAACTTTACAAAAACTCCTAGTGGATTTTCACCTGCTAACAGAACAAGTATTTCCAGCAGAGGCAATAATATTATCACATTTACTATATATTTATTAATAAAGCATTTCAATGTTAAAATTTGTTTATGTCAACACATAATGTCTACAGAAATTTTAAACCATGACAGCACATCAGATTTTCTTTTGGTTTGTGTTTCAGTGAATTCTGATATTTAGAGCACAGATTATCTCAGGACACTTCACATTTTAGTGATGTAGCATGAAAAAACCAATATACAATCATATATTCAAGCTATCACAAGCCACAAACTGTAGGCATCAAAATTGTCATTTTAGCTTATGTTTTGTATTTTCTATCTCACAAACATTAAGAAGACTGCTTGGGATTTATGCTAGCTTTAGAAGATAGCTTCTCTCTCTAAAGACACATTAATAGTAGAGTTTTTATTGTCTACATTCTAGAGGTCTCATATGATTTGATTCCCAAAATATCTTATCAGAAATCTTGATTTCTAATTCATCTTTGAAGTTTGGATGCATTTTTCATAAGTTCTAAAAATAAGGAGTTCTGTCTTTTGCAGAAGCATGTCATGCATATGCATGAAGGCACTGTGACAAAATTCCAAGGCATTTTAAGAAATGTAAATGGAAGGGAAAACATAGTAGCAAATTATGATGCAGCAGTTTAGTCTTTTACATATGGGGAATCTTCAAGTATATCAATAAAATTATGGGCAGCCCAGTGACAATGGCAGACAGAAGAGAGTCACGCACTGGTGTTACAGCCTGGACACTGTCAGAAGTACAGCCTAGCAGTGAAGTACTCATTTGCTGGAGCATAGCATTTTATTGGAATGTGTGGATAAGCTTAAACATGCTAATCCAAATTACACTGAAGAATGAGCACAGAGGAAAGCACAAAGCTTCTGAAAAGCTTCTGCTATTACTGAGAATGACTGATCCACAGAGCTGTGCAAGCTTCGCTCACTGTTTCCATGTTAAAAGAACTCAAGCCTAACTGTGTCAGATGGGCAAGATCTATGAAAGAGCAAATACGTAACTTTAGAAAAAACTCTGGGCTGATTTCAGATGGAGGTTTCCTTCTCCTCCTTACAGGTGATGCAATCTCAGGACAGAACTAGCATCTGCCCAGCTCCATTCCTCCTACTGCAGAGCAATTCAGTACTACTGCTGATGGGAAGCAGACAAATCTGCAGGCAAAATGCTGATCTAGAACTGCCTGTGATGGGAAGGAAAAGGAAATCCTGAAAGGGGCAAATATCCAGGGATAAAACCATACCATAAAGAAGTTTAAAAGTGCTAGAGGTGGTGAAATAGTCATGGAAGAAGGTGACAGACAGAGAGGTGTGATTGTTGAGTGCAATTCAGGAGAGAAAACAGAACAGCAAAAGGAGAACAAAGTGAGAGAACATTCAAAGAGAAAAGTTAAAATATGGAAGACAGGAAAAAGCTACAAGAGAGTGAGTCACACGTCCTATGAAAAGTCACAAGAAATAAAGTAAAAATTGCAGGGAAGGAATAAATACAAATTTCACAATGCTGAAGTTCTTTCATGTGGTCTAGGTATTCTAATCACCATGCTTACAACACATTCTACAGATCTTTCGGTTTAAGCAGAGAAGAATTCTTGTTTTGATCCCTCCTATTGCACAATACTATTGAATATGCTGGCTTGCATATTTAAATAGTGAAAGAAAGAGAAAGAGAAATAGTTATTTTTACTTTTTGCCAGAAAATACCACCCAGGTGCCATCTTGCAAGCAGGAGAAGCAGAGCAAGCACAACAGTTGTAAGGGATGGGTAATTTTCCACCCCCATTCAAGGCTTCTGTTCTCTCACAGTGACTGGGGAATTTTTGCTGGATTCTGCCCATTAGCTGGTATGATCCCTGGTGACCCACTTCTGGTCTGTGCCTCCTAGCCACTAAGTAATCCTGCTCTAATCCATGCCTCTAGAAACCAAGAAGATTGGCTTGTTTGGCACAAAGGTTCGTTTAAAGTCATCAAATTTTATGAGGCAATTTTAAATGGGCTTTCATGTTCTATTTATAAATACAACTTCTTTATGAAGTCTCTTTACATAATCTTCATTCATCCTTCACAGTTGGCCATTATCACATAATGTTAAGCATTTTTTCTGAAACCAGCACCCCAATTTTGTAACAGCTAATGACATACCCATGCTTGTACATGCTGCACAGTTTGTAATGGAGCTGATTGAAAATTCCTAGATACAGCAAACAACAGCGAGCATAAACACAATGCTGCAATGACCTGTATTTTCTCCTATATCTCCTCTGTGAGTACCAGAAAATGTTCTGAATATAAATAATTCGACTAGAGAATTCAAATTATTTTCCAACACAAAGAAAACAACAATATAACCAGTTCAACAAATAAAAGCCTACCCCTATCTCCATTCTATTCTTTTTAACTACTAAACCAACAGGGAAAAAATCTCACTTGTGCCAGAAACTCAAAACTTCATGTTAACCATGACAAACACTAGACAATGTTTTACTTTCATACAATAACAATAAGAATATTGTGCATTTGTATCAAAGAAAGATTTCTGCTCAGGAAAACTTAGTATAGTAGACTACCTTGGTAAAAATATATATAATTATATATATTATAAAAACATATATAACTATGAATTATATATGTAGAGAGATATTTCTTTGTCAAACTTCAAAATAAATGCATCCTCAATCTCTAAAAGAAAAGGTCCAATCAAACATAAATGGATGGAAATGAGCAGTAAAATCTACAGAAATTTTCTTTGGGTCCATGAAATCTAACTGAAAACAAGAAATCTCATCCTAAAGACTAAAAATACAGAGCTTTGAAACTGCCATGAACAGCACAGAATAATAAATTGCATGAGCATTTAAATAATTTAGTAATTATACAGAAAAACTGTATTTCTCAGGTTACTAGTATATTCTTGGCAAATTGCAATCACATTGTAATTGTCATAGCCAGCCTTATGCAAACCTTACTTATCCTTACTAATTCACAGGCGCTGGAGATCTTAATCCAAGATCAATAAAAGAAGCTGACTGCTCACAGAAAGTGAAACCCAATGCAAGACTATCTGAGTTTCTATTTTGTAAACGCCTCTGAAACAGTACAGTCCATGACATTGTGAGAACACAACAAAGCTGACTGAAAGCTCTGAGAAAAAAGTCTTACTTGCTATTATTCCACTAATCAACATACTGTTGCTGAGATGTACTGTCCAGAACATGTATTTTAAATTTTGAAAGCAATTAGACCTCAAGAGGTGAAAAAATTTTAACAATGAGTACAGAATGTTTTAATAAAAATTTACATGTCTTTTGAACTTGTTCTCATCTATATTGAGTGTGCAATAAAAACAAACTGGACAAAAAAGTCTGTAGTAAAACTGAGAATTGCAAGGAGATTATATGAGTCTTTAAATATCTACTATATAACAAACTAAAGGGGAAAAACAAATCACAGAAGTAGCAGAAGACATCTTCTAAAATGTTAAATAATATACTAGGATTTCATACCTAGATTTTTTATGACAGATATTAGAATAAATTTAATAGAGTAAGTAATTAGACTGTGGAGGGACTTTGGTCAAACTATGAATTTTTCTGGTCCAGTGTAGCAGGCAGTTTGGCAAACGCTACTTCAAGTCAGGAATGACGACTACTTGTTAGAATGTCATACAGATTTTGTATAATGGAATGAAAATGAATCTGGCCCAGAGAGGTAAAATTATGTGAAAGCAGAAGTTGTGAACGAATTCTATTGAGCTTATTCTTTGAATTAAAGTAGCTGTAGATGAGCTCAACAATGTAAACTATAAATATTGGATTGCATTACATTATGACACCTCCTTCACACTATTCCTTGTCCTTGTTTCCTCATCATGACTAAAGGTCCTTTTCATCTGAAAAGGTGATAAAAGTGGATAAATTGTGGCAAGTTCCTTAAAATTTTAACCTCCCTCTGTATTGAAGCTACAGAGTGAAGCAGTGGTTCAGAGGCCATGAATAAAGAATGAGGGTCCATTTTGGAATATGAGGGAATGTATAAATTTGCTGCAAAGTTGTTTCTGTTCCAGAAGTGAACTTGGGATATTTGATGTACAAAAAAAGGACCGAGAATAAGTAAATAGTGATTCAGTTATTTAATCCAGTCAGGATTTTTTTGGGTGAAAGGCACCATCTATTTCTATGAAGCTATCAAGTGCCACATTATCAGCAGGATTTTGCCTCAGAAATGGTAATATTTTAGCACACACAAAAGTGACACCAGTAAAAGTGACACCACCCCACATAAGAACATACTGAAGTTCATTGTCTGCTTTAATAAGACTTTGATTTATAGTTTCATTGTCTCAAAAGAGCTGAGCACACTGATTTGCTTTACTGTGCAGAGTGGCTATTCATTATTAGACAGAATGTTCTCTGTTATTAACCTGAAGAATGCTGATATCTTACATGTAATCCACTTTGCTCAGTGAGTAATTTTTAGCAGGAAATGTTGCACTTATTACATATGCAAATTCCTCTGCATATTGCATTGAAGCAATGTATTTGTTAACATAAACACAGGGAAAGATATTTAAAATGAAGTGATTATTTGCAGATACCATAAAGCAGAGACATACCTAACACTGATCATGTCTTCATACTGAGATAACAAAAATAAAAAGCTGAGTCTCACCTCGAAGATGAAAACAATCAGCTTTATAACTCCCTTGGATATAACTCATTGCAACAATGAATCGGGATGAGAAAGGGCAAATTCTTTTACTGTGACATTCAGCATATAAAGTATCTTTAGCAAACCAGCATCACCATGGATTTTCAGAGATTCTGAGAAGATACAAACCTCTCTGAAGACAATGGAACAGAAAGTACTCAGCAATTTTGGAAATCAGGTTATTGAAGGCTTTTCTAACATCAGATTATTTCAGCTTTCTTGCTGCAGAACAAGCTTAAAACAAATGAATCCTGATTTCTGAAGAACCTGGTTTAACTTCTCAAGTTCAGCTTGTATTTAATCAGAGGTGTACATAATATTCAGATAATTTTTAATGCTGCCAGCTCTGCTAGCTTCTTTTGAGGCTGACTATCTCAGTGGTTGTGTTATTTTAGTCAGTAGATGGCATTAGCTGCCTCAGTGTTAGTTACGCTGTGTGATTTATCAAGAAGTGGGTCAGCTACAGCCTGTGGCTGTGTGTATGTTCCCAGCAGGCTGAGGAAAAAAAGAATAAAAAAGATGATTTTGTTTTCTTTTGTTAATTACTCTTGCCATATTTTAGTTGTTTCACTGGACAATATAATTAGACAATAAGGAGCAGATTCAGCAGCAAGTATGCATCTTGAGACAACAGTACAAGAAATAGGTAGGATAGTACAGGCGTTTGTGTTCAGACAGCAAATCCTTCTGCTGTAGGTATTGCTCAGGATTACAGGGGGTTGGCTCTGAGGACAGAGAACTGTTCAAAGCCATGAGGGGAAAGACAGCTGACACAGCTCTAATGCTCTTTCAAGCCCTCTGCTCTACCAGACTCCTCCCCGCTCCTTGTCCTAATCAAGAGAGGAACACATTGCATGGCATGTAAATTGATCAGCATCATTTATATTTTGGAGATATTTTTAGATGAAGCAGTTCTTTAAAAGGATGTATTTCAGTAATTTTTATGATAAAACTTAGGCTGTAAAAATACACACATGTATATATACCATAGACAAAATCATAATCCTGTCTTATTCAAATATGCAGTGGGAATGTTCAAATATTCCTCTGAAGTGATTCCAACCCAAACCCTGCAGTTAAAAACCATGAAAGTCTGTTTGTACCTGTTTGAGACCACAATCTTAAAGTGCCTAGTGCTGAGCAGGAAGCAATTCTCCCTTTACATAAAAATAATTCAAGCTGATTTTTTTCCTCCTTCCATAACAGGATGAATTTGGCAAATTTCAAAGTCCTTTTTTGCAAAATGTGAAATACTTCCACTCCCTGCTTCCACAGCCAGTGATTAGAATATGCACTGGGAATATGCGAGAAGCCGAAGGACCCTTCAGTGCCTCTGCCACAGCCCTATGTAGTGCCCTGGCCACCCTGCTGGGGCTGGGGCTACTTTGCAGTCTGGAAATCTCTTATTGCTTCCTCAGCCCTCTCCAACCAGTGCATACATTCCCACTGACTGTTTTCAATCTGCAGATACTAGCTGCAGAGCTGAAAAAATATTTGCGTTTTGTGAGAGGGGGTTGGGTTTTTGCAGTGCACGAAGAAGGAGAAAAGGGTAGATGAGAACTGGCTTTCACTGTGTTGTAGGACACTCGGAAAATATTTTCAAGCACATTTCTTGCCTTTTGTTTTGATATTTGATTTTCTTACATTGATTTCATGGTTTTTCACACTTGTATATCAAAGGCAACAACTTACAGCATTTCTCATTAGCAATTAGTGTTTCCTCTTGAAATTTCAGGTGTTTATTTTGGTTGTATACCAAAACTAAAGCAAAGTTTCAACAACAAATACAAGGATTTTTCTGATGAATACTTATTTTTAATTCACAATGAATTTTCATATTGTGTTTTGCATTTTATGGCAAGAATAGTTTTATCTCAGAAGTACAGCTCTATTCCTTTATCTTACTTACCAACACTGATCATTGATATATATGGCAGGTGAACCCTTATATAATCAAACATCTATATGCTCTGGCAAACCAAAAACTGACTGCACCAGCACCTTTAGTCCAACTACAGTCAATCAGAGGCTCAGCTAAATTTGGCGTCATTACTCCATATTCTGATATACTGACCCAAATGCCAAGCCAAACCAAGACAGACTTTTTCTCAAACTGGCATTGCATCTAAGTGCAATGAATAAGTTATAAAAAAATAACAAATGTTCCCTTTTCTTAAAACTCTAAATTAGCAGGATTGCCCTCTTCCAATGCTCCAAATATAAATGTTTGGAGCTCCCTTATCTAACTATTGAAAGTACTCTCTTGCTGCAGGGGAGTGGAAGAATAGCATGTCTGTCAGCAGGGAAATATTAACTCAGGTTTGTATGTAGGCAACTGAAAGACATAAAAATTAAAGGACATTTTCAGCTTGTACACAGTATTATGGAAAAGCTTATTCCCAAATTTCCCATTCCAGTATCCTTGCGAAAAAAAGAAAAAAAAAAAAAAGAAAAAAAAAGAAAAGGAAAAAAAATTGCAAATATGCTGCCATCTGTAGCTCTCTAAATGCCAGTATAAAACAAAAATGTTATACTGATAATAAAGCCAGAAGATAAAAACAAATAAGCAAAATCAGCAGCACCGTCAAACAGACATCTTAAAATGCTGCCTGATGCATTTTCCTCTCAAGCACATTTCCTCTCCCTCACGTTTCAGCATCTCTGATATTTCAGTTTTCTGTAATGCCTAGCAGCGCAGCCCAGCATCTTCATAACTGGGGAGGTAAACATGGGTTCAGTGTTTGAACGAGACATTAATGTGCAGTCAGCTAGTGAGAACTCAAGGGTGTGATGCTGCTTTTTCCATAGTCAGTGCTCCAGACAGTAATGCGAAATTGAGAAAAATGAGTATAAGAAGTTGTTATATACACAGAAACACAGGACACCATCTCATCAAGGATAAAAGATTTTGCTTCCAGCCATTAAAAGAGCCAACACCAGAAGCATGAACCCTGGCCCTGGTGCCAATCTAAATATGGCATCACACTGGAGAGTTCATAACACACAAAGCTTCTCACAACGAATTCTCAGCTAAAGACTAGGAAAAATTACTGCTGATATAAAACAAGAAAACAGAACAAGGATTCTTTAGGGCTGTAACCCACTTGCTCTGCTCTCACAAAATTTATGTCACATGTTAAAATACCAAACTATGTCAGGATAATTATTTATTCTACAAAAACAAAGGACTTTGGCTTCAAATTTTGAACATAACCTTTCTTTCAACAACAAAGAAAAACAATGACAATTTCAGTCCCAAAACAATGACTTGGCAGAAGACCTGAGCTGCTGTTTGAAAATTCAATGACACTGAAAGCTCAATAAAGTAACTTTGCCTTGGAACTCACAAGACAGAGAGAACAAAGAAAGACACCCAGTTCTGAAGGGAAAAGAGGAATTTACAAAGATCTACAACACTGATTGTTCTAGAAATATTTTTCAGGGTTGAAACTTGTGTTTGCTATTGTAGGTGGAGAATTGGAAGAAATAAAATTTCAAGACAAGCAGGAAAATACCAAGCCATCTCAGATATCAATGTATGTCTAGATAAAGATGGATAATCATCCATATATACTTAATTCCCTGAACAACGCAATGACAATAAAATCTCTGCATGTATTAGGACAAGAAGTATTAGATAAAACAAGTATCCTGAGTTTTTTCAAAACAGAAAAAAGCCCTCCAGCAACTCTTCAAACATGAAATGACAGTCAGTATAAAAGATTAATTAATTTTTTTAATTGGCAGTCATTTCCAAATTTGCAATTTATAAAGACTTAAACATCTGCTGAAAATTTAGTGCCATATCTGAACACCCTATTTCACACAAACTGCATGTTAGCATTACTAGGCTATTACATATGACTTTGCAGACCTATTTTAACACATTCAAGCATTTCATAAAGTGCAGGCCTTTTCCTATAGAGAAGGAGGGCAATAAGGTCAATTATCTGTGGGAAATTATTTATTTCTCTAGGTTTCCTTGTCACCCATCCAGCTGCGTCTCCCCAGCAAAGTCAGGCCTAAGTGATTCAAACTGATACAACCTTTTTATACCAGCTGAATTTCAATCATTTTTCAGATGCATTTGCCATTCTGGAAGACTTGGCTTGAGTTATATAGATAAACACCACAAATATTGACTCATATCTGGCATTTCCAGAGCTTCATAATGTGATTCACACAGAGTTTGTAGTCCTGGAGCAATCTTGAACAACAAATAATATGTAGGAGGCCCAGCTAAACATTAATATAAAAATAAATAAATAACTGGACTACATCTTCAAAACGTGACCCCAAATGTAAAAGTAGCCAAATACTATTCTGAAATGTAAATTTTAGTATAGAGGGTATTTTTTCCAACAAGTCATAATGGAGCTTTTCCCTTTTATCACTTAGCTGAGTGCTCTACTGACCAGTCCCTTACAAAAATACTGAAATACTATTATGCAAAACAGCACTTAGAAAGGATATGACTGAACTCACAGGGATTTTCTACTGCTATCTTTTACTAATGAAGTTGCATAAACGCAACAAGGAAATGAATTATCCAGCAGTGAAAATGCCAGTCTTGCATTTCTGATTCAGTTCTGTCACAGAGAACTCACATGGACTGGATGGGTCGGTACTTTCTGAACATGTTTCAGTAGATGCTGAGTATCTTGGTGTATCACAGTGTGAAGGCACCTGTTCTTTGTTGCAAGCTACAAAAAGGCATGAAGGCACTGCCTAATGACATACCTGAACAAAGTTTAATGTGGGGTTTATGAAATCTAGCACAAAACTAAGACTAAAAACTTGCCAAAGCTAGAATCGTATAATTTCTTATATGGAATACTAAGAATCATAGAAAACGTAGCACAGGGATCCAACAATGCTTGAAAGTTACGTTTTCCATTTGAGAATTATTGGAATTAATTTTCCAGGCTGTGTTGACTCTTGGCTATTGGGACAACTGTGACTCTTTCCCAGACATTTTAATAATCTTTCTTTTTGTCCGCTTTAATATGGATCTATCTCCATGGAAAAAATGATGGCAAGAACTTTATACAGCATTCCAACTTTAATTTCACCTGTGTCTTTCTACATTAACACATCTCCACATTACTTGAATATCTTGTCCAGTAACTCCTCTCTCAGTTTTTCATGATGTTATCTCTACTCACCCACAAGCTGATTTTTTTTCTTTCTTTATTGTTTTCAAAGGATGAGAACCCAGATGGGGTAGAAATTTTTTATCACTGGTTACCTTTCATTTTGTACTTACACACTTTATCTGTTTCTAATGATCCTCTCAAGTCTCTAGACATATCATTCCTTCTACAGGCTGCCAAAACCCTCCAATACTTATCAGAAACAAATATTCTACGTTTTCTGACTTTGGGGAGCCAGTTGTTAAATGAGTAATATTGATTAAAGACCACTGTTCCTTCAGGAATCTCACTAATAACCTCTTTCATATCCAGTAACTTCAAATACAGATCATCATCTTCTGACAAAATTTACTTCTCTTGACAGTTTTTTAATCACCATATTGGTTTTGTACACATTTACTACAAAAGTAAGACCTATGTTTAAATATGCTTCCACAACAAATGCTACAAAGTCCATACAGATAAAATTTACTGACGTTCCTTTCTTATCAAAGAACATGGGCAATTTAGTCTGGCATGCTCAATATCTGGCAATTCCATGTGGCTGTCCATTACTTCCATGTTTCCATACTTACTGTTTTGTTAAAATATGTTCTGAATCCCTGTATTTTACTGAGGTCAATGGACTACCATTGTCCAGATAATATTTTAACATGAAAACAAGAAAATAATTTTTGTGCATAATGAAGTGCCTTTTCCAGGCACACTTTATATCATAGATTTTTGAAACATAGTTTTCTAAATCTAGGACATCTCTAAATTATTTACAGTTTTTGAAAAACCACAGGCAATAGGTAATGAAAATAGGCATGATAAAACAAAAAGAAAACAAAAAATAAACAAGTATGTTACAATTTCTTAAAATTTACAGCGATTATCAATGCTGATTATTGAGATAATATTAAAACAAATATGTATTTTAATTAGTTTATTTTGCTTATTAAACTTGGTTTTAAAATAAACAATTAGGAAATACAAAATAGGTTAACTTTAATATTGCTTTCTCAGGAAATTAGTATCTCTTTTAATATAATCCTTCTCCCAAGCAAAAATATGGGAATGATTCTGAGACATGGAATTTCTAGACTATAGCGTTTCACTTTTCAGCTGAACTCATTCATCAGTTTGTCATTTCACGACGTTTGCTATGTAGAATCTGTTATGAAACACAAGGGTTAACTGGTATCTTAAATTGGTAATCTGGTAGACTGACACTTTAGTATCTTAAAACTAATTTATCAGGTATGGGGTAAACTGTGTAAACAAGGTAAACTGGTAAATCATTTGCTTTTCAAACTGACTTCCAAAGAACAAGGATCTAAGTGTACAATGTAATATTCCGAGTTACTGCACACACAGAGCTCCCCTTGCAATGAACAGATGCTTTGGGTTCTCAGCATTATTTCAAAGGAGCTGTGTCCTCACCTTTCAATAACTCAGGAGAGTAATCTTTAAGTAGCACATGAAAAGCACAGAGAGTACAAATAAGCAATTCTTAACACTGACATAATTTCCATAAAGTAAACAGCAACATGCTAATTTTAAAATGGTCTTAAAGTGGTTTGCAGTGAAAATTGTATATACAATATATACAATATTCCTTCTTCTCCCATAAAGATTTACAAATAGACACCTTTTGCTATTAGTTGTAACATAACCATGTCCACTCATCAAAGTTTATATAAATCACTGATACTTTAGTGACAATCAATGCTGTTTTACAGTTCTGTAGGAAGGTTTGAAAGATGTTAATTAAGAATTATCTGAAAGGGTGTTAATGTCCTATTAAAAACCGCCCGTGGCTTTGTTTTCAGTAAATCTTTATGGGAGAAGAAGAAGAAAGTTCCAGTTATCTCTGTAGATAAAGCACCAGTTTATGGGTTATTTAAATGGAAAGCACAACACATATTCATGTTCTGTTTTTAATAACAAACTGCAAAATAGACTATTATTGACCCTATCACAGACACTGAAATAAGCTCACTCATGCCTCTGAAGAGAGGAAATCTCTACCCCAAAGATAGTTGGCATGAACTGCAGAATCTTTATTTAGAGACAGTGTGAAGGACTCAGATGCAATCTCTTGTGTTTGTAACAGTACAAATAGAACATCTGCAAAGAGAGGGAGCTACGGGGTGAGGAAAGAGCAAAGTTCTTCAGTTCTTGAAAGCTAAATGCCTTCTTCTGAGGCTGCCTTTTATCATAAACTTCGTTATATTTTCATTTAAAAAATTGTTTTACAAATCACTATTAGCACTTTTATGTCCAGCTCAACAACCTTTCTCCCAAAATATAATTTGTATGCAAAAATAATGTGCCTGATTTAATATGTTTATCAGTTCTTGTACTAATTAATGCATACATATTTTCCATCAACAGTTGAGCTTAGTAACAGCAATTAAAAAAATATACAAACTGTTTTTCCGAGTAATCACTAAGTCATATGAACTCTTTTTTTAATGCCAACATTCGTACCCTTGCAGTGTGCTTAGGATAGAATTCAGTAGTTTTTAGCGCAGTAGTTTAAATCACAATGCTTTTGACAGGGAAACAGAAATCTAATTACTACATACAGTAGTCATCTCTGTAATCACCTCTGCCAAAGTACAACAGATACATACTTCTTTAGACTCCTTTGCCATAATACAACAGAACAGATATTTATAGAGGAAGCCTGCATCAGCTGTGATCAACAGATCTGTAATGCTGAGGATTTAAATTTCTGCTTTTGTCTGTCAGCAGGTTGCTGGACACAAAGAAGATTTCAAGAGCTGTAAGGACCTCCAGTTAAATGGACCAATTTTGTGCAAACTCTTCATGTTATTTTATCTGTTTCTCTACAGCAGAACATAATAAGTTGAATACAGCAGCTACAGCACTGAACCAAGACACAGCTCCCACCTGCCTGTACAAATAAAGTATTTTGAAGTCAATTAGGGGGTAATAATTTCTTTGAATGCCATTCAGCTATGGAATCCCACCACAAGCAGTATTTATTTTCATCTTTGGTAGCATGCAGGTTAAAAGCTGTACTTCTAAGATAAGGTGTATTTCCTGTCCCTTAAGCTGTGCTCAAGAATTGTTATTTAAAATGTCGCTCAAACACCTTACAATGCCTTTCCAAAATGAATTTCGTTTTACTTGGAAATATTTTATTTAAACTTTTATGGACCCCATAAAATACTACAAACCTTTGCAATACATTTCATACATGTGATAGTAACATCATTAGTAATTAGTACTGTGTGTTGCCGCTTTTTCATTTCACTTCAACAGTGCTCAGATAGTTGAATATTTTAACCAGACCTCAAGGGCACTGAGAACTTTAAGAGTGGTATTTAGCTCACCTGATTTCAGACACTAAGTCTGAGCTAACAGCAGACTAGGAAGAGAAAACAGATTGAAAAAAAACACATCTACAGAGGAAAATTTATAAAATGCTATCTGTTTTTTAATGTATTGTCTGACTTCTGTAGATCCAAAATTAGGTAAGATGAATTCAACTATGGCAAGTTTATGAGAGGCCATGCATTGAAGCAATGATTGCCCAAAAAGAAGGGGGTGGGTGAGTTTTATGAGAATATTAAGTGAGGAAAGAGTCTGTAAGAAACCTGAAGCTATGTCAGAAACATATAAACAGAAAAGGTAAATTTCACTTTGGCTTAAATTATTTTATGTATAGCTTTAGTATCAAACAATAGGGATAAAAATGGAAAAATATAAAGCAGTTTAATATTTTTTATATATTGTTGAATTTAGACCATAGCATATATATATACACACACACACATATACATATATATATATACACACTCACACATAAAAGTTTTAAAGATTCATCGTATTTTGTTAGAAAGAGAATGAAAAGGAAGTTTTTTTCCATGCATTTGGTGTTTGGAAGCATTCACTGTAATTGAATCCATGTGAAAAACCGGGTTGCTATTTACCAGTTTCATTTATATGAAAATGACCACCTGCTATGGTAATGAAAAAGTCAGTATGTTAAAACTTGAGAAATATCTTTTTTATGAGCTATTCCTTCACTATCCTCACAAATACCACAGAATGGTAATAAAAGCTATTTTTCATGTTTTCTTCTTGAAGTCTGAAGACAAGGACCCTTAACATAAAACAATACTCTAGTAAGAATGGGAGAGAATGATTTGACCCCAGTATCCCATCACCTCCTCAAAATAAATAAAAGAGAATGCGTTTTTGGCTACCACTGAAGCAATTCCCCACTTTGTATTCAAGAGCTGTAATGCTTTCATAAAGCCTTAGATATGAGAAACTGAGAAATGGCTAAGAAATCTACCTCATTCCCTATTGCTACATAATCCTATGGAAGTAGAGGAAATCCTTGGCTGAACAGTATTGCCTTAGTTATCAATCTGTCATCTGTGAATCCGCTCCTGCTTACCTATTACTTGCTATCGTAAGATAGCTATGCTAATACCTATTACAGCTAGTAAAGTTCTGTTCTGGAAGAAAGTCTTTTACACTGGAGATAGCGCAGATATCTGTACCTACAGGATTGCAATTATGTTTCAGTAGAAATAGTGTAACAACAGTCTTCATTTGAAGGAAAGGAAGCCAAGGGAATACTGGCAAGTATTTTACCTGTTCCTAGCCTTTGGAATTCATTCTTCTCCCCTCTTTAAGTTTACGGGGAACCTGACATGTCACTCGTTCAGACACATTCCACAAACTCCAAAGTACACTAGAGCATGTGGCATTTGAAAACATAGATTTTTTAAAATATGTCTTTTCAAAAAAAATTTTAAATATTGAATATGCTTTTCCAGATTGGAAACAAGAGATTATGCAGAGGTTGGTGAATTCTATGAATTAAAAAACAAGAAAGGTATTTATTACAGCATTTCTAAGAAGACCAAACACAGACATGCTGTATTTCATTAAGTTATTTATTTGCTACCCAGAGGTGGCTGTAACAGTAATACTTGTGAACAAGGAGATTTCAATAGGGAATCTAAACACATTTTGGAGATTTAGGGTTGAAGGAGCTTACAGCAGCAGCGAAATCAGTGGCATGTTTTACACATTAGCACTGAATCTCAAGTTAGTTATAAAAAGTTACAGAAGAGATGTAGGGAAGTGCTTCAGAAACAAAAACAAATGGATAATTCCCCAGAAAGTAAGGATAAAAAGTGGCCCTACCAGAATTTAGAGCTCACAGATATACAAAATATGTGATGCACTTCTCATACAAAAAATCTGCTCAGACCTCATGCTACCCTTATTAGAACCATTTAAGTTTCTAAAGAGTTCTTTGTCTTAGGATAAAAATGTGTATAATTTAAGTAGTCAATCAAAGTTTGGCTTTAATTTTCCCTATGAGTACACGGAAATTTTGAATGTCCCTTTGGTCCTGTCTTCATATTGCAGAGCTCTTCTATGTTCTGAAAAGACATAGCAATATTCTCATTCTTTGGAGCATCTGTGTGATCTACTTAGCCACAACCAGGTAGAGGATTATTCCCCTACAAGAACCACCTTTGCAACTTAGAACATCTTTCTGAAACAGCAATCATTTGACTCAGTCACTCTTCCAAGCACATCCCACTGAGGCACCAAAGCAATCATCAGTCACCAACCCAAGAAGGCAGGTTCAAAGCCACAGAGGCACTTGTTATAGCTGAACTTTAGGAAATCTGAAGTCTAGACAGGGTGTATCTTATTTTTAACAACCTGCCACTTCTACAACCTGTTCCCTAACAAGAATTTGCTGAAATAAACATAAAAGATTCCTATTGCCTTCAATTAACTTTTTATCACGCTTTAGCTACTTCCTCTTATGCTCACCCTCCCACTCACCTTCCCAATATATGTATCTCATCCTTCTGCTCCATTTTGCTGCTTCCAATTAGTTGTGCTTTCTACCTCACTGACTTTCCTCTGTTGACTCTTCAGACTGATTTTTTTTATTCTCTTTCCTTTCTTGCAAACTTCTCTTACCCTTATGAGTCACACGTTAATCACGATCTCCTTACCAATTGCTTCAACGCCTTGTTATGACCATCTGAAAAAAGCCACTGGTGAGACCACATCTGGAGTGCTGTGTCCAGTTCTGTGCTCCCCAGTTCAGGAGAGACACGGACATATGCAACACTCCCAGAGAACAGACACAAAGATCATGAAAGGACTGGAGCATCTGCCATCCGAGGAGAGCCTGTGAGAGCTGGGACTGTGCTCCGCAAGAGCTACAGCTGCTCCATCCCAGGGAGCAGGCAGCCAGAAAGAAATGCCAGGAGGCCGGCATGGATGAAAAAGGAGCTGCCAGCAAAACTCAAACACCAAATATGAAGCATGCAGAAGTGGAAACAGAGAGGGGAAACCTGGGAGAAATACAGAGATAGTGGCTGAACATGCAGAGATGCAGGTAGGAAGGTGGACACCTACCTGGAACTGAACCTGGCAAGGGATGTAAAGAACAAGAAAAACTTCCATAAGTATGCAGGTGACAAAAGGAAGACTAGGGGAAATGTGAGCCTACTGCTGAATGTGCCAAGGGACCTGGTGACACAGGACATAGCAAAGGCTGAGTACTTGATACTTTCTTCACCTCAGTCTCTACTAGCAAGACTGGCCATCAGCAATTCCAGGGCCTGGACACAAATGGGAAAGTCTGGAACAAGAAAATGCACTCGTGGTGGAAGATGATCCGGCCAGGAAAGACTACTGATGGTTTGCACCTGGGAGTGCTGAGGGAGCTCTGCCTGCTGCCATTTCTATGCCACCCTAGATAATCTTGAAGTACTGTGGCAACTGGGAGAAGCATCCAAAGACTGGAGGAAAGGAAATGTAATTTCAAACTTTAACAATGGCAGGAAGGAGGACCCAAGGAACTACAGACTTGTCAGCCTCACCTCTATCCCTGCAAAGGTGATGGAGCATGTAATCCTGGGAATTATTGTCAGGCACATAAAGGACGAGAACGTAACTGGGAGCAGTCAGCATGGGGAAATCTTGCTCAAGCAACCTGACAACCTCCTAAGATGAAATGCCTGGCTTTGTAGATGAGAGGACAGCAGTGGCTTTTGTCAACTTTGACTTCAATAAGGCTTTTAACATTGTCTCCTGCAAAATGCTCACAGGAAAGCTAATGAAGGATGAGCCAGACAAGCAGGCAGTGAGGTAGACTGAAGACAGCCCAAAGAGCCAGGCACAGAAGGTGGCCATCAGTCTGCTAACTTGTGGTTGTACGCCAGGGGTCAAAACTGGCTCCAGTCCTGTTTAACAGCTCCATGAATGGTCTGGATGATGGGGCAGTGCATCCTCAGCACATCTGCACTCTGCTGAGAGCAAGCGTTTCAAACAGAAAGTGATGAAAGGACAGCAGGTAAACAATAACATATTCTTCTGAAACTCCCACTCCTAGAGCTGACTGCTATCATCTGTTACCTCTTTTGTCTAATTTTAGACTGCAAACACTTCAGGGCATGGATGACATTTTTTATTTGCCTAAGATGTGAACAACAGCTACACATTAACTCTATCAATGATTAATAATGATAACAGCAGCACCCCAACAGCAAAATACAGCTCTGTCTCCCCCTCCCATTTAATAACCAAATAATCTGAAATAGAAAATCAAATAGGCTATAAAGGAGTAAACATTTTTATTAATTTTATGTTACTGCTCCCTATCATCTTTATCTGGATATAATGGAGAGTATTTTCCACCTTAATAATGATACAGAAAGTTAAAGAAAAAATAACAAGAGATCCTAAATTTCACAAATTCAAGAAGAACTTGACTTGTTCTGCTGGATAAAAAGGTTCCCTAATTCAAAAGTTCAGATAGAAAATGTTAATGAAAACAGAACCCAGTCAAGTCAAATAAAGTAAGAAAATAAATAGGGATTTTGCTTCAGGCAGCTTGAATCTGATTTAAGCAGCACTCTTGGAAGAATCCAGCTGTTGTTTACTGAAATGTAAAATAGTGTACTTATTCTTTTATGTGACAGCATTCATGATCCTTCAAATCATGAAGTAACATATTTCTTCTCAACAACAATAATCATTTTATATACAGTTACTAATCTGACCAATTACCTGAAAGCTAATTACTCAGGCTTTACAGAATGAGATAGCTAACCCAATGTATTTTGATTTTAATTACTGGTATTTAATAAGGAGTACTGCCAAATACATCCATAACATTAATGTTTTACAACAGCATTACAGATATTTTGTTAGTGATTGAACCAGTCTATGATCATCTTTGTTTTATAGCCTCAGAGCCTAATCTAATTTTAGCTAGTGCAGAGCTGGACTATGGCAATTACAGTGAATTATTCATGTTAACAGTTTACCTCTTTTCTCTGTATGTACACTGAATTTTCATGTCCAGCATTGTAATTCTCTCAAGACAGCAGGATAACCCAGAAGGTTGAAAATGATGCGTTATTAAGAAAAAAAGTCACATCCTTCCCCAGGAATATAACTTGTGGCAAGTTTAGACAGGGACTTAGCCCAGACCAAGTGAGCCTTCAGCATTACAAGCTGCAAACCCCATCTGTGCTTCTGCCTAACAAATCTTTAAAAACCTGTAGTCTATCCCCACTTACAGTTACTCATTTTTATAGGGAATTAATAAAAGCCTAGTGCTACTACAGAAAACGGTTTCCTTTCTGTATCACTGTGCTAAATGATGTTCTATATAATTGACTATATTATATATTCTATATTATCACACTAAACATTCAGTGCAAATCTGTGCTGCCTATAAAAGCTAAAAAAGGTCAACAGAGGGGGATACATTCCCACAATCCATGCTAAAACATTTATTTCAGTCTCACGGTCTCCAAGCTTTCACAAGTGCTTTAAGAGGAGATTGGAAAGAATTTGCTGCCCACTCACGATGATGTCTCATAAAAGGTTCTTCAAAAACGGATCAAAGGCTGTAATTTCCATGCCATTTCTGTCCAATTTCCTTTTCTCTTATGTTTTCATTTTTGAAATGGCTATGATTGCAATCCACTTTTGCCCACACAGCACTGCAGGTCTAAATGAACCATTTATCACAAACTTTTTGTCTTTTGACTGCTCGTGATTTTATTTCCTTTGCATTTTTTTAATTTCATTTTTTGGTACTACTTATGCTGCATTGGAATTACCTTCATAATTACACCTGCAGTGATTTATGTTTTCCTTCACCCAGATGCATCATTGAGACTTCTGATCCAGCCCAACTGCACTTTAATATTGATTTAATTTTAACTCCTCCTCTCCCTCCTCCTCTGACACCAAAAAGAATTTCATATGGATCTTTCCACAGGAAGAACTATTCTTTTTCCCCTTCCTACAGTACACAGAGAATGCTAATATCTTGTATTGCTTTTGATGTATGTGATTGCCTTACTTTACATCTGAACCTCACATCCTTTTTTTAAAAAAAGAATCTTTCATTTATTAGAAAAAACTGAGATGATAAAGTTTAGCATATATTCAATTGGTTCTCATTATCTCACTAGACAGCATGTCATATTTTGAATAACAATTGTGTTGCTCTTCTTTAACATAAAATAGTACCAGTCACAAGCAGACAGGTTCTCCATCATTTATCTAAATGTGTTTGACTTGTCTCTGATTTACAAACCAAAAAATTTAAATATAAGCTCTTATGACTCAGTTTAACCAACAAATGATCTTTCAAAAGAGACTTTAAAACCCTCTCATAAAGTTGGAAAGAAATTTCAGAATTCCTAGTCATCTAGCCATTTATAAAAAAGGCCAAAGACACATATATTTTACTTTACTATTTACTGTTTTCCTCCAATTTTCCTCTCTGTTCCAAAAATTAACTTTTAATAATGTTATTTATTACAGCTTATCACTAAAAAATTAAATAATATTACAAGGATAAATTTTACTGCTATACTTTTCTTCAAATTTACCTTCTATAAAAACAATATAGTGTATTACAAAATGCAAAATAAATTTGTTTCAGATTTAATGGTCTTTGATGTGAGAAAAAATATACTATATATAAAATATAAATAAGAAAATATACTATATATAATCATTACAGAGATGATTAAATTATCAAATGAGACAGACAATAAAATAATGAATACAGCAATACTAAGATGTTCCTGCAAACTAGTGATACATGGCTGGAGTACCTGAACTTTTTGCTGCCACAGTGTTCACATCACCGAGCCTAGAACCTCACAATATTTAAGCTACATATGGATGCCTGAAAAGGCTAAATGAAATTGTGGCTGTAATTCTCATATTTGAAGGTAAAGGAATAATTAAGTAACTATATATAAAAACCATATAAAAACATACATATGCACTTATGTTCATAAATGTATGCTTATTTATTTATTTATTTTACACAGAATATATCTAATAAAAACTCAGAATATAAGTAAAAAATCTGTGTTTACTACTGAAGTGGTACACAAGGAGCAAAGGTTCCCCCTGAGCTTTCATGGATGGATCTGCTTTACTCTTGGCCAAACTGACGCAGCATAAAACTTGATGGCCCATTTGGTGAGGTGATGGAAATCACTGGATGCCTTGTTAAACTTTTATACAGACTCACCCACTTCACACACAGCTTATGACCGAAGTTATAAACAGACAAAAGTATATGACCAAAGTAAACTACAATCATACAGAAGTGAATGGGCAAGAACAGATATTAGATAAAATAAAATTTATTGGTGCTTTAATATAGACCTTTTCCATAAGCAAGGATTCTTCTTGTTTCATAACAGAAGGAACAAAGTGATGGAAATTATTTGAGCTACTTTGATTTGGAGGTAGAAGTAGGAGATATGCTTGATACAACAAACTAGGTGGAAGACTTTTCTAGGATATTCAGCCTGGAGGGAAGGAGGCTTATAGCAGGAGCTCATTGCTTCCCACAGCCATCTGAAAGGAGGCCATGGCCAAGGGCGGATCAGTAACAAGTGACAGGACAAGAGGAAATTGCCTCAAGTTGTGCCAGGAAGTTTATACTGGAAAGGAGGAAAATGTTTCTTTACTGAAAGGATGGCCAGGCATTGGAACAGGCTGCTCAGGGAACAGGAGGAATCACCATCCTTGAAAAGCTCAAAAAAGTGTGGGTGTGGCATTTGAAGACATGATTTATCAGTGAACATGGTGATGCCACATTAATGCTGGGATTTAGTCTTTTCCAACCTTAACAAATCCATAATTCAGCAACAATGAACAGGCAAACAAAATTATGAGAGAAATAAAAAACAAACTTTCAAATGAGAGAAACGTTCTATAGGGCTAAAAAGAAAGACCTTTTTTAGAATTCTGTGCAATACAGAAAGAAGTAAACAAGCACTTTTATTCAGTCTCAGTGCTTGCAAAATCAGCTTAACAGCCATGAAAGTAGATACTTAAAGGAAACAAACCCTTCACTGTTTCTTTACTTAATTTAACCAAGGGAGATTATGAGGATATAAATATTAGATGTTGTTTCTAGAGTTTACTTTTACATTTTTTATCTAAAAAGACTCAGGCCACATTCTATCATCAGAAATACCACTAAAACACATAAAGCGAAATATTACATTGATTTCAATAGAGCAAATCCAGATTTACACTTATGTAACTCAGAGAAAAATCTATCACAGTATATTACATATTGTTTGGTGGAGAATGAGAAATTCATCTATACATGAATGACTTTCTGTAACATTGCATTCTTTTCAAAGAGTAATTAAAATAAGCAATCAATGCAATAACACTTACTAGAGCAACATGAGAAGCTGCCCCTATTCACCTGAGGGAAAAAATCCGAAGTAAACAACAGTTAATTCAAGATGCTAATTTTGGACTCTTCTGGTATCATGGAGACTGGCATTTGTTCCACAGCAATTGTCAAAATGCCTATTACAGAAATGTGATTTTTTTTTTCTCTTAGATTATTATGACCCATATTGACATAGACATTTAAGAATTACTAAGATCTACTGAATCTAGATTTAAAAATGCCTGGTGAGCTTGAGACTTAATGTGTTTTCTCTCATTAGATTAATTTCAGTTTTCCCAGCTCTTACAATTCTTGTTCTTACCTTTTTGTAGACGAAGATAAAGCTAAGTCATGTTTTGCCCTCTTGACTTTCAAGATAAAAGGCCAAAATTATGGCCACAGTTTCAACAATGACAATTTTTTTTATTTCTGTCTAAGCCTATTAGTCACAAGGAGCTTATACTGGTAGAGATGTCTTCTTCATTAAGAAAAGAAAAATTATAATTAGTAAATAGTTACTGAATTACAGTAAGAAGAAAATGAAAAAGTAAAACAAAATATTATTATTTGTTTGCTAATTTTACCTAATACCAGCTCTTCTTTCCCTGCCAGGTGTGATGCCAACTTTTAAACAGGAAAAAATACTGAAAACACAGCATACAGGACAGTGTAATATGTGAGAAATATAACAAAACCCGGCCATACAGTTTAGCACACACAAAAGAATAGGCGCACACACAGCTGCTGTTCCTTACACAGGAAATAAAAAGCTCCCAGCAATATCACTTACTATAGAATTCATGAAGCAAACCTTGTTTAGGATGCCATGTATATGTGTAGGTACCGTAAAATATATTTCAGGTAACTTACTCAACAATGAAGGATCTCCTCAACTGATAAGTAAGTATATAAACAAGCTGTATGATCAGCTTTTTGTTTTGTGTGTTGTACCCAAATCTGCTGTCAGAGGCTGCATTTGCCTTAGGTGTACAATGGCATATGCTGATATGGACCAGTGGTTCTTGCAACTTTGCTGCATGTCATCTTTTATTGCCAAGGTCAAAGAAAAATTTTGTACTTCCTTTTATGTCTAATGTGACTACTATAAGTAAATATATTAAAATATGCTACATTGTATGCAGATGCAGACATTCTCAAATTTATTTGACAGAAAAAAATACTGGAAAAAAAGCCCTCAAGCAACAATTCATGAACATTTCAATAGAATTCTAATTCTCACAATAGTCTTGATTAGAAATGTGATGAGAATGAAACTAACCTCACAATGGGACTGCACATGAGCTGAATGATTAATAATGGGAGATTGTTACACAGTTATGTTCCTAGGTTTCTGTGGGATTTCTCACCCAAGTTTCACTAATGTTGCTGTGTTTGATTGATTGCAATTTTCTCCATTTCTATGCTTTGTTCCAGAAAGCAACATTTTGTTCCATTCATCTTAGCAAGTGGCACAATGTTCCTTGGCATATGGTATTAATACGAAGTCATGCTGCCTGTCTCTCTTGGTTGGTCACACCAAGGCTGATTTTCAGTAGCATTTAATATTCAATTACATTGGCAGTCACATCTGTATTTAAATTTGAAAGAGTCCTCTGAAAACAAATACAACTATGGGGAAAAAAAGCCGTATTTAGATAATTTACATTGAGATAATTCACATTTCACATCTTCCCTCAGCACATCACACCCTGCCCTCAACTTCTGTACAGAAGTAACAGAAAGGCCTTTGGTTCACTTTTCATTCCTTGGGGGTATCTTTAGCCACAAAGTGAGCTTAGATTCTGACCTCACCTCCCATATGGACCTTGTTTGAAGTTCTACCAAAATACTTCATAAAGTGACCTAGCACTGACAAACCTGCCCATCACTGCTGCTTGCTACTTGCTGAAAAATGATCCTGACAGTCTGAAGAGCTTTCCTGGGGTTTTAAAATAAGCACAGCAACCCAGGATTACTGCATACTGTTTGGAACAGATTTTCACCATTTCCACTGCTCATGTCTCACCCAAGACAGCTACTCAAGCACATCAAGGGCATTCCCCAACTACCCAAGAAACAATATGTTAATTCCCTATCTCCAGCTAAGCTAGGTCCTGGTGCACATCCAAATACAACTTAATGACACAGACTGGATAACATAATGAACTATGCTGGCAAGGTAATATATTATTACCACATAATATCTCACATATTAGACACACATAAGCAAAATTTTATTCATTGATGAATAAGCAAAACTGTGTTGGATTACAAAGCTATACTAGAGATTTACTACAGTATCAGTCCAGATCTGATTTTAGTCCACACATTTCTTATGCACGACTTTGTTTAAGTAATAAAACTTGGAGATTTTACCATTTTAATACCAAAAAGACACAAACCCCCCACATGACCAGTTTTATTACAGACTTGCAGCAAATTCATAATTCCACATTATTTATACTGGGGTAAAGCATCAGCCTATTTTTGGCTGGTTTATTCTCTTCTGAAGCTTGTCTCTATGTGTTATATTTAAGCTCACCTATATTTTAGCTTAACCTTTAGCCTTTACAGAGGTACAAATATGTACAAACACAAGAAACAGTCAACACAAGGTACTTTATAATGGAAAAAAGTCCACTATTTTCTTCAGGAAGCTACATATTCCTATGTGTAGGAATAAAAAAAAAGTAAGCTGTAGGACTAGCAAATCAGGCAAGACAAGGGTTGAAAAGTACAGTGCAATGTAAGGACTCAGTAGAGAACTTCTGGAAACTGAGCATGTTCCTTCAGTGATGAGGCATATGTTATCTTCATGCAAAGCACCCACCCTGCGGTCAAACCTAAAAAATGCACTAACTAGCAATCCCACAGCTGACACCAGAACAAGAAACAATTATTTTTCTCTAGTAAAAATTACAGCTGTGACTTCTTAATGATTTTATCATTTTTAAGACATCCAGCTACGAGTTCAAAAGAAATTAATTATTGCTAGAAGGAAATATGTTGACTCTACCGGGGTGCCTGTCTTGACCACTAGTGCTTAAGGGAGTAGTACTAAAGCTGTGGCTCTGTGGTTTAAGAAAATGGATGGAGGCAAATACTGCATTGAGAGAATATATATTTCATCAGGTAAGCTGAGGTAACAGAGAAAAAGGCATGGTTTTGGATATACAAGATCAAAAGGAGCAGGGGGAAGGGCTATAAGGAACTGACATGATTTAAGGACTTACTGGTACTGAAGAGAGTGTCATTCCTCCTTATTCCTTTCTCTGTTCCTGGCTGTGTCATTTCACAAACTTTTTCCAGTCTCCTCAATGTTCAGGGGCTCCTGCTATGAAACAATTCTACTCACTAGTACAATGCTAAACTATCCATCTCCTTCTGTTACCTTATCTTTTTCCTAGATTAGTAAAACGTATTGACTCACAGGAAGTCACAGAGTTTTGAGAACTGGTGAGCACACAGATAGGGAAACTAGACCCCTGACCTTGGTGGCAGGGAACTGTTAGGCTACAGATAGAAACAATGACAGACAAATAAACAGGCAAATATCATTAGGTATCAACTAACATTAATAATTTCTATATCTATTGGCAAACAATTGACAGAGGCAAGGATGGGGAGATATTCCTTTTTTGTTCTGGAAATGTTACATAATAATGCAAACAATGCCTTAGGATTTTGCATACTCTTGGTTCATGCCCTGTAAACACCCACACCCATTACACCATGGACACCTGTACAGAATTATGCTGAGCCCTTCTAGGTGTATGTAATTCTAGGCAATTCCACATCAATTTTTTGGAAAACTGATGAGTGGCTTGGACCACCCTGTCAGCCTACAAACATGAGATACACACTCAATGAAGTCTCTTTTCTCCCTTTTCATTCAGATAGGAAGGAGAGTGAAATGCTGTGAGAAGCCAGACACTAAGTGGAACAGAGCCATGCATTCCAGGGCTGTGCTGGCACTTGGGCTACAGTGAACTAAGATGTCACGACACTGCACTGGGACTTGCCATGGCGTGATGAAGTGCAAAAGGTAAGCATGGCCACTTCACATGAGAGAGCAGGCTGCTGGTTGCTCTCTGCCCCTCTGTTTGAAAGGAAAGCTGTGTGTTCTTTCTCATCCCTGTGATGTACACTACTTTCACACCAGAGCTGAAATTTTGTTTCAATCTACACAGGTGAATTACTTTCCTTATCACTCAAGTAAAACATCTACCACTGTGAATCAAAGATGTAACTCAGATCATAGTTTCCAGGGTTCAACCTTTTCTGTTCCTTTTTTTTGCCTCTACTGCTCTCTCCATTTTATTATTTTCAGTCAGCCTTTTCTTGCAAATGTTCACTTTTAATAATACTTAAAGTAAGTAGCTACTTACTACAGTAATTAGTTTTTAAAATTAATTAATACAATGAAGTCATACGATTAAGAACTTCTTAATTATTTGCACAGAACAGATATCACAAAAATTGGGGACTTCAATTGTTGTTCAAATGAACAAAGTAGTCTCTGTACCATGTATTTATAGACATATATTGTGGGGAGTCAGGAAGTCAGTCAGTATCTCCTACAGATGGAAGAAGTATAAAAGACTGGACATGAGGTCACTTGACCACATTTGCCCCACAACAATAATAGACACAACTGAACTCAGCCCTCCATAGCCTTGTGATTCAGAGAGCCCTCAGAGGAGAGCTTCTCTTAGAGTGCTGATCCAGGTTAGGTCTGTTGTTAACCAAACCTATTTGCTGCACATTAGATGTCTCAACCATTCCAGTAGCTTTGAATTATAGTCTATGGCAAAGATTCTAGTATTTTATCAGGAGCTATCACAAGACATTGAAAACATACTGTTTTCTTCCATAGTGTTTTATACATCTAAGATATCCATTTATATCCCCATAAATGCTTGGTCATAGGGTACATGGACAGAGCCTTTGTGAGCATCAGTGAAAAATGCCAAGAACCTGAAGAGAAAACGAAGGACCCCACAGCAGATCCTACAGCTCCATGTGTCCTGTAACAATTCAGCTAAGGCAAGTCATCATGGGTTTTGTACTTTGTGTGCCAGACCTGCAGCTGTGACTGGTGATGCTAACAGTAAACCACTACCCTTTTCTCTCTAAACTAACACCACCAGGAAATGGAATCAGGACAAAAACATCAGAGATACTGTTACTTTTCACTTTATCTGTCTCCTTCACAAAAGAAGCACCAACATGAGTTAAAGAACCTGGAGAAAGTCTTGCATACAGAGGCAATAAATATCAATTCTGTTTGCCACGCCTACCATCCTACTTTGGGCCACAGAGAATCTATTAGCTAATCAGAGATTAGGTTGGGTGAATGGGTGAAATTTTTTTACTATGTCACAGTTATTTTTATATTGTAAGCATTTTACTTCTTTTTTCTTTTTTTTTCTTATTTTTTAACCAGTTAGAGATCAGTGCCAGAAATGTGCAACTATACGTCTGTCTTCTGCAGAACCTGATATCAAGGAGGGAAGTCAGTAATGACTGTAAAAAAACTCAGAGTTTGCAGAACTGTTTCTTCTTAAGCATTATCTGTTTGTTTTCTCTTCTTTTTCAGGTTCTCCTTTCTTTCAGTGCTCCTCCTTCAGAAAGTTCTTGTTCAGTAAACAGAGCACACAAAGTAGACAAAGATGCCAGTGCTCTCACACATCTACATAAGCAATTTTTATAATTGATGCAGAAACTGCCCAAGCATAAGGTCCACCTGCTACAGCAGTATAAAGGAAACGAAAAGCAACCAGATGTGGACAAGTGTGAATTCTCCTCACATTCCTCATTCTCATATCTCTCCCACCTGTTGGTGTCAGCAGAACAGCCAGAGCAAGGCTCACAGCAGCTTGCACATATGTGATGGCATTATGGCCAGGTGGCATGAATTCATACAGTCCCCCTGACACTATGACTGCTTCAGCAGAGCCTCGAACTGCCACCAGAGCCAGAATGCTGTCATTACACTGGTGACGCGAGTAGAACAAAATCCTACTTGTTGCAGGTTTTTTACAAAAAAAAATTAACTCAGATAATAAAAAGTAAAATTCTGTTAATGATAATTAAGTGCACTCACCTGATGGATTTCCTTGCCTCAAGGCCAACACTAATCTGCACACTGCTCAAATACCATTTAATTAGTATGACACATTAATACTATCAGTCATGTAACTATGCTTTCTTACTTTAGGCCAAGAAAGTGAGTGGAAAAATAAAGTCCATATAAATTTGAAACATTCTTCAATATTTTATTACTTTAGCACATTTAGTCACCACAGCCTTTTCGAGACCTTGCTCACTTAACCACTTGAAGGATTCCTACAAAGACCTAAAATGGGACAAGGCAAAAGAAAATTCCTAAAAAACACTAGCTCATACCTTGTAATATATTCTGGTTCATTTAGAAGCTACTGCAATATAAACACATAGGCACAATCAAATATTACATTGCATACATCTATTTTTCTCACAGGGTAAATTAAACAAAATAAACATTACAGTGAAAGACTATTTTTTAAATGGAGGAGATATATATACTCTGTAGTTGGAGTCTCTCATTTAAAGAAAATGGTTGCAAATCTCTGTACCATGAACAATAAAATGTAATTTGTTCTTATGGCTGCTACGAGTTCTTTATTTTTCTGTGATTATGCATGTATTTTCAGAGACCTATGCATATACTTGCAATCGTACTATTTAAAATTCATTTGTAAAGAAAAAGTATATTTATAGGCCAAAAAGGAAAGACATTAAAGTATTTCATTTCAACTTAAAAAAGGTTATTCTGATAATCCAAAATATTTCTGCAAGAGAAGTAAAATGTGTTCAGTTTTGCTCTTCATAACACTTTCAACTTTATTTTTATATTGTGATCAGTACGAACTCATAGTAACTTTTAACAGTAACATTACTGGAAGTAATGCAAATAGTAATGACTGAAAATGTCATATTCTAAAGCCACAGGCTAATAACTGAGCAAAAGAGCTAATATCAAACAGGTCTTGCAAACTGACCAAGTATTCCCTACACAGTATGGGAAAGGTTTGATGGGTGGTCATCTGCAAAGCTGTAGAGATATTCAACCATAGTAAACTAAAGTAAACAGAACAAGCGTTGGACAAGGTGGCACCGATACTTGCAAAACCTTCTTCAGGAGTGAGAAGACCTTCTTAGATTTATACTTCTTATTTTTCTTATTCTTGGCTCTAAAAGTAAATTGCTGACATTAAAATCCTGTGTTTACTGTCAGTGCTAAAACAGCATGATTTTTTAGTATTATTCTTGTGATCAGGAGTCAGTTGGAAGGAAGCACCCTGTGGCCAGCAGGTGTCTACAGAGGCCTCTTCTAGCTCAACACCACCTGTTCGGAGACCCTCCTGTCAGCACCACTCAAAGTCATAGCTGCTTTGCTGACACCCCTAGGCACATTAGAAACCCAGAAGGGACGATTGTTATCATGCAGCCTGACCTGCAGTATTACAAAGGGCTTGCGAATTCCCAGAAGAAATTCTTGTTTGTAGCAGAGATACCATCTTAGAAAATCACGACTTTGACTTATAAACTACCTTTCTTAAAGAATTCACCATTGCTGTTGTTCAGGTGCCACCATGGTTCTTTATTGATGGCATGAGTCACCTACTTCCAATTGCTAATCTGTTAACATCCTTGTCTGCTAGGTTTTAAGCCTTCTGTTTTCAGGTTGTTTTCTACACATATACAATTATAGACTAATATCAAGTCTTCCTGTAATGATTTTGTTTTCTAAGCAAATTGAATAAAACTCATCGAGATAATATATCACCATACAGAATATTTTCTAACAAGTCTTGTGGCTCTTAAGGACATCAGGTTTCCAACATCCTTGCTGAATAGTGGGAAATAAGATTAGGCTTTGTATTCTCTAGCTGCACAGAGCTGAGAGATAAAATGATCTCCTTATTTTTATTCTATATTGCCCTGTTTATACCTTCTATGATTACGTTAACTCTTGTTGGCTACTGTTTTCTGGATGAAAAACTTCAGTTATATCCATTATTATTACCCATTAGGGCACCTAAATAGTTTTCCTGTGTAGCAACCCTCATTCTGTAACCTGACCCATCTTTCTTATATCTTAATAGCTGTGCTTATAAAACATATTGTTTGCCTCAGTAGAGTTCAATCCTTTATTATTCAAGTCCCACATCTGCATTTCCATTATTTTGCCTGAGACTGATGTCAGACTGACAGGCTTATAATTACCTAGGTTATCTCAGACATTTAAAAAAATGTTAGTATGACCTTTACTCCCACAAGCTTCTGGAACATCCCCAGTGCTTCAAGCTATAATGAAAATCAGTATTAAAAATCCAGTGAGTTCTTCTGCCAATCCTTTGAAAATATTTAGCTACTTTCTACCCCAATGTACTGACTTCAGATTTCCAGCATCAGTAGCCTTAGTGACTGCCGGAGTAGAAAGAATTTCGTAAACACAATACACTATGAGTATGGCAACCTGCTTATTCTCACACACAGAAGTATTAATGAACACTCCTGGCTTCAGCTCCCATTTAACTGCCACAGTCTCATTATTCAATCAATCAATCAATCAGTCAATCAAAGCCATCAATCCTATAAAGTTTGCTGCATCATTATTGCTTAGTATCCTTCACAATGGGGCCAAAGTAGATCAAACTTAGAAAACTCTAAACATGTATGTGAACATGTATCTGTAAGTGACGACATGCAAGTGACAGGAACTAGCCACAGAAAACCATAATTAAAGATACTTTTAAGAGAGAGGAAAGACTGTAATAAGAAGACTCATCATGACAAAAATCAGTATCCAAGAAGCTTTTCCTCAAAACTCTTAAGTTCAGGGAGTTCTGTGTTAGTTCTTTATGCTTGTAAAATATTACACTCTTCTTTCCCAAGAGCTAAACTCCTGCCTAATTATCTACAAGAGCAAAAAGTGCAAATTCTTTGAGATTCAACCTAGCAGAATGGCAGTAAATTTACTGCAAAGTGACAGCCAAGTAAGTGAATTTCATAGAAGGTTCAAAGTATCTCATGCTAGGCCTTTAACACTGAGAAATGCAAAGTAAAGGGGTTGCAGAAGCATAGAAGGCACTTCTAAACTCAACAAACTTCTGGTAATACGCAGCTGGAAAGAATTTCTTAGAAAAGATAACTCTTTACATAACAATCCATTCATCTTTCCTGTTTGTAAATTCAAAACACATGAACAGTCAGGATAAAGCTTTTGTATCAGAGGTAGATGTAGTACTATGGAATTAATTAGCTTTGCATGGAATTGGTGACATTCACAAGTGGTAGGGACATTTAATAGGCAGAACTTCAGACTAATACCACACCCACAATGCACAGCAAGAATGGCAAGGTTATCAACCATGTATTTAATTTTTTCTTATACAAATGCTAAATAATTTATAAAAAATAGTGGAAAAATAAACAATCATTCCACAGAAAAAAGTAGTTGAAACAAGGTGATTCTGTGGTGTGCAAAAATATTTTTCATGGAGCCCGAGATCCCTCAATTTTCACTGAAATTGTCAGCAAAAAGGATTCCTATCCTGGTTGCAACATGAGTTGCATTCAAGTACAAAGCTGTATCTTTAAGAACAGAGCATTATTCTCCTACATATATTTTCAAGCACACCACCTCACTATTTGCTGGAAATCAAACACAGAGTATGTGCAAATTCTACTCAGTCATATTTTCTAACCTTTTCCTTGATACTATTCCATCTGAAAACAAAAATATTTAAACTGCTTGAATTAACTATTTCTTTACTACTTGCAGTTCTGGCAATACCAAGACTTGATATTCCTTGCCTGTCTTTATATTTCTTCCCCTCAGTTATTATGTAGTGATGGACCACCAACAATAGCAAACTTGCAAATATAATCATCAGCAACAATATGAAAATTAAGATTGGGAGAAGTATTGCAGTTTCCAGTCTATTCATCTGATGATGTGCTCTTTTTGAACTTTACGCTGCTAACCTTTCAATCTCACAATGAGACTGACTGTCAATTGTGAATGATGAGGCAAACATATGGGAAAACATCTTTTTCTAGGTGCACCTGCATGCACCTGGCTTTGAATGACACATTGTTCCTTTGAAGGGATGTGCCACAGAAAGATGTCCCCAAACACTCCCGGAAGCTGCCACAACCAGCAGCATTTGAAACCAAACCAGGACAGATGGGGGGAGGATTTTACATTGACTAAGAATATTATATGAAAAAAGAAGTAAAAAAGTAAGTATTGTCATCAGAAGATTAACACTCAAAGAGGTGAAAGCCTGCTTCTTTCATATTTTAGCTAGATTTAATATTACATTAATTGATTGGCTTAAAATATTCAAAACTTGTTTTTCATTTAGCATAGGAAGAAATGGGAATTTATGAAAAACTAACTGTGTGTTACAAAGTCTTCAAAGCAGTTACGCCCTTACATTCTTTTGCAAGGTATTGTTTGAAAGAAACAAGTAGAGAAATCCCAAGTATTTTTTAAATTAAAGAATTTACAGCTTGAAATAGATTGAGTACATGCTGTGGTAGAAACATGGATGGGGGATCTGGCCCTTCAATTAGATTGAAAGTGCTGAATATATACAATGTTTTCTATCATCCAAAAAAATTAAAAGCATATTTTCATTTTCCACTAGTTTTACCTTTTACTAACAGCAACAAAAAGGTTTTATAACTACTTACAGATATATTTCCTTTGAATGACTACCCTAACTATTTATAGGTTACACTGAGACTTAAGTTTGCAACAGGAAATTCACTAATATTCAACATAGAAAACAAGCACCCTGAATCTGTTTCTTAATGCGGTGAAATTAGTTCTCATTCTGCATTAGACCAGCAGGCTAGATATTTTCTAGTCACAATGACTTTTTGATGGGGTTATTTTTATATGTAGGTTAAATCTTAAAACACATCTTCTGTAGTATTTGTTCTGTTTCATTGCTAGGTACTGGAAACATAAGCAAGCACATAAAAATAAAATTGTAAGCAGAGGAGGATCAGATATGCATAGGAAAATAAAATCTATTGCTGCATATACCACACAGAAGAGATCTATCTATATTCTGTACACCAAATGTCCTGATGAATTCAAGGGCACAATATGCAATATGTATGAATTTACGAAGAATATTTAATATTATCTGCAATACCATTCTTTAGAAGAAACTGCTTCCTGTGACAGCCTCATGACAGAGGACTGAACATAGGTCAGACTCCCTGTTTACCATCTCATATTTTAAAAAGCGTTCTCTAATCATTAATACCTTCAAATCCAAATACTGCTTAAAAGAGGGGTGTATTTCATCTAATGATCTGGAAAGAAAAATAATTGCTTGCTATTAGATGTTAGCTAGAGACAAGGCAAGCAACAGCAGTTACTGAAAGGTCTTCAACATTGGACAAGTCACCTAAAATGATGAATAAAAACAACAACAGGACATAGAAGAAAAAGGGAGATTTAATTACTGAATATTTTGGCTTGTCTGCTATCTTTGTAAATTCTCTCTCTTTTCAAGCGACAAAAATTCTTTGAATCAAAAATATTTAAATAACTTTTCTCACAAAGAAGACTTGCTTATCCATCACTTCAAAATTTCCACTCTAACAGAGAAGATAAAGTTTTCTGCAAAGATTCTGGATGTGCATGCCCTAGCTATTTATGTACACACACATCTACCCAGGGAAGAACATAAATGTATTTCATAAGTTCCAACGTGATAAATGGTAGATTTATAGGAACTGGTGCATTGCAAACTGGTTGAGTGCTCTGAACATAAAGTGAGAGACATCATCATTGGTGCTATAAATACTTTGCACGGTAAAATCATACTGTACTTTATGTGGCAATACAGAACAAATAACACAAAAACTGTCTCTGTTTCTGGCTCAACTTAAAATGTAATAACCTCTGAATGATCCCAACAGAAACTGAACTGAATAGGCACAGGCATTGCTTCCAGTTTTTACAGGACCCCAAATCCATTGCATCATCACAGCTGCAATAGAAGTAACAGCATTATCTGATTTCCTAATTAAATCATTTAGATCTCTTTCTTGAAAAGTGAAATGTTTAAGGCTCAGTTATGAGCCATATTCTTTCTTTCATCCATCAAACTCTACAAGATCCTTTGTACATTATGCCTTTAAAGAAAAGTAGGGATGCAAAGCCCCTGCGTGCCTGAGTTCATTGCGACCTGAGGAAAACTACTTTGGTGAAGACTCAAAAGGGAAGTGTCTGAAATAACATTCTAATGTCATAGTTAAGCATCTGAGGGTGGCAGTACCATGAAAAAGTTGGCTGGTAGGACAAACGTATACATAAGGGAGATGAAGACTTCCTGTGTATTGGGCTCATCTGCTCCTTCCATAAATGTGTGACTGCTCTGTACTCACCCTTCTTTCCTGGTTTTCAGGAATACTGATTTCCCAAAGCTCTCAGCAGGATCAGAGGGAACTTCGAGGCAGTTACCTTGGTAAAGCTCAACCTAGAATTTGAGCGACTAAAGGGCTCAGAACCCTACTTCAAAAGTGAGCATTTTTCAAAGAGCATGCCTAAATTTATCTGTTCCACTTTTTCTATTATTTGTTGAACAATAATAATACTGACTCACATTTACAAAGGACTTTGGGATCTCCAGATGTTATTCAATTACTCTCATGAAATCATTGTTAAAAACGAGATTCTCTATTATGCCCAATTTCTAATCAGCTGAAGAACACTAAGTTCAAAAGTTCACCTTGATACATAATCTGTTTAGGAAATTTAAAAGAAAAGGGGCAGGAGAAAAATGTCCAGAAAAAAATCCAGTGATAACTAAACAAAGGGAGAAGAGCAATTAAAATTAAAGAGATTGTAAAATGACTCCGAGACGGCATAAGGGAAAAAAAATCAAATTATAAGTATGATTGATTTCACAGAGTACAAGCAAAACTGCCTTAGTCTTTATTCCTACTATCATACATCATACACAATTCCTAATAGTTTTTTAAATTAGTTAATGAACTTCCCTTATCAAAATTCCACAAAGAAGAAAAGGTTGAGAAACTAAATTATTTGGGAACCCTGACTGCCCACAAAATACTTTGAAAGGTCAATTTAAGATATGTCATATTGTAGAAGATTTTTCTCTAATTATGATATTGATCTCATATAGATATGAAGCCATCCCCTCAGGCTCACAGCTTTGCAGTAACCAGTACAATCACTTCCCATGAAAAACAAGGATAAGGCCATGTTGCACAGACCATGGAGCCAGACTGCTTATACTGAAATCTGTACAGTAATGGTTTAAGGGTAATTTTAATGGTCTTTATTTAAAATTTCCACTGCAAAACACATTAAATTGATATTATCTAAAGAAATTCTTGGGCACCCATTTTTACAAAATTGATCACTGTGATCTAAGTGCTAATATTCATTAAACCTCCAATAAAATTTTCAATAATTTTTGCTTTTAAGACTTATTTTCTTAAAGTAACACCTCTGCTTGGTTTGGCAAAAGACCCAACAAGTTAATGTTTACACTAGACGGGGGTTTCATATGTCAGAATCAATCAACATAATGTTATACTTTTCAGATATTTTCTTTTTTTTTTTAAATAGCATACATCCATGTGGCAAAGGCATGTCTGACCCACTCACTGAACCATCTGCTTAACTGAAGATAAATATCTTCCTTTCCTCCTGATAAAAAACCCCAATATACACGGTTTATTGGGGAAAACCAGATAACTATAAAAAAATCAAATCCGTAACTATAAACATTAAGCAGTTTCGATTCACTACCAATGCACATACAGCTCCACCAAATTATTTCCTGTTTCCACTTCTGTGAACTACTTGTGCATTTCCCTTAAGCACTCTGCATTTCAGATACGGCTTATATTTCCAGGAGATATACACAGCAAGCTGCACGATAGGCTCATCTGCCCTAATTTAATTGACAGACACGATGTTCCTTCACAGTCAACAGCAAGAAACAGCTCCCTCAGAAGATGAGTCACCCTATCCTATAATAGAGGTTGAATTAAAGTAAGATTAATTGCCTATCCGCTGGCTGTAAAACCAGCTCAGATCTGCACTGTAAACTTACACAGCCGACTAATAGGTATCTACGACTGGACAAAATGAATCCCAGTCCTTATTCTCCAATCATTAAAATTAAGAGGAGGGAGTTCAATAATTTGAAAGAATATACTGTAAATGATCAGTTTACCCTGCCCCAGTAATTTTTTTTCCCAGTTTCAGCAACAGCATTAATCCATTTGACTGGCACTGCTGACTGCAATTTTCACCTTCACGCTTCACATGTTAAAATATGTCAAGCCAGCCCTGCTATCTGACCTCCTCCATGCTCCAGAAGTGTGGTGTGGCGCAAGAAAAGCTAATCTATGGAAACAAAATGGCTAAAAACACACTGCACAGCATTGCACAAGTGCATAAATGTTCTAGAAAGTGAAGCCGTTGGAGAAGGGCTAGAACATTCTTGTAACATATTGCACTGACGAAGTTTCAGATCTCTCAGAAATACTCAGCAGTAATTAATACCACCTGTAAAAGACCTTATTCATATTGGATTAGAATTTTTGAAGTGAGTTGACATTGCATCCAGGAAGGTAAATCAAGATTTGGCAGACAAAACATAGTTATCTGTTCTATTCATTTTGTGCTGCGTGTACTTTAAATCAGGAAAGTGAAAACTGCAGTAAAAGATGTAGGAATTTTGTTGAAGGAAGTGAAGCAAAAACTTTAGAATTTGACCTTCACATGTTAGATTGTAGCTTTCAAGCCTTTGCAATTATTTTTAATTGCTTACACTGTGCAATATTGTTTCAGTGCCGTTCAATAGGAGAGGAATTACAGTTCTTTTTTCAAAAAAAAGGGCAAAAAATTTTGTATATATAAACAGCCAATCTGACACTCTACTGCAAGTATCTGGCAGGAAAAAGAAGCTGCTTGTATCAGTACAAGCTTAAAAGTTCTTCAGCAAAACTGATGAAATTGCCAGTTCTTTTTATTTCATTTTTCTTAGGAAGCAGTAGTAGCTTAGCAGTGTGATATTATTGAATCTTACCAGGCTGTTTTACATTTGCACTGAAGAAAGAACAGATGAGAATACAAGGAGTTTAATTTGACGATACAAATACGGAATTAACTGGATTGACTGTATAATTTTTTAAACAAGTTGTTTAGAAAAAGTCAGAACAAGACTTAACCATCATGTTGATTCCAAGCTGCAGAACTTCACAGAAACTTTCTAATTATTCTTCGAGTCTTTTTGAATTTCTGAGATATAAGTTCAAGGAATTTGTCCAGTATTAGTTGCTGAGATCTCTTCCACTTTCATTAGGCTGTGACATTGGCAAAAACCTCACTTTTGGACCATTTCATCCTCATTCCCAACTTCCCATCTTTCTGGCAAAGGCAGTAATACTGTACATTCAATAAATACATTCCTTACTTTACTCCCAATGCCCCACCCACAGAATCCCCCACAACCTGTGTGCCAGGTCCCAAAGTGCCCTGGGGCAGGGACTGTGGTGGCCAGCAGACGCTGGCTGCCCTGGGACACTGTGGGGGCCAGGTCTCATGCTTCTTACCTTACTGCTGGTACCGTGAATCTTTCAGATTCACTTGTGACAAATTTATTATCCTGTCGTTATCAGGAGCAGTTACAATCCAAACTACGATTTTTAAGCCCTACCATGAGAGTAAACAAATATATTTCCCTTTTTGTTTGGAACAACACTTACATTTGAGAAAAGGAGGAAAGGACAACACTGCAGAAAGGAAGAAAATGGCTTCAACTTGTGATAAAATATCTCCTTTTTCACTCTTGCAATGGGGGAACTTTCCTACTTTCTTAGCCACAATTGCTTTGTTGTCTAGGTCTAATACACTGAAAAGTAAAACCTTTCCAGGAATGACCAGTGTGCTAACTAGCAAGCTGAGGGAAATTGCCTCCATATACACTAAGAACAGCGTAAAAAAACCCAAAACCCTTTATATGATAGGGTTATAACCTCTTGCAGGACACAGAAGTGTCAATCAGGACAGAAAGGTCTTTGACCATGTGACTATTGTACCAGTTCACTACAAGAGGATTGTGTACCTGACCTAATACAAAGTTAACAACAAGCTGAGGAAAAACCCTTTTCTTCATTGGCAATGAAGAAAATTAATGAAAAATCCATCTACTAACTTTGTACAGACCTATTTGTGCTCTAATGACACATTTGTATCACGAAGTGTTTGTGCTACAGAAGCCTCATTTCAGTTAAAATTAGGTAGTTTAAAGAAAGTGAGGGTACACATATTCACCATTGCTGGTTTTGCCAGGAGTCCTCTACTGTGGCAGTCAAACATTATCCCAAAAGGTGTCAAGTGATCTACCATGCAATGGCAAAAAGCAGTAGTTTTTAGCACCCAACAATTTCTAATCTAATATTACTGAAACTTATGGTGGCAGGAAATTCACAAATTTTTAGAATACACCTGGAACAGAAAGATCCAGTCCACTATGAAAAATGTTTCCCTTGAAATGGTTGTTAGCAATCTCATTCTTTTCAAAATGAAAAATGACTGTAATATGCACATGATATTAGGACCTACAACAAGTTTGTACAGATTTTCCATGAATGTCATATTTGGTTTTTGAATTACTGCAGAACAAAGGTGCAAAACTACTTTTCTACCCAGTACGGTTTTTTTTTCTTTTGGCATTGAAAGATAGCTAGGTAAAGATGATGAAGATGTTCATTCACATATCCCACTGCAGTTCATTCTTCTTACTTCTGTTGATGCTTTTGAAAAGTCTGAATAAATTCTTTCTTCTAATTTATATGCCCTCCCTATGCCTGCATACTGCCAGTTTAGATACGTCACCTGTAATAACAATGAAAAATTGCTGTGTGCCTCATGCTCTGTTTTCTTCATCTGCTTTAGAAGCTCGCTCCAGCTACCGCAAGGGAGTTCAGTTGTGAGTAGTAACAAATCTAATTTAACCTTACCAAGTCACAGTTTTTTCATCTTAATAGCTATTCTGCACAGCCCAGAAAACTCATTAATGGAAAGACTCTCAAGTCTAGTTCATGTCTTTTATGAGAATGAACTAGCTTACCAAAGAGAACATATTTTGTAAAAAGCTAGATAGCTTAAAGACATTCTCAACTACAATTGTCAGTACTCCACAATTATTGACACAAGCAGTACCTTTGTGCTGCTTCTTGTAGTATCCTGAAGACTCAAGTGTGCTTAGCAATGACATACAGAGAAATTTAAACCAAAGATAAGCAGTAATGTTAAGTTTGAAGGTCACCTCAGGTACTCGAATTGCTCAGGAGGCAGAAGCATATTCTTTTGCTTGTCATTCTGACAAGTGATAGCAGCTAGACTGACATTCAGAAAGCATGAGCAACTAACATGTCATCATTTAAATTTTAAGTTGACTAAGGAAGTAACATCTCCTGTTTCCTTCCATCCTGAGACAAATATAGTGCTTCACAAATGTGAACCTTAGGATAACTAACAGGAAAAGCTGGATAGTTAGGTCTAGCCTGTAAGGTCAAATTTGCTTGTGTATGGCAAAAAGCCAATTGAGTATCTGAAGCCCTTTAGTTGTAGAATTCTTCTGGGAAAGGGAAAGTAGAGCCAGATGGGAAAGAAGGATGTGATCACCATTAGAAACATGTTTTCTGGGGATGACTAAGGAGAATCAATGCTTTATGCTTTGGAAAGAAAGAAAGAAAGAAAGAAAGAAAGAAAGAAAGAAAGACAGAAAGAAAGACAGAAAGAAAGAAAGAAAGAAAGAAAGAAAGAAAGAAAGAAAGAAAGAAAGAAAGAAAGAAAGAAAGAAAGAAAAAGAAAGAAAGAAAGAAAGAAAGAAAGAAAGAAAGAAAGAAAGAAAGAAAGAAAGAAAGAAAGTCTTTCTCATCTTTGCTGAAGATGGACAGTAGAAATATGATCTCAATATGCTAAGGAATTAGACAGTTTATTTCACTATAATCTTCCTGATTCTTGCCCATTTCCAAAGCATATCCACTTCTGGATAGAAACAAGACTTTAAAAGCAAATCAATGCTGGACATACAATGACAGCTGATGCTACTGAAGCAGCACCAAGACAAGCAAGCTTGGCTAGAAGTGAGTTAGGACCACGGAAATACAGCAATATACATGAACACAAAAAACTATACCCTGCATTCTGAACTGTCAGGGGCTGCAATAGCCACAGAATTTTTTAATGGATGAAGACAAACAAGCCAAATCCTATTCTTACGAAGTCTTACAGTATATAAAATATTATTTTCAAGGAAGTCAAAAGGATTTAAATATACAACAGAAGTGTCAACAATTCATCTTTATTAATTTTGGATGCGAGTCAAGGAACTACAGAGTTGGTATTGATTGTACTGCATGAACCTGTTGAGTTCTAGAGCATAGCCTTCTGTTCTTAAAGTAGATATCAAAAGCAGACATAGTATTGAAGTGCCTACTTCACTAACTATGAAAGAAATTATGGGTAAATCATACATGTACACCATGTATTGAAAAATATCTGCTTTTAATAAAGTCCCCACCTGTGAACTCTCATGAAGTCTTACCCTGTTGCTTCTGTACACTGAGTTTTCATATGGAGTGAACTTCTGTTTTCTACTCAACCCAAATGGAACAATGATAGACATGAACTTTTAAAAGAATTTTAATCCTGTAAGTTTTTATTTTCATATCTTTTTGCATTCTGACCAAAGGAACAAAAAGTAACAAGAGAATGATAATTCTAACTTAGTTTTAGGATTTTAAATTAAATCTTGCTTTTTTCCGGTCAGAAATTTAGACTCTACCTAAAAAGTTTACAGCTCTAGCTTGTGACAGGAAAATTAAAGAGATCCTCATACCTGTAAAAGGTGAGGTATCATCTGTCAACCACAACTTCCAGTAGCGTAGCGTGGAAAAGCTTCCTAGTAAGAGCTTTACATCCCATCACCACACAGTAACAGAGGTCTGGCTATTTTCATCCCAGCACTGATAATAATTCATTAAGTCAACAACCAGTAAACAAAAAAAATTGGTTCAGGTGGTGAATCTTCCTTATAGAGATGTATAATCCTCCACAAGTAGAAATGGCTTACTCACTGTGATGAAAGTATCTGATTGCTATTCCAGGGGCAGAAGCACAACTATGGTGAATATAGATCATGGTCATATTTGCTTTGAGCAGCTGGCTTAACTATGAAAATACACAACATAAGATAGGAAACACTTTTACGGCAGAAACCTCTTTTGAGGATATGCTTTAACAGGAGCAGTTTGAGTGGCCTCCTTATTTCTGCTTAAACTGAGAATGACTAAATACTTGTTAAGAAAAACTACCCTGTGCTGTTATCACCATGTATTCAGAAGCTACAAATCCCAAATCATGAGACTGGCATACTGATTTATATATTTTTAAGCATAACAATGTGATCATTTTCTCAATATTAGGAATGATCTCCAAGACTAACATTTTTGTTTCCTTTTTTCCAAGAAAAAACTAGAAAATTACATTAAAGAGAGAAGTGATTATCATGTAAGGAATTTAATTCCATAAGGTGAGGGTTTAAAAACCTTCTCACCCTAAATATTGAGAAGTTTCTAACAATCCAGAGATCCTTGATTTCTGCAAACAATGACCATTTAAAGTTGCTCTGCATTTGATAAGAAATAGTATCTTCTCTCTTTACCTGTGATTAGGAAGCAGTTTTATCTTGGTTTCCTCTGTTAGCAGAAGCCCTAATTGCAAAAGTAACACTAATTCAATACAGTATCTGGAGAAATGGGTTCAGTTTCTTTTGTATGCTTAGCTTAGTAAAGCAAAAAACCTCCAAATGCTACAGACAGAGGAAACTTCTTTAAAGGACCAAACCATATACTTCAGTAAAGAAACAAAGAAAATCCCCACAAATTTAACCCTAAATTTGTAATTTTTTACTTGGTCTATATGAAAATGCTTTCTTATGGTAAGCTTCCCAAACATTAGCCTGTCAACAGAGAAGTATCATATTCTTTCATATCATTTCTTTCTGTTCAAAATCAATGTTGAACACACTGCAGGTTCAATTCTGTATATAGCCATGGACCAACCCTTCCTTGTACACCCAGCCTTGCCATTCTGACTTGGACATAGTACCGACACTTTTCACCATGAAGGGCTGTCTGATTAAGTGCAAATGTTAGAAGTATGCCCTGCAGCTGAATCTATCTTTCCCACAGTTCCAGGATATATGCACTTCTCCATGATTTTGTGGTCAGTACTAAATACTTTCCATCAGAAGATTTGATTTCAATCTATCTCTGGTGTCTTTATACTACATTGCACCCAGCACTACATACTATGTGTGCAGATCCTGACTATGGCTTTTCAGGGGTACAGCAAGTCAAGCAGTAGAAGTAAAATTCAAATGTATTACATTTCTTGTGGAGAGGCCAAAAAATGTGGTCCACAGTGTGCATCTTAAATCTATCACTGCATGGCAAGAATATTCATAAAGGAGAGGTTTCTCATTCTCAGAAAAATCCATGAGATGACTCTCGTATTTCATTTTCAGTACCAGAAATAATTTAGGCAGTGTATTTCTGTTATGAATGTAAAGCTATTTCCTTATTTGCCTAACAGTTGAGAAACTTAACAAAATCTAGTGAAAAACACAACCTAGAAAAGCTTAAAAAGAACCATCAGAAAAAGAAAGGTGTAAAAAGGAAAACACTTTCAAAAACTATCAGAGTAATATATGCTGAAGAATTTTATATCACAGCTCTGTCTCAAGTTATACTGGTGCCTACTTTGCTTTTAAAAATGCATTCAATATGCAAGGCTGCAGGCGTGTGTGTTCAGTTTTAATTGAAGGAAATTCCATTAATTACTTATTAATCCAGTGCAGTGATTTTTCATATGCTTCGTTCATACAGAATAAAATCTGTGCCTTTAAAATTTTAATAGATGGAAGCTAGAATGAGGAGATTGGTAGATATAAACAGATTCTTTCACACTCATATCAGCAGTTCAAATCCACATTATCTTTCTGGGGACCAAGAGAAACCATCTGTTTAGAAGCCTACATGAAATGAGTTGATGATCTTAAATATAACCCCCAACAGGCACATGTTCATCACCTACTTGATTGACATACATGCTGATAGATAGCAGAGAACAAAAAAATGAACTATATTCACATCAAGAGCTGAAGCCGCAGTGCAAAAATGAAGTATATTGCTACAACAACCAGCTGTTTATAGTGAAATTGTTCTAGGGATAACAGATAACTTCAGTTGTCATCAGTTGTGGTTACGTACTCAATTACATAACAGAACTGGAATAAGGGACAGTCTGTTATTTCAAGTGTCTGTGTACCGTGTTTCACAAATGTTTTCCAATCCATGTAACCAAAAATGTTTCTCTGGTTCAGAACAGTCAACTTCAAACTTTTATTACAGTGGCTGAAAGCTGGTTGAAATTTGACACAGGGTTTAAGTCAACATAGGCTGACCTAAATGCAAAGCATTTGCTTTTCACAATGTATTTCTTGTAGTCCCAGTTTTTTGTCTCCCCATTTACATTCTTCCCAATTCTATTTCCCTTCTTTATATGGTAATTTACTCTCTGAACAAACCAGATTTTACTGCTACCACAAAGGTAATTTAAAGTTCGTGCTTATGTTTAATTTTTATTAAACCAGGCAGAGAAAATGACATTATGCAAATAGTTCTGAAACTAATACAGAAGCCAGAGAAAAATGGCTCGCCTGGAAAAAAAAAAAAATGGAATCCACTGGAATCCACACATAGTCTTCCTTTTTTTTGCATTCTAACAGACTGTGCTGTGTAGTGCTTATGCACTCAAAAATGGCTTGCTACCTCCACCCCCCTTTAATGAGAAGTCACGCTGTCACAGAGAATACTTTATAAATTTTTCCACTTCATGCATCTTCTCACCAAGAAAAGAAACTGTCTTCAGCATCAAAGAGGCATTGGAACGGTGACAAAGTCTAAGACATTCCACCTCACACCTTCACCTCTAGGTTGCCATAATCTGAAAATATGTCCATGAAGTCTCTAGGCAATTTTTCACCTGGACAGTTCAAACAAATAATTGATAAAGGCAATGGCAGCCTGTGGCTTTCTTGTACTTGCTCCTTTTTTAATACAAAAGGGAAGATTTCAGTAATCATACGTAACTCTCCTGCGCTGCAGGAGTCCGGGAGAAGAAGCTAACTAAGTTTTGATTGATTACCTGGGTTCCAAAGTAACGTTAAAATAATGAGGACAGATTGGAAAAAAAAGCACCCAAATTCTGCTACATGTTATTTATTTGTGCTTAGATCACAACATTACAAATCCACACTATCAGTATAGTGTGGGTTGCCAAAATTACCAGCAAGCCAGGCTTGATCATAATGATGTCTCATTTTTCAGCCCATGACTTTACGGTGTTGCAGCAACGTGGCAGAACTGAAGTCATCCTCCCTTTCATGATACTACCTGTGACCTGGGAACCGTCATGGAGGGCTCAGTTCACTGTCTGCCTACACCCTCCTGGAAGACTTAATACAGCACTTGTCTGGAACATGTACTTCACCATGAAATTATTTCAGAGAGGGATGGCATTTTTTGTTTCAAGTTTCTATAGTGTTTGAACAAGTTGACACTTGACCCTTCATGAGTGCCTTGCTTCCTATACAATAGGAATCAAATTTCATTATGCACTAGCTGAGATAAAATTCAGCCCAACTACTGCATTTCTGATAAAAGCAGAATGCTGGTTTTACAGCAGGCTCAGAACAAAAAGGAAGTACAGCATCATAATAAGAAATCTAATTCACTTTAAATTTCAGTAAAGAAAAAAGATGACAGAGAAATACTTTTCATTCAGGAGAAAACTCGAATATTCATAGCTAAGAAAGAAAAGAATTCCGTATTCCTGTGACCTTGGTGCAATAAATGTGAGGCCTCCAATTCAAAGCCTTGGTTGGAGCTCCAAAATGCAAATATTGTCCACTCAAAGGTGACCTATCTTAGTTTTCAATGCTTATTGAAGAAAACTGCCAGCAGTGACTTCTGTCTACATTCACTCTGCCCATGACCTTTCTTGCTTTGCTTAAAATGAAGGCAAGATGTTTACTTCCTTCTTCTGATCATTCCTTAAAGTATCATCATTATCTTATTGGCAGACGTGATTTAAAAATGCATTTTTTGCCCTGCCATCAACTGAGTAAGACCAAGAATAAGATGAAGTCCACCTTTATCCTCTGAGCAAGGCAGTCCCAGAACAGGAGATGAGTCACAGCAAAAGCACTCTCCTTGCCTGCTAACAAACACAGTACCCTGCATGGAGGCTCTTTTCATCTCTCAGGGTCTTTGTGATTACTTGACCATATCTACACTAGGAATACTTCCCTGGAACAAGTGTTTTCTCTGCCAGTGACTCCTGATTGGCCTTGACAGGCAATCAAAGTCTCCCACCAGGTGATCTGTTACTTAGTTATCAACACACCAAAGTGCCAACTTCAAAAACTAGCTTGATGCATGTGACTTCAACCTTTTAGTGGTGGGGGTTCTAAGTAAATAAAGGAGCATCGCATTTAATGGGAGCTGGGTATCGCACTCACCTGTTGCTCACTTCAAAACGAAAGCACAAGGACAGAGGAAGATCCCCACTCCAAATGGATTTTACAATGTGAAAGATACACACAGAGCCCTCTCAACATCAGTTACAGGAAGGCTGTCACAGTATTGTGCGTTTCAGCAATTTATTAGAATGTACCTTTTCCACCACAGGTAGTATTTTGTTCAAATCTAACAGCGGAAACTCATAAACAGTCCAACTTTTGCCCTTGAATAATCAGCAACAGAAAAGCAGCTTTATGTGGCTCTGACAAACTCAGTTCTCTTCTGAATTCTAGTTTTGGTATTGCACAATTTCACCTGAGCTTCCTGAAAAAATACAGGGCAGACCAACTCTTGGACTTGAACTAATATAATTTTCTTTTAACTACCACAAGTTGCAGCCTTAGACCTTTCCCTAACTCTTACTGTGAAGCAGAATATAATTTACAAAAGTAGAAAAGTTGGATGTCATCACATGCTTCAAATGGCCAAGGATTCTTTCAGATGTAATTTTTTGCCAACTTTGCTTCTCCTTCATATTAAATGTTAGATTCTTTTCTTCCATCAGAAATGTTTCAAACTCCTTTAGTCACTATATTACTGTTTAATTAGAGTTTATTTTAAAGTGGTATTTTACGGTAAGCAATACCATCAGAAAATCTAAGTACTAAAAAAACTTAAAGCGTTTTCCTTTAGTTCAATTCAATTAGTGTCTCACTCTTTAATATGCACCCTCCAAATCCTTTATTAGCATCTACCTAGTGTTTCTATAATAACTTTATGGCCAGATCCATTAGTATTTGATTTTTAAGTCTGGAAACCAAAAATTATTTTAAATTTGAACGGGATGCCTGAGCAATATGGCTATAAATATATGTATTGAAATAATAAATCAGTTCATCAAAACCAGGCTTAACCTAAGCAAAGTTGCTAAATTAAAGATTTGCATAAGATGCTGCAATTTAGTGTTTATACATGTTTCAGGATTTAAATATCTTTGAATGATTCATTGATAGAGGATTTTATGAGTCAACTTGCTCTTAGTCTCTTTACAAATCCACCTACTGTCCATACAGTAAAATTTCAATATTCCGTGGGGCTATTTTCTCTTCAGGCTGTTTTCTTCCCCCAAGAAACTTCTAAGTCTAATCCTCACACAAGAAGTATAAGGTACAGTAAGATTTCCAAATTAAAAAGACTTAGTTCTATCAAATCTGACTGCCTTTAACCCTTTCTCTCGCCATCTCTTCTTATGGTTGTTCATCCTGGTTCCCCATTTTAGTCCATGACTGGATGCAGCATTGATTATGAGACAGGGAACAAACTAGATTTACATCCAGAAATAAACATTCTTGATCCACTTAGCCCAGAACAACTTCCTGTAACAGAGGTATTTCCTCAGCACTTGCAGACACCCAACACAATTCCCAAACCCATGAAGAGGATTAGGAGCTCAAAAATGTGAGTGTTTGAATCATCTGTCAATCACTAGAGAAAATAAATGAAACTATTTGAAAGGAGAGCGCTGGCCAGTTTGTCTTGTCTAAGAACATATCTGAGTCGTGGCCAAACAACAAACCCCAAACAAGTGAAGGCCTTATAAGCCAGCTAAGCTTACTGGTAAGTAATCTTTTTGTTTTTAAGATTTATGGATTTTAATAAGATTTGCAGACTAAATACATGCACACGCAGATCTTTAACACTAATCAATATTCAGTCCCCTGAGGCACCCTTTACAGGGATAAAAATTCTTAAGGAATGTGAAGGTGTCCCAATGAAAATGTGAGATGTTTCTGAAGTCCTGTAAATCCTTCACCTGTCCACATTCACAGACCCTGAGGCAATGCAACTGCAGGAAACTCAGTGGCCTTTTCAGCATCCAAGTCAGTCCCAAATGGAAAGAGTAAACAAGGTATTCTAACTACTCCCTGAATGTACTTACTGACTGATTTTTAAACTCCTCCCACACTCATTCCTGTATTTCAATAGCAGCAAATACTACATATTAGCCTATTTCAGGCGTTACACTGTATTTTTACCTTTTATTTGAGAACAACACATAAAAGGGAAATATAAACTTTGTCAGTCCATGTACAAATACAAAACTTTGCAATACTCAGATACGATGGAGATGAATTATGGATTTTAAAATTCCAAAAATACCAAAATTAATTCAGTGGTGATATAAAATAATGATCTTTGCCCAATTTTTTTTGGTCTGAGTTATTACAGAAGGCATAAAATTTAATCATAAAAGTTAATTTCTCTTTAATAAATGTTTCTACATTCATGGTGTATTTCTGTAAGGTATTTCATAAAGGGTATTCTAGAATCACAGCAAACTTGAGGAATGAAATTAAATTAGAAAAAACCTATTCATTCCAAACTTTTGTTCAGACACAAAAAATTATTTACTACATTAATTATAACATCATTTTTTTTTTTTAATGTAGTATTGGGTGAATGATTACTTAAGATTTCCATGGACTTACAAGGGGAAGACTACAAGTATTTTTCAGATTTGAAGATCACACACTTAAGCTTTTTTCCCTAGAGAAGGAAAAAGATCTTTACCTCCATATATTTTTTAAAATCTCAAAATAGAACATTTGCAATGATGTTAAGGGTTTTTGGCAAATTTTCAATTTTCAGCTAATGCATAAGGATTTGGATGGGAGGCAATATTTGAATGAGGTTGTAGAAAATTTTCCATTATATGTCATCTAAGGTGAACTGTTTTCATGAAATTAAAGAAAAAATGTTTATAATGTTAAAGCAAGCAATTTTCAATACTCTGGTCATATCTGACAGCCTGAAATAAATGGCTTTTACTGAAGACTGTGTTTCGTGCTGGACTGAATACTTACCCTGATTTATTTTTATTGCTGTCTGGATATCAAACAAGTGCTAAGTATAAGCAGACCACTGCTAAATACTGCACTTACACTGACAGTGGCTTCTGGTTTGTGCTTCATTGCAGTTACTTCCACATTTATTCAGGGAAGCTTGAAAGGACAAAAAAATCAATACTAATATAGTGGACCAATTCAAATTTGTTCTCCAGAATATCTGGTTTAGTGTGCTGCTCACACACTCTGAAATCAGAAGAGGAAAGTCGTCAGTTCTGAGACCATGAAAAGTCTTGTTTTTCTTAAATCAGATGCATCTAAGGAAAATGTATATTAGCTTAGGAAAGAACAGAAGAACTTAACAGAATTACAAAATCTTTAAGAAGCCACCAGTGACAAGCTGGAGTTCTCCACCTGGATGATAACCAATGTGCTACATCCACAACCTTCTCATCGAGGACTCTTACCACCACTTAGCCGATGTAAAATAATTGTTATTTATCACAGAACAATGTTCAGTGTGCACTGACAGTCAAGCTCCTCTAAACCCTCAGAAGTAAGATTTGACACATCACTACATTTTCTGAGTATTTCGGCAAGAATGCCTGACCCTGAGGTGATCAGAAAACGAAGCAAATGGAACCACCTCTTGGGAGAGAAACAACAATAATGGTTTGATGAAAGGGGAAATGGAGTAGAGAGAAAAATTTAAGACTAAGAACATAATGCCATACTTTCTTGAAAATACATTTTCATAGGAATTATGGACACAGTGGCAGCTTACAAGAATTTTGTCAATTCTCCTGCATAAGTGGACACTTACAAAAGCAGAAAAGTCCAGCAGAAAAATATTTGCTATTTTTAAAGCCCAAATAAAATAAGTACATTTTTGAAGCTTGAATTTAATGTGAATCAGTAAATTACAGAACATAGAAAGCTTAAATTATGAAAATAAAACATGGATCTGCTGGAAAAGGAAGAGTAACTTTGTTTAACAGGATGTATGTAGAGAGGATGATTTTCTGTTAAAATGAGAGTTGAAAATAGCCATCTTCCTTAGAACAAAGATCACTTGGAAATCCTGGTATGTTCTGGAAGGGATAATGCACTGCCTCTTCCTTAGACAAACACTGCATATACAACTTGAGCAGAGGCAGGGTTTTTCTTTACTCCCTTTGAATGATATTGAACCACAGTAAGCCCAAACTAGAGAATAATTATTTCTATTTCAACACTTACAAGGATACAAAATGTTTTCAAGAGAACACTAAGTTCACATCTGAAGTACTTTTAACTAACACTAGAACTAATGTTCCAATATTGTTTTAACTGGAAGAGATTGAAGGTTTCTTCTCTTGCTTCTGATCCAGTTGGTTTATTTGGTACATTGGACAACAGCTCATGAATAGTTTCTTTGCCATGTGCTTTTTCCCCTCTCTCTCTCCTACTCTTCCCTCCTCTCCCCCTCTTTCACACATCCAGGGTAGATAAGGAACACTGAAACAATGAATTATTTTGACTAAATTAAGACTACTCAAGTAGCAATGGTGTTCTTGAAACTACTTGAAAATAGAAATCATCAAATTGGCAACATCTTACATAGTAATGGTGCACTTATGGTTACCAAGTTGTAATTCAGTTGAGCTAATAGGTGACAAGGTGATTAAATCTAAACAGTCGACAAGATGTCCTCACTAAACTTAATTTCTAGCTTGTAAAAAAACTGATTACAATATATCCTTCCCTGGAATTTGATTTGGGAAGAATTAACACAAAATAGGTCTAGGTTATTATCTGATATAAAAGTTAATGCAGAGGTTTTTCTTAGCAAGTTAACAACATAATGCAGGGGATTTAATAAAACCATAATTTCATAAGCCAGGGCTAAAAAACTCCCCTGTTTACTGCTAACAGCAAGCAGGAGGTATGGCGAACAAAATCTTACTGAAAAGTCTAGGGCAAAATAGCAGTGAGGCTTTGACCGTTTTGTCCTTCTCTGTAGGGAGTTACCCCCACAAGACCAGAGAGAGGGATCGTTTTCATCCCCAAGTTGTCACACAGTCATTACTGGGATAGTCCCTGCAGGCAACAATCAATGGAACACAAACGTTTCAATATGGATTGGCAGGTGTTTTTCCTCTCCATCCAAAGTGAACAGAAAAATAAAACCAGCATGCAGAAAAGATGCCACTGCTTTTTAGTCCAGGCTAGCTGAAATTCAGCTACAATAGAAATACATGGTGATTCTGTCTCACCTCTACCAGATGTCTGGTCTCAATGCTGACATCTATTCTTTACATCATTCACTGGAATAGGAGACTTGTGCAAAAAGTAAAATATGAGAAGCAAACGTCTATTTCATTTTAAATTTGCACATCTAAGGCATCTAAGTTACTAAGCCTCTGAAATATAGGGTTTTTTGTAATTCCAAAAGGAATATTCAAAAGAAGAATTCTGACAAGGAAGGAAAGCAATAAAAATATAAAAAAATGCTGTTAAAGCATCAACTTATTCAAAAATAATGCTGTTTAGCTACACTGTGGCATTTCCCCATGAATTCTGTGTACAACATGTTACATAACTGAGCTGGATTTGCATTGAGGGCAGGAATAGCAAATGCTGTTTATATTTCCTCCTAATTGTAGCTAAGAGAAAGACTTCAGTGCTTCACCAAAAAACCCCAAAAAACCCACAAAAACCAAACAAAACAAAAAACTTACAGGTCTGAAAGCTTTCATCCAAGAAATAATTGAGAAAAAATAAATTCCACACTTGTATCATCTAGCAGCTGCTAAATCACTAGTTTTAGGCCTTTTTTACTACTTCAGAAAACATATTTGTGACTGCTGTGTATCATAGTTAGATGCATTGAGACATTTAATTCAAGAATATTATTTTGGGAATGATTTCTTCAAAGTGGCTTATTAATATAAAATGAGAAAATTAAGTAGGGTAGGTGGAGGAATATTTTACAAATTCATGCAAATCACCACGATGGATTATAAACACATGCATGTATGTGTGTGTATAAATACAAAATATAAAAATTATTTAACTGAGAGTCTGCTGCATGCAGCAAGTTATGGCCTTGGGAAAGAACCACGTCAAATGCCATTTGATGATGCTCAGCCAGGCACATATAAAGGCACATTGCACCAATAATATTTGACAACACTGGCTGTGCTTTTTCTGCTTCAGTGGCTAGCTTGTTCAAATTCTGGGCAAAGCAACACACAAATAGTTTATAAGCAGCTACACTGTCAGCATCATCCTTTCAAAGCAGTGACTACACTTGTTTCCTAATAAACATACTTCACATTTCAGGTTTGAAATGATGAAAAATCAACAAGGGGGAAAAGAGAAATTTATTAGCTCCAGGTCACCACAAAGATGTTATTTGAAAACAAAATTACCAGCAGCTAGCTTGACATTCAACTTTAATGTCCAGTAAACACTTAATTTTATTTGATGGTGCTTCCAATGCATTTATTTGTTGCTGCAGCAACTACTGAGCACAGTTCCTGCTCCTGGACAGCAGGTTGAATTAAAATGTCTTACATTGGACAATCAAAAGTAGATAGATCTCAAAGCACTGAGTTTGGTAGCTGTATTTTTCTAACTATTGGTAGGAATGAATATGCATAATGGGAATGATGTATGTGGAAGTCAAGAAGGACCAGGCTTCTTCCACAGCTTCAATAGCAACAAATCTATCCAACTAACAGATCTATCCAACTTAACCATGATTAGAAGCAGTCCAAAAGAATAACCTTTAGATTTTTGCTGACCACACTGACTGATGAACCAGACCAAAGGCTCACAGTACTTGTGAAGACAGACCTTTCCTAAATTTTATCCATCTACAGTGTTGCACAGACTGACTAGAGGTTTCCTCCACAATTACTGAAGTTCATGGCAGGATAAGATTATTTCCTTTGTGCAGCTTCCTCTATTGGAATGGCATCAAAGGCTATATGGGAGAAGTCAGTAGCATGAGTGAGAGAAGGAGAGGGATGAGGCCACAAAGCGTGCCCAAAAACTGAAATTGTGTACTATTTGTAGGGGAAGAAGGAAAAGACATCTGACCTGTGTTCAAGTGATTTTGCTCTCTATCTTGTCTGAAATTATCCTGTCTCTACCTTAAAATTGTATCCTGACTGACAGCCCAGCCTCATTCTGTCTGCTGGCTGGGGACCGTCCATACTTTGAGACACTCATTACGAGGATGCTCTCACACAGTTCTCCCTGCCAGCTTCACTGTCACATATGGCACACAGGATGTAGGGTTTAAAAGAAAATAGGAGGTGAAAATGAAAGTGCTGCACTGATTAACTATTTGGATTTTTTGGAGCTGTTCATTCTCCTTAGTTTCAGAGCCCATAATCAATGATAACCTAACATCACCACAACAAATTGCTAAAGTGAAGTTGCAGGTTTTCATTTGTGACAATTCTTTTGACAAGTCGAACAGCTCACAACATTTAATTTTTTTTCCCCCAGGAATTCAAGTACAAAGGAGAGCAGGAGTGGCCAATAAATAGAGCAAAATGTTGTCAGCTTTGTTCAAACTCTGATATTGAGTCTCTTAACTTCTAACCTCATACTGTTCTCTAATACACGGATAAGCAATTCTTCCACTTCCCACCATCCTACATCCAGCCTTTGCATTGCTAGGACTTAAGTCAGTACATTGTAAAATAATTTTGCTAAATGAATCCCAGGCTCATTTCTGTTTACATTTACTCACATAACTCCTTTGACATTATACTGGCCAACTCTTCAATACAATTACCACTGTAGGATAACATATTGCGATTAACCTTCTAACCAATACTGTGGGTTTATGTTTAAAAATGGGCAAAGGAAAATATCTTGGTACTGACTGCCACAGATTCATCATTTGCAAGTTTTATACAAACTGGCACCAAAATAGGATTTTCTTAAGACATCAAATAATGAACATTTTATATAACTTGTATCCTCAAATAAGGAAAGGAAAAAGAACTCACAGACATGGACCCAAACACTTTCACTTCAATAGAACACATATTCTTAATCAAAACATGAGGTGGGGTGGGAGAAAAGAAGCAAAGAGAAAGTCTTCTACAATGCTATTCTACAAAATAGTGAATTTTCAACAGGAGATTTAGAGAACAAAGAGGTAAAACTAGCTTTTTTCTTAGAGAAAGATGTTAGACCTGGTATCTAACCTTAAAAAAAACCACTTTTTCTAACTTCAGTCTTATTTAAATACCCATTAGGCAATGTATTAAATTACTCTTCACTTGTTCTCTTCATTGCCTTCAATACTCCCATGACACTCAGTGAATGGTACTGTCTCTTGAGCTGAATGTGAAGTCCAGCTGGACTGGAAATGTTAAATATTAGCTTGGTCGGTACTTTCTTTTTCCAGTTCTGGACTGAATCATATTGGCAGAGTTCTGTGAGAAAGTCTGCATATCACCCAAGTAAAGTGTTCCAACTCCAACTAGTACCACTAAGCTATAATTTTCAGCTCATTAAATTCACTCCTCTCTTTTACAATTAAAAAATTATAAGTGTAAAAATAGGAACATGAGTCGATCATCTATCAGTATATTAAATGCATTTTTGCATTAATTTGCAATTCTATGTTTGACCTTGATATTTCAAGGTTCTGACAATCAAAAAAGCAAAACAGTTTGCTGTAAACACATACTAAGGAGATTTCTTGAGAAAGGAAGATGGCACAATATTAAGTGAGTTTATTAAAAAAGGCTTAAGTTCTTCAATAGAAGTAAACTGTGACTTATTGACAGTTTAAAAAATACTTCATTATCTTTTCATGGCAGTCATTTAAACCTCAACACAATGCTCTATTAGATCCCATAATTGAATTTTTTTCTTGCTTTATCCTCCAACTGAATAAGTATGATCTATACACCAATTTTAAGAAGTAAGTTCAGCAGTTTATTGTAAAAGATATTTATCTTCAATCAACAGTTTATGAATTTTGTCATACGGAGCAAGATACAAGAAACTACTTTAAACACTATAGGCAAAAACCTCAGACTTATTCTTATGAGCTGTCAATAGTTCTGATTATTTTCTGAGTCTGTTTACTATGCCAAAACTGTTGGCCGTTGAAATTCACACACTAGCTATCTTCTTCAAATTCTTTAAAAATATAATACTAGAGAAAAAAGACATTTTGAGAAAAAAAGAAATTTCATGGATCTTTCAAGAAGTTTTATGTCCCCACCTGTTTCCAGTCTGGCAAAAGGTTCAGTCTGGCACCTGAAATGTGTTGATTTCTGTCAAGTGTCTAAATCCATCTAATCAACAAGCCTTAAGAAAAGAAGTCCTTGGTTCATCTACTTGCAGTAGAGACAACGTATCAGCAGCTACGTCCCTATCAAGCAAATTTCCATCTGCAATCAACTTGTTCCAGCTAAGAACTGGAAAATCCAAGGATTTAGATCGTAGGGCAAGAAGAAATGCAGGAATTGTGCTATATACAGAAATTCAGAACAGAAGCACCTTTTCTTATGAAGCCTTACAGGCAACCAGACAGTATGAAAAGAATGAAAGACACAGACTTGACTGGCTTTCAACAACACAGAAAGGAACAGATGAAGATATGAATCATCTCCTAAGGGGATGGCTGGTCAGGGTTTGTATGCTCTGGGACCAATGCCGGGCAAGGAGACTGGATAGGGAGAAGTGATGGAAACTAGAGGCAGGTCAGCCCAATAGCCAAGGGAGGAATGCGAGCCAGAGAAGGGAGTGAAGAGACAGAGGGCAGGAAGGGACTTGGGACAGAAGCGTGAAGGAGCAGATGGATACAGTACAGAAAGGAGCACACAAGCTTGTGGCCAGCTGGCATCAAGAATTCAAAGACTCTGTGTGTGAAGACAAGAACCATTATAGGTGGAAGAAATCCAGAGAAAAGCAGTTGCGAAATAGAAGCAAAGAGCAATGCTACAGAGAAGCACTCCCCCACCAGTATCTGGCTTTGAAGTGTTTCTCAGCACTTTTCTGCTCTCCACAAATAACTATAAAATACGCTAACAAGTGTGTCTTGCCTCCTTTCAATTTTAAGTCCTTCCAAGGAAGGCTTTAAAAGCATTATATGCTACAAAAATGTAGCATTCTGAAATAATCAAGATGTTAAAGGTCTTCTGCTAATTGGACACACAGAATGAATGAGCACTTCTTGTGCATTATGTGCCTTACTGAGCCATTTGTAAAATGGAACTGAAACCTTTTCCTCTTTCCACATGGGTGTTGCAAGTTTCTTAGTATCCAAGTATTGTACCATTACCCTTACTAGATAATAGTAAGTGTCAAGGAAGAGCCCAAAGAGAAACAGTAATAATCCCATCTTCACAGAAAAGATGTGAACAGAACATGTGAATATCTCACTAAACAATGAGGACGAAACAAACGTATGAGCATCTGCTGCTTCCCTGAGCATTCTGCATTTCACTTTTATTCTGGAACCTTCTGCCTCAGTTATTTTATGATATGATCATGCAACTAAAATTGCATATGTTGAGGACAATGGAAAGGCTTCTTTATTACTAGCAATTTATATTTTCCAATGTTTTATTTAAAACCTCTCATTTTCAGTCTGCCAATGTGTGGGGCTATCTACAATGCATTTAAAATTATATTACTGTTGTGGTTTAGGAATGATATTCTCCAATTTAGTAGTCCAGAAAAAATCACGCTGCCACTCACTCCCCCTTTCTCCTCCAACTGGAAGCACAAAGGCATAGATCACAGGTTGAGATAAGAACAATTTAGTGGAAATAGCAATGAGATAAGAAGACAATTAGTAACACCAACAATATTAATAACTAAAGGTATAAAACAAGGAAACTACACAGAAAGCCCTCCAAAATACAACCAGCTCTTCCCCACCACATTTTCTCCCACTGGAAAGAACACCCTTCTCTTCAGAAGCAAGAATCCCTTACTCCCACCCCTGGAAATGAGGTGAGGCAGTACAGAAACACCTCCAAATCATACCCCCCAGCCACACCGTCTCCCAGCTACTGCCAAAAAATTAACTGTCCTGATCAGAACCAGGACAACTACATTATAAGGAGATTTAATTAACTGTATGAAAATTACATGAAAACTTTTTTGAACCCTTTTTCATGTTAAATTATTTCCATTCCAGACTCTGATTTGTGGTGATTAAACATGAAGAACTACTTCTTTCAGTATTGTCACCATTGCCTAACTGTAGCTTATTAATTTGGAGTTTTAACATCAAAACGAGATGTCCATGAGAAAGTGTTCATTCTCATGGACAGGAACTTATACATATCTATATACACAGATGTAAAGATACAGATGCATAATTTAATACACACATACATATTTTCATAAAAGAAAAAAATGTGCAATAACTCCTCTCTCTGTCTCTCCTCCCCACCCCAACACTTCAGCCACAATTTTATATAAATGTATCTCAACTGGAGAAAGACTATATTTGGTTGAGAGCCACAAACAATCCGAGTTTAATCTTTTCCCAAGTGTAGGTATCTGAAAACTTTTAAAATTTTTTTGCACAGGACTGAAAATGTGTTTTGTTTCCTATGTTAAAAGCACAATTGTCCTTGCATTACTTGTTGGATACTAAGTGAATAATGAAACATTACAATATGATGAAATTATAAAACTTTGAATCACCTGTAGAACATTACTTAATAATGCAGTCTACAACAAGATGCTAGACCCAGGCCCAGAGTCTCCTGTTTCTAAAATTATTGCCAGATTCAGGATGGACATTTAAAAATCCAGCAACACAAAATGTATTTTGCAAAAAATAATAGTTTCTTGTCTGTACTGGTGACCTTTCCATACTCATTATATATTCACTAACCTTCCATTCTACTTTGCCACTACTCATATATGAAGAATAACACTAATACACAATGAAATAAGTTATGACAGCACAGATTTAGTTTGCATTATTTTTAGACAATACTGAATTCATGTTTTCAGATTTTTTTTGAGACTGCTCCATGTGTTTTCTCACCTGAAGTAGTCATTACATCAGATTATTATTTCATTTATTCAGATACATGGATAAGATGAAGGCTAGGTTTTTCAGGCCATTAAAAATGCATTTATTTATAACCCATTAGCCCACTTTAAGCATTTAATTTGTCCATGTATAATTTCAATCCAAATAGTTCCGTAACAAATCACAGGCACTTAATCAAAGAATACTGTATTTCCTCATGAATCTTTTGAAACTGAACTGGTTTTAGCCTGCAAATTTCAAAAAGAGAGTTGCCCCCTTGCTTGGGCTTTCCTGATACATGCAAAACAGGAATTATGTTCCATAAAGAACCTAGGGGAAACAAACCATAGTGAAATACTCTTTGTTTCCAAGGTGAAAACAGCAACGAATTACATACAGAATGAACATTAAGCATTTACAATGGAGCAACTGGTTAGCTGAAGAAAGTCTGTGCTTTAAATATGAAGTAGCTTTCACAAGGGAACTGAGGTGACAAGCTCATTTTCATTTCAGCCTCAGTTTGACAAGAAGTCAATCAACACATGGAGAATTCTGGAGTATGGTTCTGTTGTCCACTGTAGTGTAATTTCATGTATCCAAATTGGGTTAGGCAGTTTCAGCCTTCCAGACCCCAATATTTTCCTGAGCGAGCTCTGTGGAATTCTGCAAGCTAATTTTTTATGCTCAGGAAAACTGAGTTCATAAGGAGCTTCAGGGACAAAATGTGTTAGCTGCTATCTCATGTTGTAGCTGAGATGTGACTGGAGAGGGGAAGTGGCAATAAGAAATTGGAACCAAGATAAAATGGAAGAAAACACTGAGCAGTGAGATAGAAGTGAGATAGAAGTGAGATGGAAGTCCATAAAAGGAAAAATGGGTAAGCCCATTAAATGAACACTTAAAAGGGAATAGATTCCTCAGTGAAAATTTGGTGAGAAGAGGACGAGACTGATGTAGAAAAATAAAAACAGAATACGGAAAGTGAATTTTCTTTTAGGAAGCAACCTTATTCAGCTTTTTGAATTCAAGATTTAGTAAGGAACTAGCTACTTCTAGTAACAAAACCACATGACAAATGATGACTTTTGGTGAACCAAGCATGGCACACCCCCCTCAAACTCACGCTACATAGCTCTGTGGTCACTCCTATTATTCCCTACTTGAAGAACTGACAGGATAACAATGCCTATAATCCCCTCTCAAGTTCATTAATATGACTAAAATCCAGATAAGCTTTACATCTGTTTTTCCAGTGTTTCAGATTGGAAGCTTTTCAGACTGATAAAGGATAAAAGATCTATTGGTGATAAAGAAGTTTCATTTTGCTTGCATAGCAAATCCAAATATATTTTTCTTAAGACAGCCCAGATGTTGTGATCTCATAAAGCAGCAGCACTGAAAAGCTGTAAGAGAAGAACCATTCTGAGAATCTGTTTGTGCACATTTAGTCAGAGAACTCTTCCACTGGAGATGGAAAAAGCATGTATCCACAAAATCATACTGACCTTGATAAAACTGGCCTAAAACAAGAGATTCAAACATTAATTATGGAAAATTGAACATTAAAATGTCATCCTTGAAAGTTTTATAATGAGAAAATTCCTGGATTTTGCCTTAAAGCTAATTTTAATTTTATATATTGTAAACTTCAATTTACACTTCTTATATATGAATTCAGGTGAAAACATGACACGACAAACTGTTTTGTTATTCCAATTGCATGTAATACTAACTTAGGTAAGTTGTATTTATGGATGGATCACAATGATTTTTACTTGTACATAAAATGTTCTGTGGGAGAACAAGAGAAAATGATAAACTGAAACCTGGAAGTTCAAACTGAACATGAGAGAAAAAAAAAGAGGATAATTAAGCAGTTTGTCCAAAAGGGTTCCAGAAACTCCATCCTTGGAGGCTTTCAAGACTTGCCTGGAAAAAATGCCAAGCAATCTGGTCTGAACGCAAAGGCTGATCCTGCTTTGAGCAGCACACCAGGCTGGACGATCTCTCAAGGTTCCTTCCAAAACAAATGATTATGTGATTCTAAGGCTTCAGAGTCAATCAAGATGTTTCTCTTGCTTCCTTTGCCAGACACCTGCCTACACCAGTCTCCCTCTCATGGTGCAAAATGAAGACCAACTATTGTAACCAAGTAGTATTTTCTCATCCTCTTTGTTTGATGATTTATCATTATCCTGAAAACATTATCACAACTCATGGTAACGAGCAAATATGATGCTAAGACTTTGAATCAGAAAATACAATAATCAAAGTGCTATGCAATCAGCTACCATATTCCAGATCTCCAATCTGTTAATCTAACAAGCAGTTAATCTAATAAGAAATTGAGTGCTTATCATATTTTAGAAATAAAATTACATTATAAGGTTATATAGAATATGTTATCACATACTAATTTTAAAAATTGTGATTTATTTTTCCAATACCAAAACACTTTGTAGAAAAATTACAAGAAAGACAAAACAGGAAATGAGTGTGGCTGATGTGAGATGACATCTCCTATTATGCTTGTTTCTGACAAATCATAAAAATAATGCTGCAAACATGAAGAGATTTCACACATATCTAAACAGCAAGAATTATCTGAAAATTCTTCATACACCAGTGTCAGAATCTTTTCCCTACAGAAGTTCAGAATTGTGATTAGTGTAAATTCTAAGCTATCTGCTGTGCTTCCGTAAGTCTGCAATGACACAAACTGTGCAGTTCCAAGACAGGCAATGTAGGGAAACTACACAGGCAAACCTGGCAGCATGTTTGTTAATTTAGAAAAACCTGGGCAGTTCAGCCTAACCTGTTTATTTTTCACATCATGCTAATGTGGCATTACAAATGTAATAATCACATTACTACTATTATAAATAAGATAAACTTTTATTTGTTATTGACAAAGTGCAGAAGAACAGTGATCTCTTATGACCAATCTTCATGGAAAGATGCATTTACATCATTGTGGTTTCCCTGACTGGAATGCTTTTAATAAAATTAGGTATACAATAAGAAAAGGCCCGCAGAGAAAAGACCAGAACTCTTACATGTAGAATAAATTCTGTTTCAGAAAAGAAAAACTTCTCTTTAAAGACTTTCATAGCTTACTGTAAAAGTTGTGGAGGTATTAACGAACTATGATAGCGACCTGATAAGATTATTCAAGGCAGACAGAATTGCCTAACCTGGAAATATAAACTTAGGGAAGCCAATACTACAAATGCAGTGTGTAGAGGCATACCACATGTAAGCTACGATGAATTTCAAAGATCAAGGCTAACAATTTACTTCTTATATAGCTAATTATAACTAACTGCTGGACGCTTATCTGCCTGGAAGTAAGACTGCAAAAAGAGTTTTGTGTTTTAAAAACTGCATAATTATTTGCAAGTAACCATGGGAACCAGCATTAACCAAAATGTCTTTCTGAGTGCAGCTTTCCATTATACATATAAAGTTCATCTCTTCCCCCCCCAAAGCCCTTTCTTTGTTCCTCAAGCTTTGACATAAAATACTAATTTAGGTATAAAGAGTGAATTTAACTTTTACTGTGGAATGCAAAATAACAGCATAGACAATAAGAATTGATCATTTTCACATGAAATGTGAAAAACCCCAGTGAAAGTGGGATAATTATATACAGTCCAGAATACAACTGCTCTACATAGTGGCTTTTGAATAGGGTTATCACATATTATTCCCACTCCTATTAAAGACCATCACTTACTTGCTTTTATGTACTGCAATTTCAAGAGACTCTGAACATGCCCTATGAAAACAGACTTCTATAAACATACTCATAAATTTAAAAAATAAACCCACAAAATAAACCCCCTTTGCCACTTGCAGAAGACCACAGAATTACAGAATTTAACTCCTTTGTATGGGAAAAAAATGATAGGTTTTTTTGATTCTCATAGTCAGCAACTAAAGCACCACATTGGGAGAAAATTCAGTTTCCCATATCCATGTGTTTGTTTAAGCTGCACTATGACCTGGAAAGTCCAAACAGATATCATTGAAGACATGGAAGTTAATTGATCTTTGCTCCCATAACTATAAATATCTAAATCATTCACACAGAGAAATAAGGCTTAAAGAAACCAAATATTTACTAATTGTTAGCAACTGACAGAATGGTGAACTACAGGGAGTTAATTAGGCAAATGCCTCTTGCTAAGTTACCTCAGATATGCATCTTTAATTAAAAAGGTAAAAAAATTTACCTGTGTATCTTACAGCTCTACTAGAATAAATGGGTGGCATTTTAGTAATTATATTTCAAAGGCATCACACAGTGTTTTGAATTGGATAGGCTCAGTCTCTGGGGAAGGGCCATGTATTGGGCTTTCCTTAAGTAACACACAGCTGCTAGTTTGAAAAGTAGCATTGCTGTAACCTGGGGGTGAACTGGTTGCTTGTCCTGATAGCAAATGTTGCTGACTGTACACAGGAGAGAAAACGCTGAGTTTCCACATCCAGGCATGAAAATAAATCGCCTAAGTAGGGTAAGAGTGCACAGCTAAACAAAACCAGACCATAACAAGTTATCTGACTTCCTGCTCTGTGTGTGACAGCTTTGGCAGCTGCCCATCTTACAGTGGTGACTAACAAACAGAAAGACAACTTTCTTGAAGTGCAGGGTCTCCTGCTTCTGTAGCTATTTCCAAGATGTCAGGTTTCAAGGCTCACAACTTTAGCCAATATTTACTGTTACTTACCAACAAATACTTAGCAGTCACCTGCGCAGCCAAATGCAGTAAGCAAACACAAAACGTAAAGACATAAATAGTAAGATGCATAACACACCAAAAAATAGCAAAAAGAAAAAAAAACCCGAAACAACTACAGAAGAAAACCCCCACATATCATAACAGAAGAGTAAGATCCTTTAAACTGGCTCATCTTTATTAGCAAGGTTTACTTAGCTAGCAATGACATCTTACCGAGAACCAGTAACTATCTACAGTAGAAATGTGCTTTATTTTCTACTGAAGGAGAGAAACTTCTCTTGGAAAATTTAATGAGAGTTTTGTGAAAAGTGAATAGAATTTTAATGTTTCCCACAAAAATTTTCTTCACCCGGAAATTTTTCCAGTGCACTGTAAACTGTGCCAGCAGGTATGTCCTACATAGGATCACTGCCTTGCCACAGATCCCACTGTTTTAACAGCATGGCATCTGCCAGACACTTCTCCACACAGGAGAAGTATAGCTGAGCACCACTCAAAGCATTTGCCATTTCTATATGGGATTGTAAATTATTATCTTTTAGAACTGCTAATGTGAAGACTACCTTAATCACATGACGTAATAAGGCACTAGGAACATGACCATGGAAAACGAAGACATGTTAAGTTTACAGTAAATATGTACATTTTTGTGAATTTTATATGGACTGTACTGTATTTTATTGGTGATCATATCATAAGATGATAAAACAATTAGCAGTACTGATATATGAAACTCCATCAAAAACCAAAGCAACATAATTCACTTCAGATTTCTTCTGAGGAAAGTCTTGTATTGCAGCTCATTGTTTCAGGGGACAAAAAAAGTGAGCATCCATAAATTTCACGCAGCAGAGAAGCACCACTCCCTCAACAGCACCAGAAAATGACAGGGCAACCAAGCTGTGGATAAGCTCTTATCAAAAAGCCGTAAGAGGGATAAAAAGACGGTGCTTTCCAAGGAAAAGATATTTCTCTAAAAAAAAATAGACAGTCAAGTCTTAAACCAAAGAAATACTCTCTTACATAGTCAAGTTCCTTCATTATGCTTTCCAGAAAGGTACAGAAATTGAGTGATGTCCATGTACCATTATTAGCTTCCCTAAAACCCAACTGTATTAGAATTCTTTGTTAGCAGTGTACAAAACCTATACATCCAAAACACACTTGACACCATTTAGTCTGTGAACAAGCATCAATATAAACCACAGACACCTAACTGTGAAAACATCTGGGGCAGCATTCAACATCCTTTCAGACTACAGCAACTGTTGCCTACAGATCAGATGACATTTGTCACTGCCATATATTTCCACTTTTTTTAACCAGGCACAGTCTAGAAGACAAATGTAAAGCTTTCTGAATGGCTAGTCATATTTTGGATGAAAATGACAGAAGCTCAAGAGAAAATATACTAAGGTCAATGCAACGACAAGAAAACCAACTAGCGGCAATTTTTCATCAGAGTATCTAGAGAGCTTACCAGTATTTTGACAAAACCTGTACCTTCATTCTTCTAGCTCTGAGTTGTCATTCAGAGAGAGTTTCTATTCCAATATAGCTAACACGTCAGTAACAAACAGCTTTTTCATTACACCTTTTTTACATCTTTTGGATGTAAATAAATAAATATTCAACCTTAATGTAATTCTTGGGCCTCTTCTTTCCTACATACACTATTACCTCTTAACTTACCAGAGAACATCACTATGCTCACCCTTACTTCTTTAGTTTTAGTCTCTTGCCCTTTCCAATGTAAATCAATGATACAAGTCACATAAAATTCTAGGCAACCAAATAAGTTTCACTCAATCAGAGAAGAGGTAATAATACATGTATTAAGTATCTTAAATGAATGCAGTTCCTATGGAGATTCCTTTTAAATCTAAATAACTGTGAACTTTCATCCTTCCTCTTCTGTATTATCACTGCAAGTATTCATTCCTTCTTACTCAGTAAAGCCTACTATATTTTCTAACTGTTTCTACATGTGGCCTAAAAAATATTCTGATCCCTTGAAAATAAATGAGCAAATCCTTTTTACTGGCATCACACCAAGTGCAAACATGATAACAGAACTTAAAGTCAGCAATGTGACAGCTGATGAATGCTTCTATTTAGAAACATTCTGACATCTCCTGTTCTCTGATTTTGGTGGTTTTTTCTCTGATCAGTCGAGTGTTTGATTCTTTGTGACATCAAAAATTGTGACTGAAACCCAGGGTTCTTCTGCTTCTCCTGCTTATTCCCATGAGAAGTACTAACTACAATTACTTTAAGAATATTTACATGTAAAGATTATCTCCTTAAAAGCATTCCTAAATCCCCAGATTGAGAAAACTTTCATAAGGCAGGTTGCACCATAGTATAAAATCAACTGGCACAGCTCTGGTTGCTCTAAATCAATGAGTTTCAAGTTGTTATACGAATTGTCCAACTACCCTGCCATAATTTCCTGCTAAAGAAGTTGTGACAGCACATATACTGTACCTCTAAGCTAAAAAACATGAAGCAACATTTTGTTAAGCATAATATACATCTAGCAACAGGCAAAGCTACACAGTCATGTATGGCCGATGATGATCTACCTCCTGAGAGCCACACATTAAGTGTGGCAACACAGAGGTGTCAAGTGTTTTGGAAATGCCCTTACTCGTCTCTCAATCATCAACCTTTTAGAGAATCCTGAGAGAAGACTTCAATGCATCTTCATAGCCATGATGTTTTTAAGCAGCAATGATTCACAGCTTTCATACAATTCTAGTATTAATTGCCTTCTTTCTACCATGCAATTCCTAATAATTTATAACTCATCATCTGCCTCTTTCTCTTTTACTGACCAATATATTAACTCAAAAAACCAGTATATTAGTCAGTAAATCGATTGTTCAACAGTTTCTTGAACCCAGTACACAATTTTAAACTCTCCTCTTGATGCTACACAGAAGTGGATGCGCTATTTCTGAAAAACAACACCTCGCTTAATCATCCATATTTATTTTCAGGTTGTATCTGTAGCATTCAGCTGGCTGAGAGTTGCACTTTAGTTATGCTGTTCCTGGGAAGCTAATGCTGAAGAGATGCTGTAACCCCAATATAATATATTGCAACAAATAAAAGGACAATTAGAATTAATAAAACAGAGCTTTATTTTTTTCTCTAGAAATAAGTTGATAATTCAAATAACCCCTCAAGGTTTCACAATCTTATCATATTTCCTTTTTTATATGCCAGGTATTAGACATTCTTTTCCACAAGCCTAATACTGTACTTTTTAAATAATACACATTTTTTCATTTAAGACCCTCAAAATTCAGTTTCACTGCAGAAATTAATCATCTGCCAGAGTTTCTGGCTTGATTTCTTTCAATTTAGCTTTGGAATTTTATCTGAGAGAAAGCAATTTGACAACTGAGGACATAATGTTCCAGCAAAGCAGAGGAAAAAAGCAAGAGAGAGACAGGGCGAAAGCAAGAGAGCATGCACATGTGCATCGAAGAAGAAAAGTCACACAAACATGGGTTTCTTTGGTGCTCTGAATAAAATATCTAATCAGCAGAAATCAGAAGCTCTTCAAACAGATCAGATATTGTGCGCTATAGGCAGATAATTTGGAGAATGAAGTATATGCTAAAGCTAAGGGTTTAACAACCAAAAAAGGGCATAAAGATAATGTATTCATATATAATTTATAAGCAAATTTACTGTGTTCTATCTGAAGTAATGTAACATTATAGTCCCATACCCATAGCAGGTAGAAAATGAAGAAAAAGTAGGAGCAAAGCTAAAAAGACAGTTTGCTGACTGGGATAAAGAGATGCCCAAAGCACTCTGAGCTTACGTTAAAGAAACAAATGTTTACAGAAGGAAAAGGTACAAACCTCAGGTTCACTCAGTGTTCTATAATGCATTAAGGTATCTGGGCATGGGAAGGAACATCCACATAAAAACCATTGCTTTGTGTCTAGACACATTTCTGATCACTAAAATGGGCACCATCCCAGCTTGAGCCCGCCTTTGCAAACTCAGGCACAACCTAATTACAGCACCCCAGTAGATGTAAGAAGATGTGCTTTATCCCTATTGTTATCATTTTGAAATCCCTGTTATGAAGAAGATCAAGAACTATGGGAACTTCAATAAAACAAATGAGGTGACATTGGGTAATGAGAGATCTTTTTCCGAAGACTATCGTCGAAGCAGCTCTAGAAGGGAAACTAAGATTGAAAAAGCAAATCCAGGGGAGGGCCACAAAGATGGTCAGAGGGCTGGAACACATCTCCAGTGAAGACAGGCTAAGAGAATTTGGATTGTTCAGCCTGAGAAGAGAAGGCTCTGGGGAGACTTTATAGCACTTTCCAGTACCTGAAGGGGGCTGAAAAGAGAGATGAGAGGAATATTTCACAAGAGCACATTGTGATAGGACAAGGGGGAATGGCCTTAAGTTGAAAGAGGGGAGGTTTAGATTAGATGTGAAAAGGAAATTCTTTGTTGTGAGGGTGGTGAGACACTGGAACAGGTTGCCCAGGGAGGCTGTGGATGCCCCATTCCTGGAGTGTTCAAGGTCAGGTTGGATGGAGCTTTAGAGCAATCTGATCAAGGGGAAGGTGTCTCAGTCCATGACAGGGAGGTTGAAATTAGATGATTTCAAGGTCACTTCCAACCCAAACCCCTCTATGATAATATGACTTAGGTAGAGTTGCCAATAAGAAAATATAAAGGGAGAAACATGGGAATATGAACAAAAGATAGAAGGAGAAAGGAGAATCAGAAACAGAAACAACATGGGGCTATATGCTATAGCACTATGTAGCAGATTAGTATAATTATACCAGAGCTTTCTTTTTCCTAGCCCTATCTCATTATTCAGGCTTGTAAAGGCTGCTGTGTTTTCCCAGGAGAATCAATAAGGGAGGCAGGTAGAGTTTTTATTGGTAAAAAGGGCAGCAAGAAAAACTGCTTGATGTTTGTAGGACTTATTAATAGTCTTATACAGGTATTTTCAAGATTAGGAACCACTGAGTAAGGCAATTTTTTTTAAAGGCAGTTACGTAACAACAGATATAATCTCAGTTTCTTTTAACATGCATCAAAAATAATGAGGTACTAATGACCACATTTCTCAAACACACTGGCACCTTCTAAGAAGCTTGAGCTGCTGGACAAATTAGTATTCAGAACAATCTCAGAGTCTGAAAGAATAAGATAAGTAACAGCAGTACATAGTTCTGTAGTTCTTCAAGGTCTTTGCAATACTGAGAGAGTATGAGCTTATTCTATTCAGTAACAATACTATCAATTTCACCACAGGAGTGAATTACAAACCCCCTGGAAAGTTACAATGTGCCACCATCTCAATTTTGAAAAGCAAAGCTATTCAAGAGGGTTTAAGCAAGTCACTTATGTCCACCAACAAATCTGAAAATTTCAGTAGCAAAGATACTGATTCTATTCTTAAGAAATGTCTAAGGACAAATTACAAAGTTCAGATGTGATTCCCATTTAAAAACCTATCTATATATATTGGGCATATTTCCCAAGAGACCGTAACTCTCCAAAAGGAATCGCTGTTACCTAAAGGATAAACAATTAACAGTTTATTAGCTAGTGGTTTATTAACCAATTGCTTAATGCAGTTCAAAGTTTTAAAAATTATTATCCCTGAAGTAAAATTAGATCTTTAAACAAACCTTGTCCATGTTAATAATTGAATTTAAACTAAAGATTCAACCACTGAGACAAGCTTCTAAGAGCAAAATCCCATCAAAAATAGTAAAGGCTGCACAGTCTAAATGACATCTTATTCCTTCTTTCTCATCCTTCTTCCTAAAACCAATGTTCTTATTTGGCATCACAACTTATAAGGATGAGTGAAATAGGCTTATGGTATAAGAGCAGCCTGGGCACTATTTCTGTTAGAAATGAAAAGGTATTGGGAGACCTATTACGTGAAAGATCAAAGTGTACCTCTGTTCAGTGCTAGCAGAGACCTCCAGGCTATCATGCATTTTACACAGTATCACCTGACTTTGCAATAAATGTTTGGGAGTTATCTTTCCAAGCTTCAGCCCCAGGATCCATGTGACTGAATGAAAATCTCACCTTTCAATAAAAAACACACTTCTAAACCTTGAGATTTTGGAGGGACTGAAGCAGTCACAGAAATTGAGCAGTAACAAGAAAAACTCCCAAGTACATGGCTCATGGAAAAATAGAACCTTGGCATTTTTAATAGCTTAACTAAAGCAGAAGACTGACAACAGAAAACATATTTTTATGTGCTATCTTTGGCAATGGCTTTGTAAAACATTTTTTTTTACATGGAAAAGTAACAATTTCCTATTTTCTTCCCATTTTCACAGACAAATGTCAATATAATTGTGACTTCTAGTTGTAAAAAGGTCTACGATGCATCTTTTCTACTTTCTGAATAAACTCTCAAATGAATTTCATTTTCATAAGGAAAGCTGTCAAAATGTGATGCTTATGATGGCTATAGATCTTCAAAGTAATATTTACAGTATGAAACTTTAAAAGAAGGAAACAAAAAAATCATCATTGAAGAGCAAAGTCATACTTAGAGAGGATCCAAAACTGCCAAATAGTGACTCTTAGTGATCACCATCTCCATACTGGGGACTTATCTTAACCTATATGTTTCATGATCCCTTGTATCATATTAGTTATTTCTTGAGTTAAGCTTCATGTACCATAAATGCAAAACAGCAGAGTCGACAAGAAAGTCTGTCCTCTTATTTCCTAATCAAAGCATAAATCACTACAAGAGCAGTGACAGAACAGGCCATCTCCAAGACTTGAAGGAAATTTGGGCTAGAAGTGACCTATGATGAATTACTAAGGTACACATCTGAAGCTAACCTGGCAGTCTTTAAAAGTGGATTGTGCAGAGAGATTAAGAATTAAAAACAAAAGGGAAATACAGATTAAAGCTTGCTCTCACAAAAAAGGAACACCAATTTACCCCCAAAAAGCATGCAACACTGCAGATGGCTACTAATTTTGTTTGATTGTATTTAGAGACAGGACTGCAACAGCAGTTACCAACGTCACCAAAGCTGCATTATGATGACACAATATAATTCTTCTTACTGGGAGATTTTAATCACAAATATTAAAGAGAGCAACTAAAAGTAAAAAACCAACCAACCAAACAAACAAAAAAACCCAAAAAACAAACCCAACAAATCACCAACATCCTCATTCAAAAATACGCAGAGCCATAATAAAAACTGCAGTAGCAAAGAAAATGTGATACTAAAACTTCTTTGATACAGGGATCACAGAAGCAATTCATTATAGTAGCTTCTTAGAAGTTGCCTCAGTAATTGTGTAAAACGGCTACAATGTTTACACACTGTACGACTTAATGCCAAAAACCAACTCTTTTTTAAATGGAAATGACATTACTCCGAAAGAGTCTGATTTAAAATCATAGCCAAGTTGTTATTCAATATAATGTTTAAAAATAGTGAAGTACAGGAACACAGTACACAATACAAGAGAATAAGCACATTAACCCTACTGATTGAAGCTGGCATATGAAATTCCGACAAGCAAATTACACTAATCAATATTTTGCTTTTGAAACCTAATGTGCAAAGGTGGTTAAAATCTCCTGACACAGCAGCAGCCTGGGCATTTGGCTCCTACATTTAAGAAAGGTGCTGATTTCTTTTAATGTTTTTTGGTAGGCAAAGAAGCACCTGGTAAATAGATTTGTATTTCAGAATAAATATATATAATAATACTGAAAAATGGAAAATATAACACATATTTCCAGTTCAAAGTTTCCAAGTAATAGACTAAATATCAGCCAATAATTTATTGAAACCATAAATGGCTCAAATGGTTAAATTCCTAGCTGAGAAAAATATGATTACATGACTTCTGGGGCACTTGGAAAACACATAATTTCAAAATACATCTAGAAAAGTATGCGTTTACCAATTAAAGAAAAAGCTTAGAAGCTGCAGCAGATAAATTAAATAGTAGAAAGTAATCAATCACAGTGCTAAAATGATAGATGACAACTAAACTGAAGCCCCAGGGATCCACAACTACAGAGCCATTTTGCAAAATTAGGCTGCATAACTAGCATACCTCAAAGCAGTACAGAATCTAAAACCATGTCAGAGATGTCACATTAAAAAACACAAAGCTGCATCTGTAATATAAGAATGATAAAAAAAAGTTTTGAGGCACAGAATTTTGTAAGCATATGAGCCACAGAGAATAGACTCCTCTGAATAGTCTTGACATGATAACCAAAACAGAGGCAATATAAACAACCTTCACATTATGCAAATGTTACTATACAATTTACCAGAAGTTCATACTCTTTCACGATGTGAGGGAAAAAGAGTGAAACTAATTTAGGGGAAGACCTCACTAGAAATTAAGGTAGTGGAAACACACTAATGAATGTTACCAAGGCTGCAGTATACGCACATGAATTTTAATTTGCAATGACAAAACCTGTGATGAAATGGCAAAAACAAGGAATGAGGGCACTTCCATGCTGCTTCTAGATTACTATACTTCATGAAAGATTGAAATCATAATGTAAGGGAAAGATCATTGTGATTAGTACAGAATATTCAGAAACCATAGACTCATTTCTTTTTGAATACTCATAAATACAACTTTTACAAAACTGACCCTTCCAAAACCAAAAAACCATTCATTTAGCTACTTCATCTCCGGTACATTACCTCCCTCTAGGTAGAATGTGGTAAATGGTAAAATATAATACACAGTAGCTTTTGAAATATATATTAGGGCAAACAATGGTAACGTTGCATGCTCATGAGCTAATGGTTAAGTCTAACACAAATTTAGTTCTTCTACACTAATTTTACGACAATTTTCAGCAGGGCAAGCCTCCTCTCAGCTGCTCACAGCAGAGTCTGGTTTTTGGCCATCCTTCCCTGTACTAGCACTTTGCTTGTGCAATCTCCTAATTTAAGTCGCATTACTTGAACTTGCCTTTATCAAACAAGAGTAACAAAAAACCTGTTATTAACCAGCCACCAATTATTTGCCACTTCTTTAATAAACCAAAGTTTGTGGCAGATGAAATCTAATTGCTGCGGACTACGTGAGGACAGCGGACACCTCTTCCAGGACATGTTGTAAGATTTTTCCCTGCTCCACAAAGGATCTCTCCAACTTTTTGCAGTATCAAAGACAAATGACAAAGGCCTTTGCACTTAAAACAAAGTTGAGAACACATAAACACTACAAAACATAGTATACATTATGACTTTTATCTTTTTAAAAATAAGAACAATATTATTTTTACTTTCTCCCTATATGGGAAATCCAATCTTTTTTGCCTCTCAGCACTGGGTATTTTGAATTTTAGATTTTAATTCAAGTTGTAGTCGAAAAGGTATTCTGAAACAACTCCATAATTCCAATTTATCAATCCCAGTGTCAGAAGAATGACTGGTTACCTAGTGTATGAATAACACACAGTTCTCAAGGGTGCTGTCAGAAGGCCCAAAGGTACCATACATGAATTTCCCTCCAGGGGTACAGCCTGATCAAACTGGTAACATTGCTTCTTACTGATGATGGATGAAAGGTGAGAGTAATTTCATTCCTGTTTTATTATTCTAATTTCCCATGTATATTCCAAAGAGAGTGTTAAATAAATTTCACATTACAAATGTTAAATAACCACTGCAGAGTTTCATTTTTGTAATTATATATTCATTATATGTTAGGTAATTTGTAGTTTATAAACATAAACAATTGATAAAATTAACTGATGGACACTATGAAAACATTCTGTCAACCTATTCTGCCAGCAAAAGACAGAGAATTTGTATGTGAAGGAGTACCAGTAATAGTTGAATAATTTTTTCTCATTATACACAAATAAATCCATGCTATTCTGAAACAGCTGCCTGTGAGTTCTGGCCACTTGACACAGAAGCACAGCTGGGGAGAGGATCTTCCAAAGTCTGTAGTAGTGAAATTTATTTTCTAAAAGCAGGTCTATAACAACCTGTGGATTTTTCATATACATGTATCAGTTGAATTACACAAATTGCTCAGAGTTGCTAATATTTATTCATGTAACTATCAGTCATCTGCTGCCAAAACTTCAGATCCAGAGGGAGTAAAGCATAACTGATTAGATTGAAGGTACCCCATGCATTAAATAACAGCTCCCAAAGTTCTACCGTATCTTTCCACATGTCAAATAAAATTGCAAGAGCTGAGCCATATCACACTATGTTGCAACCCTTTGTGAATTCCTTAGATATAGGCATATGGCATTATTCTGTGCATTATGACTGGACAACAGCAGAAATGCTCTTGGTCTGCAGAGTATCTATTTGATACTAGAAATAGCAAGCTCAAAATTTGCCCAAGATCAGAAACATTCCGCAATGCAGCTCCATCAAGAGAAAGAGGAGATGGCCCTGTGTGGGAGATGTGAGCAGAAAACATGAAGTTCGAGCAGATTGACTATGTGGCACAAAATGGAAAGATAAAGGGTAAAAAGAGGTGTGATAGCATGTCGGTAATAAAAACCACAGGAATCACAGGGGAAAGAAGAAAGGAAAGTCTGACGGGTAGAAGAAGAAATGGAAAAATCAAAGGAATAGATAAATAGGAGTTTTAAGAAGTTCTTTAGAACTGATTTTTTTCTAATCGTTCTCTGGTACATATGTATCACTCACGATGTATCTGGAAGATGCCTGCTGGCAGCATAATTTAGTACAGCATACAAATAACCACACAGATTTACAAACTAGCATTGTGATTGTCCTTGGATTTGATGAAATGTCACACACGTTAAAACCCATCATCAAACTTGACTGCTCAGAGATATAATGGGTATTTCTTGCTGTTGAGGTTTACACACATTCTTTTCTAAGAAAGAGCGTTATTTTCACTACTTATCAAGAAATATTCAAGATTTATTTCTATTCAAAACTAGCCTGTTTCATACGCCAGTTTGGCTAAATGAATAGAGATTTCATATATGACAATAAAATCCCTTAGCTTGTACTGTAGGGTATACTGCCAAACATATATTCATTCTAAAATCAGAATGGTGCTAAAGAACACATATTCTCTGCACATTACTTACCGTACACAATCCTCTACCACAAAAAAGGCAGGTTCTGTTGGCACCTAGCACAGAGGAACTGTTTTGTTGGAACTGTTAACAGAAATGTGTTAACACATGTCCATCTGCTTTGGTTCTCAAAAGATATCACCACCTTTTAATAGCCAGCAATGTGGTACACCCATACAATCAGCAACAGCTCCCAGGGCATATTACGTTGGATTGGCAGTGGAAGCAGTGCCTGTGCTCTGCTTTGTCATGGCTGGTACTTTACCAGCAGCCTAGGGGTTTTTTCTAGGGACAATGTCCATAATATCACCACAACATGAACATAGCTCATTTTCTTGTCTCAGGAAGTAGTCCTAATTTCTTGATATTTTATAATGCTGTAGCTGTCAAAGGCCAGTGCAGCCATGCACTGTGATTGGCTGGACTGTGCAGGGAACAGCACAGCTACCATCAGGGTGGTTCAGAACAATTAGTCAGTGATTATGGGGTTAACGCAAATCCATAAAAGTCTTTTGCTCCTACACTGACTCAGCAGGATCTGACTACAGTGACAAATCTGCTTTTCTGCAAAAGTTCATGTGTGAGCAAATGTTGGTGTAATACTCGTTTTAGTTAGGTACTGGCTATTACAATTTCTATTGCAATGTATTTTTACTGAGGAGAAAAAGGCAATATTCTCAGTATGGGCAGCAATGAAGACACTTTGCATGGATTATCTGCACTTCTAACCTGAGATGATTATAAGATTTATAAAAGTCTACCCCTATGAAACAAAGCTAAGTTGGATAAAAGGCAGAAACGTTCACTGCACTAATTTCTTACTTCTTGTTAGAAGAACTGCAAATAAGAAACATTAAAAGGTTTAGAAAAAGAAGTGGAAGTAGAGTTTAGCTTCAGAGTATGTAATTTGGTCACTTACTGTTCGCAATAGAGAATGTGTGCTTAACTCTCTTCTCTGTTTATTCAGGACTCCACGCTTCTGTAAGAAAACAAACACATGCATTTATCATCCATTTAAAATTAACTACCTAGTTTCATTTGTGCCACAGATGTTTGCCAAATTCAGATTTAGTTTTGGCTTATCCAGTATTTAAAGCCCTGGGCTTTTGTGAAAGCAGCCAGCAGAGAAAATTCACGTCACTCCTCTTCCTTAAAAAAACAGTTTCCAGTCTTAGGTGCTATGGTAGCAGCAGAGATGAGAGAAATCCAAAGGTTCAGGGAGCAAATCTCTCTTGAAACCTCAGACTAAATGCTGGGCATCTTAATTTCATCTGGGCACCTGCAGCTCTCCCCAGTTTTGGGAAGGTGACAGGCTTTCACATCTTTGAGGCTGGCAATCCTCTGGTCAAAATCAAACTCTCATGGTGTATTAGATCTTGGCTGAATTACCCCATTAGGCTGAGGAGTCAAGAAAGAAAGAACATATGCCTGCAATGACAGCCACAGCCTCCCTCACCACTTCTGGAGGAGAGTGGGACATGCTGCAGAGGATGTTTGATGCCTCACTCCCACTGTTTCATGCAGAGAATTTGTATGGTAAGAACTGAACAGAGCACACCAGCTGCCTTAGCCTTTCTTGGCCAGTTTACAGGCATCGCCACAGAGGTGAGTTTTGAGGCAGGATCTGAAGGAACACAGCGTACTGTCTTTGCAGATTTTACTATTAACAATTTTCATTAATAAAGGCTGCTTGAGAGAATGGAGAAAATTGTGACTGCTGGGCAATAAGGGTTACAATAAGGGCAACACTGATGTGAAAGAGCAAGCACAATCAAGCTGTGAAGGCATTAAATGTGAAGATGACCAGTTTGGATGAAGTTAAAAAATGGAGCCAAATACACAGTTACCAAGATAGACAAATATATTTTTAATTTTACAACAGCTGGAGAATGAAATTGCTCTCCAAAACCACCACACTACAGCACACCAACACTTACTCAGGTCTTTAAAAAAGGCAAATCATGATTCCATCCACCATCTCACTCTAACCAGGATACCATCTTTCATGACCCAAGTAATAAAGGATTCAAACCATAACTCCTTATAAAATCCAATTTTCCCTTCTTTTTTAGTAAGAAATTAATATTTCTTTCTGTATCATTCTGTCAATAGTTATGATATACCAGAAATTAATCATTTGCATGTCAGTCTACTGAAGAAACCTGTTAAGCAATAATTAACAATTGTTTGGAGCTGAAGGCTATATAATCCATGAGTCAAAGGCAGCCAATATTATGATGTTATTAAGTTTTAAACTTTTTTGAACCCTAGGGTCTTCTATCTAACAGCACATTTTGTTATGTCCTAGACATCACTGAGGAGCTGAACACTTAAATGATGCAAGGTTAGCTGGACAACAATTTGAAATCTTATTCCAAAGGGTTTAGAATAATTCAGATGCTGGTGTAAAACACAGGTAATTTCATTCCCACAGTCTGTAACTCAAATCAAATGTCACCTCATGTCAATACCCATAGCAGGACTTACATTGCTTGGTGCTCTGTATTAGCTGTATAAAATGTGCTGGTGCAGACTATGACAGACCTAACCTGAACTACTCTACTCAAATATCTCTTGAATGGGTTCAACCAAAACTTTGCCTCTTGCTGTCAAGTCAAGTCTTCCCTAACTGAGGGATTTGAAATTCAGACACACTCAGAAAGAGGGTTCAATAAAAAAACTCTCTCATCTCCACCTTCTCCTGGGGCTCAGAGCCAGTTTTGGTTCAGGTCCCTGTGTATATGTTGCATTTGAGCAGAGGTAGCTGCAAGTGCCTTAGAGAAATTAACACCCCGAGTCACACCTGCTCTGTGGTACGCTGCCTCAATCTTCCCGTGTTTCTCTAAGCTGTCTGTGTCAAGCTGTGTCATATTATTACTGAGCCTTTCAGGAGATTCACTATTTCCTTCTGCTGCAAAGGCAGAAAATGGAAAGGCAAGACAAATGTTTATTATAGTATTAATTGTAAATAACTGAATAAAAATATGGGTTACATACTAGAGAAGCAAATTTAAGCGAAACTATGAATAATTGCGGTGCTGCATTAAGTGCAAACAGAGACAGCCTGCCTCCTCCTTTGAAGCTGATAGTCTGAGTTTCCAAAGGATATGAAAAATGTAATGCACATCTGAAAAAATGAGTAAAAAACAACCAATAAAATTCAACAGTTATCAAGGAGACTAAATACCATCACTCTTCGCAAGGATTTGCAGAGCTAAAATATAAGCAGGTAAATAAACTGGAAAGATTTGCATTTCTAGAGAAAGATTAAAAAAATACAGAAGAAATTCAACTGTGTTTCTATCACTTACTATTAAACACAGGCTATTTTTTATTAGATGTGTTGGAAGATTAATTCATTCACCCTTGGTTATGGACTCCTGTGGGTCTTCAGTGCAGGAGATCCCCTGCAGTGACAACTATATTTCCAGAGCTACAAATAGCATCTGTCATACCGCTAGTATCTTCCAAGGCTCCGTTTTCATTTCAATAATATTTGCAAGGGAAGATGTTTCCTAATGAAACCATTGGAAATATCAACAGAAACACATTTTGATATGTGTGCATACATTTTGCAATATCCCTTTGAAGTGTAATCTATATTTAACTAACGGTATCTACAGAAGATACTTTAAGGCATTTAATTTTAGGGTAAGTACTCATTTAAATGATCTGCAACTTTTACTTCAGTTAGCATACAGATATGCAAAAGTAAGCAAAACCCTTTTTTCAATAATTCTAAACTCTCTCATCCCAGTCACCTTTATGGTAACCAATTATGGAAATAGTCCCATTAAAATGGGGCAGGACTGAAGCTCTAAAATAAAACCAGTTCAGTCAACAACATTGAATTTAAGATTATACATGCATATATGCTCATCAAATGAAACTCTACTCCACTGCAAGGAAGGGACTCTTTGCAATTTTTCTCAGGAAGCTCTTGTTTAACTCATAGAGAAACTGAGTGGATTTACATTTATTACAGGTGACAAAGAACATTTTCAGCATCACAGAATCATGGCAAAAATAAGCCCCTTTTATTAGATGCTTCACTGTTCATTGTGAACTGTGATACAAAAGATGAAAGGGAAGTTGCATGGTAATTAAAAGATTCCTCAAGATATCTTAGGCCATCTGCAGTTTCTTTATTTCATTACTATTTTTAAAGCCAGGAACAACTATGTGATCTTTTACAAACTCCATGAAGAAACACTTTTTGTCTGTTTAGGATTATGGGCTAAACACTCATTAGCAGAGCATATGGCTTTATTTGAGTATTACTCTTCTCTCTCTTCTTTCAAACACTGAGGAATAATTTTGCAAACTGAATCTCTGTACTCTGGAGTAATAAAGAGCTGCTAATACATCATCAGTATGGCTCAGTGACAGTTCCAGAGCACAACTGGACAACATTTTGTCATGAAGGAATAAAAGCTCTAGAAATCAGTTTCAGAAGGGTTTTGGTAGAGCTGAAACTTAGTTCAGGTTTGCTCACCTTATTGATTGGCTTTCAAACCTGAGGACATCCACTTTTGTGGCATACCTGGGAGGTTTTGAATAAACCATTTTGAAGTTTTGTGTGGCAAAATGAAAAAATATAAACTAAACCTCAAAAAAAACCAGCTGGTGTTTAGGCTGCTGGATTTAGCAGCACATCCTCAAAACACAAGCCCAGTAGTCTTAGAAGTGAAAATGGGAATTTCAAATTTTATTCTCTGCTTTAGAATTATTTATGAGAGAAAATCAGATTAATTGAAAGCAGAAGTTACACAGTATCATGAATAGACTGACATCCTGTAAAACACAGAAATGACATCTGGAAAAATGAGGCTAGCATTCGATTATGAAGTTTAAATTAGCTAATAACCAGTACAGAGTCTGGATAATTTCTAGTTGCATAATGTGCAACAAATTAAATGTATTTTGAAAAAAATGCAGTTGTGGGCATTTATTAATCGTTTCACATATTGAAACAGAAATTGTCATACATTATGAACTTTACAGTCCTTAATCATATGTATATTCCACTATTTTATGGGCTTAATTTGCTCAGCATCAACTTTTACTGTGAGTAACATTGATTTTGTCGAAACCTCAAATAAGTCACAGAACAGATCTGAGGATTACTTTAGAAGGGATTTAAAGCACACACTGTGAATCTCTATACAACCACCACTTAAAACACTATCCGTTCAGGCCCAGATGGATTGCTATGGCAACAGAATCCCAAATACCAGGTTTGTAACTAACAAAAATGTAAATTATTGATGAACTCAGAGTTGTCTCTCTTGGACACCCTCCTATTCAAATACCAAGCCGTATGGTTAGAATACAGAGAAATGGTTGATATGCAATTTCCCCAGCCCAGTGAGCACTAATCCCAAAGGATTTCATTAAATCTTTTGGCTTAAATTTTTATTCTTGGAACAGCAGTCAGCAAGCAGGGATTACATTAAAACAGGCACTATTGAGGTCATTACTATCTGAATTCAAGCCTGTAATATAACAAAACAGGAACTAATTTTAAATATACCTCCACACATGAAACCCCCCCCACAAAACAGCACTGCTCTAAGTTACTATATATTTGATGACAGGGCTTTTTCCCCTGACATCATCACCCTTCCTCCTTGCCTCTAGGAAATTATGGAGAACAGTACTAAGGAGTAAAAAACAACAGACATATTATTTGATAAAGTGGTACGCTTCTCATGGTAGAGGTGACTGTGCATAAACAACTGAGTCGCAGAACAATGAATGTAAGGAGGCTCTGCAGCCTTTGATATTCTGTAAATCAAAACCCTTAAAACTTCATTAGCAAATGAGCAAACCAGAAGAGAAAAGGTACTTACTGGCATTTTTATTGCAAATTTCATTATCAGTCTGACAAGGGAACAAACAGTGGTAGGAAAGCCAAGCACTACTGGAAAGCCTCTCGGACTTCATACAGAACGTGATTACCACAGTGAGTGTCACACAAAAACAGACCCATCGGTTCTCAACTTTTGGACTGAAACAGTCCAGCTTGTCTTTAAAGAAGCTATGACTTAAAAAAAAAAGCAATTCTCAGGTGTGTGGGTGTGTGCCTGCCATTAGGTGTCACTGTACAGAGAAGAGAGATGGCAAACTTCTGACTGTAAGTTTGTTAGCAGGTCCAACGTCCACCCAAATTAGAAGGAAAAGCCAGAACGGGGGTAAAAGTTTGTGGAGATGGGTAAATATGGAGGGATGCTTTTGCTAATAGAAAGGAAACAACTTTTGAAACAGGAAGTGAAAGAGAGAAACCAAGGCACAGAGTAATTTTCTAAGACAAGGGAGAAATTTAGAGCAACAGACTGAACAGAAGATAGTGGTTGTACCACACACTTCCTGGTGGGGCAGGAGAAATTCTTCCACTCTCATTCACACAGATGAGCATTTATTCAACACAGCACATGAAGACAGAGGACCTATTTAGGAGAGCTGTCATTTGAACAGCCATTTAAGTCCACAGATATTAACTAGATTGCAAGCCTTTTTAAGGTCTCAACATACAGTATTTAAGTACTTCAGAATACAGTTTAGCAGAATGCACGTGCAGCATCACTGTGGCCACTGGAGACAAAACCAGTGTTCAGACCCTGCTTTCTCTGCCCCTTCAGTCTGTGGCTTGCCCACTTCCCCCACTGTGACCCACATATCGTAAAGGTGAATGGTTTTCAGCTCTGCAGGTTTCTCTACTTAGCAAAGGACTGCCCATTGCAGAATTTGTCTGTGGGAGTCCCTTTTACAGTACTAGCAATGAATTTTCAGCTCAATTTTTTCAATGCTTTTTCAGCCTCTGCTCACTTGCACTGAGCTACCTGCTGCCTAATGTTCGAAGATCCTCACCTGTAACTTCCTCAGAATTTATGTTCTTAGCAGAACCAGGGGTTTCAATTGCTGACTAGCTTTTTCTTGCTACTATCACACACCTCCATCAGACATACTGTTTGTGTTACACACAACTCATACACAGGCAAGAGCAGCTCCTAACCCTCAGGAAGCACCAGCTGCTCCTCAAATGCCCCTGCATCACTCTTCCACATTCTAAATTTCTCTTTCTCCTACTAGCACTGCCCAGAATATGCCTTGTTACCCTCTTTAGCTCTCAGCCTTGGTGGATTCCGGTCTCTTGTCACCCATCAAAAGCCTGTTCCAGCTTCTGCTTTATCCCTATACTTGGCCTGATGCTAGAAGAGCCACCCACTCTGACACTTCCATCAAACACACCTAGGTCAGCATCATAACTTCAGGATTAACAAACAAACATATAAATCAGTAGCCACTCAAAGATTCTCTTTTCAAGAAAGAAAACCTATTAATGTTGATGATGTAGTCAGTGACAATACAGTCACAAATGGGTATCTGAATCATCTGAGGATGTCACAAGAATCTCATGTGGCCATACACAGGAAGGCCAAAGGAGTACCAGAATTGGCAATAGCATTTCCCCCCTCCAGTAGCTTCCAGGACAATATATGTCTCTTCTACTAACACTCATTTCACAGTGAAACTGCTGTAGTCCTGCTGTATAAATGGGATGGTGGATGTGCCAGAAATACGAATGCACACCAAATGAGGCACAAACTTCCAGGAAATCTTTGCATATGACTATTAAATTTGGTAAGCTGGGTGTGTTCACATTATGTAGGGACACTTCAACCACTTTGCTATATGTGCCAAGTAGGAGCCGTGGAGCTGCTCTGGGAAGAATCCTCGCAGTGCATAGCTTGCCATTCCCACTTTGTGACTGCTGGGGATGTCTCAGCTGTTTTCTTAGAAAAGAGTAGAATTTTCAAACTTTACATGAAACTTATATTTTTCTATTTGCAAATACGAACATGTGAGAAAGCTACTAACATTTATTAGCAATAAAAAGCCCTAAAAACTTCATACATCAGAAAGAAACTTCGTTTTCCTAAGTGAAAGTTTTCAAGACGTCAGCTGAAACAACTAGCACTCCATCAAATTTAATTCCAAATATTTTCATACTTTTCTAGACAATAAGATATAGAGCTATGATTATTTTCTGAGACATTTTAGAAAAAAAGAAATACAGTTCTCCACTGGTTGCTTCATGACATTATTTAGACTAGATATCTTGGATCATATGAAATTATAAGAAAATAGCTCCTAGCAAAATTGGTTTCAGATGTCATATTTAGGTTGCTTGTTACAGCTATGGACCAAGACTTACTTAGAAGCACAATGGAGGTTTCTAATCAGTCTCCTAACTCCTTCCTAGAAAGATAACATATCTTTACATTAGTAGATACACACTCAGCTGCATTCCAATCTAATTGCTTTTATCACAGGACGAAAGAATCTGCTGCAATATCCACTGCAGGAAGTGATTATATGTTACATAACACTGCTGATCTTTTTGTTCTGGTGTGAGAGGAGTTATTCATTTATTTATTTATCAATTCAGCTTTGCAAAAATGTACTAATGTGGGTAAGCAATTTACTCAGAAAATCTGATTGTGAGTATCAACACCTCAGCAAATTAAGCAATATAATCTATGGATGAGTTGTTCCAATACCCTTTCTATATTACCCTAAAGAAACCTACAATGGCAACAATTTTAATACTTCTTGGCTATTTAAATGCACCCCTTCAAAGATAACTTTGTAGGCAAAGAGAAAACTCTAAGCAGACTTATTCTGTGGTTCATCTGGATATGTACACAAAATGTACAGAGATGATAATTCACCACTGGTATAATGTCAGCCTACATTTTATATCCCATAGAAAATTATTCATGCCACTGTTTTAATTCTCCTAATGGAAATTATTTTCTAAAAGTTTGGAAGTCTACCAAGTTAAATACAGACAAAATCAAGTTAGTGCCTACCCCCTGCTGTACTAATCCAAGAAATAATGGCCTACATGCTGCTCAGATTTCTGGTAAGCAGCAAAACAAATCCTATCCAGAGAGGCTCATCACTTTCTGAGGTTGGTACCCTTGATTTCTCACCTTAATTTTAATGTTGCTTGCTCTGCACCCATCATGCAACAATTCCTTCTGCTCCACAGCAACTGCTCTGTACTTCCTTTAACCTTTTTATAACTATCTGTTATCTGGCGGCTTCATATCCCAAGACTACTATTTTTAACCTTCATGTACCATTTCACTACTCTCATGGTCACAGTTGGCTTTTCCTTTTTGTTGAACTAAACTTTTAACCAATAAGAGAATGAAAAGACATCAACTTAAATGAAGACTTCTTGTTTGTTTACAAGAAGAGATGATATTTTGTACCTTTCTGTGGTCAACAGGAGCAAAGGATGAAACACTCAGAATTAATAATGAAACTGGACAGCACTGACCCTTTGCACTGGTACTAGACTTTATGAATAATAGAACCACTAAATAAAGTAAGCATACATGAATATTTTAAATGTTTCTTTTCAGTTAAAACAAATATTTCATTACCAAAAAATGTTTCTAATCACTCTACTATATTTAGCATTAAAGTAACTTCATTGTAGCACAAGGGCAAGCAAACAGCTATTGGTGAAAATACTATACAACCTTGGCTAGATGATCAGGATGACAAAATCATGAGCAAGTTGTTAAAAATAAAAAAAATGTTTTCAGCCTTCTAATAATTTACAGTAAAAAAAAAAATCTGGTACTTTTGTCTTTGATACATTTGCCACAAGAATGGATTACGATTTTGAGACTGTTTTATAAACATTACAAAGTCTGTTGGAAAAAGCAAATTCATCTTATACCATGTTCTCTGTCTTCCTCACCATATAAGAACATTAGACTTCCTTACAGTGAGTAAAAAAAACCAAACTTGAGCAATTGTTAAAAATTGCGTCTTTCTTATTTAGTACTGTCTGGAACATTATTTTCTCAGTGACTGTCACTGTGGCAGACAGGAGTGTCTCCTGGAAGGGACTGTCTGTAGTACCAATAAGAGACGCATTGATTAGTACCACTGGTCCTCAGACTCAAGTAATAGGTTGACCAGTAAGTAGATCTTTCTGGTTCTTCAGCATTTTAGTTTTTGCCTAGACACAAAGGCCAACAAATAAACCAAACAGAAGAAGAGCAGACAGATGCATTGCAAGAGCAATGTAAATTGCAGTTTGTTGTCAGGCTACAACTTGCTGAAGAAACATACAACCTAAATGACAATAGTGAACATAGAGTGACATATGACAAGAGCCTGTGAAAAGTACTAGGTGGGCATTTAAGTGGCCGCAGCTGCAAATGAAACCTTGATTCTCAGAAGCTGCCAAGTCAACTCAGCAACAACGGCACAATTCAGTGGGAATGTCTCATATCCCTGAGATTAATGGCTGTCAGCCTGGCTGGCTGTGTAGGGAGAGAATTGAGTCATCAGAGCTCTTAACCAAGCGCAGGTGTCTCAGTGCAATGTGTCTAAGTCACGCTGCTTTCCATAGTTGGTGAAAATAGTGACATCCTACCTGGCCACCTTGGCTTCCTTCCCCAGTCAAGTGATTGGGCTGCTATCTACGGTAAAGTTCATCTCCACACTCGTGGAAGCACAGTGGAAGTTTTAACTAGCCTATAGCTGCTGGTATTTGGGTCTAAATTCAAAATTATGTAATATCACCTCGAGATAACAACTTCAGTATCTTAAAGCATTTCTTTATACAGTGTGTGCACATGCCTGACAAGCGCAACTGATTTTGCAATACCAGAGATGAAGTATCATGACTTTTTTCATCTTGAAACTACAAGCAGAAACCTGGGGACTGGGGAATTCAGGAAGACCTTTTAATCACAGGTGTCACTCTGGGCTGTGACAGAAGAGTTTAACTGCCAATCCTTGCAGATTACATGCAAAGATATGATTAAAAAAAGTAGGATAAAAGACAAGTGGTGGTTTTGCAAGTCTACATAACAGGAAAAAAGGAACCATCAAGTCCACATTCAACAAATCTGATAGCCTAATCAAAAAGCAGCAGATCAGACATTGCAGTGTTGATGTACAGATGGCTAGGAACATTAAAAGAGATAGTTATCATTATTGTTCCTTACGTTTTTGAGTAAAGAAAAGACATCATGATATTGTATTTGCCTATAAAATCAACTTCCTCAGCTAGATATTGCCAGAAGGAATCTAATGGAAATGTCTATTTAGTGAAAATCAAATAATTGCCTTGTAATTACCATCTCATGTGTCACATTTAATGTTAGCATGTCTGAATCAAGAAAAATTCAAGAAAGGTCTATTTGAAATCCTTAAAAAAAAAAAAAGGAAATAGTTTAATTGGGTTACTTTTGCTAATGAAGCTAAGTATTCCACATAGCAATACTTCCCCTCTTTGTAGAGCCAAATGTTAACATAAACCACCCTTTAATTTAATCTTCCTATCCATCTTGAGGAAACCTGTTTAATTTTTGATTATTAGATTCTCTGAAATATAGCTTATTTGGACCAAACTTCAGCCACTTCATAAAAACTACTGATTTGCACTCAAATAGCACACTGGAGCAGTCGGAAGGGAAAAACCATTTGTTCTGTCTCAACTGATGTATAGCGTAATTTTCTCAGATTCTTTCATTGCAATTTGCAAACACATTAGCTAAGACTATAAAACAAAAGCAATCTGTACTACCCGTGGCCCAGAAGAAGCAGAAAGTAAGAAAACATAACAAATGTCTGAATCATCTTGAGGCAGCGCCATACTCTACCTCAACACAAAACACCATTATCCAAAATGTGCCTCATCTGTTTCTCTGACAAAGCAAGCCTGGACACTGAACACCTAATACTGAATACAGTCTTAAACAGGTTGTATTAAACTTTTAAGGAGGGGCCTAGAGAAGACTTACCCTAGACTAATTGAGGGAAACAAGACTGCAGTTAGGTTATGAGACCTCTAGTCCCTTTGTCCAGTTCCTGCAGTTCTCACTCACCCTCGATTCTGTAGTCACTCTGCAGTCACTCTTCCCAAAAGAGGGAAGCTACTTAACACTGACAAGCTGAAGTTCTTTGCTGAATAATCCACTGCAGAACTTAGCAGGTGCCACTGAACACATTTCAATATGATGACGTTTTAAACAAAGCAGATGTAAGGAATACACTGGGAGCAGGACGGGGAATGTAAGCATAGCTTTGATAAACATCCAGATGAGAGCATAACTGCATTCACGGATAGGAAGGGACAGAATGATTGTTAGAGCATCTCTCAGCATGGATTTTAAACAAATCAAGAAAACACCACATGATGTATCCAAAACTTCATTTCAGCATCTGACAAAAAGGAAATACCTGTTAAAGATCATCTAGTTCAAGGAAGCCCTTAATACGAGTTTCTGTAAAAAGAGAGCTTGAAATTGCCTGTCAACAAATCAGCAGATGCCCTTTCTGAAGCTGACAGGTGCTTTTGGGCATTATTGTAATGACCATAAATACTTCATTGCACAGGGTAGAATCAATTGCTTTAATCAATTTCTACGATCACTTATGAAGTATGCAGACAATTTTCTAATCTATGCTTTGCAGTGGCATTAAATATGCAAATTCAGCATACTCAGGCAAAGCTGTCTGTCAGTATATTTTCTTTTTGACAAAAATCAGTATTCTGCCTATAAGGTTACAGCCCTATCTCAAGAATAACTGAAGCATGGGCCCTTACACAAAATTAATTCTCCTAAAATACAGTAACACAACCCACAGCAGCGTCAGTCTTCAGCAAAGCTCTATGATACATGGAGATTTTAGGATGCAATGTGAAATACTGCTTTATGAACACAACAACCTGACAGCTTAAAACAGAAACATCATGGATTCATTCACGTACATCAATAAATCCAACGTCTGTCAACTATTTTGTTAAAGCTCTCTGTTCATATATCAGAAAATTCAAGAGATTAGAAAACAGTAAGAGCTGGAGAGAGGAGAAAACAACAAAGAAATCAAATATCTCCTCCTCTGGCCCTGGATACATTTGTTCCTTCCTGATATGCTTTCTCTTCTTCTTCTCCACCTTCTCCTTAAAGTAAAATGGGCATCTAACAGAGCTGATAGTTGCCATTCTTTGCACCTAAATAGTTCCTTTGAGCACACAGTAAGAAACTGTCTTGAAATACTGTTATTCTGAATCCTGCCACATTCCTAAGAATAGGTAAAAAAAGAAGACAAGAGATTATATTACCCTAACTGCAAAGCAATTCTTGCTTGACAAAAAATCCAGATCTACTGGCTTGTAATTTATCCAGTGCTCTCTCAAAAATGTGAGTTTGCAATGAGATGTAACAACAGGAACAGACCAATGTGATTTTTGGTCTTTCAGCTGCCATCTTCCATGCCTATTAAAGACAATATCCTTATCTTAGCCTGTGGAAAAATACATCTGCTTTCATTTTTAGCTTTGCCAATATGAATAGTAAATCACTGGAAGAGATCACTGAACATGTAAAGAAAAGCAAAGCGGATCCTTAAAAGGTAGATTTTGAAGGAATGAGGTAGGCAGGCAGATACTGCTAAAAAAAAAGGCTGAAAGAGAGTGGGGAATATCTGAAAGACTGAAGATTGGACAGTATTTGGCACATGACCAGCACTGTAAGCAAGCATAATAGGACAGAACAGGGGCAGAAAGCATTGGCTGGATACCAAAAACCCCTTGTTTTTCTCTAAACTATTTTCAGGGAAATAGTAAAGTTCAGCTATGTGTGAAACTCAAACCCGGACCAGGAAAAGCACAATAAAGTAGGTAGCTGAAATCATCTTACATTAGTTGAGCTCAGGACTATTTGAACTAAATATTTGTTTTTTTGTTTCCAACTTTCCGCTCAGTGAACATGGTGCTATTATTGTGGAGGTGAGCGGAATTAGTAGAGCTAATAAAGGGTTAGAAGTCAAGAGCTCTAGAGCTGTTATCTTGGATTGGTTTCTGACTTGCTCTGGTACCACATTTACACCAGTGTTCAGTTTGTCTACTAATAAAGCAGAGACAATAATATACATCTCATGAAGGGCCTTGCAGGACTGAAGTGTGCAGTATTTTGCATAAAAGCTGACAATTTTAAGTTTGTTGCAGTACTTGAACAGATCAGACTACAGGGACTGGGCCCTGTCTCATAGCTATAAAAATGTTACCTGCAGTAGGAAAGAATCAAGACAACCCTAAGTGTTTTAAAAAACTTTACCTTTGCATTACTCAACTGTTTGCCACAGGGACTGAATGTTTGCACTTCTGGGACTTTGCTTGATTTCCAGATTCATACGGCAGAGCAATTGAAGTTTCCCTTTGACACTAATTCCTTAAGATTGTTTTTCTAAGGCATTATAAACAGGAAAAAAAAAATACCACTCTCTTAATTTCCTTCAGCATTTTGTTTAAAAAAAAATTCTTTGAAGCTACAAGTGGCTCTTACTGTTCATCTGCAGAGGGCTCATCACATTTGACTCCCTGGGCAAGGTGGTACTACGAAGAAACAATGTGCCTCATCACACATTTAACATGGTTCAGTTGCCACTGCTAATAACACTACATTTATCCTACTAAATCCCAAAGTATTATCTTTTCACCAGAATAGGAATTACTCAGCCAAAATTGAAATATGCTCTTAAATGGAGCAGTTTAAACAAAGATGAAGGGCCGAAGGACTGCAAGACTGTTAACAGTTATTTTCTGGATTGTTTAAAAGTAATAAAGTACATTCAGCAACAATTGTAGATTCTTCCCTGTTCCATGTTTCCCTCACAATGCATTTCTTCTTGCAGTTTTTTTTCCTTGTTGCACTCACTGTGTTACATAACTAAAATACTAAGATAAGGAATTTTTATGCTCTGTAGACCCAAATGGAATCACACTACCTTATGTATGAGCACCTATCTGTATTTGCAGGCATGTATGCCCTTGTCAAGCTGTATCCACTCACACATATATTCCCTCTTTATTTACCCAGCATCCCCAAAAATCAAGCTCCAATTCTATTGCATATAGCTCTTCTGCATTTATTTGAGAATTTTTGGTTACAAACTACAGCACAACAAACAATAACTAACTGGATTAGGTTCAAACCCATGCTTATGTCAGACATGAATTACATTCTTTATATGATTCAAAGACTGAGACAGAAATCTTTTCTTTGGATAACGACATGCAGTCATACCAGTATGGGCATAAAACTGTGTGAATAAAAAACACACTATAAATGTAATTACTTCAGTTCCTGAGTATATACAAATGTATAGCATTTAAAATATGATATGTGACAGTACATAAATATATATATATATAAAATCAAAGCATCACCTGTAACAGATCACCTGTCTCTAAGATACTGGGCTAGAGAGTCTTGAATTACACAACGAAAGACATGAGATGATCCAAATTTAGATGCCTCCCTGGTAGCAATAAAGAGATTTATAATACTCTGTGCAAAAGCAGGGAGGCCTCTGATACCCTGGCTGTATAAAAACCTTAAGTTAGATCAGTGTACCATTCTGACATAACAACAAACACTACAGAATTTACAGCACAAGAATAACAAAGGAAAATGGTGTGTTCCAGCCTGGATATAGCACACAGAGCCTTAGAGATATTCTTTAATAGGGTTCTATGCTTCTATTCTGCCCAGACACCTTCTGAAGTCTTATAAAGTAACTAAAATAGATACTGAAAGATACTGTAATTGATAGTGATAATTACCTTGGTAGGAGGCAAAAGGTTGTGCTTCAGCAGTACAGGAACATCTCTTTTGCAAGTCTGCTAAGTATATTGATTTGGCATATTCTGTACCATAAGCCTATTTACTGGAAACAGCACTTCACTTACACTAGTCTTCCAAACATCAGTGGAAAACTTGGTGTCTGAGTCGTCTGATTTTACATAGTGAACACAAATAATATCTTCCTGTTCTTTTCCACTCAATGAAATGGTTAATTCATTTCATATAATGAAGGAGCCAAAAGAAGATTACATTATCAGCTGTCAGTTATTGACTAGGCATCAAAAGTATACTTGGAGGCAACACTATGCAGAGAAACATGAGTTAGATCTACCCAAACTTGGGTACCACATAGCACAGTTTTGTGCCTGGAGTCAGCAGAAAGCCCTGCACTGGACATGGCAGTCCCGCTAACCTATCAAGGATGTTGGCATTTCCCCTAGAAGCAGGGCAGACAAGGGCAGCTACCACCTTCAGACCAAAAAGGCAAGATGAAACGGAGGTTCAGCTGGGCCAAGAACCTTGCAGGAAGCTTTCCAACCTCTGTGGGCTCCAGGGATAACACTGAGCTGCCCAGATTGCTGTCCTTAGCTGCTCCTCAATACTGACTGAAGACTCACCTAGCCTGAAATTTTTGGTAGAGCATGGAAAGAAACTTTTCCCTGAGAACTAAAGTAGTAGGATTACTACAAAAAGTAGAGGATCTGACTTTTTTTTTCTTTTTTTTTTTTTTTTCTTTTTTTTTTTTTTTTTTTTGGCTGGGACAATATAATTCCTCTTCCTGCTTAGTTCAGCCTACTTTCTTTAAACCGAAGCCAAAATTCTATGAAATTTTACAATTTCCTTCATAACCAAGCCTAAGACGTCAATACTGCTTTGAAATGAGAAAGTCCCAGGACTTCCAACGCTTATCACAGAACTGTACCACAACAAGGAAATTAATTTCCCCAGAACACGGAAGATATCACACCAACTTGTGTCCTCTGCAATCACAGACAACCCTGGAAAAACCCTTAGGCTGGAATGGCCTTGAATATCCTGCACAGTGCCAAGACAACAAGTTGCAGAACACACCCTACTACCCTGAAACATCTGATGTTTTTCATGCAAGGAGTCAAAAGGTACCTAAATCTCTAAGTCACTGGAAGGATGTAGGAGAGCTCAAGAAGTCCCAAATGTCATTAGCCCTTGCACCAACAGAAGAATTTGTTAGTTGAAAACACTCAGTCCAGCATGGCAGGGCAGTATTTTTCTACTTTTTCTACAATATGTGGGATGGAAGGGAAAACAGAGCTGTTTGTATTAGCTTTGCCCTTTCTTTTGTGAGGTTTTATACAGCTAACTGGAAATCAGAGGGACCAGGTCGCTTCACCAGATTCTCCCATGGGTCAATAAAGCCAATCTGTGCAGCTTTCCTATGACATAAAACACCACATCCCAAAGCTTCCTTCTTGCCTCACACTGGCTCTTTGCTCCTTTCCCTACACAATATTCCTCCTCCTCATTTACATCGAGCTAGTACATAAAATGTTTGGTTTGTTAGATTCATGTTTGGCAAGTTAACTTCAATCACTACTCAGTTCTAAACATTCATACTTCCCCCCAGATCAACAAACAGCTATTTACTCTATATTTAGCCTGTTTAACACGATCAGAAGGCATTTTCCTGTGTGATGCTGAATTTCCTAAATAATAGGTATAGCTTCTGGAGAGGTAAAGACACTCAGCAAGATGCGTAAGCACACAGAAAACTAGTTTCAGTAGTCTGCAAACCTTTGAGACTACTTCTGTACTCAAACATATGTTTGTGTAACTGAATCAATGAGCAGTACTCACAGGCAGGCAGAAGAGAGACATAATGGTAAAATTTGGTTGAAAAGGCCCAGATGGTTTCTGACAATAAATCAACCATAAAAATACAGCATTTTAATTAAGCTTTGTTTTTCTACTCAGGGATGCTTACAGTTTTGATTTTTGATGGCTGCATGTTAATTTAATTCTGTTCGTGGACGAAGCATGCCCTGAGACAGGTAATCTATCTCAAGTATTATTTTCTTACACTATCAGAGATAAACACAAGAAAAACACATTAATTTTGGCATGTTTTTGTCTCATCATCTTGAAATTAATTCTACTCTCAATGTAGCAGTAAAAGGTAAACAAACAAATGCTAAAATCCTTATAATTCTAGCATGCAAGAGAGGCTGGATCACCTCCTGGATCTTCCATACAGACTCTGAACAACCTGTTGCTCACCTGCTCAGTACTGGTTGTGTACCTCTTACACTTATCACAGAGTTTCAGTCCTAACTTTTGGCTACATTCTTTGATATCTCAAATTGAATAGAACGCCTCACCATTTGTTGCTAATGATTACACAGATAAAAAGAAATGCTTTTAGATTATTTTAGAGATTTGTTTTCTCTCTCTTCAAAATGTTAAAATTGCAAGAAGACACTCATCTCCCCTAGCATCTAACTCCAAAACTAAAAATGATGCCATGATGCCAAAATTTCAATTTTAAAATGCTCTGGAACAATTAATCTTGCTATTTAAAAGAACCAAAACATACTTTTGAAAAAAGAAAAATAAATTGGATTTTTCTTGAAAAGTCTTTGTCTTTTACTTCCTCAAGCCAATTATAATTAAATTCAGGTATATTTTTAAAAATAAAATAAATATTACAGAGAAAGCTCCAATATCCTCAATTGCTCTGTGTGGTTCTTCACCTCTAAATTATCTCTATCCACAAGACACTACTTTATTTGAGAATTATTGATAGGTCTTTTTCATTAAAATTCACACCAGTACAAAAAAAGTATCTGATATATTAATAGGAAAGTACCTGAGTTATAAAAGTGAAATAAATAATATTGATATATATGTGAGTCTTCTTATCTATGCTAAATCTTCTTACATAAGATGTATCTTACAGCTTCTTACACTTAGACTTGAATCTTCAAGAAAATGAGAGCACCTGTCAATCCTTTCTTCATATACAGATGAACACTCGCAGCCAAATTTAAAGAAACCTTATAAAACGTCGTTGCCATTAAATACCTTTTATCTCCCAAATGCTACCACTCTATGTTTGTCTTGGTGATTTGTGAAAGAGATGAAAAGAAGTTAAAATGGTTCCTTTACTGTAGAATTAAAGACGGAAGCAGAGATTCCAACTGTGAAAGAAACTCACCCTACACCAAGGAAGCCAATGAGAGTATCAAAATTCATTAAAACTCATTTCAACCTCAGCCGGATCAGATTTGGAAAATCATTTATTTTAGGGAAAAAGGTTAGGCAGATTTTTCTATCCAGCAATTTCTGCATCCCTTCTAAGTAAAAAGGACATTCTGTAATGAAAACTGTACATATTCAAACACCTGAAAGTACTTCAAGTAACTAATTTTGATATTCAGTGGGGTCTTCCGTTGAGCTGTGCAAAATTATACTGGAAACTAAGCAATCTTTAATGATTTAAAAATTACTGCATTGATAACTAGAATATTAATGAATTAAAAAATTATGTATTTAATATAAAATGCGTCCCTCGTGCCATTTGTTCAGCATGCCTTTTCCTATACCACAGAAGTACACTTGCAATACTGACACTGATACCATGAGAATGTTTTTTAAATAGAATTTTTAAAAAATTTATCATGATTTGAAATCAGGCATAATTTTAGACAATCTAGCAGGCTTTCATTGTCTATAGCTACCTACTGTACTAGAAACACTGTAACTCTTAAAAGCCTGAGGACTGCCTTGCATTTATTCTATTACTTGAAAAGTTACTGAAGGTCTTTTTGGTTGGGTTTGTATGCTCCCTTGCACAGCAAGGTTGGTTCATAATGCTGATGCTCAGCACTGCCACAACAAGAACACATTCCATGAGATAATAACTGTGCTCCTCATTGCTATCAATTGCCCAAAACTACCATTTACCTTGGAGCCTTAGCCTTGCACATTATACATTTAAAATAAAAAATGAAAGGTTTATGTTCACTTTGGCTATCAATTTCCTTTATTTTTAAGAAATATAACTTTGTACTCATTGTCATGGGAAAAAAATTATTATTTTGTTTTTATTTAGTTAATTTGGCTGATTTTTTGGAACTTGTTTCTATTTTTATTTTATTATTTGAAAATAAATGCTTTTTAAATAGATGTGTTAATAGCACTGACAAAACTGGCCAGGGACTAAAAAGATATCTTGTAGTCTGCCAAAGTAAATTGCCTGCTAGTCCTCTGCTAGGTAGGTTTTTACAGGAGATTTATGTTTTGAGGTTAGGATGAAGCCGATGAATTTCATGAAATATGAGATTCCTTTTAAAACAATATAGAGCTATTTTCAGCTCAATGAACACATATTTTGCAATTCCTCCTCCTCCTCCATTCTTCTTCTGACCTGTAACCTCCAAATTCCATTTCCTATTTCTGTTCAGTCTGAATGCCCTTGGGTGAAAAGTTGGGACCAAATCAATTTCTTTCACTATGAATCTGTTCTGTCCTCTTTCAGCTCAGTTCCTGTCCTGGCTAAGAAGCAATTATTTTCAGGGCCTAATGAATATCACACCTTCTCCTCATATATGGTGTTCACTTCACCTCCACCTCTTCTGCCATGTGATGGATCAGCTTCTTCAATCAGGTCAACAGGTTTCATCCTTCCCTTTGGGTCTTTTCCATCTCCTTCCTATCTTCACTTTTCTTCTTGTTATTTCCCTTCCTCCTCCTGCTCCTAAGTCAGTTCTTAAACTCTACTCCTTTATCAATTCCGTAACACTTTGTGTTTAACTTTCATCCCTTGAAACTGCTAACAAATGTAGTTATTTTTGACTCTTCTGTCCAGTTTCTAACCCCTCCCCCAATTATTTCCTCCAGCTTAATTCTCCTTGCTCTTTGACCTCCTGTTCTCTTCGGGTTTTCTGACTCACTGTTTTCAAATACTAAGCAAGAACAATGGGATTTCTATACTCCCAGTACCTTTCTCCTTTGACTCTACTACTGAAAATATGTCTTGGCTACTGCACTGTAAAAGTGTGGATGCTTCTCACTTTGTGCATGAGAGACTTCTCATCAGTGGCCTCAACCTACAAAGACAGAAGCATTTGCAATTCACACTCATTGTTATCGCTGCAAGTGGTGCAGTTCTTCATGCAGTAACCACAAGTGATGACAAGTGATTTTGAATTTCTCACAGTTTGGAAGAAATAGTTTTAAAATGGCTGGTTTCAGAATATTAAACACCCTTCTGCAACAGAAAATAAAATGCTGGTTTATACTTGGACACGGAAAACAACATCATTCTGAAACACTACACCTTTTGAAAATCACAGTGGGTATATATTAATACATGGTTGTTTTTTGGGATCTTTTTGTTTGTTTAGCTGGAGTTTTTAAAATCAAACAATAGATTTTAGTAGGGATAATAAGTTTTTATCACCCTAATGACACAACTACCTGAAAGCATGACATTCCTTTAGCAGACATGGCACTTTGAGACTGAAGTTGGTTGCTCCATGTAACTTCTATCTACCTTGGAAACAAAGACTATATACAACCTGCAACTCTGCATGACCAGAGCAGGCCAACACCCTGTAGAGGATACTACAAGGGGAGGTGAGAAGCAGAACTAACAGGATGGTGCATTTTTCAGTCTGTGAATGTAGTTCCCTAGTTACAAATCATGTTCTCATTATTCTGATAACGTACTATTCTATATATTATTCTATATATTATTCTATATATGTTATTCTGTAACAGTGATAATACAAACATTTCTATGTTTTTCGTGATCTACAGTATGTGGTAGGAAACCAAGTTAAACTCACCGAGACATACACCTGTTTTTTTTTCTGGACCTTCAAAATGAAAAGTGAACAAACCAAAGCAGGCTGCACATTAACCAGTCTTTCACTGAGGGCCACAGTGGGATCATAATATCATGTCTTAAGATCAAGTACAGGTCATATTCATTACTCTCAAGCCATCCTGAAGTATCACTCCATTTGCTTTGCCTTAGTTCAAGAGCACTCGCATTTATATTCATTCTGGCTTCCCATCTAGGAGACTTACAGTATTCTTTCTCAAGAATTTGCTTAATAAAAAGACAGGGTGTGATTCTTGAGGTGCCCTGTGCAGGGCCAGGAGTTGGACTCAATGCTCCTGATGGGTGCCTTCCAACTCAGCATATTCTGTGATTCTACAACACGAATCAAAAATGTATTCAAAACATGTAAGTAAGAAAGCTTTTCCTAATAGTTTAGTCTATCCTTTCAGACATGAACAGATCGATTACCATTTCCAAGGCTGTAAAATACGATGCAGGTTTTTTACTGGACTCAAGAAGAAACTGTTTACTTGAGCATACAGGTAAGAATGCAGACCTTGTAATACATAACGTCCAATTTTGTTAATGCTGGATTACAAAAAGATAAAAGCAAAATTTTGCTAGACATTTTTTGCACCTTTTAGTGAAACTACAGTCCAGCCCTGGATAATATTTTGCTGTTAACTATATACTTAGTGTACAAAATGAAAGGTTGACTTACGATGCCACACACAAAAATTTTAATGGTTTTTTTTTCAGGCCAGGATTCTGGCTCACTGCCATGAAAGATGGAACAGAACAAGGTAAAGACAAGCATAGTTTCCCTAATTGGAAGTCTAAAAGCTCTTTTCAAGAAGTGCTGACTGCATTCCATCTCAGAATTACTTAATCCCTTTCAACTTGCTCTCTGTAGAGACAAGCAGTGGGAACAGATACCATAGTTTGATTCTGTACTGACTTAATGTAATTGTTTCTTATTGTGCTGGCAATCAAAGAACAGGTCTTTACCTTCCTACCTTTTATTTCTACAACTGCCTACATTTCATAATTTGGGTTACTCTTGTTGTTACAAAGTAGCACTAAACAGAAATGAAGAATCTCTTGGGATTAAAGGAAGAATTATTGGAAGGAATTGCCCCTCCAGTTTTAAGTATGAAAAACGTCTACATCTCCCAAAAATGAGATCTTGTTTCCCACACTGGATCCCACACTTGCACAATAGCTGCTGTGGAAATTTTGTCAACTGGAAACACCAAGAAGGTTCTCCTGCACACAAATCTGTCAGAATGTCTTCCTTTAGCAGTGCAATGCTATCCACTGGCATAAAGCAAATGAGTCACATCCCAGCCTTGTCCCTGGTTAAATTGATTTAGGTAGATTGAAATTACATGTTTGAAAATAACCAGAGCTCATAAATGGGTAAATTAAAAAGCTGTTAATTTATTTTGATGCAGAAGGACCTTGGAAATGTGTTTCATTTACATTCCAGGGCACAAACATTAATAATATCAAGGTCAATGAAGAACAGAGTTGACCTTCGAAGTAATTTGTTTTAGTTTTGAACTGTCAGAATCCGTACGAGTTATGAATGTAGTATTCACCCTCTTGCCACGTAAACTGACATGGGGTTTGTTTCACAAAATGATGTTTTGCAGCAGCTCAGACTGTAAGTGTCACTACAAAGTGAAGTGTGGAATTCTAAAGCATGTTTAAGGTTATTGGTAGAAAATATTATTCTATTAACGTCAATGTAGAGGAACTGCTAGTAAAATGAGGTATAGGAAAAGGACTGTGTTTACACAAATAAAGAGACTCAATATTTCTGTATTCTTTACTACATTCTGTGTCTGCTGCAATGCAAGGAAAAGGTTGCCTAAGGAATGTTGTTCAAGGTAGGCTTGGAGACAGCCCTATGATACTCTGTAAGCATTCATCAAGTTGTTTATGCAGCTATAGGGCTCTGTCAGACACTGGTAACATGCTTTGATTTACAATGTTTATGCTGATAAACTTACTGCAGGCTCCAGTAAGTCTTTTACCTATCCATCTAATAAACAACTGGACTTAAATTAGCTACTCATTCAACTAAAGTAATTTATCAGTTACCTTAATGAGATTATATTTTGTAGATCAGTAAGAACAATAGAGAGCTCTTATTCTAATAAGCAGGTTACTCAATCAACATGCAGAATTGTTTATAGACTCCCATGTACAGGTTAAACAAATATTCAGCAATGGCTTTGCCAAAGCTGCAAAGACAAGCAGCTGAAAGTTCAGAAACATTGTACCCCCAGTTAATCCCCTAGAAAAGTTTTGCCCTCTAGTTAAACCATCTGTCATACTAAATTATTAATATGGCATCAGAATTTCACACCCACAATCAAGAACATGAATGTTTTGGAAAATTAGTTTGCATGGTAAAAGCAGTTCATAAAAGGTCATTCTTAATTTTTAAAAAGCAGGCAGATAAATATGCATTACAAGCAGAGTTTGAAGTTTGAGCTGTTCAAAAGTTACAGTGGATTTTTTTTCCTATACATCTGAACTGCTACTGTAAGTTGTAGTTACACAGCTGAGAGATAAAGGCTGGTATTCCAGCTGTGATGAATTTGGCAGAATTCTGTGTCCACCTGGAAGATGCACTAGAAGATAAGAGGAAATGAAAAGCATGGTTTAACATAAGTCATGCAGTGGACACTAAGCTGGAAGAAACCATAGAGAATCCACTGGACTAGACTGTTTCAGCAGTCCTGGGCAGTCTCAATAAATCCCTATGCAGCTCTTCTGTGGGATGTTTCACATCACAAAAGTCTACCACAAAAGCTCTTAGAAAGGAATCTAACACCATGAAAATTTCTGGCAAAACTGAAAGAAAAAAAAAATGAAACTGAAGGAATGGAAATTCAATTTAGTTTGATCTATAAAAGATCCCATTTTTAATATGGATTCCCATAATTGTTTTACAAAAAGTTTGAATATATGCTGTGAAACTCTAAGCAAACAGAAAAGTCAAAATTTTGCTTTCAAGATGTCTACAAGTTATACATCAAATCTTATTTTTAGGGTAAACTTGAAGATATTATTCTAACAAATTCCAAAAATGTGATGAGTATCAAAATACCTGAATGAAACTGAATGAAATTCAATGAAAACTACAATGAATTAACTTAAAATACCTGGACTTTCACCTCAACCACAGCATTCTGCCTGTGTCAGGTCTTTTTCAGGTCTAGAGTCAAATAGCAGTACTTAAAAAACAGAACACCGGCAAAAATTGCGTCTTTGACACTAAATCGGATTCTGCATAGAACTGACATTCACTGGAGTCTTGGAACTGCTTGTATTCATTAGGGCACTTGACTGCAACCACAGTGCAGTCAAGCTTTGGCTGGGAATACTGAGTGGGTTGGGTGAACTCCCACTTCTTTCATGAGAAGGAAGCAGCAAAAGGGCAGTTTTAATAGACTGTATTTCAATCAAACTTGGGGAGCACTTCAAAAGACAAAAGAAAAGGTTCTTCTCTAGGGTCTTAAATTAGCTTATTAAAGAAAAGAACTAAAAGTCAAAATGCAAGAGCACAAATGAAAGCTATTTGGGGAGCAGGAAGAAACAACTCAGCTCAGGGATTTAGTAGTTAATGAAAACTTGGCACTAAATTGTAGAAGAGAGAAGAGTAGAGAAAAGCAAAAAGGTAGAGATGTGCTACAAAGGGGAAGGAAATTTTCTGGAAACAGCAAGGGAAAGACTGCATAGGACCTTTTTTACATTTTATATTTGTGAGAAAGTCAAGTCATTCAGTAATTTTATTTTTCCTCAGCCACATTACTGTAAAAATAAAAGCAAGCTATGAGCCAACAAGTTTGGCATCTTCTCAAATATTCATTTTAGAAATGTATTTTTTTACTATTAATGTATGAGTAGTCACAGGCCCAAGTTTCTGTCACTGCTGTTGCTGGCTGACATTTGAATTGATTCTAATTTTGAAAAGCGTACTTTACTGTAAAAGTGAGCCTAACACATCACGAGTTACAGTAAATGAAACTGACATTTTGCATAGCTTTGTGATTATAGACAGCACAAGAAATAGCTGAAGATCACATCAGTGTAAAAATGGACAATGCTGTCTAAAGGTCAAATGGATGTTTTGTGGAAAAACACGAGAAGACAAACAAATCTAAAACCCAAACCGAAAGCCTAACACTGCACTGTCAATCCCTGGTAAAAATCTAACTTAGTATCAGTAATGTACAGGTTACCAGCACAGGTATTAGCACAGAGCTTGTACAGAGGTGTTTGATGATATACACAACGTTTGACACGGCTGGCAGTCAAAATTGTGCAGTAACAACACTCGAAGAGTAGCTAGAATGTTGAAGAAAGAAGTTCACATTTCCTGATTTTGCTTGTTTTAAATGAAATGTCCTAAGTATTAAAAAATGAAAAAATAAGATATTAAAAATACTGCTATTCCTCCTGGTTAAATTAGTTTCCCATGAATTACATTATTATTAGCTGAAAAAACCACTTCCTTAGCTCAGCCTTGGGTTTAGAACACTCTAATGGAACATTTTTATTTATCATTCATATTAATACATTAAAAATTGGCTAAAATGGATTAAATAAAATTTGTGAATACAGTCGGTAAATCAAAATAATCTGAAGAAAATACTGCCAGAATGAAGAAGACTAAGCAGAATAGGAAAATGTTGAGATGATGGTAGCATGAAATTTCAGATAGAAGTGTTTACATTATGTGAAAATAAACCAACACAGACCTGTGCATCACATTTCAGATGACACAGCAAACAGCAGTAGTGGTGATCTGTACAGATTCATGTGCAACAGCTATGTGAAAAGCCTAAGGGGGGCATAAGCAAGGGGATTATTTAGAAATCAAGAGAAATAATAGTTCCATTAAACAAAATCCTTGTGTCAGAGGCTATATGTAACTTCTCCACGTTTTAATCTTTGCAATACCTGTATATATGATTTTCAAGGCTTAGTCTCTGAGCTTCAGCTTTCCTTAATGCAAAGCAGATAAAAATGACTTAGCCATTTATCTTTCCAACAGGTAAAAATGTGACAAAGGCCAACTTCTAATACACAAGACTCAAGAAAAGATCAACTTTACTTATTCTGCAAGTTGAAATAATGGCAAAAGAGAAAGGTACAGCAGCATTTATTAATGAGAAATCTGATGAACCCACAACCAAAATTTCTGTAAGCTAGGGGCCAATATATTTTCACAAATTAAATATGCCTATTGCAAGAAAATGTCTTTTGACATATTGAACTGTTCAACATTTGACATACAGACAATTTTTTTCATGCTCAAAAAATTTCTTTCTCTGAAGACAAACTTTTCCAAAAGGCATATTTATTTAGCAGTTATAATGAATTCAGGTGTTAAACTGTTCAAGTAACAAATATCAAATAACTGATATTTAATCTCATGCTGTAAACACAACCTAGTTAGGTAGTTTTAGTTAAATTTTGCTAGTTTTTGTCCAGTCAGCTGTTAGAATGTTGTACCTATTTGTAGAAATGGATGACTTTAACTAGCAGTTGGTTTTGGTACTTGATTTAGTCAGAAAACACTACAGTTGGAGCAAAGAAAATAGAAATCTGGTTACCAAAATTAAAAATAAAATTGTTGACTTTGCATTTCTAAAAAAAAGACTAAACAACTCCAAAATGCAAGCTACAGACACATCTTAGATACCAGTCTTAAAATGTCACTAGCAGTTCAGGACACCAAAGTCATGGATATTTAAATTTAGCAGGGAAACCTGGACAGCTTATCTGGAGATTAAAAGGTTATTTTATAATGAAAGGCTTCAAGACTTCTGAATCTGTTCAGTATTTGACAGGAGAATAAAATGATCATAGGAGGTACCAGTGAACTTGGAATAGTACTGCACAGATTATAAATGCAGCAGAATTAAAACAGGAAGATGGACAAGGAAGTAATATACCAGGGGAAAAAAAGATGATACCTCTCTGTGTTGCATAAGAAGCAATGAACACATGAAGGCAGTGAAAAGACTGTGAAGGGATTCACAGCTGCTTAAATACTCAGTGTCACTATTTGACAGCTGTTAAGTGGCTGCATCTGTCCAAAGGCACCTCGATGGAGTTGGTGAATCCGTATTTTCTTGACTTCCACACTACCTCACCATGTCTACTTGTAGCATGTTCAGTATCTCAGGCTTTTAATTGAAAGAAAATCAATAGGCTTACTTCTTCTCTCCTTTGTTTTTCTTTAATTTCTTTTTGTATTCAGTTACTAAAGCATCTTCTTCTTGCCCTACCACTTCTTGATAATCACACTACCATATTTACACTATCTGACTCCACCCATTCCTCCTATTCCATTCAGTTCATCAGTATCCTGTGATTTTGCCATTCTGAGTATACTGGTCTATATACATTCTAAACTAAAGGATCTTCAACTCTGTTTGCCATTTTACTGTTCATCTTAGTGCTATCTTCATCCCTTACCTTTCAGAAGCATTTTTAAACAGAATTTTATAAAATGCATGTCCCATTCCTTCCTTACCAGTGTCTTCTACTACACTGATGAATTCTCGTCCAAGTCTTAAATCCTGCTGATGCCTTCAAGTATTTCTACTTTTTACTCTTCATGTATCTGTACCTTGATGTAGTTCTGTGCTTCTTACAAAGTGCTAAAATCCTCTGTTCCCAGCACCTTTGGCCAAACAAGGCTCTCTGAATACAGATTCAAGGACATATTTGTTGCCTTAGGGCCCGAAAATATGTAAACAACTGTTGGGGGGGGGAGCAGGCCTCGGGTGGTTAACATCATCACCTAAGAGTGCAATTGGAGAATTAAAGGCCAATATGCTAATGGGACAGAACTTATAAAAGGTGAAGGGCTCGTGACCCAGCATCCAGTTTGGTGTTGTCCCCAACGGGGGACTTTGCCTGCCCGGATGTATCTTCAAGGCCTTTGCAGACCTTGAATAAATTGTCTGCTTTTATACTACTAATTTGCCTTGGCCTCTGTTCAGGTAGCCTGTCTTTTAGGCAACACTGCCATCCTACCACCTCCACAACCTTTCACATTACTCCTTTTTTTAACATCTATTTCAGACTCTGTGGGCATGTAGTTTAGTTTTCACTCATCCAGTTTTTGTCCTATAGTTTCTTTTCTCTATTGTACTAGACTTTCCTACCTTTTAGTGTTATCTCTGGTGGATATTATGTGGATTCAGCTGTAATTTGTGAGTCAATGACTCATCTCTATTACACTACCAGGCAGTTCCCTTTATGCATGTCTGACTTCCTTTCCAATGCCATTACTCTAAGTGGCCTGATAGCAGCTCAAACTTAGTATGGCTGGCCCGGAAAAACTTTGACTTCTCTAAATCCTCACCCATATCTATTTCTCAGTGCTTAGCCTTATTAACAGAAAAATTTCTGCACTAGCTTAGGATATGTATTAACTCTTGCCCTTCACTTAAATTCTTCCTTCTTCCCAAAAATCAAACAAAGAGAACTTTATCTCTTCAAAGTGAAAAATACCATCCAGTCCTAACTTCCTTCTTTCTTGGTAATCATAATCTTCTTGCCTTCTCCTCAACTCTTGCTCACCTGTCGTCTCTCCTGATTTACTCCTCAGATCATTTTTCTTCATTATACATTCAACAGTCTTATCAAAATCATGATTTCTCTTTCTGTGCTTTATTTTTAACTTCTTTCAAGCTGCTCCCAAAAACTGTGATCTTTATTAGTCCCAAAATAACCATATTAATACAATTTTTTAAAAAGAACCACATTTCATGGAATCAGAGACACTAATTCACATTAGCCAAGTTAATCTTTCCACTTCAACATCATATCCTAATGAAACAAATCCAGTAATTTTGTAACAAAAGCATTTCCCACAGACTTCTAAGCTGTTTGCCTGCAAACCCCTAAACCAGAGAGTGGTTTAAATTGTATCCCCTGTGAATCCAAGTGTCTGGAAGGCAGGTGCAATTGGAGCCCAGACTACAGGCAATCTAAACATGAAATTCCATTTGTAAGTTAATGACACTCCAACATAAGCAACCTTCTTACAAAGACAGAGGTATTGGTACCTCAAATTAAAAATTAACTACCACCAATTAAAGTGAAAGAAGAATAGACAAGAGGGAGAGCGAAGAAATACAAACTGGCTTTTAAGTTCATCAAGTAAGATTATTAATATAAATGAGAAGAAAAAAACTAAATCAGAATAGAAATGCATTCCTATGCAAAACACTGCTAGTAAGAAACGTAATCTGCTATGAAGAAAAAATGCTTCTAAAAGTGAGTGATGTGCAACTGTGACAGTCAATATCACCAGAGTTCTGTTATCTGTGCACTAGCCAACACTTTTTAATACTTCTGCATGCATAAAACTTTATATATTTTGTCTGCTATTCTTATTGCATAGTATGTTGTAGTCTTCTACCAAAAGGGATATAAAAAATTACCTCTACCTGTAAAGCTATTTTTTAGTAGATACGACATAATACTGGCTCTTTCTTGTTCCCCACTCACTGAAAGTATTACTAAGCTTTCTGTTCATAAACATGTGAACAATTCCTATTCCACCATAAACAAAATTATGTTAAAAAAGTAGATGCAATATTTTTTACTTTATAGACATTTTAACTAGCTACGCATTACTGGATTCATATTTCACATTCACTTATTTATCAAAGGCAAATTGAGGGGCTGCTTAATAGCTGGATGCAGGTGCCTCTTCAAATTTTAAAAGGTAATTATAATGTTTACACAGTCAAAAATTCAATGTCCATTGAATATTAGCAATAGTCTACTACTCTTTATTTAATGTTGTGATACCTATCCAAGAGAAAAGTGAGATCCTAGAAAATGACATATTTTTATTTCACACTTATTTGAAGTGGATACTTTCATTGCTGAGTTTGTTTTGAAATCTACCAGAAAAATTAAGAACTACATGTTTTGTGTATTATTGACTCTATCAGTATGACATGAGATACATTAGAGCAATGGTTGCAATAAAGAAAAGTTCAAATATAATCTCAGAATGATCTCTGCAATCCTGTAAACCACATTTATTGCTATATATTCAACAGACTGCTGAAGATTGTCACATGCCTATGCAGATATGTGCACACACACATACATACATACACACAGGGATGTATTCAATATATATACATACACAAACACGATTTTAATTAACAAATTAATGATATAGAATGAATTTTAAACACTTACTCCTTTCCTCAGGTTCTGAAGGATGGGCAAAGAATAAGACATGCTTCTGAGTCTTCTATTAGAATTTAGGAGCAAAGAAAATGTAACCATCCAATAAAGGTAATGTTTAGCAAGGCACTGCTACATGCACTGCTAATACTGACGTGAAATATAAATTGATTCAGCCTGAGGCAAGAGTTCCGGGCAACTGAATAAATACTGAATCATACTGCTTCCAGTATAATCACCTGAACTTTGAAACTGATGCTCAAGACCCACATAGTTTCCTGATGAGCAACAAAGACATTACTAAGAAAAACATTTATTTTAATGCACAGTTTAAAAAATAGGCATTGACAGAAATTAGTCCTTGAGGGTTTGATGCAGCATCCTGAATTTTTCATTTTGGAGCTATAAATATATTGCTATTCTGTCTCCAAAACCATATCTACAAGACAAAGTTACTCATAAAAGTAAATGATGAAGAATGAGTAGAAAGCATATGGCATGATGACTTTTAATTTACTACTCCAACTAACCTACTGGCACACTGCTATGACATGTTTTATTCCATTACAAAACAGACTTTTGCATACAACGTTTTCCAAATTTGCATCTAGACTGAAACCATTTTGACGTGGTTTTAGTTAATCATTTTTGTAGCATAACAGATACTACATATAGTAGATTTAGAAAATAATATTTGGAAATTTTCTGTTATGTCCTGCATCCTAAAAATGTAAATTATTTTATTATGTAGTTCATTCAAGGAGACTTTCTGTAAGAAAAAATACAAAACCTAGAAATTTTCTGTTGCAAACCTGTTGATTAACTCTATCATTCATCTTAATTCATGCAAAATAAACACTATTTTTGAAAAAGTGGAATAAAAACCCCTGAACCTCCCCCAAAACAAAAAAACCAAACCAAACCAAACTCCCCCCAAAACAACAAAAACCCCAAAACAAAAACAACAAAAAACAAACAAAACCCACAAAAACCCCACCCCAAACAAACAAAAAAACCCACAAAAAAGAAAACCACAAAACCCCAGGCCAAACATACTTTGCTTAAAAAAAAACAAAACAAAAAACCAAAACATAAAATAAGAAAAATTTTGATACAAATTTTGATACAAACTTTGATAAGTTTCCCTTAATGAGAGAAAAAAATTGCATTGTCATCTTAAGGCTATCTTTTTTCCTTTTTAATATTAAAAAACACTCTCACAGCTATTCACAATTATGTATTTTTCATTGGTATCTACAAGTGAAAACAGACTAGAAATCGGTTGTCAGAAAGCAGTGCCAACATGCAGAGGCACTGCCTAGACTCATCTGTATCACTAATATATAGAGATATAAAAAGCCTCAGGTAAGAATAATGATCTATTATTTATCAATTATAATAATCTTACCCCTCATTCGTATCTCATTATGCCAAACTCTTTTGGCTGTTTTTCTCCAAATTGCTGTGTTGGGTAGGACAAAGATACTATAAAATCAAGACAGGAATGTTCACAGACATAAACAACCATTTGTGTTTAAAAATTCAGGAAGTCTTATCCAGTTTCACACTCCTGTAATGGCTAGATAGAAAAACTGAAGGGCAAATGTATAATCACCTCCAGCCCTCCACCCTGCTCTTCAGATAGTTTTTCCTACCCTCAAGGCAAGGACAACTGACGTGCCAATCAACCAGCTCCTGAACTGTCAAACAGTTTTTAACACCAACGTACTGTGGTAAATCAAAAACAGGCTAAGTCAAATGAACAGGTTTGGACACAACGTACTCAGGGAAGATACCATCTATCAGGAGGTTCAAGACAGAAACCCATCTCTCCTCAAGTCATCTCACTGCAATCCACTATTACGTTACAGATTAGCAGAAGTACAACCAAAAACTGCCAAATCATTCTTAAGATACATAACAAAAAAAATATAACTTGAAACAGCTAAACTGCAAAGGTTGGGAAAACAACTCTCAAAATTGATGTTTCTGCTTTAAATCCGAAAATAGGTCATGATATGGCTAAATGAAAAGCAAAGAAAATGGATTTTTTCTCATGTTATATAAAAGATTTTATACAACAGTCAACCAAAAAGGCCAAGTAATGTCCCCGTATCTGCATCCTTAGTCATTACACCTTAATCCCACAAAATCCTATGTAAGCAGACGTAAACATACGAAGTAGTCAGTCTTCTATAGACTTAATACCATATATAAGGGTGCTATTTTACAGCAGTAGAGTTTTGCTGTAATACTGAGAAACATTCATCATACAAGTAAGTTAGTGGCAAACTTCTGTGTAAACCTGAGACTCATCCGTAAGCAGCACCAAGCACAGTGAAGCATTGAGGTATTCCAGAGTATGCAAGACCACTCTTCAAAATGTCTGTAAGGTTTTGCGCCTCTTCATTTCTCTGGAGCACAAACACTTGGCCAGGAGATTTCTTACAACTGTAAGCCAGTACAAGAAATTTGGTACATAACCCTTCTTGGGAATGTGAGTAGTCTCCCACTGAGAAATTACCTATTGTTTAATGGAAGGTCGTTGATCTCTGCCCACCATCTGCTTAGTCCAACTGCTTATTTAACATGTTGGGTGATAGGAACGCTTTATCTCAGAAATTACCCTTGCTGAAGCTAATGAACATCATGTTGTAATTTTAACTAGATTCAGATTTATCTCCAGTCCTAGCCAAGCACTGAGTCCATTAGTTGATGACAGAGACTGGTGTGTTTGGCTAGCGTATTAACTCACAAGTTGCTCCATTAAAATCAACATAACCAAACATGCAAAAGTTACCTCAACAATTCTCAGGTGGGATACAATGTTTATTTCAAGGAGCCATCCTTTCACACCATCTGTATACAACACCTGATTTTGATTAAGCAAACTTTTTTTGAATGCTTTTATGGTACAAATTTGTAAACACATATGCTTCTCTGTAAACCTCAGGACAGATCAGAAGGGCTGACTGTGATGCTTATGCGAAACACAATCACTCCTAACCTGTACTTGAAAAGAGAAAGGAACTCTCGTATTTCACAGGAAATTGCTCACATACAAGTAAACCATCCTCCCTCCCTATAAGAGTTTGAAATCCAAAAAATACACTATCAGGTAATTTACAAATTCAAAAGAATATCCTCAGACACAGGTTACGTTGAAGATCCTCCACCAGACACCTGTACCTCTCCAGATGTGGTCTGAAGGACCACGAGGGCTGCTGAGTTCTGCTACAACAACCTGAGTGGAAGGAGGTGATCCCCTAAGTGGCAGAATGTGGCCTTAACACTTACACTCCTCTAGGCTTGAACATTTTACTTCCTCAAATTTTCCACGGACAAAGTGTTTGAATTGGTTTTCATTTTCTTAAACCAGTTTACTCACAGTACCACTGCCACCATGCCACTGCTAACTTTCAATCTATAAAAAGTATTTTTTCATGAAAGCTGGATTAATAGTGTAACCTATGTAATTGCTGACAAAACAGCATGAGAAGGTTTTCAAATAGTGTCAAATTGCACATTGCTAATACACAATAGTATGTGAAGTCTTACACAAACATGCAATAGAGCATGATGGGAAAGTTAACATAAAAATTATCAAACTCAAAATGATGTTTTTCATGTCCTTCATACTTACAAACATTGTACTGGAAGCAGCTGACTCACAGACACCAACCTGACTGAATAACTGATGGGTTGGCATTACCCATGTGCTGCTCAAGAACAAACAGACCTGAGCAGCCACAAGCATGAGGCTGCCATTATAGACCTACAACATGAATGGATGTTTCTCACATTTATTATGTAACATTCTCCACATAAAGACATAGTGCAGAGACTTGCAAGGATGGTTGTTTTCATGCCATTTATGAACAATAATAAAATAGGCATTTTAAAACACTGTTGCTATAGTATGGTCCAAATCTATCCATCTTTCAGCAGCACATACAGGGAATGTATTAATCTAGAAACAACTATGTGGTTGCTAGTGAAAAAAGAAGCAGCAGAACACACAGTAGTAGAGAGACTGAAAAGATTTTTTAAATGATCGGTACATTACTGTGTTGTAAACCATTTATTTACAAAATTAGTTTGAGCTTACAAGTATGTCCAGCCTACCCATGTATGTGCATTACATACAGTTCTGCAGCAGCAGAATGAAATTTTGCAGCCAACACCCTTCACATGTAACCAGTTTGTGCTGAAACAATTTGTCAATCTTATTTAACTGTTGTTACTTGCTGCAGTACAAGGAAATTCTAACTGATGCAGGTTAGACTTCGGATGTCAAATAAAAATAGTAACAGCTGCCTTTCACAAAAATTCACTAAAGCTAGCTTGCATCTTCCCTGCCAAAATTAATCACATATTCTAAGGATGTCCAAGTGCTGTCATCCATTTCTTCCTCTGTCCCTGAAAAGTAGAGCTGCATTTAGTAGAGCTGCAAAAGTAGACCTTTATGTGGGTCATTTCTTCACAATAGTAACATTTTTTTTAAATGGCAGTCAGGGCTACAAAATGGAAAGGGATCCCATTTCACTGCAGCCATTTGTTCCTAACATAGAGAGGTAACAGCATGACACGATGGAAGCTCTCCCTCCTGTCTCCACCTGCTCCCTCTGTAACTTTTTTAGTATTATTCCAGTAGACTTTAAATCTTACTTACAAAAGCCAATATACCAGATGTCCTTGATTGTCCCACCTGCTGGCTGTGCTGACACTCTGCATAATTGATCCACCTATCCATCTTCATGTGTGCGTACATGAAAGGAGCACGAGGCAGTGTGCATGACGTGTTCGCTCTTGGACCTGTACAGCCTATGTGCAGAGTGATAGCTGTTTGTTTTAGAGCTTTTTATTTTAGTTCTATCGGCACAGCCTCGTGCGCTTTGCTCAGGAGGTTCCATGTTGACAACCCTGTAACAGCTGACTTGGAAGCCACCAGGCCAGCAGGATCTGATCTGGGAACTGAAATACGACAGACTTAGCTACTCAATATGAGCTTCCTCTGCCTAGGGAAAATATAAAATTCCTCATCAGTTGGTATATATCTTCCTCACCAGTGCTTTGATTATCAGGGGTATGGTTTTCACACAGCTGTTCCCACCTTGCCTTTTCTTTAATACAAGCTTTTAAACAATTATATAATGAGCTCAGGAAATCATGGCTTCTATCTGTGCTTCTCCTGAGCAGCAGGCTACACCGTGCACACTCTTCTGTGTCACAACAGCATAGCTGAAACTTGTTTACGGCTATCAAAGCTTATTTACAGCCTATCAGAAAGCTAAAAATACTTTTAATTTTCCCACAATATAAAGCAGACTGACACTGTACTTCTAATCAAATTAGATTCCCTGTCAATGAAACATACAGGCTTCTGCATTCAGTCTTCAGTCAGCACTGAACCTGGCTGCTCAGACCAAGGGTTACAAAGTCAAAGCCTTGTTATAGAATCATTGTGTACACATAACCATGTACAATCCAGAAATACATGTCAAAAAAATAGTACCTTGCAGACACACATTGTACAAATAAGCCTCTGCATATACTGAAACATACCATCATATTTTCCTGTTTTTCTACAATGTATCCCAATACTACCAATACTACTATCTGTCCATTTAATTATCCACAAGGACAAAGTCATGTATATAAATATGCTTACATATAAATATGCATTATTTTCAGTCATTTAAACTGGAAACTACAAAGCGAAAGTTATGTCTACAGTTAGTGGCATCTGTTCACATTCCTAGTTCTTTTATGATGGATTTCTTTTATTGATAAGATGAAGTTCTGTGTGTTTGCAATTCTACACTTTTTCCTAAATGACTACTCTTATCTGTATACAACACGTTATTAAGATTATTTTCCCACTTTTCTGTGACTTCCTACCCCACTCCCATTCCGCTGAACTTGGGGAATGGACTCAAGATTCACATATATTGAAGAGACCAATTATGGTAGCTATGAAGAGACCAATTATGGTCAGTTATTGCCATTACTAATGCAAATTAGCAAGCAACAATTTGTTCAGAAAACTAACTGGAAAAGGGAACAAAGAAACTCATCAATGAACAAGAAAGGTCTGTATTGGTTCATTCCCTGTTTGGTCAATGATTTATTAGGTTTTGTGGGCATGTTTGCCACGCTACAGCTGCTTTTATAGTCTCTGTTTCTTGAGGTATCTGAAAAGCTAAGTGTGATACAAAGATTTGATAGATGTCTGCCTAACTAATGTATGTAGCTATTACTTTGTATTTTTCTTCTTTATTACATTTTCAGAATCAAAAAGAGATAAGCATTACCACAAGTCACTGTTATCAATATCAAGAAGACACACACAAAAGATGTCTGAACAAAATGAAATTCTACATGTCAATAGCAGACAAGCTGTTGTTGGAAAGTGCCAGATAATTAAATTTTACAGAGAATCACAAATTTTGGACCTCTCACAGTGATGAGATCTGTCAGACACAGATAAGAATTTGTATTTTTAAAATACACAAGGTTTCATATCGCATCTTCTTTTAATGTGAGAACAAAACAAAGCAGTAGTTTGTGCTGACAGCTCCAACCAGTTTGTCATACTGCAAAGGACAAAGTATTGCTCTGGTTGGGCCATCACCCTTCTGACACCAACACACAGACGTTATAGATAATAAAGTGGGAACCTGTATTCACCCAGTTTGCCAAAGAAATAGTGGGAGGACAGCAGAGGGTGTATTTTTTCTCAAGATCATGTCCTAACCAAGGGTATAGAGAAGAGCAAGCCCCAAAAGCAGAGGCAGGCACTAGAAGGGACACAGCAGTTTGCCTGACTCCAGAGATGCCCCTGCAGCCCATGGAGGGGACCATGATCAGGCAGGTTCACCTGCAGCCTCTGAGGTCCCCATGCTGGACAAGGGGAAAAGCGATAAAGGCAAGCGATGTCCCTGCCTTTATCTTGAGACACACGGAGTGACAAAGGGGCTGGCTGGGAGCCTGGCAGCCAGCTGAGGTCAGTCCACCACACCTGGGAATCAAATTTGGGAACTGAATTTTACAGATTTAGGTGGTCCAATTACACGAAAGTGACCAAAGTTCATTATTCATTACAATGCTAAGCACACTTGCTAATAGTGAGGTGAGCTGCACAGAAAGTATATGGTGGTTCCACCACCTGCTGCCCCCAGCCACCTTCTGTGAAGGCTCAAAGTTCTGGAGTGGTTTCAAAAGCTGCTTAAACTGATTTAAGGCTTTGCTACTGCCAAAAGAGAAGAGATCCTGCCCTACTTTTCACAAGCACATCACTGCACTATTTTCTTGTGAGGCAGCAATAAGGCTTATCTGGCTGAAAACTACTGTTCATTTTTAGTGCTGGAACAAAAAGGGAGCATAAGATTATCACTTCCAGCAAAAATGTTACCATGAAACTACACCCTTGGAGTGCTCAGGCTCATGATTTCAACGTACTTCAGAAAATAACAATGCTTATGAGACTTGGATCATAGCTGTTCCCCTAGCTTCACACTGGGGTTTCTTAAAATGTTCATCCTGATTTATTCAGATGTAAAGATAGTCAGACATATCCCGCTGGGTTTTTCTGAGCCAATTTGTCACAAAATTTTTTTACACTGTTTGACCAAACCTGTGACAGGACCAGAGGACTTTCTGAACCAATCTAAATTTATGGTCTACTAATCTGGTATCCTCTTGGTGACAAATGACAAGGTCAATCATTTAACAAATGGGCATGACCTCCTGCAGTAGTTATCTCTAACATAATTCAACCCACGAAAGAATACCCTACCCACTTATCCATTTATTTTGCCCTACATGTGGTGCTTTTTTCTTCCTCCTAAAATCTTGCAGTAATTTACTCATAGAATATGCTGAATTGGAAGGGACCCAATGCGATTTGGAAGGTCCAACTCCTGCCCCCAAGAATCACACCATGTGCCTAAAAAGCATTGTTCAAGCACTTCTTGAACTCTGTCAGGCTTGGTGCTGTGATCACTCCCTGGGGAGCTGTTCCAGTGCCCAACCACCCTCTGGATGAGAAGTTTTTTCCTGATATCCAACCTAAACCTCCCCTGACACAACTTCAGGCCATTCCCTTGGGTCCTATCAGTGGCCATGAGAGAGGTGAGATCTGTACCTGCCCCTCTGTTTTCCCTCATAATGATGTTGAGGTGTTCCCTCTGTCTCCTCCAGGCTGAACAAACCAAGTGACCTCAGCTGCTCCTCATACAGCTTCCCCTGTAGACCCTTCACCATCTTTGTTGCCCTCCTCAGGATGCTCTCTAATGGCTTCACATCTTTGTCATGTTGTGGCACCCAAAACTGCCCCCAGGGCTCGAGGTGAGGCTGCCCCAGTGCAGAGCAGAGCAGGACAATCCCTGCCCTCCCCTGGCTGGTGATGCTGTGCCTGATGCCCCCCAGGACACAGGTGACCCTCGTGGCTGCCAAGGCACTGCTGACCCATGTTCAACTTGCCACTGACCAAAATCCCCAGGTCCCTTTCCCCTGGCACTGCTCTCCAGCATCTCGTTCCCCAGTCTGTCTGTACATCCAGGGTTGTCCCGCCCCAGGAGAAGCATCTGGCACTTGCCCTTGTTAAACTTCATCAGATTGGTTACTGGTCAAGGTCTCTCTGTAGGGCCTCTCTGCTCTCCAGGGAGTTGTCAGCTCCTCCCAATTCAGTGTTGTCAGCAAACTTACTTAGAATTTCTGTGTGTCCAAGTTGTTGATGAAGATGTGGAAGAAAACTGCACCCAGGATGGAGCCCTGCAGAACTGCACTGTTACAACTCTCACTGTCCTATAAATTCAAAACTGCTTTGAATTTTCCCAGCTTGGCTTCACCCTATAGTAATCTAGTGGGGCATTTCTCCAGCCCATTAAAAACCACAGTTCTCTTCCCAGATATGGTGTGCACCTGTAGGTGCATACTTTTCCCCGTAAATCTATTATTTTCCCAAGAAGTTTTAGTTTCTTTTTTGCCTGTCAAAAAGGAAAGAAAAAGTAAGTTCCCCCACCACAAAAACACATGCAGGAGAATGAGCGTCTGGTTTCTGACCATTACTGATGCTGAGATTGACTGGGATGAACAGCAAGGGCTCCAAGTACCACCTCTGGCTCAGTGAGCCAACTGTTTGATTGTTCCCATGTTGTTTAACAGCTTATCTATAATTGCTGCTGGTTTAGACTGTAACACAGTAAGTACAGCGCTGTGGGAAGAAAGAGGCCTTTTTTGCACCAGCAATTTTATTATTTTTCTTTCAGGTAGAGTAAGATCTGCACTTGACTGTATTACTTTGTGAAATCTTATTTTCCCCAAAGAAGTTTTCAGTATATCTGATTCACCCTGAATTGTCCAAACGCATAAATCTCATTGCAGCCTACGTTGCCAGTATAAAATAGTTGAATTTACTTTCAGCTAAGGAGGTTATACAGAGTTTAACAAATTTCAACACATTGATTAAAGTAATTTTTGCATTTCTTGTTCTCCCTATTTTCAATGGATACACACATGATGGACCTATGTAACATTCCATTTTCACTGTTGTTTAATGGTTTACCTTTCAGATGGCAATGATTAAAAGAGGAAAGATGTATCCATCTACAGCCTAGGGATTTTAATTTATCAGTGGAAAGTCGGGTCCCAGAAGAGAAATTAAGTGAAGCATTAGTTCAGAAAAAAAAGGAGGTAAAAAACCACAAGAGTAAGAAATTTTTGAAATAGTTCTATTTTTAGAGGTACGTTCACAGTCTATCAACCTTTGTTTCCCTATAATTTTGGTGTTCATCGCAACAACACCTTAGTCTTATTTCTTGAACAGTTCAAGGATTCCAGGGCTCCTTGTTTTTCTTCAATGGGCTAGAAACTAAATACTTCTAGGGTAAGAAAATGGGAAAGAACTTGTCAGAGTTTTGCTATCAACTGGCATGGTATCTCGAATTAAAAAGGGTCAGAGCACTGAGACTGGTTGGTCTGGGGCCTTCCGATTCTGGATCTGTACTACTTACAGACTTCCTCTGTGCTCTGTGGAGATTCCCTCAGCTGGTCTGAGCATCATTCTGCCTTTTTAGGACGTTCAAAGCAACTACACTGAAAGTAGTAGTACCTGTGAGAGGAGAAGTGCTTTCATCCCTTTTACTATCAAGCAAAAAATACCTCCATAGTGAAAAACACCACCAAAATCAACACACCATAAATATTTCTAATTGGAAAGTACTATTAAAGAGAAATTGCAACTAAAACACTTAAAGGAATATTTTTGCCAGTATAATGGTGTTTTGAAGTAGGAAGACTCCTTGGAACATTTAAACACTTCCCGTTTTTTTTTTTTTTTGCAATTCAGTAAACACTTCCTAATACTCAAAAAGTCTCAGAAGGTATTTCCTACTGACTCTGCCTATTACAGTATCCCCTTTAACCCAATTTGTAGTATATTATACAGACATCAGCACACTAAAGAACCTACCAAACAAATTCTGTGACTCAGGTGACAAATTAAGAAGTATTTCTAGTTCAGATTTGTGCCTGAGATCCTCAGGTTTTGTTACATCCTTAGGTTACCGGTATAGATTTTTTTTTTAAATTCTCCTGGATTCATTCATATTCCATTTTTGCTTTAATTTGCTTTTCCACTTCATATTTACTATACTGACAACTTTATTCTATTTCACATTCCTGTAAACCTTATTGTAGCTCATGGGTCTATGTGGATAATCTCTTTAGTCGCAATACTCTTCAGGGCACAAGACAGTCAAATGTGCATGCAAGTCCTTGAAGCTATTGTTCAAATGGAAATTCCCAAAACATTTGCTTTCATTTAAATTAGTTTGAGTTACAACACTGGTGACTTACTCCCAGACACAATCATAAGACAGTATCTCATATTCTCAGAAGAAACTGCCTGTAACAGAGATATGCGTGATAGTGAACAGAGATCGAAATTAATTTTACCCCTGTGATGAACACACTACTGCTTCAATCGAAATTCATTTGCAAGTTTTGGTGGAACAGAAACAGATTCAGGGGAATTAGAAGATTAACTATTTTTGATAGAAGAATAGAATATGCTGAACTGGAACAGACCCATCAGGATCATCGAGTCTAACTCCCATCTTTCAAAGATGAAGAGTCTCTTTACCAATGTAAGTACCTTGCAGGAAATAAAGACTTCCTTATTAAATCTATTTATACCTGGATGTTATTACTCTGTTAATACAATTGTGGCATAAATTTCATTTTTTGCTCCTAGAATCAGAAAAGGGTCTAGAATGCAAGCCTGATACTATAATCACAGCTCCTAATTTCACTGTGCTGTCTACATCACTGGTACTGAATTTTATGAAATGACTACAGAAGCAATGGGACTGCCTGGTGGAGATTGAGGTGTACAAGCATTAACTCAAATGGAACTTGTTAGCTAAAAAGGCACAGCAGACATTCTATCTGCAACCTGAAAAATCAAAGCACCTTACTATATGCAGCCACATTGCATAAGATACTCACAGGCAAAAATCTAAGGACACACACTACTGAATGTACTAATCAAAGACAAACCTCACTCAGAAGTGATCTGTTTAGTGGTGCACAATGGCAGATGCCACAGCATATTTTTTTGTGATGCAAGGCTGCTCAAGATCATCTATGGATAATGAACCATGACAGCTTGGGATTTGATAAAACACAAATTGATGGTGAGAGAAGGCAAAGAATATAACTACTATCTGAACAACAAATGCAAATCAACTGGATTTTTTAATATTTAATGTCAGAATGAAATATCACGTATTACCACAAAATTATATGTTCATTAGTCTAACAGACTTTGCATCAGAAAAAGCTATTTCTTTAATTTTTTACTACCTCCATTTTATTTCATGGAAACTGCCATGGATTAAAGCATTTAATAGGTTATAGAAGGTAACAGAATATTGTTTGTTTCAAATACCTTATATGATTGGCATCAATGCAGTTTTCACAGGGAAATCTTGAGTGAAGGCTCCAGTTTCTTCACGGTTCAGAAAAAAATCCCTTTTCTCCCTTTAAAAGAAAGACATTCCATGTAAAGACTTGCCAGTACCGACACTGCTGTATTTCCCATCTTTGCCCGCGAACGACTGCTTAAAAACTCCTTTAAATGTACTTGGTTTGCTCACTGCCTTTCAGCTGATTGCTTGTAGCTGATTATCATGAAAATTAATCAGATTGTTAAGAAACACAGAAAAAAAATACATGGACAAGATTTCTTCATCATGGACTGATCTGGACTGCTTTCTTAGTGCGCTCCAACATTATATATTTCTGTAGACTTCATCAGTGAGCTAAGTAAAGTGAACTGTAGTGATTTCACGTCGTATTTTTCTACTGCTGTAACCCACAAGATTCCTCAACTTAGCATGCTCAGTGCATTCATATGATATTGGAAAGACATGGATTTATACTTGAACATCTTTCAGCTTCTATACACAAACAGACAATGTCAAAACAGTTTGGATTAAGGGGCAAAAGTGGCATCAGTCAATTCAATCTTAGACTCACACAGTTTCCTAGAACTATTCAGATTATACTAGTGGGTTTTTTCCTTTCTCTACTCTGTTTTCCTCCTGTAGAGTCTCCTATTCTGGTAAATTAAAGGAATTCACATGACTTTTCCCCCACAGCTATGACTAGAAGCTCCAGTTAAGACTGAATGCTCACTGTGCTGGAAGTTGTTTGAAGAAGGCTGTTAGAGATCTTTAAGATTTTTATAAATCAAACCCCTGAGAAAGGAAAGGACAGGAGTAAAGCTATATCAACATATTTTTTCTACAGATGAAAGCTAAGGTACACAAAAACTAAACAATATGCTGAAAGTCATACAATGAGTTTGGTTTAAGGAACCTTCTCAGTCTTAAATGCCTTGAACCCTTGCCCAGTACCTGAACCAAACCCCATAAAACCTGTCCTCAGTTCCTGTATATTATATGAGGCACTTTTGACTATTTTCCTTAGGGGAAAGTACTATCAATATTTCATTTTGTTGGACTTGATAATATTTAAAACTGTAATATTACAAACAAGGATTTTTTTAAAACAACAAAACCACTGCATTAAATAAAAAATTCATTAAAATTACTTTAAATATTTTGGAAGCTTTCATTTTTCACTAGTTAAGTACTACGAAATCAATTCTGTAAAAATGATGGAATTTACCATAAATGTATATACCTCTTGTTTGCCTTCTAATTTTTAGGGACTAAAGTCCATATATGCAAGGTACATTGCATTGAATTTACAGTCACCAAATTCAGGGGGCACAGGAATGCACACCACCACATAATGTGTCTTTTCCATCAGAAAAGGAAAGAAAGACTAAATCCTTCAAATTACTCCAGGACCGAGGGTTTTAATGAAATAACTATCAGGAAAAGCTGGTTAAAAATGTTCCGGCTTTCACAGTCAACAATTATTTTGTAGCTTGTGGCTGTCTGGATAGAATATATTTATTTATCAAAACAACAAAGTGAAATTAAACTCATTAGATGCAAACCACAACATTAATAAAAGAACATCACTGCAATATCAAGCACTCAAAGTTTAGTTCAGTCTATTTCTGAGGCTTTATGACAACCTCTGAGTCACAAATTTTTTGTGGGGAGCTATGCTTATTCAGTGCCTAGGTTGTTTTTCTGAGGAATTTGATGGGATTTACTCCTCCTATTCTCAGAATGCTCTAGAATTCATATACCTTATAGAGAAGATTCTTTAAAAAAAAAACTATTTTCATGATGAAAATTTTCAAGACAATAAAAGCCACTAATTTTATACACCAAATAATGGATCCTCATTTCCTTTCCACCTCCCTCTTTTTTTTTTCTTCAGAGCATCTAGCGTATATTGTAAATTCCTATATATCCAAGACAACTCCCATTCAGTTCCATTTTCCTGCCTTCCTGGCTCATTTCTCAACTATTCCCAGTTCTCTCCAGCTAGGATTACTGGCTGGTACTACTGGCAGCTATGTTGGCAGCTCCACATCTGCTGTCCAGATATCCAATTCCTTATTAAATCTGTCTTCTCTAGAGCTCACTGCCAATTCTGATTCTTTTTGTCCAGCCAGGCCCTGTTTCCCATTCCATGTCCAATTTTCACGCCCTTTCCCATTATCCAGGTTGACAATTAATCCACTGCCTTTGCCCATCAAGCCTCTGCCATTCCCCCCTCAGCTCAGCGCTGACCAATTTTCTGGTACTCTCCTGTCCACTGGAGTCCTGGCAGAGTTCTAGCTGGGATAACACACAGAGGGAGTATCAAAAGCCATCACGGGAAACTCTTTTTAGATCTTTTTCATCTTGCAACAAAAAGTCTACTGGGTAACAGGGACACTATGAGTTTATCACAGTCAGCCGCCAGAGTTTTGAGAAGCCAGCGCACACTCAGCAATGACTGCAAATGGAGTTTTTCATCTTTGTTTCATTAACAGATCTCTCTTCCCTCTGTGAAATCTTTTCCTTTCCAAAAGGCTTGTGATATTGCTAATTCTAGTGAATATTCACAGGCATGGCCACAAACACATTCTGTCAGAACTGGCAATCTCACTGCCAGGCAGAAAACCCAACTCTGTCAAAAATGAAACTTTCAAATATGACATGTAGTTTTGTGCTGAGATCTTCACTGTGTTGAAAAACCCTAATTAGATGCAAATATTTCTAAGGAGACAGGAGTTAACATTTGGAAGTCAGGAAAAGACAGATAAATCAATAGTAGGTTTTAGTATGTTTTAATATAGGTAACAGTGAAGCATGAACCATGTTTTAACAAGAATTTTTAGGTTTTCTTAGAGATTTAAAACTTCTTTTTACAAGTCCCTTAGGCAGCAGAATGAACCTCTCTCACTTATTGGATGAACAGTGCATAATACTTTGCATAATGAAATTAAGCAGCCTGAAGTACATGTGAACATGACTAATGAGACCAAATGCAGCAGGAAAACCAAGCAGATGGCTTGAGCGAGCTGGAACAGAGTACCAAGGAGAAACCTGAACGGTTTGGGTTTTTGCAGGATACATACAGAAATACAAATATAATTTTTGCATTTCTGTATAATAGTGCATCTGTCAGCACTTTGATGGTCTATGGACCACAAGTGAGAGCTTGCTAGAATACTAATACTGTCTGTGGAAAACCTTTATGTTTCGTCTATGGAGATACAAAACGCAAACAAAATGGAGGCTGGGGGGATAGCAATTGTTTATTTTGCCGTGTCTTGCTTTTTAAATTGCATTAGAAGACACTTAAGCTAGCGGTATATTTTTAATGAACTAGTTCTTCTCCATCAAAAGCCTGTTTTCAGACACCTCCTCAGTAGTATGAACATTTGGGGAGAAATGCAGTAAGAGAGAGAAAGAAGGCAGCAGGTACTAAAAGGTGATGGGAAAAGGCTTTCTTATCAGGAAAGGTCAATGACCAACTTATGAAGGATGCTACCAGAAACACTGGAAGATGAAGATAAATTCAGTTTGCTCTCATTGCTTTCTGGGAAAAAACCCAAATCTGTCCACAGAAAAGATTAACTGTTCATTTCTATAACTTGAGCTAAAATGAGGGTTAGCAAACAGCCTCACCTTGAGAGGTATTCAGCTGAAGGTACAGCTCTGCTCTGCATGAAACACATACTGACACTGGCTATTTACATCTGAAAACTTAAGGGCTTGCCTGCAGTTATGTTATAAAGAACAAGCAGATTCAGAGAGAAAAAGTATAAAACTGAGCAAATTTACATTGTCATCCTGCTGCCATCTCCACCACAAATGACTGGGATAAAATGCCTTCAAATGTGTATTTTCTGACCAGGTTTATTTTTGTTTTTTTTTACTAGAAAACTTTATGTGATGTTTTGAAAGAAAACAGACATTACCTGGGATTGCAATATAAGGATATGGTGTCAACAAAGTAATTTCAACCAATGTTCAGAAGAAAACTATTTAACAGATTTTTCTGCACCTGCCAATTAGTAGTCTGTTCCACTACTGATGATAAAGCCACAGCTGTAGCCCACCTACCACATATTTGACTCCTATATGCTCCTAACATTCAGGGCTCATAACACAATTTAGTAGAGCAAAAATATTTTTATTACCAACACAAACTGTTGAGGTACAAGACTCACACATTTTTAAATTCCTTCAGTCAGTTTTTAAAATGCATCTCTCCACTGTGTGCACTGGTCTCTCTTTTTTACAAGTTCAAAATATTTAGAACCATAGAAAGAGACTGAGTAATTCCATGGAGCATCATTACTCAGGTAAGAAAAAAAAAAAGGACCAAAATTCACAAAACTACAAACTTCTTTTAGTTCTGGAAGACAGTAGTATTTAATAAATTAATTTCAGTAGTAATTAGTAAATAATTTCTTTCAGTCTGAAGTATATTGAAGTTACCTCCACTCTGAAAAAACCAGAAGTCTTTAACAGCCTAGACCAGCAAGATCTTTCAGTCAGCCTTGACCTAAATTTATCAGGTGACATATGTCAGGTGACAGATTTGGATGATCTCTTTATTTTACTGCAAACGACTGTTAATTACACCAAAGCACAAATTTTAAGCTCCAACCGAAGCAAGGTTATGAAGACTTTGTTACATGATAAATGACTTAAATAAGAACTGAATACACAGACATCATTCCAGCCTGTATTACTTTTATCAGGTCTCCCTCTCATCTTCTAAGCATTGGCTGTTATTCCAACTATCAGCAAAATCCAGCTTATATCACTATCCCTGAAGCTTTCTAATGCAACTTGTGCTAAGTATGAGTACCTGCCACATGACTGAAAATACAGTTTAATTGATCTCAGTACCTTTTACCATACTGACCAGGTATGCAATAGAGTTTTGTGAAGAAAAGTGTCAACTGACGATTTCTATCTTGTTAGTGCGTTAAAAATTCTATTCTCCTTCTGTAAAGCTGTTTGATAATAAATTCAATTGCAAAGATGGGTTTCTGTGATCTTCTGCAATAATTTTTATCAAGACAGAGGACTCAAACTACCTTTGTATCATTTTAGGTTTGGTATAACATTGCATATAGGAAAACCAGCAACTTTAAAGGAAGCTGGTAGGAGTAAAGTGCAAAACAAATTGAAGAAAGTGGTTCTTTGCCCAACAGGTGAAAGATCTGTGAAACTCTCAGAAACATATTAGGGGGTACAAGAAAATTTTAAAAAGCTGTATGGGGAAACTTAACACAAATTTAGTAAAGAGATTCACTGAGAGCTGGAGAGATCACATCAGGTTCAGGAAATCCCTTGAGCTGGAAACAGTTGGAGGGAATTTTCTAGAGATGTGTTATGTATTCTCAAGCTATTCTTCTCTGGAAATCTGTTATGGCTTGTTGGAGACAGGATGCTTAGCACTATAGATCAAAGGCTATGAGAATCCCAGGTCTGAATTCTTGGAACCATTCTTCCATTTCAATGAGATGCTCTGAACTTGTCCATACTTCTGCCTAAGCAAAGGCAAGGATATGGATGCCTTCATCTACCAAGGATTAGTCAAAACCACTGCATGACACGTCTAGATCATCCACTGATCCTTAGTTCTTGAAGTAAGTCCACTGTAATGAACACATCTGTATGGCTTAAACTGGGTATGTCCATGATGATAAACCTAGGTCTAAAACCTAGGAGGAACTACGCTGCATTTTATCTGGTAAAGCAAGAGCAGAACACAAAGTGACTACAGTACAGAGTCATGTGAACACACAGACTTAGAACTGTCTGATCTGGTAATTGCAACTTGCAAATTTGTTCTTTCCCTGTGTGTTGTTTTAGGTATCCATATGGTAGCACACAGCTAGACATTTACAAAAAAAATTACCTTGGTGACATGTGGCAAACATCTCTGAGTTGTCATCTTTCAAAAAAAAGGTACCTGTCTCACATATCAGTATTCAAGCTTGTATGTGTTTTCTGGTCTCTCTTGTCTCAGTAAGATATTTTTTGACCTTCCTTTTGGGGATATTTTTTCCCAGAAGAATATGGACTGAAATTCTTGTTTATCTATTAAAATTATATAAAAGTAATGAAGGAAGTTCTGGTCCATTTCTGTACTTCCTAATCAAAACCAGCACACAACGGATAGAGGAAAACACACACTTTGGTCAGCACTTAAGCGACAAGAAGACAGAAAGCGTCTACTACCACCCTACTTTATTGGTTTTCATTTGAAATTCTGTGTAAATATCACACTCCTGCTTCCACTTCACTTATGTATAGATATTTACTTAGTAACATTTTTTCTGCTTTTGTTTCATCAATCATTAACATTTATTTTTTTACTATAGCAAAAGCAGACTGTGAGAGACATCTCGCTTTGCTGTAAACATTTTTCTTCCACATGAATGCTGAAGCATGCAATTAAAAGTAAGAATCAATAGTTCACTACAGAGCAAAAACATTACATTTCCTTATGTTGTGCCAACTCCTACCCTCAAACTCTCCTTCTGACCTCTTGTACCACACTAATTTCATGATCTCTCATTCCATACCGATCAATTAATTTACTTGCTACTAAAGAACAATTTTCAACTGAAACTATGAGCGTAACCTTTAATTTATGAAAGACATCAAACAAAATATCTTATATAGAATTCTCTGCAGAAGGAACAATTGTTTTTTTTCATGACACAAGTGAAAATAACACAAACAAATACAACTAACAAGTTGACAAAGAAAGGGCAAGTTTTTGATGTTCTGTCTTCCAAATCAGTGGATTTGCTCAACTAGCAATTATTAAAGTCAACTAATGTGACCAGCTGACAATTTGTAATGTCAGATTAAATGTTCTTTGCCAACATCAAGCTGATATACAGTATGCCCCTCTGTACCGAGAAAACTCAGTATGTCCTTTTTAAGATGACAAAACAATCTTCACAAAGCTCTGGTAAATAGAAGCTCACAGTTTATCAAAATCCTGTACATTACCCCAGGTTCAACTCTCTTCAAAACAAGAGTTTATTAGCCAAGTAGGTTGGAAAGAAGCATCTTCCTCTACAAACAGCTTTGATGAGCTGAGTTGCCACTTTTCTCACATACAGAAAGGAAAAAAAAATTAAATCCATTTGCCAAGCATTGTTTCCCAACTGCAACATTTCAAGGGAAGATTGCCATTTCCTCTGGCAAAGACTTATGAACATAAAAAAGGGGGAAAAAAAGGCTTTACTCATAAAATCAGGAAAAGAAAAACTCAATCAAATGAGAAATCTCTAACAGCATGAACTTATCACATGAACCCAGGCAGAGCTCCCTTGCAACTAAGGATCAGATAAAGATTTTAATTAGCTCCCTTGAAGGTTGGTGTTTGCATTTAGAACGAACAACAAATTCATCATAATTTCTTTATCATGCACTTTCCAGGAAGCTTCTTTGTCAGAATCTACACTCACACCATGAATAGGTGCACAATAAAGCAGTCAAATATGGGTAAATTACAACAAAGTGTCACTTAAGAGTGGGAATACTCTGCATTTTAAGCTTGGAGTTCCTACTGTCCAATTGCGCAACACAGCTTAGACAGCAAGTTTTAAGAGTTGCACTTATTTGGAAACAGGAAAACATGGGAATATCCCTGTCAACCCACTACAGCAAGACCAGGTTTTCAATAGGAATTATATAAATTACAATACACATGAGATTTTTTAATATAATAAATTAATATAAAATTTATTTTTAATTATAACAAACAAATGCATAGCATAGCTAATTATGCCTTGGCATAGGAAAGAGTGCAAGGCCTACATATTTTTTCAATCTGCATCTTCTATTGTTAACTTTCACATATATTATATGCCTATAGATTTAGGAGCATAAATGTATTAATAACCAAGCCATCATTCCAGACTAACCAGGTTGTGGTAAAGACAGCATTTTAAATAATTTTCATTTGGTTTTGATGTACTACTTTCTTGACTATAAGGAAACGCCTGTCACAACAGGAGGGGAAACTAGGCTGTAGTGCCTCTACGAAGGTGTAGGTGAATTGCACTTTTAGAGCCTTTCAGTTTGCACATTAACAAGACATTCTGAAAAACATGAACTTATGATAGATACTATTATTTCTCTCAAGACTCAAAACAGAAAGTAAATAACCAGATAAAAATTCAGTATTGGTTGATTACTTGAGTACCAAAAGTAAGTTTATACTCATTGAGATAGTTCCCATGAGATGACAAAATATCATATCCAATGGCCCAGTCTTTAAGCCATTACTTCAAAAATACTATAGAAAAAACACAAAAAACTGTTACAGGCACATGAAAAGTCTACATAGTTTTCTACAGATTTCCTGGGGTTTATCAATATTAGGTGATCTGGCTTTAAAGGTGTGAAGTAAGGAGTCATAAAAACAAGTGCTTTCTGAGAACCTCCAATAGAATATTCAGCGATACAGACAATTTTACATATCAGAAAAGTACTAATACAATGCCATTAAAATGTTTAAAACCCCCAAATGGCCATTGACATGATTAGTTCCTGTAAAATATTTATATTATTTTTTTCCTTTCATTTTCAAATTTTCAATCCAATATTCTTATTTAAACTACAGATAAACTGACATTACTGCTTCATTTTGAGGTGGCAGCTTTCTGGCTATCTCTGAACAGTACGATTCAGATGGACGCTGAAGTTTCTATCTGAAACTTCAGCATCCTCCTGAATCCTACTGTGGTGGGTTGACCCTGGCCAAAATCTAAGTGCCCACCAGCCACCCATTCACACTACCTCCAAGCACAGAGAGGAGAATTTGAATCACAGAAACAACTCATGGGGGTTGAGACAAAGCCAACTTTAAAACCGAAGCAAAAAAATAGGGCAAAAATACACAAGTGAAGCAAAGGCAATCCCTCCCTCCCAGCATCCCAGTGCCCAAACAGTCTCCAAGCAACAACTGTTTAGGAAAGTCCAGCCTGCAGTTTTTATTGTTGAGCATGACATTCTAAGGCACAGGACACCCCTTTGGTCGATTTGGGTCACTTGACCTGGCTGTGTTCCCTCCCAAGCTCTTGCACACTCCCAGCCAACTTGCCACAGGCAGACCTAGAAAAGGCCTTTTTTGTTGTGCAGGTGCTGCTCTGCAATCACTAAAACCCGGCTGTGCCATCACCACCATTTCAGTCACGAACCTAGACCAGCAGCATATGAGCTGTGATGAAGGAAGTTGGTTGCATCTGACGCAGACTCAATTCAGATACGTATCACAGATCGTGTCTCAAGTTTGCCACAGTGATATCTGACTGCACACAGTGACCTCTCCTCCTTTGCTTTCTCCTGTCATTTCCACCCTGGTTTCCCTGGTTTTTTTTCACACTGAAAAACAAGCAACCAGGACACCCAAAAGCACTAGTCATGCAGTCTAGATGTAGCTATTGAGGTCATAGTCCTCAAACTAGACGTCACCTCCGCTGCCACTAGCCTCATTTCCATCCACTTGTTCCACTTTCCAATGCAGCACAAGAAAAATTACTCAACTGTCTTTGTTCCAGGTAGTATATTATAAACTTCATAAAGGCCTCATGTCCATAACTGCATTACCCACCTCTTCCCTCTTTTTTTTTTTTTTTTTTGCCTTTCTACTTTCTCTAAGTGCTTTCCCTTAATTTACAGCCTTGTCCACTCCTTGAAAATATCATTCCTGATGTATCTGACATATCTCAGCTTCCTTCTACTCCACACATTTCTTTGATCTCTCTAAAAAATTCAACTAGCATCCATTCCACTAAGGAACTCCTCCATCATGTTGTCTCTTGGTGTTTCCAAGTTGGTGTTTTGCACTTGAATGGGATTCATGAAGGTGACAACTTAATAGTGACCCTTACTAATACAGCCACAACTTCTAAAGTTTGTGACACATATGTAAAAATTTGTAGAAAGATGATTAAATATGTAATTCTACTTCTCACAACATTTTATAGTTTACTTTAGGAATATTTTAACATGGACAAAACAATACTTGAGGCAAAACTTAATTTCCAGTATAAATGGTATATTGCATTGCATTCAAGAAAACAACAGGGTGACTCGCTGTCATGTTGTCAGTCCACGCTGAACTGAAACAAACTGAACAAGTAATTTATAATACAATATTGTTCTCAGCAGTCCAACATGTTGTCCAGGCTATTTAAATATTCTACAAATAATTGCTCAGGAAGGCATAACTGACACTGTGCATAGATTGGTTCATGAATCATCAGGTAGTTTAAGTGAAATTTTGTTTGATTAACTGCTTTGTTTTTAAACCACCTGCACTGTATTGTTTGATGTATCAGGACAGATCAAACTGTTCTCAGCCTTTTTCTGAAAACCAGACAAGCTTACAAGTGATAAGTTTTATTGTATTATGGAACTGATGCCAAACAGAAGAGCTGTGTATTGTGTGATTCCAATGCTTTATTTTTTTGCCAAGCATTTAATATCACCCATTGTTATATATGAAACTAACCCAGATACGTCACACACGTATAGCTTTGTTTCATATGGAAGTAATTTTAGTTTTTGTTTCCCCATCTTCAAAATACATTTATTTGTCCTCCTGAAACATTTCTCACTTGAATATTTTTCTGGTCAGCTGGCAACCAAACTGATAACAGCCAGAGTATCCTCAGGCAGAGGCATAATGAACAAAGTCCACTGACTGGAGGCAAAGCGTACCTGACTTCCGTCATTGTAAACATTGCCAGTGCATGCACTTCTTTGTGCAGATGGGGTATTTACATGTTTAAAGATGCACAGAAGCACCTAATGAAGTTTATAAAAGCATCTAAATGAGTAAGCACCTTATTTCCAGCAACTTTCATGGGAGTCATACATCTGTCATAATTAGTCATTTCAGTAAAACCTACTATGTTTAACTTTGGTCACCTCCAGTACTTCCTAACAACATCCTTAATAATAAGTCAATCAGAAATCTCTTTTTCCAAAAGGCAAATGTCAAAATTTAACACTCAAAGTAATAAAGCAAGATTATTGAAAAATTTGTTAGTTCTATCTTTTGAAAACAAAAACATCTTAGGTAACAGAATCAGCTCCATCTCCAGGTTTTGTAATTGCAAAGTTGCTCCTCCTGACGTGAATACAGTTTTAGATTATTACCTTTTTACAATATAATACAATATAATGCTTATGGTATATCAAAGTTTTCCCTCACCTTCATGTGTTTTCAGTTTTTTACACACTTCTAAGGAAGAGTAACAAGTTAATAGCAAAGGACCCCTTTTTGTAGATACAGTATGGTGTCAGTGCTGACATAAAACAACACTAATAAATTTGCTAACCACTTGGTCACCCATGTGCATTTGAAGAATTAAGGACCTAAATTAATTTTTAACTCTTCCTCTAGTTGTTGGTGGGTTGATTTTTGGGTGGAGAAGAGTGAGGAGGGAATTGCTTACTTCATTTTACATGTGTTTATCAGATCCCAGATCCTTCCCTTCCACATTTTTTCCAGATAATAAATACTCATTCCTTTTCCAGTTCAATCCTGAGATTTAATTAAGATCATAGTCCTAGCATGCTGGGAACTGTGCAAATATGCAGTCAAAAGAAAGAAAAACATTACAGCAATAAACCAAAGAGTTTAAACATATACTGACATTGGCATTGGAGAATCAGGACACAGTACCCAGTTACTTTCAGCAAATTGCCACTTATATGTCCCATTTCTGTTGGAAAATCTACTGTAATTCCTATCATGCAGAAACAGTAATAAAATGTTAGAACAAAGAATGTGAGCTATAAACTCTCATCCTAATGAAGGTATAAAGACAAAACATAAACAGATGAGAAAAAAATGTGCTTGTTCTTAACACTAGAAGAACCTTAAGACTGTGTTTTACAAGGGAAGCAAACCACCAGTCTTTCAATAAGCATATAAAGCTTTTTCTTTATTAACTCCTCAAAATGGTATTTCAAGAAATAATGGCAATTGACACATTAAAATTCTGCTTCTGCAGGACTAGCAGAAAAGAATAATATTTCATATTTTGCTGCATGCTATTTAGAATTTCTTTTGATGTTCTATTGTTTTATGTGCTACTGGAGTATGCAAAGCTATATTCAGCTGAAATGACGCATCCAAACAACTCACCTCAGAGACTATTTAGGGCAAGCACGCTAGCACATCAAACAGGACAAGTCTACAACAGAGAGATGTGAGGACAAGCTCTGCTACTATTTCAGGCTGTCTCTTGCAGAGAATTTAGGTGTCAGTTATGAAGATCATATAAATGTTTTATGTTTTGCACAATCACTATTGATTAATTATGACCTACATTAGCATTCAAAAAGCCTCAGCAGTAAGACCCTGTAAGACTACAGACAGTCATTTCAGGTGAATTACTGGTGTTATCCTACAGAATGTCAGTAAATAAGGAGATCATCTCTCCACAATAATTATTGAGGCAGTAGAAGAACAAACAAATGAACAAAATGCACAGCAGTGACATGTTACCTAATCACAATGTTGTGTTTGTGTAGAGCTTACTTTGAGACATATCCATTTGAAAATACTGAACCCTTCTGATATGTCTATTCTAATATACGTTATTAGACTCGTGAAAATAAGGATTTATAATGTAAGATACAATTGCAGTTTTTGGTATACTAATAATCACTATTTTGGCATGGTTTTGTGTATTCTTTGAATACCATGCTCAGAAAAAACATAGTATGATGAGAATGTAACATCTCAGTGCAGGATGTTCCACGTTCATTTAAATAGCAGAGGACATGGATGTCCAAGGAGCTGTGCTGGAGAGGAGGGCAGCCACAAAGGCTATTTGCAGCAGTTAATACTGGAAGCTTTCACAAATCCGTGACTGAAACTAGAGTAAGCTTTACTCTGACTAACAAATTGCTGACAGCAATTAAAAATGACCCAATTATTTCTGGAAAAAAATAGCTCTTTAAAACTTAAAGGTGAAATAGACAGATGGGAGGAGAAAAAGAGCAAAACAATCATGTATGAAAATTGAACAGCATTTTAGTGGAAAACAGAAAAATTGAATAACATTCCTTATTGTCTTTCAATGAAAGAAGAGAATAAAACAAGCTACTGTAATTGTTTTTTAACAACAGGTTTTTCCATAAATAGCATTTGTGTTTTAATTACAGTGTTAAAGCTGAGTGAAGAGAATTTACTTTGTTACATACTGTTTTTTTACAACCATTCTCAATATTACTCATTAAACTGGCATGCCGTTGAGATAAAAGTGCATTTTTATTCTATTCCTTTAAATCACTGAAACATCTGTATAATTCCTTAGCACTGACTTAACTATTGCTGTAGCTGCAAATGGAAGTCAGCTGAGCATCTTCATCCCTTTCAGCATAATCTAATATCTCTGTGATTTATGAGAGTACAGGCTTGCATGAGACTTCCATATAGACCCATATAGCCATAAACCTTTCTATTACCATAACAGGGTTTCTTGCTTGCTGTTACTGCTCCTCTGGGAAGTTATTTGTTAGCAAAAGGTTTTCCCCCCATATAACTTAACTAACCCTTAAAAGGAATCCTTTATAAATACTTAAAATTATGTGAACAACAAATAACTCACAGAGAATATATTCTCCTGATAAAAATAAGTTTTTCTAGTAACAGAGAAGGCTGTGACACAGCCTTCATTAGTTATTTTTTGTTACAAATGAACCTTCTGAGGAACAAAGAGAAATCAATGTTTACATTTTCTAAGTACTCTCAATGATGCAGAGGCCACTGAAATTCAAAAAATCTGAACAGTGGTTCCTGACTATTGAGAGCCTCAAAACATAGTGTCTGCAAAGAACAGTACATATTAAAGCAGTCAGTAGCACTACTAGCCTGGCCAAACCCTATACAGCACAAAGCCTGCAGAAATGAGCTGCATAATTCTGGCTATGATCAAAACTGACCTTACATTTATTCTTTAAAATCTATTTTCTGGGACTTGGTACCCCATTTCACTGTTACATTCATCTGCTGCCTCTTGTCTTAAACTGGAGTCCTATGCCACTGGCATCTTTGGTCATTATATACACCAAACACGGCACATGGTGGATCTACATTTCTTGATAAGGTGTTAGAGCAGCCCCATAGCAGGAACTGCTGGGAGCTCAATGAGATTCTCCAATAAGCACAAGAGTTCAGCTTCTGTTTTAAAGTTTTCATCCACTTTGAATGCTTGGCACTAAAAGATTACACAATCACTTTCACTTCATTAAAACTTACTGAACTCTTTTCTACCACTCAAGAAGACACTGTAGTGTCTCACCTTAGTTAATGGCCTAGTAGCTACATGCCTACTACATGCCTACTACATGCCTACTACATGCCTACTACATGCCTAATACATGCCTACATGCACAGCTCCAACACTTTTTCTTGGAGGAAGGAGCTGGTATTTCAACGAGAATGAAGAAGCACCATGATGGATTCCTTAAAGTACGCAGTCCTGAACAAGTTAAGGACTCTACTAAGTTACCCCAGATTTTCAGCACCAACAAGGAGCCAGAGAAGCTTTGTGAAAACTTCACCACAACTGTTCTAAAGCATACCCTGCTCTCCTATACTAGGTGCTATTCCACAGAAATTAGGCAAACACATGCACACATGCACACCCACACATACACACACATGTGCAGAGCTCTCAGCAATCCAAATGACCCATGATACTTGCATGATCCCTTTCCTGGCCATGCAGATGTAATTACACAACATTGTTCCCCAAAATAATAGAAAATAATTATAATACATTGGAAAAAAAGAAAAAAAAAGGCAAGAAGCCTCTAAAGAAACCCTATGATCTCTCAAGGCAAGCAGTTCTGTATTACTAAATTAATATACTGAAGACTTTTACACTATGATTACAGCATCTATTATCAAAATCCGTACAAAAGGAGATGGAATTTTTCCTCAGTACTGAATTATCAAAATTAAAATAGTTTCTTGTGAGATACCAAGATGAATCAGATTAGTGGCCCAGTATCTGGAAGCAATGCAACATATTAAGGCATACCTGAATTATACATAAGCTTGAAAGATAGTATGTTCCTTCCAAAAGGCAAGAAACATCCCCACTATTAATTATATCATACAGACAAAGGAGGTTAACAGTTAGCAGAAGTTACTCTAATGTTTGTGTTGGGTAAACAAATAAAAAGTAAGTAATAATTAAACTTTAATCTCTCAATTTTTTTCCCCTTTCACCTTTTTCACTTAACCCAAACATGGCTAGAATCATTCACTGTCACTTTGTGCTCAGGTAAATAAATTATTACAGTGCATTACTATACACTGTCTTACTTTGTATTTACTTTGTATTAGTCTTCTATTTCAGTGTATCACTGAAGCTATGGTTGCCACCAGTGAATACTTCTCCTGAAGGCTCGAAATCTTTTTCCTCTTCTTTTTCTCCCCTTATCTTTCACATTGCTTTAGGTGGGAAATTTCAGTCACCCTTCTTCTCATAGCAGGAAACTCAGTTCTACCCCAGTAAAATACCTAAACCCCATGACCTGCCTGGCTCTTGCTCACTGTGTACAGTCTGTGCCTGCCTAGTGATGGCATCCCTTACTGCTTTTTTTCTCTTCCTCTCTTCTCCTTTTGTGTTAATTTCTGCTCTCTCTGTCCAACTTCAAAGTTTTCACTCCAGAGGGCTTCATTTCATCCTTATTAATCTCACACGTTCAACTTATCTTTGGGGAACAGTCTCCCAACTACCACTGGACTGATATCTTTAATTTCCTCCTTTCACTCTTCCAAAACCATACTAATTCTCAAAACTAGGTTGACTTTACATATAAAAGAGAAGTTAATGTGTTCTTTTAACACAGACTGCAATATGAACTTTGAAAACTATTCTTTCATTTTATTTGCACAGGCTAGACTAAAACCTGAGCAAATAAATTATGCTGCTCCTTTGAACACGTGCCTAACCCTATGTATAAGGAGTGTATTGTAAGCAAAAAGTTGCTTCTAAGTTTTATGTATGGAATTAAGAATTAAGATCTAGAAGGTTCTGCTGTTTAAGTTGAAGATCTTTTTGTTACTCAAAAATATTTGCTCTTCATTAACAACTATATGCATATAGATGGGGTGGGATTAGCAATAAATACGCTAGTCTGTACATAAGAACAAATAGTGTTTTTCACCTATATGAATAAAATACAAAGAAGAAAAATGAGAAAGGGATCACAATGTAGTGAGGATGGTACAGAATTTAGGATTAGGCTGAAAATACTGAATGCATGGATGAAGATGTGTAACAGGAGTAAAAAAATTAAATTATCAGTAAATTATAAAACTAGCAGAAAGGTTCAAGAAGGTTCAAGATCTGAGGGTGACATAACAGTTTCCAGCCCAAAGACTGAAAGAACAGGAAGAGGGTACTTCTGGTAGCAAGATCATGATCTCGTCCTATAGGTAAAGAAGACATTAGAACAGGATAGGGCAGCAAAGCAGGAGAGAGGAGAAAGCAATCAGAGCAACAGATGATTGGAAAGCTTTTCAAAAATGTGTATTTTTTCTGAGAAAGTTTTCAGAGTAAGTATACTTAATTTAAAGACACACAGGTCAAGGGAGGATGAGTAGGAAGATCACACTGTATCAATTCAGTAGCTATCTTCAAGGTTCTGGGGATTATTAGACACTGGAAATGTGAGAGACCTCACATATCTGAAGTTCAGATAAGCATTTTTCATATCATGCCACATGGGAAATCATTACTCAGTTGACATAAAATAAGGATTAATATCAGAAATATTAGGTCAGTTAGTAACTAAAGAGGAAATGAAAGTGGTTACTGTTAGAAAGTTTCAGGCTAAAGGGAAGCTATTAAGAGTTCCTCAATGATCAGTCTTGGGAGAAATCTTGTTATTTTCATAACTACTTCAGCCAAAGTGTCAGTACTATAGTAGTGACCTATCCTGGTAATTCATTTTTGGGGAGATAATCAATACCAAGGAGCATTGGGATATCCTTATGCAAACAAGTGGATGACCTCGAGAACATGAATAATACCAATGAAATAAAAATCTTGCATATAAATGGCAAAGCCATCCCCCTAAGGACTAATAAAAACATTTCTTCCATAAGCCAGAATTTCATCAGTTGAAAATGACTGAGGTGGAAAAGGCTAAGTCATAGGATTTAACTATGAGTTGTTAGTGTTATATGGACAATGCAACTCTAAGCTGCATCAAACAAGATTTTTCAGGAGAGAAGGAAATACCGATATGGGAAAAATCTAATCGTTGCTATCTCTAAATTGCCATAGAACCCTGCTCACTCATGTTAAAGAATGATAAGCTTAAATTGGAAGAGGTGCAGAAAAGAGGTGCCAACACAGTCAGAGAAATGGAAAATCTATCTGACAAAAAGAGACTAAAAATGCTTAAGCATATCTGGTCTGGTGAAATGAAAGTCAAGAGAAAATATGCCAGGGAACTGAACAGTGAAAGGAAGGAAAAATTATTCAGTCTAGGAGCCACAGCTGGCATAAGAACGAATAAATAAATATAAGGTGGCGATGAATAAAGATAGGCCATAAATCAAAAAATAAAGAAAAAGTCTAAACATTAAGCCAATGACAAGCCTTGGAATAGAAGAAATGGATGCAGCTCCCATCCCCTTCCCAGAGTTACGCATACCTGCACTGTGCTTTACAAGCACACAAGGTGGATCACGATGAGGTGCTCCTTGAAACAGTAAGGAGCTGGAGTTGGCAGCCAAGGAGATCCCTACCTACCTTATGCTTCCAAAATTCCTTAAATAGCAACTAACATTTTTCAGGAGCAGCTATAAAGAATAAACAGATTATAACAGAATATAAGTATTCAGTTTACAGTATCAGACACTGTTTTTCCACAGATGAAATGTGCTAATTAAAACAATCTATCTAACTTTTTTTGTGGAACTCACTATTTCATGCCCCTGAGATATTTGTGATCTTTCCACTTCAACTACATTTTATTACTGAACCATTAAGTGACATTTTCATATACTTGAATATGTACCCTTCCTTATATAAGTCAAAATACATAGGAAAAAGACTATCCAGCACCAGGCATAAAGAATTCCATTCCTGAGATTACAAATCTATAATGTATCTTCATCTCAATGTATCTACATTCCTAATAGACTAAAGACAAAAAAATTTTGCAGGCATAGTTATTTTTTTTTGTTTGTTTTTTTTACGTAACTATTCAGATGTAGTATAAGAGATGCTGTTAGTTGATGAAATCTGAACGGAGAGGACAAAAGAACTTTGTAACACCACTGCACATCTGTACCACTCTTTCATTAACAGCCACTCTCCAGAACAGACTCACACATGCGGTTTCTTCCTGAGGAGGTAAGAAATGACAAAAGCCAAGTTATTTATTTTTTGTAAAGAAGCTTACCTAACTAAATATGTTAATTTAGTTGGTTCAATTATCATAGACCCTTGTGAAGGGATATTTAAAGAGCAGTAACCTTTTCATTTTTCTGAACAGAAATGACTGAGGAGCAAGGGAGAGTAAGTGTCAGCCAGACCTTGGCAGTTCTTTTACGACAAGGTCAGGATTTTTTATTGTACCTAAAGAGGATCCAAGAATTGACTGGGAAAGCCATTGTAGGAAATGCTTGATAAGGAATTTTCAAGGCTAAATTAGTAATCCAGGTGTTGACTGCATAGTATCCTGGCTAATTGTCCCCAGCTCAGCCTCTGGGCTGTGACACCAGTACATTTTCTCATCTTGTACATTCAGTATTGCCTACTGAGGGGGCATTTACCAGCATGCACTGCTCACAACTCCAGGCACCTGACTGAAAAAGCTGCTCCATAAATTAGTTAGCAAATTCATATACTATCACTAAACATCTTTCTTTAAAGGCAATTGTGCATTTCCCAGAAAAAGCCCATGCCTTATATTCAGTTGCTCATTGCAGTAGTTGCTTGTTTTATTTGTAAGTTATTTAAACTTTATTTTAGAGAAATTCATAAAAACTCACCTATATAAAAAACAGATAATGAAAAAATGATACCATTAGCAGTAGTGATAGATAGAGCCTGTTTCAACCCTAGCAAAATCTAAATAAGGAAATGCAATATTAACAGCAACATCAGAGATTCTCTATTTGCACACAAATACAGAAGAAAGAGTAAACAACTACGTACAAACAGTTTCATTCAGAAAACAATTATCTGTGACAGTGTACACAAGTATACAGTCTCCAACACTGCCCTACAATGAACACTTATACCACCTCTTTCAGTATGAAATTATTACAGTGATTTCCTGATACCTGCTGACTGCAGTGTTACACAGCATTTAGACATGTCAAGGGATGGAGGAATATAGCTCAGTGCGTTCAACTCAACCTGCTCTAAACAAAACATTGCTCGCTCTCCTTTACCACAGAACTTGCAAGAACTATTTGAACTTGGCTTACAGAGACATACATCCTACAGAGAGCCTCGTGTGAGTCTAGAAGAGATGCACTGAGTTTGATGAAAGATGTTCTGCTCTAGCAGGGCTCAAGGATAAGTATCAGCTATGCTGAGGTAACTGCAGTGCCTGCGACGGGAGAGCTATAAATGCTTCTGTTTACACTCAGCTGGCTTCATTTCTGCTACCCAAGATACGATCTGTCCCGCCCCCACGGATGTAAGCGGTGTCATGGGATGTGCTGCTGTGCTTCTGTACACCCTATGCGAAAAGCCTACCATCATTCCCAATTTCTTTGCTGCCCTTGTGCTTTTCTGTACTAGCCTAGACAGAACTTGATAAATTATAGTTTTCATGAGCTTATTTGAGAGCTGAAAAGTACCGCTCATATATTTAAAACATGGAGCCCTCTAGAATCCACTTTCTGTTTATTTGTTTTTTTAGTATTGGCTCTGAATGCCACCTTCTAGATAATTCACATCTCATCATCAGCCATCTTGCTTGCAAGCACAATACATGACTCTGATCCTGGATCCCTAGAAATATAGAATGATTAAAAAAATCATCTTGATAATTGAGCCACAAATTTACATTTAAATATTACTTTTAAAACACCTTATCTTGTTATTGTAAATCTATTAAAACATTCTGTTTTAGAGCTTGCCTACTTTTATGTAGCTCCTGAGTACTGACTTAGATCCATGCTCAGCTGTTCCATTTATTAAAATCTGCCATTTCATCTGCAGAATTTCTACTTGTTAGTATTGCAACTTCATCAGGATCTTTTAAGTAATGTTAAAAATAATAGGTGCTGGGTAAATATAATCTTAAGCACAATGTACTGCTCAGTGTTTTCCCTGTAAATCCGTAGATCAGTATTGTTGAGCAAAATGACTGGAGAACCGCATTTACTTCTGCTGTCACTTAAATGTTCTATCTTATTTCTGGCACTTTCTAATCAGTTAATTGGTTTCGACCTTGTTGGGCTCTGCAAATGCAGTCCATGCAGCAAATTATACAAAGAGAGCAGCTGGTCCCATAATGTTATTGTACATTGCTTCATCTCCTCAATGAGATTTATCTCCCTGATTCAGTCTGTCACATGATCTGAGGAAAAAGAAAATTGGGGGGGGGGGGGGGGGGCGGTGTTTTTACTAAGAAAAATGTGTAAATCACAAACATAGAACAATTTCCACTGAGTGTGAAAACACTGTGTATGTGTTTAGTATTCACATTTTTCTTAGGACAGTAGGAAACTAATTTGTCTCTTTCCTGAGCCTTTTAAATAGATGATGTTGTTATCTCAGGTGACATGTCAGCAGAAAGCTAACATGCAGTAGAGGCAGTACACAATACTAATGAAACACTCCAGAGGCAAATCTGGTACACACTGTCACTAATTCAAAGTTTATGGTAGGTTTCTTATCAGTAAAGCCACCTTTTCCATTTTCTCTTTCTTTACTGGCTTTATCCATATTAAGCTCAAAGGAACAAGAAAGCTCTCATACATGGCTTGCTGAATATTGGCATGATTAATACCTGCTCCCTGACAGCAGTTTGAATTGAGGTGTTCTCGCACTGTAAACAGTCTGGACTGTGCTCGTACTGAGGTCTGCCTTTGAGGAAGGTCTTCTCACATGCACAAGAGGGTGTCAGGAGAGAGGGGGTGCAAACCCATTCTCCACACCTGCCCTAATTTCTACAGTACCTGCTGTGTTACAAAATAAGCCTGAGCAGTCATGGTCAGGAATACAGCACCAGGGCTTTTAAATAATGTTAATTCTGAACTAGCATCAGGTGCCAACAATTTATTTTGTATTAAAAAAGTGCTGTAAACTCAGCATCAGGAGGCAGTTGAAACACAAACGGACCCCCACTGATTATGTATGACAGTATAAGGTCCAGTAATTCACAGAAAAAAATCCAACTAATTACAGCCCTGTGGCCTGAAGGTCACAAAAGATTTCCAAAAAAACCTAAATTTTCTTTTTAATGCAGTCATCACAGAATCTCCATGATAAAGCCAAGTATTGTTGCAATTTCCAGGAGAAATGGACAGGAAAAGATGATGGCATGAGGTGACCCAATAATGTATGATAGCAATCCCTGCTTTTTATAAGCAAGGGTGCTTTTCTTCACACCTACCTGTTCAACCAGGATGTACTTCTGCTCTTTCTCTTGCCTAAAGGTAGATCAGTTACCCAAGTAGATTAACAGGGAGGAGCCCTATGTCAAAAGCAGCTATTTCATCGACCACATCCTCTCATATTCCCTGTAAATTCAAACGGGTTGCCATTCATCACCAAATGGAGGCATCTGCCACCATGGCTTCTTTTAAAATTTAGCTGGAACTGATGAGTACCTAGGACAATGCTTGGGAAAAAAAAAAATCAAATCACAGTTAGCTCTCTAGCAATTAATTTGATGTGCATTGTTTACACCAGAACTTGCAACAAACCTCCAAGCTGATCTACTGGCGCTCACTTTGGAGTATCTTCACATGACAGAAGGAATTAGACCTTTTAAAGGGACACTTGTATCAATTATAGCAATTCACAGCAGACAGCCCCAAAACATTGTCTCAGCCACACAATTACACATCCTGATTTGATCTTTTTCTTCCCCCCAGCCCCCAAAAAAAACTGCTGATGGTTTGCAACACCTGACTTTCCATGATACAAAACAAGACTGATTTTCCATGGCACTGAAAAGCCAAATCTCTCTAGGGAGACAATGTTTCCTCCTAATGCATCTCCTTTTCCTCTCACCACATCACGTGCACACTCCAGCAGCACAAGACACCTTCCTGTTTTGTGCTGAGTATCATTTTTTGCTCAATTTCTAATCAGCCATTTGTTAAGGGAGCTGCAAAAGCACACAAAGGCAGCAGCTGTTCCCTCGCTGCTGCGAACGTGCAGCTCCGTGAGCAACTGCTGCTCGAGGCGCTGCCCAGAGGTGGCTGCTGATGCTCACTGAGCCCTCCTCAACGCCCCAAAGTAAATGCTTCTCCTCTGCCATGACTCTCACCCTATGGCATCAACAACTGAATTACTAGCAGCACTTTTATTTTTAAATATAGGCATTAACCTCATGAAAACACAAAACGTTTTCCAAATGTGTTACTTTATGAAGAGTATAATCTAAAGATACAGATGGTACTTTAAAAAAATGTAATACATTAATATTTTAAAATAGTCTATCTGATTTACAGAAGAGGATATTTTACTATTTGGTAGTTTTCATACTATTCAAAGCACAAATCAAATATAATTGACAAAATTACATGTAATACCTAATTCAGGTATTTTCACCAAGGAAGCAAAAATAGAGAGCATTCTACGCCACAAGCTAAAGGTACAGAAACTTATTACGGAATGGACAAAAAACCCCAGGATGATGCAAAACCAAAATGAAACATCTAGGCTGATACTCCATCTCATTACATCTTGCAACACTTCAACTGTTTTTAAATAAGCAATACCTATTAAATCTGAATTTCCCAGTATTTAAAACTCAGTTTAAAAAAGGGAGAGGGAAAATCAAGTTTAGATGAAAGTCCTCAAACATACATGGATACAAATAAAGGCTCTAAATGGAAGCTGTTGGTGTGATGCTTGAGGAAGCACCAGTTGAACATGCTAAATTACAAGATCCTACAAGACTTCAACAGAACTTTCAATACTTTAAGTAGCATTACTAGGGGTTTTCAAATAGAACAATTTGTTCCTGTCCAAGAAAGAAACATCCATTTCTGTGCTTCGCTCCTGTGAAGACCCCTAGTGTCAGCAGAGCCCTCCAACAGACCAAGACATATGACCATACAGATTAATTTGAGGGAACCTGGCCCAAACCTCTACTACTCAGAAAATGAAACACTGATACAGCTATTCAGCCCCCAAGGAAGAAATACGATTCTCCATTAAAAAAAAAATAATGTGGCAGATGAGATCAGTGTTCATGTGAACATCATTTTTTACCCGAGAGATACTATTTACCTGCATACCCTCTTGTTTTTTGGCTTAGTACTTCAGCTGAGCTTCAAATAAATACTACTGGATTTGTTAATTAAAAACTCTCTTTTTTATAGAGTATGTTTTACAGTATCTCTACATAAAAGATAGATAACTATGTTACCACTGTGAAAACTGCCCAAGAAATTACCCAGTAATGGGCTTTAGTTTGTATTACTGTGCCAAACATTGAGTAAAACAGACAGATTTTAATGAGAATTTAAGCATTTCCCCAGTATTTTCTATAGGTTTTAAAGTATTCATCAAGCAAAATTATTTGAACACTGTGTTGCCTTTTCCTAATTCAGCTTATTTGATAGCAGTAGATTGAAATTATACCTATTAAATATACATATGTAGAAAGCTAGATATTGAATAGTGAAATGTTTGAAATGCTAAATTAAATCACAATAAAAATTTGCTGTAGGACATGAATCCACATACATTTTGAATTTAATGAAGTAAGTTTACATAAAAATGCATGCAATTGCTACATAATCTATGTTAACCTTCCAAAAAATGTATGCTACCTACATAATTGCTATTGATAATTGCAGGGAAATATAAATTAACTCATTTTGTAAGCAGAATATTTTGTATCTAGAAAAAAATCAGTCACCTATACAATTCTGTCTCCCCGCACACCACAAATAGGAAGCGGTTATGTTAATTGTTAGTATTTAGCATTACATTATGTATAGCAAACCCGTAGTTAAATATCTATTTCTAGAGTAATTACATGTGAGAAGGCTGTCGGTGCACATGTCTAGATGTCGATGTCAGCAGTCAATGTCTCAGATGACAATCCTCTCTGACATCTTTAGGTGGTGCCAGCACGGCAGAGAGAGGTGTGCAGCCCAGAGCCTTGAACTGGCAGGGCCCCCTTTACAAGAATCCACAACAGTGTTCTGAGAGCCCCTGAGCAACACAACCAGAGCTGACCTCGGTCAGAAAATGCATTCTCTGCCTGGAAAGCTGTTCTGCTTCCCCTGGGAGGCCTCAGGTGATGCATGGGGACGAGCATGGACCAGCTGGAGCAGCTGGCAGGACATGCTCTTCTCCCACCTCCCTGGCAAAGGGGACTCCCACAAGGTGTTTACAATTCTGCTCTTTCCTCCACACCTTCCTGATCAGCGCAAGGGCACAGGCCCTTCATCTTTAGGCAGGAAATATCATTTTTATCTCAGTACTAGAAAACTTTGAGTGGCTCTGTATGAGACTAAAATCACAATTTTTGCCATTTACGCTAGCTGATATAATGAAGGAGAGAATCAGCCCCCTAATGCAAATGATACTAGGCCACGTTCAGTGTGAGGGATATACATAAAATCTAAAATACATTCTATTTGAGTGAGGATATAAATAAAATTATGCAAAGAATGTGCTTGTGACAAAGTAATTTTTGGTGGTAATTTCTGAGTGGGAACATTGCCTAGGTAATAGCCTATAGGGTAAGGTCACAGCTAGAACTGAAAAGCCTCCCTTTAAAAGACAAGAAAAGTATGATAAATTACAGAGTTACATGAAGTTTACTGAGTTTCTGGCATTGCTCCAGTGGAACTGTAATCCACTCTGGCTGCCATTCCTGTCCTAACACCCATTTTTGTACAGAAACAGAAAAAAGAGCAGCATGTTCTCTTGTGTAACACGCATGCATAAATCTCACCAAGATATCCCTGACATCCACAGTTTTTTGCAATGCAAAACTAACACCTGCTATCTGCAGTCTATGAATAAAAAATGCAACAATAGCCAAACATCAGCTGAAACAGTCTCCTCAGCCCCCATCCCAAAATCTGGTTACCTTCAATCTGTCTCTGAGAGAAGACTCACACCCATTTGTTATATAACGTAGCAGGCAAACATCTGCCACAGGATGAGCCAGGAGCATCCACACACACTAACAAGACAAAATGTTTTAAACAAATATTACTCATTTATTAGAGAAAATTCACATTGGGTCAAGCGATTCACCTTTCAAAGAAGTTGCAAAAGAGTTACTCCAACATCTCCTTCCGTAATACCACTGAAATAACTACTCAAGTTTAATGAAATATTTACACTGTTTAAAACGTTTAGGCCATTTCATTATTTCTGAAAATGGAAAATTATGGTTAAGAGAGCATCTTTAAATCTCAGGAATATTATATACTAGGTCAAGCTCAATAATTGATGAAATTGTACATACTGTTACCAATTTTAGTTATGAGTCTTAGCAAACACACATAGATACAATGAATTAAAATACTATTTTGTACTTGCACTGTATTTCAACAAAGTATATTATATATTAATATTAAATTCCTGACAGTCCAGTGACTCATGTTGAAAATAGTGGCTTTTGCTGCTTCTGCTATTTACATGAATTGAAAATGCAACATAAAATATTACTCCTTTAATGGAACTATTAAATGGAAAAAAAAAACCCTAAAATACTCCTTGGGAGTTTTGTAAATGGGACTGAAGGGTGTTAAAGAGCAGAGATCAAAAAGTGAACAGTATCAACATCCACATTTCAGGCTCTCTTTACATTGAGAAAGGAACAAATACAGAAGATGGTTCATTTGCCTTAGTCCATCTATCTGATTTAGGTTAACTGACTTTAGAAGTGAATGTTTCTCTTCTCTAGAAACAGATGCTAGATCACAGTCTGATGGTTTGCAATTGTAGATATTTGAAATTTAAGTTGAATTCTACCCGCTGTTTACAGATGATAGCAAAAATCCCACCCCAAAACACAACCATCTCTCTCTCCCCAAGAAATTGCAAAAAAATACTATGGATAAGGAGGATTTTTAAAGAACAAGACTTAGGTGCAATAAGATTACACCATTACCTACAAAAAGCAGAGAGCTAAAAGGTCTTCTCCGTTCACCCAGGACAGCAGATCCAGCAGTGGGTTTAAACCGCAGCCATGCAGATTCAGACCTCCCATTAGGATTAACCTTCTAATGGCCTAATTGCTGTCTTAGCCTAAAAAAGACTTCCTAAGAAGGCTGTGAAATGTCCACCCCTCTGAATTCTGTTAGAAGAGTTGATACCTCTTGGAAATTATTTCTGTTTAAAAGGCAGGGGACAGACAAGAAAATGTCCTTATAACTCCTCTGTCCAAAGAGTGGTTCTTGGTTGATGGATTCAGTGTCCATCCTACACACCTGTCTATTGCCTGTCACCTTCCCAAGCCCCTGAGAAAGCACTGCTACTCCAGCACCATTCCAGCTTTCAAACCCACTGGAGAACTTGAGGGCCCACAAATGCACACCTTTTTTTTTTTTTTTTAAACACTGTTCAGTGTCAGAAACAAAGGCAGTGTGCCTAATTTCATTACAGTGTTGCAAATTAGCCTTCTTTAACCCAGCAACAGTCATTTGGCACAGTGGCTTCGTTTTCCATTAACTTTCCCTAATCATATTCCAAGTCCCAGTAATGATTTAATACCTTGTGTTCATTGCCAGTTTTGCTGCTGCCAGTGTTTTACCTGCCTTTTCCCCCCTCTCCCAATCCCATCAACACAGTCTTGGTGAGGCACGGTTAGGAGAGTACTTATCCACCATTAACAGTCGCTTCAGGTCTTCAAGTCTCAAGGAAGCCATCAAGTCTCCTTGAGTCAGCGAGCTTACACTCAATTAATTCCAAGAGCACTGGAAGTCCTTACTTATGGCCACAAGAGGCACTATTTTGTCTTTATTTGCTCCATGCCAGTAAATTTTCATAAAACGAACACAGTCACTTTTCTTACCCTCTACCAAAATGTCATGTCTAACTGGAAGTACTGAAGTAGAAAAATTAAATAAGCTAAAAAATGCTTCTATTTTATCGAGAAATTTTTTAAAAGCAGTGTTCTCCCACCAAAAAAAAAAAAACCAAACAAAAAAAAGAAGCAAGTTTTTATGTCTCCTTAATAGTCCTTTCAGGGCAACTTTGCATTCTATTTCTGTCCAATCCAAAAGAAATAAACTGACTGCTCTCTTTCACTTTTTAAGAGTGTGTTGACCCTCAACAGTATCCACTCATTAACCTTAACTGTCTTCGTTTTCTCCCTCTTTTCTCTTTCCATCCTCTCACCACACAGGGATATTCCTTGTTGCCTTACTTTTACTCTTTTTCCAGCATTGATGTCTGACATAATCTCTACACATCTTATACCACTACCACTGCTAAAACTGACTGAATCTCTTGGTAAACAATTACAATAAAAAACATCTGAAGTATTTTGGAACTAATCACAGTCTTTGGGGAATTTGATTAAGCACAACAGTGTGATGATATCCTATAGATTATACACAAATCACATGCTTTTTGTGACTCAGACTCAACACCTAAACCATGTTTTTTTACTAAATTACTAACCTATATTGATATTATATTGTGCCTTGCACGGGAGAGGGATATTGCCAAGATAATTCTTGGATTTTGGCATCTTATACTTTGCAATTCTATCTGCCTCATCAAACTCTTCACTTTCTACAACAGATTGAGGGCACTTGCAACAGAAGTACAAAATTAATGTATTAGCTATCTCAGATTTCCTTTTAGCACTTCTATAAATGGAATTTTGTAGCTGTTGTGTGTCTTGACTCTATCTTTCTATTCAGCATTTTTATATGGTGTGTATGACCACAGAAATGAATCATTCATTTCCCCCCATTCCTTCAACATTAGCTGTGGTTGGTTTTCTGTGTCCCTTATGGTGGTGGAAAGAACACTTAATGGTCCTTCTACTGGCATCTGCGCTGTTATATCCAAAATGGGATCACTGTGCAACCACTGACAACAGAAATTTTCCTGTATCAAGCTCAGAATTAGTCCCAGATGAAACAGAGTGACTTAAAATAAACCCTAACATCTAATCTGGACCCATTTGAAGCCAGAACTGGTAGTTACAGCACTTATTTAAAGAAATTAAGTATTACTTGTTACTCCATTAGTAGACTAAAACAAGCATGAAAAGAAATTCTAGTAGAAATCTTCTGCATCTGGAGAGAACAGTAGAAATTCCAAATGTGTCAGAGTGATTCTGAACACTGCACATTTTATTAAATCTTGATAGGTCAAATCTCCAAGGGGAGCACAGTGAAATCTGGAAGACTTTGCGCTAATATATGAGACCTTATAAATAGGTATTTCCATCTTTCATTTAAGTTCTTAATCAAATCTCTACAGGAAAACAAAAAACGACATTTTTTTGTGTAAAAAAATAGAACTGAGTAAAACATGCTGTAAGTATAATTTTTGCATAGCTGCGCTGCAGGGAAACCAAAGAGAATGAGAATACTTCAGTGCTGCTACTGTGAGGAAGAGAGCATGGCTGCATGTTATGCTCAATATAGCAAGGATACAGCAGACCTGAAACCTGTTCTCAGGTGAACATCAACAGTTCCACCCAGCTCGTTAAGATGCATGGAAAAGAGGAAACACATTAATGTATGCACATGTACAGAGTAGAGTGTACCTGTGTTTAAAAAATGAGAGTCTACACCTAGCAGACCAGCCTGTTATGTGAAAAAATAATACCTGAAAAAAATTAACATATACTTGTCACAGGTAACTCAAAACATTACTCTATTCCATATCCATCTGTGCCCAGAAATGGTCACTGTTTCTTCAAGACTCAGCAGAGCCAGAACTGATATTGTGCAGCAGTCTGGAGGTGGCAGTCACTTGAAAAGACTTGGAAGGGGGTGATGCCCCAACAATTCAGGTGTCACTTTGTTCCCATAGGGATTGAGCATTTTTGTATCTAGTGATTACTTAGTGTTATTTTTTTCCCCCTGTTGCTGTATGGCTTCTTAGTAAACTCTTATTTTTTCACTTAAAGCCACTTGTATCCATTCCTTGCTGGTGGAAAGAGACTGGCTGAAACTAACGGGAGGCAAATCACTTTAGAGTGTCCATCTCTTTAAATTGTCTTAAACCAAGACAATACTTTTGGTACATTTCTCCTAAAAAACAGAGAGGCATTTATATTCAATACTTCTTACTACATATAATAAGCTGGGTATTCAAGATGCAGATAGCTCAGACAAAAAATTATTTAAATTCCCTTTCTGAGGTATCTAACTTGAAAATTGGAGCAATTTTGCATCATTACATATGTATCTCCTTGAAAGACTACTCAAAAGACCAGAGAAGCTACGTCTGTTTTGCGCAGCTCTCAGTTGGGTGGCTTTGTTTTCTCAGTCCCCTCAAAATGGAGACAAGACATCTTTACAGAGCACTGTGAAAAAACAGTGGAAATCAACAGCTGGGTTCTTTGGGTTCTTATTTCCTTGAGGCATCTTTTGCATTGACTCCAAGGCTAGAATAATAGGAAGCTGAGGTCACAGTCTTACACCATCAGATAAATTCCAGAGCTTTCCCTTCTTAGTGATACTAAGAAGGTAAGGACTACGATGTTTACAAGCAAGTCATTAGCTTCCAGAGCAGGAGGGTTGCTCCATAAGGGAGTTTTCCCCTGGAGGACAGAAAGAAAAACACGAGACAGAGCTTTTCCAGTAGCATATGCTAGATGAGGGACCTTCAATATACAGTTGATACAAAGAGGGTCGCTGATGTCTCACAAGTAGTTTTACAGTGCATACTTCTATAATTCTTGTCAAGGAGAGATAATAAGAGAACCTGGTGCTACTACAAAAATATTGACTTAGACATACATACAAGTCATAGCAAAGTCACACTTCAGAAATTTATATAAAAGCACAAGGAGTTTGGTAAGTGGAGAGATTCATTCAACTGATACTTCTAGAAAAATTAGAAGCAATTAAAACCTCAGACTGAAAGAGTATTATCAAACAAACATAGTCATGGAAGTAATTAAAAGCATTTGATTGCTTCATAATGGGCAGAGCTAATCAAGCTTGTTCCTAATCAAAGTGTTCCGCTCATTTTAAATGTAACAGTAAAAAATAGTGAAATTAATAAGGAACTGCAATGTAGTAGCTACAACCTAGGTAAAATCTGCCCAGGTGCATCATCTACCATGCAAGGAACCAAAGTGGATATTCACTGCATTGAAAGGATGAAAAAGCATCTGCTCATCAACAACCCAGCTACTTATGTCCCAGTGAGGTTGCTTAAGTGGGTCAGGGATGTGGAGGAATGCGTGAATCCAGATTTCAGAATTACTCATGCATTCACCTGTGGCAGCTAGCATTCCTGCCCATAGGCAATATAACAGACTTTGGGCCACCAAGGTCGTGTGGGGAAACTTATCTGTGTTTCCTTATCCAACTGGCATGGGATCATTTTGGTCTTCAACAAAGAAATATTTTTATTAACATGAATGAAAGCTAATCTGAGTCTTTTTGCTTTCTCCCTCCTACTAATGCAAAATAAAAACTTGTTTAATGATGGTGGGCAAGAAAGGAAACCATCTAGACAATGCATAACAGAGTGATGCACCACTCTGATCACAATTTAGATCTAGAGTGCAGGTTTAACCTACCAGACTTTGTCTATCATAAGATAGTGCTGTATCATTGGCTGCAATGTTTTACCTCAATCAAGTTAAGAGACAAAATAGAAGAAAAAACCCAAACAAGAACATTTTTGAGGTATGCTATTTGGTATACTAATCTTAAGAGATAGGAACACATGCGCTGAGTCAAAACCAGCAGCAATTCATCCTCCAGTGACACCGATCAATAAATCCCAGAGCATTTTACTAGGGAGAGCAGCACCACTTTCTCAACAGCTCAGATGGAGATGGTAAATAATTTTTCCAGCACAAGCCACTGGTAGAGCTTGGACTGTAACTCAATTCAGTATCAGCCTGGTAAACTAACAGATCATAACACTTGATCAAAAAAAAGCATCAAATGTTTTCTTTTATCATGTAACATCTGAAAGTTTATGTAGAGCTGAATATATATGATGAATCATGTTACAATACCTACAGATAGAACAACAATAATTTATTATTGACTAGACACTGTCGTTATAATCTGGATTTTAAATAAATATGTATGTTTACTTAAAATACAATTTACAGAAGGGTCTCTATGAAGAAGTATTCTAGTTTATTGTGATTTCTGGGTATAAGTTCTCAGATCAGCTCAGACACCTCAGCTCCTCTTAAACTGAAAATACTAGATTGCCACCACCTTTCAAAAAAAAACCCCTCCAACAGACTTGGGAAAATAAACCAAAACTGTGTCAATCTCTACTTTCAGCTACAATAGTATAAACTTGAAGAAAATGTTAGTGTTTTAATGCTCAGTGTTTATGTTCACAAGTTGATTTGCTGACATGAAACACATCAGTACTCTTCTTGTAAAACTTATCATCCTTTCTTCCTTTTTTCATAATCCTCTTCTTACAACACAATTGCAGTATAGTACAGGAAGTGGGCAGCCTCCTACAACAAATACAAGTCAGATTAAATATTACACATAAATACCGTATTGCCACCCATGTTCTGGGAAATTTGAAGTACTATTGAATTACAATATTTTATGAAGGTGAATGAAAATATAGCCATGTTTCCTAAATTAAAAAATAACCATAGTTACTTGAAACAAAATTCTTATCTTAGATACAGACTAACTACAATGTTTATTACAGCCTTTCTTTCATTTACTGGTTGTTGTGTATCTGGGATTGTTATGGAACTTAGAGCACATTAGCCACAGGCAAAGAGCCACTTTTCATTGATAGACAACTAGGTTTTTGTTCCACTCTAGACTTTTTTTAAGTTCTGGACCTGCTTAGCAAAGAACATTACAGCTAATATAAGGAAGAACACAAGATATTTCACTTGCTCCTTTCTTTGCCTTTATCCCAGTGCCACGGTATCCTGCGAATGAAGATCTAGGGTGTCAGTCATGGAAAATGCAGGGTCAGGCCAAAGCAGTTAATTATTGTCACACCTCTCTCAATGAGAAACTATATACATTTATTACTGAACTAAGTAAACTTATTAATCCAATGGTTCTTGGTCAGTTCCATTCCCATCTCAATTTAAGCACTGAGAACAGGAAAGAAAGATCAAGCAGAGACAATGAATAGAAATATTTCCTAATTCTTGCAATGAATTGTCTGGAATCCTGCCCTAAGTCTCCACCAGGAGATATGGGGAGACTTATCTCTCATCAAGTTGATTAATTGTTAACTGTTTAATCAATATAGAAAGCAATGCTGTGTCTAACAAACAGTCATTTACGTCTGCAAAGGAAGAGAAGGATCTTTATTGTAGTTAAGAAATACACTGATTAAAGAAAAGGACAAGTTTTAGGAGAAAATATCAATCTGCATTGATCTCCTGAAGTATTTCAAGAAGGAAATTAATCAGGAAGATGGATGTAATCAAGAGGTACAGAATTGCAGAATTCCTGGGCAGCTGAGAATCTCAGAAATACACAGCAAGTCTGCTGGATGAAGAGAGAACGGGGAGAAGGTGGAGAGAGGAGAGAAAGCCTCCCAATGAAATTTTAGTAACAGAAAGACCTAGCATAATCTACCTTTCATTTCTTCTTTCGCATCTTTTATAAATATTTTATAAACATCTTACAAGTATTTCACACCCAGATGTCCAGTTCATGTTCTCCAAGCAGCCAAATAATAAAGGAGCATGTCCACATACATGCTGCAAAGGACATGTGAAGAACTGGTATCCAACTGGTCCAGAAGAACAACTGTGAAGTACCAGTGATAGACTGCAAGGTTCCCTGGCATGCAGAATGCCAAACCTGTGAAGATGCCAAGAGACATTTCCACACACTGTCTAGCTTTGTTATGTTCTACAGGGCTCTACCAAATATCTTTTGTGGCCTTGAAACTGACTGGATAGTAAAGGGAAGCAGCTTGTCTCAGAGCCTACACAGGATCAGAACGAGAACAGACCAAGGCTTGGTGAGTTGTGACATCTCCAATGACATCAGTTGCAAAAGGCCTTTGCATCATTCCTCTGACTGCATAAGAAGTTACTCGCCAGCTGCACTGTTAGGAGATGGAACAGCAAAGTGAATAATAGCATAACATGTGCAAAAGAATTAAATGATATAGCATGAGAATCTAACTGTTGTGTGTACTTGCATCCTATTTATAAGCTATGCATGATACTGGTTGAATATAACACAAAGGCAACTGAATGATGTTAATGCAGCACAAACTGTCCTGTGGACCTTAAATATAGTAAATTGCCACTTAAAAAAAGAATATAGGCAGTAAGGCAGTCACATCAACTAAGCATCGTAGAAACTACCTTACTACAGTTTGTCTTTGCACAGGGAAAACTGTAAGCAGTATTATAGCACAAATTAGTAGTAGTTTCTACTGTAATCTCAAAAAGAGAATTACTAAAAATGTATTTGTCAACAGCACCACAATATTTATTTTATATCAATAACCTTCTCAAACATTCAGGCATTGGAAATTTTACTTTCACCTGGACTTTGGAAAATCTAAATAACTGGACTTCTGAAAACCATTAGTCTAAGAAGTGACAAACTGCTAATGTTATACTGCGTTCAGTCTGAATTCCAGATAGACTCAACAGCCTCCTACATAATGTAACTGTCCTGGAATAAAAGGAGGTTTTTTCTTTCTTTCTTTCAGGCATAAAATGCAGGAACACTAGAAGCAGGCAACATGTCTCTAGTGCAGCATTTGGGCTCTATTAGTCAAAGTGTTGTATTCCTTAAGTATACATCAGAGGATAGATGTGCACATAAAATACCATATGTCAGTTTCAAAGCTATAATTTACATAGTTATTTAAACTTATGCAAATGAGGACATTAAAGCTGAGACACACACCAATAAAAGGAAATTATAAGTTAGAGCTGCCACATTGTCCTTAACTTCCTGTGAGTGACTAGGTACAGCAGAACATATGGCACCCACGCTCTCCCACTGTTCCCAGCGCTCCTGAGAGAAGGCCATATGGGCCGCAGTACCCAGACACAACAGGGCGCGTTGGGAACACACGGTGGCCTTACCTCGCCGTTTAACTCTTACACAGCTCATGCCAACCACCTGGAAACAATCCTTAAGCCATGGTCCTTTCTGTCCTGGTTACTTCTCCTGGTTCTTTTCACAGACTACAAGGAGGAACTCACACCCATTCCCTGACTCAGCCTGGAGAATTTCAGATTTTCAAGCAAGGTTCATAGGATTTTCTACCCTGCAACATGTTCATGAAGTAGCTTGCTGTAAGTCACTGAGACCTCTCATCTGTGAATCGTGAGGCCCTTCCCTGTTCCAGCCTGGAAGTAAGGGTCACAGAAGAGTTTATGTCCTTAACCCTGGACTCAATCTCCTACAGTTTTCCCATGAACAAAATACTGCATATAAACTCTGAACAAGACTTGTGTGTGACAACCTTGGCAACGTTTTAAAATCATAATACAGATGATGCTGACAATCAAGAGATAACATAATAGCAATAAGGAGGTTTATTTAGCAAAAGTGGCAAAGGCTCAATTTTACCCAGTTTAACAACAAAATATGTTTTAATTAGGAAATTATTACTGTTATCTTTCCAGCTCCAAAAAATAGTGGTTTGTTTTGTTTGGGGCTTTTTTCACATAAAGCTCTTACCATTCCAGGTTTTATTTTGCTAACTGAAAAAAAGGACATTTATAAATTTAGCATTTATAAAATGGCATCCCTCTAGTGTATATTTGACTTAAGAACTTTAAAGTGCTTATAAATAAAAAATTAAAACTATTCATGTAGGTCTCTAAATCAAAGGAGACAGACAATAAAATCAGGGAGATTTGCAAAAAAAACCCTAGGGATCTAATAAAAACAGATATCATACTGTTAGGGTCCACCTGTTTATTCCATGTTTTCAAACAGTAAAAAAACCCAAAAAGTTCATAGCTTCTTCCAGATGAGAGAACATGGTAAAAGAGGAGAAATATAGATCTCACCCATGCACCTTCCCATGCTGTTACTCAAAATTTAGCATCATTTTACTAAATAGCTTTAGTGAATCCATCAATAAGAACAGCAGAGCTGCTATTTTCTGAAAATCCCTCAAGTTTCCTGAGACTGTCTACTTACTCCTCTCACCATTAAACTGTCAAAACCTTAAAGCTTTACAAGGCATCTTAATTCAGACCTATAAATTTTACTTGAACGTATTTGAAAATGAATAGGTTGACAACTGCTATTTGTTACTGTGCCTGCTTGGACATTAAAGAGTCCTAAGACAATGAAAATGCTTGAGGCAGAAGTGGTATATTTAAACAAAAAAAGACAATATAGGTTTTATTGCACTACTTCTACCTAGACACTCTCCCCAGAAACTGCTCTTGGAGAAACATATCCATCCTTTCATGATCCTTCCCCTTTCCTACATGATGATGTGAGACTCCCCCAAAAGGCTCACCTGTCTCAGGGGAGGAAGCGGTCTGAGCGTACGTGGGATGTCTGCATCGTGACGCGTCTGCTACTGACACATGCCAGAAGCCACAGCTTACAGATGCTCACACTGTAAAATGCTCTTCTGGGCTTAGAAAAGCTCTGCCAGTCAGCTGGGAACGCACAAAACGGTAGCTCTGCTGCGCTGAGGAAAGGTAGGTGTGGATTAACTGAATCTCTTCCTGACAGATTGATATTTGTCCCCAGTACTTTATATTCCATGGTGGAAGAGTCCGTAGGACACATGCACAAAAAAACCCCCATGCAGAATGAAAAAAATCCAGCTATTTAATCTGTGTATTTGAATACACAGCTGTTGACAATTCACCACCAGTGCAGCCTTAGTGTAAATTATCTCAGGATCAGCGACAACTCTGTGCAAGTTAATCACACCTCAGACTACCATTATTTCAGCTAAATGAGGCCTTAGCCATATCAGTTTCTTCTACTACGAATCATATGAAGTTTAACAAGGGCAAGTGCCAGATTCTGCTCCTGGGATGGTGCAATCCTGGTTGTGTGTACAAGACTGGGGAAAGAGAGGCTGGGAAGAAGCACTGCAGAAAGAGACCTGGGGGTCCTGGTCAGTGGCAAGCTGAACATGAGGCAGCAGTGCCCTGGCAGCCAGGAGGGCCAAGCCTGTCCTGGGGGGCATCAGGCACAGCATCGCCAGCCAGGGGAGGGCAGGGATTGCCCTGCTCTGCACTGGGGCAGCCTCACCTCAAGTACTGGGGGCAGAACATCACAATATAAGAAAGACATTAAGCTATTAGAGAGCAAGTAAAGGAAGGCCACAAGGACGGTGAAGGGTCTGGAAGAGAAGCCTTATGAGGAGCAGCTGAGTTCACATGGTTTGTTCAGTCTGGAGAGGAGGCTGAGGGAAGACCTCACTGTGGTTTGCAACATCCTTACAGGGGAAGGAGGAGGGGCAGTCACTGATCACTTTGTTCTCATGACCAATGACAGGACCCAAGGGAATGGCCTGAAGTGGTGTCAGAAAGGTTTAGGTTGGATATCAGGAAAAGGTTCTTCACCCAGAGGATGGCTGAGCACTGGAACAGGCTGCCAAAGGGAACTGGTCACAGCACGAAGCCTGAGAGAGTGTAAGAAGTGTTTGTAAAATGCTTTTTAGGCACATGGTGTGATTCTTGGGGTGTCCTGTGGAGGGCCAGGAGGTGGACTTGATGATCCTGACGGGTCCATTCCAACTCAGCTATTCTATGGTTCTATTGCCTGTATGAAGCTTTTGTTACAAGGAGACAAAAGCTTTTTGGCCAGAAGACAAGAGACTAAAAAGTATTCCTTATCCTTCCTGTTTGCTACAGACTTGAAAAAATATCCTGATTAAAAATAAATAAATAAAATGGTGTCACTTGACTAGTAATTCCAACAGACACTGCCTTGGGGATGTTCCCACAACACTATGAACTGCTAGCTTGGGGAATGAACAGTTCGAGTTCCATGTAAATAACAAACCAATGCTACAGGTTAATCTCTAAAGATTTCCTATGACTACACTGAGGAAATCAAGTGGAGTTGCAGATGTCACTGTGAGTTGTTAACTTCAAAAACTACTTACAAATGCAGTAACTTGCAGTAATGATCACTCCATGTAACTCATTCTGAGATGCACGAGAAATAACATGAAGTCATTTTGCTACTATTTTTTTCTTGAGTAGTTCAGAGAGGCAGCATCCTTTCAGTGTGTACTGATCATATTTGATGTCAATCTAAAATGCCCCAGCTAGTAAGTGAGGTTATTTAATGATGCATTCATTCTCTGAGTGAACTATACTATGGCTGGCCTGAAAATCTCTTTATTAAAGGACATAAAAGCACTGAACTCCATTGGACAGGTTGAGGAAATGAGATCTTGGCAAACCCTAATAATTATGGAATCAAAATTCTGTGCCAAATATTGACCATAACCAAAACAGACAGGGACCTAAAAAATCTAATATATTTTCTTAGTGAGTATTTCTGAATGAAGTACTTATATGAAGTCGCATGAATGCAGAAAGGTCATGAGCCACTCTCTGAACCTTCTGAAACACCTCGTGGAGCCTGGAGATATGCTGGAGTGCTGTGCCTGATGGAAATGGCCAAAGGTGCCGTGGCAGGCAGATTTTCTGGGGTCTTAGACCCTCTTCTCTCCTTGTCTGGAGTGAACAGCCTCTGCTAGGAATGGCAGCCAGTGTTTGGACAAAGAGTTCCAACTGCTGGTGCCAGCCTCGCAAATGACCATGAGGGATGGTGAGAAGAGTTTTCACTGAGAGGGATCCTGAAGGGGCAACGGGGGCCAATTAGTAAGAAAGCAAGAACAGAGCAGCCGCAGAACTCAAACTGAAAATGGCACGCAAGGGGGAAAGTTGTACTGAAATGGTCATCTTTCAGTGACCCTTCTGCTGCTCAGTCCACCCCCCTTCCCAACTGTTGAAGTTAGCAACTCAGAGGAAACGAATCATGATGTGCTGAGGAAGAGCAAATTTTCCTCTCCTTCAAGCTGTGAAACATCTTTGCTGAGCAATACTTAAATGTCAACACCAATGTGTTATGGTCTACAGAAAAAAGCATTATTATTAGAAATCATAGCTGCTGTTGCATTTCATAGTCAGGTGGATTATGTTGTCTAGAAATATTTTTTTAGAACAGCTCTTTGAAGCCCCAGCCACATACCATAACCAATTTCATCTGCTCTATGCATAACTGAAATGGACTAAGGTCTAAATTTCTTACCTGGAGACCAACTTTTCCAAAGTTCAGAAGTTATGGCCTGAGATCAACTAATTTAGCTTAACTTTGCCTAGATGGCCAAAAGTATTTAAAGGCTAACCCAAGCTCCTCAGACTGTAAGGGCTTGTCACAACAGTAGGGCTGTCTGCATTACTTCCCCCACTACTGTTTCTTCAGTGGTTTCAGTTTGCTGGTTTGGGTTTGGTTTTTTCATACAAACATAACTGTTTTGGACTCACGTTTTGTAGGAAATTTCACAGCTTTCCAAATTTAGAAATAATCTGGGCATAGTGACCTATGTGTTCCCACCACAGTAAGAAAATCCAAAGACTCAGCTAGTCTCTTTTCAAGAGCCTGGCTCTCAAACCATCACCAACAGCACTCCTCTGGAGCAAAAAAACATATCTATGAACAAAAGCAAAACTGTACAGAAGATTTTTTTTTTCTTTCAGAACAATGTATTTCTGTATTTTTGTAAAACTATGTAATCTCCACCCCATTAAGATGCATGAATAAGGCCTGATTTCTTTCTTTTTGGTTTCCTTTTCTCTGTGTGCTTTTTATACCTGGCAGGATTGTTCTGGACCTTGGAGCTTTGTGGTTTATGCATTTCTGTGTCAGGTTAGATTTGCAGATTGGTCAGAAACAAGACAAGACTTGTCAGTGTTAATGTTCCTGGCATTGTCGCTTCACAAGTCTTTGATATTTGCTGTTTTGCTTATCTGGTGCAATAAAGCTCAACCACACTTTGCATCTCCTTAAGAACCAGCTACCTAAAACCATTATCCCCCTTGCAGCTGAAAAATTAAAAATACAAATACTGGAGTTGAACTAACCTATTCCTTTAAGAAATAACACTGCAAAGGCTACACTCAAATTAAGTATTCCTCAAGTATTACAGATGGTTCCATGCGTGCTATTGAAAAGTTTCCACTTTAGCGCACCATGAATCAGACCCTAAAAACGGTGTGTTGAAACTAAATTACTGCTGTTGGATCAATAAACACATTTACTGTTCTCTAGTCTTGTTGATTATTAAATGGCTTGTAAGGTCACATAAACAATTTTCCATGACTTTCAAAATAACCATACCTGGCATTTAATTTCCTTTTTCTCCTTAAGCAATACTATTTTAGGATAGGCTCAGATGGATCTATGGTGTTCTTCTTTTAACATCCATTCTCAGAAATAACAGGTTCTTCAACTGGTACCCAGGTATGCTGGTATCTAGCTGATTAATTGTATTAAAATATGGTTAATCTTATTTTATCACGGAGCTCATAACACCCACATTATACTGAACTAATGTTTTTTAAGTACACAGTCATTGTTTAGTTGCTTACAGCTCTGGCAGACTGAACAATGGGGCAAAAATAATCTATGCTTCATATCCTACTCTGTCAGTCTTCAGAGGAGGGGGTGAGAGAGACACAACTAGCTTGTAGATTGAAATACTGATTTTCAAAAACTAAGCTGAGGCATAAATATGTAATTTTCTATGTGCTGATATTCTCTCACTTCCCTCCTTCACCCTCTCCACATTCTTTCCAGTCCACTTGTTTTGTTTAAAATATGAGGGGATACAGGAAAGGAGTCAAAAGAGCTGACCCATGAAAATACATGCAAATTTGGTCAGGCTGAAGCTATTAAAAATTGAGAGCTGTGGCTGATCCTAAATCTGACCTGTTATTCCTGCTAGAGAAAGCTGGCACAAAACTAATAACACCATGAACTCCACATCCACTGCTTCCAACATGCATTATCAATAATGTTTTGCATTTTACTAGTACCATTTAGAGCAAGATATGACCTTAATTTAGCTTTCTTCTGAGTCTTTAATTTTATATTAAGCTTTCAGTCATCCATCTCAGCTGGACAACGAAATGGGCAGTAAAACAAGATTGAGGACTGCAAGAAGACTGAGAATAATCTCTGGAGATTAGAGACACTGATCAAGAAACAAAGTTTCTTCTATTCCTGTAGGATGATAGGGAAAGAAACCTATCCGAATATGTGAAGACAATGGAAATAAAGTTGCCTGGGCAACATAATAGCATTGCCTAGGTTTTAGTGCTTGACTTCACAGCTTTTACATTAATCTTCTCTGTAGTTTTATCATGCATATGTGTGCTCAATTATGAGAAGAACAACTGAGATCAACATAGGCTTGTATCCCACTTCCACAAAATGTTTTCTAGCTTACCCACCGCAATAAAAGCTGAACTGTACTTTAAGCCTGGAAGAATGTACTTTCACTTATATCCAAATACAGTGGTATGCTGGTCCATGTTCTCTCTGTTAAAAACCCTTACATTTTACTTACGAAGAAAAAAATAATACTTTCTCATTTTAATAAGAGACTAAGTTTAGCTTACAGATATAACTAGATTTTCAAAACAGCTTGTCATCATTTAGCTACATGAAGTAAGCTTTATTCAAACTTTTAAAAAAATTCACTGTTATGTTGAAGCAAAAGGCTACAGAACAAGGCACTGCAAAAGCCCTCTCCCCCTTTCCCTACGCAACTAAAACCTTAACTTGGCACATATTACAAGCAGTAGTTTTACCAAGCAGGGTTATATCAAATGGTAAACTCCTTAAAGTCATCAGTAGTGTAATTATCATTCAACAGTACCCCAGATTATCATTCCTGCAGCAGGTATAACTTCATCTATAATTCACATCAAATTAAGTTTTTATAAAAGAAAATTGAAGAGTATTACTTATAAGATTACTTATTTTCTAGCTCCAACTTGAAACCTCACTTCCCCATTCTATCAGAAAAAGGAGGAAGGATTCATGCTTATTTATTAGAGCTGTTCAAGTAATTGGACTTTTCCTGGCAACAGCAATTTCCTTGTCAAAGTTAGTAATCATAGCACCCACTTTTGTTGCTACATGATTCATTTTTGTAAGTTTAGTATATATTACATAATATCTGACTCTTTTTCAGTTATTTTGTTTTCTTTTCAGAATGATTCATTTGAAGTTTGATCAATCTCTCATTAAAAGCCAGGGAAAGACTCAGACCATCTACACAAGTATTTGCATTGGCCCTTAAGGTCTAAGAAGCGACAGTCTGGTCCATAATTCTGTATACGCAAATAAATACAAGGTTTGGGATATTTTTTTGCTCTGAAGTAAGGTGATAGAAGAAGAGTGTATTTGTGCACCTAATGTGAGATGAGCAGTTAATAATCACACTAAAACAAGGCAACCTTGACAAAAGGTAAGACGGATTCTAGCAACTGCAGAGTCAGGTTAGCTTGCCTATTATTCATGTATTACAATCCAAGTAAACATTACCTGGAAGGATGAAATCATTACCCTGCCAAGAGTTTCTAGATACTATAGAATGAGAAAAATTACTCTTTATGTAACTTACGTTCTATTAAAATTCAAAGACAGATTGTTGTTATTACTCAATTTAGATAAAAAAGCAGCACCACAGATTTCAGGAAGAGAATGGACTTCTTGGGAACTGTTTAAACTTCAGCATTAAACATGACAGGAACATTAATTCATTGGCGAGCAGTGAATATAGTATTGAAAATGGCAACATGATTGTTTACCACTTTGTCCTGTTACTCTCCCTGTATATTTGTCTTAAGACAGTATTTTCTTCAGAAAGAAAAACATTTGAAAACACTTGTTTCCAGGCATTTGTTCAAAATTTCGCACAGAAGCCCAAAAAGGGGGTTTTGCATGGGAATTATTGTTTTCTGCAATCCTGCAATAATTTTTTCTGACATCATGACTTTTATAGACCCTATCACACATGGACAATAATGAATCATAGTCTGTCTGGGGGCAAATCAGCTGTAACAGTTGTGACTCCTGCCAGAGGACAACCTACCCCAAGGAGTCAGCAGGCAGCCACATGGAAGATCTCAGAGCAGCAGGATGAGTTCACTGCCTTATTCATTCCTTTTATTCCAGTGTTTGCTGCTGTTGCAGGTACCTGACTTGTAATCATAGCTTATCCTTTGCTCTGATTTAACCTATGGATCCATTATCAAGGACTCCTGATCTTGATATAATCAGTATTGCGGATTTTTTGTCTCTGTCTCCCTGGCTTCTCTTTCTGATCCTGATGGTGAATTCGGCAGAGAGATGTTTGCTTTCCTCATCAACAGGCCTTCCTACCTGCCTGCAAGAAGCTCAAAGTAGGTAGACAACAGGAATGTGCAGCTTATTTTCTAAATTCTCTCTTCTGTTTAAAAGAGAACATAGTCAATGTTTAATTAGAAGTTTCCAAAATGTTCCTTTCAATATTTATCAAAACAATCTTTACCTTTATCACATCCATATTTTACCTTCTCCTTTGTCTTTTCAGTAGCCCAGTCCTTCTGCTGCATAGTGTTATGGACACACAGGAGTAACAGAGGTGGCCAGATATAAAGTTCCAAAATTCAAACAAAATCAGCCTCACAGATTTTGAGTAGTTGAGATATCAGGACTGCAGGAGGCATGAGGTTTACAATGCTGATTCTGCTGCCAGTGATGACATGGAGCCAGAAAAGAGAGAAGTTCACAAGTCAGAGAACACAAAATCACACTGACCTCTTCATCCCCAACACACAAATCTTTGTGCTTTTTTGATGAGGCATATTCATCATCTTAATAATGCCAAAGAGTTTGCAAAAGAAAAAAAAAAAAAAAGAAGTAAATCAAAATCCTGAACTGCTTGCAGTGAACTTACCTAGCAAGCTATTACAGCCACTACAGCAAACCCAAAGTAAGGATACCCTTAGTTCATAATAACAGAGAATAATAATATATTGATAAAGTTTTACTAACAAGATTTCTAGAGGATGTTTCAAAAGCAACCAAACCTTGGCGACTTTAGTGGAGGGAAATGGAGAAATTTAAATAATTATTATGTATAGTTAATTCCTTTAATTGGTAAAATCCAGTGACAGAAGAGTATTTACTTCTGGGTTACACAAATACTTCAAGATAATCCAGTATTCATACTGTGAAAAAAAAGAAAGAACCAACATTTTCAGCAGAGCTAACAGAATAAACCCTTGCAAATCATATTTAAATAAATGCATATGTTTTAAAACCAAAGAGTAGGATGCTCAAAAAATGATTTTGATAACACATCTTACAAACAGTTATATACAATTTGATTCTTCCTGGAGAGATTTTGGTTGAATTTACGGACAAAATAATCCATAACTCAATATAAAAGGGAGTATACATGTCTGGAAGGAAGGTGGGATAGTATGTTACCAAATTGCAATTTAATTTTTCAAGCTTTACATATTAACTTTCTATAAAGATCTGGTTAGTTTAATCATTAGCATGAAAAATTACCTAACATTTCCACTGATGACTAATTTTGCCACCCCGTTGGTAGCTGATCAAACCTCTCTTGCTGCACATATGCTGAGCACAGAGCTCCCAGAATGTCTGGCAAAGCACTCAGTATTTTCTCCTTCACTTGGATTCATAAAGCATGTTATGTCACTCTCTTGCTTGGGCTCCTTCCACTTTTTCATCTTTCCATTCTGGTATAAATGTCTGTGCAAGGAAACTGAGAAAGGGGTTTAAAACCTTTCAAGTGTTTTACAGGACTCAGAATATGACATCACAGAAGCCCCAACGAGGCATGTGCTGCTATCAAACATACCTCTGAGTACACCAGGCATCTCCCAGAAATGGGATACGGATCTTTCATGGCTCTTGTGTAGCACCTAGCAGCCCCACAAAGAAATCTCACACCATCTATGAAATACCAGAAAAAGCCAGATGCCTCTGTCTTTGTGGGTAAATCAATCAAGTTCAACACCTCTCCCTATGAAACTAGGAGAAGACAATAGAAAATCCTCACAATAATTCACGTTCAAGTTAGCAAAGGAAAGGTCTGGCTGAACAAGAGGGCATGAGCTCCATCCTAAGTTTCTCATCTTCATCGTTACAACTTTGGCTTGGTCAAACTTCCTTAAAAAATCTCCCCTTTCCTATTTGTCCTCCACCACTTTTTGTGTTACTGGAAACCTGTAAGCATTCACCCATTCCCCATTTATTGGTACCTTGAGGCTCACAGCTTCCTGCACTGAACCACTGTGCTAATGTTAGCACAGTCTAACAGCAAGTGGATCTAAAAGACATTAGTTGTATTAACATTATATACATAATACATATTAGCTACACTTCCATTTTTCATGGTATAGCTGTTAAGAGACAGGCAATATATTTTTAAAGTATCAATATTCCTTTCCATTTTTTTCCATTCATTATCCTTTTAAAATACAATATTGACTAGTTTTCTGAATTCCTTGAATTCTTTGCATTGTGACTAACCTTTCCTCAAAGTTCAAGAAACAGAAAATTCAAACAGCAAACTCAATTCCTTAAACATCCTCTAGTTGGAGATGAGACCAAGAAACAGATTTTTTTTTTAAATTTTACATTGAATGTAACAGCCTGCAAAACACAACAAAAGCCATGCAGTATTTTGTATTACTTAAATAACAGCACACAGATCCATGCTTCTCTGTGTTCTTTATGTAAGAAAAAGAGTTTTCTACAGAAGCACACACAATCAGTATCTATATTTTTCTGAAGTCGAACATACACAGCTTGGAAAAATCTCCATAGGTTGCACTTTCTGCATCTCCAATAAAGCAGAGCTGCAGGCATAACATGACATGAACTGACAAAGTCTCTGTGGACTGGGCAGTCTCGCATGGCAAAATTGTAGTGGGCATTGCCTACTACCTTTTCTACTTAATTATAGGCATAGCAGGAAGGTAACCTGGCATTTCTGTTGAAGAAGGCTCTTTACTATAAATCTAATTCCAGAAATCCAATTTCTTCCTTGCATAAATTACTGCTTAGACACAAGAGCAAAATTGCAGAACAAGTTTCTGTAATGCAGAAGTAACCTTTAACAACTTGAGTTGCCATCTAACAAATGAAGTAAAGGACTGAGGTAACAGCTCTTGAGTTTCCAGGACTAGCTATGACAATATTCCCCCTTGTGGCCTTGGGCAAGTTACTTAACCTCTCCAGATGAGAGTCCCCATCTGTAAAAATGAGGATAATGATATTTACTTACCTCTCTCAGAGGAGATGTGAGAACTAATTACAATAATTTGTGTAAAGGGCTTTAAACCTGAAGAGCACTACGTAAAGTGCTAAAGAAATAGTGTTTATATAAAAGACTAAGGGGAAGAGTAGATTCAACCTACACAGTAACACATCAGTTTAAGGAAGAAACACAACTTGGTTTTTATGCCAGACTATACATCCGAGATAATTTTCCTACTACAAAATAAGTTTAGTTATAAAGTGCATGGGTATTAAGGCTTTTTCGTAGTACTGACCACTCATATTCCCCTTCTATCTAAACTTAGTGGAGAGGATGATACAAGGTAGTTGCCAAAATTGCCCTACAATATTCCAAAATACGTCACTCAGATAGATTTGTTAGGAATATTGACATTTGTTTACCCCACGCACTCTGACACTTGTTTTGGTCAAGACCCAGATGTTGTTTACCTACTTGTTCTGACTTTGATGAATGTCACTGTCTTCATAAGGGCCTCATCTGTGTTATTTTACAACTGTATCTTAATGTGACCACATTACCAAGTAAAAAACAAAGAAGAGTAGTTATTTTAACCAGAAGTAATTAAAATTATTCTCTGTATATTCTTTTTGGCAAGTCTACCAGCATACCAAAAAAGACTTGTTCCCCTGGCCCCAAGTCAGATAAGGCAGACTTATTACAAAAGGGGAGAAACCAGCTGCAAGAGAGACCATGGTAACCCGAACTCGGTGTGTAAACAAGAGGAGACAAGGTTTGGGGCTTGCTTTGGTTTGTGGGGTTTTTCCAGATGGTTTTAGCTTTTATCAGAAAAAACAATAAATGCACAAAAGCAAGAAAGCTGCTCATACACATTCAGGAGATCATTTTGGTGCTGACCATACAACATGGAAGACTGGACAATAACGAAGCAGCATGGATAGGTGGCTGATTGAGAGACACTCTTACATGCCTAGCTCACTTAAAACCTGGGCAAACCAATCTGCTCTTACATCTCTGATCAACTAGCCTAGGCCAGAGTGACTGCCTCTTGGCACACGTTTGAATGCAAGCCAGAGTATGGAGTTCAATTACTTTTATTTACAATACAATTGTGTTTTCTTCTTTGCTTATGATTAAAAATTACTAATCAGACAGATCAGAACTGTTGATTAATGTTCTTCATAATTACAAACAATTCTGTAGATGGCATAATTGCTTTAAAATCTATTTCTTGATTAGTATAAATTCATGAATAAAAACTTTTTGTCTAATAAGGAAAGAAACTAAACGTGACTGCATATGTAAGCAGCTGAACAGCCACCTCAGCATCACTGTACCTTCTCTGGCATGCTATTAAAAACCAAAGCATTAGCATTCTGAACCCTACTGCAAAACAGTAACCAGAATTATCTCTAGTTCAATGTCTCTCTCATTGGATAATTCCAATATGATTTTCAGAGGGTATACTTCATCTTTAGAACACTTATTTCGGGTTATTGATGTTGAAATTGGAACAACCGGAACTAATCTAGAATTCTGCATTGCTTCATCTTTTGTACTGTAAGTTTTAATTATTCTGCTACTTTATTATGCCTTCCAAATGAAAATTAGCCTTGGGCAGAAAGATTAGAAAAGATGTTTAGATCTTATAACACATTTTGGGTAGCATTATGGGGTGCACATATCAAGTGTTTTGTTGCAGGGTTGCCTTCCCTGCTATAAAGAAGCTCTCTGGTGCTTTTGCTACTTCTCCAAGTTGATTGCTAATCATCCACAGATATTAATATCCTGCTGATCCCTGTGCTTTTGAAGTGTTTTCTTTGGGGGTTTTTTGGTTTGTTGCTTTTTGGGTTTTTTTTCCTTGTTGCTGTTTGCTTTTTGTTTGTTTAGTTTTTGGTTTTGTGGGCTTTTTCTGTTTAAAAGAGTTGATTGCCATTTTCAAACACCCACTTAGAAGTAAAAGCCAGATAAATCAATATTGTCAAAAGGTTATTTTCATCAGTAACTTTCTTTAAAATGCAACATTCGAAATAGAAAATTAAAATTATAAAAGAAGATTAATCCTAAAACATGTCAGCCATCTTAGGCAAAGTGAAAAAGCTTTGCGAAGATGCTGACAAATAAAGTAACATGCCATGTGTTACTTTTCATAAAGAACCGAGCATATACTTTTGCTCATTTTACACATGGCGTAAAGTAACTCCTATTCTGATTATTTTAATTACTTCAGCAAAACACAGCAGTAGCAATGTAAAAGTTTTGCACCAAAACTCACATTTGTTCTTCTTAAATGTTAATATAATACTTAAACTATAACTTACAAAATTATTTTAACTGACAGTGTAAAAGAACTCAAGCTTAAGGGAAAAAAGCTAATTTAAGTTGCCACAAAAACATTCCCTTTCCTCAAATAAATCAGTCTTGCTTAAAAAAAAAAGCAATTGCAAAGTATTTTTGTGATAATTCACTTTTTGTTATATCAAAGTTTGAGTGATCGTCAACACAACCTTCTCGATAAACAATTTTTGTTAAACAGTACTTGATCATAAAGTTTCATCAATTCTCTCTCTCCTTACCATTCACACTACAATCTCAGAGACTGAGAGGACATTGTGTCATGAACATCTTACTCTTTCCTTTCATGGGGAGGATGTTCAAGGGGCCCCAAGCATAGCCCAGAACTGCTCTCATATGACTTCAAGATGGAGTTAAACTCTAGCTCTGTCTGAGGATTCATAAACTAGTAGACCATAACCATCCTTTTGTTCTTCAAGGCTGCACTGTAAACCTGAGAGAATGAAACTGCAGTCTATAAGCAGACACAGTATTGGTAATCTATATGCAAATCATGTATTTCAAACAGCAGCCATCCTATTCCAAGGACTTTCACCCTGAAGGGGTGGGAACGAACACAGCCACACTGAGTCTGGTAACTGCTGTCTGAAGTAGGGTCATTCCACCCCTTTCCTTCAGCTAGAGCACTGGTTTCAGAGGTTTTGGTTGGTACCGACTCTGGGGCTCAGAGGCATTCACTCTGTACGGAAACGACTACGAAATTCTGCAAGATTTTCTTCATTCAGAGAAGCTGGCTTTTGAGGAAAGCTGTTTCTCTTTGAACCTTGAACAATACAGACCCCGCTTCAATTTGATACAAAGGTGAGCAATTTCACATTTATAAAAAGCCCCAAAAGTTTCCAGTGGAGCTACAGACCTCAGCAGCTACAGTGCAGATTCTCTGTAATTCAAATCAAATACATGGACACACTTAAACAACACTTAGCATCAGCTGTTACAGCCACCACGAGCACATGCCACCAACAGACCTAATGTGCAGAACCACTAGTCTATTAAAATTTTAACCATTACTACTTGAGCTAAAATCCACTCTCTGAGCCCAACTATCAGCATGCATAAATTAGCTTTCAGTCAAGGTTAACATGTGGTAAGAGCTAATAACTGACATCAGGTATAGCAGTACCCATCTCTTCAGCAGAACCTCATAACCAGACCCCCTAGGACTTCAAAGGCAGCAAAGACCTTGTGTTTTCGCTTGATCTCCATCCTCCTTGTGACAGAAGGGAAAAGTATGGATGGTGATAAGATGCTTCTGTTTAATATCTCTTCCTACAATCTGTTTTGGCCCAGTGTCAACAGAACAAAATGTTTAAACAAGCAGCACTAACAAGATTGTTATTAATGATGCTTTAACAACCCCATTTTACCAAGGAACAAGATAGAAATGATATAATGAAAAGAAAAAAAAGTAATTAGAAGATATAAAACAATTAGGCTGTTTGCAAATCCCACGTATACTTCCAAATTTAAGGCGTAGTCTCTCAGCCTGATACTGTGGCAAATGTGAATAAAAGGAATAATAGGCAACGGACAGGGAGGGAGGGTTTAGTTTTAGTAACTTCTGCATACTAAAGTAGTCTTAAAAACGTAACATAAATTATAAAAAAATTGATGAAATAAAAATTTTAGAAAGTATTTTAAATAAATCACTGACTACAAGGCCTAAGTTCTTGGAATAGCATTCATTAAGTACTCGCACACCAAGTCTCCTGGTGGCTCTGCATATCTCTCTTTCAAGGTGAAGATTAATCAGCTTCCTGTGGAGGCACTCACTGACAGCTCAGCTGGTCTGATGAGGAGGTGTCTGTCCTGACCCACAAGCCACCATCTTTGGGTGAAAAACTAAGTTCTTGCACAAGCACAACCCAACTTTAGCTCGATTTATAGTGCCTGTTCCCTCCTATGTCTAAAGATGGAAAACTTCGATAATGTCAACACTTTTTGTTTACCAGAATATGAAATAAAGAAGGATCCTAAGTCTTAAATCGATCACTGCCACCACTTCTCACCAGTTTTCTGAGATTTGCTATCCAAACAGTGCAAGATAAACATTCACTGTCTTCTATCGAGAATCACTCTCAATGCATTCAGTCAAGTGCTCTATGAGATAAAAGGCACTATAATAGCAGCAAAACACCACAAGCTATACAGACAAAGCAAAACCACAATCAGTTTTCATTTCTCTCCCACACCTTGGCCTATGTGACATCACACAGTAGCTTTTTAGCTTGGCAAAGACCCATTACCTTTTATTTTTACCCCTTCAGGTTTTTACATTTCCTCCATAATGGGGAAGACACATTCAGCATCAAAATTATTGGGGGTGGGGGCTTAACACACAGAAGAAAAACCCCCCAAAATAACCCCACACCACACATGCTCAAGGCACATTCCTGCCTTCCCCTCTTTCAGACTCTAAACATAAAGCAATACCTACAGCTTTAGTAGAACAGGAAAACAAGCTACATAAAGAAATAAGGGAAACTGTGGAATACCTCAAATGGCTCTTCCTCAAAACGTGCTCCTATTCCCATTTTCCTGTTACATGATTTAGAAATATTTCATTTAACATAGTTCTTTCACTGCCAGGCATTCAGTAGCTCTGTCACCTCTTTTAATAGGCAACATTATCAAAGTTTATTTTAAGGAGAACAGGTGTTTGCCTACATGAAAATAGCAGTTTATTTCAATAAATTACTGGGAGACAATTTTTTAAGACAGAGAGATCTTCTTTGGATCTGCCCATTTTAAAGGTTTCAAGAAGGTATAAAAATGATAATCATAATTATAAATAAATCACTGCAGAAAAATTGTAATAGTTTTTATTCAGTAATATGAGATTTTTTTTAAAAAAATTGAATACTGAAGCATCTCACTTTAATTTTAGTATGAATGATGGTAAAGGGAGAAGTTCAACAGTTAAACTTTGGCTTCAGACGAAGATGGGCACCCCATGCCCAGTTTCAGCAGACAGGAGTTACTCAGCACTAGCAAAGCTTTCTGTAGTGCTAGTAAAGATGAAACAAGCACATATTCTAAGATTAGCCATCTGTTAAACCATGGATAATAGCACTTGCTTGCTCCGATCAGTATTTGCAAGGTTTATGTCACTGTATTTGTTAAAGCCTTCAACACTCGAGATAAGCCTAAGTGGAAAAATTTTTGAATTATGAAGTCTGTTCACAGCCCTGCAAGGAATTCAGCAGATGACTTTCAAAAAGCCAGTTAAACAAGGATTAAATAAGCAGCAATAGATGTTGAGTGCCTCACTCAAGCACAAAACCACATGTGGCAGTGGATCTAACTCTCACAGGAGTTGGCATCTCGTGACAAGGACGGAGTGAAGAGATCACACCTTGAAGTTGGGGTGTTAAGACTCCAGTGTTTACCAGGACCTCAGATGTCATATAAAACTTACAAATAAAACTGCACATGCAATATTATAAAGAATGCCCAGTTATTCTGAGATATCTGTGATGAGATCTATAAATTACAGTATTCCCCAGGTGAAGCAACACCAGGTAAGATGATCCAGTTCAGCAGTCTCAAAGCAATGACTTTTAGTGCCACCACATTTAAGAAAATTTCGGTATTTCTTCTGTCTGAAGGGGAAAAAAAGCAATCTTACCAAGTAATTTAGAATTATGCATTCCCCTGTAACCATACTGAAGTCCATCTTCTGTGCCCTCTGCTTCTCAGTTACCCTGTTACTTCTCTGAAATGGCAAGTCCCAAAAAGCCAGGAATACACTAATACAATTGGGAAATGCAACTTTTTTAACATCCTGCGTAATAAAGAAGACCGAAACACAGAGGGCAAACTCCAAAGGAAGTCATGATTACACTGGTAAGGGGCACATGTAACATAAATACAATGATGAAAAAGTGTTAACTACTAAACCTTAAGGCTCTGATGCAAAAGTCCTCTACAAATCAAACTTCCATTGATTTTAAGCCTGTCCACTAACAATGATATTCATGAGAAGTATTTCAAGTCCAACTAAAACATGGACACAGTAGAGCTTCTGCTAAGAAGGTCACTGAATGTTGTCAAAATCCCTCGCAGAACAAACATTTAATATTTGCAGAACAAGGCAAAATAAATGAATGTCTTATACACGGCTTTTTTCTGAGAACAAAAACTGGACACTGAAAATTTGTTGATAAAAACCTCTTTATTTATCCATCCTGCTTCTTCTGTTGTGCACTGGACAAAAGCCAAGAGTCCCACTTCTCAGCTGCTAACTACTGAAGCAAATGAATGACCAGCAGACAGAAGTGTTTCTGGCCATTTATGCTCTCCGAGCACATTCATTATCAGTCACCTGAAATCAGAAATTTCATGAAGTGACATTTGAGAGTATATGGACAAGAACTTCCTCTTTTCCTCCCTCTTTCTGATTATGTAGTTTGGTTTACAAGAACTGTATCAAGGCATAACATCCTGGAGCTTCCTTAGAAATTGGCGTTTTGCACCATCAAGTGCTAAGCTGCCTTGTGCCCTGCACTAACGCCCAGATCAATAATGGTCAGGATACACTCCAAGAGGGAATACTAGACTACCTGTGCTTCTACAAGTGAAAGTACTGATGTAATAATTTATCAGTCTATGTATTGCACTGGGAAGAATGACTACCCTCCCTCCCCCAAAACAATTTTAAAAAAACCCAAAAAACCACTATCACCAACACAACAGTCAAGATTCCTTACAGATGCAGTAATGCAGAGGAAGATATTAGGGAATGCTGAACTGGGGAAGCGTGATATCCCAAATGTAATGCAAAGTACTTCCTTCAAGACAAGTGCCAAATCAACCCATTTGACAGACAGGATTTAGCAATAAAACAATAAGCACACTCTGTTCTATGAGAAACAGTTAAATGTAGACTGGCAACAAGAAGAAACAATCAACTCCCTTCCCTCACCAACCACCTAACACAGAAAATCAATCCTGATTGCTATTAGCCTCTCAACTCATCTAGAAAGTTACTACTTACTATACAGCCCCCTAGCAGCATCTAAATGAAGGCTCCCAGCCTCTTGCTCCTCTCTGTGCCCTTGTCCAAGCAGTCACGCTTCTTCTTTCGCACTGGCACTCACGCTTAAATGAGTAGATTATGAGCAAGTCCAGTGGTCTGAGCCAGACAAAATAATTACTATTTTTCTTCTCCTAGATCCACTTTCTGTTGGCTCAGTTCCTTGAACTGACTTACCATCTGGTCATACAAGAGCAAGACATGGCATAAGTGGGGGCAGAACCACTAAATGAGGGGAGAAAGGCAGGAGGGAAGGTTCAAGGGCAGCCCAAGCTGAGATACTGTAGGTTGGCGCTCCCTCTACTTTGGTGGAGGGCATGTCCTTCTAGACACATCACAGAAAAAACACAGAATACTATACAGTTCATCACCTTTAGGGAGACAAATTCTGCCACTGGACAAATATATACCAATCCTGGTATAGCTAGGGAAAGTCACTTCTAAAATATACATTTCATGTATTGATGTGATGTCTATTAACAATCAAAGCATATGACATCTGCCTGTAATTATTTACAGTTGACTAAATTCACACCAGAAAAAGACCATTCATTATATCTGGATTTCCAGTGGTTAGGACAATGAATTCCTATAGATTTGCACCACTGGGTAAAGTATTTCCAGTAACAATAAATCGGAATTAAGCTGTGAAAACCTATTTTAAAATATATGTCTGATTTTTTAGGTACAGCTAGTTATTCTAAACAGTCATCCATAAACTAAAGCACATTCTTCTTCTGTACTGCAAGTTCTTTTTTACACGTTTAAAAAACAGGAATTATTTAGTACTAATATTTGAAACCTCCATACATTAGAGTAAGACTTATCTATATGTCAGCAATCCATGTTGCTCAGTTTTCAGCAGATTGACAGAATAAATTTCCTTCTTATGCTGCTCTTGCCTTCACTGCTGTCTTGTTTCCTCTCACCTTTCTTGAGGAAAGAGTTAACCCAGCCTCTAATTGTGAGCTTTCTTTAGCTAAAGAAAGATAAAGCAGGATTTAAAGACTGTTTTCAACTAGCTTCACTATACACTGAAAGGTCACTTGCTTGTTCAACTAATTCTCACTTTAAGTTCGATGGCTATTTTAAAGACACTGATCTTCAGACTGCTTTTATTTATAGAACAAAGAAAATAAGCTCAGATTTTAAAACAAATCCCAGCAAACGCCGTATAAATTTCTAATTTACTATGTTCTTCAATTAATTATTAGGAAATTAATTATCCCCTAATCATTAATTCTTTATATAATGATTATGGAACTAACAATAAATAATTAGTTCTGCTTATCTAAAAATAAAGATATTTAAATTTTACAGTTACAAAAATTAGACTTTTCTAATCAACATATAGAGATAGGTCACTAACATGATAAGAAAATAAGGGAACCAAAAATAAACAGCTACACATGACCTGAACATAATTTCTTTTTCAGTCCAGTACTTCTTTTATTTTCATAAGAGAGAGAGAGGAGCCAATCGTAGTATTTCTTAATATTTCCAGAAGAACTGGGTAACAACTTCAAATTGTATGCTGTGCATGTTGCCTCTTTACATTAGCAAATTATTTTAACATTTCTTCAGTATTAAAAAAATATACAGTAAAATCTGAGAGTTAAGTTACATTCCACTACTGTTCAGAAAGCTCTGCCTACTTTGTGTTATTAATCTGGGAGTACTACTGAAGTTTGTTTCTGGGGAAATTCATTATAGAAACAATTAACTTAATTTTTTCTTTTGGTTGCATTCTAGGTATTTTTAAATCAATGAATTTATTTTCTCAATTTATATAAATTGCCTACTGATTTTTTACTGTCAGTGTTGTAAAAGAGAAAAAAGAAATAATATGAAGTCTGCATCAATGCAGGAACATGAGATCCTGGCTTATGTAGTTTCACATTCTAGAAAAGAGTCAGATTGCAGTATCTCACTTCAATTACATACATTTTTGGGAGTTAACAGATAAATATACACAGATATCAAATTCTTATATAATACTATTATGGCTACGCAGAGTCTCCACATTCAAAACAGTATGCAAATGTGTCTAGTCAATATTTCTGACCTATTTTGTTGAGTATATTTTTACATATATAATTGGGTCATGTTCCACTAATATCATGCTTTCCTCTTCAACTCATTCTTATTCATTTATTTTATCACATTTGAACAGCTTCTGCTAATCCTATTCTCTGTCAAATTTGGATTAGAGCTGTGCAGAACTTTAACATCATTTTAGCTGACAGATAGGATTTCTGGCAACCCTAAAGATGTGGGTGGAAAAGGCTGCAGAGTGAAATGTTTTTCTTCATGCACATCTATTAGTTACAGTCCCAGCCTGCATTAAGAGACCTGCAAACAAAGCTTCAGTTCCAAAAAGTGTTCTAAGAAAACGCTTCAGTCCTCATTATGATTAATATTTGTAATCCAACTATTAAATAATTCACCAAGAGCCCTCACTTTCAGTCTGCTAGGTGGGTCAGCACACGTGGAAGTAAGAGTTATTTACATAACACAGATGAGACTATTGAAGAGATGTGCTAGGATTTATAAATCATTTTCTGGCAACACTAACAGCTACTTTGCAGGTATCCCTTTCTACAATTCCTTCTTTAAGAAACACCCTTCCGAGATTTCTGTCTGTAAGTCTTCTCTTTTCGTAACATTTTGAAAATAAAAGTGATTAAGTAGTAGGCAAATTGTCTCCTCAAATCCATGACACAATGAGGTCAGGAAGAGTTGTACTTCCACGGGAATACATCCAGTCAAATGTTTCTTGCATGCTCTACAGTTGTGCATATCATTTGTTTATATCTACCACAACCCTCTCTGCCCCCCCATCCCCAAACTTAGATTAAAATAATGCTATGGTTGCTAAGATAAGCACTCTGAAGTTAAGAGAAGCCAGATTGTGAGATTGCTGGTACAAAGTTAACTTGACCCCCTAGTGCAACACAGTCTTTAAGGCTCTGCTACTTTTCTCCGCAGGATCCTGCTTCATTTAGTGCACAGAATGCTCCAGGGATTAATTTCGGTTATGTGGTGAAGAAGACTGCCAGTAGAATTCCAGCTTCATTTACTGCAGTAATAGGAAACTGTGTAGTAAATGAAGCAGAGGAGTGCCTCAATCCCCTCCTTTCCACCGCCTGCTCCCAGATCACTCTTCCTTCCTATTTCCCCAGCTCACATTCGCTCTCTCCGAGTTGTAAGACCTTTGACCAGGCATTTCACCTCTTCCCTACAACTTTTCATCTCCACTAATGGCCTCTGTCTCCAGGTTGCTACCATAACCTGAAGAACAACAAGGACAGCTCCCTCTACACAGTCCCTGGGCAGCTGCAGAGAGATATGGTGTGCACAGTTTCCATACCCACAGCTCACTGCTGTGCCAAGCTGCCATCAGATCCTCAGATAATCAATACAAGAAAAGTAAGATACAGTGGCTATTACCTATTTTGGTGGGACATAGCTCCCACACTCTGGGCATGGTCTTGTTGCTTTGCCACTGAGCTCATGGAGAGAAGCGAATTCAGTCTTGCTGGACACATTTCTTAGAAATACTTCCAAATTATTACTAACACTATAATAATTAATGAGCTTATTCATATTAAAATAACCTTCCTACTAAAATAACTACTTCAACTTTTATTCATAGACAATTTATAGCAAAGATTTCCAAATCCAAAATGCTGAGTAGCTAGAGCCCAATCTCAGTTTTATACACAATCCCACCAGAACAACTGGATACAGCTTTCACTTAAATAAGCAATTACTATATACATCAATATAAAGTTTCTAGGAGTTGCTATTCAATTAGAACCTATCACATCAAGAAAAACAAATCAGATAGCACTCTTTTTTATGTGCCAGATGCAACACTGAGCTTGCCAGAGTGTAGGTGGCAGTGACAAAAACATGAAGTCATTACTGAGCATTAGAATCACAAACAGATTAATATGCAGTTGTGGGAGAAAACAGCATACCCAGTGACACCCATTAATTGAACTCGCTTCAGCTGAAACTCTCACGTGACATATTTCAGTCACATAGCTCAGAGTTGCATGCCACTGGAGTCGTGGGTAGAAACAGCAGCTGGCTAGTCTGAAAAATCAATTTGGTTTTATTCCTTGCACCTATATTTTGGGCTAGCAAAAGCACGAATTAGAACTCTACTCCTGCACTTATAAATGAACCTATTCTACATATGTTTCACATTCAAACAACAGCATAGCAATTGTAATATTTAGTTGGGGCCTTTTTCCCCTGAAAGACTTAAAATTCCATGAATCATGACTACGTACATGACTTTTCACTATGTAATTGATTTTCTAGTTCCCAAATTTAAAAAAACAAAACACATAAACATTAAAAGTAATCTGAAAAATAAAATTTTCTGGCAGTTTATATTTTAGGTCTAATTTATGTTTCTTGAATACTATTATACATATTCTTAAAGTAGCTAAGGAATTCGTGAAAAACCAGCTGGACTTTCTCCATGATGCTCAACATGTGAACCTACACACAAACTTCTAGAAACAATGAGCAATACAGAAATAATGACCAATAAATGAATAAATAAAATTTTTAAAGAGTGTCACGAATGTAGGCATATTTCTACACTTGTTATATGAGAATATGTTTTTTAAAATTGTTCAAACTATCCATCAAAGTCCTAGAAAAACTACGACTGCTGTTCGGGTTAGTCAGTTTAAACTGTTCTTCCCAAAGATAAAACCAGAAAATGTAAAATTTCAAATCACCTTACAAATCTGCCTAGATCACAAAACCCATAATTTAAAGCTGTATCAGGATTTTTTAAACGGATATGTGTATTCTTGCTGAAAAAAAACCCCAGTTTCAGTACTAACTTTATCACTCCGCCTACATTTCTGCATAATAAGGCTTCCAGCCTTTCAGCTTTTACACCCCTGCTGAGTGGCACCCTGAGGCAATGATGTGCTCCTGGTTGCCACATCATGTGCTGACTTCCCCACTCACCCTGCACGATACACCATTGTATCCTCTTCTCCAGACCTGCATGTTCCCACAGTTGTGAGAAGTGCTGGTTCAGATGCCACTCCAGAATATCAACACTCTAAACTTGTGCTCCTCAGCTTTGTGGGTCCTTTATTTATCTGTTTAAGTGTAATACTGGCTTTTACTCAGCTCAAAAACTGCAACATCCTTTTAAGCAATGCCATAAACTAACTGTATACTTATAAAATAACTTCATTCCTCCCTCTTTCAGTGTTTCAGGTTTGTCTCCAATAACCATTTTCAGTTTTCCTTCCTACTACAGTTTTCCTTCCTTTTTTTTTGTTACCATGAAGCAACATACAGAATACAAGGTGGGAAACTACATTTGCCTTATTAGATGTTGTTATAGAAAGGTCATTACCTTATATATATTACTTCAAATCTTCTCAACTAGTTCTAAGAGATGTGGATTGACTTGTATGATTCGCTTAAGCAGTTCACAAAACCAAATGAAAACATTATTCTTATTTTGATCAAATGCATACCACTGACATTAATTTCTAAATTCCTGAAATATTCACACTAACTAATATAACCTATATTCACCTGTTTTTGTGACGTTTTCTTGGAAAGAAACTGCACAGAACAAATTCTAACAGCAAGAAACTGACGTGGGAAGTTGAAACCATGTATTTGTTAAATCGAACCTTTTAGAAACTGATAGTCATACAACAGTGATATATTCTGCTTTTAGAAAGTTAAATTTGTGATCTTTATAGTAAGCTCTTTCTTTACGTCTTTCATACCACAAAAGTCTTGGACACATTAAAAAGGCTTCTTTCTAATGTATGGTCTAGAGAGATTCATTAAATCTGCAGCATTTGAGTATCTCATAAAAACTAGACAGCAAAGCTAGATATCAAACATCTCAAATTATGAGCAGCACGACAAGAAACAACATGTCACCAAAACTACTGACTGCTAAATTATGATATTCCACAGCTTTACAACTTTTTTTTCATAGAATTTGATAGACTTACATTGGCTAAAGCGTCCAAGCTCTATTAAAATAAATGCAGAGAAAACAGAAAATATATTTAACCCTACCATTTCTCATTCACATTGCAATTCCAAAAGTTCATCCTAAATCCCACTTCAATTTACTTCAGCATTCTTCAGTAATTCTGACAGCTCTCTCCTTTGGTCTACATGCTGAAACTGCCATGTCTTACAGATGCTTCTACTGAGATTTATTCTTTATAGGAACAAACATGCAAAACAGATTTTTTTTTTTCTTGTTCTCTCTTCTAGACTAATGTCTTTTGGTTTCCTCATTAAAACTGCTTCAATTTGCACTTCTGGAACATGGACACTAAGATTTATTTACCTATCTCCTGAGGGTATGCCAGGGGTAGGGTTTGAGCATCTGCAGTGGCCACCCGCAGGCAATATATTTACACCATAAAGATGTTCAAATGAGGAAGACAAAATCTCTTTTCCATTTTAAGTAATAACCAAAGAAATAGTGACCATTTATGTATTTTATTCAATGTCTTAAAACCAGAAAAAAAATAAAGAAACAATCCTAAGAACAGGACTGAATAGCCAAGTATCTTCATTCTGAACTCCTTCTGAGAGATGATGGATTTGAAGGAACCAATCACTGTATGAGGAATATTTAGCAATATATTTTCCCTCCTTAAGGGAAGGAAAGCAGAGAGAGGTATCTTTATGGGCATGGTACATGCACACTTATTTTCAGAAGAGGGTTTGGGGTTGCTGAAACACAAGGGCTTGACAATGCTTGCAGGCTGCCTAAACACAGAGGCCAGGTGCTGGCACCAAGCAAAGAATATCTTTACAGCATATCACAACATTGAGAGTTACCATTCCAGCTTTTGGAAAACCTGAGATGTCCAACTCATATGGAGTTAAGGTGCTAAGGTTCTTAAGTATTACAAATTATCTTGCCTAATGGCAAGATAACTATGGTTTTTCAGCATCACAGTGTTTAAGATTCTTTGAGGATACTGGACTAAGTAACCTGAACACAAGGTTAAACAAACAAAAACCCTTCAGCCATTAACTGTCTAAATATTTTACTATTTGATTGCTGAAAATCAATGTCCTCTAGTAGCCATTTCTATGTACTTAGGGACCATTGTTAAGGGGAGGTAAAAAAAACCTCAAAAATGTTGACTCTCTGTTTGATTGGGGGGTTTTTTTGTTTTCTTCAGCTATTATGAGTTATGAAAGTCTTTCACTATTTCTGGAAGTTGTCACTTAAATCTTCAGAGCTGTTTTATGAAATGTGCTTGCTACCACTAGGAACAAAAGCCTAAGGACCTACCTTTGTTTCAGGAACACGTGGAGAACGAGAGTTTGTTGCACAGTTATTGCCCAGAATTTTCTAGTATTCTCGCTGTTGAAATGTGACCCTCCACCCCCAAAGCTGCACCTACAGAATTGTCAAAAAAAGATTTCAGGACAGGCCAGTGGGAAGAGCTGAGAAATTTCTGTTTGTGAAAAAAATAGCAAGTGATGGGATAACTCTTTATAGGCTTATTTGTTCTATGGTGCTAGACACTGGCATTACAATCATCTATTTGTAGGCTTTGTGGTTCCTTCCTTACATGTCATTTTATTGTATTTTAGTAAAAGAACATCTTGTTTGCACACAAAAAAAAATATAGCAGCTCTAAAGCACTTTTATTCTTCATTTCAGTCTTTTTATTCTAACTTAACTGATGGACAGCTAATATAGGTTAACTTGAACAAAACAACTGCACATGTTCACACTACCCATTAGGATACAAAATATCCAGTATTTGTACACATATTTGCATGCAAGTATTTTCATACTCACCCTCTAGACTGTACATCCATAAAAGGTTTATAATCAAAGGCTCCACTCTGAAGAACTGGAGAGGCTGTTTGCATGCATAGTGCTTAAATGCTCAGTGTAGCTACCCAAGGCAATACTTCAAGGTCACTCCCGAAATATCCTAGCTAAAGGACATTTATTTAGCATCCCCAATTTTTTTTCCCACAAATACACTATGACAGAATATAAGGCAAGGTATGAGCTCCTAAGAATAGCAAAGACATGCCGAAGGCCAGGAGAAACACACCCATGCCAGGCTAGAAATCTCCTGATTGGCAGAGCTGTGCAAGTTGCAAAATACCAACGTATACTGCACCCAGACCTACAGAGTCAGGCGTGCACATTCAACTCAGCTGAGAAAGCAACACCATTACTTAAATATGTGGGACTCACAGCACCATATATGCAGTCAGAATAAGAAATGAAGCATCAGCAAAAGATTTCTGCTGAGATTTTATACAATTTTCAGAAATCTGTCTGCATGTACCAGCAGGTATCCTGCTTCCAAGACCTTAAGAAAAAAAGTTTAATGACTGATCTCTCTGGATCCCATTAAGTGATCATGTAAACAGCAGGGCACTGAAAGGTACTCAACAGAAACCTCTTAGTAACATTTTATGCCACCTTGCAGTTTGCATTTTATTTGTTCCTGAGGAGACCTGGAAATTCATTCAGGTTTGCAGAATCAAAGTATCATATATATGACTCCATACTAAATACTAACTGGAGTACAAATCAACTACAAGTGTGAAAGAAGACAAAATTACAAGGAGAGAAGAGACAGGCATCCTGATCACAAAGCATGTATTATGGACATGTTATTCACCTTTATTCAATAGTGTTTTGTGATAGTAAGTAGAAACCTACCATTCAGAAAAAATGCTAAAAGCCGCTGGACTGGTCCAGCAAAGTCCACATTACAGTACAGCTATGCTCATATCAAAGATCTTATGTGGAAAGCATCTGAGCAGTTCCCAGAATGTCCTGCATGGGGAGGACAGGCCTGCGACATGGGATCAGGCTTTCCATCAGGCAGCTTTCTCTACAATCATCTCAGGCACGTGGTCAAAGTGCCTCAATCTAACAGATGAATAAAATTTGCCTTTGGGCCAAGCATGAATAAAGCCTGATTTTAGCAGCATGCATGCCCAGCACCTGCTGAAAACAAGACACTTCCAAATGTGCTTCAAGCTGGGCACTGCTGGTAGAACTGGTCATTTACAAATCCTGACCTGCTGAAATAGCAATAATGCTGCCCTTCATCCCAAAAACTAACAGATCTGTCAAGTATTGCCTCTCATATATGCCTCTCATATTAAGATGGACAGGATTGTGTCCTTGCTTTGGTTGCAATTTTCCTTATAGTAGCTGGTATAGTGCTGTGTTTCGAATTTAGGAAAATAATATTGCAAACACATTAATGTTTTAGCTGTGGCTGAGCAAGGTTTACACTAAATCATGGATCTTTTCTGCTTCTCACACCACCCCAACAGCAAGGAGGCTGGGTGCCACAAGAAGATGGGAGAAGACACAGCCAGGACAGATGACCCCAGCTGACCGCTGGGATATTCCATACCATATGATGGCTAGTCAGTATAGAAACTGAGGGGAAAGCTGGCCCCATTGCTTGCATACTTGGAATGGGCATCAGTCAGTAGCTGGTCAATTGCATCGTGCATAATTTTATTTGTATATTCAAATTATTTTATCATTATTACTGTTTTTCCTTCCATTTCTGTACTACTAAACTGCCTTTACCTCAACCCATGAATTTTACTTCCCATGCCCTTCCCTCCAGTTCTCTCTCTCCCCATCCTACTGGGAAAGGGAGTGAGCAGGCATCCGAGTGGTGTTTCACGACCTGCCAGTTTAAGCCAGGACAATTGTTAAGTATGTATAATCTTGACACAGTTACATTCTTACCATACCAATTTTTTCAGCATCTATTGTAGTGTGTTTCAAGCTGTTTGTCACAGTAGCATCTGTCTTAGATTTCTCTTTCTGGCAAAGAAAGCTCTTCAACAATGAAATAATTGTGGTAGCACATTGACCACATCTTGAGTTTGGGCATATGTCCCAAGCAGATAAATTTCAAAAGCAATGAAGCACAACCTAAAACTGAACAGCATAACGTCACTATCTTCTACCATGGACTGAAACTCCTGGGCAGTTTTTCTTCTCTTCTTGGTGGGAAAGTAACCTTTGAACTCCTTATACATTGTGTGACTGTTGCTATTGTCGGCATAATTGACTTTTTTCCTTGCAAAAAATATAACCCACTGCAAACTAAAATAGTATTGAAAACTTTCCATATAAAAGTATTTTGTGTCAGGTTTCTTATCGCCCCAAAATTCTCTTGAAGCTCGAAACCTTCCCCCAGTTCAACCCTAATAATTGACTGTTTCTATGAATGTTACAATAAAATCAGGTCAGAAAAAGAGCCAGGGAAAAAAAAAGGAAAAACCCCTATCTTGATATTCTTAAAATATGAACTACTTATACATTTAGAACACCCAGTTTTTGTTAAGATGTCAACAGAAAGTATTAAGACATTCTGTTCCACAATAAGGATAATCTTAAGGCCCTATTACTTGCATAATTGGAATTTGGAAATTTTAATGAACTCTAGTTTGTACAATGCTGTTCATCACAAGTATGGACAAGAACAATTCACAGGGTTATATTTTTTTTATAATATGCGGAATTAAAAATGACTATTCATTTTGACAAAGACTGATATGTCTAAAGAGTTCAGTGTCAAAAATTATTTGAGTAATGACTGGTTTTCTGCTGTTGAACAAAAACTAAAGCTACTTATAAATTTATTTCTGAAGGCTTTATTTTATTAGCATTTGGCATAAAGAGGTCTGAAAAAAAAAAATGGCTTTCTCTGGAGTGCTTAGATCATGCACTCATGTTTTCCATGTGGGATTTATACTTCCTTTTGCAGACACTGATGTGATAGCCATCTGAACTTACACACTTAGAGCTATTTTTAAACACTGCTGTAATACAGCAGAGGTAAGAACAACTTTGATTTCCAAGTGATAGTTCCAAAAGAAACTTCAGAAAATTTAAACCACTCAATAGTCTTGAGACAAAATCTTGCTGCAATAACAACCAGGTGAATAAGGTTTCAGAAGATCTCACATTTGCTGATAAACCATAATAAGAAGTCCTAGGGTTCGACAGCATTGCTTTGACTAAAGCAGTCCCTACAACTGTAATTGTTTAAATGTTCAGAAGAGTTGGGGGAAGGGCAAGAAACCAACCAACCAACCAACCAAAAAACCACACACACAAAAAACCCAAACAAAAACCCCACACAAACAAACAAAAAACTCAACACAAACAAACTTAAAAACACAAACAAACCTAACCAGAAAATTACGCACTTTTCATAGGCTATTTGTAATATCTCATAAAATGCACCTTATCTCCCTGGTACACCTTCACAGCCTTTAATGGTTGGACTCAATGATCTAAGAGGCCTTTTCCAACCTAAATTATTCTGTTCTCAGACAACATATCAATAATGGGTTGTCTGAAGAGATTGTCAGCTCAGATATTATATGTTTGTCTTATGTAAATAACCTAGTATGGTGAGAGGTTTCTACAAAATCTTCCAGAAAAATTAAATCTATACACAGTAGCCACTTTTTAGTGGTATCTCACACTTTTATTTCAGAAGTTTGTATTTTAGCTAGGAGTACACTTTCACTTTTACAGATCACTTTAATGTCAGAGGGATTTCCACAGGCTCAGCAATTCACATGCACAGAGCACTGCGTAGAATGAGCATCTCACCATGGGGACTTCAATGCTTACCCAACTACCACTGTGGTTTTCAGGAAAACAAAATAGAAACACTCAGAAATCCAGACTCTAAACATTGAAGGACAGTTGATTAATGCATTGAATCAGTGCTAAACATATAGGGTGATTGATACCTAATCACTTTGTCTACTGTAATAATAACAGTTACTTATTGATTATATACAGGTCACCTCTTTAGCCTTTACAGTACATTAAGTGCTGTTTGCCTCCTAACCAGAGGTTATTGCAGTACTTGTTTTTAATTACATTTCCCATCCTTCTCCCCTCAGAGTTTTAAAAAGTACAGAAGAGAAAGGCATGTGTAAGGGAAGAAAATTCTGTGGAAACTGTTTGGTCAATTCAAATCCTAACACAGCTGTAGCCATAGGTACAACAAATCAAAGAACTGCTTAAGGTCTCCACAAGATTGACATTGTAACTGTAAAGACATAGTTCTAACTTTGTATTTTCACACACCGTCTCTGTTCTCTGGTGAACACTTTGTCAAAGGTGAAAAAAAAATCATTGTTTACATACTTCACCTGACATACCTGATACTACACTAAGAACTCTGCTCTAGCAGAACAGATAAGAGAAATAGCTTACCAAAAGGAACACCTGGAACAAAAAGGTTCAAAGTGCTTTGGTACAGCACACACATTCAGAAACACCGATAAATTCAATTTCATTAGAAAGGTGATAGGAGGCTGCAGTTTTACATTTCCATTTCTGAGCCTTGAAACCTCTCCCTCCCGCAGAAGGATGCTGCTTCAAACCCTTCCTATGTGGAAATGAGAGCAGCAGAGTGACTGCTACAGGAGGGGCTGCCCAAGTGCTCCAAATGAGTCAGCGTGCCCAGCACCTTGGGCTGTTTGATGCGCAGCCGGCAGCTGAACAGATTGGGCCGTGTGTGTCCCTGTCCCCGCATGCACAGGAGCCATCTGGAAACAAACAGCTCAATCATCAAAGAGTAAAGCTAACGAGGAAAATTGCAGCTTCCTGATCAAAAAAACCCAACCCCCCCAAAAAATCCAAATTACCAAAAAAAAAGGAAGATACTTGATTACCTCCTTACTACTCCTAAGACTCACAAAAGATGCAGGCTTTTCTTCATCTCCTTCTGTAAGTATCCTTTTTAGCTACATTAAAATCATCACCACGGGAAATGAGGAGTCAGATATGAGAGATAAGGGCTAGCACATCATTCATCTGGTGCTGATGCCTCAGTCCAAGACACTGCAGACCCAGCAGCCATGCAGGCCAGCGAGTTTCGCTGTAGGCTGCTGTCAGGTCAGTGAGACCTTCCAAGCGGTTGCTTAAATACAACTAAATTTAAGGCCACAGCAGCCTCTACAATGCTCAAGAGAAACAGCAGTTAGAGGAAGGAGATAAGACGCTAAACAAATTCGGTACATCACCTGGGATCACACTTTGCCCACCTTCCAGAAGCACAGGCCAGTGACCAGCCACGCTGGCCAATTTCACGGCAACTCCGAGCCAGCCTGTGCCCCAGCACACGCCCAGGCTCTGGCTCTACCAGCAGCAGCTACTGAGAATCAACCCCAGCTGCTCTGAAGTTTCTAACTTCACCTTTAATGAGCCTAATTAATTTACTTTCAAGGTAGCCTGACTCCAGATTGCACTGTGTTTTCCAAATGTTTTCCACAAAGCCGGGGGGAAGAGATGCCCTCTCCCTATGAGCCTCGACAGGGCTGGTCCTGGGGTATCTCTCCAGTTCAGGTGCAGTTTAGCACCAATCCCTGCCAAGGGGAAAGACCCCTTGCCTGCTTCCAGGACAGCCTGGGAGAAAAAAAGCCAAAAGGGAAAACACTGCAGAGTGAAATATTACAACTGAAAATTGAACCAGGATTTTATTATTACAAACAGTCCTCAGATTAAGGATTATAACTCCTAAAAGTTGGGAGGGTGTGTTAAATATATTTTTTAACATGAAGTAATATAGAAACAGAGATCACTACCCTCATTAAAAGGTGCTCTGATTTCCTTATTCAATCCCTCAGTCTTCTAACTTAAATTTTTCTCTGCCAGTGACAACTTCTACATTATTTATACAACGGCCAAACTATAATTGGCCTCTTTCACATGGGTGAATATCAACATATGGGGGGGGAATAGGGCAAGGAGAGAATGCAGATAAGTGACAATTTCCATATTTGTAGAGAAAACAGTTGTACTCTGACAGCGTGACAGGTTTTAGATGTACTGTTCTGCATTTATACATAGTTGATGTCTAGCTTATAAAGGTTCATTTAGCTACAAAATCATCATGTTTAGCTGCTGAAAGGAGGCTGGAACAGAATGAGAAATTCTCATGATCTGTGTCAACAAGACAACCATTTTGCTGTTATATAATTTTTCAGAGTACTAGATTTTTTTTCTAGACCATTCTAATTTAACTTTACTTTAGATCTAACAGGAAGATACAATTTCTACTGTACACAGTACTATGGAACCAGTGGCCAATTTCCAATTTTTAGAGGCAGAGATTACACAAGCTTAAAATACACATCCTATTTTACTCTTCACATTGCCAGCTACTCTTATAGCTTAATATAGTATGTTTCATTCCCTTCTTTTTACCACAGCAATTAATTTAAAAAAACCTCAAACATTTACACCCTGAAGCTTTAACATCACAGTATATTCCCACATAAAGAGATGTGATGCCATGAATTAAACAGGGTCACATACTACTACGATGTTCTGGTTCACAGCTGTGACAGGATCATCTGAGCAGATTTCCACATATAAACATATAAAAACTATTGAAACATATCTTGCACTACAGCACAGAAAATATGACTTCACCTCACAAGCTACACCAAAACTACAGCCTTGAATTAGGTTAAGGAGGAAGGGATGGGTTGGGTATGCGCAGGGAAGCAAGCAAGGAAAAACCAAGCTAACCCCTAAAAGCACTGTGCTTATTCACGTGCAAGAGTTACTGCAGGTTCAGAGAGGGAAAACACAGCTGCTGCTTTTCTTCTCCACCAAGAGCTTTGCTGACCAGATGAGTAGAGAGGCAATTTTTGCACTCTGCCAAGTGTGCTACCACTTGGCACAGTGCATGCTTCAGGCGAGATCCAAAGCCTGCTGGAGCCAGTATCACTCTCCATATCAGCTTTCATATTCAGGTTTGAGAAAACATCGAGTCTCTTATCTGTTGTGATGCACAGTAATATAAGGCAGTTCCTCTCATGCAAGCCTGCTTTCATCAGCACAGACTGTACAAGTCTGACTTCAAAGTGCCCATAACTACAAGTAAAATATTGTCACTCCCATTACAAAGGACCTTTATTTACAATTTTACTGACAAGACAGCCATCTTTCTGTGGAGCTGATAGTAACGTTTTCATTTATATTAAGATATAGAAGATGTAAAATTTATTCTTCGTGCTTTTTTGCACTGTAAGATTCTGCAGAAAGACACACTGTGATTAGCTGCATTGACTTGGAACCAGAGAACCTGCGTTCAATTCTCAGCATTGCCACAGGCTCACTGTAAGACCTTAGACATATCATTTAGGATTCAAGAGTCCCATGTCAGATGTCCAGAAATTGGCTGGTTAAGTCTCATATAGTGATCCCAGACTTCTTACAGGCACTGGAAAGGAACAGATAGCTTCAGAGAGCAGTCCATCTCACGTCCAGACAGCAGTCCATCTCACACCAAGACAGACGCCTAAGGTAGGTCAAATGAATCACCTTCTGAAGGTATTTAAACTTAAATGAGATGAATCCTACCCTTAATCTCCCTCTGCCATTGATCCCCATCTGTCATACGGGATTTATGTTTCAACACATCAATAGGACACTACTTTGATTGGCTCCTACATAATATAAGTGACTGTCTGATGCGTACAGACTTGCACACTTCACAAAAAGCTATTCCGAAGATCTTTACCTTCATGTCTACCTTCAAGGTAGGCTCTCTGGGCAGCTATGGTTTTGGCTTTGTATTTATTTTACCCATTTATGCTATCACATAGAGTGGTACTAGGTGTTCTCCTGTATCAGCCTCTCACTGAAAGGGGAAACAGAAATCTCCAATAATTACATCAACCTCTGGACAGATAAACTGGTTTCTGTATTGGGAAAGCTGCTGTAGCAGAATTTTGCTAATTGCTTTATCATAGAAACTGCTTTCTGATATGAAGTAGCTAGTCTCTTAAGCATTACTGAAGCTGAAACTAGTTTATCTCCTTTATGTCAGATATATTCCCTCCTGGCCACAGAAGGCTAAAATCCAGGCCATTTGTACTATCCCACTTGTAAATAATTCAAATCCCAGTTGTGAGCATGGCATTATACATAAAATAGCTTTCTTCAGCAGCAAGTCAAACAGCTTACCCAGTTTTCGATTGGAAGATGGCAAATCATGATTACCGGGAAACAGGAAACTTTTTTCTATTTAAAACTGAAAAATTTATAATTTATGTAAGGATGAAGGTAAAGAAGTTTTAAAGAGAAACTCATAATAGATTTTAATTAGAGCTCCAAACTGGATGTCCAAGTCTCCTAGTATGAACAGTACAGCCTTAATAATCAGCAAAATATATCTGGCAGAATGCCTAACAGACAAGTGTTCACGTTTTTAAGTATGAAGTTTCCATGATACAATTAAAATCCCTTTGAAGGAGAGGGTTGATATGGTTACAGCAATGAGTTGTTGATTGATCTCTGGGGGCCTTAAATGATGGCACTTTTTCCAACATTTGGGCTTTTTTTTTTTTTTTTTTTTTTGCACAACACTCCATGTCCCCAGTCAAAGATCTGGATCCTATTATGTTAGGCACAGTATAAACACATTACAAGATATGTCAGGCCCTGTTCTAAAGAGACTGCAGAGCAAACACGGCTCCTCGCAAACATGAAGCAGCTCTTGATGAAACAGCTGTCACCGGTTACAACCCACATTTGGAATTCACTGTGTTAACAGAGCATCCATACATAAAAATAAAATTTATAAAGAAGAGAAACATGGCCACCACACATTAGGGCATTTGCTTTTGATTTTTCCCATGTGTCCAGGCAAGCAAGAGGCCTACAAAAACAAAACAGGTAAAAAGATCTAAAAGCCTAACTAGTTATTTGATGTGATGGTGACAACAAATGACTTTTATGCAGTCCTCCACCTCAACTGCAAATGCTTTGAAGAGAAAAAAATAGAACTGTATTTCTGGGACATAATTCAGCTCATCTAAAAAAAATATGATTCACCAGAAATACATTAACAAAGATTCTGGTCCAAGTGAGCCAGAATTGAAAAACAATATGAGACCAAATCCAATGGCAAAAGCAATGTGGCCTGAAGCAGTTGTTTTGTAACAGGAAAAGTTACATCACATGTTCATTTCAGGCCCACTCTCTGTGCCTTATCTAGGGAAAAGCTTACACATATTTACTATTATTAAAACTCAGAGCAGTTGTACATGCTGTGACTGTATCCACATTTACAAGGGCGCTGTCCCATGTGGTGAATATGCTTATTGCATGTCAGTCTGAGACACTAACTTGCTGAAACCAGCCAGCTAAGATTTAGTTCTACCTCTGCTGGGTGGAGTTTGTGTAGGTCACCATCTTTATCTCTGCACCAACAGGTATGGAATGTTTGACTGTCATGGAACAACATGGAGCCCCTCCACTTGCACACCTCACTGCTAGGCCCATTATCTTTAGCTCCTAATCTTGCTACACACAAGTCAGAGAACTCATATAGCCAATAATAATGGGGAAACAGCTTCAAACTACAACTTGACTAACCACAATCAATAAACTTGCTGATGGTCTTTAGGAGTGGGAAAATTTCAGCATGTTCCCCTACTCCTTTTTTTCAGTATTACAGCTTAAGATCAACGCTAAGCACAGTTCTACACTATTTGCTATACCCCTCAAACTCTGCACCTAGAATTTATTCAATACAATTGCCTCTAAGTCTGATTGAAGCAACTACCTTTAAGTAACTTAACAGCACTACAGCTCTAAGTAGGACAGGCTGAGGTAATATTTTTTCAGAGTTGGAGGATAAATTCTTATATTACCTCATCAGCATAATCCCTAAGGTATTCAGAATGATCAATATATCTACCCCCAAAGGACCCATGAAAAAGCCAATATCTGGCCTACTGGAAGACAAAACCTCAAACAAGTTGTTAACTCTAACAAGCTGAATAGGTCTTCAACTAGGCTCAGTACTCAATACATCCAACTATGACCTTTTGTCCACCCTTTAGTTCATCCTTTCAGACTTACACATTCACCTACTTTAAACACCTAAAGCCAACACTCCAAACTATGCCAAGAAGTTGATTTTTACCTCCCTGGTATAAGATTACTTTTCTTCATCACAGGAAGAGTCACAGAACTGAATGGAAGAAGGCAAGTGACACCACAAACTAGGGAATGCTGGGTGTTGATCCCTTCCAGCAAATAATTTAGCTTTATTCTGTGAAATTGGTTTCACACCACTGAATTCATACATTGTTTTAAAAGTAGCTGAAGTGCACAGACATTCTAAGAGCCAAATTTCAACACAAAGCAAATTAAATGTTCCCAGTTTCATTTTAATACTAAAAGAAAATTTTTCAAAAGCTATAACCAGAGTAATACTGACATGTTTAATTAAAATTAGGCCAATTGTTATCCCTTTCACTTACATGTAACACACATTTTGGAACTCCATTGATGGGTACAGACATCTGGAAAGGCAAAAAAAAGTTTTGGCTTTTGGGATTCATTTGAATCCTTCAGTAACAGTGTATACAGTCCCCACTACACCTGCAAAAGACTGGTTCATCACCTTTTATGAACATTTAGCTGGTTTTTGCTCTAGAATCTATTTGACACTACATGGATAAGCAGTGCTCAGTTCAAAAGTCCAAGCTCTGGTTGCTTGATATAGAGATAAAATATTCATTACTATCATTCTTCTTCCAAAATGCTGATTTCCATAGTGAGTTTCATGCCTTGCTCACCTGTAACACAATTTCCATCAATATTTATAAAGAATAATTGATTCTGAGTAAACAGCTCACGATTATTAGCCAGTGTATGATTTATAAGGCCAATATTTGCATATCAAATATTAAAGTCATTATTAAAAAGAGCCATATATTTTGAAAATAACAAATGCAAAAAAAACCTATAGCACGTGACTTCAGGTGGTTTTGTCCCAGATGATTTGACTTCAATTCTTCACTACCAGCATTTTCTCAGTTAAAAAAAAAAAGCAGTAAATAGATATTAACGAAAACCCCCAAACATATCAATCCTATTATGTTGGATTTACAAAAATAAAGCCAATACACAAGGTAAGAGCAGCAAAGGCCTTACACAGCCACAGCACATCATGAAGAAGCAAGTGACCTCTGTCAAGGTCACACGGATATTGCCTGGTGTTTCTTGGCTCTAACTAGCAGCTGAGTAAGCTAACAAAGCATGAAGTAAGAAAGCTGAAGATGATGAGCAAGTGTGCAAGGTAACTGCTTGTTATTAGCATATGAAAAACAACCATGAAGAAATGAAAACTGTCGAAAAGAAAAGCATCCACTGTCAGGCTTTTCATAAGGAAATATTAGTATGTCCCAGATATGGTTATCAAATGCAACAGCGTAACAGACACATCTTTAATAAAATATTTGGGCTGTTAGAAAATACATAAACTTTAATTTCAGGACCTAGAAATCCTGCAATTCAACCAATATTCCACTTGCATTGAAAAAATGTGCTCACCTTCTGCCCCCAACTGGACTACTCAAGGACATCTTTGGCAATTCAGTGGAAGGACACTCTCAAAGGTATCCCTCTCATCAGAGACACCTCTTTTCTTACCAATGCCACCAATATAACCATCCATAGCCTGACACATGGAAAGAGGACATGGAAGATGCTCACCAAGACAAATTTATCCTGGTGCAAAGCAGAATCATGACAGGATTCCCTGGCTCAGATGCCAGCCACAAGGTCTGCCATCTGCACAGCCAGTTCCAGAATGGGTTTGACAGAAGACCGTCCTGGCATCATGTCACTCATGGGCGTCTGGAGACTAAGGCCTATTTACACAAATCCAGGCCATAATAATGAGTCACAGGGCATTGCACCTCCCGTATCTTAAAGAGAAACAGACATTCTCTTTTTAAGTGAAGTACCTACTAATCAGCACAATTTACAGTTTTAGGACACATCAGAGGAACAAAAAAATAATGGAAAGAAGAGTTATCGACTTCAAGGGGCTTTAAATCAGGTCTCAAAGATGAACTCTAGTTAGATAAATAAACAAAAATTTCTTGTCAGTAACAATGGACAAAATAGGATTATAACATACAAGGGCAGCTTAAGGGAAGTTCAGACAGAACCTCTTCACACTACTCAACATGTCACATCTTTTACAACAAATGTTATTTAATCCAAGAGACACAATAGGAGTTAATAGCAGCAAGTTCAACGGGTTGGTGATTTTTAGGTCAAAAGGACAGGCGATTACCTCCTCCATTCTCATGGATTAACACAAACCACAAATCCGGCAATTTCAACACCAAATCTAGAACTTGTACCTGGTCTAGCTAAAAGGAAAGAAAATACTGATCTACAGACTTCAAGCAGAAAGGTGTCATCTGCTCAGTAAGGTGGTTCATACACTTGCAACTAATGATACCAAATTTCTAGCCTGCGCCCTTGTAGCTTGTGTTCCCAGCCAGGTTGCTGTGCAAACTTCTACATATCAGGGCACAACTTAATACCAGTATTTTCACTCTGTGGGCATCAAGGAACCTTTCAGCATATCCAGCTTTCCAGAGAGAATGGTAAGCTTCGAGGAATCCCATTAACAGATTGAACACACTTCAAATGACACAAGTCCCTCCTCTAAAGTAATCCAAGTCGTCCAGCCTCCTTTTTGAGTTAGGCACCTTTCCTACTCTGAACACTTCAGTGTTTACAACTGCAGACAGCTTCTTTGCTCTTTAAAATAAGGGCAGATGATGTTCCCTGTATGTGATCCCCAATTTTTCTCAGAACCAGTATTTAGGGGGGACTCACTTTTTTTTTTTAACTGGAAGTAGGCAAAAGTATTACAGTGCATTTTGTTAAAACACATATTCAGATGTTATAGGTTGAGAAATCAAATGAAATCAGTCTATAATAGCACTTTTGCCAACTTTATTAAAATTGGCACAAAAAACCCAGAAGTATTCTCATGAATATGGATTTTGTATTTTATTCCAGATCATTGTCAAAGGTAATGAAAAGAGCTGGAATAATGGAGATGGCAATTCCCCACACACTATCTGTTCTGCAATTTATTACATTAAAAAAAAAAAAATCTGTTCACATGGACAATGGTGCTGTTCTATGGTATTATTTTTAAAACTAGAACATCACCCTGAACTAATTCAAATGCCTTATTGAATTCAAAACACAAAGCTTACAATTTCAACAAGAAACACAAAGAGTCCTTTTCTAGTTTAAAAAAAAGTTTCAAAACTATTTTGATTGGGATATATTACACTATCATTCTTTACAACCCAACTATTTGCCAATATATTGTCTTCTATCAACATATCATACCACTAAGTTTTCCGTAAGTTATCACACTTAGCCTTTGAAAAAAAAATTATAATCCTCACTCCACTCTAACTGTATCAGCACATATTTTAATAATTCCTCCCAACTCTAATACTTTATTATATAGATAAATGTTTATAAAGAAATGCTGTCCATAGCTTTGGTAAGAAGTAGAAACAAAAAACCTAAAAAAACCCCAAATAAAGCAAACGAAAGAAACAAATCAAACGAAAGAAACAAATCAAACGAAAGGAGACCAAAACCACAAGGAGACCAATACCCTAAGCAAAAAAAACCCCCTACATGTGACCCTTAAGTTTTCCAAATAAGAGTTAGACCTAGTGTCCACCTGTACACAGACATATTTTCTAGGAAAAGCACAATGGTTAGAGGCAGCATCCTGAACAAGATAAACCATCTGTCAAGGAATCTTTATCTCCACAGTGTTTTGCACAAAAGCCCTCCAATCATTTTTAACTTCACTATCTACATAGTTATGCAAACACATGGACATGGGAGTTCATGGGTAAACTCACGTCTCTGAGCCAAGCTGGGGAAGCATTACCAGCTTTCCCATTCTGCAACTGCTGCACTGATTTTTCAGCCACATTATAGAAAAACAATACCCTTAAGACAAAGGTACAAAATAGAACTTGTAAGTGGGTTTTTAATCAATTCATTAAAACATCACTGAGCAGCTTTGAGGCACTGTACTACGTAGTCACTACAGCCACGGCTACATTATTAAAGCTACAACAATACATTTGGCCACAAATCCTCAATACTGTCCAGGAAACTTACAGACAGCATCATTAAAAGTAAATCGGTTTTAGCTACTCCTAAATAAAATTCAGTTTTCCTGAAATTTTATATTACTATAATAATTCAGAGTTGATTAATTATTTGGATAATTTCTTGTGATTTTTTTTTAATTTGTAAAATCTTCTCCATTTAAAGTGTTATAAATATTAGAATCTTATCAAATAAGTACCCTGTTCAGGAGATATTCCAGATTTAATTCACGTTCTGATAGATTTCTCCAAGCATATTTAGGGATGGCTAGAAAAGAGAAGTGGCATCCTGAGTTTGCAATTCTCTGAGAATTTAAAAGATGGCAACACCACTCCCTCTAGTATGGAAAGGGAGAAGTGTTCAGTGCCTGCTGTTTCAGGGAAATACCTCCAGACTGGCAGTGATAAGAAAACAGGTTAAGAAAAATGGTGAGCTCTCTCATAACCCATTCATGTGCTCCTTCTTTAGCCACTTGGGGAAAACAACAGAAGAGAAAAAGACAGCCTCTAAAACATTCTGATTAGACATTTGTCAAAAGTAGTACTTAAGGAGGCATTCTTATTACAGTTCCTATCCAGCTTTCAGTCATTAAAGGACTCATCAAAAAAATTAGCATCAATAAATATTTTTACTTTTTTTATTTAAACAAGAAAAACTTTTCCATGCTGCTTGCACAAATTGCTCAGCTAGTCCATGTAGTCCCTAAAAGAGATTGCCTGTAGCCTGCTCTTAGCCTCTCGCCAGAAGAAATCATGAAAACCCCCTGTCAGTTGTCATCCTAATGCATTCTGCTTTGGTATTTCTGTAAAAGATGTAACAGTATAACCAGCATTTCCTAATCCCCTCTTTTACTGGGGTGCATTAGGGAGGAGTAAAGCCTACTCCAGCAAAGATGACATTTGTACATAACGATCCTGAAAATATTTGTTAAGCTAATGCTTTGTTTATTTAGTGTGGCAAATGCTTTTATTTTAACTTCAAGTATCTTTCGTAAATGTCAGCAGTAAACACAAATTGATAGTTTGCTCCCTTATCTGTATTTCTAATTAAGAATTTTCCTAGATACATAGTTACATTTAAAACAAACATTCTATAGAGAATCAAAATAAAATCAAATTATAAAGTATTTCTCATAGTGAAACTGCATATTTGTATGGGCATCACCAGCAGAGGGAAGGAGATCATGGTATCCATGCATAATAATTCCTCCATAGTTTTCTCCAGATATGCTGAAATATTTTCTTCTCCTCTTCATTTGTATCACAATCTTTAATGTCTCTTCCACAGCATGTAATACAAGGTTGTGTGCACCCTTTATTCAGAAAGCAGCTCCCAGTAAAGAGTTTATCTGCATGTTTAAACATGCATACAAATACAAAACTACATATAAACATTTTAAAAATTGTAGTCAGACTGCTGAAAAGACAGGAAAAGACCATGATATGCTAAATAAGAGCTTCATTTTCATGTGAGAGAACATCAATTAACTGAGTTCTGTACAGCTGAGTGGCTTAAAAACTTCTGCCAAGACACTGAGCTGCTCCTTCTTTTTACTTATTACAGCCAACCCTGCCAAAAGACCATAAAAATTGATTTTATGTTTCCGGTGTCTCTATGCTAGCTGGAAAAATATAGATTTTTTTCCCTAGGTTTCTGACAAACAGAACCTTCTCTTATCTCACACCTTCCCTACGCTAACCAACACTGAGCATCTTCTCGGTTGTCCCTTACATCTGATTTAAGCTATGATTAAGGTAGGAGAACATTTCAGAGTGTTAAATCAAACACTGGTTTGTATCTACGGTTTTAAAGGGTTTCTTGCCCATCAGTGTTACACAAGAGGCTATATCCCACTTGTGCTGCTATGGCATACCTGGCAACTGATTATTTTTCACATTTGTTTCAGGTAAGTATTAGAACTGCTCTGTTAGTCTGTGAGCTATCGCTTTAAATTCCAGTATCAGTCCTTAAAATGGATTTAGCATCTTTCGCATCAAACATTAATAAGGCTCACTTAGGCGCTCTTAATGTGGAGGAAAATTTGGCTTGTATGAAATGGCTACACTGGAACATTTCATGCTTTTGCAAGTGCAGGAGTATGATTATTTCCTACAGTATGTCATTATCTTATGCCCTGTGGTTCTTTTTGAAATTATCTCTTCTCACTCAAGCTGCCTACACTATGTTTTTAAGCTATATAGTTTCAATTTATGAATTGTACGCATGCAAATTTTGAGCAACTATAGCACAAGCCAAGTAATAGACCACATTAAAGTATATTTCCCTCAGACACTACTAATAGAACTACAAATCCAGAAAGCTTGGAAGAAAAAAAGATACATATTTGACTCAAGACATAAAATCAGGTCATTTGTTTCCAAGACAGACAAGAAAATACTATTCTAGACACATGTGCAATCTCCTTGCACTTTCCCTGAGCAGGTTTATTTAAGCATGGCAGGAGATGTCATTTCATATCCTCACAAAGCAAATTAGTTTGCTGCCTACTTGTCCTTGTACCCAAAAGCTCCCCCCTCCCCCCCCACCTTTTTCAGGGACACTCCTAAAAACAACTGCCCATCTGTAACTCTAGATGTCAACTCACCAGGGAAAGGAAACTCCCCTTGGGTCTACAAGTACCATCGTCCCTTCCTTAGGATGAAGTAACTCTCTCGGACAATAAAGCAATTTAAACAGCGCATAACAGATTAACATGCAACATGGATGGCACACTGCACAGCAGCTCTGAGGATCAATATCAGCGTTGCAGATTAGTAGTCTAGTTGTCGTCTACAACATGTATGCGGATCTGAAATCACTCTACTGACCTTTGTACAGAAAATATTATTTCAGAGACAGTGAAATATTATTGCACTACAACATTTTGCATTGAGTTTACAAGGTAATAAAGACAGAGCTACTTCTTCACACGCAAATGGCTATTAAATAAGGAAAATAAAACTTGACATCCCTCAGACAATCAAAAGAAATGATTTATTTGGATGCCAACATCTGTCTTGAGATTGTGGCCAAGTGCTTTTCTATGCTCATTTAGGACTCTACTTGGAAAGCTTTTCAGTTACATCTACCTAGAGATTTCTTTCTACCGCTTCCCATCTGACAGAAATCACTCAGCTGGGTCTGATGAATAATAGCAAAAGGCAGCTTGTATCAGAGATGATTGAATTAGAGATTGTTGAAAGTGCCATAAAGGCTCATTCCAATGACTACATTTAATTTATTTACTATACTGACTACCAGAAGCTAGTAGTCGTTTGATATCTTTATTTCAGAAGACTGGAAACAAAAGAAATATTAACATTCTTTGCCACTTCCTTACTACTGTACCTAGTAGAGTTTGATAGGCAAAATTAACTTTTAAACAGAGCGCTGATCCCCTACCCATACCGTGTGCGCCTAGGCACCAGAACAGAACGCACCCCAAATCAAAGCAGGGCAAGTGGTATTCGGTATGAAGGAAATAATGTCAGAGAAGATGAAATTGCACGGAAAGAAAACGCATTAGCCTGACAGCCTTTCTAAGTAATGTGGGAAAGGCTTTTGTGAATTGATACATAAATGATTAGCTGTTGTCCTGCGGTCCGGAGGGGAGAGCAGCTCCGGGGCGGGGCACACGCCGCGCCCCACCGCCCTCCGCCGGGGCGACCGTCGGGACAGACCACCCTGCCGAGGGCGGGGGCTCGGCGGCGGCAGCAGCCAGGTGACACCCGGGGAAACAAGTTGGCCCGGCGGCCGCCTCGGCGCCGGCTCCGGGCAGCGGCGGGGAGGGACGGAGGGATGCGGAGCGGACGGCTCCCCTCTCCCGCAGCTGGGGCGGGGGGCGACGGCGGAGCTCCGCGGGGGCGGGGAGCAAGGGGAGGGGGGGCGCGGGCGTCCCCTTTGTCTGTGTCGCCCCTCCCGTAAACGCCCCCACCCCCGCCGGGAGCGCCCCGGGGGCGGGCCCCCGCCCCCCGGCAGTGCGGGCAGAGCGGCGGGCAGGCGGCGTTACAGCCGCCCCCGGAGCACGGAGCATGTGCTCTCCCCCCGCCCGCGCAGCGGCTGCCCCCCCTCCGCCTTAGGCGACACCGCCCGGGCGCGGCTGCGGGCGGCCCCGGAGCGCTGTCTTACCTGGCAACCGGGGCGGGCGCAGCCGGCTCCGTCCTTCAGCTTCTCCGCACGGCGGCAGCTCCCGGGGCGAGGCTGCGGTGCGCGGCGGGGCGCGGGCGGAGCGCCCCCGGCACGGCAGGCAGGCTGCCCCAGCCCCCTGCGCTCGGCGGGCTGGCGGCGCGCCGGGCGTTAAGTTTCAGCGGCGGTGGCGGCCGCCGGCGGGCAGGGCAAGGCGAGGCAGGCGGGGCGGCGGAGGCGGCACGGGGGCTGCGCGGCGCCGGGAGCGCCGCCACACTGCAGCGTCTCCAGGAATCCCTCCCGCGAGAGGCAGCCCATCACCCCCGGCCCGCCGCCCTCATTGGCTGCGGGGCGGGGAGACGCGCTCCCGCGGCCAATCGCCCGGCGCCCACCATGGGTGGAGCCGCCGCGCCGGCCTCGCCCATCCCGCGGCCGCGGGTCCCTGTCCGCCCCGTCGGGCGGGGCCGGGCGGCGGCGGGCGGGGGAGGACGATGGCAATGGGGGGAGTGAGGAGGGTATCCCCGCGCGCGGCGGGCAGGGCTGGCATCCCCGGGGCCGCTGCTGGGCGGCACGAAGCGCTGTGCCACAAGCCCGGCGGCCGTCGGGCGAGCCGGGTGCCCCGGGCGGGGCGCGGCGGCGGCTCTCGCCCGTAGGTCGCGGGGCGGCGGCGACCCCCGGCAGGCGTAGTTGGCACTGTTAGCGAGGCCGCGGTGCGCAGCCCTCCCGCCGCGGCCGCCCCTGGGCAGCCCGCACCGGGCAGTCGCGACCGAGCCGTGAGTCGTAATTGGCGTCTGTGGCTTGGGCGAGAGCAGACCGTATCGCGTGTTCAGGTAAGGACGTGCAAGGGTTAACTTAATTCCCTTGATCCATCCACTCTGAACTGGAGCTTTGATTAACATTGGTCTGCAAAATGTAACTGTAACAAATTCAATTAAGGGAAGCACATTTCTTCAACTTTTAATTAGATCTACCCTATTTGTCTAATGTTTAATATAACATAAAAAGTTGCTCAGGTTCCAGAGGGAAATGGAAATAGATTTAGATGTAAGCTTAGCTTTTAAAAACACAACGGACTAAAGTTCTTTGTTCCTCAGTATATATTATTGCTGCATTTACACCGCCAAGGAGGATAACAAGCAATATTCCTCAAAAAAGAAAATAATTTTACCTGCAAAATTGTAAATGTAACAATTTTGGGTGGTATTTATGTAAGAGTTTCCCTTAACCTTTAATCGGCCACAGGGTACTGAACATACAGGTTGTAGCCCAGGTTTGGTGCACTTCTCTACGTGATTCTGCTGGATTACAGCAGTTCTAAGAAAACTTGGGAAAGTAGTAATAAATTTCAGAACCATTTAGTTGGTTTCAGTTAGTTCGTGAGAGTGGAAATTATCTAAAGTACATCTTAATATGACAGATAGCAGATGTTGGCAAAGAGAGGAGCCCGTATGCCATCGTCAGCAGGTAACTGAGAAAGTCACGCAGCCCCCAGGCACATCTCATAGGTGACTTACTGTGCCTTCGACAGAACTGTATCCTGCCATTCGCCGTCCATACCTTTGTGCTGCGATTTGACTCTAAAAATCACAGCCCTTTTCCAGTTCAGCCTTTCTGATCGCATCAGTGCTGGACACTTGTTATTAGGTCTGTTAGTCAGAATATCAGTTTTTCTTGTATGGGCGCATTAGATCATGCGAGGAGAGAAGGAAAGCAAATGCAAAAGAAATTATGTTGTAAAGCTTTTACTGAGCTACGGAAAGGACGAACAACCATAATTTAAACTGCATGTGCAGAAGTAGTCACCTGCGCTCAGATGACCCTGTATGATTTAAAAGTGTTGCTGTTTTCTCCATCCCAGTACAATAGATATCGAGGATTATTTTCTCTAGGATCATTTATCTGGTCAGTTAAAAAACCCACACGTTTCAGTGCTAGTAATTATGAGGACTTGATGCTGAGTTCCTAACAGCCACACAGCCAGAAGTCTGTGGGAGTCTGACATTCACAAGGCATGACACATCATATGCTGTCTTAGTGTTTGAGCAAAGACAAGAAACATCACTGAAGCCCAATGGCCCTTCCTTCATGTGCAGACAGTAAGGAACAGAAATGCTATCCAGTAGTAGCCCTGAAGAGTATACCATCACTTTCTGACTGTGGTAGTCCATACATCATTGTCGTGCTATATTTTTAAAAAAATTTAAAAAAAAAAAAAAAAAAAAAAAAAAAAAAGCAGCTGTCATGGAGGCTGGAAGAGTGGGAGAGATTTTGCCTATTATTTTCTGAGCTTGGTTGTTTGCAATGAAGGAATTGCTGCAAAAGTTACTTCCTTTGGTTCCTTTCAGGTTCAAAGATTTATTCATACAGAAAGAGGTTTTCAGTCCTGCCAGTTTTATTTCACTACTGCGGTCTCAAGGAAATGGGTAGTTACTATCCAGTCAGTGCATTAATTTTACCAAAGGAAGCTGTGAGACTTGAGGAAGGACATTCATATCCTGAATGGACAAGGATGTTCTAGAAGAGCTCAGGAGTCATTTGATGAATGCTTGGAGTGCTAGCCAAATGCTAGCCACTAAAATCATGAGACATAGATCACTGTATTTATTATTTAGTCTTCCGCAGCTGTGTTTAGGGAAGGTCTCTATTATGAGAAAAAAGAAGAAACATGCAAATCCAGAAGAAATTGTATTCTAACCCAGGACCTATTTTGTTGTTTTGCTTGGCATTTTTTAATTATTTTTAATGTGTTTTAGTGCATCAGAAGAGAATTTTAAATAGTGTCAGCCATTCAGAAGTTCCATCAGGAATCCTACTATGTACAAATGAAGACCTAGACTGCATTTTATTCTTCATATGCCTTGTTTTAGACTTTGACTGAGCCAGAGCTACAGGAGCATCTGGAAAAAACTAGAATAAAAAGCAAGACCAGAAATGATGCAATATTTGTCTTTGCCATTTTTATTTTTTACTTTCTGTATACTATGACTTCAGGATAAAACCTCAAGAGTCAAAAGCAATATGAGCCATAAAGACTTGATTTTGGAAATGAAAGACTCCTGCTTGATCCATAAAGAAGGAGGAAGCCTGGGCCAAAGCCAATGAAACCAGTATTCTCCAACCTATCCTGGCAAGTTTTATGGCATATAAAGAGCAGATCCTAGAATGACAGTCACTGAACTGAGGCTAATTCAGGAGCAACAGCAGTTGTTACACATTTAAAAAAGCAATCAGGGCTCTGACTTTTTTCCTTTTTAGGTCAGCCTTTGTGTGACCAAGTATCACAACTGCCACAAATAGATGTACAAGATGGGAAGTCAGGTAAATAATGAGAGCAAATCATTGGCAGGTAAATAAGTAAATAAAATTGGTAGCATGTTAATTTACTTAACGAGTCTAGATCTGTAAACTAACTGAACTGTGGCTGTTGTGATTCACTGGTGTTGTGTTGCACAAGATTACAGATACCAGTCTTTAACAGAAAAATGCTTTTATTTTGTTCTCCATTATCATGTAATTTACTCCTGTTTGTCCTTTGATTTGGTCTTTTCCATCCTCAAGTTTTTCATTTTGAGAGATATTCCTTTGTGTGAAAATAAAGGAATTGCGTTTTGCTTAGGGAAATGGAACAGCTCTTCAAATTAAGTTCGGATTGCAGGAGTTTAAGCACGTGTTTCTGAAGCTTCTTATAGCATATTAAATGTCTGCTCTGGATTGTTTTGAGGTTTTTTCCAGTTGACTGGGAATCCAAGAGTTGGTCTGTATAGCTGAAAATTAGACACTTGGAATCCCATTTTAGTGTTCTGTTGTCACACTCTTGGTTTCAGTAAAGTTTACATAATACCTATTGGGTGGTGATGGTGTACTTGGAGAATATGAAAAAATGTGAAAGCATAGAGAGAAAGCTACATCCCCAAAGTGAAAATTAATCTTCAGTAAAATTAATAAATACTGGAGTAACTATTCAGCTATACATAACTAATGGAAGTGTTATATGAAGTAAATCATCTTTGAAGGTGAAAATTATTTTTCTAACAATGAATGTGATTACAATTTGGGTAGAGAGAGTGGAGAACAAATGTTGGGGTTTTGTGGTTTTAATTATAGCTAAAAATCAAAGGGTAAAATCAAAGAACTTGTTAGTCTGCTCACTGATGTTTGTCTCAGTTTGTCATCTGATTTCATTGTTTTCTTCTGTTTGATCTGTACACATCTGCTGCTGCTTCCAAGTTGTTTAGGAGAGATGGTCTCTTTTAATCTGCATTTGTATAGCAGCTGAGACTGAGAGCTACTGCTCTGTGCCCAGGGCTCCTGGACACTGTAGCAACAGAAATGAAAATGAAAACAGAAGTGCTTTATGAGGGGGTGTTCAAGTGTAGCCAAACCAACTTGCATATGCTTTGCACAGATGTCAGCTATGTAGTGCAAGGACTGATCTGAGTCAGTGTCAGTCTGTTCCCCTGTAGATGGTGCCCCTAGTTCAGGGATTCTCTTTTGGGTTGTCAGATCTGCATCCCTAATCCCCCTCCCCACTTTATAAAGTAAGTTTTCACCAAAGTGGTGCTGAGGATTGTACTCCACAAAAATATGTTTTCACTGTGGGTAAAATGAGCTGGATGGAAGTCTCAGTTCTCTTTTCAGGCAGAATCTACTATATAAAATGACAAACTACTGAACCCTTAGCTTCCAGAACACCCAGATATTATCAGTCTCCTTACCTTACGGCTTCTCATGGCTACCTCCATGTAAAATTTCTAATCCACAGTTTACATATGCATCACGTGGATGACTGTGTAATAAAAAGGATGCGAAGTGGGATTTCTAATTTAATTTCGAGGAGCTGACCTTTCAAAGCAGGTAGAAGATCTGTGTAATGACAGTCAGTGTTACCTCTGAGGAGAGGGTTGAGACTTAAACAATGTCTTTTCAAATGGGTACGAATGATTATCACAATGCACGTAAGAGAGGACATTCCATGCCTCCAATACAAATTAAGCATAACTTGTGTGGAGAGACTCAACTGAATTGCCTTTTAAATGCAGAATATGCTTATGTTTACATCAACGTGAGAGTGGAGTAAGGATGAATAATAAAAGTATTAGAATATAGCACTGAAATAGAGGTAAAATCTTATGTCTTCAGGCTTCCTAGATTTCATGTCTCTAATTTGAGATGTCCACAAAACCTTCACCATGCGACATACAGCAAAAATGCCCCCAGGAAGCCAGCCCAGCCATGAAGCATGGTAAGTTCTACCATCTAACTATGCATAGTAGGTCAAGAACTTCAATGTCAATTAAAAATGGGATAGAGTTTCTGAAGAACTAGTTAATGTATTTTAAATTTCAGAAAATACTTCTAGATATTAGTAGCCTGATAAATAATTCTCAAGGGAGTTTGTTTTCATTTAGCTCACATTGTCATTTCATTCAAAAGCACAGTAAAATTGCCCTAGTGTTTGTATTTAAAATGCCAAATCAAGAAAGTGTCAGTATTATTTTTTTTCTGTAATCAGTATTTCATAATAATTTCTGTCTGTTTAAAAAATGTATTTACTTCTCTCACAAAAATGCAGTCACTGTACAATTCTGATGTTTAGACTTTTATTGAGCTTAAAAGCTTGCAAACCACATAGATAAATGAACTGGAATTTATGTGTCATTAATAAAATTAATAGAAAAGGTTTTTGCATTTTGCTTTCTTCATAGCAATGTTTTAGCCAGTATACAATATGGTAAACTAGCATTTAGTCTGGCAATTCTGTCAGAAACACCATTTTGTTTACAAACTAAAAGAATTGTTTTGTTTACCTTACTGCTTTTTCTATAGCGTATGCCATAGCCTTCAAACTGTGAGAGTATAAATTAGAAGGAAATAGAGCTCTCCAACTGTGTTGTTAAGATGATAAGGTCAATAGTGATGTCTCTTCTGCAAACCTTGATAGATATTTATCCAAGTCAGAGCTGAATTTTTAGTCATTGCAATATGTTAGTGAAAAGAAGGTTTTTCTTGTTTTTTAAAAAAATTAGGTAAAGAAAAATAAATCCTTCCCAGTGAACCTAATTCTTGTCACGGTTAGACAGGTATAAATCTGTTGTAAGACCTGCTGTCTTAAAAGCACAGTTTTCACAACTGTTATCTTCTATAAATCAAATTGTCTCGGAGTCCTAAAGAAGTTAATGTACCAATGCATAATTTTAATTCAAGTGCTGGATTTAAATACGAAGTTTTAAGGTAACAGACTCCAGTTGCACTCTGGGGACATAGTTTCTTCTTTACTCAATAGTTCCTACTTAGTCTGGGGCAAGGTCGTCTTCCCTAGCTGCACATAAATCTGTGATTGAGAATCCTCTATCACATTCCTAGGTTTTTTGCTTTTGGCTTCTTCATTTGCCAGTCCTTTTACCTTCCTTCTCAGTCCTTTCTCTTCACCTTGGAATGTATTTTGGGATAGCATTACAAATTCTGAGTGAAATGGTCAGAACAGTCACACTCGTCCTCTTCAGCCTGATGTTAGATGTGTTTCTGCAAGAACTAGGATTGGTCCTTTGCTTTTAGGGATGGAGGTAAAGTCTGCAGTCAGAATTATGATGGATGATGTAATAAAGTGATTCCTGCTGAGAAGTGGAAAGGTCACTAAGTCATTGGTTTGGTTTTTCATTTTTGTTTGGACGTGGTAGAAGAAGCTAACAGAAGTAGCTACTAAGGAATGTCGCCTAGTGGATGGAAACAAACAAACAAAAAAAGAACAGGAAAAGAGAAGAATAAAAACAGACTAAAAAGCAATTTAGGATGGAGATAATAAAGGTTCTCATCACTGGAAGCTCATCTTTGCCTGCACTGAGACTGGACAAAGAGCTTCCTAGCTTAAGCTCAGTAATTTGATCCTAGGGAGAAGTTCAGCCCAAAGGAGTGTTTGGTACTAATTAGTTTAAGGATTTTGGCCAATATCTCCTTGTCCTTAAGTGTGGATTTTCAAAGAAATGGTGATTTCATATGGTCTTTGATGTTGGAACTCTAAATTAAAATGTTCTTTCTGAAGATGAGAGCCTAGATTAAGTTATTCTGGGATTTAGAGTAGACTCCTTCATGCCTTACTCTCTTCCTTGTGCTGGAATCTATGGCCCACACTTTCCCGACCATAATCACAAAAAGACATTATCATCATTATTCCCTCATAAATACAAAGGTATCTGCAGAATAACCTCAGGGATTTATTAGAGCATCAGTCATTCCTCCTGAGTTTAAAAAAAGCCTGTTCAATGCTAAGGGGTTTTTTTTATTAGCTACTCTTCAGTTTGGCTTTTCCTCTGAAAATTATTAAGCTTTATCTCTGACCAAATCGATTTTTTTTGCAGGAATCTGGTCATGCCATTTCCGTCATACAGGGCTTCATAAAAATGTCTACATTTGACTTCTTTCAAAAGATTTATATTAGTTTTCTTTCGCTTGTACTCTAAATAGAACTTGTTTGATTTTTTTCCTGCAGTCACTTCTAAAAAATCCTTGATGGTTTTCTTTTGAGGAAAAAGGTTATTTGCCAAAGTTATTTACAGTTTAATTGCCAGTTTAATTACAAACTAATGTCTCATTTACTGTGACACACTGTACTCTGCAGGCTGAGCTGTGATAGATTGTAGGAGTCACAGTGGCAATAGATTCACCTGTGTCTGAAGCAGGGCAGCCTTGCACTGCTGTCAGCAGACCTGCCCTGGAAAACTGCACCAGCCCTCTAGTGACGATCAGAACATGAAAAATTCTCTGACCAAAGCTATTTGGAGTATTTCAGTATTGTGGTGTTTTTACACTCCCAGGTTTTGCTGCTGATGCATACTCCACTGACTTTCTGTACTGCCTGTGTGTTGGTGAACACATCCAGGGGCTGCCCTAGAAAAGACATCTCATAGCATGAGTACAGAGTCTAGCTGATGCTTTTGGCATGTTTTCTCTCACTGCACTACAAATGCTGTCATATCATATCTGATGTCAGCTTATGGCCCTCCACAAGGATCTCAGAAATCTATGTACCTTTGTGGAAGGACCTCCAGAAAGGATGCTGTACTGCCATACTACAAAGAACTGTATTTGTAGTATGCAGAGGATCCATTTGTTCAGTCCCTATTTCTGGTGCTGGTTAGAGAGTTATGTGAGGAAAAAGGATTTGATGCCACGTGCTAAATTTCATAGTCATGAAAGTTTGCTGCTAATAACATGTAGTCATGTGTTTGTAACGTAACTGAAGTTGTGAGAGATGTTTAGGGGTCATCTGTTCTAACCACCTGCTCAAAGCAGATCGTGATAGAGCAGGTTCCTCAGGGCTTCATTCAGTCAAGATCTGAGCGTCTTGAAGGATGAAGGTTTCAAGTCATGTAGGTGGCCCTCCAGACCTCCTCATAACACACCAGATGTGGTCTTACAAGTACTGAATAGAGGGATAGACTTCCTGCCTCGACCTCCTGGCTCTTCACTTGCTAATGCTGACAAGAATGTAGTTGGCCACTTTTGCTGCAACAGCATACTGCTGATTCATGTTTATGATTCATGTTTATGATTCAGAATCACAGCTATAAATTGAGAAATTTAAAGGCTGTGTATGTGTGTGTCCATCCTTGATCAGAACCGGCCAAAATGGGTCAGCTTCCCACACCTCCTTCACGAATTTGGTGTCAGGGAGTCCTTGAACTGTGAGGGGCCATAACTATCCCTCCTGTAATAGAGCTGTCTCCTAGGGTGATGGCCCACTGGTCATATGAGCACCATTTATTGCTCCGAAAAGTTAGGGAAGCTATGTGATACCTGAAGGAGTATGAGGATTCTTCTGAAGCTGTTCCATTATGGATGATATACATGAGGTCTTTGAGCAATTTCATGATCTTGGCAGTATATTGTCTGACCTCAAACTAATGATCAGGAGTGACTAAGCTTGAAGGGGTAATGACATCCTTCTAAGATCTGGAGCTTCAGAGGCATATACCAAACACTTGGCAAATGCAATTATTGTTGTCCTGAAATCCACTGTCATCCTGCAAATCTGCTTTCAGCTTTTCCAGGCCTGTAGATGTTTTTCCACTATCTGAAATTAATTTCATCTGTTCAGAGTTTCCAGATGGCAGAGAATAGACTGCACTCAGATGCAGTTATGGCCCAGTCTCTCCTGGTAGGAGGTTAGGATTTGCTTAAGAGATTTTGTCCTGGTTCTTCTGGTGGAAGAGTGGAAGTGAATGACCACTCACGTGCAGGATGTCTGCAATGCAGATTGAGATTGTCAGGATGCTCTATGGGCATTGGGAAGCAGAGAGGACCCCAGGATTTAGGACAGTAACAGCATGTGTTTGAAAGAAAAAATGAGGGTCAATAAATGCTAAATAATGGTCTAAAATTACCTCTAACTGCTAAGATTTTGTAGTGAGGGGAAACCAATCTGGGACACAATCTACAGACTGCAGCAATGTGGGTACAGCTGGTGCACACACCTCGGATGGACACTTGGGTGTGCACCAAGGTGCTGAGACTTAGCCCATGAATCACCTTTGCAAAATGCGGAAGGTATACTTGCACATCACGTGACATAGCTCTAGATTTATACTTAGGCTTTTCAATTTCGTTCCCGTAATCCAGCCTTGGAGTATGCATCTCAGCACCTTCTCCTTGCTCACCTTTTCTACCTTCTCCTTCTACATTGGAAACTCCCTTTCCAAGCAGTCATGCACAGATTCATGCTGAGATGGGAGAATGGTAGTTATATTTACTACAATTAAGTGTTATGAGCTCTATGATGTCTTAGATGCTCACCTCTATTACCACAGTAGGAAAGCTTGTATAGTAGTAATATATGCAGCAGTAATAAAGCTAGTATAGCAGTATTAAAAATTAATTAATGTGAAAGTAAAATAAATCGGTATATTTTGTAATATAAACCAGAAATAGTGTATAAAGTAAAATAAAACAATAAATAAATTAGCAAAGCTAGCATAGCAGTAATAGTATAGTATTAAAGAGACATACTATAGCAATAAAGGATAAAGTCAATTTTATAGTAACGCTAGTATAGTAGTAGTAAATCTAGTGTAGCAATTAAGTGACTCTTCTCTTGGCATGGGGAGTGAGTTTAAAGTTTGTTTTGGAATCGGGGTTTGTGCTGTCTGGAAAAAGATGAAAAAGGCTCTTTCTGATATTATTCTTTTTAACTTCAAGGGTTTGCTGGAATACCCTGAAGCAACCTTAAAAAATGCAAAAGTCTTTCACTTTCACAGTAAGAACTACATTTTTAATGCCGTTTCAGTAACAATTCCTCCTATAATACTTTTGCTGCAGAAAATTATGTATGTTTATTCTTCTAATTAAAAAATATATCTAATGCATTTTTTCATGATAGAAAGTATAGCAGAGTAATCTTTGCCTTCAGGTCATAACACTTGAGCCAGAACTGGAGAGTCAACTGAACTAAAATTCTCCTAATAAGCCACAGAAAAGTGACTAATACAATGATAATCTCTGCAGCTCTTGCTGGAACCATCAGCACTATGTGAGATCGAATATTGTTACTATTCATCATCAATATCCTCTGCCTCAGGATGTCATTTCTAAGGTGATTTCTCATCAATATTTTTTTTTTTTTATTTTTGGTTTCTTATCTTGTCTTCTTTATCCTTGCCATATATTTATAGCTTCCACACAGGATCCTAATTAAACCCTTTCTTTGCTCTATGCCTTCAGCTTCTAATGCATTGTATAATGTTATAGTCCTAAAGTAGACTAAATGTAAACTTTTGGGACAGTTTCCAAAAGTACATTCTGATTTGTATCATGTAATAAATTGCACTGACATATACTTAAGCTTATAATGGTGTACCAAGATCTCTCCACAGATGCAGCAGAAATGTGGGACTTTTGTGACTTAGAATTTCTAAAATAGAACTCTTGGTGGAAGAACCCAGGCAATCTGAAGTCTTAGGATCCCTATGGTCTAAACTGAATGCATATCTATTTTCAATCGGTACTAAATATAGGTTTAATGACTTAAATGAAGGTCATTCTGGTATTTTCTGGGCTTTATTCTTCCTAATGTGAGAGAGATGTTTTGCTGTGGGAGTACAGGGGTTCAGTTTGCTTTTTTTAGATTAGTTTCATTTCCATGTCTTGTTTGTATTTAGCTGTATTATTTTAATCCAAGTTCTCTAAAGTTCTCCCGTTTTTTCTTCTCTAACCTTGTGTGTAATATTTAAATTGCATTTGAGCTAGACCTTCTATATCTGACTTACTGTATACAGATTGCATTGTTTAGCCTAAATTTTCCATTATGAAACTCCTCAAAAATCCATTGCTTACAAGATGAGTGATAGTTTTGGGACACATTCTTACTGTTTTCCATTTGGATATTTTACTGGTCTCAAGGCAGGTATAATAGAACCCACATTTCTCCAATTAGAGCTAATTTAGGAGTGTAAAGCTGGTTTGATCTTTGACTATCCTGGCTTCTCAAATTCAAACATTTTAGTTAAATGCCCTAATCTGCTTCTGGTTCTTTATATATTCACTTGATGGCATTAAACGCAAGAATACTGGTCCTTCACTTGAACATTCTATTCTAGCAGCCTAATTTAATGTCAGCCTGGCTACTGAGAAGCTGCTGATTATACTGAGTACATGGCTACTCTGAAGCTGCTGAATCTCAGGTTTCTCTCGAGAATTTGCTTCTATATTTTTTGTATCCCTTGACAGATACCTGTTAATGCATTATTCAGCTTTAACCCCATGCTTATAGTAAAAATATAACCAAATTTTTAAGTATTTATTATTATGATTTGTTTTAAATAAAACTTAAATAAAATCTTTTTAAAACTTATATAAAACTGCTTTTAAAGAAATCCAAAGAAGCTCAAATGTAGATGAGCACAAAACCATTGCTTGTAGCAGCAAAAAGCTACATGTTTCTAAAAGTGATTTCACTTCTTTTCACAAATCAAGGATTCAGGTTGGCTCTTACCTTGGCAGAACCAGTTTGCCATTAAAAGTAAGGCAGATTTGGATCCTGTGTCCCAAAAACAGAGGTGTTTGCTCAGAGAAAGGTCATAATGCAGTGGAAAGCAGAGCCATAGTTTTACACGGTGTCAAATTTACCTAAGAACAGAGATCCAAGCTGCTTTTATTGATGTTCTGTCTCCACTTAATTGAAGAAAGATAGCCAATCTGTAAATCACAGATTCCCAGTGGAACTGTGCTGGAAATACAAGATGATAGGGATGGGGAGGATGACACTGAGGATTCTGTAAATTCAGATTGCCATGTTATAGCTGTCTGTGCCAGGATGCCCTGACTAACACGGGTTTTATCCAGGTTCTGTTTGTAGGGTGTAGGTAGGGCTCCAGGTCATAAACTGTTCTGCTGCTTCTGGGCTTGAGAAAGTGAGCTCACCCCATTACCAAGGGTCTTGACTAAGAGATCACATTGCCATCAGGGCTGTGTCCTCCTCAGCAGATATAGCAGGAATACCAATCAGGAAAGATTTTTAAAAGTTCTAAAAACCGATTTGCATAAAAACCGATTTGGTGTCCTAGCACCTCTCAGAAGCTCCCACTTGGCCTAGAACCTACCTAGAACGTAGCACCCTGCTTATAAACAGACTCTGGGATGCTTCCTGTTATTAAAATGCCAGCAATGTTATAGCACTAGAACATGTTTAGCATAACTGTTTTGCATTGGCGTCCATAATTTCTGACGTCTGTTCTGCATATCCTTATTTCTAATTCCACCATGATTTTAGTCTTCTCTTCTACCATTTTTGTTTTTTCAGTGATTCATTCAAGCTTGTAGTTTGAAAGTCCATCTGCTTATTTTATGAGTAGATCTTTCCGATCAGAAAAAGAAACAGCAGAATCAACATAGCTGGAATTTAGGCAATTGGATATATATTTACAGAATACAGATGCTATCCTTCTCACAGTCAAAATTTGTAAGCCAGTTTAATAATGACTGTCCCCCAAAACATGCATGCTATCATTGCAGGAAACAAGTTGTTTTGTAAACAAATTACGTGGAATGATGCAACATGACATGAGTCATGCAGTTTAAACTTGATTCCAAATTAAAATTAATATACCACATTTCATTAATTTGTTATATTTCTAATGCACAGTTTTACAGAATTGGTAGACATTGGTATTGTAATTTCCCCATAGTAAAGCAACAAATGGAAACACAAATTCTGGAATTCTGCTTCAGACAACACATTTTCTCTTGGCATTGAGCATTCTTCCCAGCTCAACTCTGAGCCTTGGGATTTTGTGACTGTTTCAGATTTTATTTTTTACTTCTTTTACATTTGCAGCTAGCTTTGAAACATTATGCAGTAAATCTTAAAAAAAAACACCACTCAAGTGCCAAATAATACAGGAGAAAGTATAATCCACAAATTTGTGTATTTTTCTAAATTTCATTTTCAAGCCAGTTTTTTAGGATTTTGATTTTTTTTAATAGTTGCAGTACTAAAGATTCTCAAATCCTCATCAGTCTAGTCACAATACTAATATACAAGAATTGATGTTAGATGAACTTAAATCATTATCAGGAAAGTCATTTGGCATAAATGGGCCACATATTTTGGCATATGCTGAAGTGGCAGTACTGCTATATTAAAAAGATTAATTTTTCAACTTAGTTGAACACCAGAAGTCCAATTTTTATGTTTGTTTCAAGAAGAAAACTCTGTACGAATTCCTTCTATACCCTCCCTGTTACATCTCAGTAAATGTAACTAGTTTCTGGTGGTTTAGAACTCCAGTGCTTTTCCTGGTTTGAGGTTTTCTTCACCCCTTTAGTGACCTGTTCTTATGTCACTAACTGTTTGGGTTCTCATCACATTAATTTGTTTAGAATTCATGCATTTCTGGAGTCTGCAGAGAATCTGTAAAATACAGTTGACAAGACTATAGGTGTTTTAATATCCTTCAGTTTGCACATGTCCATAATGGTTCCTAAGCATTTGCCTAATCTTTGCAATTCCCATCATTTCACTTTGCCACAAGTTACCTGGGAGTTGAGCTGGAAAACAGGCAAGATTAGACATTCAGACTGTTTTGTATCTGAATAATGTGGGAGAGATGAAAAAAGCTCTTAGTATCTTTCAGTATTGTACTTCTTCGCTGTAACCAAATTATATTATCTCATTAACAAATTTAACCTCTTTCACTTGAGACTACTGGAATGCAAAATTCTTCCCTCAATGAAGATGATTTGTTCAAAAGATGAAATCTCTTCTTCTGAGGAAAGCAAATGCATCAGCATATCTACTCAAAGGATCAAAGCAGGAAGTATGCCTCTTTAATGAATGATTTTGGAACTTCTGGACAAAACAATCTCGGTGCAATTAAAAGGAATCCTGGTCTGCCTGAAGGCAGTATAGAAAACAAAAGGGTATTATTATATGTAGTATTAATTATGTAAATTATGGAATTATACATCAGAAAGAGTAAAAAAATGAGGAAAAAGCTAGAAGAGAAAACTTTGCTGGCTACAATAGATATCAAGGGTCCTGCTCCTAAACTGTGCTCTGATGGATTTCTGGCTGTAAATGCAGCCATTCCACTGGTGAGCGGAAAGTCTATTGGCCTTGTAAGCAGGACAGGTACAGGAATGCTCTAGAAATATTTTTTAAAGGGAAGTTTTTGTTTCCTTTCCAAATAGGATGGGCTTATCTACCTTTATCTCTGATCCCCTGCCATTCTCCTCTTTTATCATTCCCATTTTCATTATTTGAAATAATTTTTCTGTAGTGTAGCTCCCCAAAATATTCTTGATTCATTGATGTTGGCAGAATGTGCTGATCTGTTTTAATCAGATTCTATAGAAATGTATTTGTTTCAATGAAACTACAGCTGAAAGCAATTATGAGCTCCAATTCTAAATCCCTGTAACAAAATTAAAATTCAAAAATCCCGGGAGCTTTTCTAGCTACTAGGTTTTAAGTTAGTGGCACTCTCTTGGGAATTGAAGCTGCAAGTTCAAGTCCCTGTTCCATCCAATTTGGAACTGGAATTGGAACAGAAAATTGGATCTGGGTCATCTGCATTTCAGGCAAGTATCCTTGCTCAGCAAGCCAAGAAGTCCGCATCCCCTATCTGGCAAATGTTCTTCCTTTAATGAAGTCTTGAATAGGAGGGATTTAGCTTCTTCCATGCTATGCAGAGGGGACACTGGTACCTGGCCCCCCATGCTCCTCTTCCTGTCCTGGGCCACGTGGCACTTCCAGGAACAGACTCGGTCCCATTCCTTTCTAGTAAGTGAATATTAAAAGCCTTACTAAACAGAATTCTTACACTCCAGCTGGCACTTCTGTGAAGTCCTGAGCTGTCGCTCTGGCACTGCAGAGATGTTCTGTCTTGTCCAGAGATAAAGGCAGGAAATATGGAGAGGGAACTGAGGAGATGCAGGTTCCCCACTCCCCCTTGATGCCTAGCCTAATAACAGTCCAACCCTCCCTTCCCTGGTGCAAGGCTGGAAAATAAGAGGGAGGACTTTTGCCCAGATAATAGGAGCAGCAGAACTTGCCTGAAGCAGTTTTTCTTTTCTTAAGGGAAAAGGCTGGTAAATGGAAATTTAGAAGTTCAACATCTATTTGAAGTATTGAACTCTTGTGTTTACTTCATTCTCTCCCTGGATTTACAAGTGAGCTATTTTCATCCAAACTAGAAGAAAAAGCAAGGCAAACTGGCACATGTAGTAACCAGCTTCTTCTTAACTCATATAGGCCCATTATGAAGGCCTATTTTAAGTTTCCTTTTATTCCCAAAAGACATGTTAAACTCAGTTTTTAAGGGCTTTACAGCAAAATGAAACCAGCTCAGCACAGCAGGCATTCACATCTTTTTCCCATATTATTATAAACTCTACTTTCAAGTGTCTTTGTACCCCATTGCATTTTGGGAATTCAGGAGATTATAAATAAAAGCATCTTCTTTTTTTGAAAGAACCTCCAGGCAAGTTCTTTCAACAGAAGCTTCTCTCCACAACATTAGAGAATGCAGTGTAAAGTTCACTGGTTATAGGAAAAATATTCCTCCCATTTATCAAAAGATTATTTTAGACACATTAGTTTAAGACATACCTTTAAAAGGTTTAGTGTTTAGAAAGCACAACAAAACCCTTTGTTTTCTCAATCCGTATGTTTGCATTACCACTTTCAGGCTATAACTTCATTGTTTTGTTCCTTGTTTACTTATTGAATGTATTTTCTAAATGCACACAGATCCACCTAGAAACACCATTTGTGCATGACCTTATCTCAAAGTGCCAGATGGATATAGACAGGTAGCAAGAGAGCTATGTAAAAAATAAAGATTTTCATTGGCACTTTCTGACAAGTCTTTCTGGGAGATGGGAAGGGATTTGCTTAGTCCTTCAGTGAAAGTTGGATTCATATTCTCAAGCAAGTCTAACAGAAAATTCCTATTAGGTCTGCCAGCTTTTTCTGTTGCATGAAATGACAGATTTGTGCTCAAATAAGACCATTAAGATTTCAAAGAAAATACTGGTGATTCAAAACATTCAGTTAAAAGTTCTTGGCTAACTCTGAGGTGTGATACAATGATTGGTTGCAGGTTGGTTGTATAGGACTCAGAGGGTTCCAGAAGAAGGTTCACCCAAATATAATAGTTAATGACATATTCAAAATGTCAGCTAAATTATTATACAAGCCACTTCTACCGAAAGTTTTTTAATGTATGACAAATGTCTTCTCTACCACATTATTACAGTACAATGAAGATCAGCACAGAAAATGGAAATTGATCATAATTGCTGCTGAAATGAAAAAATAGGGACTGATGACCTTCTTCATTGATGTGAACAATAATGTTTACCGTGGATAAAATATGTACTTTCAGGAACGTGGCTCACAAACAGAAAATCAATAAAAAGAAGGTTCAAATTCTGCTGCCTGTGTACTAAATGTTTGCTGATCAAAATGAGAGCTTAATAGGCAGACCTGTGAGCTGTTGAGTTTTACACCTTTGCACTTTGAAACTGGTGTAGAATTTGGAATTGAGACTTACTCTGCACACCCACTGTATAGTTTCACAAACAAGCAAGAGAAAATGAGGTTTTTTGAAAAATAAGGGAAATAGTAATTTATAAAAACAACGTTTCCTTCTCTGAAGAAATGGACTCCCAATTCCTTTCAGAGATGATTTCAGCAGGAAATTCAACATGCTTCAGGTAGTAAAAAAGGTGTAACTCTGCCTCTTTTATACAAATGTTTATAAAGAAACCCTTCTTAAAGAATTTGACTTACAGGATCAAAATGTAAGATAGGTTTTACATCAGCCACATCTTAATTCAGTGAATATTTGTCTTTACTTGTGCCATGCATATGTTGTAGCTCTTGCCAAATGCCATTAAATTAAATTAAAAATACACAGACTGCTATTTTTCAGAATCAGTAACTTCACAGAGTATTACAACAGGAACTCAAAGAACCCATTGAGTTCTGTTTTAGTTTTATAATATTCTGGTTAATAATGTCTATTAAAACATCCATTAAAAAACCATCATGCTAATTTAACTGGGAAAATATAATAGATGCTGTTTAATGCTCCCATTAAATTAATGCTAAGACTTAGTGTCTTCAATAGATGTTGTTATTAATGATATCTTAAATAGATGCTATTATTAAAAAGAGTAATGCAACATTAATTAAAAGCAAGCTAGGACTTCACTGACAAAAGAAAAACTCCTTACCTAATAGATACCAGAATATTAGCAGTAACAAAACATTTTTTTGTTTGGTTCACTGTTTTCTACATTCTACCATTATTTTCATGTTACTGCAATGACCTCAGCTGTGCATTGTAATCCCATTAGATATCAAATGGATATAAAATATATGCTTCCAAAGTGATGGAATACTTCTTAGTTTATTTCTCTTTATTTTTAAATTGGTGAATGCAATGTTTAAAAAAATCAGAAAAGTATTGATGTCCAAATACTATTCGATGGTAATTTCTGTATTTATAGTCTGGGTTGTATTATGGATGCATATTGTTTTATATATGTGTATATATTTCTGTGTAATTGATGGCATAAACGTATTGTTTTGAAGACCTTTCTTTTTTTTTTTTTTCAAATTCAGTCTAATTCTTAAAGCCCATACAGTTGTAAAGCTCCTGAAAGGCAAGAAATGGCCTTGTTTGACTCATAATGTTTGACATAACATACAAGTAGGTCTCACCACACATGCCATGATGGAGCTGCAGGAAGTACAAAACTGTATGAAAGCCAAAAGCCATGGTTTGTTGCAAATATCACATTACAACAGATTTTATATGTTATATCTGTGCTACTATGGCTTTTCTCTATCTTGGAGTGCAAGCTAAAGTACACTCATCACCAGGGTTGGAATAATGTAACTTTGTTTTTAAGCTTGAAAGTCATTGCTTTTCTCTGTCATCCAAGACTGGAAAAACACCAAGCAGAAATGAATACATGAGAAAGAAAATATCATGAAGATAATGCTCATAGTCACATCTCCGATAGGGAACAAGATTCACATCACTTTGTAGACTCATATTTCCTGACATTTGTCCTAGCAGATTATGATCAAAGAAATAAAGCAGTGGCTGGGAAACACCACAGGAAGGATTAAATTAAATGATTATGTAAACTTCCAAAGGGAGACTACTTCCACTTGCATGCTGGCTGCTAGAAACCTTTTAGAGCTTATTTAGAGACTGACCCTTTTTCAATGTAGCAGGGTCTTGTTTAGGGATCCCCTGACAATTTTAGCTTGTTTTATTGGGCATGCATTGCCCTGCAGTTACTGTCTCCTTGAACAGAGCTGGCTGTGAAACCAGCAGCTGCTGCCTGTAGCCTGTTCACCAGTGCCAGCCAGCAGGAGACCATGACCGAACTGCAGAGAAGGATATTATCACATACCCAATGCACTGATGTTAGGTTGGTACACAATTAAAAATCTCAGATACAGTGCTAATGGGAACCTCTGGACCAAATCCTTGTATTTCTAATGGAGTATTATTTCAAGAAAGTAAGAGAGCTTTGCATTTAAAAGTGAAAAAATAAAAATGACTACCCTCTTTTAACCCCAGTTGCTTAATATATTTCAGGCAGGGAATTCAATCAGCAAAAGCTAAGTGAATTGAACGCTGAAAAGATTTTTAAAACAGATTGGACAGGTTTATAGCCTATGTAAAACAAAAATAATCAAATCATATTCATGTGCTAAACTGATTACCTTCAGCTCCAGTACTGCACAGCAGGCCTGGTCATGAGGGAATGGGAGGAGAACTGCAAACGTAGATGGATCACAGTTAGGCTGACACTGACTGGGATTTTTTCCCTACAGAAGAACAGGGAGAAAGCAGGGTTGAGGCTTACAGTAATAGACCTTTCCTTCAAGAAGAGGATTATCTGATGTTTGATATACTTTTTTTAAATTTCAATTTTCATTTTCCTTTTGCTTTTAGAATTAGTTACAATCCAGTTGCTGAAAATGCATGTGGAATAATATATAGGGTACTATTTGGCAGCCATCAACCACAAATCTATATAAGCACTCTTTGGTTTTTAACTCTCCCTTCTCTTTACTCTCAGCAGAGAAGAAAATACCTTTTTAACTCATGCCTATCTCATACAACCCAAGTTATCCAAATCCTTGTTTCTTGTGGGATCAACTGCTCAGAGGGCACAATGGGAATACTAAATGTTAACTGTGTTGGTTTCAGTCTACATCTGTTTTGAACAGCTACACCAATGAAAGTAGTGGAGAATCAGATTCAGTAACCTTTTATATACAATTTATAGAGACCTTTTTTCAGTAGGGAAGAAAATTAACTCATACTATTCATGATTAATTCATAACTTACCTGCGCAGCCTGCATTATACAGGGAAGAGTAGATGCAGCTGTATTGAGAACTGGCAAGTAAAATTAAACATCATTATTAATAACAGAGTTAAAATATACTTTAAATTCCTCTCACTAGGATTTACTGAGATGACCATCTGAGGAGCTCATTTTATATTTAATTAAAACTGACTGTTTCCTTACTTTTTATTTACCACATGAATTCACAACTTTAGAATCACAGCAATAGGTGCTGAAACGATAAGAACTAGGGTTAATTGAAATGTTGTAGATTTGTGATGCTCTCATAAAAATTTGCAAACAAAAAGTATAAAGTTGTCAATAATCTAAATCATTGTTTTGAACCATGTATGACTAACAGCATGCCTTCATCAAATAAAGGATTTCAATACTATTTTAGAAATATTTTATCCAGCCATGTCACAAATAATAACAACAAATAATTAATTAATTTTACTTAAATTTTTGTCTCTTACAAAGAGGGGAAAAATTCCATTATGGGTGTTGAAAAGTTGAAATAGTTATAAAACTCTAAAAACAATAATTTTCAGCTTTGAAGTCAGTACGAATGGTAAAAAAAGCAAGAGCTTATGCATTCTCTTTCTGACAACAAAATTCCTAGTCTGTGGTACATTATTAGAACTAAAAAGCTCCAGCAAATGAGAAGTTCCTAAATCTGATGGCTGAGTCATTCCTCTTATTTCATGATTCCCTTCAACTTTAAAGCACATTGTTGATCTACCTGCAAGACAATGATTTGCAATGCCAATTCTTTCAGGGCAAAGTTGAATGCTTATTAAAGATTCCTTAATTTTGGTAGTCAAGCTGTTCACAGATCAAGAGGTGGTGCTCTGAGAGCTGGCCCAGGTGAGCAGCATGGCTGTTAAGGAAAAACTGGCCATGGGAAATAACCTTGGGTTGTGTGATAAAGACATCATTCATCTTGTACTCACAGATGAAAAAAATGCATTGAAAGATAAAGAAAATTTTATTACAAAATGTATTCTCTGTCAAGAGGAGAAATTTGGATAAACTTTGATAAGCTGAAGAAATTTCTCTGTATTAAGAGTCACATTGAGGACACTAGGACTTGCATGTGAAGGAAGATTTAAATTCCCTCCCATCAATTGATGTAAAACTGTCTTGGATTTATATTACAAAGAACACAGGGGTTAAAAAACCTGCAGGCTGCAGTTCTGCTGGCTGACTGACTACTTTGTGAAGGACACTTCAGAACAAGGAGAAAGCATATTCAGAAAGGAATAAGGTCTGGTTAGCGCAGAAACACTTAAGAGGTCAAAAAGGGCAGGGACAAGAAAGGATTTGAGAAATATATTTAAATAATAAAAGGTTCTCCAGCATTGTAAGTAAAAACAGAACAGAAATACCCAGGGTTCCATACAGTAGGAAGAAAATACGAGCTTTGGCATCATGCCTTTGGTAGCACAAAGAATTTTTTGCTTTTAGAAACAGAACTGTGATATATACTGGCAGGGCAAAGCTAGAGGGTAATGCAAAGAAAATAGGTGTAGACACTTTCCACCAATTTTGATAGAAAGGCTCTTATGAGCTTCAAAAGTTGATACCATGTATTTTTAACAAATATTTTCAGTGAAAACTGTTACTATATGGTTGGACAATAGAAAAAGTAGCAATTATATTTGCAATTGAGAATAAATGTGATTCAGACAAGTGCAAGCTTGCTCTTTTGTCTGTATATGAGATAACAAATGGTGAAGCAGAGCTCATTGGAAACATTAGGGGTAAGAGAAAATTGGTTAAATATCGTAAGAAGTTACCAAAAGTAGACTGGTAGTGTATTTTCTCAACAAATCAATGCAGGAGGTCTTCACTACCTTAGTATGTGAAGCACCAGGTAACTGAGTCAAATGTCAACTTGTGGGTGAGGTTGAGCAGGCCAGCCATCAAAAGCTAAACTGCAAGTGAATAAAAAGACCTGTCCAAGGCAGAAAGACATGGGTAGTAGCGCAGAACAGCAGTAGGCTGGAGAAGTTCATTATCAATATGTCCAAGGGTCTGTATGTTGCCGAAGACTTCAATAATGAATGGCACCAGCAATATGCTAAAACTGTCTGCTGGTAAAAAAAGCCAAACAAATGTGGAATAGACTGGGAAGGATCTAGAACAGCTTTCCCAGGCTCTGTGCGCCCTTCAGGACTGGTTGGTAGAATGACGGTGTTCGCATTGCTTGACAAAGAGATCTCTTTCAGATGTCTTTGCATTCACCATTCTTTCAGATTCTTTGCATTCAGAACTTGAAGCCCTTCTTCAACCATATAATTTGCATTTCAAAAACCATATGTTAAATTGGCAAGGATCTTGCTTCTGTTTGGATGCATAAGTAGTTTACATGTTCTTTGAACAGTCTGCCCACAGTATCCAGATGCTCTGGAGTCAGAAAGATGGGGCTTATGAATCTGACTGGATGCACTTGCCAGCTTTACAGTGCCAATAAAGCCCATAACATATGCATGGGAACCCGACGTTCATACAGATCAGTCTGAACAAGAAAAAGCTTGGTTAGTTGTTTTGGCAAGGCAGTAAGGGCATTCACTGGTGGAGCCTATGCCAACAGTACTTAAATCTTTAACATTTGCTATGGAATTCTTAGGTTAGGTGTAAATGTACTCCCTGTTTTTACTTCCACATTACCAAACTTTACCTGCTGTAGCTGTTTCACTGATCAAACCCTCCGCTTTAGGTCCCCTAGATGCTAAACTTTTTAGCTGGAGAAGACCACTTTAATTAGCACACCTATGAGATCTCTTTTTGATAGCTTCAGATTACCTCCACAGAGTTTCAGCTGTCTGTTTCAGGTGACAGATGAGCTTAGCTGCTCATGAAGAAAGCAATGTCTTGTTTCACCAGGATCTTCGAGCTGGTGGCTCTGTCTCGGGACTGGCACAAAGAGCTGGTGGAGTCCCTATGAACATCACAATGTACGAGCTAGCACAAACAAGTGAAATCTGATGTTCTGCAAACAAAAAGTCACTGCAAGTTGGCCCTTGCTACTTTGTCACTCCAGGCTGAGAGTTACATTATAACTGAATTCAGAACTGAGTAGAATCACACCTAAAATCATTTCCTTTAAGCATGTTTAACTTGAGCTGGTTGCACAATCGTTCTGTTTCTGCTGAAGGCCTGTGGCACGGCCACTCTCTTGTGAAAACATGGCCTAAAAATCTATCTTCACTGCAGAGTTAGTTGCAGTGACAGGAATTCATTTGTTAAGAACTAAGTGCATTCTTGCCCTGCTGTGGTCAGTGCATTTAACAGACATGCTCCATCCTTGTCCTACACTACATGTGAATAGCAAAGCATTCAGAACCTGAGGTGGAAAGTCAGCCTTGCTGCTGCCTGTGGCACAGATTCTTCCTGTAGCTTTTAAACCTCATTGCTGTTCGTCTTTCTCTCCTTGGTTATATATTCATACATAGAAATAAGCGTGGAGTAAGTGACTGCTTTATAAATGTGCTCTCTCAGAATGCAGTGGCTGTCTGCAGAGAACATTTATTCACGGAGGGCCTGCAAGGCCACTGTGTGAGCAGTGATATAATCTGACTATTCCTGCATGTGACTGAGGGCAGCCGTGCCACCAAGGCTTGCAGTTGCCAACCTTGGGAATGCTGTGTTTACAGCAAGTCACAGAGAGGCACCAGAACCAAGAACAGGTGGCCTTGAGTTGTGCGAACAGCCCACGGGGTTTTAAACAGTTCTGATTTATTCGGTGTGACAGTCCCTGTATAATAAAGTTGGACTTGGAGATTGCCAAATATGAAGTTCCCACGTGGTTTTTTGTGAATATGATAAGGAAAATGGGCTATAGCTTTTCATGTAAGTGATTGACATTCACTCCATCATCACTTTTAAGGTTCTGAGCAGCACTGCTTGTGGACACATCTTGAGTTCCCTGCTGTTGCATGATCTCTCAGCCAACAGTGCTCAGGCAGAGCTTCCCATCCCTTGAACACCAGTCAGTCCTTCTTTATAACTTGCTACCTTTCACCATAGTGATCAGGTTCCTAATAACCTCAGACTAAGAAGATAAGTGTTAGTAAAATGATTTATTGAATTTTCTATTTTTTTCTGTTATACATTTTTTTCCCCCATGGATTTTGTCAGATTTAGGTCCTAATCTTTCAAACAGGCAAATGAATTCAGTGGATCTGTAATAAACCAGTGCCCCCACAAAAAAATATTTACCTGGTCAGCTCTCTTGAGCAACAATCTTTCAAGCTTAGGTTTGTCAGACTACCCCACAGGTATATCACACGTCTCACTACAATATCCTTTCTTCTGGTATTAAACAAGTTTGTTCTTGTTTCAAAACTGCCCATTGCAGTCAGATATTTAACAACTACAGCTTGTATTTTGGGTAAGTTAATATCTTTACAAACTCAGTTTTATTGTCAGTGCAATTAAAAAAAACATGGCTGAATATAAATAGCCTAACTCGTTCCATCTCTTACAACTAAAATATTAGGAGTTGGGCATTAAAAATAGAAAATGTGTATATACAGAACTTTGAAAACTCTGCAAAATCATGTGTTTATGAAACTGTTTTCTGCTAGATGTTTCTTTCAGGGAGTCACCTGCACTGACCTGGGGATGTGGATGTGACACAACCGTAATGCACAGGCACTTAATCTTCTGTTCTAAAAGGGTTTTGTCAGAGGCTCTGAATGCAGTTTTCAATTCAGTCATGAAGATGCCTGACCTTTGCTTTAAGCTGTACAGAAATTTTTGATAGAAAAAACATTATCTCCAGTTCTTCACATTTGGTGTAAATTAATTCCCATTTATGTGTACCTTCACAGCAAATGGTTGAGTCAGAACTTCCTTTGAGAAGATCCTTCACAGTCCCAGTCCTGGGCCTTCCTAGATGAACATCCTCATGGCCTCTCTGAATTCTCCTCTCTCTGTTTCCCATCTGGTTTGTGGGTTTCTCTGACCCAGAGCAGAAGTTACCTGTAAAACCCACCTTCACTTAGGATAATGCTGCTATTCCCCACAATGATGGCTGCAGGCTGTATCCCATACTGGCCTTTTGTCAGCCACCCAGCTGATGGCCAGCTACAGGGCCTTGGAGACAGAAGAAAGAGCCTTTTTTTACTTTTTTGATGAGCAGCTGAATTTGTACCTCACCTGAAACAATCAGCCGAAACTGTCTCTGTGCAGATAGCCTAAAACCATCAAAAAGAGGTCTCACTGTAAAGTGACCCCTTTCCAGAGAAATTGTCAGATACCCTGGAGAGTTCTTGTAATCATTACAAGCTAATGCACTTACATACAGTGATGGTCAGTAAGGCAACACAATGATTTTACAAAGTGGGGGAAGATCATACTGCATCACCTCTGTTTTCTATGAAACCACAAGTATACAGTGAGCTTTTGCTGACCTCTGTCATTTGTCAACATGATTTTATCTTAAAGAAGGCAGAAACTGAAATGGGCAGAAATCCAGTGATTTTCCACATGGTATTTATTTTTCATTTTATATAAAGTCTCTGTTACATGGCCTCCTTTATCCTGTCAATTTTTTATTCACTAGCCACAGTCTGTCACCACCTTTTAGAATCACATCAGTACTAGCAGCATCATTAATGTCCTTATTCAGCAAAACACATATGTTCCAAAGTTTCCAATGCCCCTGCAGCAAGAATAGTTACAGAATGATCTGTAAAAAAAAATCTCATTTTTGCTTGATATTCTGTCTAACAACATTGTACTTTAGCTGTTACCGAGGTTACAACAATAATATGGAAAATGTGTTTTGGCTTTTATGGTATTTTTTATCTTGATAAAGTATTAGTTGAAGCTCTCTGTGCCAGATAAAGAGATGGAATCACATTTATGTTTGATACAAGAAAGGTAGATGAAAGCAGGCAGCAAAAAAATGTTATGTGACTTAAGAGCAAAGCAGTCAGGTGCTCTTGGAAGATGACTTTTTTTTTTAAAGCCATACATATCTCCAGTCAAAAGATGGGGATAGAATGAGAATTTGAGCTGCACCATTTGCTCCGGCAGTATTCTCTCCACCTACTCTCTTCAGCCATCTTCCTTTTCAATTTAACTTGACTGGTGAGAGAATAGGAACTAAAAGACAATGAAGAAAGATGGACAGAGCATTTTTGTTCCCAAGAAAATCAGTATCACTCTTCTACAGATCAGGATGCTGTAGCTGTCTGGGCTCATTCTGCACATCAAACTAAACTGCAGTGCAAATTTTCTTCCTCCGTTTGCTTATTTTAAGCTCCAGCTAATTACAACTCTTTCATAGTCTTACTAAAATCACCCTGTGGGAATGTTAGAATAATAGTTTTTTCTTAGCATTGTAACTACAAAGTATTTTTAAGGTGAACCTGGAATCTCCAGTGCTATGCAAATGGCCATAATGCACATATGAGCGTTTGTTTCTCTGTGTGTTCATGTGTGTAGTGCAGACCTACACAAGCTGACAGACACCTTGCGAGGAAAGAAATAAAGGGCACTTTTCCTGACCTCGGGGTCAGGAACTTATGTCTGACAAAAATAAACACCTTTGGGATGAATATAAAGATTTCTGCGGGAGGCAGCTTTATTCCAGTGCGTTTTACTTTATGGAAGAAAATTTTTTGCTTGTTTACAGTACTTCCAAGTGTCAATTAACTCCTTTCAAAACTGCTTTATGCAGTTAATTTCTCTAAACTACTGGTTATCTCTCCTTTTGCTATGGATTTATACAGTGCCTAGCCTAATGCATCGCTGGTGCCCAACTATTCCTACAAGTGGACCCCAAACAAGCTAAGGAACTGAGTAGATGTTAACTGCTTTAAAATAAATTAGGTAGTATTTATCATGGACGGTGTTTATTAAGTCCTGTGGGGAAGAGGTTTCGTTCTACTCCTTTTTCTTTCCTTCAAATTTTATAAACGCAGAGATTCATGAACAGCTTATTGAATTACAACCTGTGGTTCATGAATCAGTCATATGCTGGCCTGATTAAATAAGAAGAAGACCATTTCTAAAGAAATGGACTCATTTTTATGTTATTTAAAATCACCTCAAAAATACCTTTATTTTAGGATAGAGGTTTGAGGCTGGGAGGAAAACAGTCCTCCTGCACACTACTAACATTATTTCAGTGTAGGAGATCCCTTGTACTGAACTGAGATGCTAATTTGTAATTTTTCTTGTACAGGATAAAGGTTTCTTTACCTGACTGCTGATTATAACAGTGAACTGCTTCTGTTACCACCTGAAATCCTGAATTTTACTGTGTGTGGTTTTTTGATGTATCTTAAACTAAGACTGAATACGCAATAACTTGGAAAATACTAAAAAATACTTAAAACTGAAATAAAATACTTGGACATTCCTAAGTTAAATGTTTCATTTCCAGTCCTTGTCCAGGTAGAGGAATTAAGTTTGAGCTGCTGTAGCTCTGAACCAAGAAGAGGACACTACCACTAACCATTGGCATTTGGACATCCTATTTTGCTTTTAGACTAGATTTCCTGACAGGAATGTGCATTAGTCAGGGTTAAGAGGTTCTGTGCCGTACTAAACAGCTTTGGTAGAAGAGTGATCACAGTCATGTCAAACCTGAATGGCTCTTTCTTAGTAGTCATAGAGAAGTTCCATGAGAAGAATGAAGAAGTGTTTTAGTTTAAAAGAAATTTTAGACAGAATATAATTTCAATTAGCATTTATGCAGCTTTCTCTCATCTGTGTGTTTCTACTGTAATTAAATTTTGAAAAGCTTCAGGGATTTTGTTTTGTTGGAAACTAATGATCAGTTTCAATGTAATTCAATATATCTTTGGTTTTCTACCTCAGTTCATAAAATTTTTCTGCTTGTATCACTGAAATTAATTGCAGTTTGTTACCTGGCTAGTAATTATTCAGAGTTTGACAAATTTTCGTGGTATGTTCAAGTCTATTTCCACAAGGAAAGAGGTTTTTTCCAGCAAATTTGATAGAGCCATGAATATGTCAGTCAACAAGTTTTAAAATTTTAAGTTGGGGTTTTAAATTTGAACATTATACAGTTACAAATCATGTATACATGTGCATAAAACATTCTTTTGAAAAAATATTTGCATCTCATTTCACAGTTTCAACCCTTGAGTAATTCATTCATATAAAACTGTTATAAAACTTTTTACCCTAAACTATATGAAATAGTTCTTAGCAGCCCATTACTTTGCCATTAATTCGTTGTCTCACAGGTTCATGACATCAGAAATACTAGTGGCTGTGGTCACAAGAAGCAGATTGTGAAAGCATATAAGTAATACCGGTTCATAGAAGTGTTCTTCTCTCTTCTGGTTTGTGGCACCCTTGGAGAACACGCACTTGCCAATGGACGCACAAATGCTACTTCTAAAGGGCTAATTGCAGAAAGACCTCTCCAGGTGCCAGATGGACAGACAACTCTCCCTTGAGGACTCATCTCAAGATCTCCAGATGTTCAAGGAGGTATCTGCCTCCTGAGATCTATCTGAGCTGATAGAAAAAAGAAGTCAAAGAGGCTCTATAATTTTAAACATGTAACAAAGATATTGTCTAGCATGTTCTTTAAAGCATTCTTTGCTGCATATTTAGTATTTGAGCTGGGCATCAGGTGTAAACATTTACTTTTCATTAGTAAAGTATGTATGTAAACATAACATCCTTTGATAGTAATCCATCAGCACCTGCACTGTCAAAGTTAGATTTTCTCACTATTTTAATATTTAGTTACACAACTTTCTCCTATCTTAAAAATTATCAGGTAAACGATACTTTCAACTGAATATGTCTTTCCAGTGGCAGACAAAGTAATTTCTGTTCACAGTTTTTAAGAGAAAATAGCTCCTTTGGTAGTAAATACCACAGTAATGTAAAAGTAATTATAAGTAAAGATGCTGCTGCTTTTTGCAGTCTCTTTGGGGAGAGAATATTCATAATTGTCTTAGTCACTCTCAGTTTTTTGCCTTTTCTGGCTGTATTATTCTGTCTTCAAGTTGTTCATGTTCTCAGTTCACAGAAAACACATTTCTCTTTACAGTTGCACTAAATGATTCTCCTTAAACACTCTCCTCAACAGCTCAGTCTATACCAGGAGTATAAAACAGTAAAGCTTCATAAGAGATGAAATACTGCTATTTTTATAGGATGTGAACGGGATTAAAATTCACAGAGTCCTCATATGATCCCTATTTATAAGTTTCCAGGGTTTGTCAGAAGAAAATGCCTTATTACTGTTTTTTCAAAGCTCTCACTTGCATGTATTACACAGCCTAAAAAAGAAATACTAACTCTCCTGTGAATCATGAATAAGAAGCAAATTCTTCCAAATGAAGCTTCAGGAATGCTTTGTGTGTTCCAGGTCTTATTTTAATTCAATCTTAGGACAACATGAAAGGATAATCACAGCCACTTTGTGACTGGCTTTTGATAAATGCCTAGGTTTCCTCAGGATGCATTTTACACCAAGGAGAAAGTTTAATCAACAATTATGTTCCTCAATGTTTCTTTGCAAATGTTTGTTTGATTATTTGGCAAATTTCATTTTGCTTTTATTCCAGTGACAAATGCAAATTCATTTTATTCCAGTGACCAGTGCAAATGCAACAAAAGCAAGAGGTTGCCATCTCCACACTGACATTGCAACCAAACCCCTGGCTACCAAATCAAGTTTGCTGGTATAATACTGAATTTTCCCTCCTGTGAATGTGGTAAGTTTGAGAGAAGTAGAATATTTTGGGGAAGGTGAGGAGCTCTCTGTTGGTTGCTCTAGAAGAGACAGACCCAGCTGTAGTTTCGTAATCTAACAAATGAAACCTCATTGAAAACAACAAATTATTAGTTTCTAAATGTCTGGCTACTGGTAATAAACTTCTCTCTTGGTGATCTCTAACCAGAAATGCCTTGACACATTTTTCAGTGGGAGAATTATTAACAATCAAAGATATCTCATGATGTGAGGCAGTTGAGTTACATGAAGAATCTTGCACTCAAACTGTTTTACTGTTCCAGTAAAACTGCTGAAGTGGGAGCTACAATTGGTCTTGGAGGACTACCACCTCTGTTCTCCATTTGCTATAGCTCATAATATCTTCAAACTGGGATATTAGAAAGGAGAAGGTTTTCTGTGTTTTCTAAGTGTCTGATTATGGGTGGGATGGAGTTCTTTATTTGCAATCAACATTTCTGTTGTGGTTGAATCCATCGGTAGATTCATGCAGAAAGACTAGATGTTTACACCATAATTAAAATTATGTGGTGTTTTTCTATCTAAACACTGCTTTCTTGTGAATCATACTTGTTAGATTCCACCTGTTGTCTAATCACTATGTTAGCAAATAAACTTAAGCCTCAGCATGACTGAGGGACAAAAATCAATCTTTCTTCACTGTGTTGTGTCATTATCATACTATTGACTAGCTATGCGTTTACCAATTTCCAGTTTCATTTCTGTTTGTTTTCACAGTTCATATAAGTAAACACTGTGTAGAAAATTTTTTTCCTATTGCTTTGAAGGCTAGGAGTGTCCCCCGCTCCCTGTCCCCAAATATGACCCTTATGATGCAGTCTGTTTTTTCATCAAAAGCAACAGTGTCCATATATGTTTCTCCTACAACCAGTACTCTTTAATTAGATGTGGACCTTTAAGAGAAAACCTTTGGTGGTGTGCAGTTTTGAAAATATGCTCTCCATACACTTAAGTCCCAGCTGTATTTTTAAAAGAATCTTTAATGCTCTGGGAAATGCCTGCAGTGCTCTAAATTAACGTCTCCCACTGATAATTATGGAGTTGCCAAAGTTAGCTAATGTTCATGTAGCAGAAGCATGAAATTAAATATTTTTGTACCCTTCCATTCCAAGGCTAGAACATAAGTCCGGGGAGAAAATTTACCTGCAATGCACTTGAATCATGTAGTTCCAATAAACAAAGGTGTGTGTGTGGGGGGAATTACTTTTTTCAGGTGCCATTGATATTTCAAGAAGACAGAAAAAGCTTTAATTTTTCAAAGGGCATAATTAATAACTATACATATAATGATTTTTAAAATTAGTAAACAACTTTCGGAACTTGCTTGACATTTTTCATGTATATTTAAAGTATTGCTATACGTTTTTAAACCTAACGGGCTGCTTTTCTGTTTAGAGAATCATTTGTTGTGCACCCTTCCAAATTGTAAGGCTGATTTTTTATTGCAGGCATAGTGAAAGCAAGACAGCCTATGACTAAGCAAGAATAAATCAGCCCAGTTTCCTTCTATCAATTCATTTTCTTTCGGCTGAAGACCCTATCCTTTTGCTTGAAAGAAGCAATAGTGCTGGCCTGCTTCTTTTGACAGCAAAGGAATATTATCTCAACATGAGTCATCTACTGTATTTTTGTTGGCCACTGCTGTGTTCCACTTTTGCATCATGAAGATATGATCCTGTATAGAAGCCTATTAGGAATGACAAGTGTCATTAAATGATCTCAAGTGGTTTGATAAAAACAAGGAAACATAAGATGCTAAGGAAAAAAAGGAAGCTAAGAAGAGAGAAAGGGACCAAAGATAAGGTATAATGAAAAAACACCATAGCAACAAATTCCCCCTGCCTAATTCAACATAATGTGCAAACCAGCATAATTTTCCTCTGTTAATCCTGCTAAAATTTGAACCTGCTGCCTCCCAATTTGGCTGCTGGGACCAGGAGAAACAATACCAATGGGAGACTTCTGAAAACCAGCAGTAATTGCAGCATGCTGGCCAGCATTACCAACAGCACAGCGCTAAAGTAGGCTGTGGGCAGGGGTACAGACAGAGATGGTGAGGGAGTCAAAGTCTCTGGAGATTTAAAGTGAGCAGAAAGCTTGTGTTTATTTTTGAAAGTAAAGTGTGCTTGCATGAAGTAGGGAAGAATGGACTAAGGGTCCATCTAGGTCCCAAGCTAAAGTCAGAACATCCTTTCCGAGCATCACCTGATGTCCCAAAAAGCTCCCATGGTTGGCCATAACACGTTCTCCCCGCTCCCTGCTTGCTGTGCTGTTCCCTGCACTGGCTCCATGACCGACCGTCCTTGGCCAGAGCTGCTGACAATACAGCTGCCTCCATGGAGATGTTCATTCTTCACTTCTTTCAGCTTTGGAACTGAAATAGCCTGAAATAGACCTGAAACTATTGTTATCCCTGGGAAGTAGGTTATATTTTGGCAGTATAGTAGAAATAATATAGTTATATGCAGACATATATATACAACTATATATATTCTTACTACCACTTTTAATTAGCAGATTCATTTGCCAAAAGGAATCCAAGTGTTTAGTAATGTTTGAATTAAACACTGAGTACATTTTCAGCAGAAATATTCTTTTTGATTACCAAAACTGAATTGCTTCGGTGAATTATTTCCATAATGTTTTCTTGGGAAATATTTACTTCATGTAAAAAAAACAACCTGTGAACTCTACCTTTCCAAATGTTTAGCCATACAACAGTTACGTGCAAGTAGTAAGACAGTGACAAGACTAATGGAGAAGGTTTTATCAGAATTACTATTGCTTGAAAGGAAGAAAATTATAGTGAGGACTGCAAAGAAGAAAATTACATGCTGTCACAATTTATTTTACACAGGAGGAAAGTTGTGTTTTTCCATGCTAAGTGTAGCTGCAAATTCAAAGAGCCTCATATAAACTCTGTGCAATCCCAAATAAGTAAAGCTACATTCTAAGCCTCAAGATAAAAATTCAAAATTATTAACCACCATCATGATCATTTATTTCCTTGTTACTACCCAAGCAATACTGCCTAAATCAGACACAGAACACGCCTGCTCTTATACAGGACCCAGGATACAGCATAATTGTCTATGGCATGAAAGAAGAGTCTGTTCAAGCATCACAGGCCTACCCAAAAACACTAGGAAGGGTAAAACGAACTTCAGGAATTACACAGGATTGAACAGTGCCGCTACAGCTCTGTCTCTGGAAAGTTACTGCCAGAAAAGCAGAGGGAATATTCACACCTTCAGGTTAGATGCTTAAGATGCCCGTCATATGTCTTGAAAAAAAGCTGTGTGTCAATGCACTTACCATGTCTGCCTTTACATGTTGAGCCAAGTATGCCTTTTCTAAAGTCATAAATTACATGGTTTAATTGAAATCTATTTTAAAATCAATTCTGTTAACTCAGTGCCTCTGAATTCACTGACGCAAATCGAACAGGAAAAAACAGGTTTAAGCTGATTAAAGAGACTGAACATAAAGACTGAATACAACCCCTTTTTTCCTGTAGCGTGAGCAAATGCAGATAGTCTGGATTTATTCATGAGAAACTTAAGGCTAACGCTACAGAATTTTGTTTTTCAGGAAAAGGAGGATAACCAGAACTTACTGGGACAGTTTGCTCTGTCTTACTTCTGTTTGCATCATGCCTCGCTTACATCATTTGCTTTCACAAGCATGAAATTCAGAAAAAAATTATTTTAAAATTCTATTTCAATGCATCATGAATCACTTTCACTTAACAAATGACAGCTTAGAATCACATGAAATTGCTTCCAAAACTGACAAGATACCTTGGCAGGTATTAATTCATTTAGAATCTCTTAAATCCTTCAGAAGAACTACTGAAATCTCAGATGCTCAGCTCAGCATGATGTCCAGAAGTTGGTACGAATGTGAGAAGACCAAAGAGGGTCCTTGGTAGCTCTGATCTCATACAGCACTAAGGTGAGGTCTTCTTCCTTTGTTTGCCTTTTGTGTTCTGTCTCCTGCACTCACTGTGTATCAAAACAACCTACAAACTCCAAAAATAAGGATATTTGTCCATAACCTTACATCCCATAAAATTCAGCCACATCCTTAGGGTTTTTTGCAGAGGTTTCTGATGCTGTTAGCATCAGCATCAGCAGGCTTGTACTGTGATTATGTAGTTGGATTTTCAATTTTTTTTTTAAGTACTATCCTTCTGCAGGTGTCCCAGGTGTTTCCAACCTTATCATCATCAAAATCCTATGTAGAATTCTTTTATGGTTATGACTGTTTTCCAAGTATGGTCTCCAGTGTAGTTGATGATTCTTGTCAGACATTTCAGTACTGGAGGCACCAGGTACCTGTAGACCTCCCAAGATCCCAGCTTTTCTCTTCTTATCCTCTATTTCCATTAAGAAAAAAAAGGATGTAAAAATAAGAAAAATATTTTCTCCTATAGTATTTTCTACTGTTAATGCATATAGAAAAAAATCAAAAGGTCTGAGTTCCTATTTGGCTCCTTATCTATTGTCATTTAAGTCCAATTGCTAAAAAGTGTTTACTACAGCACCTTCTGGCTCTTTTTGATAATAGCTATTTGCCTATTGACTTCTGCAGGAGAAAAGCAGGACTTTGATGAGGTAACTCATCTAGGTACGAAATGCATTTTTTAAACTTTGTCAGCAATGAAGTAAAAAGCATACTTCCCTTCATGGTTGCCAGGTCATCACACTGGGTTTTTTTAAGATCAAGCTCAGCAATGACAATCTAATGGACACCAAATTACTAGTAACATACATTTCTTCTGGGTCCTCCTTTCGTATTTAACAGTGTTTCATTACAGATCTTAGAGCTTCATTAGCATACAGGACTAAAGTTATTGTCACACTCTGTTTTGCTTTTCATTACTAAAATAAATTAATTATGGTTCTTGAAATTCATGAAGCATTGCCACTTCAAGTGGTCTAAGCATATTAAGCTGTCTTCTTGGGAAAAAACAGTGAGGCCACATCAGCAAGACTGACATTTATTTCAAACTCCTACTCTAAAATCTGTAGTTAACAAGGTCAAAAAGCACTGGGCGAATTATAGGACAAGAATTCTTAAGATGATTTGCAGCAGGGATTTATTATGAAGCCAAAATTGTATTGTCAGGAGGAAGCAGATATGTAGTGAATATGAGCAAAAAACCAGTCCATCTACTTTACATGCTGTCAAGTGTTAAAGGCAGGAATGATTCACAACTGCACAAATGTGCAATTTGGAAACTGTAGGAATTATTTCCTCTTGTATCAACCTTTGAGAAAAAATACCTTTGCATATGGCTTAAGTGTGGAAATAAGTAGTTTTTTCCCCCTCTCTAAGACAGGAAAGTATTACCCTATGTCCAATTAAACTTACTTTGCAATGAATAACTGAGATACACAAGAATAAATTTGATGTAAGTAGATCAAAGCATGCATTTTAAACTTGCCTACAAAGGGTTTCCTCACTGAGATTTCCTTTTCTCTCTTCCAAGCAATGGAGGTTTCACAGGCCTTTTTTTTTTTAAATTCTTCTTACACTGTACAGGAGTAGGAGGCTTCACATGTAGCTTCACAGGAGCACGTAGCTTCACATTCCCCTTCACAAGCTGTTGCAATATGCATCAGGAGTAAGAGAATGTTCCAAGAGGCTAAAGGACAGCGTGGGAAAACAGGGTTGGATGAAAAGCGCATCCCAAACTCTCCAAGAAACTGAGAAAGCTGCAAGGAGGCAGCTCCTTGTATCTGTAGACTTCTTCAGAACTGTGGCCTCAGGCAACATATGTGGTGTGATGCCAACTCTAAGCTTGTTTTCTGCTTATTGTTATACTGTTGCTAAGTGATCTAATAATTGATGTGAAATACTTTGCAGCATAAAGCAAAGCAAGATCTCTGAAAGTCCTGCTTTGCTGTTTCACCAAAGCCCTGAAGAGAGAATCCAGGGAAGAAGGTTCTGCAGGGCAGGTATGGAAAGGCTGAGGAGTGCTTGAGTCACCCTGTTTGAAAACCAATCTATATCAAATTAGTGAATCCTTGTCACAGCCTAGGAAGGTATATAAATATTACTTCTCTGTTTTACAGTAGTCTGGGATGGAAGGGAACAAGTTCTGCTGTGTTATAAAGATGCCTTCAACCAGGTGAGTGAAGGCAAATTACTCAGCAATGTGCTGCGAATGTGCCTTATAAAGAACCGCTTATGCCCTTGCTGGTTACAGTTGCAGTTTGCCTGCTACAGAACCCTTATATTTACTGTTTCATCAGTGCTTTACCATTTTCTTAAATTTCACATCCATGAACTGCTTTTTCTTGGAACACATGATGAGATACATGCTGATACCAAAGGGAAGAGATTCGTGTTCAAGCGTTGAAGTCGGAGTTGGATAGGTCTTTGAGCAGGCTGGTCTAGAGGAAGGTGTCCCTGCCTGAGTGGCAGCTCCAGGAGGGCTGGAGCTAGATGGGCTTTGACCTGATCCTTTCCAGCTCAGGTGACTTTATGGTTGTATGATGTACCTTCTTATAAGAGAGACTCAGTCTTTCTGGTAAATAGGTGTCCACTCTCTCCTAGCTCCTAAGAAACATATGAAGGAAGATGAATGACAACACACAGCATCTGAACACAACAGAAGAAGTGAGGTACAAATACAGATTATCAAAATGTACATTGAACTTTCTCTTCCCAGAGCCCCATTTCTTTACACTACTAATATTTCCTGGGTCAGTGGGGAAAAGAAGGAGGCTTGTACAGCTCCTGTTAGAGCAGAAAATTTTTAAAAAATTAGTCTTGTACTCTGAATGAAACTGGACTCATCAGCCTCTAGACTGATTGCATGTTTAACTGATAAATATTCTAATAATGTAAAAACATATTCCTGGCAAGCAAAATAATATATACAGGTGTTCTTTTGGGGATATCTGATGAACCTGGGAATCAGATTCTGTCTGAGAATACCATGTGTTTCTTGTTACTGGTCAAAACAGTCAGGCCAGAACACATTATTTCTTTGTACTCTTACCTTATATTATTTAGCAAAAAGAAACTTTGTTTCCCCTCTGAGTGGATGTCACTTGAATATAACTAGAAGAGGCAAAACTGATTTTGAACATCTTGAAAGAACCTATTACACAAATAAAGTGCACTTTGGGGCTTCCATATTGACAAGATGAAAGAAAGACACTTTCAAATTGATGCATGCTTGGGAATGCTAATGAGCAGTCTTGGACATATGACTAAACAGCAGCATTACAATGCTGTTGAGTAGTCATCTTCTCCAGGACGTGTCTGCCAAAAAATAGCTATCAATTTTATTTTCATTACAGAATCTTCTTCTGTATATGGTATTCCTTCTTTTTTTTATTTTCTTTTTTTTTTCTCTTTTCCTTTTTTTTGTTATTTCAATTTTTTTCCTCCTTTTCTTCTAACTGAATATTTTAAAAAAACCCTATTAGTAAAAAATTCTTGTTTATGGTCAATGCTTTTATTAAAATATCTCTTCATTGACTTTTTTTAAAAAAGAAATAGAAACAGCAGCAAAAGTTCAGAAATGTTCTATAGTTATTCTAGTATGGAACTGTGGCAAGTTAATGGGGAAATAACTTCCCTTTGATAGGAACTATGTCATCCTTGGTCAACTGATTAGTTTCTTCTTTTAAACTGTGCAAAATGTACATCAAGATTGCTTTCAGATATAGCTATTATATCTGTATTACAGATAATTCTCAAAATTTCAATAGGTCTGGCTGGCGGAGTGCATAATATTCTGAATATTTTCACATATACACACATGTCTGAAACTGCTGAAGTTTGCTAATTACTCCCTAAGCCTTTAGCGTGATGCCTGCGGTTGTCCTTTCAGGACTCTATTCCTTATATATGTGTTTGTCCCCCTCAAAAAGATGTTTTCCATCTGTAGGAAAATGAATACCCTAAGATGCCAACAACTGGAAAAACCCAACAGCTTACAAATAAAAGAGGTGATACACGGTAACAGATAGATTTATGATATATTTATATTCTCAATGGATATGAAACATTAGGGGCCAAATATGAGATTATACAGCCAAATATGTTATGTAAATTAGCGCTGATAAAGATGTCATCATGGAACAAATTGCAGAGAAATTTAAAGATATTTAAAACATTAAAGCAAGAAATTACTAAGAGTATGGAAATTGTCCATTTCCTTTATTAAAGGAGCTTATATTGATAAAATACACATTGGCAAATACACAAATGAACCCAGAAGGATATGGGCACTGAAGACAAAACTGCTGAGTGCAGCTGAGCTATAATTTCTTGGTCTGGGGACCATTAAAAGGAAAAATCAGTATCATCCAAGGTTAAAAGTGACTTAAAACTCCTAAGTGGCAATAACTGTCCAAACAGGAAGAAATGACAGAGTTGTTCCATTACACTGAACATAAATTAAACACATTTGTCAATGAGTTCTAATGGCAAGATATAGTGACTTTTATGCAGGTGAAGTCTCCTGAAGAAGCAACTTCTCCTCTATATTGACTATAAGTTTGAATAATAACCTTTATGTTAAAATTTATTTCAGAAGACAATGTCACCTTGCATTTTTCTTACAATGGGCAATAAAATCAGACCATCAGTTCTTCTAAAAATAATACCCATATTTTGCTATCAACAAAAGCTATCAACAAAGTGGTTCTTTAAATATATTATTAAAACATTTTCCAGATTTAGTTCTTTGTATACAAATATATAAATAATTTATGTGGCTGAATGTGATTTTACAGATCATTAAAGATTTGCACAGCCAGTAATGCATTCCTGAAATCCACATTTTACTTATATAAAAAGTTGTCATGTTAAACAGTCTGTTAGAAATGGTCATGCTGATGTATCTGACTTTATTGTAGTTGTCTTATGATGTCAGAACTGTTTGTGCTAGTTTCTTTACTGTCATCATATCATTAGTTTTTAAAAGAGATGTGATAGGTTTAAACATTCTGCTTATCTAACTCATGATTGACAACTGAACTTCTGCACTGCCAGATAACCACTTATCTTCAAGCAACATAGCATTCAAAAAATTTAACAGGTTGCAGTTATTCCTAATTGCATCTGCTGGAGCTGTAGCCTACAAAATATACTATCTTTTCTTAGAAGACTGTGTCTTCTGGAAGGGTGCTTTTTTGGGAGGGAACTGCTGTGTCATTGTTGAGCTACAAGAGCGTACAGGTACTGTGTGCACCCACAGCCATCTCCATAAGCTACGTGGCTTTTGTAGCATGAGTCAGCTGTCACTTGAGGAAAGAGAGGGTGAGCACAAGAAATTATAAGGTAACAAAGTGTTACTCTTGAATTACTACATACCACAGGAGTTTACTGAAATTGCTATTTTAAAATCCAGTTGCCATACATTCTGTGGTCCAATGAGGATGAAGTATGTCTGTTTCCTAGCCATCATTGTTTTAAAAATGTCTTATCTTCAATTTCAAAATATCAGATGGGATGTATGTGCTTTAGCCATTAATGATGACTAATGCTAAAGCAAAGATACTAAAGGTTTTAAATCATAAAACCTGAAATGATATTTAGGAACAGCAGAAAGTTCAGGTTTCACCCCATTGAAAGGTCAAATGGGAATAAATAAAAAAAAAGACAAGTCCCTGAACTTTTATAAAAGCAATAATATCTTGCCTTTGTATGGTGCTCTTTTCCTGAACGCTGTATAAACATTAATAACATTAAAAGTTCTAAAACCTGTGGAGTCTCCATTTTTTAGATAGGAGAAAATAAGGAATGAAAAAATTGTGATCTAAACTCTCAGCAGTGCCACTTAGGTCGATCTTAGGAAGCCTTGCTTAATTTATGGTATTACAGAATAACCAGAATTCCCAATAAATTTTCAGAAAAGATTAATAATTCAGTAGTAATGTAGCCAGACCCACAGCTCGTGAACATGCACTCTTGAAAATTAACTGTCTTGCTCACAGTCACACAGAGGCAGCAGGAATGGCACTAGAAAACTCTATTTGAATTTTTACCTCAGGGTTAACACAGGGCATAGATTCAGCAGATAGCAACCAGTGAAATTGTTAATGTGTCCTCTGTATAAAAAAGACAAGATCAAATTGCATCTTGGGTTTAGTTTCTTTAGGGCAAAAATCAGTCTTACCATGGCTTATTTGTTATGTGTGGTCAGCCTCTTTGAAACCAGCTAGGTGGTCCAGAAACTCACCTAGACAGTGGGGAAGTCTAGCAGGCCATATTTTGGCTGGCACCCTGCAAAATGGCAGTACTTTAATTCTGCTCTGTAACTGATATACAAATCTCCCTTGCAAACATCTCTTAAATCTAGTTTGTAGCTGTGTTTTCTGCTTCTAGAGAATTCACATATCTGTGCCATGTAACAGGACATCATTCAGGTAACTTCAGTTACTCCAGAGCGTGTATGTCCATCAGTGTGAGCATAAGGAGCACCCTGTGCATCAGAACAGTGCTCTCTGCAGCCCTCTCTTCTCTCTGGCACTGGGAAGAGCAACTCTGGCCATTTCTCTTGCCTGTCTCCCAGCATCCACAATCATTGGATGCATGTTGCTAGAGGATACATCCATGACCATCTCTCTTTAGTATGTATTTTTGACCATGAATTTGTCCAAACCCTTCATGAACATGATGATGCCATATTCTCCTGCTGATTTTCTGAGTTTCATTGGCTGTTATGTAGTCCTTGGCCCACAGAACTTGTTGAACGATAGACTGCATTCATTTCACTCACCAGCACTTCATGTTTTCAGCATAGCCCCCTGTGCTGGTTTTGGCTGGGGTAGAATTAATTGTTTTCACAGTGGCTGGTATGGGGTTGTGGTTTTGATTTGTGCTGAATACAGAGTTGATAACAGAGAGATGTTTTTGTTATTACTGAGGAGGGCTTACACAGAGCCAAGGCCACTTCTGCTTTTTGTACAGCCACGCTGGTGAGGTGAATGGGGTGCTAGGATGTTGAAGGGACACACGCTGGCCATGTGACATCAACTGACCAAAGACATCATGCTCAGTATATAAATTTGGGGGAAGAAGGAGGAAGGGGAGAACATTTGGAGTGATGCTGTTTGTCTTACTGGGTCACCGTCACACGTGATGGGGCCCTGCTCTCTTGGAGATGTCTGAGCACCTGCTTGCCCATGGGAAGCAGTGAATTAACAGTTTTGTTTTGTTTTGTTTTCTTCGCCTGTGTGTGCACCTTTTGCTTTCCCTATTAAACTGTGCTTCTCTCAACCTGCAAGTTTTACTTTTATGCTCCTCTGCATTCCACCACATTGTGGGGAAGAAGGGGGTTGAGCAAATGGCTGCATGGTGCTTAATTTCCAGCTGGGCTTAAACCACAACACGCCCGTTAGTTTTCCCTTCTCCAAACTGAGAAGTTGTAGCTTTTTGTCTCTTTATGTAGGCACCTGCTCTATCTTTAATCATTTTAGTTGCTCTTCTCTTGATCCTTAGCTTCTTACCAGCTCAATAAACATGCATTTCCAGGCTAAACAGCTCAGCTCAGCCTTGCTGGATTGGGCATCCCTGCCCTGTTTTAATGTGTGGTGTAGCCCTGCCACAAAAGTGTGATTTTATATCCACTGACTGCAACAGTAAGACTGCCCTACATTCCCATCCCTGTGATTAAAATAGGAACAGTAGCTCACATTGCATTTGGAAAAGTTTTTTTCCCCTTTCAATTAAAAGAATAAGAATAGAAAAGGAAGCTATTTCATTATGCTTTTAAAAGGGATTTGGAGATACTGGCCATCTCCAGAAAACCTTTTTTTTACTGCATTTTGTGCCAAACTTCACAAAATTACTGTTTGGCTATGCTGTGCTGACTGCACAGTGCAGATTGTGCTTTGTGATTGCCTGGATTAAATCTAGTTATAAAATACACCTTCCAAACAAAATCCAAATTTTCAAGCTGCCTTTCATTTATAAAAGTAAAAAAGTCCTTTTTATTTTTCAGTGTTCTTTAAAAACTGATGCTTCTAAAAATGTAAGGAATTTCCATGTCTTAAAAGTAAGAAGATACTTAGCAGTTTTAGTTAAAAAAATTATTAACTTAAATGATTCAGAAGAAGGAAAGAAGTGAGCTGATTATTGGCTTGTTTGACTAAATAGGTGCTGCAACTCCATCCTGCTGCAATTGATTAGTGACCTGGTTCTGGTACACAGCTTTTGCCGTTGTGTTACCCAGGTGGTAGAAATATTATCTTGGCATTCAAAAGTCACAAATTCCTCCTGTCCTCAGCCACCAAATGCTGTGTGAACACAAGCATCCTACTCAAGTCACAGATTTTTCTAGAAAAATTCCATTGGAATAAAGACCTTAAATAATTTTTTGAAATTTATCCTTGTTTGCCCTAGGTCTGAAATCTGTGCCTATAACAGAGGCATAGTATTACTGTGGCATCAGCCCAAAGCTTGGAAAAGACCCAGGGTAGCTTCATCTCACTCAACCTCGTAGGTAAAAAATTTAGACATCTGAGTGGTGCAAACATCTTTCCAGCCAGTTTAGAGCAGATGATTCCCTCAACCCCCCCATAGCCTCCTTGAGCATACTTGGATGCTTTGGGAGATTTAGTGACACTTCAAAATTACAGGTAGGCCAAAGTATCCATGGTGTATGCATTCCTGGCATTGATGTCCTGGATCTGTTTAACCAAGGCCTTTTCCCAAAGCTGTTGCTCACTAGAGGGTAATAGTTTTGATCCCTTATACTGTCACTGCTTCTTGGTGATGCTTGAAAATATCACAAGGCTAAATGAGATCTTAGTTTACCTTAAAATAGACTCCAACAGTTCTAAGACAAATGCAGTTTAAATATGGAGCAGAAAAAGGTCTCTCTGGAAAAAACACTTGGATCTCTGCCGAAGCCACTGCAGAGCTGCCATTTCTCCATTAGTTCAATATTCAAATGCTAGGCTGAAAATTACTCTTGCTCTTCCTCACAAGGACTACTTAAAAATGGAAATTACTCTAAATTGCCAGGCAATAATTTCTCTCAGGGGGTCTGTTACATTTTAACTCTACTTACTTCTCTCTTTTCTCCTATGTACACCATCTTTCGAATGTTCTATTTCCTTAAGGCTGTTTATCCTCCACCATGAAATTTCTGCTCTCTGGCTGCCAGAAAAAATATTCAAAAGTAGGTGATTGCGGAAACCAGAAGGGATGCCTGTCTTAGCTGGCACACCTGGCTACAGCCTTTATATCAGGTTGGGTAAATTGACCTTGTGTGAAAGTCCTGCCACAAAGTACAACAGAGATTTTTCATGGTCAGGATAAATACCTGATTATTTCTCAGATCACAGGTAATATTTTACAACTGTTCTGAGTGAAATAGTGAAGTAGTGAATTTATAACAACCACTTAAATCATGGAGAAAAAAGCCTCTCTGTCCAGCAATGAAAGAGGCTGGAGACCCAAACACAGGTGGGGAGATCCTGCGGAACGTGATACATTGAGAGCTTTCCTCTTGAAGCCCTCAAGGACTGTCCTCCATACAGGAAAGGTAAACCTCTTCATCTCTGCAGTTTCTGCAGTCTTGCTTTCATTTTGTTCTGCTACTGAATTATCTACCTATACACATATGCAGAACACAAGTGAGACAAATCCTGATGAAAGTTGTATGCCTCCAGAATTTGATACAAAAGTACAAAAGTTCAGTGATTCCTTACATGACTGACATGAAAATATCTCTAACAGCTATATACTGGAGTACTAGAATTGTTGAGAGTAGGAAGGGCAATTTCTTGGTTTTCTAGTTATTAGAAAACTTCAAGAGTGACAATGACATTTTCCATGAGGCAAGAAGGATCAGATCATCCTTTTTACCAGCCCACATGGAAAATGGCCATTGAGCAATTCATTCTGTACTGAACCACAATTTTTTTTTGCCACACATTTTGCAATGCTTGAAAGCCTTAACCTGGAAAGAGCCAAGTCCAGCAGAAGCATGTCCTTCAATAGTACTGCCTCTCTTTGCATCCTTAAACCTTTCTGCTTTCTCTTGACCCACTGAAGTCCAAAGAGTTTCTATGAGTTGGTGCTGAGGTGGATAAACCAAAAAGAGGAAAGGAGTACCAAATTTCTGTGGACATGTAAGACATAAATTAGTGTCAATCATTATTCCATGCTTTTGGAGACACTTACCAATAAGAGGGACAGTATTTCCAAGAATGCCTTCATTTTCATTAACATGTGAAAAAAGCGAAGGGGGAAGGTTTTTTTCCTGTTTATTGTTTGCTTTTGGCCAGTATGATGCATTGTCTCTCAGGGAGAAAACTGTAAGCTGTAAATTATGCAGAGCCAGGCTGAGGTGGTCTGTTGTGCATTCTTTTCAGGGGGAGAATTATACCTCTTTCTTTTCCTTTCTGTTTCCTAAATATATGATTAGATAAAAACTGTAACTTGAAAACACTGATAGGGATTATGTGTAGGATGAAAAGGAGTGACAAGAAGTTGACTGTATAGAAAGTGCTGAGTTTTAAGAATACCAAGATCTATATTTATTTTCTGCTGTTACAGTGGTCATCCCTAAGGGTTTACTATGACTGATCTTATTCTTTTCTTACATTATGGTTAGATAAACAGTAAGTAGTGTATCAATTTGCAATTAAAGACATTAAAAGAAGGCTGAGCCAGAAATGAAAGTCATGTTTGGCCTTGAATTTTTATAAAACTTGTTCAGATGATCTGACCTAAGTGTTGCTATTAGCACAGCTGAATTCATGGAGTGTGTATTCAAAGCAGGCTTTGATATTGTAACTAAATTAAAATTGATTTTGTAATGGAAATATCTGGTATTTTTTCTTACTTAAAAATTTCACTTCAAACTAAGTGGCTTGTGTTTGACAAGTCAAGGAAATCAAATAATTTATATGTGATGGCAGGCAAGATCATAATGAAGATATATATGGACACAAAGTTATCGATAACAATAAAAAACCATGTAGTACTCACCACATACTGTTCTTTCCTTTGCAGTTGTGCTATTGCTAGGCAACTGAAAATGGATGAATAATAGATTTATACACTTACATTAGGCTTCATTTGCAGGCTCATGAAAGGGATTTGTGAAAAAATATCATCTTTCTGATCAGGGTCCAATATGTCTTTACTGCCAATAAGGATAAGAAAATACATTTTTTCTAATGGGAACAACTTTTGTTGATAAGCAGCACAGTGAGGTGTTTTTTTTTTTTTTAATGTGGTCTTCTGTTTAGTAACTGAGCATTTTCTCACATTTTCATGCCCCAATTTTTTAGCCACCATATCGTGACGTACAAGTTATGCATCCCATAGTTGATTAAAAAATCATTGGTGAATAATCAGTAACTACATTAAAAAATATTAGAAAAATTTCCTTCAGTAGGGATTGTATGTAGCTCTAACAGGTGGAAACTCTTTTTACTGAACTTAATAATCTAATGACCTCTGCCATTTAAAATCAAGTTACTCAATTCCAACTGCATTTTCTACATGCTTCAGCAAACACTTCAATTCTTATTTCTAGGTATGTTCAACAATAAGGACAGAGAGACTGCTATTGGAGTATTAAAAGTAGCTGACAATTCACATTTTGTCTACAGCCTGCTGCTTCTTCAAAAAAAGGAAAAAATGAAAAAAAAAATCTAGTCCCTTGATAATTAGTACCCTTTGTCAAAGCTTCAGTTACAGTTTGATGAAAAATATTCCTAAATGTCAAGAACCGTGCAGTCTGATAAATATGGATGACATTTAAAAAGCAGAGGAGGCTGTTTCTAGAAAAGCAGAAGAGGCAAAAAGAAATGTAATATGTATTTATGTTAAGAAATAATTTTTTTACCATGCGTTCTCCTCATATATTGACTATTTTGTGCTCCTAGTTCTCTTTTTCCTGATGACTGTGATCCCTTTGTATTATACCAAATGCCTCATCTGCATTTTGCTGTGTATCTTCGTGGAAAACAGTACATTTGAATGACCCAGGCCTTTCCACTTGTAATCACTCAGTATAATTGATTGAAAAGACAGAGACAGAGAACCCTCCAAATATTTTAATTTTTCAGTGTCGCTTAAATTTAGCAAAAAAATGACACCCTGAGAAAATGAAATGGCATGTACTCATAAATTGCTAACTGTGTGATACAGATCAGTCACAGCCCTCAGTGATTACTCTTTAAACAAGTCTGTCTCACAAGCATATTCAAAGGAATTGACTTGCTGAATGTTAACAAACTGAAGAGGAAGACATTTTTCTTCTAACAAGTTTGAAAACTTTCTTGTTGCAAAGTCTTTTTTAGCAGGTTGAAGCAGAAAGCTGGTTCTCCTGATTGCCCCTGCTGGGTGGGACAGTGCCTCCTACTTCAGTCTTTGTCAGAACAACACTCAATCAGCAAGCTGCAAGAGAATGGAAGATGATTATGGAATAAACAGCTAATTGAAAAGTAATATGAAATGAGAAAGGATTAAGTGAGCTTCTCTTTGACACGGTTAGAAACATGTGTCAGTGTGTTGCAATGACAGAACAAAAGACAGGGCCTGTAATGAATTCACCATCTTCATTTCCCGGTTTAGCATCCTGTCAGAGCCGAGAGCATTCAGAATGTAAATGCAGTTAAGCAGTAAGATGCCATCTCATACAACCTGCATGGACAGGATCCAGGTACTGTACCCCTTCTGACTTATTTTTCAAGAGGTGGCAGTAGAAACAGCAGGTCCCATCCATACTCTTTGCAGTGCCTGGACTGCACGGCCTAGTGACTGCCTGTCACAGCAGCCGTAGTGCCTGGGGTACCCTGCTTTCTGTGAGCTGCTCAACCAAATCTACTTTTATCAAACTTCACTAGCTGCAAAGAAAAAAAGTAGCCTACCATATTGCAAAAATCTACTGAGAAATTTTATTTCTGCATCAATTTTATAATATCCAAAACTATGTTTGACTTATTTATGAATGTCAAATCTGTGCCTTTCTTATTTAATTGCAATATATGAGAATCTAAAAATGATTATCTCTCAGATTGTCTTAACATATCTTGGCCCTTATAATGAAGAGATGTTGAGATAGCTTTCAGATGAAGGCAGTAATATATAGCAAATTCATCTCAGATAACAAATCTCACCTTTCATATCTGATGAAACTACCATGAGTTTACTTAATAATCTGTGAGATTTTGAACAGCTCATTAAAATTGCCGTCCTTTAACCAGCTCTATGACCTCCATCTATTCGATTCATTATCTCAGATATGTCTCCAACACTGACTATTGGGCTCCATATTAGTTTGCACTTCTTAACTACTGTGATACCAATTCTGCAGCAACAAGGACTGAAAGACCTGTACAAAAACTATGTGCGAGATCTGCTATGTGAGAGTCCATATTTAATTCCTAAACCCATGAGCAGCTCAATCCACTTGGAGCCAATATGCAGATCACAGAGATTCCCCTTCCCTTACCTTTTTGAGGCAAATGAATGGCTTTCGGTTAACTATTGCAAGACTGTATTTGTCCCCAGACTTCCTCACTGAGGCATGCTGAAGAGCTGAAGAAATGCTGAAGCATGCTGAAAGAAGAGCTGTTGTCATAGTAGTACCTCTCTTCGGACAAAGAGGGATACAGTTTGGTCTCTGATAAAAAGGTGATGCCCTACCAACAAATATCCTTTAAAAGAGGAATTAAAATACCGGCACTGAAAAAGCGCACAAAACCCTATGAAATGAAAGATATGCATAGGGGGTTATATTTTTGTAACTGATCAATGAGGAGAAAGATGCAGGAAGAGAAAAAATATTGGCAGTATTGAGTTTGTGAAAAGACACAAATCTTCAAACCCTCTCACCAGGCATGTATCCAATCATGGCTCTGTGTTTCTGAGAAAACATAGATGTTCTGCCAGCAATACACTAGTGTGCAGAGGTGTGACATTTTGCTGCAGTGTATGGTGTTTCATCATCTGCACTAGGAGAAAGTCCTGAAATAAGGACTTAAGCCACCAGCTTCCGCTGCCCTCCTTGTTACTATTCTGTCCTGTTTCTGGTGAAATGAGGGAGAGCATTGCCACTGTTTTCAGTGGTACCAGAATTAGGCCTTTTGTGACCAAAGTCCTGCAGTTAAACAGTATATCCATATATTCAGGTAATTTTCTTTTTGGGCTTATTCACAGTATGGCTAATTTAAATGTCCTTCAGCACACACAAAATATTTTTAGATTATCCATTAAAAACAGTGACATATCTGCCCTTGCACACAACTGCTGCAGGAGTTTTTCAGAATATATATACTGTGTTTTAAGTCACAACATTGCTTATAAAAATTTCCTCTGCCCTTGTGTAGTCTGTTGTGTTGGTTGTGGGCCTTTGTTTTTCGTTGTTGATTTCTCAAGTGAGCTTTCCTTCTTGCGCTGGACTGTTTGATATGCACATCACAGCAGTACCTTTAACTGGAATGGTAGTTATACAGAGAGAAACGTGGTGTTGTCATCTCCCTTCCTTCTGGGAGTGCTTTGCAAAAATTGCTTTTCATGAAAAAAAATCATTATATCTTCTTAAGGGTGTTGGAATTCAAGTAGCAAAAGACTAGACAGAAGGTTATTTAAAATGTAATCCCTTTGTTTAAATATTCACTTTCCTTAAAAAGAAAAATTCATTAAAGTGATGCATAGTTAAAAATTAATAAAATTTAACTTTTTCAGATGCCATAGGTTCTGTTTCATAAAACTATGTATTTGAGAATGAAAGCCATCTGTTATTTTTAGCGTTGTCATTTTTTTCTAAGGCAAATGTAAGAATATCTTTGTCTTCAGGAATAGCACTTCAGCATGAACTTTGAATCCCAACCCCCAGCCATCAGCTTCTTCCTAGATTAGCTGAGTGCATTGGGTCTATTTAACCATTAGCTTTTATTGAAGGATAGATGAATATCAGTCCCTGAAGAATAGTGAATTAGCTACTGCCTTGTAGCAAAGCATTTTCTCTTTTCACTCTACAATAGGTCTGCTATAAGCACAGCTTTTTACGATACAACTGGCAAGTAAAGTGGCAGGTCTGGAGAAGAAAATGGAAATCTTTTGGAAAAAAAGACTCTTAATGTGCAAGGGCTTTTGCTTTCATTTTAGTAACCTTAGAATAAGGTGATCTTTTGAGAACAGACTTTTATGGTAAAAGGATTTGAGTAATGCTTAACTGGTCAAAAATATGTTCCAGTGAATTTTAAACAACATATGTTTAATAGCATGTAGAAAAGTAATAGCATCTCTTAGGAAAAAGAAAAATAATACTAAAATCATTGAATTATGAAATATGGGGATACAAGCCCTAAACCAAAGAACAGCAAAAACTTGATGGAGAATACTTATGGTAAATGAATTTATGAATTTCTGTTACTGCATATATGTTTATCCCACTTATTTTCCCTTATTCTTTCTCTCCACAGAAGGCCAACTGAAATTACATCAATTTAAGAAAAAAGAATGAGTCAGAATTACTGGCTTTCTTTCCTTTATTTAAAAATATCTGTGTTTACACTGAAAGGAAGATATTAAGGCCATATTCTCTTCCGTGTTAACTCTCAGCTAAAGCTCACACAGGTCTTGGATTTTTCTTTTAAATTTGAAAGGATATTGTTAAGACAGCATAGATAACTCTTCCTGTTTTCTTCAACGGAGAGCTAACAGAGGGAGGACAGGAGCTACAGATGCTTATGCCTCAGTCCTGATAACCACAGGACTAAAAACCTTGAAGGCAGACAACAGATGATGTACGGGTCAAAAAAACCAGCTCTCTGGGCATTACAATATCTTTTCTCACCTTTTAAGCATTGTGACCCTTCAAATTTAGTCACTTTGTATTTTAGTCAGAGAAAAAAAACCCCACAGGATTGGTAGCTTGCCTTAGAAGCAGAATAACATGAGACAGCCTCAGGAACACAGTGGAGTGCATTTTCACAGACTCCAGCAATGGTCAAGAAACGTGACTACATCCCAGTGGTGGAAAAAAGGGGTTCAGAGGAAATTATCAGGAAGGAAAATAGACTGATACCCTGGGTTTGTTTCTCCCTCAACTTGTCTTCACACATGACAAATTATAATTTTTTCACAATAAAAGCTACCAGTGTACGAGCTTTTTAAAAATTACCATTTGGGCCTGAAAGACAGAGGAGAGCAATGGTTAAGTTGACCAGTTATGTACTCAGGGATGCTGGATGGGCTCTCATATAATATGAGAAGTCCTCTGATCCTACATGAAATGCCAGTTGCTATCTCATTTTCTTTGAACATTCACAACACTGACCAACATCCTTTCCTTCTTGATGAAAATACTGAAAGTAGAAATCTCTCAAAGAAATAAAGAAGACAAATTTACAGATCCATACTTGGAAAGAAATTATATCTCTCTGGATGTAAAGAGAGAATTCCTGTGGCATCCTAGGAGATTGATCATTTTCTGTAATAAACCTAAGATCAAAGACCTGGGCCTAAGATGCTTGGTCTTCATGGCCTTGGAATCTAAGCCCCAATCTAAGACCACAGTTGCCTTTTGGAAATATTTTGCTTTCTCTTTCTACATAAAGACTTGAGAAACCAGAGGTTGCTGATCTGGTGTCATAGGTTGATCCCAATAGCAGGCTGTCTTCCACGGGGTGAGTTACAAGATATTCAATTCAAATGGGCAGAATCTGTCAATAAATTAGTAAGAAAAACCCAGGCTTACAAATATCCTATTTAATCCAATTTCTGTGTAATCTTACCTTTTTTCTTATGTTCTGTTGATACAAAACTAAAGCAAAATGGCCAAACTCACTTTTTGCTTACTGCACAGAAGTGAAAATAACAATAAAGGTTGCTTTAGCAGTTTAGGGAAATATGGTTAACTTACTGTTTGCAGTTTCTTGCTTAGCTCTAGTTAAGTCCATGGTGAGGAAGTACAAAGTGCATCTTGCATGGTAAATATTCTACTGTGATTAGGCAAGCCTGCATGTGGCAGAGGAGGAAAACCACATTATAATACTATTTCATATGGCAGAACAGAGAAATTTGAATGCCCACTTTTGAAACCATTTATGTCACAATGTTAAACTACATTTGGAGCAACACAGCAGTGTGTCAGAGAGGTTGAAACAAAAGTGGGTAGCTATGTCCTGAGATGATTTTTTCACCTAGAAAGCAACTGAGTCCTGCTCAGAAGCTCTCCCATCACATTTGGCTTCTCACCTTACAGAGCATGGCAGTCCTCAGCCCAGTCCTAAACAGGATCTCAGAAGGAAACCGTGTTGGGTGGAAAATTGCCTGGATTCAGATGGGCTCAGACCTGTGTTTACCAACCTCAGTTTAACTGATAGTGTAGAAATTTTTGTTGATTCATGCACTTGCTCTAACCCATGTGTGCATCAGAAGCACAAAAGGTTTCTAAGGTCAAAAGACAAGCCAGAGCTATTATGCAGTATATCAGTATATCAGCCTGAACTACCTTACTCTAATGTGTAGGACTGGCGTGCTTTCCAGGTGAATGAAATTGAGTTAAGCTTATCTGCAGTGCTGGAGTGAAGGGTAGCCCTTAAAAATATAAGGATAAAGAGAATATTACTGCCCATGGAATGAATATTACTGTATCAGGATGGGGTATCACTGATCAAAAAGAGTTCAGTGCCTTCCAGAATGTATTTGAATTGCCTTGTGACTGATTAAAACCCAGACAGCGAATAAAGCAGACCTTCTTTGGACACTGGCACTGTGATTTCGGATGTTTCTGAATGCCAGAAAGTTGTAGTACAGCCTTAACTCCATAAAGGCTCCAAGGTCAGCTTATTTCATCCTCATGGATAATCATGAGTTAGTAAGCCACGAGACCAGAACACATCCAAAATAGAAGGTTTCATTTCAGAGTATCAGAATGGTTTAGGTTGGAAGGGACCTTAAAGAATATCTAGTTCAAAGCCCCCTGCCATGGGCAGGGACACCTTCCACAAGATCAGATTGCTCAAAGACCCATCCAACCTTGCCTTGAACACTGCCAATTTCAAACTATGACACTAAAGGCTGAGAATATACAGCAGTAGTGATCAATAATAAACAATAATTTCATTTCTTAAACTCTAGAACCTTCACTTCCTGACACACATAAACATATTATAGCTTGGAAGAAAATGTAAAGACATAAAAGTATTTACTTCAAATGGCAAAAGAATTGCAGTAGATTGATGCAGACACTGCTAGCATCAGAAAAATATGATACATTGATACATCATCCCATTTCTTCTCTTGTTTGGTCGCAGCCACAGGACTCATCAGCTAGTGTAGTGACAGAAACATTCCTAGTGTCATGTGGCTCCTTGGCACATTCCTCTGGTAGTTCTGGACTCACCTTTAAGCTTGAAACATAGTTTGTTGATGGGCTGCCTACTACTCCAAATTACTTGATAAAAATCATTATAAAATGTTGGAGGCTCATGAAATTTTTTAGAGTTTTATCATAAGCCCTTTGTTCAATACAGCTAACATTTCTAAGCTTGACTACATGTTGGAAAACTTTAAGTACAGTATGTTCCAGATTTGTGATGAAACATAGCAGATTTTTGTAAGTACATTTCAGCTGTGTGTATCACTTTCCTCAGCCATGAGTCGCTCTGAAGTCAGGATTTTTTTCTAAGAGCTCTACTGCACAAAATACAGTTGAGACAACAAAATGAAAAAGCTTAAAGGGACTAGATTGCCAAGCAGCTAGAATAATCAAGAGTCTGTGAAAAAACTAGTGGCTATATTCATCTTTGAACTTCAGAAGGCACTGGGTTAATCAAAAAGGCAGGCATTATGGTAACTAACATAAGTGATATTTATTCTTATCTCTGTTGTGTTCTTTGGTGAAGACAATTTGTGTCTTTTCCATCAATTTAGATACCAACACATGTTATTTGCTCATGCAGGAGCCACAGGCCCATTTTATCATCTTTTCCCTGAATCTACATTCTCCTTTGCAAGCTTTGATGAGTTCATTAATTCCAGGGGCTTGGGGGAAAGACAGTGGCCGTCTTGAAGCATTTGCTGGCAGCTTGGATGTCTGAGATTCCCCTCAAGCAATTGCAAACAACTGGTTCAACTTCCTTGGTGTTCTCTAAGTCAGTTGTTCAGAATTCTTGATCCTAGCCTTAGGACTGCAAAGATTAAACCTCTCTAGCTTAGAAGGAGCCAGGTAGGGATATTGGCCTGTTATCAGCACCTCCCTGGCTGAAGAGCTTAATCTTTTATTTATTTTTTTTTCTTTTTCATTTTTTTCTTATTCTTCTCCCTAAAAAAATTCCTTATTTAATTATCCCTGTGCCATCTGGCTAAATACCACCACACTGATAAACTCAGTCCTTGGCATAACACAATGAAGCCCCTGAAGCCAGTGATTTGGAGCAGGAACATTGACGTGTTCCATGCTGTACTCCTTGCTGCACCCTGGGTAGGTGCTGTTTTAATACATATGTTTGGAGATAATGTCTTGCGCATGTGTATTTGGACAACACTCTCAGGCACATGTCATGATTATTAGGGCTGTCCTTTGTAGGGCCAGAAGCTGGATTTTGATGAATCTTGTGGATCCCTTCCAACTCAGAATATTCTGTGATCCTGTGATTCTTTTTGTTTTTCCAAGAATCACAAACAGTGGTTCTGTTTGTTTTTCCTAGAAACTGATATTGTTTCCATTTAGTGGATGTGCAAACTGCAGAGCCTGTATGCTTTTAAAATATGCAAGGAATTTTTAAATCTGCTCAATATAAGTAGTTTAACCCTGCAATCCAACATAAAAGAGGTGAAAAGTTGAAAAAAGAGCAAGTCAACTAAATGTAGCACTGTCTACTAAGGTGCGTTGGTTTTGCATGGCCTGGGTTTGGTAGTAGAGGGGCCACAGAGGTGGCTCCTGTGAGAAGCTTCTGGAAGCTTCCACCATGTCCAGAAGAGCCAGTCTGATGGCTCTGAAGGTGATGGACATGCCACTGGCCAAGGCTGGGCCAATTAAAGAGGTTGGTTAGGCCTCTATGATAACATATTTAAGAAGAAATTCAAAACAAAGTAGCACACAGCTTTTTCCTAGCCAGAGAAGGGGGAGGAAGTGAGAATATGTGAGGGAAAACAACATGGAGACACCAAGGTCAGTGGAGAACGCGGGGGAGGAGGTGCTCCAGGCGCTGGGGCCGAGAATCCTCTGCAGGCTGTGGTGAGCACTGTGGTGAAGCAGTTGTCCCCCTGCAGCCCATGGGGTCCAGGGGGATGCAGAGGTCCACTCGCACTCCATGGGGAGGTGCCCATGCCGGAGTGGGTGGATGCCTGGAGGAGGCTGTGGTCCAGTGGAGAGAGGGGTCCCTGCTTCCAGACTGGAACAGCCTGTCCTTGGAGGTCTCCACCCTGTGGACAAGGGGCCCACGCCATGGCAGTTTGGGAGGACTGTCTGCCCATGGGGAAGCTTGCGTCGCAGCAGTTTTGGGAGGATTGCTGCTTGTGAGAGTGAACCCACACAGGAGAAGTTCACAGGGAACTGTCTCCCGTGGGAGGGATCCCATGGCACAGCAGGGGAAGGACTCCTCTCTCTGAGCAGCGGAAGGAGATCTCAGTGATGAAATGACCAAAAACCCCCATGTCCTGTTCACTGCACTGTTTGTGGAAGGAGGGAGCTGTTGGGGGGGAAAAGCGGTGTTTTAAGGGCTGATTTTACTTCTCATTACCCTCCTCTGACTCTTAGTAATAAATTCAGTTTATACTTCTAAGCTGAGCTTGTTTTGCCCTTGGAATGCTTTCTCCTGGTCCTTATCTCAACTCATGACCCCTTAATTTAATTTTTTTCCTCCCCTCTGCCTGGCTGTGGCAGGGGAGAGCAAGTGAGCAGCTGTTGTGGGTGCCTGGTATTTGGCCAGTGTCAAACCACGACAGTTCTTGGTGGCGAATGCGAGCATCAATCCCTCTACCTCTCACACTTCCACCCCTTGCCTCTGTGAATCACGTATTTAAGAATTATCATTGAAATCCACATTTAACATACACTCTTCACTTAGACAACAAAAAACCAACTAAACTAAACAGAAAGAAAAAAGAAAAGAGTTCCCCACACGAGATCCACAAATAACAATATCACAACACAGAATAAAAAGGACAAATTACACAAAATCCACTCCTGGAACCTTCACTACAATCACGACACAAATTTCCCACTATCATTCTACTTAATAACGTGATTTAGTACTTGTTTTGCTCATTTTTTCTCCCGATTAGTAGCCTTAGCTCAAAGTCCTCATGACTGCCTGCATTCTCCAGCAAAAGGAAGACATACGGTAAGGATACTGACCTGCTGACAAATCAGTTTTAAGCAGCAACATCCTGAGGCATTAGGATACTCCTCACAAGAGTACGATGTGTCCCCAGTCCCCTCTCCTGGCGGGAGGATGGCCTGCAGCACTGGTTTTCTACACTAGCAATGGACGCTGAAGGCTTGAGCCACTATGATGGCACCCAGTGAAACACAGACTGGGAAACTCTTGCTAGGTAACAGAGATCCCATTCTGCACAGGGAATTAAAGTCTGTAGGAAATGCTGCTCACCTCTTAATTCACAGCACATACTTCCAAAAGCAGCATTTAACAGGGAGCTGTATTTGGGATTGTGCTCCAAAATTGACTGATGCAAATTAAATCCATGTATATTTATTAGTTTTGGTTAAACTGACATGGCCACCAACATTTTTTAGAAGTAATAGTTCAAACCTGAGACTTTACAATACTTTAATTACGTTACATCCATCTCCTACTCATCCCCCAAATCTATGCAAAGCAGCATCATTAATTAGCCTGCCCACTGCGACTGCTAACAAGGTCGCTGATTGATAACAGAGCCTTCTCAGTGTTAGCTGTGAAGTCCAAAACATCATTTCAGATCAGATGGACTATGTCCCTCACTGCTTTCAGGTCACTGTCAGTCACTGTTCTTTGCCAGTGTATTTATTCTTTCCACCACAAAATTCTCAGTAATCTAAGAGATTCAGAAATGTTTCAGTAATGTACAAGACACAAATCACAGAAGTGCAGAATATGCTAAATTGGAAGGGACACACAAAGATCGAGTCCAACTCCTGACCCTGCATGGGACCATCCCCAAGAGTCACACCATGTGTCTGAGAGCAATTCCAAATACTTCTTGAACTCTGTCAGGTTTGGTGCTGTGACCACTTCCCTGCAGAGCCTGTTCCAGTGCCCAACAAACCTGAAGTGTGAAGAACCTTTTCCTTACACCCAACCTAAACCTCCCTGACACAACTTCAGGTCACTCCCTTGGGTCCTGTCACTGTCGCCACAGAGAAGAGATCAGTGCCTTCCTCTCCTCTTCCCCTCGTGAGGAAGTTGTAAGTGCAATGAGGTCTATCCTCAGTCTCCTCCAGGCTGAATGAAGCAAGTGACCTCTGCCATTCCTCATACAGCTTCCCCTCCAGACCCTTCACCGTCTTTGTTGCCCTCCTCTGGACACTCTCTGAGAGTTTAATGTCTTTTTTATATTGTGGCACCCAAAACTGTCCCCAGGACTTGAGGTGAGGAAGCCCCAGTGCAGAGCAGAGCAGGACAATCCCCTCCTTTGCCCGGCTGACGATGCTGTGCCTGATGCCCCCACGACACAGCTGGCCCTCCTGAAAATAGTTTCATGTCCTCTCTTTCTAAAATGATATTTTTTCATTTTATACAATTCAGACTGATATGTTCTGACCTTTAGAATTTAAATTAGATCTTTTTGAAAACATACATAAAATTTTTGTTCAATGAAACACACTAAATAGATGCTAAAAATAGATTATAAATTTAAATTTTCAATTCTAGCATATGAGAATATACTTTACTCATAGAAAACATTGCAGTCACTTGCAAATTTGTGAAGATTGACAATGTGCTTAAATTAGGGACCTTATCAGAATAAAGAAACAGAAGAAAGAAAATATGACCTGTGAAACAAATGTTCTTCTTTGTATGAAAATGTAAGATGAGGATTCAGATCAGGACTAATATTAAAATCCTAGCTTGGTTCATACCCCCTATTTTCCTGATCAAAGGAAAACACCCTCATTAAACATGCAGTAACCCTGGAGATTTGCTCTTTCCGGCCCCTTGCTCCATGTATTTCTGGCTTTGCTGTGACCAGAAGACACAAAAGTATGAAGGCTACTCTAACTTATATTCAACTAGTTATAAATAGTAAGAGAAGCTGCGATTTTAATTAAAACATAACTCTCATCAACAATCAGTATTAGGTACTCCTAGACAACATCGATCAATCGATCACTTGTAATTGGTTATTCTCAGCTAATTGCTATATAGTTCTCAATGTAAAAAATAAGCAGATTCATGAAAACATGGATGTTGTAGGATGCCAATTAATAAACTTCCAGGGAAATATTGAAAATATTCAGTGGAGCAGCTCTACAAGTGATTACAGACACAATAATCTGTGGAAACAATTACATTAAAAGCAGTGGGACAAGAATTTAACATTATCTGTATATAAATAGGTGGCTATTTAGCATCCCATTTTCACTGAGACTCAACAGTGATATCTGACAGCAGAGAGGCTCAGGGTATTATACTTCTAGTAGGTCTTGACAATTTTAAAGGTATGTATCTACCTACCCTTCAAAAATATCCATTTTATATTAGTTCTATTTAAGTCTTTTCACCATTGATTGCAGTCTCACTGGCTCACACTGAAGAAGTGTAGTGCTTTGCAATCAAAATATAGAGCCATAAAAAGGTCAAAATTACAAATAATTACAATAATTTATGAAATTACATTAAAACTTCAAATCCTGATGACCTATTCAGTGGAAAAATAAATTGTAATACTAAATGTAAAATGCGCAACAGGATTCCACTCTCTTGACAAGAGGCCACAAAAGATTTCTCAAAATGATCCCATAATTACAGAGCAAGATGTAGTACAGAGTTTTATGTAAGAAAAAAGTATATTGGGAAAGTTGGTCATTTAAAAGTAAAGAAATAGAGTTATGTTCCTGCATGGCCCTGGAGAAACAAAATGTAATTGACCCTTATCTGAGAAAGGGGGGTTGACCAGGTGACCTCCAGAGGTCTCTTCCAGCTTCATCTATTCTGAGATTTTGTGATTCCTTCCCTATGCACAAGCATTATGTATTTTGAGTTAATTACAAGGTCTCATGCTATTATTTTCCACAAGAATCCTGACCTGTTCAAGAGACTGACCTAAAACTCACTGAAGGTCACAGCAGTTTTTCCAATGGACTTCAGTATGCTCTAAATAAAATCCACAATTCATATGATGGATGGTACCTCTCAAATGAGGGAAAAAACTGACTTTTGTTTTGAAATAATAATTATCACAGCAGCACAGAGCAAGACAGCAAGGAATACAATTGCTGTCAATGCAAATCTTATTTATCAATGGATAGAACATTAAACCAATTAATTCATTGGTAGTTAAACAATATATTAAATACTTTTTCAAATTCACTTGTCAGTAAGTGAAGCCTTGCATTTTTGTCTGTATTCAATATGTGACATTATCTGATCTTCCCATTGTGAATCAGGGCTTGTTCTGTCTTACTACAGTATCAATTTAAAATAACTTCTTTACCTTCAAATGAACTATTTTAAATTTATGCTGATCTGAACTGGGCCATGATCAGGGAGGAATCAGCTGGGCTGCTATCTCTGTCATGATGGTTTAGTGCAGAACACATGGAAGATGGTCCTGCAAAGGGATTTATTCAAGATTTGCAGTGCTTTGAGCTACCAACAGAGCATTCAGTGCTGAAAAAGCTTTGGCTCTCTGAAACAAAAAATGGAATTGCCTCTGTGAAAATAAGGAGCAATAAAGTATTTATTCTTTGATGGCTGCTTACTTTTTTACTTTACCTTTTTATTATTTTGCTTACATGACAGTTCTTTCTCTGCCTGCTGCTCCAATGTGGTATCTGTTCCATCTTTTGGGATCCACCGCTGTCCAGTGAGTGGCATTTAATGAAATTACGTTTTTCCATCAGTTTTTGTCTCTACAAAACATTTGGTTTAAATCATATTCAGTTAAAAAAAAACCAAAAACAAAAAACAAAAACAAAAAAAACCCCCCAAACAAACAACAAAACCCAAGGAATTATTGCATGCTAGACTCCAGGAAACTGGGGACCTGGAGAGCCATTACTGACTCTTGCAGAAACATTCCTTACTCCAGAAACCACAGTGTACTTTCCAGATTTGAGTAAAATTAATTTGGTTTTATCTTTTGGCTTTGTAGACATTTTGTGGAAAGTCTGAGTGAAGTGTCAACAAAAGAAAAAGCACTTTAGCTTGCTTCAGACTCATCACCTTCTGTTTTCTATGATTTTTTACAGAGACTAATTGAGCTTAGCTCAGCTCAGGTGTTGAGGTCTCTGCAGAGAGACCATTAATCTGCCCTGTAACTTTATAGTCAAAGGCAACAGACCCTCAGACTCTGATTGCTGTCTCTGGCTAGTATGTATAGCGGATCTGTAGTAACAGGAGCAGCTACTACTGAGTGCCACTTTCACAAAAACCTGGTATTTACTGAAGTTTATCAACGACTTAATTGAGCATTACAAAAGTCTTTGGAAATATGTTGAATGCTACATAGCAGCACCAAAAATACCTTAAAGCCTCAGCTGAGGTAATTTTCAAAATTTCAATACTGTTAGGAGGCTGTGTGTCTTTTGCTAGAGGGTCAAGGGTTTTTTCTTGGAAAAGAATACAAGATTTTATCTTCAGGATATCATGAATCTAGAAGTAATGAAAGTTTTAAAGCTAATGGTCTTTTGTCTAGAGGGAATATATTTCACTTCTGTCTACTATAAACAACACTTATATGCCAGTTATATAATAACTAAACTTTCTAACCAGAAGTGTCAATGCTCTCTAGTTTATCTCACTTTTGGACAAAGAGGGAAAGATACTGAAATAGAATTCCCTGAGTAGCACTAAACTTAAATTGTATCACATTTTATTTTGATGACACACTGTATTATTTCAGTTGCCTTTTCACCTTATCTTCCTAGAGGAACAGATGCCTTTGAAAGACTGAATCATATAGTGAAAAGCAAGAAATGTATGAACTCAGAAGATAGTTGAGTCAGAAAAAATAAAAAAGTAATTGCATTTCTTATGAATTACAAATAATAAACTATTGTTGGTATTAAATAATGTAATATTTACCTTGAACATGTACAAAATTATAAGAAACTAAGAGGTAGAAAAACTTGAAAATTAATTGATATTAACTTTTGAATAAGTAGGTTCACAGATCCACCGCATTATTTTAGCCTGCTGTCAAAACTGCAGCCAGAAACAGAGTTGTTAGCCCAGGAGCTACAGGAGCTTGCCAGCTCATCTTTTAATTTTGTTCCTAAATGAAATAACTTCTATTACCAGGAAAATTTAAGTAAAATTTCTTAAAACAGGAAGTGTTAAGTCTACAATAGGAAAAAATAATCAGTTGTTTTCAAAGTAGTCTAGTAATGGGTTATATACTTTCGTGATATGTGTGATACGTGCTCTGTGCCTCATTTTCTATCATCATGTCACAGTGACATCTTTGCAGAGACTTTCCATTTTTAAGAAGAAATAGGAGTGGAAAGGGCTAGACACTGATCTTCAGCATCTGCCAATCTCTCCAACACCTTCTAGATGGATTAAAAAAGTTCAAAGATCATCCTTACTTATTTTCAATATGGTTGCAGCACACTCATCCTGTTGAAGGTAAGTATAGCTATCTAAGAAAAACTATGATATATCTATCATTATGTTTTTATTAATCACTCTGACAGACCTCACTGATAAGGCATAAGTCAGATGAAAAATAGCAAATCCTGATATGTGTTTGCACCATAGAAAAGTGCTAATAAGCAGCAGCCTTGGGTTAGTAAAGAAAAGAAGCTGGAGACAGTAAGGTCTTCTCCAATCAACAAAGAGCTGTGATGGTTGATATAATTTAGTCATTGTTTTAGACAAGCACTGGACAGAATTTGATTTAAATGATCAGTAATTTAGAAAATATTATTCTTCCATGTCTTCTCTTTCTCATTAACAAATCTGGATGCAGGGATAATTCATAAGTTATTGGCTTGCTGCCAGGAATGGCATAGTTTTCTGATGATCCAGGCTGCTTGAAATTCTCTTTTTCTTCCATGTTATGGATAAGATCAGGACAAATGTTTTCCTATAGCAGGCTCCTGCATCTCATTCCTGAATCGGAAACATCTCCTGAAGCATAAATGGGAAACAAGGATCATAGACTGCCACTGCACAGGACTACCATGTCCCATCATTTCCACCCCACCACTTTTGCCTGTTGGAAATATGAGAGTCCTAGCAATATGTATTTCTTTCTCCTGTAGCAGGTCTAGCTCTCACTGGTATATCTTTGGTAGTGCTGAATCTTGAGAAAGAGCAAGAGCAGTCATTAGTTATCGTGTATACTGACTCTACTAACCCGTGCTCTTGAGGCATTCCTAAAATTGGTAAAACTAGTAAGAGTATGTGTGGTGCTGCTGCGCAGAACCTGAAATTCTCTATTCTCAGAAGCTCCATGTCTTCTTTTAAAAAATTTGTGTGAGGGTGGGAAGTCTTTATCTTTAGTACCATTAAGTTGTGGATGAGGATGCCTCCAGCTAATATATTATTTATAACTTCTGCTTAATTTTTTCCTTAATAAAATATAAATCAGAAAGGAAGGCAGAGTACGACAAAAACAACTATTTGACAATAAAATCAGTCAGACTTCATGCTTTTCTTTATTCTGCCTTTTCTAGAGGAAACTGCTAACCACGTAAAACTGAGAGACAAACTAAATATTGAGGGGTATGTTTCTCATTTCACCATCCTATGCCGTCCCATCATTAATGATTTCGTTATCAAATAAAAGTAAAATCAAATTGGATGTTTCCAACATGTTAAGATGAACAACTTCAAAAAACGGCAGAGAAGGAAAAAAAAAAGAAGAAAAAGAGTACACTTCAAATGAGATATTTATCTATGTTTGCTTGTTCAATTGCTGAGGCATTTTCACTGTTGCCTGCAGCAGGTACCCATCATATATGCATAACATGGTAAACACACCTGAAGTTCTCCAGACCACTTTTGATTCTTTCACTGCATGTCACAGGAAGTCATGAACAGTTCCATTATCATTGCTCTGATTTCCAAAGCACCCTTAATTTTCCAAATAGTTACCAGTAAATTAATTTAATATGTAATATATATATATATAAATTATGTATGAAATATACTTATCATTATGCATTCATTAAAGGAGAATATTTCACTTACATGTTCTGTTTGCTAGCACAATCTAATCCTAACATTTCACCAAGACAAAACTTACAAGATTTTATAGGATTGTTCCTGCTTGAACAAGAACCTGCTAGATAAAGAACAACTTTCCAAGGAGCAAATGATTATAGGTCTATTTTATAAAGACAGTGGCATGAATATGAATAGATGTAATCTTTCTTGCTGTAGAATTCAAAGCAATCTATACACCATGAAAGATAATTAGATCTTGAATTTTAATTCTGAGAACTGACAGTGATCATAGATGATACTTTGCTGTCATGTGTCAGCCTCTGAACTACAGAATCATTAAAGTTGGAAAGAACTTCCAGAGGTCACCTAATTCAGCTCCTGCTGCTTCTTCGAAAGCAGGAACACATTATGTCAACTTGTTCAGGGCCATGTCCTGTTGGGTTTTGAATATCTCCAAGGATGGAGATCATGCAACATCTCTTGACAAGCTCTTCCAGGGGTTGATCAGCCTCACAGTGAATTTTTTTTTTTTTTTTTTTTTTTTTTTTTTTTTTTGGGCAACAAAGACATCTAAAATGAAAATCTTTTTTCATGTCAGCTCCTTCAAATGTTACTCTGCTACTACTCATTCTAGGAAGATGTTTAACACTGAAGGTATTTGGAATTCCCAAAGTTAGAATGGAAAAGAAAGCTTTTAGGAAAGAAAGGAAACAAGAATGCTATTAAATCCAACTCTGTATATACAAAAATTAAACAGACATTTTATGTGAAGAAACAGTCTTGAACATTTTTTCAGTGTCTTGACAGAAAGACAAGATATTCAAAATGCTCAAAGATTCCTAAGAAATCCACAGGTATCACAAATGATAGTTCAGAACCAGACTGCATCAGGCACATGGCTTTGTTTTTTACCACAGCTGGCTGATTACTCAGCTTTGTCTGTCACAAACCAACTGCCAGCTATGACAAAAGGTCACTGAAGATGGTTAACACCATTTTGGTTTGTCCAAGTAAATTAAGGGTTAGTGTGGTATTTGGGTTTTTTTGTTTTGTTATTTTTTTTTACCAAAGAAGTAAAATAAAGTACAATTATTTTTGTAGTTCCAGTAGAGGAGGCTGACAGCAAATATACTTCATTTTTTCTATGTCTTATTAAAAGGTGTCTTTGACCCGGATGACTCAACTGGTATATGAGTTTACAACTACAAAAGGGCAAATGGACCATCCATGCCTAAAGATGCTGCAAAAAAAGTCATTTATTCTTGGCTGAGCAAAATTAATTACAGCCTTTTCAGATTAGTAATTTATTCAACTTCATTCAAATGCTTTAATAATGCAAATGTTTTAGTGACATGAATATATTTACCCATGCTTTAACAAAAGAGAAATAAATTACTTATCCTTTTCCAAACTCAGTGTTTATAGTTGCAAAATTAAAAATTGCAGTACCTGACCTCCAGTCACCTACGTCTGGCAGAAATCAAGACTTAAGCTGGCTTTTCTAATGAATCTGCACAACCTTAACTTTCCATTAGGTTTTTGTGTTGTAACACCAAGACTGCTGGGCACAATAAAACTAAGAATCTAAGTAAACAGATCCACTGTGTTATTAACTTCTTTTAAAAAATGAAATGGCCTTTGACAGAGTGCTTTGCAGCTTGAGAAGGACCACTGTTTACTTCTGCCTACCGTACGATCTAAAGGTGAAAGAATGATCTGCACATCATCCACATAACATGAAGCTACTTGCTGAGAGTAAAAGGAGAGTTCCTGACAAACAAGAAAAACTATGAACAGTTATTTTTGAGAGGGATGTAAGGTTATTATTGATGCATGCTGAGAAGCCTCCTTTTGCAAAATTAGAAGCTGAGCTGGAAATACATAAAATGTAAACCAAAGGGTCCCATACCGCATGCTGATTTTTTTAGTGAGTTGCCACCAGCTTTGAGTATCATGGTGGTTGTAGGTGGATATAAGTGGCATATGCACTATAATAGGAGCCAGAAATGCTAAACTGGACAATGGGATATGATAATTCCATTTATGGTCAACCCAAAATTGTTTGGGTTGACCACCCAAAACTTCTCAATCTTTCATGAATGTCTGGAAATGCCTGCCCCAAACAGCACTCTCCTAATGTCCATTAACAGGCTGACTAGTCTAGCTGCAAGTATCCTAAACATAACCTCATAATGTTTTCTGGGTATTTCCTAAGGATCTGCAATGCTCTATCTGCATCGTCTGTTCCTCCATCTAAGATATTTGCCTTAGTCTGTAGAGTTCTCCCAGATTAAAAAGAGAACTCTAAAGGGAAACAGTGTCAAAGCACAGCTCAGAGATGCAGTCACTGGTGCAGGGTATGGCTGAGTTCCTGTCTAGGATGCTTCTTTGCCCTCCTGAAAAACTCTGGTGACAAAAGTGGGGTAGGTTCTAAAAGTTCTCCCCATCCAGCTTCTCTTTATTTCTTGTTTCCTTTCTCTTCTTGAGCAACTCATCTGGCATAAGTCTTCCAAGCAAAATTAACTTAAATAGTTGCCTGAACTCCCCAATGCACCTCTTGGGAAAGGGCAAGGGGCAGAAGGCATTGTTTTTTCTCTGTTTAGCCTATAGCGCCACCTCTGCCTCAGAGAAAAGGAGATTTCCACAGTGAATATTTTCCTCACACAGGTTGAAGACCAGTTTTTGGATACAGCTAGGAATTAGTTTTTTGACCTGAGCTGCTAGTCTAAAGGTTGAAGTTCAAAAATCAAAATTCTCAAAAGAGCACTGCAGATTGGGGAATTGGCAAATCAAATTCTTCCTGCCTGCTAGGAAGAAAAAAGCTTGTGACATCCTTACAATGTACAAAATTTCCCTCCTGAATGTAATGGCTATGTCTCATATTGCTTTCAGTCTACTAGTAGGCTAAAATGCCCCTATAATAAACCCAAAAGCCATAACACAGGGGAAAAATAGATGGATTCCAGCTGAGAGACTTAGATTTCTCAGATCATTACAGGACTAGCTATTTGCACTTGGCTAGCAAGTGCTAGGTTTTTCTTATATCTGTTTCAGCTCCTGCGAGTTCTCTTTAATACTGCAGACTCACATTGTATGTGACAGGCTCCAAACAGTAAATTGATTAAAGCTTTTGTCTATCCAGGTATCTTCATCTATGTAGAGGTAGAAAGAAAGTGATACAGGTCTAACAGAAGAAGACTGTGCATCCTGGTGATCACTCATTCGTATGGAAGCACTGTTGGCAGCTCTGCAGAAGAGACAGCCTAGGCAAGGGTACCTGTAACTAATCCATCAGTCAGATGGCAAAGCAGAACAGGGGGCTGTTTGTCAAGATTTTTTTTGAGGGCTTAAGGCTGGTTGTTCTAGACAGGAAAAAAGACAGAAAAGAAATAAGATGTGGAAGAAAAATTCTGCTTAAGTAAAACTTGGAGGATTTTGATCAATTCCTTAACGAAACACCACAAGAAGTAAAGAAAACCACCCTGGGTGGCAGAGGAAGGTAGGAAGCTGAAACAGGGGAATGCATACAGGCATTTTAGTTTTCTGTCTCAACTACTGTGAGATTTTTCCAAGTTCACAGTTCAGATTCAATAGGATAAGGTCTCTTGTTTGACATGGTGGTCTGGATTGAACTTGCCGGCTGGTAAATATATATGACACCATCAACAACAATTGCCAGCTGTTGCCAAGGCTTCAGGTTCACAGCACATACTTCCTCACTGTCCATGAGACCATTTGTCCCACTTGCCTTCTTAACCCCTTACTAGAGCCCACACTTGCAGCACTCATACTTTCTGCACCAGAAGAAAAATTATAGGTTTTCAGGGCACTTGGAGTAGTGGAAAACACTAGAGAAATAATAATCCAGAAACATATGCCTTTGCAACATGAATGGTAATCTTAGCACCATTTTGTGGTCACACACCAAAAACCAAGTGTGCCACATACAGAATGCTGAAGTCCTAGCCAAGCTCCTTTCCATCCCAAACCAGTGGCAGTGGCACAAATGGGAGGCTCAATACCGGCTCATCATCTCTTTGTTGGTCCTTCTGTTACTTTAGAATCAATCTATTTTCATTTATGTCCTATTTGGAAATATGAAAAAATGGGGAAAATAAGCTTATAAGTGAAAAAGTCCTTCTCAGCTCCCTGAAAAAGGATTTAGCTGAGCAAACTTCAACTTCTTTCTGGATTCTTTCTGCACTGTACAGGTGCAGAGTTAATGTAAGCTGTCTCAAAACCTGACACTATTTCAGTAAGTGTGTACCAGGTATAACATATATATATTGCATTTATACTGGGCTCTGTTTTCCTTCCCTGTTTTGTATAAACCACAGCTCAATGCAGTTAATACAGACTGTAATTTGGATAGCCCACTGAATTGTTAGTGAACATATTTTAAAAATAGCTCTACTTTCATTAAGATACTTCTTAGAGCCCCAAGGGAAGTCTAAAGTGTATATGGACTGGTAACGGGAGAAGATAATTTCCTCCTGGAGTATCAGTTCAAACCCAGTCCAGACTGGTAGTAACTTGAAATTTTTATCTTCTTGAAGTTACCTGATCACATTATTCCCTATAGACAAGCGTGCCCATTAGAAATAGGCAACAGCTGGCACAAAGCGGCTTCTCGCTGGTGTTTGCAAGAGTGAGGATGGGCTAAGTGTGTGGTTGGAATCTAAATGATTCCTCCCTCGAGGTGGTCTGGCCAGCATGGATAGAGGCACTTTCATTTGAAAAGGAAACTTGAACTTTGTACTTAATGGATGAATAAATGGAAGGCTCCAGTCTGTGGGACTGTCAGATTGGTAGTTTTCACAAACACTTAAATCAAATACCACATCTGAGTGGAGGAAATTAATATGTAAATATCCAGGAGCCAATGCCAAGACCAGTGAAATCAGAAAATGTATTTGCACTATTTTGGTTCTGTGCCTCAAAATATAACAATGCATTAAGATCTTGTTGCCTGTAAAGATGGTTTGTCATGTTTTTCAAAAGGACATAAAAGCTTTATACTTTGATGTGCCAAAAAAAAAAAAAAAGGCACTTAAAAATGGCTTCTCTAAAAATTCAAATATTTATGTAGAGAGGGGTTAATTAGACACTACCATTGCCATCCACAGCAATTTCTCTCTACTGATCATGTGCACTTTCCCGAGAATTAAAAGCAGCCCACTCCTGTGTCTACAGTGTATACTTACTGATGAAACATGCCAGTCAGGCAATTTATAGAGCCCTCAGAGTGACCACTGGATGAGTCTGAAAACAAATATTGGCCATTCCATAAGTTTATCCTGAGCTATTTTTAAATGCAATAGCCAAGACATATTTATACCAGCATAATCTAAACATGCATTGAACCTCCTGAGCTGGTAAGGAAATGAGCCTATTGCTTTCTGGGCTGGCTGTCCAGGGCAGAAGCCCTGACTCCAGCAGGGTCAGCTGCTAGCACAGGCTTCATTGTCATCCAGGGCACTTCATGGCTCAGGAAGGCGAGCTGCATTAGTCTACACCATGGGCATGGAGTCTATACTCCTGACTGAATATGGAAAGCACCAGCTGTAAGGAACCATAAATTGTACAGTTGGTTTGGTTTTGCATATCAAATATGTGCAGCATATTATTCACAGATTCCACTAATTAATCCTGATGAAATCATAATGAGAAAAACATTAACACTAATCGATTTGGATGAGATGAAATTTCAGACCTTCCTGATATTCTCATTTGCGACACATACCATAATGAAAAACAACCAATGAGCTTTCCCCTTGCAATGCAAGCATTAGCTTCCCCAATGGTTAAACAGAAGGTCAGCTTAAAAGTCTTATTTTCTACAAGGAACAGCAATGCTTTAAATGACATCGGAGAGCATGCAAGTATTAGAGCTATTGTTTCCATAAAGCAACTCTGCTGGTGGCTATTCATAGCCACTCTTTGCCATGTGATTCCTTTCCTAAGCAGCTTTCGAATTTAGGTTTCCACAGGCTACGGTTTGACGGAGTAGCTAGAAGAATTCATGCATGTATATTGTGAAGTTTCATTATCCCTTTTTCTTTCATGAATAGCATTCTTTACAGGATATGTTCTGTGGGTGCTCTGCGCCCAGGCAGCATTATTTGCACTACTTGACTAATGAGGGCTCTCCACAGAGAAATCACAGGGTTGTGCAAAGTTTTTTCAAAGGCTCGACAGAAGGCAACTTTTGAAAACACGCTGTTGGACTTTCATGAAAGTCCCCCTGGGAAGCAGTAGGAGCTAGCATGTTTCCTGAGCTGGTCCCAAGCTGGCCACTGATTGCCACAAAAGGCCCCTAGGAGCTCACCACTCACCACAAGCTCATTTGCAAGGCTTGTGAGTAGCTGACCATGCTAAACACCAGGATTCCAAAAACAGAAATGACAATCCAGGGCAAAGTCAACCCCATAAGACATTATCTCTCAGCCAAGTTGGGAACTATTGTGTAATTTCTCATGCAGACTCTAATAATATTCATTTAATCAATCCTTGCCTTCAGAGTGTTAGGTACTGATGAAGTTAGCCTTTTATCTTCTCTCTCTCAAACAAGACTGTGTATTTCTATTTAAAATGCAAGTGAAAAAATCAAAATGTACCTCTAGCTTTTCATATCTGCTGTTTTGATTCTGTAGTGCTTCCAACTGACTAAGTAAAGTGGTTGAGTACATCAGAAGAAGTTTTCAGCAGAAAATGTAAAGGATGCAATTTCATTATGCAGACTGGTTATTGCAGGAGGTTCTGCAGTCTTCTGGAAAGAAAAACAGCAAAGTAACCTTGGAATGAATTATCCATGTTTGACTACCCTACCCTACCTACAGAGAGAGTCCTCTTTGGTCATTTTAAATGGCCGTGAAAAGGTGTCCACTTTACACTTTCCTCAAGTATGCACGAATGGGAGACTTTTAGCACTTATCTTTTGTTCTTTTATATATTTGCACTCATGGCTTGTGAAGGCCTGAAAATGAGTATGTATCATGCCCAAGTTTATATCCATCTGTCACCAGTGTTAGAGGCTGCTGCATTTTAAATCACTTCAGCATACTGCTTGCACAGTGACTCAGCCCTGACAGGGGTGTCCACCCTGAGGATGAGAAAATGATTCAGTATTCATTAGTCTAACTTAATGCAGTCTCTCCTCAGCAGGAGAACAGCCAATCATGCACCTTATCTGTGCCTGCTTCTGTGATTTATCCACTGAGGACTGACCTACAATCAAGAACTTTACTTAAAACCTTTTGACAGGCAGCTAGCTGACAGTCTGGAGATAAAGCTAAGCTAAATACACCCATGCTAATTTCAGGCTTTGCTTTTCTTTCAATCTCAGAGCTCTCCATAAACTTTTTGAACAAAATAAGTCAGACATACTGCGTAGACATGTATATTATTTTCACAAATCAGAGGCGTTCAGTTTCCTAAACTGATCTTGGGGATGGTGGTGTTTGAAAAAAATATTGAAATAATGACACTGCTCTTAGTGTACCGCTCCAGACATGTGTGCTCCAACCTATGCAGGATTTTAGGATGGTGTTGTAATGTAAAATGAAACCTCTAAACATCCTGAGCTTTCTGAACTTTTTTATCTGTGAAGGTGGAAAAACAGAGTCTGCTTGACTGAAGAACAGAGAGAGAGAGAGTGGATCTAATTCCAGCACATTCTTCTCAAATAAACCTGAAGTTGAAACATTTGGAAATTCCCTGCGTCAAGAGGCAATCTAAAATTCTTTCCAAGGGTGTCTGATTTGATAACAAGACACAAAGAGGGGGTATAGAGTGACAGGCCTGTTAGTCTACCTATATAAAGAAGTCTTCTTTCTATTCCCTGTGCTGATTTTTCCTTGTCAAACTTTCCTTGTGTTTGCGGGTAGAAGGGTAAAAGAGCAATCAGAGGGTTTTGTTTTGCTTTGCTTTGGGTACACTCCCAAATATGATTTTTTTTTTCCAGCCTAGGTTAAGCTGCAGTTGTGGAAATAATATTCCCAACAATCATTCTGAATCTTAGTATATTTTCTCCTGTATCTTTACAGAGTCTTTAATGCAAACAATATGTGACACTTAGTTTCAGTTTAGAGAAGGCAGCACAGAATGCCTTAGCCCACAGCAAAGGGGAAACGAAAAGGATGAACTCTGAAGAAGGCTCACTTTAAAAATATTCTTTGGCCTTATGTAAATTTAAATTCAGAGAGAGGAAAAATTATTACTTTTTTTTCTTGCCTAAGGGTGAAATTATTGGACTCCCAAGGAAGCTAGATAGATTTAGAAGATTCAGGTGCTTTCAAAACCTAGTCAATTTATAGATAGCAGTTTTTCATATAATCCCATGATTGAAGAATGAATGAATTTGACAGCCAGCATCTCAGTAAGGTAAGGAATCAGACTGATTTTTTTTCCAATGTCAAGTCAGTGTCATTTGGGGGGGGGGGGTGCGAATAGCCCTATTTGAGATCAGTTTCCTGAGTTACTCCTGCCTTCAAGAGAAAAAGGTAGAGGAAGCAGCCCATAATTAATATAAGCATAAACATATTTTGATTTTTTTAATACCTCTTCCTTCTGTCAACTCCAAGCACTATCAGATGGATTTACCATTAGCCATGAGCTAATTCTCATAATCTTTTTTTCTACACATCATATAAGTTGTGAGATATTTTTCAATAAACTGTTCTTAAATTTAGCGACATATCCCCTGGCTCAAGAGTAATACAGGGGTTTTTTTGTTGTTGTTTTGGGTTTTGAGGCTTTTTTGGTGCATTAGGGGATGAAGTAAACTCCACAGCACTGAAGATTAATGATGGAATTGTATGTACACTCTACCAATTCTCTGTCGTTTTTTATATTAATGAATTGCTACTAAGTGTCATACATTTGAAGTACTTTATGGTGCTTCCTTTTAACTAGTACAATTTATGTTTTAAGTAGCTTTTTTAATTTGTGTGTGTGTGTAGAAACTCATTTTCTGTGTTGTATCAGATGGAGAACTGATAATGCCCAATGTCCCAATGATATCTTGAAGCCCTGGTTTTGAAAAGAGCTTTAAAAATCTTGTTTACCAACAGTTTACTTCTCTGTAAAACCAACAGATGATTTGTATGCACCTGAACGCTACCATTTTTAAGACTGCCAGACAAAGCCAGTAATAATGATTTGTATGTCTGGTATGTATTGGTATTTTTGAACCTTCTGCTTTTTAGATAAGCAGATGGGAAATGGATGAATGTTGTGAAGCTCTATGGAAGCATATGAAGCATAAACATAAATAAAGTGGTGTAAACCAATGTGTTTAGCTAGCCTCCAATTTTAACTCCTGCAAGCGCTTCAGCAAAGAGATTGGTAGTGTATACTAAGGCTCAAAGGCAATAAACTAAGGCTCAATCCATAAACTAAGATCAACTATGTAGGACCGGGATTTTTATTTTAAATTAAAAATATCTAATTATCAGCAATTAAAGCCCTAGTAATATTTGAGTCAAAATCCCAAAGCCAAGAAGCACCAAAGTAGCTTTGTGTGTTGCTATGTGGCTTGTCCCTGTTTATATGTAAGTGCAAACAGTGCCTTTGATTTTTAAGGTGGGTCAAGAACTGAGACAATTGAGGTGCTTATTTCACCTTAGTATGGCAGAAAGTTACGGATATTTGATTTTGTAGCCCATGAAGTAGCGGAAAATCATGTGTAAAATCATTTATACAGTACCTTTCACAAATGCTTTCTATCACTTATGCCATGTGAAAGTTGCTCACAAAACACTGCAGAAAAATGTTGAAGCTGCTGGTACTGCAAGGTCAGTCTAGACCAAGAAAGAACGACTATGTTTTTTCTGCTTTACTTTCATAGTTTTGGAGATTTTTTCTTCTTTGCCTGAGATCTAGTGTTTTGTTTTTTTAACCTGACAGAAGCAAATCAGACTGTGCTCCTTCTACCAACATGTGAGTACTGGAATGGAAAAGAGAATTTCAAGAAGAGTTTTAAAGTGCCCTCAAACTGACCTTTACTTTTGTATGTGAAAATTAATTAAACATGAGGGCTTTTTCCCACTTCAATTTTTTTCTTTTTTTTTCTTTCTTTTTCTTTTTTTTTTTTTTTCTTTTGTCTTTTTATTCTTTCTTTTTTTTCTATTTTGTATTTTTTCCAGAGCTGGAAGTCAGTCAGGTTGTTATTTGAATTTTTATGAATGCCATCACACTGTCTACTTTCTGAACTTCATCTAATGTCCAGTCAAGTTACCAGAATGCCTATGGATGCTTGCTCATATCAATTAACTTCAAGCCACATATTTTATCCATCAAGCCAGTGAAGTTGTATGCATTATTTCTCCTTGCAAATTACTGTCAAGCCATTTAAGAAATCTAATTTTTTGGTGGGTTTGGTGCTTCTTCAGAAAAGAAGACATCACTCCAAAATCTATCAAGAAATAAAACAGTCTGAGGTAACACGTCTCTTCTCCTCTTTTGAACACCCATATTTAAATCTAAACAATTTCCTTGTTATATTTTACTGAATCTTTCCACTCACCAAGTGACTTTCTATCCTGTCTGTCTGTATAAAATATTAAGGTGGCCCACAATGACTTAAAATATCATGCAATTTTGCAATGCATTATAGAATCAATTTTCATAGGTACTAGTTTATCAATATTCAACTCTTTGCTCTGAACACTTTCTCTCATGCTGCTTAGGAGAATGAGGTTTAAGTCTATCAGAGGCAGAAAATGTAAAGGGATTTTGTCATCTAAAGCTGTGAAAGTTGTAAGACACGTCTTTATTCAAGTCAATATAAGAAGAATATGATGTTAAAAATTTAAAAATACTATTATGTTAAAAATAAAACCAAAGATGTAAAAATCATGTTACTGTAGCCACTTCTTTTCCTCATAAGGAAAAAGAGAAATATTACTTGACCCAAACTTTTCTTTAAAAATAGCTAAATATTAAATTAAGAAGAAGAAAAAAGAACCCTAAAAAATACGTACATTCAAAACAGATTGCAAGATATCCTGTGAGTTCTCTGATGTCACTTCCTAAGTGATGCAACTGTTATCCTGACATCCATGGGAAATACTTTCCTGTGTGAAATTACATTGGTCCTACCTTGCTGCTTTCTGTAGCATATTTCTATCTAAACGGGGAAGGGACAAAACCACGGATGCACCATAACTGCAGCTTTACATTATGAGAGATACTCTGTTTTCCCAACAGATGAATTGCTCCTTGGAGTAGGAAGTTCTGGAATGTGCATTAAATTGCAGATTGAAAAGGATCATTTCAGAGTATATTCAGCATTATTACATTTCCCATAGATCTGTGTATAAATATCAATAGCTATCAGTGGCTGTCTCAGATGCTTGCAACTTCTTCATGACTATTGATAAAAAAGTCTAGTATTCAGAATTGGACAGATGCTTGATAAGCTTTTCCATTTCCTCTTTGCAAGGGTTTAATTTCCTTTACTCATTTATTTGCGTGTATTTCAAAACTTTCAAGGTCATAGATTCTCTTAAAGAGAGACTCCTCTTAAAAATGGATTTGCAAAAGCAAAGAAAATCACTTCAGCAAATTTTGCATTAACCTGATGGAATGCAAACACACATTTTTCAGGACAAAACCAAAAAATTCTTTGCCTATAGGTATTCTATTTGATGTCTAAATGTTAGGAATTAATCTACAGCTGTAGCCCAGATTTACAAGAGCCCATCAGCAGCTGTTTGGTCTTCACAAGACAGGAGAAATTCAAAGTCACCTGATGCAACTTGATGAACTACCATGATATCACACAAATGGGAGGGATCATCTCCTTTCCAATAATAGCAGCTTTTGAGCACTGTGAAGGATGGAAAGTTAGGATCCACTTGTCTGTAAAAAACAGCTCTTTTGCAGCAATCAGGTCTCTTTGCAGAGCAAAGATGTGGTACAAACATAAAAAAATTCTTAACATAGTGGATGAGAGTGTTCTGAATACACATGGGTTTTTTTCATTTTTGTGTTACAGAGTCTTTGTGATAGTGAACAGAATCTCCTAAAGAATGCCAAGAAATCACATGGCTGCCATATCATTTAGTGGTTAACAGCACATGATGGTCATATAAACATCGTGGTTCTCTTCATTTTCATTTGCTACAGTTATTATTGGTAAAATAACTGGAACATAACCAAACTGATAATTTCATATTAATAGAGTCAGAACTGATGTTACACTGTGTACTTTCACTCTCCATGGTAACCATGAATAGAATGTATAACTTCCTTTAAAAAAAATTAATTAATTGGATTAAGAATAAAAATTAAGAACCAGAAGTAATAGTTTATTGATATATCAATATCTTCTGTGTTATAAAAATGAATCATTACTTCTGTGATTAGATGAGGGGAAGATAGGATGTGTTCATGGACATTGTGTTTTATTCAATCTGTTTTTGATGTGTAACTCATATACTGAAAAGCCTGATTGACTTTTAAGGGGGATTTTAATCTCTATGAAGTCAGATCTTTTACAGCCTAGATGACAGCCAGCAGAGATCCAGAACAAAAGCAATGATGTAAACACCTGAAATGAGTTTGAATTTGGGCCATATTCTACTGAACTGTGTGATCCTTACTGACTCTTTTCTCCAGAATGCTTCTTGTTTCTAATTTAAATTTTGCTATAGCTTATCTATATCAAGAACCTTCAGACTTTTCATTTCCTCATCATCCAGCTGCAGAACAAAAGACGTGCCGTCACACTCATTTTAATTAATTATATATCTAAAATAAGTAGAGATATATAAGGCAAAAATAATTACACAGTCTCCAATGCTCTCCTTTCTTATGTATGTTCTTCCACAGTTGTCTTTCCACCTTTGACACCCTTTTCACGATTTATGTTCTGCTCTTTTGCTATTATGACTGGCTGTAAATAAACTAGATCACTATATTACTGTAAAAAAATAACACCTATCTTGATATCACTCTCAATTTCTGGTTCCTATAGACACGTTGTATGCGGATCTTGTATGCAAAGGCAAACCCTTTTGAGGTGACCAGCTAATGTTGGAGGCACAGCCACCATGTCAGCGAGAACAGGGAACAAGGGGTTAAACACCTGTGATTTGACTGGGCTGCTTTGCATCTGTTTTTGGTTTGCTTTGAGTGCCGGTCACCACCATCTAACCTTGCTATCAGAGTTAGTGTGGCTGCTCCCATCTCCTCCTAGGCTGCTGCCGCCTCCGCTGGTCTCAGCCAGGACTCAGTGTGCCGGGAGGGGCAGGAGACATTGAGGCCTCCTCAGCTGTGCCAGGGCCCTGCCCCACGGTGCCTGCAGGGCCCAGATGAGGCACGCAGACATCCAGGGCTGGCTGCAAGAACTCTTGCACGACAAGGTTTTGCTAATGAGGGAGCTCCAGGGGTGGCTTCTGTGAGAAGCTGCTGCAAGGTTCCCCCATGAGCAGCAAAGCCGACTGCAGCCAGCTCCAGGACGGACCTGCTGCTGGCCAAGGCCGAGCCCACCAGCAATGGCGGTAGTGCCTCTGGGATAACAGATTTGAGAAAGGGCGGAACTGCTGGACAACAGCAGCCAGAGAGAGGAGTGAGGAGAAGCAGCTCTGCGGACACCAAGGTCAGAGCAGAGGAGAGGCAGGAGGTGCTCCAGGCACCGGAGCAGAGATTCCCCTGCAGCCTGTGGTGCAGCCTGTGGTGAGGCAGGATGTGACCCTGCAGTCCATGGAGGGCCACGGAGGAGCAGAGATCCACCTGCAGCACATGGAGGATCCCACACAGGAGCAGGTGGAGGCCTGAAAGGAGCTGTGACCCTGTGGGAAGCCCGGGCTGGAGCAGGGTCCTGGCAGGACCTGTGGCTCTGTGGAGAGAGGAGCCTGCACTGAGCAGGTTTTCTGGCAGGACTTGTGACCTCATGGAGGACCCAAGCAGGAGCAGTGTGTTCCTGAAGGACTGCATCCTGAGGGAGGGACCCACACTGGAGCAGAGGAGCTACAACCCTTTGGAAGGACCTTCATTTGGGATGTTTGTGGAGGACTGTCTCTTGTGGGAGGGACCCACACTGGAGCAGAGGAAGACTGTGAGGAGTCCTTCCATTGAAGAGGAATGAACAGCAGAATGAATTCCCCATTCCGCTGCTCCACTGGGGAGAAGGACAGAGACAAAATCTGGACTGAAATTAAAACTGGGAAGAACGGAGAGGTGGGTGGTTTAAGATTTAGTTTTTATTTCTCATTACCCTACTCTGATTTGATTGGTAATAGATAAAACTAATTTCCCCAAGCTGAGTCTGTTTTGCCCATGACAGTAACCGGTGAAAAATCTCTTGCTATCCTTTACTCAGTTCAGGAGCCTTTCTTCATATTTTCTGTCCCCTGCCCAGCTGAGGAGGAAAGGGATAGATCAGCTTTGGCGGGCACTGGCACTCAGCTGTGCCAACCCACCACTCACCATGAAGACAGAAACCACTTTCAAGGCAGCCTCAGTCACTGTTAGCAGCCACCAAACCAAGGCAGACCTTCCACAGCTGGATGCACAACTGGCTGCATAAACCCCTCACAGACCCAGCATGCTCACTGCACCTATCTGAGCTGCCTGAACACACCCCAGTGAAAGGGGCTGGTTTGCAGCTTGCTGTTTTTAGAGGGGCATCCTGGCTTTTCTGTGTAGTGGAGAGCACACTGCCCTGCTGAAAACCCAGAGCTATTCTGACAGGACCTGTGGAGGAGCAGGAGGTGGCTGCACAGGCAGATGCACTGGTATGATGCACTTGAATGTGCTGGCTGCAGGGCCTGGCTATGACCCCAAGCTGAAGGGACAAAACTAGAGGACAAAAACAGTACCTGTTCTCTTGCACAGTGCAAAAATAGCAACCAGCAGTGGTGCTAGCTATATTGTTCTTCCACGTTAACACTCTTCGTTTTTCCCTGATAGCAGGAGATTGTACAAATGTAAATGTTGTCTCACTAAGACTGAAGCTAAGAAACCAAGTTTCCCACCGCCTTGTTGTCCCACTATACCGACAATCATCTAGTCCTCTTTCTAGAAAGGGAATGCACCATGTGGTACTTAAGCTGTCTTTAAAAGGATAATACCTTCTCTTTGTCTGAATTAACACTAAAGAAGAAGATTTATCCAGCTGTGGTCAATTTTAGGTTTTTTCCCAGGTTCACCTTTACCATCATCCTAGCTCTTCCATTTGCTTTCACTAGGGATCTAAAGTTGTTACATCTGGAGCAAGAAAGTCCCAACAAAATCAGTGATAAAAATAATGATTAAGCATGTGTTGTATCCGTCACATCTAGAATTGTTTCTCCAAAAGCACGTGACCCATTTTGCCCTTAAAAACCCTGATTATTTTCCTGATGTTTTAAACTTTGATTCTTTTATTGGCTTCAATCAACTGTATTTTGCTCAAGGATAGAAGAGCTGCACAATTGTATAGAGTGGTTTTGATGGCATATTTGTGTGAAAACAAAGTCTTTGTTCTTATTTTTTCTGAAGGAAAAAGAAAAAAAGCTTACAGGCTTTCTGTGCTCCAATTGGCATATTATTCATATGCTACAAAACGTTCACAATCTATGAAAATATTTATATGCTTCACTTCCCTGTAGAAAGCATTTTTTAATTGCGTCCAGCATATGTAACTTACAGTGCTAGCTGAACAGGAAATTACTCAAAATTTCACTTTTGGATTAGCTAGAAAAGCAAAGGTGAACTAATGGTTCTAGGGAAATATTTAAGAGTTTAAAAACTCATTCCGAAGCCTCCAGATTTTATTCCAAAACTTGAAATTCATATGTAGGTGAAATCAATATGCTAGGCTGGAGCCTCACATCATATTGCTAATCATCATCCTCTGTTTGTATTACCTAAGAGCCCTGGAGTCTCCATTCTAGGTTAATCAATGTATAAAAAGCAGATGTTCCCTGCCTCAAAGGATGGACACAGACAGGATGCTACAAAGGAACAAGAGAATAGTGTTCAGTAGGAGACATGATGGTATCAGCACAGCACCACCAGATGGATATCATATCAGTAAAAGAACTAGGATGAGGACAGTAAATTAGAAATTAGTAAATTAGAAAAGGCTCTGCAGAGCATTCACCAAAGTCTGGCTGGACTAAGCCAGAAGTTTGAAAACATTGTGTGCAGAAGTTGTGTCAGGTGTACAGGAACAGCAGAGTCCAGAAAAAAGTCAGAACAAAGGCACTCTTCAAAGTTTGTGAAGTTTAGTAGAGCTCCAATATAAATTTAGAATGGAGTTCAGCGCTTCTTGTTTCACTCAAACACTATAGATTCTGATTATCATCAATACTGGGATACTCAGAAGAGATCATAGAATCACAGAATGGTTGAGGTTTGAAAGGACTTTTGGAGGCCATCTGGTCCAGCACCCTTGCTCAAGCAGGAACACCAACAACCCTTTGCCAAAGAACATCTCCAGCTGGTTTTTGAATACCTCCAAGGATGGAGACTCCACAATACCTCTGGACAACTTCTGCCAGTACCTGGTCACCCTTACAGTAAAAAGTGTTTCCTGATATTCACGAGGAAACTCCTGTATTTCAGTTTGTGCCCATTGACTCTGGTCCTGTCCCTGGGCACCACTGAAAGGAGCCTGGCTCCTTCTTCTGTATACCCTCCCTTCAGGTATTTACACACATTCAGAAAATCCTTATGAGTTTTCTCTTCTCCAGCCTGAATTCTTTGTAATCTCTCAGCCTTTCCTGATATGACAGATGCTCCAGTTTGAGACTATTAATATTCCTAGTGGTGATGCACTTGACTTTTTGCACTGTGTCCAAGTCTCACTTGTATTGGGGAGCCCAGCACTGAGCACAGAACTCCAAGTGCTCCAGTGCTGAGTAGAGGGAAAGGATAATCTCCTTTGACCCACTGGTAACACTTTCCTAATACAGCCCATGATGCCACAAGTTGCCTTTACAGTGAGGACACATTGCTGTCTCATGTTCAATGTTTGACAGTATGGAAAAAAAAACAGGGCTGGAGATTTTTACTTTTAAACTTGATTTTTTCTAGAAAAAACCCTTATTTTCTTAATGAGTATATAAAGGGAAGAAATTAAATGTGTACCAGACCAAGAGGAATCCAAGGTCCTTAGAAAGGGGATTATGAACCAGTCCTTTAAAGGGCCATTTGATAGCAAGCTGCCACTCCATAATAGGTTTTGACTGTAATCAACAGTTACAGTATAGAAAAGTCATAGACTAATACAATATACTGAGTTGAAAGGCACCACAAAGATCATCAAGTCCAAATCTTGGCCCTCCACAGGGCATGCCAAGAATCCCACCATATGCCTAAAAAGCTTAATTCAAATGCTTCTTGAACTCAGGCTTGGTGCTGTGACCACTATGGACTGTTTCAAGTGCTCAACCACCTTCTGGGTGAAAAATCTGTTCCTTATAGCCAACCTAAACCTCCCCCGAAATAACTTCAGGCCATTTCATCAAGTCTTGTCACTGATCACAAGAATTAAGAGATTGATAGCTGCCCTCCCACTTCCCTTGTGAGGGTGTTGAAAAGTGCAGTGAGGTCTCCCCTCAGTCTCCTGCTGAACAAACCAAATGTCCTAAGCCACTCCTCACACAGCTTCCCCTCCAGACCCTTCACTATTCTCTTGGCTCTCCTTTGGATGGTGTCTAAGAGCTTAATGCCTTATTTTATATTGTGGCACCCAAAACTTCACAGAGCACTTGAGGTGAGGCCGCCCCAGTGCAAAGCAGAGCAGGACAATCCCTGCCCTCACCTGGCTGGCGATGCTGTGCCTGATGCCCCCCAGGACACGGCTAGCCCTTGTGGCTGCCAAGGCACTGCTGACCCATGTTGAACTTGCCACTGACCAAAATCCCCAGGTCCCTTTCCCCTGGCGCTGCTCTCCAGCTCTCATTCCCCAGTCTCTCAGTACATCCAGGGTTGTCCCACCCCAGGAGCAGAATCTGGCACTTTCCCTTGTCGAAATTCATGTGGTGGGTGATTGCCCAGCCCTCTGATTTGTCAAGGTTTCTCTGCAGGGCCTCCCTGCCTTTGAGGGAGTCCTCCCAATTTAGTGTCATTGGCAAACTTATTTAATATTTTTTTGAATACTAAGTTACATTAGTAAATGTAAAAGGAAAAAGCAAAAAGTATAAAAGGAAAAAGCAAAATTCTGCTTTTGTGACCATCCATGCTGTTTTTATTCTCAACTATACCAGGCATTTATCATTGCATTAATCTCCTGCAAAAAGAACATAGACAGCATGTTAAAGGGTGAAGTGGATTATTCCTGATACTGAAAAATGTTTTCAAGACATTTCTAAAATAACAAGTGCCTTTCACACCTCACTGGCCACAGCTTTTGCAAGTAAAACTAGTAGACCTTAGGTCACATGAATTAATATACAGTGGTAGCTTTTATAAGTTTTTATACTTTGCCATATTTCTCTCACCAAAATATTTCAAAATGTAACATTCAGTTGTAAATGCTGATCTCTGTCTAGTCAGAATGATTAAGGGACGGTCATTGTAGTATGACTCATTGCTTCTGAATAGGAACATTTACACAATATTATCTTTGTTATGAAGTGCAGTTATGATTCACATCATTCCAAGCCTTCTTCAAGTGAGGATAGTTATGATTACATTTGGAATACTTCATGCTACTTGGTGATTTACTGGTAATGGGCTCAGTACTTACACTGATGCTTTCTAAAGGAGGAAAAAAAAAGAAAGTTTGATGGCATTCCTTAGAGACTGGTGCTGCCAAAACCATATGTTCTCATTAGATGAAAATGAACCTCCTCAGAGGAAAATTCTTCAAAAATCGTGTATTAGACTCTTTCCACAAAGAACTGGAGGTTGCTGACTCATTTGGTCTTGTACAAGGTTCTGACAAAGACATAGGTTAAAGTCATAGGAAGAGCTTCACTCTTCAGTGGAGCTTTGATTTTACATACGCTACTAGCTCTGCAGGAAGATTGCAATAAAAGAGTTACAATAAAACATTTCTCTATTAAGCTGAATTATCTGAGCCGTGTTTGAAACAGAACAGCTGAGCCCAGCTGGTGTACTAATATTGGTATCTGGGATTGTGTTCTTGTGTATGTGTGTGACCTAACCCAGGTTATTGCAATGTTGACCTTGCACACTACATTCATTGTTTCAAAGGTAGCTCAGTATCTAATCTAACATTACTGTTTCTATCCCCCAAAATGGTGTTCTAATAGTAAAGAGACATAAAAACTTTTTAATGACTTGGTTTTTAATCATAGGGTCAACAGCATCAACTGAAGTACATGTTTTAGACAAACCTAAGTAGATTTCTTTTAATTAGTCTATTAAAGTAAGACACATGTAAATATACTATCAATTTTAGAGCATACTGATCTACTTTTTTGGGGTTTTTTTCCAAAGTAAGAATGTAAGTCTTGAAACAATCAAAACATTCCAGGTGTGCTTGAAAAGGAAAGGTTTTGACCTTACCAAAAAGCAACATTTCATCTTTTTCTTCCCCAAAACAAACAGACACATTGACAGACATCAAGGGAACTGTTGAATTTTAAAGATGTCATATTCTCTGAGAGAAAAATAACATCCTTGACTGAAATTTTCTGACCACTACTCCTTCACATCTTTTAATGCGCACTTTTTAATGGCAGAGAGATGCCTCTGCTTGCCTTATGCAAGGCATGCCTAATATACAAGTTAGCTATGCATTAGTTCTGCCTTCTACATAATGAGTTAATCAAGAAGGAGTTATATTTGTCATTTATATGTATCAGAAGGTATGAGCATGGACTGAACTGTCTTCCTTTTCACAGAATCATGTTCACCTTCAGTCCACTTTCACGTCACTTAGGCTGTAACAATTTTTGCAATTTTCATACTGGGCATGTCTTACTTAACCTCAGCCAAGTAATAGGGAGCTACCTAATCACTTTAGCTGCCTCAGACTTCTATGGGAATGAAAAGATTATGTTTCTTCAGTTGTTTCCACTAATTAAAAACAAATAATCAAAATTAACATCTCACTGTTGAACACATTGAAAGAGACCTAGTCGTAATGTTGAAGCAATCAAGAAATGCTTTTGCAATGCAGTTTGACAGGAGAAAGCCCACAGCTTTTTTAATAGCATTCAATCTACAGAAGGTATTTCATCTATGTAGGGCAATAAATACCACTACACCTGCAGCAGCTCTGGACATCTCATTACACAGAGACAGTGACAGATTGAAAGAAATCAAGGGTAGCAAAACAAAAGTGATAATTCACTTGCAAAACATACTTATGGAAATATTAGAAGGGCTAAATACATACCAGTTAAGCCAAAGAGTAAGTAAATGGAGACAGAATTCCACTGCTATTTGAATAATGCAGAGACAGGAGATGGACCCAGGATGTATTTGTTTGCCTGGTCTTAACCTTGACATAGCCACATTGAGTTTAGAGCCACAAATGAAATATTTAGGACACTGCCAAGAAAAGCCCTCAGCTCTATCACTCAGAGTACTGGGCTGTACTAATCTGGGTGTACAATATCAAGGTGCAGAGCTACAAAAAAATGGACTCCAATAAAACCAACCAACCCCCTTTAACCTTCAAAAAACCCACTACAACTCAGAAGCAAAACAAAGAACTGCCAGAGTACACCTACTTAGCTGCACAATGGCTGTAATTCCTTGCTCACACAAAATAATTTCTAGCACCTAAGATTTTGGTGTAGTTGTTTACTTAATATATTGCTCCCAGCATGATAAGGTATGGTAGTGATCTTTTATTCTATTGACTGAATAAAGCTCCCTTCTCAGGAGGGACTGACTATAAAATAGCAAATAAGTTTTTATTTTCTGGGGAACCCTTGAACTCTCATGTAGAGAGTAAAAATCCCGCATTGTTGGGACATACAGAAGTAACAGAGCAAATATCACTGCATCCTGAAAGTTTATCCCTTCATGTCCGAAACTTCATTCCTTCCAGTACAAATGCTGGCTGCACTGGAAAATTTGTCTTAGTACAGAGATGCTGGGAAAAGTTTTGTAATAGGAAGATACTAGAGCTACGCACTATTCCTTATACACAGTTTATCTAGGAGTCTTTCTGGATCCTGAAAAAATTTAGAATTCTCACCAGATTCATCTCCAGAGTTCTGGAAAGATATAATTTTCAAAACTTCATCATATTTAAAGTGTTTGCCAAAGTATAATCAGTACAACATCAATAAGAATATTTTTTTCTAAAAAATACTTTAACATATTTTTTAGTATCAGTCATTACTTGAAAAGAATTCTCTTGTCATGAGGATATGATTAATTCCTTCTATGCTATCTCTCAGAGAAGAATTCATAATTTCATATTTCTTTTCAGAGAGTCAAAAAGAAAAAGAGCTAAATCTATCTGATCATATTGCAGTCATGGGACCAGATGCACCAGGAGGATAACAATAATCTGATCAGTAGTGGTGGTGATTTCTTTTTCTGCAAGCGTTCTCTCTTTTGTGGGATGTACCAAAGGTAATCAGTAAACATTACAGTGATCATAGATTAGTTTTGTATATTGAGCTTGCTATGTGAAGCATAAATACCGATAATAATTAAAACAATGCCCTATTCCAATCAGCAGTTTGCAGTGACAGTGGCATTTATTCAAAGTATACAGGAATGTGACTCAGTTTTCCTTGCTGAGAAGATCTGCCATGATTATTAATGGTTACTACAACGTAACAGGAAATTTAGCTTAAAGCAAACGTGGAAATTAAAGCCTGGGTATTTAAGGAAGATGTCATAATGATAAGAGAATTGCACTTAAAGGCAGGCAGATGGGAGATGCTCAAGGGGGCTGCTCAGCAGGACAGCGTACAAGTGAGTCCTGCTTGTACAGACTGGACATCTGTGTCTGGCAGCTCAGCTCTGTCTTTCCAGAAAGGAGGCCCTAAGCTAATGAAAACTGCTGCCAACAGCAGCCTACACAAACCCATTTGACTGCCAAACTGCAACAACATCAGGCTGTGAAGTTGTTTTTCCCTGTTGTTGCCAGACTTATGAAAGGGCTATCACTTCAATGCCTTTTTTTTTAAATTTTAATTTTTTTGTAGCAAAAAATTAGCAAGTATCTATTTTTTTAAATTTACTGTGACAAGACCTATGGGGCACCAGTGCCAACAACACATAGGGCCCTACATCTGCATTTGTGTTTTACAGAGGAATAAAGCCCAAACAAAAATAATTATCAGTGAATACATATTTTCCTGTGTTACAAGCTAGGTTGGCAGTGGTCTTGTTTTCTATGACAAGCCTTCATGAACAGTCAGGAGAAACAGCTGTGTTCACTGTGCACCTGTAGCATAAGTCCTCTCTCTCTTCAAGCTGATTGAGGGCAAGAAGATTTAAACAAGGAAAAAAAAATATTGGCAAAGGTTTTTAATTCTGTAGAAAAAGAATAGAAACATTAAACATGCTGAACAGTGTCTTGAAGCTTATTAGAAAGAGTTATCAGCTTGAAAGCAATTTAGGAGCACACATGTTATACATACACTCACTGACAACAAGCAATCATACTGCCTCAAGTTAAGAAATCATAGAAGTGAAGAAAATCGGTGGAGAAGTGAAGCCAGCCAGAGCCAGGATGAGAAAGGAGGAGAGTTAAAGTCAATTTATAACCCTCTTAACTGAAAATTCAACACCTGCCTTCAGCTGTAAGATGTTTTAATGCAAGGGCCATAGGTTGCTAGCCTACATTCTTTCAGGATATGATTGTCAGTATGGATCTTGTTACTGAGGAGCCTCAGTGTTTATAGTATCCAAAGAGGCACAAATATGCTTCTGTAGACCCAACTTTATAATGGTCATCATCACTATTAGGTGACTAAGGCAAGATGCATGTTAGTTTTTTTCCCCAGAAGTTCTATTTTTGTGGTTTTTTTAAAACACTAAAAACTCTTGTTCCCATTTATAGGGCCCCACTAAAACTACCTGTAGTCTGAGCTTTTTTGGGGAATAGGTAGCCTATTGAAAAAGAAATTTCTCTTGCTTCAATTAATTGCTCCTATCCTACCGAGTTTTCTTTATGCCTTCTAAGAACTCAGATAATACTTTTGGTCTCTGGACTGCACCAGCTTGTCTTTTCTTAAGGCTGCCTAAAACCTGGGCTTTCTGAAGGCTGAATATCAGACAAGGCTCTTCCATATTTTCCATGTGGTGCTTGCATGTGTCCTTAAGTCAGCTGTGAGCCAGCCATGAGCAGGCAAAGGCCAGGTGGCTGAGCTAGTGAGGCGCTGCCACCAGACCCACACAGCCCACCCATCTGCACTGCTCTTGGCCTTTTTTTGGTGCAGCTGCTTTGTGTGAAAGGTTGGCAATGTGCAATGGCCCCAGATGACAAGCCCTTGCTGTTAGCCTATTACTGACTGCAGCTTCTCAGACACGTGCGGTTCCAATGACCGCTAAAGACCTCCACAACAAACACCCAAACCAGATAAACCTATTGAAAACGTTACAGCTGTTCCTCATACCGGCTTGGCAAGCCATGCAACATGTTTGCTTTGATGCATCAGAGATTCATGATGCTCAGGTAATGCAAATTGTCACTAATAGGCCCTGTGGTACCCTCCAGCCCTGTGTTCAATGAGGGGTGAATAAATGCTTTTATGTACATAATAAAATTTTTAACTGTCACTTCCTGTCACAGGAGTTTTTCTGAGCAGCAGTGCTGGAAAATCTTTACAGTGGAATCACACCTCCACGAGTTACTTTCGGCTGTGGCCGCTGCAGAGCTGTGCACCATCTGTCATGAAGGCGGCAGAGGAGCATTGGAATAGCAGCCCAGACACATATGCGAAACACTGGCCCTGGCTACGTGACAGAGCAACTGGGAGCTTCACGAGGCAGGCGACAGCTTCCTATTGTAGCCTCCTGAGAAATGACAGGCAGAGCCATTGCACAAATGATCTGGGCTCTCCAGAAGCTGAAACAGCAAGGAGCACAGTAAGAAAGAAGTTGTGGCAGGCAATTCTCCACAATTGTATGAGACTCCTAATCTGCTCTTGCTAGCAAGGGCAGAGCCTATACCTTGCAGTGCTTTTGCTCCCCACACTCTAATACCTTGCCATTAGCAAAGATGACAATATGTGGGTAAAAAAGTATTTTGGCACAGAGCACATGTTTGTGAGCAACAGCAGCACTCTCAGATGCTCTTATTATTAATGGAATATGGGAGAAATCAAGCGTGCATCAAAAAGATAAACGTGAAGGACTTGTGGTAGCTTGAAGCTCTATGGACTTGGAAATCAAAGAGAATAAACTGCAAATTTACAGCTAACATCTCCATTTAGTATACTTTGGAAAGATGAGATTGAATCTCACGTGCTGTGGTGTATGTACAGCAGGTTTCATTATCTATGCAATGGGAAATTAGCAGCAGTTACTTAGTGCCCAGCAGGATATTTGGCAGCTGTTTGAATCAGAAGCTGATTATCAAGTTTAGAAAGCTGAATAGAAAAGTGAGAAGACTAGAAAAATCCTATAGGGCCACAATTCAAGCAAGGAGGCTTAGTTCAGAGCCTTGTGAAATCAGAGAGAAACTTTCAATTAGTTTCATAGTGAATTGTACAGACCTTTAGTAAAGGTTTGTATGATCTGAGTAGGAACTGACAAGGAGAATGAGGTGGGTATGAACGCTACAATATTGGACAAAAGTCTTCCTTCAATAAAGAAAGAAATCAGCTGGAGAGACTCTGGAGTTTTGTAGGGATTGGTGGAACAGCTGGAATCCTCTCAAGATTCACCAGAGGATGGTAACTTTACAAATAGGATTGATTTTATAAAGCTTCTTTTAGTGAAAGATAAAAAATGTACTGGCCAGTCATAGATTGTTGTCTAGGTTTTATCTATAGTCAGTGGAAAGACGGGGAAGCCACAAGGCAATTCAGTCCCTCTATTTTCTACTAACAACAAAAGAGGACAAGATGGCTATCTTATGCTGGGAGTCTTCAAGGACTAAGTTTATGTATGAAGAATGCAACTATCAGTTGTTATTAAGCAGTGCCACTTGAAAGACTGCTTTGAAGAACTCAAAAGATAATCCAGAGTCTACTTCTTGGACCTGTTAAACATTGTCTTTTTACAGATTGAGTTGTGATTTTGTAATTGTATCTCTTTTAGAGAACCATTTACTTAAAAGAACAAAATTACATTCAATTGCACTTTTATTAGATAAAAGAAAAGCCATTTTCTGCAAAAGTGGCTATTTAGAAAACACTGACGCTGTAATCGTCTTTGTTCATCCTGGCTGGGCAGGTGGAAGCTTCCTAATGCAAATAGCTATGATGAGAATTGTTGAGCACTCCAATCTAGGCAGTCCTCATAACTTGTCCCTACTGCTCTGAGAAGATGTAGTAGGAAAAAAAATCTCATAAATGTAAAGCAAGGCCTTAGGCTGAGCATTTGGAGTGAGGGTGGTGGAAATTACCTATAAGAAGTTGTAAGAAATGCAAGAGATTTCTTAGGGGGGGTGGATGGTTCTTTAAGGATCAGAATCTTCCATCAGAAAGGAGCAGTTTGAACTCAGGATAGTTTGAACTCAAAGCTATACATGGCATAGAGATGTACAGCTTTGATTTATTTTCCAACTATCAGCCAAATGCGTATTAGACAATTGAGTATACAGATAAACCATTATGATGTGTTACACAGAACACCTATGTTATACCAAGAATTAAGCCATGATAAGTCTTGGGTAAACTAAGATTTACCTTGACTGTGCAGTTTGAGAGTTCTCTGCCATGGTTACCTTGCGAGCCTCTGTTCAACCAGCTCAGGTCATCAACTATATCTCAACATATTTTTAATAGTCACAACCGTTTATTAATGTCACAGACACAGACATATAAATGGGTTTTATATTCTCCTACCTACAGACCAAGACAACAACAGAAAAACCACTCATCTTGGCCAAAAATTATGTCATCAGAAATGTTATTGAGAGATATTTGATCCTTCTTTCAGATGATCTTCTAAGTATCTTCTTGCATTTATGGTCTTGAATATGCAGGACATATTGTAACAGCTAGCTGTTAAAAAGCCCTTTAACAGCCATCAGTGCAAGGAAAAAAGGTCACTGTGTCAGGTTAAAAAAGCTTTACTAATTTACGTGAATGGATAAAAAAATGGAAGATATTATTTAAATATAAAAATAAAACAGTGGTGTAGTGGTTAATAGTTAAATTATGTTTAAAAAAATTGTATGAAGTCGAATGCCTCAAAAAGCTAAATGGCCAAATTTAATCTACTAAGTGGTTAAAATACTAACATCAAGCAGAATGTCTGCAGTAATGAGGGAGGGCAAGGGTTAGGAATTAAAAAGAATCTCATAAAATAGAAGCTGTTTCCACATGATATGATGATATAAGGCTCTGTGTGATATAAGGTACTCTGATAATCCTTGAGGAGTGATTCCACTTAATCCTACTTTATGCCACTTTATTTATATATTTTCTTGCTTCACCTGCTTATAGCAAACATTAATACTGATAAAAAACTGTATTTGTGATGCAGTGCATCATGACCAGAAAAAAGAACATTGTTAATAAAGTTCTGTGATTGAAATGGCTCCTAGCAGATAGTGTACTTCTTTTTCCAATGCAACCTGAAGCATAGACTACACTTCTAAAATTTGAAGGTGCTGCAGTATGTCTTCTTTACACCTCTTTTTAAGGATACAGTCCCTGGAATGATAAGGCTCACATAAAGATAATATCTTCCAAGAGAGGTAAAAATGCTACATAAAAAACATCTTCAGAATTCTGAGGACAAAGCTTGACACAAAGAAAGAAAATTTAAAAATCAGTGTTCATTTTACCTGTGGATCTATTTCGGAAAGAAAGTCACATTTTTTTCACCAACATAATATATCTTCATGCAAGTACTTTAGTGTGACCGTCAGGAAATTGAGAGCAAATGTATCTGCTACAAAATTAAGAGCTAATTGGAGTAAACTATTGGGAAAGTGAACAGCTGCCAGTTTTGGAGCATTGTGCCTACATGTCCTATCTCACCCTTCCTGTACCCACGGATCTTCAGTCTGTTTATTCCAGACAGCTGATGACAAAACTCAGACTTGACTCCTACAAAGTGTTTCAGGCAGCTGAACATGGCTTGCTGATATCACAAGGGAATAGAAAAATGAGGTTTTTCGAGCCTTTCTTGAAACAAGTAATTTATTTTCCTTCTTTAATCTGAAGTTTAATTGAATCAAGCCAAATTAATAGGGATATCTTTACCAGTTCAAAAATTGTACTTAGAGAGAGGTGGTTTTCCATCTAAGAATAATACCAAAATAGACACTCCTACTCAAAGATATAAAAAAGTAGAATTTTTTCCACATGTGATTTTGTTATATAGATTATGCAATATAATTAAATTAAATAAAGAAGTCTAAGACATTATTATATTGGGAAACATTGTTAGAATTTTTTTTTAAATTTATATCTCTTGCTGAAGCATACATTTGATGGATATTTTACCTGATTTTAAAATTGGTCAGTGATATTTCCAACCATTTATTTTTAATAAAAATACCTCCTGGATCCTATCAGTCCTACATATAATCTTTCCATATCTGCATAGATAAATTAAATACTGACACAAACAGGTTGAGCTTGCATGTTTTAGGCCAGGATTTACAACTCCAAGACAGGTGGTGACCTCATCTTGAACCATGCAGAAGCACAAGTGATGTAAGAGTCCACAGGTTATCCTCCAGGTAGTATTTTTGGTAAATTAAGCTATGCCTTAGCACAGAAACGAGGGTGAAGTGTTCTAAACCCACAGTAATTAAATTGGTCCATTTTCCTCTTCTTAAAAATGCTTGCATGAAAGGCCTGGTAGATACCACAAGTACTTTAACAGCAATACAGACCTCTCCCTCTGGGAAATTCTGATCTTTGGGTACAGCCAGAAAAATGAGTTACTGCAGGAGTCATTAAGGAGTTAACTTGTAACATGGTAAAAATATACATGACCTATATTAAAACCTACTCCATGGTAATTTATCATGAAATTTTCTCCTTCGCTACCAGTCAGGAGCTCTTCAGTGTGTAAACTGGCAATTACTGACATGCTGGTCTCATGATGTGTGTCTAAATCAGCTTAGTCTGCAGAGACTCCTGTCTCTGTGCCTGTGGCAGGCACATACCGGATGCTGTTTAAGTGCTAAAGAGAGCTGCACAGATGATATTTGGGACAGTGATCTGCTTGCTATTTATATTTCAAACTGAGTCAAACTAAATGGATTTCTGAAAGCCTCTTAAGGAAGATTTAAAGAAAGAAAATGACTAGAAGAAACAAAACACAGAGAGTAGAAAAAACAATACAGAAAGGTGTGAGAGGTTTCACCTGAATAATAGTTATGTGCCACAGTTTACCTATTTGGTATTACACTGGACAAAAGAACAAAGCTTAAATATGAATAAAGGAAGGAAAGGGAAACTCTCTTCACTTGGGAGATTCTCGCTTTCCTGATTCCAGCTAGGATAGCATGATTATTTTGCCTTAGGCCTATGCCTCAGGGTTTCCAGTACTATAGACATGAAAGAAAGATGCTAACTAACAGAAACTGTAAGTGAATTTCTAACAAAGCGCTAGCAGCTAAACACTGCAGGAATAGTCTTATGGCCCCACATCAGATACAGGGTCTGAATGGAGCTAAACTTATAAAAAATAAGCAAGTAAAGGAGATCTGTGAATGCACATGGCCAAGGACAGCATATACTTCTGTAGCCACTGCAATTCTTTTGACTGTCATTTCTTCCTCCTGACAAAGCTGAACAGTGTACATTTTCAGGCCACCAGGTAAATTGCTTCTGTTTATCTGAAAGCAACGTAATGGACAGCAGGGCTGAAACCTTAGTACAGCATTAGCTCCATTTGTCAGGAGAAAAGATGCACTGAGAGTCTGCAGGAGAGCACGATGTAGCAAACCATCTCCCCTTGGAAAGGGCAAACACTAAGTGAGAGTTTAAATCTTTAACCTGGCCAGCTAACTACAAACCATCCAAGGCTTGCTGAAAAGATGCACTGGCTGTCAATTTGAAGAAAAAGCCAGTGACACGCATATGATTTCACAACCTGAGGCTTTGTTTTAAAACTGCTTAAATAAATATCAAAGGAGCATCTCTTGAAAAGTACTTCTTGAAAAGAATACTGAGAAGGAAAGTAACTTCATTTACAAGTATGTTTGCTTGATATTGTCAAGAATCCTGAATGCTGTTCCTGCAGATCTTATGCTTCACAGTAAATAAGGTTCATATGCTGCTAAATGCATTCTTACTACATCCGTGTAATATTAAATGTATCTTGAACATAATTCTGGTCTTACCTACATTTTTTTCTTGAGTAGATATATTTAATTATCATTGTCAGTCAATTTCTGTGAGACATAAAAGAGTATACTCAAATACTCAAGTAATTGAAGTTAAAGTACCTGACTCTTCACATAGAAATTTCCTAAAAATAAATATATAGTAAAGCCACAATACCTTATCAATGAGATACTGCAATGGGGTCCTTTATTGGTTTAAGACTGCAAATAAGTCAACTGCCAAGTTGGAAATGATCTTTTCTTGTTACTTACTCCAGATGAGTGTCTATAAGCTTTTCTACCATTGATTCCTCTGTGTCAATTCCATTTCTGAAAGATATTCAAGTTTCCTTAGAACACTTAACTTATTTATATGATGCTTAAATATTATTTACCCACAAGTCACCTTTTTGCCTAAAACCTTAAGCAAGCATGATTTTGAGGTTTTTTTCACTGCTCTTTTTGTGGAAGTGGGCAATGTGCACTTAGCATTAGTGTCACTTAGTCTAAGGTTTGCTGAAGCATAGCTTTTGCCTGCTGAAGTGACACAACCTTTAAAGTTTGGAGACTGTTAAAGAGCTGCCCTGCTTAGCAAAAGTTTTGCTTAACATTTCACATCTTCTCCATTTCTTTCCCTGACACTCCTAATGTTGGATTTCATGAAAATAGTTCTGTATATCAATATTTGAAATAGAATTATAACCACAGAACCAGCATTACAGTAAAGAAATAGGTAGAAACTTGCTTTCTTCTGTTAGGAAAGAATGAAAGCGTTGTGCATATTGTTCAATCAGTCACTTATGAATACAACATTAATTTAAAATAAAATAAAACCGCCACTCAGCCATTTCACAAGATATACCAAAAATGCAGTATTTCTACTGATAGTTTATGATTAAATTTTTGAGCAACATCCCCTGTGAACTAAAAAACTAATTCAACAGCCACCAAACCCAATGGTCTGTCTTCCTACAGGTCAGTGTGGGTGATTCTCTTTCTTGTGTTAGGAGGTACAAGAAACACCATATGGGGGCCCTTTTTGAGACCAAAAAATCACTTGGTGAGCTAGCATAAGCCTTTCTTTACTGGGCCTACTGCAACTGTATCACAGCTCACAAGGCTTGACAAAGTTAATTAATTGTGGGAACTTCAGTTTTCTGCCAAATGTAGTTGATACTGGCTACTACTATTACTACTACAACAGCTAATAATAAAAATAAGGTTGAAGTTTCTTTTTAGTGTGAGAGCAGGCATGAAAGACAAAGCGAAGGATTATATACAGTTTTCCAAAGAAACTGTGATTTAATTTCCCTTTCCTGCATCTGCCCACCAATGTCTTAAACTCCGTCCTGAAAGATATTACAGTTGATGTCAGTGATTTTAGAGCTGTTAACAGGCATGAAGATTACAGCTACTTTCAACTCATACTGTTTGATTTCCATTAGCACACTTTATCATCAGACTCTACCCAACAGAAGGTGCTGAAATCTCTTTCAGTAATTCCTCATAATCTTGGCCCTTATGGAAACAACTGCACCTCCCAAGTGAAGCAGAGTATCCATTTCCCCATGCATCCTGTTAAACATGGATTTAACTCTCAGCTGGTCTAACTACTGCACCACTTCAACATAAATGCAATTATTTGCAGGTATTCTTGGCAAGTAAGTGCTGCAGACTTTTCTGTTTATCTGACTACATGGTATGTACTTTATCTTCAGCCGCTCATATTAAAATATAATCTAACAGTGTATTTCCAGCTCTCAAACTGACATTTCATTAATTTTCATAGACATCTGAGCATATATTAAAAGCTAACTTTGTGCATAGTGAATAGGATTTTTCGGCTTCTCAGTAGTTTTTTTTCATTTGTAGCTTTCCTCTATCGCAGCATGTAATGCCATGGAGGGTCAGCCCAAACCGTAACAGGAAACAGCTGGGACAAGAGGTGTGCATGTGGCTCCATCAGATGGACGCAGTCCTCCTGGAAAGGAGCATGGAATCTACTAGGGTATCTTTCCAGAAGAAGTTCTCTTCTCATTCTGCCCTACATAAATATAATTTTAAAAAATAAGTTCAGTAGGAGAATGAATACAAGTTTCTGTGCTCATTTCTGTTGGCCCGAAGAGAAAGGGTTACTTAATTCCCCCTTTTTTTCCCCTTCAGAAATTGTGATAGCTCACAGACTTGGAGAAGAAGTGCAAACTGGTCCACTATGAAAGTAAGATACTGTTGCAGTACTGCTCTGCTGTCTACACAATGACAAGAACAGGACAAAGCTGCAAATCTATTCCCAAGGCAATGTGGATTCTAAACAAGAGCAGGTGGGAATCAACAACAAAAAAATCATAATAGGAAGGTGTAGGATACATATGGCTTAAACTACAGCTCTTGATAAAGACACAAAAGCTTTTAATGGCATTGTATCATCTGAAATCCTTGAAACACTGGGCTTTGAATTTAAATCTCAGCAAATACATTAAGGATGATTGTGTACTAGCCAGAGAAATCAAACTGTTCCTTCTTGGCTCTTGATGAATCATGTGAATGATGCAGGAGGACAGATAGTGCACTAATGGTCAATACTTTATGGAAGGCTGCCTTGAAATGACAACTGTACTCCATAATGTGTGTATTACTGTTCAGAAGATGGGAAATAAAAGGGGTCTCCAAGAAAACCGTCCTCAAACTTTACAGCGGGCCCGAGCAGGTATTTCTAACCTCATTCCCAAACAGCTGTGATTCTCAATCAGTGTCTCATAAATGTAGAAATCAAAACAGGAAAAATAAAAGGAGGAAATAATTGCATACATAGGGAAAAATTCAGGTTAAATATAAGGAGATGAGGGTGCAAATAGACTCACATAATGAAATCACATGGGTGTTTTGCAAGTGAATGTCATGAATGATAATGAAGTTAGGGCAGTTATGCCTAAATATAACTGACTTACCAAAGTAATATTTAAACTATTAAAGACAATGTAATAATAGCAATTCTGTAGAGTATAATAGAGGACATAACACCTAATATTATACACTCTATGAGTGTTAACTTACTGCTGACATTTGTCTCAGTCTACTTTGGGTTACTTTTGTGTATCTGAGCAATGATTTTTTTTAAACACATAATCTGAAATTTTACTTTATCACATTCAAGAATATTTTATGGAGATTTCTGCTCACCAACTAGGATTAGCTGTTGCCTACCAGGGGCAGAATATTTCATTGCTTCTGTAATTATTTTAAGTGACTTCTAATCAGGATTTGAGGACCATGCCTATACTCTCATTTCTAATTATCAAGTGAGGTTTGAAGGACTTTAAGTTGACTTAAGTAGCCCTGATGTATGCAGCTCATGACTCATTCATGCCAGCCCACCAATGATTGCATAGTGCTGAGAGAAGAGAAACCAACCTCTCTTTTAAAAGAGAAATCACAAAAAACAACACTTTCAAAATGGTCATATCTTGAAATCTGGATTATATCATGTGATGCTCTTGGAACAAGCCAAACCACAAATAATTTCAACTAGGTCTGGAAGTCAATGCATCTGATAGAGACAAGTTTTCATGAATGAGAGAAGTTTTACTGATTAAGAAAGATCTCTTTAACCCAATTTCCAAGTTAGGCTGCCTGGCAGAATTAGTCTTAAATTAAAGCTCTCCAGGAGATGAATGCTATCAATATTGAATTTGGAAGCCATGAGTCTGTGAAAGTTACATATTTTCCAAGGAAAATCTTAGGCCATGAGTAAGTGTAGACAGAAGCTTTTAAAATACAACATATTTCCTTCTAATCTGGGCATGTCAGACATGCCAGAAGGTTTGGTGCAGGGAGGGACAGTCTGAGGGAAGGCAGGAGAGGGCACAACCTCACCTCCAGGGCACCTCCATGGCCACTACCAGCCAGATATCCCAGGCCCTCTGCCCAGACACGGCAGGGCCACTTTCTCAGTGCTGGCAGAGGTACCTTTCCTGTCTAGGCACGGCATGAACACAGCACTTTTCCCACCAATATGAAAGTCAAAGTATTCAAGATGTTCAAAATTAACCCAAATTGTTTTAAAAGCAACATTTTGTATGCAAGTCAGCTAATAAATTTCCCAAGTTATTTTACTTTTTCTACGCCGCAAATATACTTTTTTAAAGTTATGCATTTTCTCAGACAATGATTAATCCAGCTAGAAATTCTTGAGTTTGGGGGTAAACATGACAAAAACCTGTGAACTGACTCAAAGTCATTACAAAAATTCAATGATCTTGACTTTTCTTTCACCTCATTATATAACAAGCTGAATTAGAAAGTCCATATAAACAAGAAAGAATTGTTCCAGGATTGTCTCCTTGTCTGTGAGTGATTAATATGTAAAGTCAGATTAAAGACATTTTTTTCTGGCAGGTGAAAACAGAGATACCAGGACCAAATTCATCTCCAGTGACAATTCATTAGGCTCAATGCAATTACCCTAGGACAGCTTTTAACATTGTTTCAAAAACAAGACACAGCTGAAATCTCTCTGCTTTTCAATGAATAAATATTGAACAGGTACTTCTGTCTTAATTTACCTAGATTCCTTTAAACGAAGTTATTTGAAAAGCCATGAGACATTTTCTGTTTATTCAAACAAAGAAGGCTTTTATCCTCCCACACCTGTGTCTTCTAAGCTAGGAAATTAATCAGCTATGTTCTGCTAAAGTAGTATGTTTTTAAATAATTATGCTGAACAATCCAGCAAAGTGTCTCTGAATAGGAGGGTAAAGCACTATCCCATTTAATATGGTAATGAACAGAAAAATCATTTACTGTCACTTGCTGCAGGAAGCCACTGGGATACCCCTACTCTGCAGGGCATGAGAGTGGGGATCAGGACACTGGGCTTATTTTTCGAGTTCTTTGAAGAAACTCGTCTCACATCCTGATCGGATAAAACTGTCTGCTTGAGCTGTTACGAAGCTTAACTAGTAAGAACCTTATTTTGATAACCCACTTGTCTTTGAGTAAATACAAAACATTATAAAATGTGCTTTTGTTGCTTGCCACTGCTCTAAAAGTTAAAGCTCTTTACCATTGTGACTGTGAGTTATGTATTTTCCCACTGGTTTGGCTCAGTTTTGTTGGAGATGTTGGGAAGACCGAAGTTCTAATAATAGTCTCAGTGAAATTCCCATCCCAGCATCTCAAATGGAGGCACTCCATGGTGAGCCAGCAAAACTCCATTGTACCCAACAGAAACAGCTGACACTCCCATCCATTCTTATCTGTTATAAGCATAAAGTATTATGTAAAAATTCCTCCTATTCCTATGCAGGGATGCAATTATTAGGAAAAGTCTCAAGAGATTATTAGAGCCTTTTGTTTTAAATAGGCTCTTCTTTGATGGTATGAGTAGTCAGGGAAGGCACAGACCTGAGGACTGGCTGAGAAGGGACTTTTGGTGTATCACTGCTTAGTCTCAGAGTCAACATTGGTATCCTTTTAATTTTTATCTCATTTCAAGGTGACCATTCACACAGACGTCTGCCCACAGAAGTCACAGAACAAAATAAAAACCTAATGTGCCAAGGAAGAGATAGTAAAGAGGGAATTTTTACTGTCTTGCCCTTTTAAAGAATATTTTGCATGTTTAGAATATGCCAGAAAAGTTGAAATGTCAGAATTCCCCTAGTGAAAATACAATTATACAACTGTTCATGCCAATATAATATCATATTAGCTCTGTGAGGCACAGCAAGAATGGTACAAAGACCCAGAACATTTAATATTTCTGCACTACTTTTCACAGCATGATTAAGCGCATATTATATATATGTGTGTATATATATATATATATATATCTCCAATCAGAATGGTTGCCTTGATAAAATTTACAGACCTGAACACTAAAAGATGTCTAAAACCAAAAGCATTGTTATGTTCATTTCTGTTGTGTTGTTGAGCTACAGTAGGTCAATTCAAAAGACCTAACAATGAAGTAGGGGATGAAAATTTATTAGACAACATGACTGTGTTTGTACCAATCTTTTCAGCATAGTCAGTTTTCTTATTGACTTCACACAAAATTTTTAAAATTTTAAACCTATTTCTTTGCTAAGTAATGGGTATTTCACCTTCATTTCTGACAACTGGTCAAAACTGTGTTCTTTTTTATACACAGATGTTCCATTGCCCTGCTGGGAAAGAGAGGAGGGCAGCAAGCAAACTTATTTTCCTACTTAACTTCTAAAAATATTGAACATTTTGGTGTTCACGTCATTATAAAGCAATAAAAAGGTGCCTCTTAGAACTAAAAGAGAGAAATGAAATTTCAAACAGCTCCAAATTATGTTAGTTGTAGAATATACAATTTTATAAGCAACTGTATTAGGCCCAGAGTGTAAATTTTGAACCTCTTCAGTTCAGTCTGTAATTAGAAGCAGCAGTTTTCATTGTTGTTTTGCTGGTGGTGGTTCGTTTGCTTGTTTTCCTGTCTGCTCTCACTCAGCTGAACAATTCCCCTTAGCAGTGAGATGAACCTCTCCGAGGTCATACCATCCACCAACTTACTGAAGCTGAGATACAGCAAGGTGAATTTAACTGCATGATGTTCTGTTCTGTTTCTTCTGTCTTTCAGGGACACATCCCAGCTCAGAAGGACACTATAATTCAATTACGATTCTACAGAAGGAATCTTGTTTAGAGCCCTTCCAGCAGTGTTCCCTTATGAAAGAAAGCTGCACCCCAAAGACAATTGGTTGCCATGCAGAAATCAAGTTCTTAAGAAAATGCATATTTTTTGAAAAGCTTGTATGTGTGTATATATGTCTGACTTATTAGTGAGTGGTCAGGAAGTGGTGGAGAAAGACATGAATTATTCCATTTTTTATTCTAACTATATATCCCCCTTTTCAGTTCATTTGAAAGACAAAAAAATGCACCATCATTTCTATAATAATTGATTTTTTTTCCAAAGTTCTGCAAAATTTCCAATCTGAATAAGATACACTTTCCTATACCACACCAGACTCTAGAAATTGTTTTTGAACTCCACTTTCTTTGATGTAAGAATTTCTCTGTCTTTGTATACCACTTACTATTCCTCAGTATTTGTATTTCACCACTGTACTCCTTATTGTCACAGCAAGACCCCCGTCAAGCACTGCCCAGTACTTTTTTATGCTCTTAAAATATACATCTACAGCACTAGTTAAGCCTAAACATCTCTTAGGACTTGCTTAATTGCAGTCCTAAGACTCCTATCATCATCAACAACCTTGACTTCTCAAGTTATAAAAAGGGTCTCTGAAAAAATTCAGAAAGTTAACTAATCTAGAGAAACTTCCCCAGTCACAAGAATGGTCTTATTATACACAGTTAGAAGGAATTGCCACCATCTGAATAATTGACCTAGGGGAAAGGTAATGCTCATGTATATTAACTATACTGTGGTGTTTTGGGGCTCTACGCTTCAAAATCCAATAATGAACTTTGCCTTGATCATATAATTAGACATAAATAGACATTGCAGAACTTTGGGAAAACATACGTGTTCTCTGTTATGAGTCAATAACGTAAACAACACAAACCCAAAAAATGTAAAAACTGTGTGAAGATTATAGCTGAAAAATATGAGAGAAATGCAGAGCAGATATATTATGGAAAGGTAATACAGCTCCAGCTTATCTGTACAAGTCCTAGCACAATTTTCCTTTCAGTGCCAAATCCTTTTGGGTGATCAGGGAAACTCTTCCCCTCTAAGCATTTTCTATTCTCTACATTGTTTAATTTCCCCCCACTCCAAATCTTACAGATCTGCATTAATATTCATCTGTATTTATTGATATAGGCTCTGTTAAATGTTCCCATTTATTTAATTGGTTTGGTGTGTTTCAACATTGATTGACTCAACTCCCAGCTTCCATTAATCTTCCCTGCTGACCATGACAAAGCCCTTATAAATTTGTCCTACAAACCCAAGTGGCAGATCATTTTTCAAATTCATTTCATGTTACCTTGTGCAGGAGAAACTTCTTGTTCCCTTGACTAAGGGTGGCACTTGTTAAACAACAAGGCAGCATTTAAGAAGCGACTGCTTCAGGTTTTGTTAGATCAGGTAGCCTCCAAAATAACTTGATATAGAGAAGTCTGAACTAGACTGCCAAACACAATGCAGTTTTGGAACAATTGCAGAAGTGTGTTTCTCTCTTGCATAGATTTCTTTGTTATCAGCTGCAATATTAAAGTAACTTTGCAGAGGGTTTATAGACATTTTTCTTCTAGATTGAAAACAAGAAATGAGCTGTTCAAAGCCACATAATAAATGATTTCAAAAAGAGTTCTCAGCCTGTCAGTTGAATTCCTCGATATACATTATTTTGTAATAACATTACTAAATGATGTTTTGAGGCCTGCAGAACTGAGTGGTATCATCCATGGTAAACACATTTTTGGCTTGTCCATTCAGGGGAAACTGTTTCCTGTCCTCCCTTCCAGCTTCAGGAAGCTGAAGAAAACGCAGAGCAGACATTTGTATCCAGCTACATGGCAGAGAGAAGTTCAAAGATAAAGGCCGGACAAGCACGTGCCTTGGGATGAAGGAACAATGAAACCCACAAGGCAGCTTTTGCTGAAGACTGTGGAGACTTCCTAGAACAGAAAGTGATATTCTTGTTTCATTAGGTTCATCTTTGTAATCCTGACTTTGTATAGGCAAGTTTTATGCTGTTGTAAGAAGACAGAACACAGCAATTGCGATGTGGTTAGGGCAATGAGACTCATGATCTGTCATTAGCCAATTACCTAGTCCTAATATGCAGGGTATTTCTTCTTTAATAAAGGACAAGAATAAACAGTGTGTGTCTATTAATTTAAAGTGATCAAATTTCCAGGTCCAGCTCTTCTTCTCAAATTGTAGAAGACTGTTTTCTCCACAATACGACATCCCTCTACATGATCAACAGCACAAGGCATTGTGAAAGCCTCTAGCTGTCATTATCTAAGCAGGGTAGAAGAATGAAATCTGAATGCTTCCATAAAGCTACAAGCACCTGAAAACAGCATCAGAATGATAAGTGTTTTCCAAAACTTAACTGGAGGAGGCATTACACACATTGCTGCAGTTTGGGTATACATTATTTCTAGAACAGTTAATCAAAGAAATGATGCCAAATTTCACAATGCTAGGAGAAATTATTTTTGCCCAGATTATCCCTTGCTGGTTATTCTGTTCATATAGCAACATTTTTTTCCTTCAGGCAACTCCAGGCATATCAGGAGGACTGAGAGCAGGTCATGTATAAGCAGTCCTGCCAACTGGACCAAAACCTGAATGTGCGGAGTTTACAGAGGAAAAAAGGGTCCAGACACATGCTAAAGAGAGACTCATCTGAAGGGGTGTTGCACCTGAAGGTGGAGAGATGGAAGGGAAGGGAAGGGAAGGGAAGGGAAGGGAAGGGAAGGGAAGGGAAGGGAAGGGAAGGGAAGGGAAGGGAAGGGAAGGGAAGGGAAGGGAAGGGAAGGGAAGGGAAGGGAAGGGAAGGGAAGGGAAGGGAAGGGAAGGGAAGGGAAGGGAAGGGAAGGGAAGGGAAGGGAAGGGAAGGGAAGGGAAGGGAAGGGAAGGGAAGGGAAGGGAAGGGAAGGGAAGGGAAGGGAAGGGAAGGGAAGGGAAGGGAAGGGAAGGGAAGGGAAGAGGTAAAAAACCAATCATATGTCATCATACAAATTGAGATGCTCTCAGTTTCATTGCTTAGCGATGAGTAGGCAGGGTCAAATTTTGGGAAACCTGATTGTCTCTGACTAACCTGGTTTAGGAAACTATTTCTGGAGTTAGGCAATGCATGTTAACTAAATGATGATTTTTCTGTGTGGGGATGTTTGGTGACCTGGGAAGAAAATGCACTTGATTTCAGAAGATAAGCAATTTCCTTTTTCCTTTCCCCACACCACCTGGAGTTTAGAAGTTAATCCTTAAGCTTTTTGCTAAGTGTTACCTTGTCTACACTGATCAAATGTTTCTCCACTCCCACTGATACAACCATTTTATTAAGCACTGGATGCTTTTCTTCTCTTTGCTGGTCAGATAGTATCTCCATAATCCCTAGTACCATCTGTATTGTACACAGTTGTGCTGATGGTAGCAGAGCTGTCTGACTTTCTGCATCACAAGCCTTTTGATCACACAACACAGGAACTTCAAATGTGATGCCAGGAGAAAGGGAGAGAGGCACAGTCCAAATGAAAATTAATTTATCCTGTCCAAGTCCAGTCTTTCCCTGAGGCAGAGCAGCAGGATAACACAGAGAAAAGCTAACTCCCATTTCCAGAGCCACACAAAGCACAAATAGAAAAAGCTGTATGAAGTCATACGGTCTTCTGACTTATCACTATAGAATTGTCCTTTACATTAGATTGTATGCTACAGTTTTAACTTACACAACCACTGAAACAACCAACATTTCCCTTAGGCATATATTCCAAAAACTACTAGGTCACATTCTGAGGAAATAAAGGGATAATAATTGCAAAAGCTTGCCATCTGTCAGATTTTAAGCCATATATATAAAAAAAATGCAGAACTACATTAAAAGATTATGAAGTCTAACACTCGAAAATTTAGAAATGAAGAAATTAATGCTAGAGTACTCAATATCATCTACATCTACAAGATTATATATTATCCAATTTAACAGTTCTAAAATATTTTTTTTCCCCTACCTCACTTAATGAACTGTGACTGTTTTGCCTTCTCCTCATTTTTAGGTTTCTGATTCAGGCACTACACATAAACCAAACTCTTCTGAAGTTTAATCTCCTTAAAGGTTTTTCTCTGGTGCTCTTCAAAATACAATTTGTATGTTTCAGGCACACTGTGCTCAGGGCAGCCTTGGGCATTGTCAGGAGCGGTGTTAATTCCCTACGACAGCCAAAGAGCACAGGCATGGAGCCCTCACAATTATCTGGGTGCTCAGTCTGGACCCCAGATCCTTAATGTTCAAAATATTCAGATTTATGTACTATTGTATGCACCCCAAGAATAGTTGCATTCAGTTGTAGTGAAGTGCATATGGTACTCCTGGAAATCAAAGTGCATGTCCCACGCCAGGCTCTGGAAACCAAGGGATGAAAGCACTGAGCATTAGTGCAAGCAAGGCACTGGTTTAAAGCTGGATGGACCAACACCCCACACTCCTTATACCAGACCCAGTCCATTTGTAGGTTTCTACAGCCTCATGTTCCCTGTACAGTATCTAAGAGCAGAATTCACAGACTTACTTATTCACAAAACCTCAGTGGAACCTATTTCCCATCGTGTGAAATAAACAGGTGTTTGTTGAAATGGGGAAGCAGAAAAAGCTTCAGGCTTTAAAGATGGACATTCATGGGCATGCACTTATGAGGAGTAGGTGCAAAACCAGGGGAACAAGCTTGATTATTACTTCAACTGAATATTTTAACTATTTTAGTCAGAATTGAGAAGATTCAGTAGAGATCACTGAGTTTTTTCTGCCATTCATTAGAGCAATTACAGTACAGCACCTGGTTTAATAATTTAAGCTGAGTTTCTTACACCTAAGTGGATAGCCTAAAGACTGGAATTCTGGAAACCGGCTGGTGGCAGTGCCTTTGCCAGTGGCATCTTGGGTTGTGCCAATCTTAATCAAATAGCCAGCCTCTGAAATGGCTATTTAATAAAAAAAGACAGGCAAAGAACAACAATTTGTGAACCTTGACAATATTTAGTTGAAAGATAGGTAGTTATTCAGCACTGTCAAAATATACAAGACTTAGCTAAAGTAGGAAAATTACTGTCACAGGCATGAGTGTCTGGGGGCTGAGGGTGAGGTTCACTATCAGGGTGTGGAAAAGAGGCAAAGTTGAACATGGTGTTCAGGTTGACACTAGCCCATACCACCACATCCAGACCTATGGGACAGCACTGCCCTGATGGTCTGTTGCAAACATGTTTTTATCTATGCCATTGTGGTGCTCCCTCTTTTATTGGAATTAAATTTTCTCAACAGTTTCAACTGCATATGTGAGAGCTCTCATCCAGATCAGAACTGGACCAAACTTTCGATGTCTTAGACAGATATGATGATTTTTGGCTTGAGAACTCGTACTGTCTATCACAGACAACAAAAACAGTATGTATCAAACAGACACCAGTGTGGAACACACCTAGTGTATTTATACATTGTAATATGTTGTAACACTTGAGCTTTCATTTAACTCTAATGTATATCTGGTGTCAGAGGTCTTGGTATGAACCAAGCCCTTCCTGGGTCTCTGATCAGGTGCAATCCCACCTAAAGGAGATCAAACTGCCATATCCTCATTATTATCTTGTTTAAATAGAGAGAACTGACACGGGTAACATCTGTTGCAAATTTGTGGACAGCTGGCCTTTATTGGAAACAATACTATGGCAAGAGGCCCTGGATCTTAGGTCCAGTGCCAGATTCTATAGAAAAGTGTGCTTCACTGGGAACAGGCTTTGCTGTTTCGCTCCCCACCTTTTCCAACCTTGATTCAGTGTGCCCATGCCCCTCAGCTGTCTCTGCTCCACTCCTTGCTGCTCCTAAGACACATCCTCTCACTTCATTAGTTCCAGAGATGTACTCTAATTTCTCATCCTCCTCCTGGTTCTTTTGCATAACCAACCCTCCTCTACTTTTCTGCACTGCTGCCCACTCACTGCCGCATTGCCTTCTCTCTCTCACCCAGCAGTCTTGTTAACTAGTCTCATTTTCCCTTTCTGGTAGCTTTATTATATTTTTCTTGTCTCACTAGGTATTCAGTTGTCTTCTAAACTCTTTACCTGTTACAACTATTTCCTTCAGCTTTGCTCTCCACTATCATTGCCTGAGAAGTTGCTGCTGTCCTGCTGGCACTGAAGCTTTTTTTCAGACCCATTCCTCCTTTTTTCAAGTTTCACCAGTTCCTAGATCACTCTGCAAGCTGCTTGAGAGATCAAGAGCATTGTCTACTCTCAGAGGCTCCTGGTCTTCCCCAAAAAGATTTAAAAGTCTCTGACAGAAGCTCTGTGCCAAATTCCAATTTTGCTCCCAAGTGCAACTCACAGTCTAAGTTTCTCACTTTATTTGCTATTCACATTTCCAGTGTCTTTGTCTCAGCTCTCCCTAGTTCCCTGTACATAATATCTGGTTAGCTTAGTCTTGCAAACTGCTGGATCAAGGGGCAGGAAGAGAACTGGAGAAGCATACAGCTCATCCAGTGTGGAGGTGTAGAACACGTACAGTCACAGCAGCACAGAGCTGCAATGGCAGGAAGATATGTCTCTCCACTCCACATTCAGAGAAAATGACACTTTTAGGGCATTTATATTCTGAAATTTTGAGATGTGTGATCTGTCTACGTTGACTTATCAAGTGTGTGTGGGTTTTCATGCATAAAGAAGCTGAACCTCACTAAATGTAAAACTTGACTTCAAGCCAAGAACTACTGGAGTTTCTAAGCAAAAGATAATTCTGACAATGTATATTCCCTCCAAACTTTCTCTACTCTGATCTCCCTCTTTAAAAAAGGGAAGTTAGTGGCTTCTAAGAGCCTTAAACATTTTTCTTAGCATTCTTCCAAATTCATCTACAATAGAAAAAAAAAGTTACAGGGGAAAAAATCCAACACTCTGCTAATGCTTTCCACAGAGAGTAATCATCTGAGGACTGGAACTTGAAGATCAAACTAGAGAACTGGATATAAGAAAAAACTCCCCTAATATGCTTCAGGAGAAACTTGTTATCAGTTCAATGGACCAGCTGGTAACTTGGCAGTATGATGAATGCTCAAAACAATGGAAACCAATCCAAAGCACAAATGCTGGAAAAGCAAAAAATCAAGTAGTTACTGTCTTTGATTTGTTTACCCCATTCATATAAATTTAGCACTCAATGGCCAATATGAAAGCCCTAGTCCTGTGTGCTGAAGGCGTATGTGTGGTATCTTACATCCACAGACAGGTTTATCTAGCACTGTTTCTACCTCTGTAAGGTACATACCAGCCTATTTTAAAATAGTGATTTTGTTTCCCTTGTTTTAATTAAACATAACAAGAAAAATAGCAGTTGGAGTAAATAACATGCTGTGAGAGTAAAACTACCCAGTAGTCAAAGACAAATACTAATGTAAGACCAAAAATGCTAATGACATACGAGTGCAGTGATCAGCTGATTAGCCATTTAATTTCTCATTTGAAATCAAATTTGCATACCTAACTTATCAATTCAGATGTGACAGTAACATTAAAATTAAATATGTGTTTTGGTATTTCAGTAAATGACAGCCATTGGTTAAATAGCAATAATACTAGCCTTTGGGACAAACATGTAGAGCACATTGCCTAATTCATTTCATTTTCAAATGAACAAAGACTGACTCTGAATGCCCTGTTTCTCTACAAATATGCCTGGAAGGGCTTGTTGCTAGCTCTGGAGACTGAAAGATGGTGGCTGGAAAAAATAAGCCCCATTTATAATGTCAAAACCCAACCTCTGAAGCAGAAGGGCACTGCTCAGCCATCAGCTCCCCAGACAAGATCAGTGTTTTGGATGTGGTTTGGACAGAGCTGCTCACCAGACATAGTAAGTCTCCATGCATCAGTCTTTCTAGCAACTAATATCTTGTAGCATTACACTCTCAAGAAGGAAATCTGAGATTTCTATACCATTTTTACTGAGACCCCTCCCACCAATATCCCTGATAATTAATGGCTTATGTAATAGTTAATTATTTATGCTCAGAAAAATGACCACCATAGACTGCACATCCATGAAATTTTGGTCAATGTCTGCTTTACTGATGAAGTTATTGCGCGACTTCAGGGACATCAAGAATAAAACTTTGCAAAAAAATAAAGATATTTCTTCTCATGTATTTTTCAATACTTCAAATTAATGTATTGGTGACTGGGACCATGTGTCTGAGATCACTATACCTTATACTTTTTCATTATAAATTCCTATTTATAAATCTGGGAATAGAGACACATTGCAATCCATTGTGGATGGATTATCACTGCATTTTAAATATAATTGAAAAACAATGGGAAAAGTAAATTTTTTTTCTTTTTGACCAAGTGACAAGGATTGAATTTTCCCCCCATACAGGTTACCCTTTCATACATTTTCTGTTTGTGACAAAGATACTTGCCTGGAATGTTAATTTACAGAGGACAGAGGAAAGACAAAGAAGAACCTGGCAGATTGGAACTGTATCTGCTACTGCACATTTGGAATGATGGAAACACAGCCTAAAGAGATGTAGAAACAAACTGTAGTGCAAGTTGCCAAAGTTATGTGGCAAAACTTGCATGCAGAAATCACAGAACTACACAGACTGTTATATAGGGCTGTAGATTATCACATGATTATCTTTGCTTACAGCACACACACACACACACACACACACACATACATATGTATGTGTGTGTGTGTATATACATAGATATAGATATAGTGCCCAGATATATGCAAGGGTGGAGAAAATACTCTTTGCCCTGTGATGTTTAGGGCTTTTAGTCACTTCTGTTGCTACTTATCATGGTTATTTGTCCCATCTGCACAACAATATTCTGTGTGTTGATTTGTGAAAACTATAGGAGATTAACACCTACGTAAAAAAGTACATAAATGGAAACGTTTACGGATTGAAAAAAAAGACTGAAATGCTGCATTAGTTTTGTCTTTATTCCTTACTAAGTTTCACATACCTGTTTTCCCAGAATTTACAGTCTTTCAGCATAGAGCACTTTCCGTGTTGTCAGTCTCACAAGCAGCCTGCAGTTTCAGAGACAAGGTTTGTTATAAGCTTATTTCCTTTCATTTCTTAAGTTCTTAGAAAAACCCAACAACTTTTCTATCTGTCAAACATTGGCATGCCATAAAAATTAGTCTGGTGGATGTGGGCATTAAAGTACTTCAATTTTTCTAGCACATATTTATCTCAAAATGCTCCATTTGCAGTCAGAGAGAAAACCTGGATTTGCAAAGGTTTGGAGGATTAAAGGAAACATTTAAGAATAGAAAGTGAGGCTGCCCAAAGCATGCAGAGCACCCTGCCTTCTGGGCTCTGCAACAGCCTTCTGCTAATAGCAGACCTCTGCTTTTGGCAGCAATTAGAAGGATAATTTCATGAAGAAAGGTGCTGTCAGAAAACGGTAAGACTAATGTTTTTTGAACAAGGTGTTGCTCTTGGAGAATTTTACACAGGACACAGATCGATCTTCTTGACTACCCCTCTGAACAAAGTGTTGTGGAAAGAATTCATATGCTGACAATCAGCTCCTCATCTAACAGCCCTGAAGGGCAGTAATTAGTAAAGCTAAATATTACAGTGACAGAGAGAATGTTGGTGGCACATATTTCATCAAAAAAGAGAGTTAAATTTGGCAGCCAGTCTGCCATTTCTTTGAAGGGTAAAGAAAAAGCATGTGCTTTGTTTTTCAAGAATATTCAAATTTGAAAATTTGTGGACACTGGCACTTTTGTTAAACCAAAATCCAGTGAGTGCATTCAAACTCTCACAAAAAGATGACAAACCTCAGTTTCCAGTTTTTACTGGTTTAATAAGCAACCAACTTGTCACCATGTCATAAAAGAGCCACAGTTACTTCTGTGCCATGCCACCACTCCAAAGCTAAGCCACCAGAAATTGCTAAAGAGTCACTCCATTCATCTTCTCTCCAGCAGCCCTAATGGTCCTTCTGGAGCAGGCAGACAGCCTGAGTGACAGCAGCCCTGAAGCTACTTTAATGTGTTTCACAGACACAGGCTGGCATTTGTTACCTGAGGTTCAGGGATATGCTTCAGCGTCTTAATGCCTCTTCCTTCTAGTTCAAATTTGCTTTAAGCACTATTCTGCTATCCCAGAAAATCAAGGCCAAACTGCAAGCCATTAGTTACTGCCTGGAGTAGGAGCTGGCCACAAGCAGTGCAGAACGCAAACCTCAGTCTAGGGATTATTTGCGACAACATGGTATTCAATTGATTTCTGTGCCAAAGGGGTTTTCTTCCCCCCTCCATTTGTTAACTAAACTTTTGCTATATAGCTCTGTCAATGCTACTTTTTTTAATAAATAAAGACTCCTTGATGAATTTGAATACAAAATCTGAGATAATTCTATCCAAGCAAACTTGTATTTCTTGCAATGACAAAAAAATCGCGCCTAAATATTTGTTAGTAATACCAGGGAGCATCACCATTCCCAATCAACTCTATCAGATGATGCGCAGAGAGATAAACATAACTGTTGATGAATCCTCACAACAAACAGAGATAGAAACCAGCATCCAGAAGGTGATTGATTTCTTTAAGGTACTGTAATGAATCAATGTCGTTGTTTCTGTTAAGTTCCCAGGTCCCTGATACCCAGGCCTAGAACTGAGAAACAGCCACACTGTAATCATTACCTTTTGCTGCACAGCAAGATCAGAAGTGTTGAAATAAACTTGGGTTGAAGGACAGTTTCTTAATTGAGAAACTTTGTACTAACTGAGAAACATTTACTATTGTATTAACTATTAACAGTAACTATTGTATTAACTGAGAAACAGAGGATAGCTGATCTTCGCACATCCTAGGAAAGCCACATTTGTAGCAGTTAAGCTCCTCATAAAAGTCATAGCACTATCCAACCTCCTATTTATTTATTTATTCATTCTGTATCTTCATTCAACAACCGTAAGAGTAATAATTTCTTTCTTGGTCACTGATTTTTTCGCCTACATGTCTTTATGGCCACAACATTCATGTGTTGCTATTTCCTCTTCTAACCCTATTGCCTTTTATTTTGATAGCATACCTCTGGCTGCTCATTTCTTAGTTTTTCTTCAGGTTTTGGAAATTCTTTTCTGTTTTGTGTCAACCTCTTCTTGCTGATACTTAACTCATCATGAGTCAGGACAGTGGGAGCGGCTCAGAGGAGGGTCTCAGATGGAGGGTCTCAGACTCAAATGGTCAGTGTTGCATTTCATAAGTAATCTTAGGGTACAGACTGAAATGACTTGGAAAGTGATTTCTGTGGTTTTTTTCAGTGTAACTACATCGGCTGCAGGCTCACAGGAGAAGGAAGCAGCTCAGGAGATAATGCTGATGGATTAGTGGAATGAGAAACTTGTTCCAAAGGCAGCTTTGCTGCTGATCCTGTTTGTCTCACTTGAATGAAAAGGAGGTGGGAAAACATTATCCTTCATCACAGCTGCTACAGGTGGGCAAATCACACTCCAGGTTTGGGGGTTGTTATAAACTGGTCCTTAATCAAATTTCACTATAATTCTTTTATCATTACTAGTACGCTTCTCAGTTTCTGTTTCTTCATTTTGCCTAATCCATCTTATTTTCGTATTTTCTCCTAGCTCAGTCCCAGCTCCTCCTGCTTTGCAGCCATTCTCTTCACTATTTAAATGACATGTCAGATGCCACACTGCAGGGAAAGTGAGGAGCCGAAATGGGAGAGAAGTGCTGCTCTCCCCACGCCTGCAGCACTCTGCCACTCCCCGGGTTGGTGGCAGTGCCTACAGCAACTGCTTTCTTCCACTTGCTTGTGACTCATGATTTCTTTTGCATAACCACAATAAGTAACACCCACGCAGAGCCATCAGTCAGTCCAGCAATGGCAGCAGAAAAAATTTTGTTATTTCTTAGGAAATATTACATTTTTTGGAAATAAATGGAAACCAGAACAACACAAAACCCCAAACCCCTACCTGACAAAGGCTTAATAATTCAGTTTTGTTTTTTCGAGGACTATTTAAATTCATTTTTCAGAGGAATTCTCTTGCAGTGCTTATTGAGGAGTTTGCAAAACTATTTGATGTTAAGGACTTACTGAGATCTTACAGATTTTAGGGAGTCAAGTTCATTGTAACCTGCTAATGGCAGGTTTAGAAAGAATAAAGATTGAATGTCACAACAGCTAAATAATTGACATCTCCTCTATGCCAAACCTTTTACTGTCCTCCATAGCATATTCTAACTACTTCAAATGCAATCCAAATAAATTCATAAAAATATAACTACCTGAGGAACTCTGAGAAATATAGTTATAAATTACCAAGACAACAGCACATGCCTTGCAGTCAGCCTTCAAAAAAAAGTACAACTACAATTGCTGGTTAGAATACTCATGTCTAAGTCTTCTGGTTTTCTAACTCTAGGACACATATAAAAATGAAACTCTACTGCATAAAGACCATGAACTCTCAATAATCAAACTATTGTCTTTTTGGAATTGGAGGCACATTTTTTCATTACTCTTTTCTGAAGTCTCATACACAGAAGCTAAAGGTTTAAATCACAGTTTTGTGAACACATTGCTGTATGATTTTGAAATAAGCACAGTGACTAAAGCAGAACTTTGTCTTCAGGAGTAGTTCAGAGACATAGGGCAAAGTTAACATAATTCCTCCTGCATCCATCACTTCACTTTTATTTAAAGAGCCAGTTAACATACAGTGAATGTGACAATCTTTCAAGAAATTGTAATATCTTTTTTTTTTTCTTTTGCTTTAGCTTCTAAGCAACTTGTAGAGATGAGAAATTGCATGATAAAGCACCTAAAATACAGCATAGACAGCATACATTACTCCACTTGACTATTTTTTTGAAAATAAAATCAATTTTCTTTTCTATTTTTAAAAAAAATAATAATGAAATGCATTTATTCTCTGGACTGACTGAGATACCAAAGGTTCCAGTTTAATTTACTTGATAATAAACTTTAGCAGGGCCACAGTATGTATGCTCAAAGAGGAAATTAGCATGTCACTTACTGAACAAGATAATATTCACCAGATGTGTGGGTATCTTTTGTATTCTTCTCATTCCTTGGCTTTTTCACCTCTATTCTCAGCCCTTTATACCAAGAGAGAAACATGAATACTTATCCGCAAACACACCTTTGTAGCTCTCATTTCCCATATAAATCAACAACCTGTAACAAGTGACAAGAGCTGGCAATATTTTCATGATCCATGCCCTCAATTAACACCATTCCAGTGGCATCCACGCTGGGATGGGCTTTTTCCTGTGTTTCTCTTAATGGGATCCAGAGTCACAAACCTGGGATGTACAAAGCCACACAGTGCTTCTCCCAGAGCTTTCATCTGGCCTTTCAGTAACACTCTCCAGAAATCTCTATTAGCATTTCATGTTTGCTATCACTTGTAGCAGTATCATTTATGAGGCAGGAGGAAGTTTTTAAGGTTGTGGTTTAGAAACAACTAAATCCAGGGGGAGAGGATTCCGGAGTTTGTTCTGTCAACATCCACAGTCTTGAAATGTAGCTTTTCCACAACACATCCTGCTGCTGCTGCTGTTGTGCTCTCTGAGTAGATATTCCCCATCCTGCCCTTTAAGCCAAAGGATCAAGGATGAGCAGTTCAGTCCCTGCCTGCATTACAGAAATCCTCTAGTGGGCCAAACATTCTTCACAATGCACTAGATGTAAAATTGAAGACCACAACTACTAAGGCACTTCCAAATGCAACTACCTGTAAAACAATTAATCTTCAAATATTTTTCAAAAAAGGTCTTTTAAAATTCTCTCTACATTTCAAAACTTTATGGCTCTGTGACTGTTTTCAAGTAGAGAGTCCACTACTTTGGATGAAATTTGAGCAATCTTCTTTTCATTAATGCCCAGAAATAATTAGCAAAAGCATCCTTAGCATGTCACCTCACTTATGGAATGGTTTTGCTGGCTTGGGGACTGCTATTCTAAATAGACAAAACATTTTTCTTAAGACAGTCTTAGCTGCAGTGGTCATGTGCTGATCCATACAGACGAGGGACTGCAATTGTGTTCTTTCTTATTCCCAAGGACCTCTGAAACATTTTCAGCCTAAACTGGCAATTAATTTGTTGAACTGAAATTCATTAAATGCTCAAACTGCAAACATGCAGCTGAGTATTAACAGTATATGAATCATATTTTTCTGTTTTATGCAACAAAATAAATTTCCAGTTGAACTCAGTAGGAGGAGTCACACTGCCTAAGGGAGCAATTTCTTAACTCAGGGGATTGAGTCAGATTCCTTTATTACCATTATAGCCCCAAGAGGGAAAAACACATAATGAAGTTGAACTAAAATGTTGATTAAACGGAGAGTTTTGGATTATTTAGTAGAGGAATTATTGTGTATGTGGTGACTTGTCCTCCTAATTCAGGTGTCTAAGCGAGAAGCCAAAAACTGGTATGACTGCACACAAATTACACAGTCAGCTGGGAAAAATACCTCTGCTCATATGGGCATGGCCTGGCATGAGATTTACACTATCTCCTCCAAATTTCCAAGGATCAGCAAGAGCTCACTGTATGTTGCCATGATCATGGTGCTTTCCCAGGCTCAGACCCTTCTGTCATGGAAAAACAATTCCAGGCTAACCTGCCCTTCACACAGAAAACACACATTTCCCTGGAAGGTTTGCTCAGTGGCCCTGGGTGCCATTTCTAAAAAAGGCAAGAGGAAGGGTCTGGGACTTACAGGCCAGCCAGGCTCACCTCAGACCGTGGAAAAATCACACAGCCTGTCTTTTTGGGATGCATTTGCAAGCATGTGAAGAACAAAAACTTTACAGTTGTAATCAGCAATCCCTGGATTTACCAGGGACAAATGATGTTCAGCAAACCCGAGTGCCTCCTACAACAAAGTGAGGTTTGTGGATGTCATGTGTCAGCTTTAGGAAAGCTTTTGGCTCCATACTCAGCTGGCAGCTGAGGAACTGTGGTCTGGAAGAAAGGATGTTTATATGGACTAAAAGTTAGTAGTACCTCTAAAATTTATCAGTTTTAAAGTTCAGCATCTGCTTGGTGGCCAGCAGTGAGCAGAGCAGTCTAAGGGCCGCTCTTTCTCACTGTTTGATGTCTTAATCAATGGCCTAGGTGATGACCTAGGATGAACTACCTGCAAATTTATCAATGATGCTAAATTAGAGGGAGTTACTGACACAATGAATGTCATAACTTGAATCCACAGGGATTTTGATAAACTTGAGAACGGGGAGAACAAAAACTTCGTAGTGTCCAGCAAGGAGACAAGCAAACGCCTGCCCTTGGGATAGAATAAACTCACATGGGATTAAAGAATTAGTAGTAGTCCTGCTGAAAAGAAGATTATTTTTGAACTCCAGCTTGAGTATTCTCTCCCTGTCAATAAGGTAAACTGAAGATCAGCCTGTGTTGAAAGGAGTTGCCTAAAAGATATCAAGAAGTTGCTTTTCCCATCTGCCTGGATCTTGGGAGGCTTCATGTGAAAAAGTGAATCAAGTTTTGGACCACCTACTGGGCCACAAGGAAATACTGAGAGATTCTTAGACGGCTGAAGAGTCTTAGGCTTGGTCTAATAGCAGGCAACAACTACTTGAAGGCCAGTTAAAAAGAAGGACTTAAAGAAAAACTTTTCACTAGGAGAAAAACCTTTGCAGTGTGTAGCTCTGTGCAGGTAAACTCTGTGCAGGTAAACTCTGACATGTCCATCTATTTTTTGAGGTTTTCAAGATGCAGTTACTCACAGTCATGGCTGATCTGACCTAGTATCGGCAGCAGTCCTGCCTTTTTGGGTAAGCAGCCGCAAAAGCCTTTCTGAAATCCTTCTGTGATGAGCAGCTTTATGTTTACCCTCCATTATTCTATACTGCCTAGGGATTTCTGCATCTACACCAAGAATCCTGGCTTCTCCACAGGATTTGAAGATTAATAGCTTGGAAAATACCTCTCCCATGGTTGTCTGGAAATCCTTAGCGCTGTCTCCTCTGCATACAGAATGTATTTTTACCAAGACCTGGCTTCTGTGGTGAAAGCTTCATGAACCGCAGCTGTCCATACAAATTTGTATGCAAACGAAGATTACACAGACAAGCTAATTAGTGGAACTTTCTATATTTCAGAAGTTTGGCCTTTCAGTTGAAGTATGGTGTACCTTTTCATAGCAAACCCAGCATTTAGAGTGAGGAGAGTTTGGACTGCATACCTCCAGAGCAGACATCTGACAGCATACCTGCTCAAAAGCAGCTGAGAAAGGAGAAGTCTGCTGTTCCAAAGGATGGTGGAGAAGAGTCAAGCCCAACAAATAGTCATTTGGGGCTTCTCCTGCACTTAACACCCACATCAAGAGAAGAAGAGAGGAATCTGGAAACTCCCCATGATGACTTTCCTCATCATCTCATCACATTCTGAGTGGGGCTGGTCCCAGCTGTAATGCCAGAGAGCTCCGTGTATTTTTCTCCACCCAGCAAATATCAGGGAGTGGGAGGGGTGACCCACACAAAGTGAGACAGCAGCACTGGTGATACATTTTGAGTCCAGAGATATTTTAGGACACAGTAGGTGATGCAACTGGTGCTAGAGATGCTGAACAAGCTAGTGAGAAAGCGTCTGCAGAACATTTTTAGGCACTCATTTTAACACACTGCAGGATCTTCCCAATCAACACACACTACTGAAGGCAATTAATTATTATAAATAATTCTCGCATCAGTCAAAACTGGATGCAATTTTACTATTCAAAAATAAAATACATCCCTACCTAAGGATTTTCTACCTTCAAGTTCCAAAAGCCCCATGGAAGGAAAACATCTTCAAACAAAGAAACCCAAATATTCCTTTCTTGATCCAGGTGGTAAATTGATAAAGGAAAACAATACATGTGATAGAAAAATGCCGTACTGTCAGAAGGCCTTATTTTTAAGATGAAAATTTCCAGATTTTTGAAGTAGATGCAGGTGCTCCCATTTTGTGTTAATGCCAGAAAAACTGCAGAATTTGGCACAAAGCTAACAGAAGTACAGTCAAAGTGAAAATACACTTTAATTATTGTTCTACCTTAAATACTGCAGTTCTAAGCCACCCCAAGAAGCTCTACTTACAGATATGTTTCCTTTCTTTCATTTGCTTTCAGCCATTGTGCTTTATTATTCTTGCTCCTTAGACCCACATCTAAGAAGTAGGAAATTAATTGCCTCCATGTTAGTGGGTGCTCATGCAGGGTCTGTGCAACTTGTCTCATGTGGTGCTTCTCAGTGTTGCAGAAACCACCTTAAAAGCACCTATTCAAGCTGCAAACTAAGCACAAATAAAGTTAGAGGAAAACAGCACTGATAATTTAGCTGGAGAATGTGTCAAGCTATGTGTGCAAGCAGCAAAGTCAACAGGGAGAGGTGAGGGGTTTGAAAGGCCACAGGTATTAGCCCAGTGTGCATCTTTTTCACTCTTTTTTCTCCCAGGCCCCACCTCCCCGTGTCTATCTCCAGACTGCTGTTCACATCTCCTGTTGTCTCCCCCACACCACCTTCTTTGTTAATCTCTTTGCCTGTGTCGTGCCGCAGAGAACATTTGTCTAAGTTATTGGTACCTGTAAAAGTTACATGCAGCTGGTGGTTACCAGCTGGGAGCTTTGGGTCATGGCTCATCCAAAGGCACTTTTCTAGTGTCACTGGCTTGGGCTTACCCTGTGGGTGCAGGGCTGTGGATGGTGGGAGCTGCACTCCTCATCATCAGCCAGGACATGGGCAGAGGGACAGACACCTGTCCATCTCCTCCTCTGTCTGCTCCACCATACGCCCTCGGCACTTCCTCAGATCTCAGTTTGCCCCATTTCCCCCTTCTCCTGTTCCCTGATTCATCTGATGAACAGGTAAAGAGGTGAATTCCCTGTACTCAGCTGAATCTCAGTGGTTCCCTTTATCTGCCCTGCTGATCTTGAAGGCAACAGACCACCCTTAGAATCTTGTTGAGCTGGGGAAGGTACAGGACTAGTCTCAAACTCTCCATGGCTGTAATTCCCAAACCAAATCCTCAAAGATACATCCTGAAAGATGACAAGCAGCAGCATCGCTGGGATAACAGCTTTATGAGGGTTAATAGCATGGTGTAACTGTTGCCACTTATTTATACATATTTAATCTATGCTGTTTGAGAACTAGTCTGAACTTTAAAGTTTACCTGCCTCAAAGCATTTGCCTTAAATAGATATTTCATTTCCCCAAGTAATAGGCAAGTTGAGGCTTGATTGTTACATCCCACTCTCTTCAGTGAATCCTACAGCACAAATTACAAATCTTCACTTTCTTTTCTCCTGAAAAAAGCAGTTGCAAAGTCATTTATAGAGTGAGGTTCTGAATAGAACTACGGCTTAGAGCTAATATGTTCTCAACACCCCACACAATTGTGTCAGACTCCTCAGAGATGAAATTTCTACTTTCTGATGCTTTTTGGAAGAAGAAAAAAGGATTTGCTTTTTTGTTGTAAAAATTACAAGCCTAATTTCACTATTAGTCACTCTAAACATGAAATTTCTATATACAGCCATACTGTCCTAGAAAATTCTTGAGTATCCTCTCCTAGCTCACTGTCCAAATTGTCATAATACCAGTCAGAATGGTTCAAATCTTAATTTGGTGCTTTCAGAGGAAAATACATACAGTGACATAATGCACGTACAGTCCTTTCTAAGCATGCCTTTTTAAAACTTGTTTACAGCTCATTGGCCCGTGTAGAGCCCAGAGAGTTCTGCTGGGCAAAGTTCTAGATCTCCTCTGCAATTTCCATGAACAGCTGGACTCTCTGCCCTTTCCTACCTTCGAAGTGAAAGAGCTTAGAAAAATCTGGCAGGTACCTTGACACGCAGCGAGGTTTTTTAAATTCTTCATTACAGTTTAAAAATCCCTACCGGGGAATGAATTTTCTGATCATTCCAACTCATGCAAGTCAGGGAGTCTATTATATTAATGGCATATTTCATTGCTTTAAAATTCAAAAGGGACAATCTATGACACCAGTTAGGAATAATGGAGAGGGAATAAGCCCAACAGCCAAGGCAGTGAATGACACACTGTCTGCACAGAGCCCATTTCAGTCCTTGAGCACTGCAACTTCCTATGTCTGAAAGAGCTGCCACAATGGAAAATTCAGTGCCTTAGAAGGAAAAAACTGTTAGTATTTGCCCAATAAAAGAAACTGCAGATTCTGGGGGTATCTACTTATGATTATTTTGTCACTGTTGTGCCACTGCAGAGTTTGGCTAAATACTCCTGGAAACAGAAAGAAACAATCTGGAGGAATTCCTAAGGAGAAAAAATATGGATAACATTATTAGGAGACCACTCCTCTCTCTAAAAAAATGCTTTCAACAGCAGTGATAATGTCTTCAGTAAGGTAAGCTACATCTGAAAGAATTGAAACAATGGTCATAATGACTGTAATAAATCCACTAATACTATCTGAAATGATTCATGGAAACTGCAATAATTTACATTTTATCTAAATTGTGTAAATGTATAGTAGTACCAAAACCCAAAAAATCTCAAACCTAAATTCAAAAATATATTTTAAAAAACCAGAAAAATCACTAAACTATCAGTGATTTTTCACTGCACTAGAAACTATGAGGAAACTGACTGTACAATCTTAATTAATTTTGTTTGATTTTATGAACTCTATTTACTACTATGACCTCTGCTTTGCTTTAAAACTTTCTTTTTTACGGTAGTAAAAGGCAGTATCTTTGAATCATAAACAGGAACATCAAAGACTGTCATCAAAGAGACAGGCTCTTCAAGAAGAACAAAAAGGGACGAATCACCAACCACATTAGAAGGCTTAGCTGAGCAAGTGAAAGACTGGAAAGACATGTTCTCCCTAAGGATGCTGAAAGGTATTCCAGCAATGGTGATGATATGAGAGGGTGGAATTTCTTGTCAGATTTTGCTTTTTGTACACATTTGTGAATCTCCTCAGTTGTCTACAAGCAAAGCTACTGCAAATTTAAGAAAAGCTTTAGCAAAGAAGAGAAGTTTATGCCTTTTATTTGGTCAAAGAAATAAACCAAGTGTCCTACTTCAGTGACTTCTGAGTAGTGCATGCAAGGGATTTGCAGTTATCCTGCAGCAGTGCCAGGTCCAGCAGTGGTGTCAAGAGTCTGGACAGTGGCCTGTAGCCTTCCAGTAAGGGGGTCACTGGAAAGTGACATCATTTTTGTCCTGGAACGTGTGGCCCAGCGTGCCAAAACTTAGAGTGGTGTCTACACTTCTGCTCTCACCATATGACATTCACAACATCCCAGCTGTCAACAACAAAACTCATATTCCATACCCAATAGAGTTTGCTTTCAGACCTCTGTTTTCTGTCAAAACAATAAAAATATACTTTGTTTTCTATAAAAACTTGAAGCATTTCATATGCCAGCAGATGACTATCACCTTCAATCTTTATTGGCCTGGGCTCACTTGTGACCAACAATACAGTTCAGAAAAGGCTCCAAAATCTTGCACCCATTCCAGCTGATCTCCCCCTCCTTTGATCTTTTGATTTTAGCTTCTCCCTTTCTTTTTTTTAAATAGCTATAGATTTACTTTTCTCCCCTTAGATAACTGCCCTGATTTAATATAAGCCATTCATTGCAACATAAGAAAAAAAAATGTCCAAACCCGATAAAATCTGACAGAAACAGTCACTGTTGATTCTGTCATTTCCTAGAGTCTGAGTTCATATCTTAGCTGTCTTACCAAGCTTTGAGCAAAGCCTTACTTATGCAAGTTTGAGGGGGAGAAAAAACCCTTAAAATCTAAGGGATGAATTTCTACTGAGCTGCATCAAGAGGTGCAATTTCAGGAAGTTTTTTATACTAATGTTCATGTCCCCAGTTCTTGACTCTTGCCTACCTCTTTTCATCCTTTCTCTCCACTGCCTACCTCTGTCATCATGCCTAAGATACTTCCCATTCTCTATTGCCATTTCACAGAAGCTGGCTTATGTTTCATTCCTTAATCCCTCCTCTTTTAAATTCCCTACTCTCTTGTTTTCTTTCCCTTACAGATTTTCTGTTTCAAATTAATTGCTCCCAGTTCTAGCTCTCACCATTGTCCTCTGCTCTGTCTTCTTCTCTTCTGCACATCTACTCTCTCCAGTTCCTCAACTATCTGTGTTGTGGTCCAACTTCTTCCCATTGAAGAGAAAAAAAGAATTTTCTAACAAAATTTAAAGGGGCCAGCAGATGAAAGTTGTTCTTTGGACAAGGAGACAGGCTGTCGAGCCCAGGCCATTTTCTGGAACACGTCAGGAACATGTGAGAATTTTGCTACCAGATTTACAAGTTACTGCTTACAGTGGTGGTGACTGAGGCAATCCTGCAGCGAGAGTCAGATCCAGCTGTGCAGGGGCTTCCCGAGTCAGGGACACCTGAGCATCACCCCCAAGCCTTGTCAGGACCTGGCACCTGGAAACCCTCATCAGAAAAACAGGTGAGGAGGGGGCAGTGCCAGGGGCATCTGCAGCAGATTTAAACAGCTCTGGGGAGCACAAGTGTATATGTGTTGTAAAGTTCCTACCAGAGGAAAAAGCTACTAAAAAGAATAAAAATATGGACTAATTATTATTAGAAGTGAGAAATCAATAACAAGTAATGGATAGGATACAACAGAAAGTTTCTCAGTCAAACACCTTACCTTTTAATGTAGAAAAAGTATTATTTTCTTAGTAATCTCAATTCTGGAAATACCTTAAACTTTCAAAAACAAATAAATGATGCACCTGAGCAGAAAAAACCACTATTCTGAACCATTCAAGTTGTTTAATGTTAAGGCCGTTAATTAAAGCATCTCACAGTTATGTGTGCAGGGTCTTCTTAGTCCTAGAGGTGCACCACTTACCATGGTAATGACTGCCATGGTATAGCAGTGAGTTGAATATAGTCCTTGTAAATTTAGTACAATATTTTAAATGTGTTTCCTGAAAGCACAAGTCCTTGGTGGTTGTAGGCTGCACATCTCACCACTTTGTGTTCTCATCATGTCAAATCCTTCAAGTGAAGTGACATTACACTCAGTCTGCACTAAACAGTGCTGGTGATTCACCAGACTGCAGTCTTCCTTTTAAGTCTGTACTGAGTCAATACTCTGATGGGGGTTATTAAAGAGCACCCTGATGTTGCAGGTCTAATCCTTTGATGGGGCCTACTGTTGGGATGTGCCCCCTTTTTGATCATTTAACGCTCACAGCAATTTTTCTGAAAGTCACAGTTTGCTTCTTAACCTGGATATCTTGGATAAATTCCAGCTCAGGGAACAGCATGCTGAAAACTCAAATCCCTTGATAGTTTCAGTAATAGAAACCAAGTTACTGTTTAAACTGTTTATTATTGATGAAGACTTCAAGCAGTGGTGGTCCTCTGCACCAGAGGTAATCACCTCTGCTGGTTCCAGCCTTTGCTGACTACATTGTGCAGCTGCTCTCTGCATCTTAGAGGTGTTATGAAAAATAATCATTTCAGTCACTGTGAAGGCACTGCAGACTTCTATGCAAGAGCTGCCAGGTAAGGGTTAAGCATTATTGTGTTGCTTGCAATGTTATCATTACATTGATTTTTTTCCCGTGGTGCCCAGCTATCTCCACACAAGTAGAAAAATACAGTTCACAGTCACCTAGGAAGCAATTCTTTCCGTAGGCTTGGAAAAGAGGGGATTAAAATATTTTAATTTAAAAACCTGGCATATAAATTCATAATCACTTGACTAGCTAGGAAACGGAATTAAAAGAAGCTTGTTATGTTTCCTATTTTATATGAAACACATTCATATTTAGAAAATGAAGTTGTAAAATGTCTTTTGGGAAAAAATAAAGAAAAAAACCAGAGCTTTTCTAGAATCTTTAAAGGAGACCAGTCTTCCAGAATGGGAATGAGTCATCTATAATCACACATCACATCTAAGCAGCTCTTTGTCAGGTGTATAAGTTTAATTTCCTGCTGGATTTTTAATTCTGTCAGATAACATGTAACATGGGGAAAAAAGGAAAGTTGTTTGAGGCATGAGAATTTTTTTTCTCTCCTTCCTTCTCTCCCCTTTCACTAAAACTCTCATTTGGATGGCTCAAATTTTGGTCTGTTACAGTGCCAAACACTGAGAAGCAACAATAGTATTTTTTACAGTATTTTTCTTTTCGTCTGCTGAAATTCTAACACTCTTTTTTTTTTTTTCTTTTTTGAATTGTCCTAAAAAGCAATATAAAATGTAATTTGTCAGGGATCCAGTGCAAGACATATATCTGCTAGGATCTCTGGCCATTTTAAATCTCTGAACCAGAGTTCAGGGAACAACTGTAAACAAGTGTGCGACAGCACAAAGCGTGACACTTCCCCAGCTCTTAGGAAGGCATGGTGGAGACATAAGTTTGGAGGGACTCTGGTTAAAGCCTCTCCACATAAACCAATTAGGGAAAAGTTAGGAAAGGTGAGTTTTCTCCCTTCCTCATACTGAAGTAAAATTTATTTGTTAATAAGTGTTACGTACCTCTTAGAACTTTTGCATCTTTTGCTTAAGAATAACAACCTCCCCAACAATAAGGGAATAAAAGCAGGCATTGGTGCTGCTAATATAGCTTCCTTTGATCCTGAAAAGATTTACAATTTTCTAAAGTGTCAGACATAATTGACCGAATGAACAGCTGATTTTTCAGTCACTCAGACCTGGATCATGACTGGAGTTTTCCATATTCCCTGTTTGAACATCAAGGAGTCAGACTCTAGCTGCTAGGGCAGCCCTGAAGAGAGAATATTTTCTGTGTAACAACCTTTTCAATAACTTCAATTACCACCTACAAATAGAGGTATTTCTGAATTGCTCCATGTTCTTTGCCTTTAATTTAAGTTTTATAGCTCCAAAAGCGATGGCTAGAATCTGGATCTGTCTCTCACAATGCACAAATGAGAAAACACTCAGCAGCATGCATGGATTTAAATAACTTCTAAATACTCCCAAGGCATCCATCTTCCCTCTACATACCTGAAAAGGAGATTCTCAGAACATTAGGGTGTATAATCCTCTGGTAAGTGCTAAGTAGGTTACTATTTTTCAAGCAGAAAGAGCTATTCTTTTCCCTCCCCCACATTGCCATCCAAGAGACGTGGTTTTCATAAGAGCAAAATGGAGACTCTATTTGAAGTCTCTATAAAAGAACACACAGAGAATGAAAAAAAAAAATCAATATGAGCCCCTTTGGTAGCTGAAATTAGATGCTTCCTAATGTTGTGCCAATCTCCCTGAGCATCATGTACTTTACCTTCAGTGCCTTTTCACTTCTTTTTATCCCTTACCTGTGGGAATAAAATACAGTCTTAGTGTGTTTGGTTTGGGGTGCTTTTTGCTCAAACTCTTCATATACCTTAGGATTTTTTTATGAATTATTAAGAAAAAGGTAACGTCACAGGTCAGTGATTGGTGTCCCATTTTAATGAAATTCTCCTACATTAGGTGCTCCAAGTTCAATTAGGTTTTCAGGGAGCATATTTTGATTATACCCTAAACAAACTAAATCAGCAGCTTTTATGAAAGCTCATTGCTAAGGAAGACACAGAGAGCAGGCAGAAGTAAAGTGATGGACTGCTCTGAGACTGGCTGAGGGAAAGTGATTTTGAGATACTCCTGAATATATTAGGATTGTACTGAAGAAATCCCTGCAAAAGGACTACTGAATTTGCAGTGGCTGCGTCAAAGTACTTTTGGATAATCAGCTGGAAAGAACGATATGAAACCAAACTTAGGCCACATTTCTTTACAGAGAAACACACTGGAACATGCTTCCTAGAGAGGTGATTGATGCCCCAAGCCTATCAATGTTTAAGAGGCATTTGGACAATGTTCCTAAAACCATGCTTTAACTGTTGGTAAACCTGAGGTGGTCAGGCAGCTGGACTAGCTGTAGGTCCCTTCCAACTGAAACAGTAATTATATTCTGCTCTATTCTATTCTATTCTATTCTATTCTTAGAATATGCTATTTAAAACATTCTGTCTAGCAGTTCTTCAGAGGTGGAAGCAAATGACAGCTTTTTTTTTTCCTCTAGTGATACCCATCAAAAGGCAATGCTATTGAACGCTCCTATGAGAGAAGTGTGTTTTAGTGGTAATCCACATCCTTTATTGACCTTCACAATCCTGATTAAGTCAAGAGGCTGAGTGCTCCATCTTGTTCAACATGCTGCCTGACTGAAGCAGCATGAAGCAGCAGGAGAAACACACTGAGGAACACCCCAAAGTTTTTCTGCCAGTTTGGGGGAAAGGGCAGGGAAATCCAGCTCAGCTCTTCAGTAGCAGAGCAGCTTCTGCAGGACAAGGCAGGGGGAAGCAGTTAAAATTGGGCATCCTCTCCACTCCAACATTAATATGCAAAAAAATTCTTTTCTGGGTGAAGAAAAATTTAACTGTTTTATGTACGGAAACACCTGGCCATGGCCTTAACTTCCTTTCTATTTTCCCTTTCCTTAAAGATGAGAATATTACTAGTATATTATATATTTCTATACCGAATATATTCGTAAAAAATAATGTAGCGGCAATGCTTACTAGGGCTAAGAAAGAAAAATCTATAAAGTAGTTGATGCTAGTATGTTGGCATTCTTATTTATTAAAATCAGTACATTAAACTGTTTAATAATATCTAAGTTTATTAACTGATGGTATCAACAGCAATGCAAGCTAAATTTCAATCCCTGTATTTCAACAATTAATGGGTGACGGTGTTCTGAACTGCAGGCAGGACAACAGGTGTACTCCCTGCATAGCCTGTACCCCTGCCAAGGGTTGCAAAATGTTGAATTCTGCATCTGTGACCTTTATGTAATGAAGAAGGTCATTTTAATGCTAGGACAGCTGCACTAAGCCATATGGTGAGCTAGAAATGGTGTGCTCACCACTCAAAATATGTTGCAAAGATATTATTCTGGTGCCGCATGCCCTCTGGTATCCTCAGGCAGAGTCTTATTTATCACATAGTAAAAGCATAATCGTTCGAAGAAAAATGATCTGGAGTACTTAAAAAAATATTAAGTACGTAAACAGAAATATTCACTGCTGGATCTGAAGATCATCTCATGGACATTGCTCTTACATGCCCTCGCCTTTGGCTTGGGATGCACACTGCATTTGCTGCAATCCATCATAGCACCAGTGAAGCCAGGAGCTTTCACAAGTAATGAATTAATGAGGCTAATTAGAGAACTGTGGGTTATTTCTGCTTCTGTTTATATGGCATCATGATTTCAGCCCTCAATAGGGCCCAGATGCCAGTCAACTGGATGAGGAGACCCCAAGTGGCGAGCACCCAGAATAGGAATGTTCCTTCAAATGGTTCCTGTCCAGCACACTGTCATTGCTCAATCATGAAGAACTGGGCCAAACTTTAGATTTGCCCAAGAATGTCTCTCTTCATACAACCTAGTGATGCAAGAAGACCCCCTATGTGGATGGAACAGTTTTTTAGGTGAAATGAGTGTTGGAAAAGGTATTCAAATCCTACATAAATACTGCCTGTGTAAAAATGCAGTACAAAATAATCAGGAGAGCCAGTCTGCCTGCTCTCAAAAGCTGCCCTACTATTGTTAAGCGTATTAAGATTAGAATCAGGATGTGCTGAACACAAGTGAAACACCTGTGATAAATGCTCCGAAAATAACTCAGCAGTACAGAGCTCTTACTGGGTCACAAATTACTTGATTAAAGGTGGAAAAGCCAAGGTTGTTTTTGTTTTTCTTTATCAAAGCCATGACAATTTTTCTTCCAGCAAATAATGTTTTAATGCTGAGTTTTAATGGGATTCTTATCATTCAGATGTCAAATATAACATTTTAGTGATTGTCCTGTTTTTTTTTCCTAATGTTATTTCATTGTTATGTTTGAAAGGCTTGATGAATGGATAAAAGAAAAAAAAAGTTAGAGTATTTCACATTTAAAAAAAGCCCATTTCCAAGAAGGGATTCTTTTATTTTAGGAAAAGTTGTCCTTTCTTGTTATTAAAAAAAAAAAAAAAAAAGCTTTGGGGCTTGATCTGCAGTTTCTTCAGATTAAGAGATTGATAGCTTTGTCTCAGTAAGGTAATTTAAAATTAGCTCTGAAATGGGCAAGCAAAACTACCACACCTTTTTTTTTTTTTCTTTTTTTTTTTTTAAGAATCAGATATAATGAAGGAGATTACAAAACAAGAATGTGTAGTTATGATGCGTGTCTTTCCTCTTCCCAAAAACCTAATTGCCTGTAAGGTAATTAATATTTAAGAGATACTTGGGGTTGATGCACAAAACCACAGTTTTCAACATCATAATGGAAGATCACAAATTTAATGTTTTTAGAGGAATAATCTATAAACAAAAGTAACTGGCTACCAAAACATCTACTCTACTACTAAGATTCCCACAGAGCTCTCCACAGCTTTACCTCTTACCTAGGGACAGGGTTTTGGCCTAAGAGATTGCACATCTGAGGGTGATTATCCACAATCTTTCTGCCTGTGCTGTCTGCCCTTGCAGGGGAGGCACATGGAAGTCAACCTGTGCACTCCCCAGGCAGGCAGGATTCAAAAACTGGGTTGCAACAATGCTACCTGAGCCTACCAAAAAACCCCCCAAACAACCAAAAAAACCCCCCAAACAAAAAACAAAAACAAAAACAAAAAATCAAAACACTCCCCCCAACAAACAAAAACAAATAAAGAATCCCCGAAACAACAACAACAACAACAACAAAAACCCATTAAAAAAGCCCCAAACAACAACCCCTCCCCCAAAACAAACAACAAAAACGTGCCAACCCACTCCCTGTGGTTATTTTTTCAACTGAAAAATCAATCTACAATGTCCTGCAGCTTCAGTGTGAGCCCAGCAGCTGTAGAAGCGAATGGGGAAGGTTGTTACTTCCACCAGCTCCTTCCTTTGCAGAGTGCTTTTTCTCAGCAAACACTAATAATCTCCTGGCAGCACCTGTAGACTTTTGGACAATAGGAGTGTACTATGGGGAGCCTGCACTTTGATATTTCCCCTGAACTCTAAGAGAAGTGTTCCCACACACCGGCTTAACTACAGGATTGTATTTTCAGCATCTGTGCAGTCAGTCTCTAGTGAAACACTGTGTTCGAGACACTCTCTAATTTATTTCTGCTCTTGCCAACTGATTTACCCTGCATATTAATATTAACAATCATGTTTGTACAAATGGGTCCATTAATTCTAACTTCATTTCCTTTTCAAATTGGTAATATATGTAAAGAACAATAACCAATGCAGCATAATTTTACCCATGACTATTATAAGTGAGTACACAATATCACATTTATTTCCTTCTAAAAGCATTGCTTTTAAATGAGCAAAGGATATTGCAACAGTGTTAGTGTTTTCCCTTCCCTCAATGCATTGCAAAGATGTGGGAGGGCTGGGAAAGGAAAGGCCATTTAAAACCAAAACAGAGCTTGAGAGCGTGATCCAAAGTCAGATTCCTCCAAGGGGAATGTTTCCTTTTACTTTGTTAGGGTTTGGTAGAGGCCTATAATGAGCATTAACAAAGATGCCCCAGCAGACACAGAAAGAGAAAATGTTCTGGAAACTTTGCCACAAGAAACTGTATTTAACTGAGTTATTATGAGAAATGGAAGAAATTTATTACAAAGCATGGCTGAAAACATACTGTGAATTTCAACACCAGAGAAACCTGAGTTCAAAATCCAAATCACGCATGCCAAGAAAAATCAGTAAACATCCTTTCATAAATTAAACTAGGATTATTTTTTAGATTAGGAGCACAGAAATAAGTCAAGTGATAGTTGCAATCATACTTCAGTGTTATATTGTACAGCAGTGAAGGCAATCAAGAAAGTTAAAACTACCTCTGGAAAACTCAAGAAGTTAGAAGGAAAAGAACTGAGTTGTACTAGCTCTTGAATTTGTAACAGGCAAGACCCTGAATAATCAGAAAAGAGACAATTAGATCCTCCATTACAGCAAAATAGTAAGAGGATCTGATGATCTTGTTTCTGTAAGAAAAAGGGGTGGTTTACTGCGGAATTCCTGGTGGCATGACTAGAGCTTCAAAGCTCATATAAACTCTCACACAGAACATTCCAAGAAAAAGCCCCTCAGTTCAATATTGTCATCTTGCCTGGTCAATACATGCACACCAAACTCAGCACTTACATCCCACTGCAGCTGCTTCCATGAATCTGATGGAGAAATATTTTTTTCAATTGAGTTTTCTAAAGACTGTCTATATTTTTAAAACTTTCTCAAGAGGGGCAAAATGCATGAGTTTCTAAAAGGTTTTACCACTTTCTCTGGGAAGCATTTTTACTATCTCCTATCAACTCTGTCCTAAGATCTTCATACCAGAATGGGCTAAAGCATCACAGAGTGTACATCAAAATAAATTTCCCAGTAGAATAAGCATCTTCAAACAACAGCTGGCCTTAGTGAGTGGAAACATCCAGTGCCACCAAGAGATCCCTCTGACATCTACTCCAGAAAGAAGCATTGCGAAGATAACAGAAATGAGCTGACTGATTGCTTTCGAGGGAAATCTATGTATTTTACTTCTCCATGTTGTTTAGTGGTGATTTATTAGATAATTTCTGAGAAACACCTGTCATGTAGGTCACAGCCCACCACAATATTTGGTAGTATCAAAACGTGATCATCTTTCAAGTTATCCTGCATTTTTTTCCCTTTGGACTCTGAGAAATTATGACCAAACATTAACTCTTACTGAAGTGTACTGGATGGCAGCTGGTTTAGCCTATTTGCTTTCATAAACCTTAGGAGTGGGTACAAAAACCTGACAAGACTGCATGGTACAAAAAGCTAGGACTAGGGGCTCTGCCCTAGGGCATGTCCAGTGCTTCAAAGGGAGCAGGCTAGAAGCTGGCATGTGACTTTACGGCAAATTTGTCTCTGTGTGATGGTATCAGGTGCCATTAGATTGTTCTTTTGTCCAACAGGTTTATCTCCCTCACTGACATAGGCTAACACAATAAAAATTATTTCAGAAAGGTCTATGGGACTACATAAACCCCGAATACCCTCAGTGTATGGTTAAACAGTAAAAGCACATTATTACAATATGTCACAAGAGCAGAGCAGAAGAGACCAAGGGTCTCTGCAATAGGAAGAAATTTGTGCAGTTAAATTCCTGGACTCTCTGTGGTAATGGCCCATGAATTCAGGCAAGAAAAAGTAGAAATAAAACAGGCTTCGAATATCCACTCCATGGAAATATTCCTTTGTTCCCACAAAGGCATCAGTCTCTTTAAACCTGAGCAAGCTACACTAATCAAGTCTCTGAGAAATTTTAGAAGCAGTAGGAGTACTCCTGTGCTACTCCCAACAGAATGTCTCTAGCTTCCAGTGCATAAAAAGAAAATATATCTTCTCTTTTTGTTTCCCCATCTTCTGTTTCCCTCATACCAAATCATGCATCCAGAGAAAAGTTTCCCAGGCAGCTTTTTCATTCTCATTCTCCTTGCTTCATCTTCCTTTTTGGTATCCCTTCATAATAATTCCTTTTGGAAATACCCTCTGTATTTTGATTTAATTTTGCAAATCAAAAACCCACTCTGCATAAAAACTGTCTTTAGCATAAAGTTGGCAGCCTTTCTCCCTTGCTGATAACAGGCATTTAGGTTTGTTGCCAACAGTTACTTCGATAATAGTCTCACTGTCTTACTGACAATTAACGTAGGCTTCCCTGTTAGACTGGTAATTAGGCCTTCAAAATGTCAGAATCTGGTCCAGGTTGAACATTCTGCATAGTGATTGTGAATAAATAAATAAAGAATTAAAAGTTAATAGAAATTGACAATATCTGGCTGAAAAGCAGTCTGGGTCACAGTGGGATCCTGCTGCCTGGTATGGAGGGCCAGGCTGGTTTATGCTTGTGGATTCTGGCGGATGGCGCCCTACAGCTCACCCGGCCCAATCCGTGCGGCAGCTCACGGCTCAATCGGGGACTTTTCACATGGGTAAAGAGAACAAAATCTGTCCGTCTGCAAGACAGAGAAAGATCTCGCTGAAGCACAAAGTGCCACTGCGGTGGTTCATGTTTATTAGTAGTCTCAACAAATACTGCAATTAAAATGTCTGGAACAAACCTCATGCTCCAGCTGCATAGCAGGTGATGGCAGAAAGACAAAACCGGGAGCGGGAGGGTTCCCAGTTGTGCCAAATTATGAAAGAGGACCTGCAGCACATTCCTGCTTACTCAAACCAGAAAAATTGGGTAAGTGGCATCTTCTATTGCCCTTTATCCTAAGAGTATGCATATTTACAAGACATGCCACAGAATCAAAATAAATGTTCCTTATAAGTTTACCTTCCCTGGGGGGATTTGGAGAGTTAAGCTGCTGCCAGTTGAGGTACACAGCCTTCCTGTCCCACGTGTCTCTGAGTCATTTCTGTTTTCAAAAACACTGATTTGTCAGAAGACAGACATTTAACCAAGTTCTGCCTGCTAAGCTCTACAACACGGCTGCCCTTTTTGACCCAGGCAGTTAGACAGAGGATTTTGATTCAAAGGAAAATCTAAGATTAGACTGACATCTCTCCTATGCAATGTGTGTATTTTCAACTAGGGTTCCCTGGGAAAGATAAGAAAACAATTTGTGTATGAGGGAATTCACAACCCTCTTTTATTTAGCCCTTTCTCCTAAACTCCATAATGTTTAGTTTTCTTCTAATTACTGTTTTTTTCTCTTAGACTCTTTTTTTCCACACATATTTCCATGCAAAAGAAGGAGAAACCCTTAACCATATCCCATGTGCCCTGCAAGTATGCCAGGGATGGCTGTATCCCAGAAAGTTTTGTATCATCTTGGTCTTAAGGAGAAGATACCAAAGGTTCTTACTTTTTTTACATTGTTTATTAATAGTGAAAGATATGTAATATTAATGTCAGGGTGATTTAATTCAACCATAGCAACAAGTTTTGCTACTGTCTTCCAGTTTAATACATTGGAAATAAAAGAGAGATTCTATTTCCAAGTTGTGTCAAACATAATTTTTCAGTACATATATAAAAGAAATTATAAAAAGCAGTTACAAATTTTCTCTTCTATTTAGAGGGAAGAAGACTGTTCTGGGTTTTTAAATTTCAGATAAAATATCTCTGTAAACTTCACATATTTGAGTTTTAAATGAAAAATATGTTTTAGCCATGGAAAAATCATCAATTTGGCAGCAAACTTATTCTAGAAAATGGAAGAATCTGTATTCCAAAGCAGCAATAATATTGTTTATATTTTGTGTTGGTTTTCTTTTGAACTGAGCAATCTGGTTATTTAAAAAATAAACCAATATTATATTTCAGTCTGCCATATTCTGCAGGCAAAAAACATCAGACTTGCAAAATGCTGTAATCACTAGAAATAAGAAACTGGAGTTGATAAGCTTGGCTTCCCATATAATCATCTCAGGTGAATTGGTGACAGCTGAAATCAAATTCTAGGGATGAGCAGATGTGTCTTTAAATGGCTGAGATTACTGAGTTCCTTTACCCTCTTCTCTATGTATGCAGAATTAAAGGGGAAAAAATATATTTTAAGGGTTTGATAATACAGCTTCTAAGAGAAAGTCTTTTTCATCTTTGCTAATATGTTTGAGGAGAGGGCTATTGATTGAGAAAATAGTGCAAAATCCAGCCCTCATTCTGAAGGACAGCTTCTTCCTCTCTGTTTCAAATGCTATCTCTATTGCATTTTATTTACAGATATGTTTACTTGTTGGCCTGTGTGTGTGGTGTAGTGATAAGGAGGTCCTGGTCCTCTCAATAGGCTAGAGGGCTGAGTGTTCCTATTGGAAAAAAAAATGTTGCTTACGGGTTTGAGTTAATTTACTTTTTTTTTAGTTTTAACTTCTTCATATTTTCCTCCAAGCTCCCTACAGCTAGCAGGGAAGAATAGAGAAATTTCAGCTGTGTCAGACCTGAGAATGCACAATTTATGTTTGACATCTCTTCATTTTAGGTTGTGAGGGTTATTAATTTCCAAGCTCAGGGAAAGAGGTGGGCATGACAGTGATGGGTTGGAAAACATGACTCTGGACATAACAGGAATTTGGGCTGAGGAGGGGGTGAATTAGAGAAACCTGGAAAGGGACAATAAATATTTCTCTCCTGAAAAAAAAAAAGGATTTTTTTTCCTTTGTAGAAAATCAAAGGGAGTAAAAGAGGATAAAGGAGGGCTTGAGGATGGAAGCTGTGACCCAAGCACCATTAGCAACACAGTAGCTGCTCTGAACTAAATCTGCATTTCTCTTATCCTATTAACTGGGAAGGCCAGGTTATATTTACTGCTTGCTCCAATTAAAGAGCAGCACGAAGCAGCACCACCTCCAGATGAAGCCTCTGTGGCAGACTCTTCGTGCAGTTGCTGCTGTCCTCCCCTTCTTCTCCCTGCTCAACTATGACCCGGGGAGCTCCCTGTCCTCCTCTGCCCTGGGCTTCTCAGGGGAAGAATATCCCAGCATATCCCAGCTCTGCTTGCATTTAATCTTTCCTCACTGGCTCTGTGAGCATTCTGTCAGGAAAGGCAGAAAAAATCCTCTCCTCACTGAATTGTAAACTGCAAACAGGGTGGCAGGGGGAGGGGGTCAGAGAATTATCTTGAAGTGTATTTTAGTGCCACCTGTGATTTAGGATATTCAGGAAGTTGTGGAAATTTTTAGAGAGGGCTCAACATACACAAATGTCTCCAGTGAAGGAAAGGAATGAGTCCTTTTTCAGCTTACTGCCTGCTGTCCACAAAAATGCTGGAGTGGGAGTAAAAATCATTTTTTTAAAGGAGATCATGCCCTTCCAACCTGGAAGGACCTTGCTCATAGTTTCAAAATACAAGAGAACAACATGCTAGAGCATTCAGTTGGATTTCCAATTGCTAAAATCTTCGCTTTCCATAAGAACAGGACTGGCTCTCCCGGGTTCTGTAGAGGGGCTAAAAGCTCCTTATCATCTTTTCAATACACCACTGGAGCTGGCAGCCATCCCTATGCACCAGGTTTCTTTTATCCCAACACACCTTTTATTTTATGTTTAGGATCTAGTAATGAACATTACAGATTGCCCAGCGAAGGTGTGTTATTGCACCTCAGTGAGGGTAGCCCAGGGTGGAGTAACAGCTTGGTTCTTGCTCCAGGTAACTAAAGAGACCTTCAATTGTGCAGAGAAAGCACAGTGGCACCAAGCCATTATCTCAGCCTGCAAGCCAGTGTGAGATTTAACAGCCTGATGTGGTCCCTAAAATGCTGCTCAGTGCCCACCTGCTGAGGAATGCAAGGGCAGTGCTGGTGAGGAAAGTGGAAGCAGGATTAGGCCAGATGCCAAAGGCTTGCAGACCAGGATTAGTATGTGCAGCCTTCTTCTACAACACCTTTAAGAGCCAAAATGGCCATCATGCTGTTTTCTCCTCTAGCCCACCTAGGAGATATTAGAAACTGCACAGTTAAAGTTCAGCAGAATTTCCGACTTGCACTCACAGATGTCATTCCTCATGAGCAGGCTGCGATCTGGGGAGTGCCTCTAACAGAAGATGGCTGCTACGCCAGACTTGGATGAGAAAGCCCATCCTGATTACCCCAGTCTTGTTACGTGAGAATTTGTAGCATATTTCCCTTGAAACAAAGAAACATGGCACGTAAGACAGCCAGAGACCAGCAGCATTTCTCTCCCAGAGCTACAGAGTGTTATTATCTTGGAAGGCAGCACTGCCATCTGGGGATGAAAAAACAATATTTCAGTCACAGTTCAGCTACTGTCTCTGGAGGGGGGTGGTGGTGGAAACATGGAAAAATAAATAGAAGCCTGCAGTAGTTCACAATGATTTTCTTACAGTATACATGAATCAACAATCCCCTCTTGGATTATTGCTCTCAAATTGGTTTACATTATTCTTCCCTTTAATACAAAGGTTCTACCCTTCCAGAAGCATAAATGGGGTCTTGCTTTTTTAATGTTTATATCATTTAACAACTGGCTACATGGTGCAAATCCTCTGCAATGAATTTCCTGTAATTCTTTGAATTACAGTATTATTCCCTTTTTCCTCACTTTTACCAGTAAACAAGGGAAAAAGTGATTTGCTGAGCCCAGCTAATAAACTGTTCCGGAGGCCAGTCTGCAGTCTTTGAAATTCACAACAAATAATAATGCAGACATTACCATACCCAAATCTTTTGACATCCTACTGAGTCTACTGTCATTTTCTTTACACACCGCATTTATTCTGAAACGTGTCTTATTCCTGGGAAAACTGCTGTCCTTTCTTCTGTCTCATCTAGGTCTGTCAGGATTTCCTTCTGTTTCACTAAGAGAGATATTTCTGTGCATACTTACATAGCTAATTATTTCTCTGATCTTGCCTAAAATCCATGTAGAATATAGAGCTGGCAGTCTTAAAGAAAACATACAGCCTCAAAAACACACAACCCCCTCTAGATCCAGCAGTCAGCAATGTGATTTATAAAGAATTATTATATGCTGGCATGTAGCCAGCTGCTTCAGATATCCTGAATTGCCTGGATGCTTTCTGTGTATGTGTGCTCATATCGATTGTGATGACATTAGAGGCATCGGCTGACCTGAGACCACACAGGGGCCAGAAGGGTGACTCCTGCTCCCTCTCTGCCCTTAACCTCGTGCTTTGATCCTTTCATTGAGTTGGCTCAGCCAAGCAAGTTGACCTTGCTGAAAACTTTGTATTTCTTCTTTATTTTTTAATTTTCTGAGATGAAGGTTAGTCTTCAGCCAGATCTGATTCCTGCGAACACTGGCACAAGGGAAAGTTGAGATCCCGCAGTTACAATTGCTATTTTGAGAGGTGGTACAAGATATGTATCTGCTTACACTGAGCATAAGAACCACATCCTCCCACATGCAGTTTACAAATCTAATAACTGAGTCATATCTGAGGCAGCGTGTTTAAGTCCAGAAGATGATTGCATGAAAATTCTGACAGTTCATGAGTTTTCTCAAAATCCATTTTTTGTGGTAAAACATACAGAAGGAACCTTTGTTATAAGTCCAAAACAATATAAAACTGAACAAGACTCTTAAGGCTGAGTACAGAGATTTTTATGTAGATTCTGATCCTATAAATAGATTATATAAGCAAACCCAAATGGATTATCCCAAACAATATTATTTGAACTGACTCACTATTTATTTTTTATTTGCCATTTTACTCCAAATAACTGCCCTCTGCATGAAGCCACTTTCTTTTTATATCATTTACTATTTTAGTGAGCTCATATATCATACCTCTGCTGAAAGGATTCTCCTGCAGTAGATAGAGAACATTTTTAATTCTGCCGTACAATCCTTTATTTTTACGCAATTTTCATTAAGCAATGCTTCATAGTAAATGCCCAAGACCTTCTTATGCAGATGTTTATGAAATACATCTGCCATCAGACAGGCTTTACTTACTCACAGGATAGAAATAATTTGGTGCAGAATTTATGCTGCCAATCTGTTAAGCAGTTTGTTTAAGAATGAAGTGACCAGAGTGATGTTCGATTCAAATTTGACTCCCCAGCACAACTGGGTCCAGATGTTCCAGCTGCGGGAGCCTCTAAGCCCTCAGCTGCCAGAAATGACAAAGAAGGGACAGTTAAGGTTTGCCCTCACAGCCGAAATCCAGTCTGCAAGATGACTAGGAACAAGTGCCTGCCCTCTTTCCTCATCTCTTCTGTAAATATGGAAGGGGTTTTGTTGACTGGGATCATATGAAGATTGTGGAAACTGACATTAAGGCTGGCCAGCGTTTGTGCATAGCATTTTGAAGCAAATTTTTGCATATTTATCATACCACAGAGAGCTGCTTCTACTGAAGCTTGCCAGAATTTTATGTACTTTTATGAGTACCAAATTCTGCTCTATTGTAAGACATAAAAAATGTTGCTTTTATATGAACAACAAAAAAATATCTTTCTGGCCTTCAGGCCAATATTTCCAGAATAAAAATTAAATGTACTTGATAAGGTCCTCAAGAGGTTTGTTCGTTCTTAACCAAGCCAACAACATTGCCTCTCTGGTACAATACAGCAAGCTTTGGCCACTTCACACAGAAACCAGTATTGAGCATTAAGGCTGCACAGCATCCTGTCATCTCAGGTCAGCTTAATGGCTTCTCTGTCTGAAAGTCTCAAAGCACTTCTGAACCCCAAAAGATGCAGGTGATGTATTCAAAACTGCCTAGGGGTTTTGGACACCCAAATCTCATTAATTATAATGGAAAAAATGGTCTTTCAACCCCCAGAGGCAAGTCTGAAAAACTCAGCCAGATGGTATTGTTATTAAAGCACAGAGCTGGGAGTTAAAAGCTGCTGTGAAGAGCTTCACAAAGAAAACAGTGATGTGCACTAGAACAATTAGCATTACTGGATTTACAAAAAAACCCCAAACAAAACAGGTGCATGGGTACATAATTCAATATAGTCTGTTCTACACTAAAAAGCGTGGGCATACAAATCCTTAGTGCTTTTAGTTTTCTTGTGTCCTGTAAAATCCCTCTAAGATAATTCCTTCCTGTCGGTTGAACTTATTTTGCTTCTGCAGTAGCACTTATGAAAGTGGTATTGATACATGTCTGAGTTTTATATTTGTACTTTAAAACAATTCTTGCCATCATTATTTACCGAGGGCAATCCAAATAGAAAGAGATTATGTATTTTTCCCCCACTGGTTCTTTAAAGCTATTGTTTCAACTCAGTGAGTGCAACTTATTATGAAAGCTCCATGCTAGAATCGCTTTAGGATGGACTACAAGCCAATGTGTGGACTATAGGCCATGAAGGCTTTTAACACCTGAGAGGAAATATGAAAAAGCAACAGGAAAACCCCAAACCCCTAACTTATTTGGTAACATAAAAGAACCTCGCGTTACCTGTTTTATGCGAATCAAGGAATCAAAAGGAATAAAAATACGGCATATTGAAAAAGAAAAAGAAAAATCTAGAGAAGGAGGAAATTAAAACGTGCTTTCAGATCTTGATTTTCCTTTAAATTACACAGGCCTTCCACAAAATATGGTGGACTGACCAGCCAGACACAGATCTAATCAGTGCTGGCAGAACCACTTGCTGTGAACATAGACATTAAATGTGTTTCACAGAATCATAGAATCAGCTAGGCTGGAAAAGATCTTTGAGATTATCAAATTCAACCTATGACCTTACACCACCTTGTCAATTCAAGATGATGTCCCATAACCCTGCTGGGTACTGAGGTGAAGCTAACAGGCCTGTAGTTTCCTGGATCCTCCTTCCAGCCCTTCTTATGGATGGGCATCACATTGGGCAGCTTCCAGTCTTCTGGAACCTCCCCAGTGAGTAAGGACTGATGAGAAATGATGGAGAGCGTCTTGATGAGCTCTTCCACCACCTCTGTCATCACCCTAGGATGGATCCCATCTGGTCCCATAGACTTGTGAGCATCCAAGTAGCTCAGCAGGTCACAAACTGCTTCCTCCTGGATTGCAGGAGGGCTATTCTACTGCCTGTCCCCATCTACCAGCTCAGGAGGCCAGCTGTCTTGAGCTCAGCCTGTCTTATTGTTGAAAATGGAGGCAAAGGAGTTAAGTGTCTCAGCCTGACAGAATGACAACAATCATTTTCATTTGACAACATTTTGACCCTTTAACTAGAAGAAAGAAAACTTGCTAACAGTCAATGGTAGCACAGCTCTTGAGCTGCTGCAGTTTTGCAGAGTGAAAGGGCATTTCCTCCTGGAGACTAGAAGCAAACTCTGGGAGCATCAGGGCTTGTGCTACTCTTAATTCATACAACATTCGCTCTCCTATAACCCCTATAGAAGAATAACCCAAGTTATGTCTCAGGGATTGTATCTCAAGGATTTGTTACATGTCTACTTCCTTATTGTTTTATACCAGAGAATTTGTTCTCTTATCTCCTTTGCTACATGTTACAGGATATTGCTGGACTCTCAAAAATCACAGCAAGAGGAAGATAGATATCTATTTAAAAAGAAATAGGTATTACATTTTAGTAAATTTCTGTTTTGGATTGTGATCGAAGCATTCATAGTCTACTAGTTCTGTCCACAAACCTTTGCTTTTGCATCTGAGTCCAAGTCATGGCAAGATAGCATCTTGTAAGTCACAATGTCTTCTGGGGTCTTTGAAGCGACACCTCCTTGCTGGGAGTTGCATTTGTTCTGAAAATGAGAGACCAGTGAAGGTGGCAAATCACAGGTGGGGTGTGATGTTTCATCTGAATTGCATGAACATTGAACTCTTTATTGGGAAAATGTAAAAGGAGTATGTGCAGTGTATTCCTTCAGAGTTAGATGGATATCTGGCTCATGGTGTACCTTTTCTGAGGAAGCTGACTGGTTGTGGAATAGGTTCAAAACTCTCAGTGGAACAGTGAAACCAAGTCACAGCTATAAACAGCTGCACCTATAAAGCACGCCCACAGGACCTAGGTTTAAAGCACTGTCAGTTTTACACAGCTGAAGTAAAGGAGCTGTTAAAGGACTTTGGGAAATGGAAGCAGAAAGTCTGACAGAGAAGCAAAAGAGTCTCCAGAGACACAGCCATCTGAAGGGGAAGTGAGAGAGGATGGAAGCTGGACTTTTGTCCCTGTCCCAGGAATGGTGAGGAAATGGGTGGAGAGTGGAGGGCAGAAGAGCATGAAGAGACGTACCACATCTCACAAATGTCAGGGTCAGCATATGGGGCTGGACAGGACTTTGGTCAGATTCTCTACATCTGCTCTTTTGTCATTTGCATCTGTGTCAAGATCTGTGAATTTGAGTTAGTGAGATCAAAGAGGATGACTCCATGCATCTATCTACTAACATCTTGGTGAGACCTTACAGAAGTCAGAGAGGCCACTGCTCCAAATAATACAGAACTCATTAAAAATACGAAACGAAGGGTTAGTTCCTGAGAAACAGGAAACAGTTTTAAGTAACTTTAAGCACTTCTGCTTTTTGTGTTTCTAATTCATTAAAAAGCTTTCTTACAATTAGAAAGCTTTACTTTTATATGCTAACCCCTAATAATCACTCAAGGGTTTTATTAGGAAAGATTTTTTGAGAGTTACCTACAGGCCGGTCTCAGTAAGCATGATAGTGGAGCCATGAAAGAAGCCAACTCTGCAGGCTGTTCAGGTCAGGCAAGACTCAAGACCTGATGAAGCCAGAGATGACCCAGTAATTGGATCAATAGGGGACGTATAGCTGAGATCACTGCAACACTACACTGAAGGAAATGTTACAACAACTTCTCTTTTTTTTGGGAGGGGGGAAGTTGGTGTTTTGTTTTGTTTTGTTTTTTTTGTTTGTTTTGTTTTTTGGGTTTTTTGGTTGTTTTGTTTTGTTTGTTTGTTTTATTTTGTTTTTTTTGGGGGGGGAGGTGTGTGTAGGATACAATTTTTTTCAAACTGAAAATTTTTCCATGCCCCCCCCCCCCGCCATTTATAAATTGTATGTGCTTTTCTTTTAAGAAACCATATCAAATGGATGGGCTGTTTCACACAAACAGGTTTGTAATAGACACACTAATGCTGGCTGAACTGTGACAGGGGATGGCTATATAGAGGAAAAAGAGATAAGTCTCAGAGGGAAAAATGCCCTCCCACCCTTGCCTTATCTTGAAAGGTAGCAAAAGAAAGTTTTTCTCCCCTTCTGGATAGCAGCCTTGCCTGAGGCCATTGTTCCAGCTACACGGCAGGGGAAGAGCCTGGAGGAGCCATCACATGTCCCAGCCTGCCCTTTCTAATATGAACCCTTTTTGTTAAGGAGGCAGCTTTAATTGAAAATATGTCTGCTTGAGAAAGAACAAGGGTCATGATCTTGCTCCACAGTGGGAGCCTGCAGGAAAGAACTGGCCTAGCTTTATAAAAATGCCTTTCTCCATGAGCTGGATGCTGTCTCTGCAGTGTTCCGTCCTGCTCATCTGCACATCACCCCTCCACCTCCTGCTCCCAGAGGCTCAGTTGTTTTGTGGCTGTCCCAGCAGAAAAAAGTTCAGCCAAGAAATCTCTTAAAGACACCTTTCTGATGAAGGTGAAGCAAGGCACGAGGAAGGGCACAGACCCCTGTTCAGGAATGCCTATTATCCTCAGTGTCCACTGGGTTCAACCACGTTGAACAGTGAGGGAATTTGCAGGTGCCCATGCTACATTTGCTATTTGTAAAACTGTCTGAGTTTATGCTATCCTAGCAATTTTCAGTTGCATGGTGGCATTTTGCCCAAACAATAGCAATAAAGCGGCAAATCAAGCTAAGGATTAAGCTTTCCTTAGACTGTGAATTTTACAAAAGCTGTGGAAGTAAAGAATAGAATTCATGGTCCCACTACCAAATCTAGTGCTAATTATTATTTAAGCTGTAGCCCAACTAAACAAGGCATTTAGAGACTTTTATCTGAAACTGAAAGGACACTTCCTTTTGAAAACCTAACCTTTTAAAGACCTTGAAGTGGACCACTGCCTTGTTACACGGATACAATGCAGAACCCCACTGTCACTGCAGACAGACTCACCTGCCACAGAGCTGCCTGCAGGAGGCCTTTTAAAAGAGATCTGAGCTCCTCAAACAGCCAGGGAAAGCAGCAAGGGGATTAGTGACACCTCATTTCTCCTGTCCGCTACAATCAGCTAAGGACTTGGAAAGGACAGCTTTATTCTTTTGAAGCCTAAGTTGTGTGGGGTAAATTGATTCTTTTACCCTAAATCTTTCTCTGGTGGTAGGAGCTGAACTGATTTCCTCCAGGTACCCAGGAGTGCCATAACAGGTTGCCTATCGTTCCATTACGCTGCTCCCGACACCTCTTGCTGATGGCAGAGGCAGCACCCTGTACCTGTTGTTCTTTTCCTGACAGAGAAATCTCAACAAATACAAATCAATCACTTTCCTTTGGAGGGTAGCAGAAGGAAGATAGGAATGTTGCTTCTGAATTAAAGCTATTCTGAAGAATTTTATTGTCCCCTTGGGCTAATATTGGAGGGCCAGCTTGTTAAATGGTGAAAATCAGCACAGTCACAATTTCACCCAAGCTTTCCAACAAAAGGTTTCGCTGCCACTCTGAGGAGATGCCTGACCTCTATAATGAGAATATTTCCGCATATCACTCTAGTAAACCACTGACAATTGAGACGACAGTATAAATTCTGATTATGAATACTTCCATGTAAACAGAGTGACTGACAGCATGGCATCTACTTTGCTCAATCTAAAGCAAGTGTGATGTATCCAGCATAACCCAAAGTTACTGTGAAAAGCAAACACATTCATAATTCATCTGTTAGAACAGCAGCAGAAGCAAATTAACTGACTGCTACCATCTAAGAAATAGGATAGAAGCATTTTAGTTGGAAACAAAGTTAGTGAGATTTGCCTTATATTCTACTTAGTTTTATTGTCTGAATTTGAGAGATCCTACTTCAATGATTAATTCAAGTGCATTTTTAGACTTTACTAAAGCAAACAGAACTCTTGTAAAGCCTTTGGGCTGTCAATCCATAACCCAGTAAGGCAGCCTTTCCATTAAAATTCAGTGCTAATATCTACCCTGACCTTTGAGGGCCTCCCTGCTTGCCTCTAAAGTTTAGGCACAGTCTGTCCTGACTGTGAATTTGCCTCCTTTGAAGCACCTGACACCGCAAGTGCCTGAGAGTACCTCAGAATTAGGTGTCTGAGGATGCTGTGAATGAATTTGTATGTTGCCAGGGACCACCCCAGAGCTTGTGCAGAGATAACTGCACTCACTGAAAGCTGGGAGAGGCAGAGGGGGAAGGCAAAACCGCCCTTAGTGGTACCCGTGGAGGGCTGTGCAGACAGAACCAGCCTCAGAACAGACCCCTCTCAGAAAAGGCTGGACCATAATAATTCAGGCATAAATTAGAAAAGTAGCCATCAAATTAAATAAAGCTATAATTCTAGTTAACCAGATCTTTGGTTGGTTAAAAATTCAAGGCAGCATTTTTGCCCTGTAATTTTGCAATCTAATTTGAAAGACATTTATTCCCTCCCTGCTCCACTTCACCCAAGCGTGACGATCATCAAACAGAAGTTGTTCAGCCTCATTGCATGAGATGAGCTGTCTGGCTCACAAGAAGTCAAACGTTCTCCTCCCCTCCAAACGCTTTTGTAACTGGGCTATTGATCACCCTTTTTATTACAATAGTCTAAAGGTGCAGAAAAGTAGAACACCAGTGTATAACCTGCAACCTTTTGGTAACTTTGTCAGAGGAGTGGGGGGAGGAGGGAGGGAAATGACAGGGGATGGGGGAACACAGATTTTGAAATGCAGATTAATCACAATTGTTATTCTTACAGAAAATTTCCATCTGTGCTTGTGCCTAGTTCTCCTTTTATGTCACTGTTGTTATCACTCCCTTCAGCTAGGGAAGGAGGAGCCCTGGGTTTTGATTCAGACTTCTAATGAGAGAAGAACAGAAAAGAGCAGAAGGTATCCATATGGGTGAGATCAGTAGCCAGAGAGACAGTGGTGTAAATTAAACTGCTATATCTAGTCCTTCAAGAAAACTGGGTCTGGGAGGGCTCCCAGGACACCATTGCAAGGAGTAACTCCAGTCGTTGATATAGAACATAAAAAGTGGTGTTGCAGAGGTAAATAAAACCTAGTGGAGGAGCAGAAGGTGAGCCAAAGGACACAATCTCCTTTGGAAATAAAGAAATGTAGGTGAGGGTGCATTATATAGCCTGCATTAATGATATAGTGAGACATGAGGTAAAATAAAGAATAACAATAAAGCAGATTTTTGTTTTGGGCTGCCACCATTTCATTAAGAAGTCTCTGTCAGAGCACTTTTTTTTGTCTTAGGAGAAAACGTTATAGATTCCTAGAGGGAATGGAAGTGAAAGCATCAGATCTGAGGTAGAAGCAAGGTACCTGAATTAATCATTCTGCAATGACGAGTTTCAAACAAGGAAAGAAAAGACAAACATGACACCACATATCAAAAAAATGGTGTGCTGGTCCTCAAAGATTCCTCCAATATCTTTAGAACTACAGAGAGGTAAGAAAAATTATGCAAGAAAATAACCTGTAATTTACACAAACGCAGAAAAAAAGATACCCTGGTTAAAAAAATCAGCAGGAGAGAGATGTATTATAGACTTCAGTTTTTCTCTATGCTTCACATACATTTTCCTACCAGGACCTCATCTGCAAGACAGATGTTTTCATTTCCATATGTTCAAAATACCTGACTCACAATGGAAATGCTGCAGATAAAGCAGATGCAGTACACTTTTCCTAGACTGGCAGAGGCATCAAAAGCTTGAGCTGCTGGAAGAGACTAACAGAACTTGGCCTGTTAAGCTAAACTATAAGAATGACAAGGCTGGATAACACTCCTATCTAATAATATGTAGGGTGGGGGAAGAAAGAATACATGCAGAGACACTGGAAAGTTTTTAACTCAGAGGCAGTACTGGCACAAGAATAAATGATTATAAAGCAGTCATGAACACATTTTGACTTGAAATAAGAAAAGATTTCTAACCATCACAGGAGTGAAGCAGCTTTATAATGGGAAAAACTAGTGTTAAAGATAGAGCTTAAGAGCTATTGTTTAATGAATGGAACTGAACATGACAATGATGAGAAGAGAATAAAAATATGAATGATTCCTTCTACTTCACTTTTTGCTGTAAATCCCTTTGATTTTTTCTAGAGTGCTAGATAAAAACTGAATAAACACATTTTCTTTAATTATCACCTGTAAGTTATTTTCTAAATTGCATTAATAGGAACACTAAAGAACACTAATTATCCACTAATTAAAATGCAAATGTAATGTTAATAGTCACCTTTCATTTGCTACATCTCACAACTGGAATATCTGAAACCAATTTAATATGAGTCTATGAAAGATCCAACAGTTTTATTTGCTTAGTATTTGCTGGATAGTAACACAGGGTTCTAGGAGGAGATAAATTACATTTCTTGATAAAGAAGGGATAGAACATAAGTCAAGATGTGTGCCCCATTGTAGAGATCATTGTCTCTGGATAAGTGACAAATTAGAGTTAATGTGCTCCTTTCTTCATCCCACCCTCCCTTTCCCTTAATGAATCACAGCATGGGATACCACAATGACCCTTATGGTAGCAAAATTGCTCTGGTGGACTGATGTCCTGCATTACTAGAATAAAACCAGAGAGGGATTTGCCTTAAGTATTTTATGCATAACTCTAGTAACACAACTATCCACCAGCTTCAGCATCTACACACACAAAACCATATTAATCCATTTCTAGATGCCCTTCTGCATCCCTTGCCCTGGCGCTGGATTCCAAGAATGAAACACCTGTAGTAGGAAAGCACTTACAGGGGGAATCTCGTCTTGATAGGCCCAGGCTGTTTCATGCAATCTTCTCTTCACACAAGAGGGATCACAGGGCAACACAGAGGCTTCCCTTAGAGAGGAAACATGCATACCTGGGCATAGCACACACAGCTCTGAGAGCCACTGCATATCAATATATCCTCTTCCCTCTAAAATAAATGGTTTTTAAAAACTCTTCTATCCACCAAGAACTAATGGAATATTGTTGTTTTCAGACAGAAATTATATGCTTAAATAACACTGAAATCAAGTCAATGTCTCTGTCTTTAGAAACCCAAATGTCTTATCTTGTTCTGCACAGTTAAGTAATTGTTTGTGTTATATAGCACGTTACACAATGATATGGTTATAATTGCAATAGCCAAACTATTTTAAATTATATTGAGAATGTATTTATGCTGCTTTACGCAAAAAGCTGGTAACTGTATAAAACGAGGTTTTGAATAAGCTCTTTGAAATCCTGGGAGGCATATTAAAGTGTTAAAAGTAGAGCCTAAAAAAATAACATAACAAGAAAAACAATCACTTCATCCATAGTGCCTGTATTACTTTCATAGTGCTTAGTTTAAGTGGTTCAACAACTTTTGTTATTACCTTCTCAGTGTAATGTAATCTCAATGTTCACTAGACCATTTTTGTAACATTTCAGTGGAACCACTAATACAACAGTTGTATCTATCATTAACAAATAAAACTGTGAGTCTCAAGCAAATGGAAAATTCTGGAATTAAGAAAATTAAGAAAAATTAATGGACATTTTTACCCTTTAGAAAGAAGTATGGCAAAGTCATGATCTCCAGGAAACTAAAGGACTCCTACATAAAATGTAAGAACAGGGGAATTAGAAACCTGATGCTACTCACCAAATGTGAAAGGCATGCAGAAAAGAGAAAGACTTCAAAAGAGAAGCATTGCAAGACCCAGAGCAATTGATTTAAACAAATCAATGGCTAGCATTCTCCTTTTCAGGGCTCCTTCCTGCAGCAGAAGGTGACTGAAGGAAAGCCTGAAAGCAAGAATTCCTGAAAGATCATTAAGTAGATGGTGAAGGAAAGTGTCAGTGGACCTAGTAGAGTAGACAATATTACATAGCTGATGAATGAAGAAGGGGCTTAAGAAACTGTTGACTCTAATGGAAGCTGGAGAAGTCCCTCAGACTCCAAGTTCCTAGTAAATTTTCCCTTGGGGGTAGTGGGGAGGAGGAAAGTCAGGGGCCACTTCAGGCAAACAGCTACAGTAAAGAGCGGGCACAGCTGCCACCCCCCTGGGCAGTGCTTTGGGGCTGACGCTCCACAGAGATTCTTGCTGTAGCTGAGACAAGGACCTAGAGTGGGTTGCACTGGGACTCAGAGGCTAACAAGATTGGATCAGGCCACATTAAGCTCCCTCTTCTGGAGGGCAGGAATTTCAGTGCTACACTTTTATGGAAATGTTAACCTTTATTCTCACTGCCAGGGCCTTCACTGCTGCTACTGCATAAAAATGGGGCTAATGGGATGAGTTCATCTTATCTAACCTGTGGGGAGCACTCAATCGATTTTGTCTGTGTTACAGCTTTGCTGCCTGTTTCATCCTCATTGGTTAACGTCTCCTCAAAAGGTAACATTGACTGGTAACACTGCCTGAAGTGCTCATCTCTTTTCTTCACTCATGTTTTTGCTTGGGTTTTACCTTCCTGTTCTGCTCCAGATTCTTAAAAACAAAGTCAGTGTGTTTAGCTTAATTTTTAATTTGCCTCTTGCATCCACTCTTTCAGAGAAATATTTTGAATGGTCTGCCCATTAGCTATCTGATTCCCCTACAATACAAAGGGTCACACAAAGAAATGGCCCATCTGGCCCAACCTCCCCGCTCAAGCAGGGTCATCCCAGAGCACATGGCACAGGACTGTGTCCAGATGATTCTTGAGTATCTCCAGTGAGGGAGACTCCACAACCTCTCTGGGCAACCTGTTCCAGTGCTCAGTTACCTGCACAGTAAAGAAACTCTTCCTCATTTTTAGGACGAACTTCCTGTGCTTCAGTTTCTGCCAGTTCAGGATCCCCAGTTTGATTTGTATACAACAGATTTTGTGTATTTCTCTGATAGAGTGGACAAAAATCAAGCAACTATGTTGAAGTTGATTTGGTAAGCAGCCAAGAGAGTTTTCCAGGACATAAGCACTTTTGTATGATGTTATTTGAAATTACTTTCTTTCTCTGCTAAACACCTTTTATACTGTGCAAGACCAATAACAGAAGTTCCTTTTGTACTGAAGAGACAACCTAATTCAAGTTAAGCCTGAACCACAACCATGACAAGAAACCTATTGTCCTGAAGTAACACTTTCCAGAAATACAACTGAAAACTGCATACTGCAAAGGGATAAAGAAACAAAATTAGATAGCAATTCATTGGGTTTTGCTAAGCCACTTTACTGCAGGAAAATAAAGAACAATTCATACAAATGAAGCCCTGGCAGTTCTCCTTGGGCCAATAAATTTCTTGATAAGACAAAACACAAATGAAGAGATGCATCAGAATTTTCTGAAAGAAGTAAACATGATATTTTCATTTGGCCTTTCTTATAAATGAAATCTGTTAGTAATATTACACTGATGTTTTAAAAATAAGCTTTGCCTTGAGGGAAGAACCACAACCTAAAAATTGCTTCAGAACCCTTCAAACATTAAAACCACACAGGCTTCCTAATGAGCAGCTTCTTAGGAAATGAATCCCATTTTGTGCTAACTCCAAAGTTTTCTTCTGTCTACCATTGCATTCTTCTATATTTGCCTCTGTGTCTGTACTCTAATTCTCTAAAGTATTGCCCTCAAATGCCCCATCCTCACAACACATTTATCATCACACAGGAGTACTCCCTTGAAAAACAGAAAATGTTTCACAAGGCAAGAACTGTTTTTTTAACAAGTGTTAAAACCAGTATACTACAATTAATCAAAAAATATCACTAATAAGTCAAATCCGACCCAAAGTCAATAAACTTCCCAGAAAGATGAATGAATTTGCTTTGAAATATATTTTGTTATAAGTAAATAATTATATAGATGTCTTTATGCTTAATCTATGCAGTTTTATGGGGGTACCTCTGCTTCCGTCTCTTTTGCATCTGCAGGAAAAAATCATCTACCATACTTTCCCCTCCAGAAGAAACGTGGACTTGTTGCATATTTAGAAAGTATTGTCTTTCTACATAGGAAAATAGATTCTCAATCTAAATAAAAATAAAGCAGAATAAAGATATGGCCACATTCTCAGTGACCTTTTCAGCAAAGTATCCAGTTGAAATTCCATCTCCCAGACTGATGAGTAGCTAACTGAATGTAAAATTTTGGGCATATCACTCTCAGTCTACCCTTGTCTGCTCAGTTACAGAAAATGCAAGGCATAATTGATATCTCTTATCAAACAAGGCCGAGACAAGGAGTTATTCAGGATTTCTGTCTTCTATCTAACACACATAACCATTTAGTATTAGATAAAGACCAAAGAAAAAGAAGAAGCCCAGCCTGTTCCCAATATGAATATTCTAATTGTTAGACTGCAGAACAGACTGGATTTTATTTTTTTCTATCTTGATTCTTAAAATTGTCAAGCTTTGTTGAAGAGCAACACAATCTCAAAATATTTCAACATGCAGGGAGATAATTCCCCTACCCTAGTACTCCACAGCCTCTGCCCACAGAAGAACTCACATGGCAGTAGAGCAAATTCTCTACATTTGTGCTGTTTGCTATTTAGGACAAGCTGCTGGGTATAATCAAGATTCGTACAGGGTACAAATGTTTCAGATTCCTAAGGAAAAACGGATACCTTCTAGATCCATGCAGTATAACAGCATTTATTCTTTACTCTAGCTATGACATTTTGGGACTTATTCTGATGTAATTGAAATAACAACTTGAAAAACCATCAATATTTCTTCTATATTTTGAATGGTGCTTAAATGCTCCTAGAGAAACAGTGTGGGCATATTGGGTGGGTCCAATCCAGCTTTCTCTGAAGGTCTAGGCATGATGCATGAGAGATGGAGAAACAAGCAAATGGGAAGGGAAGAAGAAGGAAAGAAGAAGAATAGGCTGCAACTGGAAAGACTATCTTGATAGATATTAAGAAAAATATTTCCCACACATGAAAAGGAGTCATATTACTGCAGAGAAAACCAGCACAGAGCAAAGAGAAGCAGAGCGTCTCTGCTTTGATGAGAAACTGGACCAGCAGAAAGCCTTGTTAATGAAAGCAAGGAGGAGGGAGTGCTCCTGAAAAAGGTTCACCTGCTCCTCCCCCAAGTCCAAATGCTACTTAGTAATTTTAATGCAGAGCAGTGCTTTCAAACAAAAAATATTGTAGATGGAGCTTCATTTAACTGAGAATAATTTTGATGCTGACAACATGATCTTTACGGGGAAGCCAGGGCACAGTACTAATACTCTAAGAGATCTCCCACCTTGATGCAGTGACAGGATGTCCTTGTGCATGTCAATTGTTTTTCCACACCTGATAGCTTAGAATTATAGATCTGCAGGAAGACAGTGACTTTTGCCATCCAATGAAGGCTTCATATTGAGCTTCTCACTAAAAATAATGCAATGAAATGGCGACAAGTGAGAGGATTCAAACTCAGCACCTCATCTCAAGAATTTAAGTTGAATCTCTTTTGTCACAGAGGTGTGATTTTCGTCTTTCAGTTTTCCATCTTTACCTTCATTTCATTCCTATATCGTGCCTGTAATTATGATTATATGTATCTTGGAAGATTAAATAGGAAAAAAAAGTACAGTGGCTGTATTGTTTTCCCCCTCATCCCTGTTTCTTTGCATTGTTTGCAGATGCCTGGATCTCTGTCTTTCAAAAGTGCTACACAACACAGGGCTCTGTAGGCATTTCCTGATTTATACTATAAGACATTAATTATAGTATTTATTTAAATTAAACCATTTGTATGCACAAAGGGTACTTTCGAACCAATTTTGTTCACAAGATCGCTCCTACCATTTATTACTACATGAATATTAATTGTTTTAATTAAATTGCAGTAATTTCAATGTTACAAGCCATAAGGAATAATACACAATGCATTCATCAAAAAATCTGGGAGGAAGTTGGAGGGGAGCATCAAGACTTTGTTGTAGCCAGTGGGAAAGACAGTTATTCAATATGTTAAGGTCTATGTGTACCCATCAGATATGTGAACATCTCATGTTTTCAATGGGCCACATAAGCTTAGGTTCAACTTGACAAATATACGCTCAGGATTGTACACTATTGAATTAACATTTTAATGATTAAAAATAAATAAATCAGAATTTCCAAATAAGCAGCATTTAAGGAGCATTCAAAACCAGAACAAAGGAAAAATTGTCCCCATTCTAAGCAGGCCATAGCTCTCTGATGACAAAATGCCTGAAGCGGGAGAAGCAGGCAGCTCCTGACTGGGCTCAAAGCTCCCTGAAATTCCTTGGGAGCAGTATTTTAAGCCTTGACATTTCAAACAGATGAATGTTTCCCTCCTCAACCCATCCTTTCCTCCTTTTCCCCAGTGCGCTCATATTTTCTTTTTAAATACTCATTACTTGGATGCCGTGGTCACACAGAATCGATTTCAAAGCTTTGCTTCCACGCACAGAACTGAGCAGCCACAGGAGCAGGGCTTTGAAGGAACAGAAGAGACAAGCAGCTGAGTTCACACAGCTTGAAACACTGAGCAGCCAAAAAGGACAAGCGAAGGGGAAACTCGAGTCTGACATCAGAACCAGTGTTACTGACACTCTTTTATACATTATACAACTGTCCTGCTTTTCTTCAGGGAGTACGATACAGAATCTGGGGTCTTGGTCCAATCTTGGGACCCTTGGTCCAGTTGCACTTCAACTTTGCACAAAGCTTCTCTTCAGAGAGGGGGAAATGGCTAGGCACCCGTGTGAGCAGTAGGACACTTAGCCAGGCACAGGTACCTTAAACTTTGCTGCAATGTACCCACGTGGGATTATTCTCAATAGGTTTCAGAAGTGAGTTACTGATAGACCACTTGTTTCTTAACCAATATGACAGCATTGTTCAGCTCACTGAAATCATTCTACAAAGTGAAATTACCCCAGTCCCCTTCATTCCAGCATCAATTTGGCATTCAGGCATCTCAGTATTTTTAAATACTATTCAATAACAAGGATTCATGGTCACAGAGACACTCTGTAGTTCTTATAATAACTCCTTGTTCAGAAGTAAAGCAATTTAAATCAATCTTTTCATCTGATTATCAGGGCTACCAGAATGGTTGGGGACTGGAGTACTTGCCCTGTGAGGAGCAGCTGAAGGAACAGGCTGTGTTCAGCCTGGAGAAAAGGGGGCTCCAGGTGGCCCTGAGAGCTTCCCCTGGTACCTATGAGGTAGCTACCAGGAAGATGGAAACAAATCCTTTACTGTGTTGCATGATGAAAGAATGACAACAGTGGTCATAAAATGGGAGTTTCTAACTTGAAATACAGAAAAATTAAAATTTCAATAAGGAAAACTAAGCATGGGAATAAGTGGCCCAGGGCTGTGGAAAAAGCCTGCTCTGAATTCAGTGCTGACCCCACTTCACCCAGGAAGTTTGTCCAGGAGACCTCCAGCATAATTTTCAGCCCAAATGAGTTTGTGGCTCTGTGTGGATCTTATGACCAGAGCTATGCCAAGGGAGCAAAGCCTCAGGATGTGTGCACTAATGCAAACCTCAGTCTAGCTCTGAAAAAGCCCTGGAGTCTCAAGAGTGAATTTATAACTTTTCACAGCACTGTGAAATGAGTAAGATAAACTCAAGCCGTGTCTGTTCTGTATTCTCTATGTGCTATTCTAGATAAGAACTTGAAAAGATAAAGCCTTATCTATCCTCTAGTCAGTAACCATCTTATAGCAATATTTATTATTTCAGTTTTACTGTGAGTCCTTGCTAAGACTTTTAGTTTTGCAAACATATGTATAGCCTTCTAACTCTGTCTTAACTCTGTGAAACACAAAATCATTATTTCCTAACATATTCAGTTCTTTGAGATGCATGTGATCCAGTTTGAACAGAGCCACAAATGAATTTTATTCATATTTGAAGTAACCTATAGTTCATAAATATTTAGAGGTTCGTCTTCAGACAACCATGTCAGAATAGTCCTCCAGTGAACCTAAAATTAATCTTAAGGTCTATACTATGCCATACTGGAGTTTTGAGGCAACTGAACATTTCATATTATTGACATCTCATGTGATGCGCTGCATAGACTGTATAAGGATCTTCTCATTAGTACCTATTGACTGAAACAGGGCCACAATTTCTGTTCACATTTTTAGGAATTTTGTTATTGGTAAGATGTATTTGTTTTTATTTCTACACATAATGACACTTTAATGTAAGAAACCAAATCCTAAGAGGTGATAAAAATATAACCACATAAGAAGTTATCCCACTTTGTGATGTAGAGAACAAAAATATATTTGGGAACAGAATGGATTTTATGTAAGTTCTGCCACGTGGACCCAGTGTGGCACTGGTTATCCTGAGAAATGCAGTGGTCTGCCTTCCCTGTTGCTCAGGATAGCTGAATTCAAAAGAGAAGAAAAGCAGCAAAGAGCCACCAGGGCAAACAAGGAGCTCTGCTCTCAACGTGAAGGTTGACAGAAGATATGATTTTTCTTTCTAAACACATTAGAGGGTGACAGAAGGAGGAGAGAAAGCCTATTAAATCTAAGGAACAGCACTAACACAAGAACAAGTGGACATGTGGCATGAGTCAGCTTAGGCTGGAAGTTAGGAATATTTACAGGAATGGCCTTTCAGTATGAGTAATCAAGAGGCAAACAACTTGCACAGCATTAAGATAAAACTTCATTAACTGTATGACACAATTTCTTAGGATGGCATGTATCCAGGAATTCCCTTCAGTCTTAAGAAATGTGTTAACAAGGTACATCTACTCAGATAAGGTTCCTCCTCCACGATTGCTATCTAAGGATAAATTTAGGATGGGGAGACATTCTCTTCCATGTGACTAAGCAGAGCAATCTTGCATCTTAGATACGGAGAGACATTACATAATTTGTTCATGCCTCCTTCCCTCAGAACAGAATATCCTTTTATTTGAAAATCCTGGCTCCCCAGAAGATTGTAGGAATTTTGTAAGTGATGACAGTAAATGACTGTATTTTTGTATATTCCAGTCCACATATTATATGGCTAATACTATGGCTACTCATCATCAAATAAAAGCAAACACTGGGAAAGTCAAGCTGCTGAAATCACAGGGTAACTGGTAGAGAAAAAAACCCCAAAAACCTCTTTGCTCCTTGTTAGTCCTTGTTATTCCTTTCTTACTTCTTACCAATCTTTGGAGGATAAAACAACTCTGAACCAACACCTATAGCTATGCAGCAATCAGCAGTGCTTGGAGTAAAGGGTATTTCACTCAAAGGAGCATTGACTAGATACCTATAATTCCAACATAATACGCATTAAATAAAAAAACCCAAAACACTCCTGGCACAAAATAGCATGTCACTTAAAAGAAGAACTGAATTTGCTATTTCAAAATAAATATGTGGCCAAACCCCCAGACTTCTCATAAAAACAGATTATAAACTAGCATGAAATCAGATTAATAAAAACTTCACAGTGAAATGAAAGACAAACAAATCCTTTAAGAAAAGAACATCACACACACAAATGAGGCTTAGAGACCATGAAAATCAGGACAAATTAAAAAAATAGATATATACAGTTTGTGAAGTAGCCAGCAAGAGTATATTGTGTATGGCTGCAGCTGCAGTATAAAACCCCTTTGCTCTCTCAAAATAATCTTTTCAAATTATGGATTTGCAACCCTAAGATTTCCTGTTGCCATGACAGCATGAAACAGTTGTTGCCCATCATTATGGATCATGTGTTTTAGAAATTTGATCATATTGCTGTAGTATTTAGGTTGCTTGGAAAACACCCTGCTGCTTTTAAATGTATTTCATTTTCAGGGAGATGGGGCTTATTAATTCTTTCAAAAGGTACTCTTATGAAGGGTGACACATCAGACATATAGTGTGTTCTGCTCCAAACAAAGTAAGTCTTTCTGTGAGCACAAATATTTTACTGGATATTCAAGTAACATAAACCATAGTGCTATAAAATTCTGTAAATCTACACCAGAGATAAGACTCTTTAATCTGGAAGGATGGTTCTGTGAGTAATGGAAATGTGCGTTTTCAGATCATATAACCCTTTCTAGTCCTGCATGCTATAAGACTAATTACCAAGTGTACCACATTTGTTATACAACACTTATTTAAGGGCAGTTTAAGGGCTTGGAAAAGGATGGGCTTATAGCTGTATCAGGATATCACCTGCTGTGAAAGTTTTTGGTTTAGTTTATTTTGGTGGAGATTTTTTTTCTTCCTAACTTTTATGTATGGCGAAGGGGAAGGAGATGTGAGTCTTACTGAATTCCTTGCAGGCTGCAAAGATTCAGTCCTCTAAGCCCCAGGTACAGTAAACCAGAAGTGACAACAACTCTGGCAAGTGGATAGATGGACAGAACCTCTTATTCTCACATTATTGGAGCAACTTTGCACTTCTGGTTGAACTCTTAAAATATATTTACATATAGTAAAAGCATAGGGGCTTTATTCTTGGTTAATGCAAGCAAATACATCCTCTGCTTTGTTGAGGATTCCCATTGGCAGCACTTGCACAGAGGCTGAAGCACAGGAAAGGTCCCTGCAAGGTTTCCAAGGGCAGGAAGCCACTGGAGCACTGCTGGGAGCAAAGAAGCCACATAGCCCTGACATGGACAGGTCTGCTCTCCTGCTGTCTCCTCCAAAAAAATAATACTTTTTGTTTGTTTGTTTGTTTTTCCCACATCCCATACAGCACATCAAGTGATACCACCATTTTGAGAGGCACCACAACAATGTAATCTATATCTCATAAAACAAATTTTTGTGATTTGCCAAACAGGAGAATGAATATGAGATTCTCCATTAGGGTACCATCAGTGGGATAATTAACTTGGGCAAATACATCATGGTCTAGTGACACAGCATCTGCTAACAGGATTAACTGGCTGATTTTATCCCCTTTGGTCTTACTTCAAATTCCTACCTGTGATGATTGTAAACAGCTCAGTTGTGTTGTAAGTAGAGAGAAATGGATATATCTGTGTACACATAAGACTCAGTTTCTCTATCATACAAGGGATGCCCAAGCTCTTTTTCAGGCAACAAAGATTTTTTGGTACTGAAGAGGAGTAGTGGAGAAGAAAAGGGAAAATTTGTTTTACAATTTTTTCTATCATTAAGCATGGCATATAACTGAAAAGTACTAAACCTGATAATGGCTTCAGAAAAACTAAGAAATTATCTCTAAATTCAAGGGGAATTGCTGAATTAACATGAAGAAGTGAGAAGTATATTCATATAATATATAGCACCCAACTGCCTCTGCGAAGGATTATAAAATATATTTATGTGTGTGTGAAAGCAAAGTTAAGCCTCCCAGTAAAGGCAGCTGAAGGTATACCAGTAAATCAAAGTATTCAGGAACGTGCAGAAAATCAGTTGTTTACATTAATAAAACTGTTATAAAGCTTCCTTGTTCTGTTTTGGCCTGTAACAATTATCACTATTCCCAGCAATTCCCAAGACTGTCTTGGATGCTGTGCGCTCCAGGGAACACTCCCACGGGCAGCAGGCTCACAGACAATTTCCCAGCTCTGGGCACAGGGTGTGCTGTGCCTCCCAGCCCACAAATGTTCCTGGGCTCATTTAATTGACCTGTATATGGAGTCTACAGCATCTGAGACATGCAGGGTAAGACAGGGATGATAAATAATGATGCTGTTGTGAGAGGAAACTGGAAGCTAGCCTCAAAAACATGTTCTGGCTTATGTCAAGTGCTAGGTCCTAGTAATAATTGATAGAATTTGGATGATTTAAAGATAATTAGATTTCTAAATATCTCTGCACATACTTTTGCAGTTTATTATATGTACATTTTACAGTTCATTATATCTGCTCCATGTAAAGGGTCCTTTATTTCACCTGCGGTATGATTGCATCCTGCACTCTTGTGAGCACACTCAGTGCCATAGTCACGATCAAGTGACATAAAAGAAACCAAGCAGCAGTAAAAGCCAATTCTTTCTATAGTTTTAGGCAGTATTAGCAACATTAGACTGTTCCACTGGCTCAGTTCCACATTACAACTGTTGCCAGGGGCTGTGTCCACAATTGGCATGCAAGCAAAAACACCTCTTCTGCAGATCCTGTATGTTCAGCCATCGCAATTCAAATATCGGCAACTGTCCTGTCAGTCAGGAGAAGCCACATCTCAAAGCCAGATGAAATGCTAACCTCACCTCTGGGTATTCTGACCTTCCTACTCACTTTCCTGAGAATCTGTGTGTATCTGCAAGCTCACAAGCATGCAAATATGCTTCAAAGCAAGAAGGTTTTTTGGGGACAATGGGGATTGGTAAGGGATTTTTATGCCTTCTTAAGCTGAACTCTATTTCAGCATGTTCCTTCCCTTTTCTTAACACAGAGGTGCTTTGTGAATAATCCTGTGAAGCTTGTATGAAGCAGGGCTTGCAGGAAGTTATGGAAGGAGGTCAGGAGCCTCTGCACGTAGGTGAAGAACACAAGCCTTGGTCACAAATTAAGACCAACTATAAATGCTCTTCACCATAGAATGGGTCAACCTGGTTTAGATTCAGGGAAAAGGAGTCAAGGCTACTAGTGATGGTTTGCTGGGCTTCCCTGTGGACTGGGATCAGAAGTCAATCTCCTCTAGAAAACTCATTTATCTCCTGGTGGTCCACCAAAATGCATCCCGGAAAACTTCTTATATAGTGCTTAATATCCAGAGAATCACTGTTTTGCCTGATCAGAGCCTGAACTGAGCATCTCAGGTTGGACAGCAAGGTACTGACATAGATGAGTACATAACTGCCTGAGAGATGTTGTCCCTTCCTGACAAGCAGACTAAACACTTCCTGTGCCTCCTGCTTTTCATTAAACTTATCAATTTGCTAATTTAATGGCAAATGCCTCTTCAGAAAGTGTTATTTCCTCTTCCTCAGTCACCCATTTCACTTCAGGAGGATAACGCAACCGCAATCTTGTGGTCCAGTTTTGCATACTGTAGTAGCATGAAATTTTCTTTGCCTTAACAAGTGTCTCTGTGTTATGCTTAAAGCAGACACATTTCTTAGCTTTCCCAGAACTCTTAATAGAGTTTGCAATAAACATGATGGGACTTGCTGACAGAAAAAGCCATTCAGAGGGCACGCTCGGAGCAAATGCATGCAGCACAACATCTAGCACATCCAAAAGGAATTATATCACAGAGGGCATCTCAGCATGCTTACCCTTTCATGGAGTGCTAGTAATTTGTTTTTTCTTACTTCAGTACTCTAACAGTTCTTTGCAAGTGTGCAAAGACAAGCCAGATTTCTATTATGTGGTGTATATAATTCATATGCAACATAAAATTAAATAGAAATTAGATGTTTTTTCCTAAAATCCCTCATTTCAATCATTTAGCAGAGCCTATTATGTATGGATCCTCACACAGAAAGGGATTGCCATAAAAATCCCAGAAAAAGGGATTCAACTCACAGACAAACAAGGTGGCATTTATACTGTATCTACAGAGTAAAATGCAGGCCAGTCATGCTTATAAAACACCAAAAGTGTATTTTTGCTTTCATGACTGGATCAAGCCAATCAAAGAACTCTTTAGTACATTATTAGCAATTGCCCTGGACACTCAGCGTTAATATGCATCAGAACAAGATGTGTCAAAGAATATAGTAGAATTTGGCTACACCCAAAATGTGGTAGGAGAGATCAAGCCTGTCTGTCCCAAGCAATGGAGCTGTCAGGAAAAGATGTCTACAAGCCACTTGGGGGTTATGAAGACCAAGAAGGTCTATGAACAAGAATGCTTTACCCCCACCTCCTGAAGAACCAAGCCTTAGGTAGCATTCCAGAGTGCTTGTCAATCAGAACATCTGAACCAAGGCAGAAGGAGAGGTCACGATTTGGCCTACAATTTGGTAGAGTTAGCCTCATAACTCACAGATGCCTCTAAAGTTAACAGCCTTTTTAACACAAGACCCAATACAAAAGCCCTATTCACTCAGTCCGGAGGTTCTATACATTTTCCAGTGAGATTCAAACTACTGAAGTCTCTTCAAATTCATCAATATCTGTATATGATGCAGGAATTATGGTTTTTCAATCTTTCAAAGTGGTCATATGATTCTGCTTTTTTCCCTGCCTAGGTCTTATAAATTTATCCATGTAACAAACCACCCAAACTCCTTCCCATTTATTACAATATATACACAAATGAGAAAACCACCATTACAACAATTTCTTTTGATAGGTACCAACCGTGACACTAGTGTCTGTCTGCTAACAAACAAGGATGCAAAACTTAAAGTCTGTGGTGGAGCCTGGGTGTTTATGCAGAATTTTAAAGGAATGTCTTCCCATCCCATCCCATCCCATCCCATCCCATCCCATCCCATCCCATCCCATCCCATCCCATCCCATCCCATCCCATCCCATCCCATCCCATCCCATCCCATCCCATCCCAGTCCTACACTTCAGGAAATAGGTCAGCAAGAGTTGCATTGCCTATGGTCCTTATCCTTCCACTACATTGAAACAGAAGCTATCTTTAAAAGACAACAAGGAAGAAAATTCCCATCATAGAGATCTATATTTAAAAGCTAACATTCCAGACCTTGGTACAGCACAGACAAGAAGCTGATTCTCAGCCAACCTTGCTCAGTCCCAGGCTTCCCCTTACTCTGGGGATTTTGGTATTGGTACAGACTAACTGGAAAAAATCACAAGCATAAGCAGAGAAATTTGAAGAAGTTGTCAAGAAGTTCAAACAATTGGCCTGTTTCCTAGAGAATAGCAGCAGTCTGGTGCATACTGATACTATTTTTCATTACTGTGCTCTGGGCTTTTCTAACCATCCATCTGTAAGTTTTGAGTCCTGATAGGAATCTTTTTTTTTTTTTTTGGCTTGAAAAGCATTGGTGTAAATTCAGGAGTGAGTTGCCAGGCAGAAAAGTTGCTAGTTTCACAAATCTATGACAGTAAGAAATGAGGTAAAGTGTTCTTAAAAAGGTCTCAGTCATAAAAGAGGTGGGTAAGGGGTAATCCTGCTGGAGCAGTGTCCTAAGTAGAAGGAGAAGAGTTGTTATTACTAGCGGGAGAAGAAAGAGAAAGCCAAAACCAAGCAATTTGCTACTTCCTGGCTGGTCCAGCAACTTGCCTGCAAGGTGCTAAACAAAGAGCATGACATTATGGCATTGAGAGGAACTCACTCCAAGGGCTTATAAAGTTGATAAAGCTTCTGGAGCAAAAACCTAGACAGGTGCTGTCCTGTTCAAATTCCACACTACTGCATGAATTGCAGAGGCATAAAGCCAAGGCTGAGAAAGTAAATGTAAAATCCAAATGGTCCTAATCACAAGGTCCAGAATAAATGTAATTTATTTTATACTTTAGCATACTTTTGCCTGGTTTGGGCATCAAAGTAATGAATTCTTGCCACTGCTTGTTGTGTTGAACTAGGTGACAGGCCACTTCTCTCATCTGCATCACTGGCAGGGCCAGAGATGGATGGAGTGTATGAAGTCAGATATCTCTTTGCTTGGCTGTAAAATTTACAGGCTCTTACTCCTTAACTATACCCGAGAAAAGCATGACAGTATGACCTATAAAACAAACAAACGAACAAGCAAACAAGATATAGAACAAGTTACAGACATTCTTGTAAAGGTTAGGGAGAAAAAAGAACCAAAAAACAAACCACAACAACAAAAACAACAAACCCCTGAAAAGGCAAAGAGGTTTTCCCGTAGAGACAAGCTTCAGCTGCCTACACAGGAAAATCCTGTGGTGTGGTTCTGCAGTTTCTGGGTTCACCTGAATGTAAGAAAGGAGCAAGCTTATTTCTCAGCTCTTCTGTGAGCTAAACCCTCAACTGGACTTCAAAACTCATTGTACAGACTACAAATAAAAAGAGCTCTATGTTTGAGTAATTCAGGTAGTTCTCCACTCAGATTCAGTGGTGTCCTGTGTGCATTTTGCCACTTTTCACTTGGCTATTGAATAGTCCGTCTGGGTACAGAGTGCTGAGGCTCTGAGCAATACTGCCCAGACCCCATTTCCACATGGGGCATGGAAACAGTGATTTCTTGGAAAGACAGCACTTCTGTCTCTCATATGTCACATCTAGTAGAACAATGCTTCTGTTAATTTATAGCAACCGAGTCACTGCTTTTTCAGAGCATGACATTTACTATTATCTCTTGGCAAAGCATGACAATCTCAGGGCAATGGAAAGAAGACTTGGCTATCGATTAAAACAAACTTGATTCATTAAAAATACCGCTGACATTTCCACTGATCTGAGGTATTCTTTTCCTTCACATTAAACAATGTAGTCGTTTAAAGCTCTTAAGGTCACTGTTCTATAAATGTGTTGAGTTTAAGGTACATGCCATTTAACCATTCCTTAGCCTAAAGAAAAGGAAAGAAAAAAAAAAGAGAAAAACAGAATAAAGGGAAGAGGAAGCAAATACGGGCTGGGTGTCACGACTTGCATTGCTTCCCCTGCTCCAGAGCAGAGCTTCCCTCAGAGGAAAAGATTTACTGGTTAAACACATGCAGGTACTTCACATGCACATTCCCTCATTAAGCAAAATAATGGCAAGAATTCATACTGTAGGACTACTTGTTTATTCACCCCCGATGTCACTTTAAAATTGCCATGACAGAGGAGGGTCCAGCAAAGCTCAGCCAGCAGCCACACACCACTTCAGACAAAATCTTAAGGCACAGCTCCTATGAGCCCAGCTCCCAAACCCCATCAGCAGCTTCATCTGCCAGCAGTTCAGCCTTCTAACAGCCAATGACTGTACCTCATTCCCTGCTGAAAGTAAGATTTTTATGATTTAACGGTACAGTTCCTACAATTTCGCTACACAGCATGAAACTGTTTAATTCACTGTTTGTTTTACAGTTAAAGGGGGAGAACATATTTCTAGAGAATTTCCCATATGCAGTAGGGTTACCGCCTCAGGAACAGCTCGTAACAGCCCACATGTGGCAACCTCAGCCATTAAAATTACTCACACTCTGAAACGCCAACCCTATGTCAATTGTTTGACTTCACTTCTAATGGAGTGATGGTATTTTCTCCCCAGAGGAAGACAAACACCTCCATTAGGCAGAGGTCCTGGAGAGGGAGAGAAGCCAGTCTCCCACTAAGGAATTTGCCTCAAAGCTCACCAGCCTTCTCTCACAAAGGGTTGAAAGGCAGGTATATGCTGGTAACTACCTATTAAAAACATATTTTCTGGATATATTTTGCTCTGGAAAAATCAATAGTTAAGGATTTGGTTGCCTGTAGAAGAACTGTGTCATTTTTTCAGCCCACAACTTTCTTCAACTTCTTTTTTTTTTTTTTTTTTTTAACCGTGTTTTCTTTCATATAGGCTTTTATGTTTGTATCACTGAGACCACAGTGGTTTAACCTCAACACATATCCTTGCTTTTGTGCTGGTGAGCCTTCATTTGACTTCTTGGGGACAACTGGATATTGTAAATCCTTCTTGAAGGTCAGGGAAAAGTTATTAAAATCCCCTGCTTTTTCATTTGTCTGTATATTGACTAAATCTCCTGAACACTGGGACAAAACGCTCTTAAAAATGGCCTTAACCAAGTGAGAATGAAGTAAGTCCTGTCATGATTATTCTCCAAACAAGAGGTCAGGTTCTAATTTCCTCTTAAGCCTTTGCTAAATAATAAAGCTCGAAAGACCAGGAGCATTACTTTTATACAGCGATGAGCTGATAAAAGGTTAAAATCAGGAAGAAAATAGAAAATCTAACCAAGGTGGAGTTTATTCTGATGACACCAAGTGATGTTTGTCTTCTCATAAGTGTACATGATCTTCATTTACCTCAGTGAGGGTCAAACCCTCATGTGGCCAAGAGTGTATTTTGGAAGCAGAACCAATCACTAGATTTTAATGTCCAACCCAGGATTTCTGAGTATTTGTATGGCCTATCTCATGAACATGCAACAAATTGGTACTGTGAAAACTCCTGTGAGCAACTTCAGGATTTACAAAAGCTAAGTGGAAGGGGAACTGCTGCACATACAGTTTAGCAGACAGATGGATGGACCTTTCCATACAGAAAGTGCATTTTGGAACACTCATCCAGGAGTTGATACCTGAGAAGCACATTGGCACTGAAGTAGCACAGAACTTATGAGGGGGTGATTATTTATTATCATTAAAACCAGAATTTTGTGAGGGGATAATTTTTTTGTTATCATTGTTGTCAACATCATCCAATAACCATTCCGCTCCTGGATCTTCTGATAATGAATTCTGCCCTAACATCACTTATCAGTGATTTTTTGCTATAATCCCACTGTTGCAGCCAAATAATACAGCATGTTAATGACCGTGGTTACCATCCAAGCATGAACTCAAAGCATTTGTGTCCACACAGAGTTGATAATACTGATGATAATACTAATCATTTCAATGATATGGAAAATAAATAAATGGAATAGTATCTAACTGTGTGAATTATTTCTGAGATAGAGAACTGATCCTCCTAGGGGCATTTTAGACTGTCTGCAAGAATACTAGAAATATAAATGTAGTCCAACTGCATTATATATTGAAATTGGGAATGGAAATGGAATGACTTTGGAAATCTGAGAGTATTCAGAATAATTCTTAATCCAGGGGAACTGCAAGACTTTTCTTAGCTATACTTCACAAAATCTGTTCCCAACCAGACTTCTGTTCCTGTTTTGCACATGGATTAGGACCCGTTGCTGTAAAGCACTAGAGCTAGAGCAAATGTGAGGTTAAGGTGCACCACAATTCCCAGAAGTAAAGCAAGATTATTTTTTTCCATCCTTTAAGATGGAATAGGTATCCAGTCTAAGGAAACTCAAGATTTGGTAATTTGATTTTAGGACTGTCGGGGTTTTTATCTCATATTTATCTCTTTCCTATGATATGATATTGCAAAACATTAATTTTGTAAGAGTTTGCTGGTATTTCTAGAAATATTCCCAGAGATTGAAGATACTAGAGAAGAAAGTTGCTGAATGGAAATATAAATGGACTATTGGCCTATTGATAGGAAGAAAAAAAGTCACATTTTAAAATGCTTAAACATATACCTGTATTTTTAGAAGTGAAAAACTTGCACATCTTGAGGCAAGACAATTAATTTCAGTTCAAATGTACATGATCTTAAGTTCTTAAAAACATCTAAGAATGAAACAAACTTCCTTCTGCGGAGATCAGGAAAGAAATCAGTTTAGTTTTTGAAGCTTTTTCAAGCTGGAAATATGTGACTTCTGGATTCTGCAACACCAGATAAAATAAATATTGATCTGTAGACAAAGTAAAAACCCAATATAAATTGGTTTTGCAGCAACCCCAGTTATGAAGATATCTGTCTGGGTGATTCAATTAATTATGTACAAACAACATCCTTCCTTCACTTTTTTGCTGCTGTACATCTCCAGCTGTGTCCAAACCTAAAATTAAGATGCTTGCTCTATAGCCAAGAAATCTGCCTTTCCTTTGAAGCACTAACATCAGTAGATGTTACACTCCAGCAAATACAAATTCCATGAAGAACTGCCTGTTACCAAAAATTCTGTTGAGAGGCACAGGCATTTATACACAACACTGCTGAAAACCTCTAATGACAGAAAGGACAAAAAGATTCTGCAGAGCCATATTTTACATATAAAAGAATTAATTTGTTGCCAGTACATTGTCCCCTGAAATGCAAAGCTCAGTTTTGAATGCATTAGTATAAGAAGGTAATCTATCTGCAAACTGGACTGGGCTAACATTGTATGGAAGGCCAGTTTGGAAAATGTCACAGGGTACAGCACAAGTTTGGACAGATTATGTTGATTATGACTGCCAGCTGAGATGCAAAATCATGGAGCGGCAGTTCAGTTAGTTCACTCACGCTTCTTTGCCACCTTAAAACTATTTTGACCTTAGTATTATTGTATATGAGGTACCAAATTTCCTTTGCAACCTTCTGGTTCATCAAATAGATAATAGCAAATATGCTTTGCAATGCTAATTCTTGTATTTGCTTGTTATTTCTTTCAGAACATTGCTGGACTAGATACTAACCTCTTAAGCCCAGGACCTCAATAATTTTGCTCTCAGAAACATGCAGAGTGTAAGTCTGTGAGGTTAATGATGAAGAAAATGGGTAGCAGGAAAGCTGACTATGTGAATTATGTTGGTTATTGAAATAAATAATGGAAATAGCAGGTGGCATCAGTGAAAATGACCTAAGATTCTGGACAAATCTTCCTGATTGTTAAACCGAGGTTAAATATGTACAGTCTAATTCTTCCCTGTCTTCAAATAAGATTTAAGAAATTAAACAATCTAGCAAATACAGAGTCCTACTCATCTCTTCATTATTATACTGTTTTTAAAGGTGTACGATTCACATTCGCTAAAGACATGGTGCACTGTGAATCTCGTGGCAGAAGGAGCAACTATATTTTAATGACACAGCAGTCATGGAAGGTGCCTTTGAGGTATGATGGTTTTGGACTGGCTGCTTTCAATCCGTCGGTGCCTGTCAGAAGGGCAAAGGATCAACTTGTGCACCATAATGGTGGGAGGACTCTTCTCTGCAGGTCATTATCCAAGCAATTGGCCCTGGCTTCCTCGATGCCGTGAAAGAAGCTGGTATTTTAAGTCACGTTTGTACAGGCCAAACAATCCTATCTATTGCAATGCTTTAATTAATACAAGGTCTGTGATAAAGCATTCAAAAACCAGGAGAAAAAGACAAGTGGGTAATACAAACACAATTAGTATGCAGTGCTCTGAAATTTAAATTCTGTTCAGACTAGCTGTACTGGAAAAGCAAATAACAGAGGTGCTATCATTGCTACTGATTGGCTTAATACACCCAGGAATTGTGCAGATAGAAATTAGAGTCTGTTTTTCATGCCTATCTAGACCTTTTCATGTCCTCCCTGTTCTTTTGTTTCTCTCAGTTGCTGTTTCTTATCTCTACAGTTTAGGTCCTTTGCTTCAGGGACTCTCTTTTATGGCATCCCCATCTAGTACAGTGGGGCCCTGACCTAATTAAGGTTGTAAGAGCTAATGCAGTGGAAATAAACAATAAGAGACTGTTTTTCATCAGTATCAAATAATAAAACTATGTTATGCATAAGACAGTTCCTTATATTTCAACATCTTCCAGCACAACTTTTACTAATAAACAAAATTAATGCCAGTGAAAAAAGGGACAAGAATAAAAACCTAAACCCCAAACTAATAGACTGGGGAATAACAGACCAAGAAAAGCTGAAAGCGATAAAGAGGTTGCTCTCACTGCAACAAATGATTTATAGCTCCTTAATGCCAGTCTTAGGTACAGAGAGATCTGTTTACAGTGAACTCTGAATATTAAGTGAGACCTGATAGACCTAATCCTCAGATTTTCTGAATTTGTGAAGCTCAGTGGTGGCCAATGGAATGATAGCAATTTACACGCCAGAAGGATCTGTCTCTCTCATGACTGTATTATCTATAAGGAGGCAGCACCAATTAAAACTTAATAAAACTATCGTCCATTTAATCTCTCCAAGGACTTACACAGAATGCTTCTACAAACGTGTAACAGGGAACATAAGACCTCTTCTCGCTCATTCACTTCTTTCTCCCTGCTCTTCTGAGGAGAAAATGCTGCATTCCAGTTTGCTCTAAGTATGGGGCTCTGGTAAGGGTGACAAAAGCATTAAGTCAAAGAATATCAACTATATTAATATTAGTTGCTCAGGGTATTAGAAGAGAAATGCCTTAAAAAGAGAGATGACCTTGTGGAAGATGTTGCCAGAATTTGTGCCATGAATGTGCAAAACCCATGATTCATGTGGAATGGGAATTCCAGTAAGCACTGTGACCTTGCAAGTGAAATTCCAAACAGCTTTCACTACCTGAAGATCTTCGAGAGAAGCTATTATAGTAAAAGACAAGCATCTATCCCTGAGTGACTTGCTTAAATAGTCTCTGGTCTGAAAATCCCCTGCCTGCAGCAGTGTCTTTTGCCTCCCTGCTGAACAAACTTGGCTTATCCATCGTTCAGAGTGGCCTTTGCCAATTTCCCAGGCAGCTGCTTCCATCTGCAGAAGCAGGAAGCTAGTATAGTTCCCTTTGACAGAAAAATAGGATACAAAAACCAGTCAAAAAAGGAATAAAAAAAGCCAGTGCCTCATACAGGAGCACTGCCAGTAATGCAGAGGACATTGCCAAGGACAGTCCTCAACCCCCAGATTCTCCTCTGTGCAATTACAACGCCTTAAAGCCCTTCAGCATGGGATGAACTGTGAGCTCATGCAGTTGTGCATTAGATACCCACAGGGTCCTTGTCTGCAAGAGGCTGAGAGAAAGAGATGGTCAGGAAAAAATTAAGGAAGAGCAAGAGAGAGGCGAAAACCAGGAATGGTTAGATAGAAAAGGAAGGGATCATCCAAGAATGTAGAGAGGAAAGATACAGGCACCATATTAAGTCCTCAGAGACACAAGGACTTAATACTCAGGAGTCACTAGCATGTCAAACAATAGCATAAAATAAATGTTAATAGTATAGACACTGAGCCCTTATACTGGTGAGGTCTGTCTCCTGATGAGGTCCAGCACGTTTTCGCCCATGGAGCTCCTCTCTCTCCCTTTTCCAAGTGAGATTTGCCTACCCTTGCTTAGATGTTTCACTTTCAGGCACCAGCGTTACTCATCTCAAGCTCTCTTTGTAGTCAAGGAAGAAAAATAGATGCCTCAAAAGAGCAATTCATTTGACCTACATTAGATGTCTTTCTTCAGATGAGATGAATCGCTCTCTAGAAAAACTATTTCTATAAAAGGAGGCAGTGGTAGCTAGATTAATGTTAGATATCAGAACTTTAATGACCTCTCCTTGGAAGAAAGTTACTTTGGTTGGTTTTCTACATTAGGATGAAGAAAATGCCTTCCATTTTCAGAAAAATACTCAAAGATGAAGGTGAGATCTTTTGCCCTACCAAATCCCTAACTCTCTACAGTCTAGAAACTACGTGGAGAAGCCACTGTGTTCTACCACATGCATTTTATAAAACATGTTCTCAGATGACCTTACGTGACCAGATAAGGGAAGATTACATTGACATGCATTATATGAGGACTCAGGATTTGACTTTGAATCAAGAGGACAAAAATTTCAGGTATACCCTGACCAGCTGAATCCATACTGTGGTCCCAGTTCTTTGCTGCAGTGAAGGAAATGCTGCCCTAATGCATTTCCAGGGATGGATCAGGAGCCTAATAAGATCTGGCACCCTCAGTATCTTGTCAGGGTGCCAAGCTACTCTACCAGACATCACCATAACTGCAAAAAAGTGACAAAGCTCCCTCACCCTGTGGTCTTCTAAATTGCTCTGCTGAGCATACTAAGCATTGCTTGCATTTAAACAAGTTTGTTGGGAAATTGGTAGAGATTTACTTTGGTATTTGGGCCAGCTGATTCAAATAGTCTTACAAGAGACACTGGACTGCCTCTCTCCACTGTGCTGTGGAGTTATTAGGTGGCTGTTTCAAAAAGCTGCAACTTGTTTTGTACTTTAATTTTAACTCGACAAGCACACCGTATGGCTTGTCCTCCTCCATACTCCATGCTTCCTATAAAACCACTCAGAGAGTCTGGGGAAAAAGGTAGCCTGTACTCCTCCATCATAATTATAAGTAGCAGCAGACCAGTGAGAAGGAGAAATGCTTTAGCTCCTTACTTGCTTCGATAGTCCCCTAGTCTAGAAGAAATCTACTCCACTGTGTCTTCCATTCTCAGCATTCTTAATAGAGAAATTCCATCTTAGTAGCAAAGTTAAATAAATGACCTCTTCCAGGAGAAAATAAATACATCTCTAGTGCAACTGCTTGTGCTAGATACACATCTCATCTGCAAAACTGATTTCTAAGTCCCAAAAGTATGCACAGCACAAAAGACAGAATGCTAGAAGTTTCCTATTATTTTGTCTGCAACTGTTATAAAAAGGACAGTCTCTCTGCCCTAATAAGCAACAGACAATCTCCAGAAGCTGTTTAGCTGTATCATTTGGCTGGAACACAGCAATTATCTAACAAAGTGGCTGCCAACAAAGGAGAAAAGAAAACCTTCTTGAAAACTTGTTATTTGCTGTGGGAGTAGGGAGCTTCTATCTTAATGTTATCTACCTTCTTTCTTTAAAGACTTCCAGCTATTTTTTTTTACCTCTATGCACATTAAGACCTTCTTTACCACCTTCTGCACATGTACTTACATCCACTGGAGATGGATGGTAGCTGCAGCCTTGCAGGGCTGACAGTGGCAATTACAGTGTCAGCCACAAAGCACAGGATCTCATTTAGCCCATAAGGCACTCCGGAGTGCGGGAGTGAAGCTCCGTGCCTCCGGGTGTGTAATGACTGCTGAGCTCCAGCATCTACAGATTACACAAGCCATGTGGGACTTGGATATGAGCAGTACTTTTACACAGGGCTGGGGAGAGCAGGGGTGGCAAAAAGTGTCCTCAGCATTCTGCTGTAGCAGGCACACACCAGCCTTGCCTCCTGTCACAGAAGGATTGAGAACGTCCTGACTTCAGTGTGCAAATGCCAATCAGAAACAGCAATGCAAGCTCCAATTCCCCAAATCCCCACTGTTTTTCCCTTTGTTGTAGTATTTGGAGCCTCTTTTTGAAAGCTGCACTTTCTTTAGGCTCAGGCTGAAATGCAGAGATATTGGAGCTTAGGAAATAAAAGCTATATTTGACTGCACCATGCATTCCACCAGCTTCTCACATAAAGTTAAGCTAGTTTAAGGTAGTCTGCATTGTTCAATCTCTTTTTGCTTCCCTAACAAGAAAATAACTTTATAAAACTAGAAGTTCTCACATCATCTGAGAAACACTATTATTTTAAATTGCAGAAGAATGCTCTCCTTTAACTGAGCACCAGAAGACTGCAATTTTGGGCAGACTATAGATTAGAATCTGACAGAAATATTGCTGTCTGCTTGCAGAAAACCGGTCTTCTATAAAAACTTTTAATATGGAGCTCCATTGTGCACAGGCTACAGTTCCCAATACTCAGCTTCACATCTTGCAAGCGGTCTTCTGACATGCAGCACTGTGAAGCACTGCAGAGTGGGACTTGTAGTCTAGAAATGGCACAAAATGAGAGTAGTTGTTGTTGGGCTGATCTTTTAAGATGAGTATTGGCACCATTTGTACCAGAGGCAGTACTCAACCTTCTTCCTCTCCAAATTTTACGGTAAATGATATTCTCTCAACTAGAAACTTATCTGAATCTTTTCATGCTCAGTACAGCTGCTCAGCAGTTTCTAGTATTTATTTTTCTAATTGGAGACAAGCTTAGTGGAAAAGACCAAGTCTTTGAAGTGCATATTGTTTGCTGAGAAGCCTGTTCTTTAATACAGCAAGATGATCTCTGTGTGGAAAAGACTGTCAACAGTTAGATTTGAAACTAATGTTAAAAAATATCCCAAAACCTAGTTAGTTAGTTTTTGTTGGAATCTGACTCTGCATTCTATAATTCAAGCTAAAATTCATTCCTGTGTTGTGCATGATTCCTTTTCTTCAGATAAGCGCTTAAGCCATAAACTTCAAATGAGAAACTTTGAAGAGACTGCTTCGTAAACCTTGATTTCAATGAAACAGGGCATTACTCACATGAAAAACAGCCAGGGTGCTGAGCTGTCTTAGGTTTATAAGAAGTCAAGAAGAGATGAAGTTCAGCATCAGAGCACTCTGGCAAACAAGAAGTATCTTTGTTTCTTAAATGAAGATGAACAGCTGTCATTAGTAGCTGCTCCCCATGTAAAACTGCAACACTAGGTGCCATAACAGACAGACATTGCTTGAACTTGGCTACTTTTCTGATAAGGAAAATACAGCTCTGAAATATATGATTTCTAGAGGCTGTTTTTCAGCTGTGGTTGTTATCATACATGCCATTTTTCACACCCCCATGCCTTCGTCTTTGTGAAAGCCAAGGTAGCCTCAGCAGCAGTGTCTCCTCCTGTCATGGGGAGAATCTTCAGTCTATCTTTTCTTTCCCCTTCCCGAAAAGCTGATGAATAAACTGATTTAATTACCAGAAGGGGAAAACTTAAGGGCTATAAAACATAATGAGCCACTCCCCATGCACAGCCAGACCTAATTCCTACTACAGTTTTCTGTTTGGGGGTGTTGGAAAAATTACTCCCCAGCCACTTGCAAAGCCAGCAGCAAGGTTTCAGGTGTGGAGTCTAGATTATTTAAAGGTGATCCTTACAACTGTATCAGAAAGCAAACATATTACTTCCCTGCTCGAGAAGTGCTGCTGAGCCTTTGCCAGCTCAATATGCCTCTCCAAGCCATGGCACAGCAGCAGATACCCTTCCCTTATCATTCCAAGGAGCTTCCTAATGGGCCTCCTTATTTGGTTGCTTTAGAAAATCTCTTTCTTCTTTTCTGACCTAAAAGTCTTTCTTCTTGCTCAGTTTACAGAAGGACCATGGCCTCATTAAGAGAGGATCCTTGCTGTCACCTGCTGACTTTTCTAAGGATGGTTTTCTAAGACACTGGCAAGGAGTGGTCCCCTCTCAAGAGAGGCAGCGTCTGACCGTACAGCAAACTGGACATCAGCGTGGGTCAGCACCAAGCCCTACCAGTCCCAACTGAGGATTACCTCTGCTGACACCTGGGATTCTGGGAAAGGTCCCCCATGTCAGCAGCTCTCCCTGTCCCTCGTCCACTTTGAGCTTCACCTTGTTCTTGTTTCACAAATCAGATCAGTCTGTCACCCTCAAGGCAGCTGTGAGCCAAGGTCTGGTCACAAGTTCCAAAGTTTTACCTGTAGCTAAAACCAGGTCAGCAGAGGACAAGGACTACTCAGTGACTGAAGGTACCATCAAATGGAGCTTGGCTGTGAAGGGCTCCCCAGGGCTGGTGGCTTCTCAGTATTTGTGGGAATACTCCTGACAACGTGTGAACTCAGGCCGGAGCTTTGAGTCTCACTCTACAGGCAAAGGCTCCCAGAAATACCAGCCAGCAGCTTTGTTCCGTCAAACACTTCAGTATTAGCCATGAATCCATAAATGGGGACTGAGTGGCAACCGGACTTGATAGCTGGCTTTTTGCTAAATCCTTGAAAAAACATGCTGCTTTCGCAAAATCTCAAAAAAGACCATATCCTTCAACAAATAAAAATGTTCTTAATTTCCAGGTTTTATCTCCTTTAATTGGGAAAAGCCTAGTAATCATTTCACGGAAATCTCACAGTACTCATTCCTCTTATGAGGCATTTTTCACCCATTTAAAAAGCAGGAATGTTTTCAGTTTTTGTAAGAGAAATTGAACAGATGGGTGGGCAGACGGTGAGTATAAAATAGTGCTGCAGGAAACAGCCAGGGAAGCAGCTTGCTCCCATCCATCCCTGCTTGTTTGTTAGAGGGAAGATGCTATTTGAGGTGTGGACTATAACAGGACAGTGCCTCAAAAGCATAAGGCCCAAACTCGTTGTGGTAGCTCTGCTCAATAGCACCCACTGACTTCAGTGGGAACAGGGCCACACTCTATGAACAGCACTATTTAAATGCTGCCTGATATGAAAAGGGTATTTTGTGCAACTGTTCTGCCTTCCATGCCACCTGGCACGCTGTAGGAGTCTGAATGGGGAAAAAAAAAGCTTTTTACATAATGGAGTGCAGCATACATATTTTCAGGATGCTGAAAGCTGCAGGACAGAAAGAGAAGGGCAGGCCCTCTTAGAAAGGCAGTGAATTGGTACCAAACACAAGTGATTACATTTGGCTAATCTTTTCTAGCGCTGGTGCAGACTTGATATCTGCCAACAGACCTCTCATTCTGTCGCGAGTCTCCAGCAAACACTGTCCTCTCAGACAGCAGCTTTGCTCCTCCTTTCCCTTACAGTCTCTTTGCTGTCAGGCATGTTCTTGGTGGGACTACGTTCTCCATGGAATTTGATTGCATCTTTGGTGAAGATCTGTCTTTTATAAGTTAATTTGTCCATCCCAATTTCACCACCATTGTCCCAGCTTCTTTCTGATTTCCATTCTTCTGGTTCTTCTTCTCTGTTTTCTCTTTCAGCTTTGCCTCCTGTATGACCTCTACATGGCCAAGGGGCTTCTCTCTCTCTCCAAAACCAGTTTTTCCTGATCACTGTCCTCACTGCTACAACTGTTTTTCTAATTTCTCACTTCTGAAGCTGTGGAGAAGCATGTAGTGCAAAGAATTGGGCTAAAAGATTACCCTGAAGAATTGTGAAAATATACATATACATACATACATACATATATATATACATATATATATATAAAAAGAAGGAAAAGGCTAAGAAATTTTCCTAAAGAGTGTCTGTTTTCAAGTACAGAAGTCCTTCAAGTACAATTTATATGGAATACATATGAATAATTGAAGTAGAGGCTAGTTTAGAGTACTAAAATAGGACATTGGCTTTAATAGCAATACCTCTGTATTTCAAAGGGAGACCTGGCAGGAATCAGGCTTTGTGAAGAGTGTTATGAACCAAAACCCAACAACTTTCCCTCCCCCAATCAATTTATATTGAAAGTCAAAATTTTTACAGTGTTGCCTGATTAATTCTGGAGTAACCATGTGTATTTTCTTCAAGCTCATCTTTGTCCAGATGCTGTTCTGCATTTTTAGCCTTTACTCCACAAAGACTGTTTGTAATTTTACAGCCAGGCTCTTTATCTCTGGAAAGCTGCATCTTATAGAGGTTATTAAAATTTTATGAGTGGTGGATCTTCAGAGCTAGTAAGCCTGGGCAGTCCTGTTCCACATCAGTGCTATCATGCTTTTGCAATACGAAGAAGTACAACAGGGACTTTAAATCCTGGCTGCTATTTACTTACCTCACCTTACTCTTCCTGTGGCTCTACGGATTTGAATATTTAACTATATTGCATTCTTTCAGAAGTGTTTTTACTATGTTTTTTTCTTGTCTTCAAGGACTTATCCCATCAACAATATACTTACTAAGAAGTCTTTTACAACTGATTATTAATTCCAAGTTGTAATACAATAATAAAATTATGCAAACTGTAAATCATGTAAAAGCATTTATGAAAGCATAGAAATAGCTGATTATTTCTATATAGATGTCTATATCAAGAAAATGTTTTCCATATTTACCATTACTTGTTACTGCTGTAGACAGGGAGACTGAAAACGTAGCAGTTTGCTCTTCATCTCATTTGGAAACCCCTTCAAAACATTTTGGGGTATAATGACTTGTCAAGGTTATGGTATTTCACACAGAGCTTGAAAATTTCCTTACATTACAATTCAGTGATATTATCTAATCCAGTATTTTTTCCTCCACAAATGGCCACTGGCTAATTTTAGGTATTGCATCTGATGAATTATAAAAACAGAACAACCAAAAGAGTAGATTCTTCATAACACCCAGTAGATCTTTGGTTTATATGCAAGCCCATACTGATACATAATATCTTTTCAAATATTTACTTTGAAAATATGGTTAGCAGCTAGATTCACCAGGGAGCTGAGAAATCATAAACTACAGTGGTTATTTCTGGTAATGGAGGAGCTGTGGGTTTTTTCCTACCACAAGCCAGGAGAAACATCCTGTATATAAAATGCAAAATGATGGCTCTTCAGAAAAGTGATAAATTAGACCAAGAGGTAGAGATGAGATGTAGATTAAGATAAGACAGAATTTCAAATGAGAAAGAGCTATCCACTTTGGAATGAGAGAGAGATTTGTGACTCATAGCCAATGGGAATTAGAAGCTCAGGACGAGGACAGGGAAGTAGAGAAGAATGCTTGCATTCTTGCCAACATAGAGGAAAAGAGAAGAATTTCATGTTGGATCATTAGGTCATAAACATGACAACTGCAGCTGATATTGTAGGTGGCATTTTGCCGAGAAGGAAGAAAAGATACTGTGAAGAAATAGGAAAGGAAGACACAGCTGGAAGACACAATTCTCATCTGTAGGAAAACTAAGTAAATTCATAACAGTATGGATCTATCCAAACAAGTCACACACCCTTGTCCAAAACAGTCCAACCTGTTTTGAACTTAGCTGTGCTAGAAGATTTATGGTTTGGGTTAGAATTTTTGTTTGTTTGTTTTTCTGATTTTTTTTTCTCTCCTAAATTTCAGGTAAAAAGTCAATAAAGGTTCACAAAACAATAGTCAGTTTGTCAATGTTTGGTTAAAATAAAGATTTCAAATAAAAGTTTAGGTTAATTTCTTGTTCAAGGCTATAATGTTTAAAACAAGTTTGCAGATCAGAATGGAGTTTGGTGTGATGCCTTCTCCCCCAAAAGGAATTGAGAGAACATCCTGTAAAAGATGAGACAGCAGATGGTGTGCTATCTCCCTGAGGCAGAGACACAAGGTGTCACTCTCTAAGTACAGCTACTGGCAGGTCGGCAGTGAGGCATTTCAGTATCAGAACTGGTTTTCAGAACTGATACCAAAAAAAAACAACAAAAAAACCCCAAAAAAAACCCACCCAGAAGAAGAAGAGGGAAGAAAAGGTCAGGCTTGCTCAAGTCTTGGCAGCAGGGGAGCAAGCAGTAAGAAGTCAAAAGTGTCAAAGTGAGATAATTGTCCCTGCTTCTTCAGTAAATTACAATTTTAGGGCTATGGCCATTGCAAATTTTAATGTCAAGTGGGTTCGTTTAAGGTTGGCTGGGTACTGTGTTACTATAGCCTCCCGTGTACTTGGAGATTCAAGAGGATTGTGAAATCAGTAATGAGGATACACTAAAGGTGGTGGCCTAAGGATGCTGTCTAATAGCATCTTCATGGCCTGTATGTTTCAAAGAAACTCAGAAGTGAGCTGAAGGGAGAACACAGCCAGGGAGGTTTCCTGGTTTTTTCATTTTCACTATCACCTGAAGAGAGAGACTAAGATCTTTTTGGCTGCTTTGTTTTGCAAGTTAATTGTTTTAAGACTGATGATCTCTCTTCTGCTGAAGCATTTGGTTAGCCAAACAAGGTAAAGAGGTTATATGATTTGGGTGGACTCTATGTCAATGTAATGAAAGCTTTGAGGGGACAGCCCAGATATACAAATCAGAAGGCATTTAGTAAAAACGGAAAAGATGACATGAGGAACTAAATGCCAGAATAACATTTGCAAACAAAATTAATCTAGATATGAAAGCACATGGAGAGGAAAAAAAAAATCTCTAACTGCCTATAAAGCAATATCACAGACCTGATTAATGACCAAAATTAATCAAAGTTGCTCATTAAATGGCATACATTTCACCTTAAAAACTATTACTGAGATGTCATGGGAACTTTGACATGATCAGCTATTGGGTAGAATGAAGATTCAACATTGGGGGGATCCACATTAGAAAGGAGTGGGAGCAGCAATGTTGGGGCGCTGCCACGATGGCCTCGGCAGGTCCTTTCCAGCCCCAGTGCTCCCGGAGCTCAAGGCTCTTTAGATCACTCCAGCCTGACCCCAGCCCCTGACAGCAGCTTGGCACTGGGCCAGAGGGGCTCATCACCACAGGTGGCACAGGGTAAAAATGTGCAGTTAGCAATGGAGGCACCTGTTAAACCCTGGAGCCTTAGATCCAGGGGTTTCACTCAAGGTTCTGTTGCTCTCTCTTAATGCAAAGGAGAAATCCCCACCAGATACAGTCAAGACGTGAAAATCACACTAAGGTTTACTGGCAAAACTCTCAAAATCAAATGCTCAAAAATCAACCGCCTTTGGCAAAGGATGAAATACAACATATAATTCAATATGAAACCACTTATCATAGCAATACTCAGTGTTAATTTAGCATTTAGCTAGCATAAACTTAGCCCAACCGAGAAAAACCTGGAAACTCACGACATGCTATGCTACCCCAAAGTTCCAGGCAATGAGAAGTAGAAAAAGAAAGAGAGGCAGAGAGGAAGACAGAAGGAGAGAAGAGATCTAGAAAAACACACAGAGATCTCCCACCTCCTAGGACTGCAGCAGGGGCAGGACAGGAACTCCATGCAGGGCTGGACGCTGTGACCATGTGCTGACCTCCTGCTCCGCCCTTTAAACCTCAGGGTCCCCATGTGCCTGTCTCTTAGGTGGGACTGCTGCTGGCTTTCAAGCTCTCAAGCCTCACCCTAGCCCATGACAGCAGCTTCAGGTCAATTCAGGTCAGTTAGGTAGGCTGAAGGGCAAATGTTTGACAAGCTGAAAAATTATTGGTCTCGTATCTGGGTGAAAGAGTGTCTTGGATTGTGCAGTTCCACCTATTCCAAGACTTCAAAGAGTAATTGGTGCAAATTCTGATCATAAAAACCCCCAGAGCAGGTAAGAGTATATGCACCATCTTGCACATCTACTACTAAGTGAGAGTAATGAGGGAGTACTGCATTATCATGAGCGCTTTCGTTCTGTGTGACACTGCTAATGCTAACCTGTATTTGCATGTTAATGTCTTCAGTCAGATGTGCTCACTCAACACAAAGGGACTTTGTACTGGGCCTCATCTTGACAGATAAGTAGGGTTTGGGCCACAGCGCCAGAAAGTAGGAGTAACATGTGATATGATGGCAGCACAGAAAGAGCCTTGCTCTGATCTTTGTGGTTGTGCAGATGTGATCACATAGCACAGATGAAATCACGACTTTTTACATTGGCTTTTTGCAAACAGAATGAGGAATAAAAATTTTATCAATAATGAGGTGTTCCTGAAACTGAAAAAAAAGTAGAGGGAATGAATAATTTGTAAAATGTAATTTGACAGAACTATGTGAACATGACTGGAAATTTAAGAACATCAAAAACTGTAATCTCTCTACTTAGATGAAAACAGCAATGAATGGAAGACAAAGCTGGTTAAGAGACAAGTTGAAAAAACCATGGAAATAAAATAATATCTATAAAGCCCCTTATTTATGTGTCTAGGTGTGTGTACACTTATGTCTACATTTATATTTACATTAGAAATATTTGTCTTCTTGTATATGCAAGACATATTCACAAGATAAGACCATTCTGATATTTTGAATTATATGAATCAGAAACAAGGAGTTGAGAAACACTGAGAAGGAAGGCAAAAGTAGAAGTAACCTGTTGCAGGAAAATATGAATTCATTGTAAATTCATAAAGCGGAGCCTGAAGAAAGAATATTCTAAGAATTAACAGATACCATAGAATTACCAATAATCATAGATACAAGGCAGAACACAGAAGTATGTTTATCCACAATAAGGAAAGACAGCAAATAGTAAAATTATGTCATACAGTGATAAAATACTTTCTCTCCCAGAGTAATTTAGGATTTTGTTAAACAGCAGGGATTTAATAGAAGCAATTAAGAAAATTCAGAATACTTACAATGCAAGAATTTTCAAAAGTGAACGCTGATCACAGAAATTTTTTAGCTACCTTAGATAACAGAATTGCTCAAGTAAACTTTAAAAGGAGTAAATAGTGCAAACTGAATAACTCCACACCCTTCCAGACATGGAAAAATGTCTCCACACCCTTTAGACATGGTTAAAAACTTATGAACAAGAGTAATACACACAAAGTAATAATGACCAAGGTAAATTTTAAGGATTTAGAAGGTGATATGAATGACATTGCCTGGAACAGATTGTCCAGTTCCAAAACCCAGACTTCAAAATGGAAGCTTGTAAACCAGAATTGGGTCAGGGAGGAACCATGAGATGGTTTGATGGAGTAAAAAGCACCAGTTTTTTGACAAGATTCTGGGAGTTTATTTGATGAGCAAGGTAAGAGATGGCATAGTCACAGGTTATGACATGCTTGAGAAAGAGATTTCTGAGCAGTGAAAGCTCTTCTGCAGCGGGGGAAGAATAGTTACATAGGTCCAGTAACTGAAAATTGTTCTTTAATATCATGACTTTGTGTCAAGTGTAAGTAAAGGCTCACCAGTTTTGTTGTTAACCCTTATTTGTGAATTTTTAACGAGCCAGAGTCAGCATCCTGTCACTTCTGCTTGCAGCACATCTTCATGTCCTCACTGGACAAACTGGTAGACCAAAATCTCAAATACTTAGCATGGGCTCAAGACTTTTGGCTGATGTTTCTATCCAAAAGGACAACAGGGATTTCAAAGTTAGTTTCTGTGCCTAATTAAGGTGAACTGCTGTAGTATTGCAGGCACGAAGTCATAGCAAATCTGATTTTGTGTGCTAAGAGCTAACCGAAGTTGAAGGCTGTGGCTAGAAGCACCTGTTGTGCCCATGGATGTTCATTTCTATTGCCAAAGCCTACCCAGTCGAACACTACACAGAGGCACCAGGGGAGAACAGGTGGTGTGAGCACTGCCTGCATTTGTGTTTTCAATGTTGGACTCTTTTTTCCCCCTTTAAATAAACATGCCACAAAAGCAAAAGACAAAAATCACAGCAAGAGGAGACTGGGAGCATGCAGGACTTACCTTCCTTGTGCCTGACAGGATCCCAGGGTTGGGTAAGAGATGTGCTCTGCTGTACTTGCAGAGCCTTCCAGAGGAGCAGTGCCACCACTGAAAGGACACAAGACCAGTACTCAGCTAAATGTGGAGTGTTGGTGGGGACTGTGATCATTGTATTTCAGCAGTTCATAATAACTGTTTGAGGGCCTAATGCAATTGGGAACCTCCTTTTTTCAGGCACATTGCTTCTTTATGCTGACCCTTGGACTCTTGTGGCTGATATCCTTTGCCCAGCTGTGTTTGTATAAAGCATCCTGCCTACCAACAGTGCCAGGTTGTTAACTCATAATTTTGTTCACTGGTTATCCTCCTCCTTCCCCACTTGTAGCACAGAAACAGGAAATTAAAAGCATTAATTTTTTATTCTGTATTATTGTTCATGGCTTATCATACTTTTACTGATCTTTTCTTTCCCAAAAATTCCCTGGCTATTCATCTCCACTCACGTACTGTTAATAATTTTTTTCTACTATCCTTTTTGAATGGGGATCATCATCATACCAGCTGAATGTAAAATATTTATTCATATAATAACTCCAGTGTTATTTTAAATTCCATTTTTCAGAACTCCCAGAAATCCATATGCCTTTTGAACACCACTCTGAAGTATGCAGAGGTTTTTCACAGATGGCCAAAGTTTACCATTAATTGAGAACCTAGCAAGTATATAAATAATTCCATGTGCTTATTAAAGACTAAAATACTTCTACTTTCTAAGGCATTTATCATTTGCCATTATATGCCTTCCTTTTTTCCCAAATCCTCTGAAAATCTTACCACCTCCATAGTCTGGGGGTGACCACCTCCAGATGTTACAATCCAAATAATGCTGTTACCTGTGACTCTTGTCATCTCGAGGTTGGACCTGTTTCCAAGTCATGAACAATCAAAACAAACAGGGATAGTCCTAGATGCTGCCCCTCCTGGGTGCAGAGTGTTATCACAGCACAAGTCTGTAAAGCTGTCATCTATCACACTCACTAAATTTGACTGTAAACTCAATATTGAACATTTCCATTAGAATTCACTCTTCTATCTCACACACCTTTAAATAACCAAGGAGTATCTATAGGTCTGACCGTGCAAAGTAATGAGCACGTCTTGCAACAAAGCTAAAAATTTGATAAAGAAGAGGGTGCCTGAGATAGAGGTGATTGATTAAAGAGGACACAAAGCTTTTGTTTAGAAGATGGGAATATTATCTGAGTTCTTCCTGCTGGACTGCAGTGAAGAGATACTGAGAAGAAATGTACAAAGGAGTTGTTGCTTCTCCTACTTGTTCTCTTTAGGGCAGAATTGCAGGTGTCTGCAGCTAGATGCAGGGTTTCATTTTAGTAAATAAAGTCCCTTTTTATGGACACAGATTTCATTTCTTTTCTGATTCTTCTTTACTAGAATCACAGAATAACTCAAGCTGGAATTGACTTCTGAAGGTTACATGGCCTGACTCCGTGTTTAACTTAGCAGTTGGAGCAGGCCGCTCGTGGTCATATCCTTTCAGGTTTTGAACATCTGTGCAAACTCCTCCAATGTTTCACCACCCTCATTTTGATCCCTACTCAGCTCTCTTGTCCTACAATTTACCATTTTAGCTGCAATGAGGATATGTTTTGTCCTGTTGCTCAGTTTTTACTTTCAAAGACAGAAGAGAATGTAAAATATTCTCAATCGAGAGCAGTTCTTTAATAGCAAGTACTTCATGTTTCTGTAAACTATTCTCTCAAATCCCCACCTCTACCACTAATAAACTCTATTTCTCAGCTACAGCAAGAGAACTAGAGTCAGACAGGATCCAGCTGTGCCACCTGGAAACAACAAAGCAGAGACCACTCACCTCTCCACACCGTTAACTGTTTGAAATCAGAAGGGTGTGATGTGAAAGGAAGTACAGAAACACTCCTGAGTTTTTAGACAAAGACTGCTGCTCTCACAAAATACTTATTCTTCTGTAGCCTCTCCTGTTTCTTCTGGCCTACAGATAATTGCTATCACAGTCATGGCTATGGCCTTCTTAAATGTTAGTTCCTCAGCTGTCACATCAACATCATGGTGTCAAGTCTGGCTCTTGGCATGCCTGCTCTGGACTGGGGTAAGATATGTAATTTTAGAAAACACATTTTCTAAAAATACATTTTTTAGAAAATACATAATTTTAGAAACTTTATTTCCTGAAAAGTCACCTGCCTTGGCCTTCTTAGGAGTTGTTTCTTTTAGGAGTATTGGGAAGAAAGGGAGAAATCCTTCTCTGAAGAAACTCACCTTTTCTTCCTTGTTCAGCTGTTTGGCATCCCAAGGACATGAATAAATAACTCAGATGCTTCATTTCTCCATGTTAAAGCAATTGTGGCTTATCTGCAGCTCCTTTCTCCTTCCCTTGCATTTTTTTTTGTTTGTTTGTTTGGTTTGTTTGTTTTTTGTTTTGTTTGTTATTTTTTTCCTTTTTTTTTTTTTTTTAAGTTAAGACGTACACCTAAAATCAACAGGTTTCCTTTTGGGACCTACACAAAACCTGCTCTATGCACCCTCTGTAAGCATCAGGCAGAAGAAGACTGTGTATGTGTCAGAAGGCTTAGAATGTGTGAGGTTTATTGGATGGGTAAGTGAAAATAACGACAACAACTTCTGTTAAATATCTAACCACAAATGATGCATTCAAGCAGCTTCAAGGGTCACTCAGTATTTGGGCACTGATCAGACACTCAGGCACTGCCAAGGCTCAGGGCAATCTACAGCCTATTCAAGACAGCAGAAATGGATGGAGGGACTGACTGGATCTGAGACAAGTTAACATCTTTGTGTAGGAAAACTTGTTTTCCTAGGTGGGATTCCTAAATGAGCTAAGTAGGAAGAAACCACTTCATTGTGGTATTTTCTGAAATTTTTTTCTTTGTTTGTTTGTGAGGTTGTTTGTTTGTTTGTTTCCTCTTTTTCTTTTTGAGCAGCCATTACATTAATAATTAGAGAACCTTCTGAGTTTTTTTTTTTCCTAACTGAGAACAGCAAGTCTGGACTCATGTGCAACCATATGTGAAAAATACATATAACTCACCTTTTGTCACAGATCCCTATATCATTGCCATCAATATCATCTCATACTTGTGCGTGATCAAAGCAATGATGAAGAGTGGCAGGCTGAAACCAAACACAGATTACAACTGGCAAACAGTGGAGAGTAAAGGCAGGGCAATGGTTTTTCTTGCTATTGTCACCTGCCAGCTGGACTGAGGCTCTGTGATGTATCTGAGTGTGAAGTCCACAACCCTAGAAAATTCCGGGTGCCATGGAGTAAAATAGCATCTTCATCGCTGTAAGTCAGGATGCTGCACATGTAGCAAATCTCTCTCTGAGCTGCGTACAAGCTCTTCAGAGCATTTAAAAGAAAACTAAAGGCACTGGTATAATAAAAATGCTAGCGAAGTTGTGCCCAAGAGATATTAAGAAACCTCACTGTGTACATCCAAGTGGAAGGAAGTGCTCTGCCTCTCAGTGCATTTGGTGCAGAGGATCTCTGTGAGCAGAGTGGTTCCTGCCCATACCTGTCCCGCTGGGAGCACTGCACTGAAAGGGAGCTCCTCGCCTGCTGCTGCCACAGACCCACCTCTGACCGCTTCAATCTCACAGCAGCACGTGGATTTAAAGAAAGGTAAATGGAAATGTCTTCAGAAAACAAAATGCTCTGCCCCTGCTTCTCCCCCTGGGGGAAGGATTATAGTACAAACAAGACATATAAGTGCTTCAGGTGCTCTCAATACAGCATCAGAAAAAAAAAAAATGGATTAAAACTTTAAAACAGCCTTCTCTGCTTCCTGCCTGCTTCTGTCATGTCACTGCCCATCTTCTCTCCCCTGCCTCATCTGCATCTCCCATGGCAAAGTGAAATCCTGCTCACCACTGAGCTCAAACACTGTCAGTCGGCTCTCACCCTCCTTCTTCAGCCCTCTGGCATGTTGACAGAGGAGACCTCTGTAGGCAAGCTGGGAGCAGTGACATGCAATGGTATTACCCTGCCACAGCATTGCTTAAAGTGCCTTGTTTGGATGGCTCGAAAAGTGAAAGACTTGTTTTGGGTTGCATATGAAATATTCAGGTAATATTCAGCTATCTCTCATATTTCTTTATCTGTATCCCTTCAACCATCACTCCCATTCCATGAAACACCCACAGGTCTGTATTTCTAAGCATAATGCTCCACATGGCTGCAGGGAGGATTTTTCAGGGGAAGGGGTTGTTTCCCACCTAACTATTGCTTTGCACTTCACGCCACCCAAAGTAAATGGAAATGATTGCAGCCAATTCAGGAATGCTGCTGCTGCCATCTCCTGAGAAAAGCTAGGCTGAGCATGTTTAATGGAGTTACAGAGGCTGCTGCTGCTGCCAGAATGTCTGCCTAACCATGTCCTAATGAAATGGAGTCTTTGGCTGGACAAGACTAGTCTGTAAATGAGTTAGATCTAAGATTACGGTTATCAAACTGGAAATATGGGATCCAAACCCACATGTCTAGCAGTTGCCTGGAAATCTCATTTGCAGACGTAACATTAGATCACAGTATATGATGTGATTAATCTTCTCTACTTCCCAAAGGCATGCAGGAAATCCCTGCTCTGCTGAGCCATGGAGGCCTCCAAGTCCAGCTCACTGGGAGAGCTGAAATTTTGAATTCAGAGACATAAATGCTGCCAGGACTAAGCTGAAATGCTTACCCTTCTCACATTTAACCCTGAGCATAGAATATTGAGGGAAACTGTCACAAGCTACCATAAATTTAAAAACTGTCAACATATGAAATCTTCTCAAGTAGTCCTGAGTCACCATTGAAAATGGAATTCAGTCTCCTTCACCAATTAAATGACATCAACAGCCCTGTGAAATTCCCATTTACAAAATCCCCAAATCCAATGATTACTTTTTTCTTCCTCTTTCTCCATATGCAAATATGCGATTGCATATATTCTCAAAGACAACAAAATGTTTTGTACTTTCTGGGAGCAAGTATAAGGGTCTAAAAGGCTTTCCCAGAATCTTCTTTTGCAGATATTGAAAGCAGTATCTTACACTACACAACTGAAAAAATTTTCTAAAGCTACATATTGTATACAATAACCTCTGAAATAAGGGCTGACAGACAGTAGGAATGCCAATCACTTCCAGAGCTTTCTTCATTAGCAGCATCTTGAGACACAGCCTTCGCGTGAAGCTGTGCTGTGTTGTCATCTGCACCCTGCTGCTCTTAATGAGATTTCTTTCCCATTCACTCCTTAACAATAATGCTCATCCTGACCTTTGTAAAGTACTTCAACATGATGCTTCAAATTCACTAAGACAGTATTAAATAATATTATTTGATCATTACAACTCCTGTGACAACCATGGAAAAATATTTTCTGTGTTTGACCAGATCCAATGACTACTTAACAAATATCACTATAGTAACATGACTCTTTCTAACTTTCTTTCAAATTACAAATGAGAGTTTGCCTCACTTTCAAGATGAGATGTTTCTGCTTCTAATTTCTGAAACTGAAAATCTATACCATTTTTCATAGTAAAAATTCACCTTTATTGATCACAGAAGTGATATAGCTGATGTCTTTTCCTTTAGCAAAGGAAAGAGAGTAAAAGAGAATAAAACTCCTTGAAAAGACAGTCCGAGAGCTGAAGAAGAGCTTTGGAGCCTCTGCTCCCACTGTCCTGTATCATAGATAACTGTGTGTCTCCCATCTTGCATCCCACTGTCTTCCTCTAGGCTACAAAAAATGAGCTATTTAGTTTTAGCAGAGTACTAAAAACAGTAAAAGGTTGCTTTTTAACTTAATATTCCTCAGTCAGCAGAGATGGTGGTATAGAGAAATGGACGGGAGCACTGAGGGGCCATGACCTTGCAAGTCATTCAGCTTTTTCACTGCAAACATATTAGCCCTGGTGAGGTCTGGGGCTTCCCGGAGGCTGCTGACCCCTCCTGCTGCTGCAGTGGGGCTGGCATGGCCCTGGCAGCAGAGTCAGCACACTCGGGCAGAGGCCGGGAGGGGCTGCTGCTGCCTGGATTGCCATCGCCACGCACTGCTCAGCTGTGACAGCATATGCTCAGCATTCCGAGCCAGGAAAGGACGCGATGCTGCCCTTGCACGCTCTGAGCAGCCAGCAGCCTTCCGGGGAGGGAGGAGATGGACAAGTGAAATGTGTCAGGCACAGAAGGGGAGCCAAACAGAGTGTCAGTGGGAACAGCAGAGAGAAGAGGAACACGTACCAGAAAGGCAAAAGAAGAAGGGATGTGCGAAATGGCAAAAGTGCAGAGAGGAGAGTGAACCAAATGCTGAGGGAGCAAAAGGACCTGTGACCATGACAGGAGATATTTTCTTATTTATAAAGGGATCCAAGCAGAAAAAAAAAAAGGCTAAAACCCCAGTGCTCGGAGCTCTCGGAGCACATGCCATCCTTTCTGTGGAAATGGCAGTCCCCAGAGCAAGCTGCAAAGTCTGCCTCAACAAAGCTACCATTGCTGCTGCAGTCTAAATAGACTGCTAAGGACCCTGTCTTAACAAAAAGCTGGATTCATATAGAAATCACCTTTAGAGCAATGTCCTCTATGTGTGTCTGTATGTGTTGGAAATAATTTCAGTAAAAGCTTATCTAAAAAATACCACTAGGAAGAAATTCTGTGTGTGTTCATTGTAGAAAGGATAGGTGGTTTTGTTCATATTTTCTGGAACAGATCAGAGCAATGTCTGCTTTTCTTAGCAGCTGTTGCACCATCATCAACTCTAGGACACGTTCCTCCATGGGAGTTGAGGGTAGCGTGGGTATTCCTTCAGCACCTGAGGGGTGCCAAAGTTGGCACCTACCCATACCCTACCCATTTGGGCTGCCAGAGCACCCAGGGGACCAAGAACCTGAATTCCTGCAACAGGCACCTTCATTTCTGTAGCAAGTAGCTTCATGCTCTGGGTCCTGAACAAAACTTCAGCAGAGCTGCAAATCTCTGCAATTCTGGTTCTGAGGCATCTGCCTCGGGAGCTGGCAGGAAGCAAGGACAAAAATATTCTCTGCTTGTGATACATCCAAAGTTTATTTACTCTGACATTCTTTGGTGCACCATTTTGGCTTCAAAGGACAGCCCTGTTGGCTGGAAATTTCCCGACCAGCTGTGCTTTGGTATTCAACAGGTCTGCTAACAAAACCAAAGGGAAAGAATCAGCAGCAAGGGGATTTTTTTTGTGGACACAAACAGGCAAATGAACCAGACCTCTTTTTTTCTCTTTATCCTGCTCCCCCAGAGGAAGGAAAAGAACAGGATGCAGCATTATCAAGCAAATATGGAGGTTTTTGAGGATATAGGTGTAATTTCTGCGCATCATAGTAGGTCCTTGATGATTAGACAAAAGTTTCAGTATAGCACAGCCTTTAAAGCCTGGATATTTGTTCTAAAGTTCACATTGAACTTCAGTCTTATATTTGACATTTTGATTACTGCTTAGTTCAGAAAACCCCCACATATCTTTGACACCTGCTAAGAATATATTATGAATAATTTAAAAAGTTACCTGATTTATACTCATCGAGGAATGGTAACAGCTGAACGATAGTGGTATTTTTTCAGCATGGCCATTTTTTCCCGCATGCCCTGTAACATATGCTATAGCTTGGCTGTCTTTCTCTAGGTGGAGCAACCTCTGTGTTGTCCTGCAGCTAAACATAGGCAGTTAGGTTTTATTGTCAGCAGCTGCTCCACTCCAGAGAAAGAGGACACCTCCCTCCATTCTGATTAGCAACATGGGCTGAAGGTTTTATTCAACTACAGTTGGCAAAATGGCAAACTACTGAATGCTGTGCCTAAGCATGCAATTACATTATAATTCTTGAGTGTAATACTCTGCACATTTGCTACCATGTTCAGCTGAATCTTGCAGCAGTTAGTTGACCATCTTATTCTCTGAAGATGATGGTTTATGGAGGAATAAATTGCAGGCACTGAAGTTGAAATTAAGAAAGTACTTTACATGTTTAACCATATTTTCACGACAGAAATTAATGAACATGACTTAGAATGCATAGCAAGACTAAACATGTTATTTAACCTCAGAGACCCTTAAGCTAGAGATGAAATTTACTGTGTGTGGATGTAGTTTGTTAAACAGGATGGTAGATTGATACAAGGCAATAACCAGCTCTCAAACAAGCAGTGTAATTTTATACTTGGAAACATAACTTGTTTTTACAAGAAAACTATTTATAAAGTATTTGAGACACACTGACTCTACAAAAGCAGTAATATAAAGATATTAAGTAGTAATGAGATTAATCACAGTAATTACTAATGAGACAACAAGGTTTTCTTATATAGCTTTTAGTTTTCTTATTTCCTCTAGATGAAAAATGCATTTGCATTGTAATGTTAGTTCAGTTAAGATGCAAAATTCTGCCTCCAGTGTGAGTTTCCAGAGTCAGTACCATTAGTCCAAAACACTGCCACTAGCTTGACCTGGATAAGCAGAGACAGAGCATGCTAAAGATCATGGCAGTTACATGAAGAGTGTGGTAATGATGAAGCTAAATTATTCATTCTGCCACCAAATTATGTCTGCTAGCTCAGGGACTGCTGCACAGAGCCCATATCTCTTTATTGCATGCAGCTTACATGAGTGGAACAGCTTACCTGCGCTGAAGAGTCTGTTTTCAGACTGTGTATGTCTTTGCACTTGCAGAGCGCAGCAGGACACGTTTAAAATGTACTGAATTATCAGCGCTAAAATGCAGTTCACTAATTTAAATTACTTTTTAGTTCAGTGAGTCCTTGGGCTTTGGTCATACAGATAATACATGTTTTGTCTGTTTCCTTGTTCTGTCAGAGCCATCCATATATGGCATGATAAAATCATTAGTGCTGGTTATGCCACCATGCAAATGCTTTATTTTGTTAGTAGGTGTCTTTTCTTCCAGCTTTGGCATTTAATTGCCAAGATGCATATTAGTTTCCTAAATGGTATAATCTAATTTAACAAAAACTGCTGGAAAAACAAGTACATGCACTAACAAAGGCAAAACATTATTTCATTTATGAAATTTGTTACTAAAGGCACAATTATTCAGTGTGCTCTCTCACTGCTATTTATCAGCATTTGTTTCAGGTTGCAATTGAACAAATACCAGTAAATGCAGTTTAGTGTAGAAAGGCAAGGTCACATGGCCTTGGCCTCAGTTAATTTATCTTTCATGACAGATTCTATTTTCTGCTACTAGTATTATTACCAGCATTACATTTCTCCCATGACAGTGCATCTGGAGCTCTTGCATTGCCAAACTTGGTGGTAGCATTTAATTTGTGTGACATTATTCAGTTATCAAGAAAAAGCGCATGCTGAGAAACACTGTGGTTAGTTAATGATAGCATAAAAAATGAGTTCTTGTAAGCAAGAGCAATGTCTGAAGTACTTTGCTAAAAACACTTCTTTCTGAGGCTGCACTATCCCTTTCCTGTCATGGGAATCTGGGCATTCACCAAGCAGGTCTCCAGATGAAGGTGAACAGGTAGATATGCTGAGACAGGAGATCCAGAATGAGTTTAACAATTAAATTTCATGTCTTTTCCCTTCAGTAATGGCAGCTGGACAACGTGCAAAGACTGCAGCACTGAAGCATAGGAAAGGCACAATGACACCATCCTAGTCTATTCCTTTTTCTGTGGAAGATCATCTCTACACATGTAATTTTCAACAGAAATGAATCCAATCCTTGGAGACCTACAGTGATGGAAAAGCCATGGAACTCAACACATATTTCCTATAATATCATACACATTTGGCTTTGTACGACATTCTGGTGCTTAAATCCGTGTTAACTGAAATACAAATATACCCATGGCATGAATAGCTGTAAACAATGGAGCTGTGAACAGGAAATTTTCATGGAAGGCCCTACAAGGATTCAACAGGGGTCTGCTGTTGACAAAACGAAACTTACTACCTTTATGTACAAACTGAAAGACAAAGTAAAATGACAGTGAAGGTTTTGGAAATTACGGAAGCTGGTGAAGTTGTAAATTAGACAGATGACAATTGTAGAGAATTAATCATTTAGTAGGGTGGGCTGATTTGAATATTCTATTTTAATACAGAAAAATTTGCACTCATACATCTAAGGAAGAAAGAGCATAGTTTATATAGACAGGATTGGACTAAGTATTTCAAAATGACAGAACATGAAAAGAAGTCAGAGTCTTGGTAGATAATTAACTGAACATGAGCTTGCAGTGGGATGATGCAATTAGAGAGTGAATGTCAGCCCTGAAGCCTAGGCAGGGAAAATATGAAGTGGGTGTAGGAAGGTGATATTAGCTCTGTTTATAACAAATGTAAAACCACGACAGGAATGCCGTGTGCAACGCTCATACCCACATTTCAGAATGAGCTCTGATAAATCACATAGTCAGAAAGTCCTGCAATAAACATGCTGGGGTCTGAAAGGCATGACTTACTGTGAAAAGCTAGGGAAGAGCAAGCTGCCTGTCTTATCAAAAAGACAAGCAAAGAAGACTGTTGTAAAATATATTTAAGATGTTTTTTATTGTGACTGGCTTTTTAGTATACGAAGAAAGGGCATAACAAAGGACAGTATGAGATATTATTCTCTTGAAAAAGTGATATGCAAGATCTAACTGCAAATAAAGCACTAAAAACCCCCAAACCATACAGTGAATAATTATCCACGTTGTTAATGAGGTGATGGATCTTCTACTCTGTACTGATACGTCTAAAGGTCTTTCCTGGGACATTGCACTTTTAGGAGAAATGACAAGACTTGCTGCTGCGACTTACAGCTGAGGTGCTGCACCTTGCAGGAGCATAATGATCTCTTCCAAACTCAAAGTCTATGATTAGGCGACTAACACAATTCTACTTTTTTTCTTTGAATTCTATGAAATAATATCGATGTATACCTGCTGAGGAAGTGGCTCTAAGTTCTTTGAGTTTCTAAATAAGGCATTATACTTCACTGGTTTTGGACAGATTTTTCATCACTAAAATCAATAGCCTTGTATTTTAAAATAATCCTGAGAATGGGGAGATTATGAAGCTGTTTCTGAATGGCACAACCTGTCCTCACCAAGGAAACAGCCATTCAAAAATCCTACTGAATAACTGGAACTGGAAAATTTACTTAATTTTGTTTCTACAGAGATTAGTTCTGCTGAATATAGAAAAATCACATCTTTCAGTTTGTCATTTTGTTTATATGTTCATATATTAAAAATAATATCTAACTGTTAAGTGGTCCTGACTGCAAAAACACCAGACTGTATTTTCAATAAATAATTCCACTTTAATGGCAAAGTAATAATTTAGACAGATACAGTGTGCACACCTGCAAAAAAAATATACGCAAGCTGGTTTACAAGCTAGAGGAACAATGAACCAATAGAAAATACATCATCCAGTTAAGTCCGATGACACCAAATACTTATTATTAGGGTTTTACAAAGACTACAAAAATTTTCAGATGATTTATTTCACTGTTTCTGTCTATTTACAAGATATGTTACATCAAAAATGTACAAAATATAAAATGTGTACAGACAAATGTTTCACAAACAATTTCTGAGTTGTAAACTAGGTGGACTCACTGAGATGTATTGCAGGAAGTTTTGTATATGTAATATTGTGTGTTTGTGAGCTAAATGTGGCAGGAAAAGATTTGCAGGTTTGCTCAGAGCACAGGTACAAGAAAGAGCAGCTTTGCTTTAGTTATTTGAGTCAGTCAAGGTGTATGAGCTGACATTTTGCATCAGAGACGGATCCAGATTTGGGGGGGGTACGATGTTGGTCTGACTGAATTCTACATGCATAAATTCAGAGTTTTATTAGGGCAGTAGCACCGTGTAGGAACCTCTAGGTTCAGCGATGCAGCTCAGTGCCATTTGGAAACTGCATTGATTTAAGTTACAGCAGGTGGCCCCAGGGCGGCCACAAGGCGTGAATAGCACCAGATGCACATCCCAAAGGTAACATCCATGGAGGTGCACAGTATGTGACTACACAATGCCAGAGCCCTTAGGTATCTTCTTGTTCACGTGCACCTATTTAAACTCACTGCTCTTGTGGTGAAAGAGCGTTTCCCGTTACTCTGAGCAGCCTGAATGCAGTCTGGTTGTAGCCTGCCGTGACATATGAACTTAAAACATTTTCAGACTTTTCCCCCCAAAATGTATTGGCTTCGTATAGATATTGAAACGTGCTGACTGTAGCATTGATAGCTCCTGCATAGTTATAACAACTGTAAGTACAGGACAAACACACCAGGTAATAAGAGCTTTTAGGTTTTGCATTCTGTATTTGTTTGCAACATACAAGAAATCTCAGCAAGTGAAACATCTCTTAACACCAACAGAATAAAATACAATTTTTTTTGTTTGTTCGTTTTCAATTTGATTTGTGCAAGGCTTTTTTTTTTCTTTTTTTTTCTTTTTTTTTTTCTCTATATTTACAATACCCACCCAGTAGACTGTGCAAAACCAACCCACTTTTACAGTATAAACTCTTCCTCTTCCACAGTGGACATCACTGCTTCAGTGTTCTTTTATGCTGAATTCTTCATGTACAACAATAGCAATCAAAACAACATGCTGAAACTAGAAAAAGGAAAAAAAAACAAAACCAAAAACCATATATTTGTGCTCATGCTGCATCAAGTGCATCCAGCTCTGCTGGATAAGTATTCAAAACATCTATCCTCCAAAAATTCCATTCCATGGGACCAAATGGATTTGAGCCGATTTTGTCAGCATTTAGGTGGCAGTGAAAGTGGGTTTGGGTTCCTTGTGTACTTCTGAGGGTAGGCAGAGAAATCTATTCACAAGATAAAAATATTATATAGCAACTGTTCTTTCTCGTATCCATTACTTTAAAAAATCATGATATACAGATATGAGGCTACTATGTTAACTGATGTTTTCTCATTAGTAAATGAAGAAAAAAACAGTGTAAATTACCAATGGTTTAGGAATTAAACCAACTGTAAAACTGTTCTAGAAATCTGTTTTAAGGCAGTGAGACAGCACCATAAGAAATGTTCCTTCTTTCACTGAAAAGGCTCAAACAAATGAAGCCCTAAAAAGCCTTTAATCAGTGTTGGTTAATAATTGGTAGAAAACTGTTGTTAAGGAGTGGGCAGGCGGTTAAAAAAGACCCTTGTGGTAAAAATAACTTTATAAAATCTGTGACTCGTGTACTAAAAACTTGATGGAGCGCATCACCGTGACCATGGCAGTTAGAATTAAATTGGCACTTATCCAGCATATCACAGTCATGTTTTCTGGTGATTGCACAATACTGTTTGTGCTTTCTGAGTTACTATCATCTTTTACTCATTTTGGAATGGGCAGTAGTGTATAACACAAACACCGCTGCCGTCCTGTGACCAGCACCATGTGGCACAACAGAGGTTAGAAGATAATTAGAGACTGCATTGTTCATGCAGCACCTCAGGGTAAACTAAAGGAAAAAAAAACCCAAAGAAGTTTCACTGTAAACTTGTACAGAGAAACACAGAGAGAAAGACAGAGAGAGAGAAGGAGGATAAGGGAAAAAAAAAATTCCAGTTTGGCTAACACTTGTGCAATCTGCTCAGATGCCCTTGGTCTAGGGCACTTTCCAGTTGACAAATGGAGTCTCATTTGGCTCCATAGGTATTGAAATGCCTTGAAATTAAACTAATTCAAGCTTTCCACTTCAGTTTTTCTTCCTGACTTTGCAGAGTTAGGTCTCCTGCCTACCTACAGCACACCATTCTTACTCAGAGACCTCGGTGTGCTGCTTTAATACTGGCAGTGGTCTATTGGGAACAGATTTTACCATCATCCTACAGCAAGATTTGTCCCTTTCAGAGAGTTGATTCAAGGGATGAATCCAAAATGTCGTCATGGTGGCTGGTGCTATCACTGTCACAGCTCTGTGCACTCGAATAGTTGGCTGCCTCTTGAAGCCTCATTAGCATATTCATCTGAAAGAAGAAAGCAGTGTTTACATAATCTCATCTCATTTAATACTGCAGTGACCATGTTAAAATTTAATTAAGCTCCCTTGCTGTATGAGGTGTGCTGGTACCTAGCTGAGGGACTGGACTAAAGGATTTCAGAAAGGGGAGGGTGTTAGCCGCTCCTACTGGCACTCTTTTCATTGCCTTCTGGTTTTTAAGCACAAGTTTGAAGGCCCAAAGACCCAGAACGATACAATTAAGCTGCCTGGTAACTCTCTTTAATTCAGGGGTGAGGCCAGCTGCAGCTGCAACGCTGGCAGAGGAAGGAAGCCCTATCTCAGCTGGACATCTGGGCCCATATTTGGAGACAGTCAAGCTTCCAGATAATTTTTGGATGGTGTAGATGCATTACACTGGAAAAGCAACTGAAAACATAATCACAGTAACATACCCCCTCTACAAGAGGAAGATGGGGAGGGAATGAGAGAGGGATGGACTGATGCCAGCTGCTTCATAAATGGGTCCCATCTGCTGCTGAGGGGCTGACTTCAGGAGGGGAGCAGCAACAGATCCTCCTACTCAGGAGAGTAGTGCCCCCATAATTTAGGCATTACTGGTACCTGAAATCCCTCTGAAAATCATCAAATAGCAGCATTAAGTCCCAGAAAATTACTTGGATGCTTGATGCCTAACTCTGTGTAATGGTCAGGGTTTTGTGTATAAAGCATCTACTCTGCCAGTGTGCTCAGGACTGCAAGCAATGTTGACACTGTTTTAGTGTTTTTCAAGGAACAAATACACATCATTACAGGCAGTGGTAACCAAAGAGAAAGATGTGCTCTTATCTGTTTGTGTTTTAAGCCCCTATTTCCACTTTGCTCAGAAATCTGTACATGTCTATGCTTTGAACTTGCACAGTGAGGTTTTCCCTAGGCACGGAAAGGTGTTCAACACTTTTGCATAACTTTTGCTGAAACTTCAATAGGTATCCATGCTGTGAGCACAGGACACGTGCGGTGGGTGCTCCATGCAGCCTGCACATGACGTGTCCTGTTCGCACAGGCGCAGTGCCTGTCTGCATGGGAGGCAGGGGCAAACCCTCCAGCCACAGCTTTCAGGCTTCTGATGTTTACTCAGGTACCGATGCTGACCACAGTGTGCAGGGAGCAAGGCTGAATGGACACTGAACTCAGGCTGCCCAAGTGTTTTCACCACAGTGGAGGCTATGCTGAGCTGGAAGCCTGTCCAATACACTTGCTGGGAGTGAGGGTCACATGGCTCACAGCATCAAAATATCATCTGAAAGCTTATGGACTGGGAGAGGAGTTCAAATTAGCCGATTTTCTACACTTCTTCAGGATGCCATGTCTGAATTTGAACATGAAAACAGTGAGGCTGAGGAGCCATTTTCTTAACACTGTTAAAAGTTAAATGATTTTTTCTCTGAGAAATTCTCTTTTCCAAGGGCTGCCTGTATTGTAGAAATACAGTTCTCTAAAATGGTATTTTGAATTGTGATAAAGGCAGTCCACAGAGAAAGCACTACACAAGAATAGCAGTTCAACATATGCATTTTAATAGTCCATTATCAGAGGAGGCAATGGTAAACCCAAATGTCTGGGATTGTATTTAAATAAAACAATACATGGCATTGAGGGAAATCAACCTCTTATCATTTAATGCCACCACACTTGCATTCCTTCTACATTAAGACTGTTTTATCGTCATCAGTTATCTTGAAATATTCTAAGGAATGGAAGGATGGCTGTCTAATTTCTATTTTCACTGAACTCCCGATGATAGACAAGTTAGATAATGTGAATATTGCAGTCTCTCATTTGTATAATGTAGATGAAAACCTGCCCAATGCAGAAAGATGTTTTTATGATAAAACTGATTAATAAGTTGCTGAAGAGTGGTACCCAAACAATATAATGATGAAGACCAGATTCATTTCTGGGCAGATGGGAAATGCAAACTATATAAGGACATATTAACATGTTGGTGATACATGCCTTCCTGCTGCCTTTCATTTTTAACATTTTAATAAATTACAGTAGGATTCATTTTAAAAGTTTATTTTGAAACAGGTGGACAGTAGACTTTTCCTGCACAGTGCACATTTTAACATGTAAAGTGCACAGTAAAGTGCATACTGAAACGCCTTTTCCCAAAGGTTTGAATCTTACCAAGGGATCCCCCTCTGTATCAGTCTGCGGAATGTGCTTAGAGGTTGTTCCTTCTTTTGCTGATGCATAACCTTCATAACCAACATCTTCGGGTCTTAACTGAAGAAGTGATGGCCATTCATGCTGTAGAGTTGCAGAGCTCCACGGATAGGTATCAGCCACCCACTTGGAAGGGTCCTCCCAGGGTGCCCTCTTACCGTACATCTACATCATGGACAGAACACAGGTAAGTATGCTACAGAGTTTTCAATACCAATTATAAAAGCAGGAAAAAAAGAAATCACAAACATCTAAACCATTTCAGAAAGTAGTTTGCTTCCAGATGTTCTCTCTTAGCACTCAGATGTAATAAGACCTTAAGAAGACTGGATCATCTCCACTAATGCTACTCCAATACACGGAGTGGCTCCAAATTGAAAAACACTCCCTAGCTAGTGATACTTGTAGACAACAGTGGGAGCCACAAGTTCTTGACACAACAGGAAATGAGACCTTCAGGTAATTTGCTTAAGGCATATCAGTGAAATTAACACAGACCTCTCAAAAGCATTCAAGTTAATTGGATTTTATTTGAAGTGAATTAGAAGGTGTCAGTACAGACTGTTCACTTTTCCTAGCAAAATTAGATGCAGAAGCAGACATCTGTCTACATCGTAAGTGTGAGAACTTATCAAAGGTTAAGAGAAGAATTTCACAAGGGATGTATTTTTCCTTATTATGAAGCAGTAAAATGCTTATGAATCTGGAAGGAGGACAGAGGAAGGAAGAACGAGAATATTGTAATTTTAGGAGATCTGGTGACTTCCTCACTAAAATGCACCCCTCTCTGCATTGCTGTTCACAAGCAACACGTTAACTGAGAGGCCCTTGGTTGCTGCTTTAAAGATTTCATTTAGCTGTGACAATGACACACTGGGATGGGGAGCCCTTCACCAGGGCTTTTTGGAATTTCTCCTGCCTCAAACAGTCTCAGGCAATCCAAGGAACACCATGCTACTGGCAGGGCACGCACTCGTGGGGGATATAGATGGGCTGAACTCCTAAAGAGAGTAAAACAGGGCAGGACTTTAGTCGTAAAGGCAGAGTGATGAGCTGTGCTGATCACTGCAACACCTGCTGCCAGGCACTCGCTGAATCCAGAGTTTCAGGACAGGCAGACAAGTTCCCTATATTGGGCACATATGGGCACTCAGACTCCTTCTGCCCTACACTGAGGCTAGGCTGCTACAACAGGGATCTGCCCAAATAAGCCAAGAGGAAATGTTTCTCAGGCTAACTCCAGGCTCTAACACTTCCTTTCATCTGAGATTAACAGCGACTAAATCTTTTCTGGAATCTAAAGCAAGGCTTGTAAATCCTATGTCTGACAAGTGAGTTTGCAAAGTACTTGTGTAGAAAGGCAGTTTCTACCCATCTTTGGTTCCAGGAACACTTAATTATATGATATAAAAGATTTCTGTTTATTATTAAGAATTTTATTCTATGGAAGCAATCCAAAGCAGCTAAAAATTGGTACAGCTCATGAAACAAACATATTTTCTTCTATATGCTGCCATCTTCTGCTTCACAACTGAAGTTTTCACTTAAGCAGTTACCCTGTATGCTTGGGAAAATATGAGCATGAAGAATATCACTGCATTTTTATATCTGGTCTAAACAAGTGCTGTTAATCTCACCGTGGCTGTTCTATCAAATGTTTGGCAGTTTTCTGCACAAGGCATAAACACTGTAATTCCCAGAGAGATAAGCAGTTCTAGGAAAGCATGAGATATTCAACAGGCAAGATTCGAAACCTCCATCGCATCAGTATGTTACTGTGTCAATACAAGGTGATAAAGAAACTGCAGCTGATTACATAGTTCTTTGCCTAGTCTATAACAATCCCCTCTGCACTGTGCAGTAATTTCTTCTGGTGTCATAGGTGGAAAAAAATGCCTTTCCACAAAGCATCTTTTTAGAGGGCATAGAACTGCAGTGCATAAACAAAAAAAAGGAAAACAGAGAAAGCCAATTAAAGATTGGGAAACAAATACCAAAAAAAAAAAAAAAGCATTAATGTAAAGATTTAGGTTTGCTCCGAAGATGTGGAATCCTAACCTCCTCTGGTTTAACCTGGAGATTTATCCTCCTGGGGGAGACCTCCTTGCAACCTTCCAGTACTTGGAGGGGCTTATAACAGAGGAAGAAGAACTTCGTAATGTGGGCAGTTAGTGATAGGACAAGGGAGAATGGTTTTAAACTAAGAGAGGAGAGATTTAGATTAAATGTTAGGAAGACATTCTTTCCTCAGAGGGTGGTGAGGCACTAGAACAGATTGCCCAGAGAAATTACAGGTGCCCCATCCTTGGAAGTGTTCAAGGCCAGGTTACTGGGGCTCTGAGCAGCCTGGTTTAGTGCCCATGGCAGGAGGGCTGGAACTAGATGTCTTTAAGGTCTCTTCCATCACAAGCCCTTCTATGATTCCATGAAAACAGCCTTGTTCAAAAGCTTTTTTACACAAGCCTGTGTACCCCCATGTGCATGTAGTTGGTAGAGGATTATACAGACCAAAGCTATTTTCTTGCAGCAGTGTAAAGCTCATTAACTGTTCCATTCAGAGGTACGCTGAGACTGCCTTGACTCAGGGAGACAATCTGAGCCTTACTGTGAACTCTTTGAACAGTGGGAAAAAACCCACCTTCCTCCAGTCCCAGAGGAGAAACCCTCATCATAAAATACAAGATATGTTAGTGCTGGAGCACACAAAGCCAAATTATACATCAGAGTAAGAGCAGGTCAAAAGGAATTAGAGTCTGCCTTCTGTAACCCCTCCAAAGACTTTCCTCTTGCAAACGCAACAGCATTCATACCAGGATGCATTGGTTAAAAGTAGCTTGGAGAAAGCCTTTGAAAGCAATTAAAAAAATTTCTAGGAAACAAATTACATACCTGGAGTCCTTCTCTCACAGCTTCCAGAAGATATGGAACCAGGGAATAGTTCCAGAGGTCTGTGAACCACACTCTGGAGCCATCAACATCCATAGGGCAAGGGAGGAAGAGACGGGGGCCTGAGAAGTCAAGTTGTGTATTAAAAAAGGTAGAACTAGGAAATACACTTAAAATAATGATTGCAAAATTGAAAGAGCAGTACTAGAACTCAAGTTAAGAGAATACTAAAACAGGACTACATTAGAGGAATTAACAGTCTCCTGTTATTAAAAATGAACTGGCGTCAGTCCAATTTTAAGGCCTGATGAACACTTATAAGTTTTATGGAAAAGCTATGTAAAAGCTGCCTTCTTTGCTAACATAATTATTCCATTAAAAGACCTCAGGTCCAAGGGTTTTTATTGCTGTAATTATACTGCAATGTGAAAGCAGGAGAAAAAAATTAAGCTTAGGAAAGTTACTATTGGGGTAATTTTTAAAAAATTATATTTTATTTGAAAGTCTTTAGTAACAAAGGAAGAACTACCAGGAAACTCCATTTGCATTTTAGTCTTGCTGATAACTAGACAAATTCCCCACACCTATGTTCTACTTCCCATTGAGACATGACAACTTAAAAAAAAAAAATCATCACAAATCTCTAAAATGCTCAACCTGCATCCTTATTTCAAACCATTCCACCAATGAACTCACCAATGGTTACATCTGAAGAGCTGTGTGTTTCTAGGAAGCTGTTGAGATGATGCCATGTTTTGGGGATCCAGTCAATGATTTTGATAAGCTCATTATTGCGTATGTTCTTTTCTATTTCAGTTTCAATCAGTTTCCTTCTCAGATATCTGCCTAAGAAACCTTTAACAGGCTCTGTGTGATTAGCACACAGCACCCACCTGGGAAGAAGAGATAAATGTCAAGCAGCAATGAATAGAAAATACATTATTTCCTCTTAAACATATAGATGAAAGTAATGTTGTAAGCTTCTGAGTATCATTAGTCAGCAAGTATAAAAGTGCTCCAGTAAACCTCATTATTATTGCTCACTGTTTCAACACAGCCATTTCAGCTTCCAGCAGGAATTCAAGATGCTGCTGAAGACAAATGAAATGCAGGAATGCAATAATCTTCAGCAACTTGCTAGAGGTGACAGACAGTATCTTATTTCTTTTACCATTCCCCAACACCATTCAGAGACCCATCAATAGAGGAGAGACACTGAAACTAAAATACTTTACTGTGATGAGACACAAGATCAGTATTTGTCAAAGAACTGGGCTTAGAAGCAGGGAGCTGTGCAAACACGGCCACAGTAAATACAGAGTGAATGTACCTGAAATTGTGATGCATCTCCAGATTTGGTGAAGAAGAAACTCCCTGGTTCATGGTTCCAATAATATAGGGACTAGAAAGATAAAAGCAATAGGATTTTTTGAGGGAGAATTCATTCAAATATTCAGAGTATATTCCTCATTATCTGCACGAGGCCAATTTCAAGAGAGTCTCTGCATGTATTGTAGTCATAGATTTAAAATATTTCTGAGGTGCCCTTTTGAAAATGTTTATTCTTGTATGATTTCCCTCTTTGCACATATGTAGTTTACTAGCGCTCGTCTGTAATGAAGAAATAAATGAAGCAACCTTCTCTAAATGTAATTCATAATTTGGCAGTAGGCTTAGCATTTTAATTTCAAAGGCCAGAGAATCTCATGAGTAAGACATTGCATGCAATGATTTTATGAAGGGAAGTCCCTATGATATCACTTTTACAGCAGAAATAATGAATGCTATAGGCCAGTAAAAGTTCTAGAAAACATTATTTTTACTCTTGCTTGAGAATAAAGGACAGTTAGCCAACTTAGTACTCTGCACTGCTGCAGGAAAATTGTAGACAGGGCAAATCTGCTAGATACACAGTTCCTTCTGCATGGCATGGTTTATCCCAAATTCCACTACTACAAAGTGTAAGCTCTTCTCATGGTACTAATGATCTTGTGTAATCTGACAGGGTACAAAGGAAAAGATTATAATTCAGCCAAGTGTTTAAATACATTCTTAAATTTTGTGATACATTTACATCTCACCGAGAAGCATGGGAGTCATGTAAATAAACTGAGGGAGACAACTCAGAGACAAGTAGTACTTGGCTGAAGAGGGTTAAAATTATTGAAACGCATAACAGCCTTGCAGATGGCCTATGAGAGTCTAAATTTTCACGGGGACATTTTATTTTGCAAAATAACAATGAGCTTTTACTGTTTTAATTGCAAAACGTGTGTGAAAGGAGAGAGAAGAGCTACTACCTACCATTTATTATATTTACAGTTGAGGAAACCATTGAAGATGTCACTTAGTGAACTGATGTGGTGGAGGTTATCAAGAATGATGACGACAGGGAGGTCAGCGCCGTTGTTGTCAGCACTGCATTGCTCAGCTAGGTTTGCTAGATATTGTCGCAGATCCTTCAGCGGAAATAATAAAAAATCAAAAAGAAAATCACAAAAACACGCCCCAAACCCAGAAAAGATTAATCCAATTAGACCATAGATGTAATTTCACTGGAAAAAAAAATCCAGAAAGATAACATGACTGCTAAAGAATTTTCTTTCTGTGGATCACTCAGCTGCATATCCACATGAAGGAAAATACGCTGCTTACACAGGGAAACACTGAAGCCACATGCCAGGAAAAAACGAAGGTGCTAAACACAAGGCAAATGACCGAAGCATTCTGAGTTGGTGGATATATTCCTTAGAAATTTCCTGATCAAATATCTCATCTCCAGAGGAAAACAGGTTGCAAAAAAATATGCCATTTCCAGCGGGCTGAGATACTCACATTAATTTTTGGACTTTCACTCTTATGAATGCTGCATTTATATACCAAAAAGCCCCACCACATCATCACACAGTTTTGGTGTATTGAACTGCTCCTTTAGATATCTCCTTTCAGCAGTCTCACTGAAAATCTGCCTGCCCTCTTGGGGATGGTTTATCACACCTCATAATAAAATTTCTTGTGTAAATTCTTCTTTCCTGTCAGCTGTCTTTCCTGTCTGCTGTTTAGTGCAGAAGTAAAAGAGAATTTTCTATAATCAAAATATTTCATATTTTTGTCAACACTTCATTGCTCCTGAGGATCTCGGGTAGTCAAGTTTTACAGCTGTATCTCTACAGGTATCTAAGTTTGTCAGGGTTGGAAATGCTCAGCATTATGGACAAAGTTCCTATTGACATTTTATTTTCTGGATCAGGGATAGCAGAATCTTTTCTTCTTTAATGGGAACATGCACCTTTTTAATTCAAGAAAGAATTTTCTTTGCCTTTTTATGATCGGGTGTCTCTCAGGGAACATTATGGGTTTCTTCCATGGAATAGTACCATCCGTATTATTCAAACACCCTTGGTATTTGAAAATGTTGCTTTTTCTTTCTTTTTATCACAAACTTAGAAGTTCTACATAAATTTTGATAGAAGTAAAGGAAAAAGGTAAAAAATCCCCAGCCAATCCCATCCAAAAACCAAGAGCCAATGCCAAAACACACAGACCAAGCAATTACCCAGAAATCCGGAAGCCTGCTCTTTTGTGGGACAATTTTCTTTACCGATGTGTATGGCATAACAATAAAGCATAAACTCATTCCCTGCCAAAGTAAATGGCATCACAAATCCTCTGTATAAAGACAGTGAAAAGCTGTTGTTTTTGCTGGAATGGTTCTCTTGCCCCTTTGGGATCTCTATGTTCTTCCTTCTTATATTATGTTAGCATTCATTATGTTCTGTGCAAATCAGAAAGCTCTGGGCAAACCCTTTCTTGTTTTTTTCCCCAGGTACCAAGTTAGGAGTACACCCAATTCAGGACAGCCAAGTGAATAGTATTATCTGTGGCTAGCACAACAGTCATGCTAGGAGCCTGATAATCTGAGCTATGTAAATCACTGTGAATGTGACATGATGTGTGAGGCAATTTCAGTATGGTCAGCTTCCTGACAGTCGCACACCAGAAATCATGACAGTCGTATTTTTCCAGTGCTGATTAAGAAACTGAGCCCAGGACAATAATTCCAAATCCCCACTTTGAAATCTTTGCTGACAAAGGCTGATGTTATCATCATAAAGAAGCAAGTTACACTAGTATTACTATATATCCAATCTTCTGACAAAGGAATTACAGACACTCCAAAAATTTAATTTACACGGGAGTTTGACTCTGCATCTATACTTAAAGTAGGTTTCCTCAGGAGAGAAAAATGAGACTTCCTTCACAGTGCTTCAATGGTTTGTTTAGAAGAGAAAGATCTGGTGCCTGTACATCACTGAGATTGGAGACTGAATTCTTGTAGGAAGAAATCCTAACTGAGCAGCAAAAGAGTACACCAATTAATAGAATCTGTTCTGCATCATCACTATGAATGGGGAAATAGAGTATTTTTTTGACTGTAACTTACCTTGCTTGACTTGTGATCTATGTTAAAAATTGCAATTGCATCCTCAGTTTTTTTCCTGCCAGATTTAGTTATGATATATTCAGCCAGCCTGTTAGCTAAATAGGTCTTTCCTGTGCCACTGGGTCCCGACAGAATAATTCTGCGATGCTCCACCAGTAAATTAAAGTACCGTTGGGTAATTGGCTTAGGAATTAATGTGTCAAACACAAAACTGTCCAAACTGTTTTCTTCCACTCCTGGGGATAAAAGAAAAAAAAAAAAAGGCCTGTCTTATCCTTGCTATGGTACATATTTAGCCCAGCGCCCAACTGCATCAGTGCTATGCCCAAAGCAAGGTAAGATACTTCTTAAATCAAATCTTCTAAATCAAATCCCTATTAAGGACTTCTTTACTATGGAAATACTGATATCCTTCCACAAAAAATTAAACAGCAGTAGTGAAATGAGATGAGCGGGAGAGATGCAATCAAAGTAAATGTGAAGAGAAGGCTCAGTGAGGCAAAGATATATGTTTCAGACATTACTGGCAATGATGACGAAAAAAAGGTCAAAGTGACAGCCACAAGGGTTACCAGTTGTCACATCAATGTATGTAAAGTTCTTCTGAAGGCCCCTTCTCCTCTCCAATAGCAAATCCCTAGAGCTTTTGAAATGTATAGAACTTTTCCTGTGGAACTGAATAAATCATAAATACTTCTCATTGTAATCTCTGTTTTGGGATTGTTTTTTTTGCCACTGTTTAGAAATCTGTACTTTGCTGTGATTTGGCAGTCAGGCAGAGGAGGACAGATATTCTTAGATTTCCCTCTAAAGGCCGCACTGCGCTAGATATTATGCAATGTCTTACAGACAATTTATGTGACAAATGTGTCCTGGAACTAGAGACAATTAAGAAAGGTCAGGTGTAAGAAAAATTAATGTGAAAGTATAGGGAACTGTAGTGTAGAACTCTATAGTATCTGCAGAAGTATTCTCCGGGTTTTACCTTTCAGGTTCACAGTGATGACATTATTATCTCCAACCAGATATCCACAAGGCAGCAGTTCAGGCACTTCTAGGTTATGGGCTCTAATTACATCCCCTATACAATAGCTAGCAATGCAGTCAGAGCTTAAACCCAGGCTAGTAGTTGGATCCACTCGGAAAATATACTCCTGAAATTATATGAAAACATAAGATATAAAAATATTCATAGAATGAAAGCAATTTTAAAATGGCCTACAGTCATAACAAAAAGAATAGTGACATTAAGAATAAAGTTTAATAGTGGCATTAGCTATATATCAAAAAAACTCCAAACCAAAACAAAAACTTGGCAAGACAACACAGAGGATACAGAAATTTTCTAAAATGAAAACCAAATTGTAAAAATGCTTAAGCTAATTTTTCAGTGTCTTACCTTAAAGAGACGTCTGATTACACCATCTAAAACATCCCATTTTGTTTTTCCACTGACTCCAATTGATCCTATCAGGTATGCATGTGGCTTTTGATCCTGCAAAGAGAGATTTTGGAAACTGGACTAAAAATGGTGAAAATTAGTTTTCTATGAAGATTCACAGTTTTCTCAGTGAAGAAGAAGAATATTATTTAGAATGTGATGTTACAACTTTGGTAATAATCTCTGTGCCAGAAATAGGTATAGATTGTATTACTTCGGTACATCTTCATAGAGAAGGAAATACAGAATCTTATCGTGCTCTTTGATTGCATCTGTGTTTTTAAAGAGATGACTAAAAATAAAGGCTGCACTGCACTTATAATTTTTTATAACATAGAACATGAAAACATGACAATGCAATTTCTCAGCAGCAAATTCATAGTTGCACCCTAAGGAGTCCAAGGCATAGATCTAATTTATAATGAATTTTAAACAGAGATAGCAAGTCCCAGGACATCCCACTACTAATTAAACTGAGAATTGGTAGTGTCTAAGCCATCACAAAGGCAGAAAGAGGCCATATGACATTAGTCTATGGAGTGTGCCTAACTGTATTGAGCATGCATGACAGAGAAGTGAGATGCTATCGATAGGATATTTCCCTTCAATTCCTTGCTTAAAATACCGGGAAAAAAATTGAGCTACTATATTCCAGTACTTGCCTGAGCTGTAATTCTGCTCTGGTTAATGCACTTACCTTGGCTCGACTATAGCCCTTGTTTATAGTGACTAGAATTTTGACACTATGACCTTCTTTGTGGAGTGCTCCATCACTGACATCATCCAACAAAATATCTACATTAAAAGAAGGGAAGAGATCAGTCTGAGAAATCACATCAATAATGTTCACATTATCAGTTCAATATTTGTTCAAAAGATTTTTTGGTTAAAAAGAATGGCTGCCACGACTTGGTTAAAAAGAAAGGCTGCCATGACAACAACTTGCAGTTGTTCTGATCTGTACTTACTCCTAATTCACCATTTCTATTGGAAGTGCAAAAAAAGTTACAAGTTGTCAATTTTTGAAGGAATATTGGGAGTTTTAATCGTGGAAATGAATAGGGAATCTGTAAATAAATAATACCTTGCATTATAGTCTTGTCATTGCTTTCCCTCTTGGAAGTTTTTCAAAATTACTATATGTTCATAAAGTAATGCTGTTTAAAAACGAAATTAAAGTTATGTCTTTGGGCACTCATTTGTGCCATTTAGAATCTTGTAAGGAGAGAAGATAAGAATCCTTGCATTGATATTTTTGCTGTTAAGTAAAATAGCATTTAATTTCACTTTCCATATGATTCCTTAACCTTCTGTACATATGGCATGGATAGAGTCCTTTCTACCCCCCCTAGAAAACCACTTTGGACTCCTCCAGAATATGGAACTCTGTTTTCAGCCATTCCTCTAAGGAATGGCTTCATTTTTCTTGGAGGTGAAGAGTGATTTTGATCTGCTCTGCACCTCTGCTTCTACCACTTCATTAACTCCTAAAATGAGAAAGCAGATGTATTTTCTTTTAAAGGCTGGGCCTGCAGCATTATTGCAAGTGATAAAACTGCTGCCTTCCTCTAGAAGCTCTCTCTGAGATTTTACTGTTAGACATTTAAACTAACTATCAAGTGAGGTGAGATTATGGATTTGCATTTTCTTCAAAGGCCAGCACAGTAATCCACTAACATAAGCCCTGTTCGTTCTTAGTGTGAAAAACATCGACTTCATGACACAGTCTACACAAGGTCAGATTTCATCCAAATTAAATGAGGTCCCAATAAGACTCAGTCACTTGTTCAAAGGAAAACTAAAGACGGCTTATGAATATGATTTCAATTTATGTATTAAAAAATAAGCTTTCATGTAAAAATTTTGATAAGTTACATATAAATCTAGAATGCAGATTCTGTTGTTTTGTTTCTTTTTAAACTCATTGAACAAAGAAGTATTTTTTTTTCTTTTCTGTGAGTTTGAATAAATCTATGCTTGCTTTGTTCCAGGCAGACAGTTTTTCTGTGTCACCACTGAATGTTTCACTTCAGTTGTCTTGTGTTTGGCATATCTGACAAACCTTTGAGCAAACCTAAGAGCTTTGATAATGCCATAGTTTGTCTGAGGGCAAATAATGGTATAACTGATCCCCCTGTGAATTTTTTCAATCTCTAAATGACCCTTATGTAGCCCTTTAAATTCATTCTTCTCTAAGTCTTTAGGAATGAGGAACTACTCTCTAGCAAAAGAAAAAAATTCCACTTTCTGAGAGCTCTCTCACTGACACAAGGGGCTGAGAAGATGCCCAAGGGGCTCTAATTTCATGGTGTTACTAATTGTTTTAATTACTCCCTGCCAGGTCTCCTCTTTAGGCATTCTATGATTACTTAAGTTCAATTCTTTTCTGAGCTCTGGCAGTCTGGGCCAGTCTTGTACTGGTCCTTGTTTGCTCCTTTCACTCCAGCGACTGACAGAAATAAGGGTGTCTGTAACCACCAAACCCCTTCCCAGCTTGCCACTCACACCTCTCTGGAGGGTATCATCATACCCTTAGGAAGTGACAGTGGATAGCTTTGGTCATTTCCAGATGAGACCATGGACAAGTGGAGATGCTGCTCCCAAAAAGGGCAATGGCATTTTTATAATACAAAGAGCCAAAGCTCTCAATTCTCTCGGCTTAGTCCTCATCATGGTTAACCTCTCCGTATCTCAGGGACTTCTGTTCAGTAGTGCTCCAGCTGTCTCAGAAATCCCACAAGACTTGGTGGAAAGCTGTCACCCTTCCAAGTCCTTTGGCATGGCAACAAAATGATAATCGCAATGATCAAACATTCCAGACTCATAATCAAATGAAATTCCCCACTCCTCATTAGGCACCCTTATATCTTTAATTTCTTATCACCAAAAGTAATTACTTTGCATGCTAGAAAAACATTTAGAACAATAACACAAAAAATTACATAAAGCTTATCCAATAATGGAATCATTTAGGTTGGAAAACACCCTTAAAATCATTGAGTCCAACCACTTCTCCCAGTCATGCTGTTCCCCTTCTTCCTTTTCCCCATTTTCCTCTTCCCCTTCCTCTTTTTCGCTTCCAGCTTTTTTTTCTCTTCTTTTCCTGAATGCTTCCTCCTGATTTTCTTAATCTTCATTCTTTTACCTTCCCTTTTCTTTCCCCCATTCCTTCTACCCATTTCCCCCTCCTTTTGTTCAAACTCTTCCGACATGTTTATTCCTGTATCTAGACAGAGTTAGTGAAAAGCAACAAAGTGCTAATGGCTGCTACTCATGACAGACATTCTATAATCACCATATTGAAAAAAAAATTACTTTTTTTGGGATGTTGTTGTTTGTTTGTTTTTTGGTTTGGGGGTTTTTTTAAAATATGTGCAGATCTTTGAGCAGTTAAGTTTTTTCTCCCTGTTTTTGCAATTCCTCATTGCATGTTGAGGCCCAGTTCAGGCTCCTCCATGCTAAAAGTTAAACCTTTCGAAGAGCTGGAACGTAAATAAAAAATATACCAATTTTCATACAAAATCTGATATTAACCAGAAAAAATGTTCAAATATCCGTGTAATCAATGACTGGCAAAATAATATGACTAACTGCCAATCCAAATTACAGTCAGTCAGTTTGGCATATTCCCAGCTGTACTCTTGCCTAGACTCTTTTCACAATTATTAGCCACATTTTTATTGCTTCCAGAGGCTCCATTATACTTTCTGTGGCATCTATGCTAATGAGTTCTGCTTTACTCCTGCTCTACTCCTCTAATGTTAGAGACAGCACTTCTGTTTCTTGGCTGCAGTATCAAAACAAATGTAGGAGGCTTATTATCATAAACTCCATGGCATGGAAAATAATCAAATGTTAATGTTCAGGATGTGGACCAAAGTTCTGCTTGCTTTTTTCATTCACAGAAGACAATGAGAGTGCCTAATGAGCCAGGCAGGGTTTGGCTCCTGTGATAAATGGGGATTTGGTCCAACCTAGGCTAGCTAGCGGTACCAAATTAGAAAAAAATGTAAGAGATTAAGTTAACTGAGACCACCTTGTGCCTCAGCTGGAAATATGAAGTGAAGTTAAGGGAGCTAACTGAATGATCAAAGATCTGTAAACCAAAAGATGAAAGTTTCACATTATATACTCATATTTATCCTGTATGGGCAAGAGAATATATCAATATAGTTGTCAAGTATTCTTCAAAAGATATTCCTTTTCAAATAAATTGTAAACCGTATGACCAAAGAGTATTGTAAACTACGTAGGTAGAGAGGGTCATAGCTAGGAACAAAGCAAGCATAATGAACAATCTGTTACTGCTATATTCAGAGGCTTCTGAAAGCGATGCTTTTCAGACATGGCCACCAGCATTCTTCCTCATCTCTGTTACTGAATGTGTATCTGATGTTAACCTGAGTGATATGAGATGCTGTAATCTTCAGGGATGCTTTCTATGCAGCCTATTTAGAGGCTGAAAATAATAAATTTTTACAAACTGCTGAGGCATGAATGTGCCCGAAAGTATGTTTACCTGATGTAACGGATTCCGTGATGTTTAAATTGTTCAGAGAAAGTCCTAGTGACTGCCGTGATGAAGAAGATGATGTACTGCTTGATGACTCTGATGATGGCCGGGCAGGCTTCCCAGTATTTCCAGTCTCTGCCTTTAAGCGATCATTTTCAGCTTTCAATATCTCAATTTCATTCTATATACAAAAGAAATCAACACAAAAGCACAGGAGCTTATTCTTTCGGAAAACCAATGTCAGTGGCTAATCTGGTGATGCTCTTCCCCTGAACTAGCTAAGTGGTTTACCACTTTCACAGCAGAGATATAACGTAGAGAAAACTGGATTGCCTTTACTTCTTAAATGCAGGGAAAACCCCCAATAACCTTGTTTTATCTTTTGCCTCAAGATAGATCCTAAAAAATATAAGGGTCAAGCTTCTGTGCTTATTGTACCGTTGACCATAAGGTGAGTGTGGTGAGAATTTTCCCAGCTATCCCTTTTTTTGGAACTACTTTCTATTGTCAAATACCTTAGGTAACAGTCAGTTAAGAAAGCTACTGGATATGTCAATGTTTCTAAAGTCACAGAAAATTATTATTGCCATTGAATATAAAATCTAAGCAGTAACTTCACAGAGAAATTAAATTAAAAATGAAAAATAAGAAATGGATAGTTTAACAGTTTCATAATCCTTCTTGCTATCAAAGAAGACTTTTTGATCATTCAAACATGGGATTGTTCACATAGCGGCAAGCTAACTCTCTGACGAAAACATACAGTGACAGATGAATCAGAACAACCAGAATTTTTTTTAGCTAAATCCTCTGTGGTGCCAAGTGATTATTGAATGTACAATAATAAAATGAAAACTTACCCTGAGAACAGCCTGGTACCAGCTAAATCTAGCTTCCAGTCGCTTCACAAAGCACATTACAAAGCAACTGCTTATTCTTGCAGAAGGTTCTGCACATCAAATTTAATTCTACATTCACTCTCACCCTGCTAAAAGTCCCATTTTTTTATGGAGGCTGCACAGTTATATTACACAAATAAAAACATAAAGGGTAGATAGCATCACAAAAAACCCTGCTACAGCTACAAGAAGATTGGATCACATACACAGAGGTGAGGAGAGAGTGAAAGGGAAGGGACAAACCAGTGTAATAGTGACAGAAGGTAATAGATGTGTGTATCAGTTTAGTCTAGGGTTGAAATCAGGAGCTACTCTGCAATTTATGCTGATTAATTACACAACTCTTAGCTGCTGAATGTATTCACCTGAGCTTTAGGATTTTAAGGTGCTTCGAATATCTAAGTATTCATGTATCACTTCCACCAGTCCTTTTTGCCCTTACCAATCCTCATCAATCCTGTAAAATACCACAGTTTGACAACTGGAAGGTGGCTGCCTGTCCTTTTGGGAAAACTTCGGAACTGGTGACTACCAGTAACAATATCTCAACTAGCTGCCTCTGCCCAGATTTGAGGAAGTTCAGACTTTGGAAAACTGTGCCTACAGCAGACTCCTCCCTCTGGGTGTCTCACCTGGCTTAGGCACTCATATCCCAGTATAAGACTGTAATCAGATGATAAACCTTCACATCCTTTTCTCCACCATTGCAATTAACTCTATTCTATTCCTCACAGTTCCTTAAAACCTTTTAGTGACTCGAGATCAACATCTTACTTATATCTGGACAATTGAAACCATATTTATGGACGAGTTCTTGGTAAGTCTTCCCTCTAATTGAAGTTCAGCCAAATATCCAACTGTAATGTTGGCACCTAGTGGTGTGAGCAGTTGCGAGGATGGCAGGCACCACAGATGTTTAAAGATGTGGCTGAGACTGATATAGGCATGGTGTAAACAAAGAGGCCTGGAAAAGACATCAAGCACACCATTTCTGCAGCTTTGAAATCAGGTGCTATGGGCATCTACACAAAAGTGCCTAAAGGTGCACCTGACCTGAGCACCCAACACACAGCAATTGAGCTGACAAGCCACTGGGCTGGGTTCAGCTGTGCCAATGTGGGTTTCCAGTGGCATGACAAACACAGTTTTCCGTGGAAGAATGTTAAACCATCACGTCCTGTGCAGATGCAAATACTTGAGGCTGGTTCTAATGGTAGTAAGTGCCTATACCCAAAGAACTCCATTTCACCCTCTGTACATATCTCGGGGTAATTTTAGGACAGTTCTTTAGCCCTCACTGCTACAGGACTAAAACTCGATTGACTACAACAGAAACTTATCATGCAGCTCATTCCCAGACTTTTAAATGTTGCCATCCCTGTCTCAACCTGAACGCCCAACCCATGGCCTTGATTCTGCTCCCCAAATACAGATTTATAGTGCCCTCAGGGATGACATAGGCATCTTAGCTGTCATTCCAGAAGGATCTGTGTCATACTGTGTGGATGTTATAGATACTTTTGGGCACCCACCATGATACAGGGCATTTGCATGCAAGAAACAAAGCTGAGTCCCCTAAAGCTCTGTGCCCTACTGAAGAACATTGCCATTGTTTTTGCATCATTTCAGCCTCATGATAGGGAAAATCTTCTGATGAAAAATGAGTTCATGAATGAATTGGAGCACTGTCACAAAATAATGCAGCAAAATTTTATGATGCTGGATACAGTAATTAGTTCAATTTTACATTCCTTGGCAAGCCATGACTGAGTTAGGAATTAGCAATGATGAAAGAGTATGCACATAAAATCCAGGCCCCCTCCATGGCTCAAGGATTTAAAACTCTGTAGAAATCTCTTTTTGATCTGCTTCTCTGTCATGTTGCTTACCCCACTCATAGGCTTGAGATAATAAATGTCCTTTGGGCAGGGATTACGTCTTCTTCCATATCTCTTAAGCACATTTTAGCTATTAATATATATGTTAACAATGTCTTTATTATAAGGTGAACACTTATCATACCCATCCTTAAGAAGTACTGTCAATCCAGCAATTCACTTTATATCGACAGTTTTTGGGTGCCTGCAACAAAGTACTGGGAACGGAAATACACCAGAAATATCCCTTTGGTGTGCATCTGGCATCGCTGAAGTCACTGCACTGACCTGCATGCGGTTCATGGCTTCCCGGATCTGATCCAGGTGATGTGCAGAGCTGAGGGCTTCCAGACGGATGTCCGTCAACTTCAGCTCCTTCTCCCTCAGCTCACTTTTGAGCTGGAGAATAATTTCAGCCTCTGCCTCCGTGCACTCGCAGATCCTAAAGAGGAGCAGCAAAAAGGCAGGAGATTAAAGGAAGGTTCTCTCCCCAAAGCAGTGTCATTATTAAATATCAAAGCACAGAAAAATGCTTGCTGCTGGTGAAACCTACAAGTGAAGAAAGAAACTTATCAAAGGAACATGAAAACGATCAAACTGCAAATTAAAAAAGGGGAAAAAGTCCTCTTCAGAAGAAGTGATCATATTGCTTTATAGCTCTCTAGTTTAGTTCACTGTGGTGAAAAACAAATTCTTAACTACTTTTCGGGTATCTTTTTTTGAGTGTGTATCATCCATTTGTTTAAATTTGATTTTATACGCACATAGTTTCTTTGGTGCAAAGTTTATGATTCCACTATGTAACAATAGTCAGAACGGAAGTGTGCTTATTCAGCTGGACTGCTGATATGTATTATTTGTTAGGCATCAATATTTTTTTCTGTTTTGAATAGCACAAAAAGGGAAAGTCCTTGAATTTATGGTCTAGAAAATTTTGATCTGTAATGGTTTTGATTTGTGATGGCTGATGCTTTCCCTATAGTCTGTCATTTTATAATGTATGATATCTGAAATCATGTGGGTTGGTTTTGTTTTTGTTTTCCTTAAAGACCGGATTACCATGTGGTTATTTTTCATGAACATTTATTTTAAGGGAAGAAACCATTATATTGTGAGAAAATATTGAAATATGACTAGGGAAATGTGACCAGGGACCCACAATTGTCCAGCTCTCATGTCAGACTGTTTTGCCTCTTTTTATCCTCAGCAGAACCGCCAGTAGAAAATAAAACACTGAATTTTTGCTATATTGTTACATTAAGCAGTATTTCCAGTCACTTCAATAAATGTTATTTTTTCTTTATTACTCTCACTGTAAAAAGTTAATATTTTCAGAAAAAAATCAATATGAAAAGTATTTTATGAAAATAAGTATTATTATTGTGATTATTACTGCTAATATTAAAAAAAAAAAAGAAACAAAGGTCAGCATTTAATTGCCAGAATGCATGCAAATGCATTTTGGGAAAGAAGATGCAGCACTCTCCAGGTCAGCAGTTGGGTATACAACTCCATGCCCCACACTCAGCTTTACCGGGATCTATGCTTGTAGACCACACGACCGTTTTGCCTTTTCTTTGATGCCCAGACTAGAGATGACCTGCACACACATGTATTGGACAGATGCAGTTGGAAGAAAGTAAATTTAATGGTTTAGAACACGAGATTCGGTCATGAAAATACATGAAGTAATCATAAGCAAAGGGAAGATGAAGAAGTTCATGGCAAATAAAATATATGTCAAATAGTGGAAGAAAAATAATGACTATCATTCAAAATATGCACAAATATTTAAAATGTGATAAAAATCAATGAAGACATACACTAGGATTTTTTTTCCCAAATTTTATGATACAGTTCTTTCTGTGATGTGTCCGTATCTGCCTATGCTAAGCAAATAAGAAATGAAATTTTATTTCCATGCATATATTAGGTAATAAAACAACCTGGACAATTGGGAAGTCATCTATTTGTTGGCTTTTTTTTTTTTTTTTTTTCAGTACATTTGAGAAGGTATGGACAAAAAGACCTTGGCATGCCAGCTTTAAAGAATACAAAAGTGAAGCACAGAGTGGAGCTACAGTTCTGGAATAAACAGGAAAAACCAGTCTTAGCTCTTCAGGTAAGCAGAATGGAAGCAGAAAGTACGAACTGAATTTTCTTTTGCAGATCCCAAAACTTTCAAACACTTGGGTCCTATAATTGTAAAATTATATATGAACGTGGAATCTCTTCAAAAGGAAAAAAACCAAAAATATAAGTTAGCGTTCCTGAGCAGTCACAGAAAGAAAGTCAAAAGTTGGATCGGATTTGAGACAAAGGCCCAAAGTAGTTAGAAAGACTTTTACTTTCTCCTTCTTGGTACAACCTCAGAATTTTTAAATCCACAGGTTGCTTTAGGTTGAAGGAGTAAGTAATGATCTTTGAACAGAGGCTGCTAACAATTATGAAGACCCGAAGGAGAGAGGAGTTTAAATTATGCCATGTAAAACTGAGTATTCCAAATCAAGTGACATTATCTGTATAACAGACAAAGCAAGTTATCTATATAAATAAATTTCTTGTAATCTCTCTATTATCCTGTGTAGAAAGGTCATAATAATAAGAAATGTAATAGTATGATCAAAAAGACCACTGTTTAAAAATGTTATGGAGGAAAAACCTGAGGCTGTGAATGGGATGAAATTTAAGAATTTAAGGCTCAGAGATCAAACAACCATGGGAAGACCTTGGGATGAAAGACTAGATGTGTAGTTTTGCCCTTGATAAATTCTGGGAACATTAGCACACCTAGAGAGGAAGTCAAAGAGACAGAGGAAAAATGAGGGCTGGCAGAAAGGAGACAGGATAAGGTTATGGAACAGATCTGTGAATCATGAGTAATGAATTTTGCAGAAGAAAGGTGTTTTGTTCAAATTCAGGCAGTTTCTAAGTAAGACTTTTTACTATTAAGGTGATTTTAAAATTGCTTAGTCAAACAGTAGGGTTCCAAACATGTAGAAATTCTCATCCCAAAACACACATATATCTGAAACGGTAAAACTGTGAGCTTCCTATTAAATAATCCAAAAAAATACAGAGACCTAGATGAATTATGTCTTTCTAGTCTGCACAGAATTTGAGAAAACACTTATTCTGAGGGGGTTTAGTTTTTGGGAATATTCGCTGTCAGACTCCTAAACCTACTACATAAAAATCATTAGAGTCTGTAAAAACTTCATCATAAAAGGCACATAACCTAACAGAGAGTAATTCTATTATAAAGCTTAGTAATCAGTCACGAGACTAGAATTCCCTGAGTGCCTTAAGAAAGAGTAATTGTGACCTGATTATTCTCAATTAGGACAAGGAAAATAAGTCTGACATCAGTAGTAGGCATTTTTTGCCTTTTTGATTTCCCCAAATCAGAGAGTTATGAGTTTAGCAGAGTGAGAAAAAAAAAAGCAGAAGAATATGAATGAGAGCCAAGAGCTCTGTAAGAAAATATCAGCTATTAAAAAAAAAAAAGAAGGAATGGGACAGCTGTTGACTGATGACTTGTTCTCAGACCTGAAACCTTAAGGGTAGAGATTTGAATAAAATTTCAAAGTAAAATCCTACAAAAAAATCCAAGCTGATGAAAGAGGGGAAATAGATTAAAAATTATATACATCAGTAGCTACAAAGTAGATAAAGCAATAACAGGAGGGATGAGTATATAGGAAACATTCATAGCCACCTGGAAAAAAATTACATTTTTAGTATGCCATGAAAAAAGGAAACAAGGAAATTTTAGCATGTGACCTTTACGACGTGGATATGATAGAGTTGCTAATGGTGCAGGGAGATTGCAACAAAAGCTTTTGGAAGTTTGTATAGCTAGGGCATTTTGGGCAAAGTCTGCAAAAGGAAGAAACAATGCCTGAATAAAGTGCTGCTGCAGAGGTAGTGTGTAAATGGTGTGAAGCTCATGAGAAATCTGGCAAAATGATGGAGCTCAGGATTAAAAGATCACAGCTGCTGGCAATGGTTTCTGAACTGCAAATGGCCCCACTGGAGGAGGTCTGCCTCCCAGCCCATCCTATTTGCCAAGAGAAACACTTACGCAGATGCTGACTGTGATGGTTTCATCGAAGTTGCCCCACACTCTCCTGAGCTGTGGGGCAATTTAGGGGAGGAAGGAAGAGAGGAGTCTGTCAGCTCTTCTATGTCCGAGTGTGAGGAAGGAGGTTTGGTGGATTTTTTCTTTCCAAAGGCCTGTTTGAAAGAGCTTCTTAGCTGGAAAACAAATACAGAGCAAGATTATTTTCCTTGTCACAGCACTTTGTGTGCAGCTCATGTTTTGAAGAGTTAGTTTGCAGATGCCATCCTAGCCACTGCCTGAGGTCAGTATGCAGAAGCAAGGTATTAACATATGCAACACGGTATCTCTAAAAACATGATACAGTGCTTTGTTTTGACTTTATTAATCCAGCGCAGTGCAAAAGTAATGCTACAGAAAAAGTGCAGGACCGAGTGGTATGGCTGTTGGGGAGGGGTGCTCATTTAAAGCCATTAAACCCCAGTGGAATCCCATTCCCATGGCATTCCCTTCAAGGGGCGGCTTTAAATAAGCACTTTGCATCTAGGTGCAGGCAGAACTAAATGCTAAAATCAAAAGACAAGTCCAGTTTACAGAGTTTGCCAATTTATTTTCCCCATTAAAACTTTGAATGGTCAAACTGTGCAAATGCTATGATTTGGATCACAATCGAGAGGATGTAAGCTGGGACATGAGGTTTGCTTTGTTGTACTGTTGAGAAGAATGTTAGCTGAAAGGTATATACTGTTTGTTGCAGTTTCCTTTAGAGTGGTAAGATCTCTGAATGTACAAGCATTGCCTTTTCCCTCTAGAAGCTTGTATCCAGTATTGAAAAGGGACAGAATAGCCAAAGAGCCATTTATTTCAGGAGCCAAGATGGCAACAGTTTTGTCTGCTGATTTTTTAGTTTTTAACTAGCACCTTTGTTCATACCTTTTTCTAAATACAGAACTTGTTCATCTTAGGAAAAACGTGGGGTTCATTTTTATTTTCAGAAAGTTGTTTTGATCAAAACTATACAGAACTCAATGACCAACTGGTTCCTCTATGAAAAAATGAGGTCTTCAAACATATTATTCTCATGGTATAATTGGAGAGTGGGGAGTGCGACCACTCATCTTAATGAGAAACATTATTTAAGTCCTTTCCAGCTCATGATGTCTAATGAGAAAGAAATGGATTTTGGCTACACTCCCCCTTTCTATAGCCTAAACTTTGAGATTAAAATGAATAAAGACAAACTGAGAAGACATACAGGATAATCTGGGTTTAGAAGGTATAAAAGCCTACTGCCAAAATAAATAGCAATCATGCCAAGAGAGGGTTTTTTGTAGATGCATGCCAACTTTTCCATGGTTTATATTCACCTCACTTCCTCTAGAGTTCACCTTGCAGGAACATGAAAGAGTGTGGAATTACAAATCAAGGGAATGACGGTTCATCAGTATTTTAAAACAAATGTTTATGCAGATAATATTTTTAAAACAACAAAAACATATTTTCCGATTGTTTACTGAAAATACTTGATTAAACCTTTAGCAGTATGTGGTATTTGTATGTTCCAGTTGAGAAACATCCTAATTTCTTTAAACATTGTACTAAATTCAGGTGAGAATTCTTAACAGATTTCAACTCCCTCCATAGCCGGGTAATATATTTGAGTCGAGCTTTTGAACCAAACTCCAACTGAAGAAAAATCAAACAGAGTTTCAATGTGGCCCAGAGATGGTTTTGGTCACAACAGCTATTTTAAATTGTTGTTGTTGTTGTTGTTGTTTTGTTGTTGAAGCTGTTACTTGTATTTTTGTTTGTTTTGTTTTAATTACTCTGACTTATGCAAATAAACCCCTGCTGATATTCAATAATTTTTAGTTTGCTTGTAGTGTCACATTATGGATACACATGAATTTCTTGATATCCATCTGGCCCCACAAGAATATTTTAGATGAAATGGACCATCTTGTCGCTCAGACACTAGGAAATAACATCATAGCTAAAAGACAGGTTTAAACCTGCTGAGTACTTACCCAGTTTTTCTTTTTCTTTTTCTTGGAATCAGCATCATTACCACTGCCAATACTTGAATGACTTGTAGCGCTGTTGATACTGGAAACACTTTCTGAAGAATGTTGCCGCCTTATACGTAAATCTAAAGAAAAGACATTACTGTGAAATCTGTTTCTAGTTTCAATATAATAATAATTCTTTTATTTCTGTAGCATCTTCCTCCTCCAAGGGGATCTAAATGAACATAAATGGCATTGATGCTTGCAGTGGCTCAGATTCAAGCTATTGAAGTCTGTGAGAAACCTCACAGAGATGAAGGGGGATGCATACAGTTAGTCTAACACTTAGGGACTTCTCCAAACGGGGCTGTTCTTGCCATGAGGACAATGACCCTGCACAGAAACCTATGCACGTGCACCCTCACAGCTGAGCAGTGCCTGTTACACATGCTTTACTCAACATATCATTGTCAAATGTACTGCAGTTCTGAGGAGTGTAGGCACTACTTGGCTTTTACCAGCCCTAATCAGCATTAGATGCTACCTTCTAATATACCATGCTGGAAATAAACAGGCAGGAGTTCATTAAAAATGAGTGAAACAAAATAATCAAGAAGTGGAGAAGATTAAAAATGGTTGATGAAGCTTTTGAGTTTCAATTTCTTAAAAGTCTCCGATAACTGTATCTTAATCACTGGAAATTATTCTTGCAGAACATGCCCACTAATACCAAGGGAAATTACTTTTTAGATTATTTTCTACTTCCTAGAAATTCGCTTTGCTACACTCAAGTCATGTAGTGAAATGACCTTAAGGCAAACACCTAAATAATGACCTCTCTAATGGAAGATCAATAACACCCTCAAAAATGAATACTGCAATTATTTTTTTCAAGTAATTCCTTTGCTGTTGCTTTTCAACAGGCACTTTTGAAGTATATATTTATCATGCAATATCTGCCTAACTGCAATGACAAATTAATTTGACATCTGGAATTTAAAGCCTGCTTTCCTGCACTGATACAGCACTTCATGACGGAGCAGGGCTGTTGTTCATCTCTTAACAACGAGAACACCAATTTACAAAGCTACAACTTTGATTGGATTTCCAAGCTGTCACCACTTCATACCATAATGCTTCACTGGTGTCTTGGGTGCACTTCAGCAGACAACTGCAGTGACACTGTGAACTCTTCATCAGTTCCTGCCCACCCAGCTCTAAGATAAAGCTCCAGGAACTTTGGCAGACAGGAAGCTTGTGCAAGGTTTCCAGCTCTGGAAATACCACAAGAATGCCTACCATTCACTGCACAATGTGCTTGCCCTTGCAACAGAGTTCCTAAACAACACAAAACTAGTGACTTAGCTTTTTTTTTTCCCCTGGGAAGAAATTCTGCATTTATTTTAACAATGACAAACGCATACCTTTGTGGGAATGATCGGGGCCGTTCAAGGCTCCTTGAATAGCAGCTTGTGCAGCAGAATTCTGAGCTTTCAGCATTTCAATGGTTTCCCTTAGCTCTATGAGCTCAGATTCCTGTGGGAAGAGCCAAGAGAGATCAAAATAATGGCAAAAGAGCAATGTTTGTCTAAGCTAAAAGAAAAAAATACAATATAAGAGTTCAAATTAAAGATCATGGGACTGCTTGGGTGAACATAAAGGCAACAATAAAAAGAATGCATACTTTCTCTCCAAAGATATTAAAGTCAACTAACATATTCTTTTTCCTTTATTTTATATAAAACAGTCATGCTATTTTTAAGAAGAAAACAGTTTTAGTAAGGAGAAATCTAGAAAAGGTCTCAACTAACTATTCAATACAAAGTTAAGAGAAGCTCAATGACTTCATTGCAAAAGACAATAAAACCATTTGAATTACAGCCTTTAATATGTGAGGCTACTGTTTAATGGATGAATTCAAAAGACCTAATTTGTTAAATACTAATTTAATTAAGAAGCCCTTGTTTAATAGAAATTGTCCTGCAAGTTGAAGTAAAATTATTCAACTTGAGTGCAGGAAGTTCTGTATTAGAATTCACAGCCGATTTTTATTAAAAAACCCCTTTTATTATTGTTTTTATTACTTCCCTGTTTGTCCAGTTCTGTACTTACATGATGAGAGTTAAAGGAATTTAAACTCAACAATACAGAAAAGAAGGAAAGGAAAAGAATATTTTCTAAATATTTTGGGAAAGAAACTCGGAGATGCTCTGTTTCAATGTCACTGCTTAACCCCTTCTGAAAAGAAAACCTTCTGATGGAATTACACTTCGCAAAATAATTAAAAGTTTTTGTTTTAAGAAAATTTCATTGCAGTTGTGTTCTTCCCCCCACCCCCCCAGAATGAAAAAAAGCAAGCAGTACAAATATTTTCTATCCAGTTCACAATGAGTCTCACCACATTTCATCTGTTGGTGCTCTGAAAATTTATTTTTGTAGAGTGACAGACTCCAGTGGTGACTAACAGCTCACTGATAAACGGTTTCTTTCACAGTTTAGCTCACGGAGGCCTTTCCATTAATAGGATACTGCTCAAAATTCGTAAGGGTAGAAAGTTGCAGAAGTTCGATCCTGGAAGGTGCTGAGCAGCCTCTTAACCCTGAGCTTGGTACAAGGGCTCACATTAAGTTTACTCCCCGTCAGGTTTAGATTTCTTCTTCCCCCCATTAGACAAAACAGCACAGTGAAAACTCAAACTGTTTACTTATGGATAGGATGCCTAACCTTCATTTATTCTCTCAATGGGGCTATTTTTCTCTACTTAAACTTCTTCCCTTCCTGTAATTCTATTATTGTGGAGGCACTGGGAAGCTGGAATGAAGTGCTCCAGCAGCTTAGGATAAGTCTTTGTTACAGGATCTTTCAGTATGGAGTAAACCTAGAGTTGCACATATTTTAATTGAATTCTGGAAACGAAAGATTTTATCTTCAAACTATTTTATGACACAGTCTGTGTAAACCTGATGCTGCATAGTTTTTTCCAGATGCTGCTGGACATTCATGAAGATTTGATTGCAGCAACCATTACAGAAAAATCTGTCTTAATGTCACAGATGTCCCTGTTTCCTTTCAGTGTATTTTAAACAAAACTCTAATATAATTTGTTGACTGTTTTCTACATTAAAGCATCCGTTTGATAAACTTACCTTTTGTTCAGCTGTCATGGTTAGACTTTGCAATCGCCCTGTCATATTTCCCAAGCTTTTTTCGAAAGCTGCTACTAGATGAGCCTGTAAAAGAAAGACAGCATATGTCATGATAATAGGACAATTTTCCCAGATCTATTTGATTTTTAAAAGTATGTTTTTTCCTGCAAGCACATTTTCTCCAGCTCTTTAATATTAGTTTAAACTCAGACTGAGCTAAGTTGGATAGATGATTCAGCTAAATGAACGCAGTGTTCCTCAGGCTTCTTTAGCCCCCAATGAGATTAGCTCAGGTATCTTTGCCTGGAAATGAATTATGGATTTAGTTCCCTGCTTTGAGTTTACTGATGTATTGGCCAAAAGGAGTCTGCTCCTAAAGAGAAGTCCGGGAGGAATTATTTTCAATTACTGGACATTTCAAAACAAGAATTCAAGTACTTTATCTTGAAAAGCGAATTTTAACTTCACAAATAAAGCACTTCAGAAAAATCTTGAGTCTCAAACAAAAAATATCACAGTCTTATAAAAGATCTTTGCTTAGTCTATTAATACTATATCGATCATATATGTCTGTGTGTGTATAAAAGTAATGAAAAACTTTTGTAAAATAGAAATATAACATTTCTAATATTTGCGAATATATATAAAACAGTCTTGAAAACTGGAAGTCTTACTTCTCAGTAAGAAAACTAATAATGTTGAAACGCATAAAAAGATTTAAAAAAACAAAACCCTTCTTTTTCTTTTTTTTTTTCTAACCAACACTGTATGCAAGCTGAATTTATACAAATGATACTTCATTAGATCTAACTGGCATCGAGCTTTGTAGGCAAAGAAGGGCAAGTGGTCATAAAAACCCCAATATGCTACGCCAGCTTCTACAACCATGGGAAAGGAACAATTTAATTTTTATGAAAGTCCATAAAATTCCATCCGCTTCCCTCACAACATCAAATTGTAAAAGCGTAAGGAAATGTTTATTTTCTCTTTACCATCTCAAAAGTGGTAATAGGAAAAGTTTTCAAACATTGGCACTTGGAAATATAACTCAAACCCACCATATTTATATGCACAAATGGATTAACTGAGCTTCCTCACGGAGAAAATTTATTTTTTATTGTAGCAGTCCGGGCACACACAGTGCCTGGCAAATTTTTCAGTTGCAGATTTGCATGCTTTTACAAGCATAGTTGAAATTGTTTGAATGTATGTGGTTGTACTGGATCCGAGGTATAATCAAGAAAAGACATGGTCCAAAAAGGATTTTGTTCTGCATTTTAGGAGAGGGAAATGAGCTTCTTGCCACCCTGCTCTGTATATTACCCTCAAGTAGAAGATTATCATATACATAATAGTGGGCTACTTCTCCATCTGCGCTTCAGAACTGTTATACTGATGAGTGGTTTTTGTGTTTTTTAACTAATTTTGGATTGCTATAAATATTTAGGTATCTTGAAAGCCCCTTATTTTATTCTTATTAAAGTTACTAAAAGTTTACTCCTTGCAAATTCTATTATTAGTAAATGATATACTTAAATACTTAGGGCTTTAGTGGTCAATCTATCTGCTTTCTGCATCTGCAGGGATATCTTGGGGATAACTCTTTTGGTAAAGGACACATACCACAAGGACTAACTCCTCATAAACATAAGACTAGATACATATGCAATTTCTTAAAGATTAATTAGCAATTGTATATATTCCCATTGTAACATTTGTTACTTAGGCTACATTCTTGAAGTTACAATCTCAAATAAAATTAACCTGGAAGCCTGTCAATCAATACTACAGCCCTTGGTTGCTTTTACTACTCTATTCCTCTGAGAAAATAAAAATAACTAGTTTTCAAGCTTACTTTTCACCTTATTAATAGCTGCACGTTAAAAATATCCAGACTAATCTATGGTGTTTTATTTCCAAAGCTGATGACCACTGACCCAGAACACAATCACAGAGAAAGGAGATGCACTACTACAGAATTTTAGCCAAATGTCTCTTCATTACTTGTGTTTAACAGGAAACTAATGGAGCTCACTGTTCCCTGCCTCATTAAAAAAAAAAAAAATAAATCTATGGCTTGACTGATGGCCCGTGGTTCTGCTTTACTCTGAGAATTACAGTGGGGACTGAGGGTTTGAGAAGAGGAATAATTTGTTTAATTACGCATTGCCTTTGTGCGTTTCTCACAATTAGACTGTAATAACCACGGTACTTTCATACCAAACGATGCATATTTGTGCAAAGTATTTTCCCATTCCATACCTAACATTTCATCCTGTACTGTACATGAAAAAAACCTCAAGGAAATGATAGGAAATATTAAGTACTAAAAAGCATCATTAAAAATGTCATCAAAGGTCACTGAAACTGTTATTTTCTGACAGCATTTAGAGAAAGACAGCCATGTCACAAGGATTCTTACTAAAATTCAGCCTGTGACAGAGTACATTACCTTCCGGGAAAATTATACCAACCTTTTTGCATCATAAATGTAATTGGATCAGGATGATGCATTTTGCCTAACTCATTTCAAATAAAGACTATCAGGTCTTGATTTGCTAATAAGAAATGAAATTCAGAGTCCCATTGACAAAAACTACTCAAGGAAAAAACCTCTTAATTGCATTGTTCATTTCTTTGAATCTTTATTACAACAAAATACTTTTCTATCGAAGTATTAATTTTACATTCAGAGTAACAAACTGTGCTGCCTTTCTCCATAGTAGTAATAGTCATTTATTCATCTGTCTAAGGAACATCTACTTGTTAAAACTTAAGCAGATTTTCCCTAAAGAAATACTATACAACAAAACAAGAAAATCTATCATGAAAAAGGCTAAATTATCAGTAGACTTCTATGTGTGTTGAAATATACATAGAACATATGTATATGGATATATTCCCATTTGAGATCAGGCTTCACATTTAAACAGTTAAATGCAAAGTAATTCATAAAACAAAGCAAAAGGAAAGAAGTATCTGCATCTTTAATAATGTTCATCAGAAATTGAAAATTCTACTTATAAACTTTTTTTACACTTACAAATTTGGTAATTTTTGAGGACTATTTAATTTATCTAAAATTCCATTCTTTCATTCTTGTAAAAATATTCAGGAATTGTGGGGGGGTTTTGGTGGGGTTTTTTGTTTGGGTTTTTTTGTTTTGGTGGTGGTTTTTTTTGGGTTTTTTTTTTTTTTGCTATAGCCACTCTCACACCTTAGAAATCTCTGTGTTAAATTCAGTAGTTCCATTCATGGCATACACACATCATAGCAATACTTCAAAGAGTAGCCTGAATATTACATGTATTTTATATAACGCTCATTCTAAAGTAAAAATATGTCTTCACAACTGAATGCAGTATTTATACTTGAAAATAGGCATCCTGGAATTAGAGTTAAGTAACTGGGCATTACTTGGAGAATGCCTACAGCAAAATATATCCATCATTAACATGACTTACATGTTAGATGCATAGATGGACAGCTCTTAATCTGTAGATATCCTTCATGTATTAATTCATTTTGACTCCTATTAACGTGTGAAATTCCCATTGGAAACAGCCAAAGACATGTATGCTTAGGGAATGACTTCGGTGCTAAGATGACAGATTTGATTTTAAACATTTCCTTCTTAGTAAACTATCCCAGCCAGGCAAATCCCAAATACCTCAGCTGTCAGGTTTACAGCCTCTCCCAAACGTGACATTCACATATGAAAGATCTATCTTCTAAACCACTTCAGGATTTGACCTGTGGTGTTCAGATTTACAAAGCAAAGGTAAATAAATAAAGTTCCTCCCACCTGACACGGCTGAATGCAAGGAGGTGTGAAAGGCCAGAAGAGATCGGGCTGATTGCAAGCAGCAGCTGCACATCTGGTGACCTTTTCTGTTCGCTGCCTGCTATTCTCCTGCTGCTTGGCTGGAGGATAGTGGTTCAGAGCTGGCCAAACCAGAGCGTTAGCCAGCAAACCCCCTCTGCTTTCTACTGGCATCCTGGCTCTACTACAGTCTGCAAGCATGCACCCTTCAGCTCTGTACAGTACAAAGCACTGATCAAAGTCCCTCTGAACAGGCTGGGTCAGGCTGCTCACTGCAATTTGAGCCCATGTCAGTCACGCAGGAAGTCTGCCGGTTGGACATTTTCTGCACTGACAACAGGCCCTTTCTGAATTAGCATTGACATTTGCCCTTCAGCTGCACTGCGAGGGATGCCAGGGGTAAAGCAAGAATCTCAGAGAAAATCTGTAAATTAAGCATCCAAACAACAGCTGGACCCTGCTTGAATTTAATCATTGCAGGGAAAACACTTTGGCACTTTGGGGTTAATCAAATGAAGTAAACTGACGAAATCAAGCACAGTACTTGAGTCCAGCCAACAAAACCTGAACAATAACTGAAACCAAGTAAGAAAATTTTTAGCAGAGTTTTCAAAAATGCCTGAAAAATGCTGTAACCTGCAATTGACAGACTTTGGTATAAAATAATGAATGAAGCAAAGGCTTGATTAAATAAGCAAAATTTCAACCTGCCAGTCTTTTAATGACTTATGTACTAATGTCACTGACAGTATTCTGTGGAGAAGCAAAGACAGGCACAAATAGTGTTGAAACGAGATGAATAAGATGCTCTTTTTTCACTTGTATGCAATACTTCTGCTTAGTTCTACAAAGGGGAATGGTAACAACAAATTTGCACCTGAGACGAACGATGAGGGAACAAGGTTTCTGGCTATTAAGAGTTTCCTTCTCCAGATCACAGCAAGGCAAAAAGTGCTGCCTATTTTCAGACAGTGAAGGTATGGAAATTTGGAAGAGCTTGGGACTAATGCTAAGATGAATGTATTTATGGCAAAAGCATCAAAAAGGACAGAGCATTCTTCTGGTTAGCGAAGGCAGCACAGAAGATACTCTGTTCATAAAGTTCTCTGTCTGCCGGAGATGGGTGTATCCACAGAGAGGACAGGCAGTGATCAAACTTTTCTGCATTAAACTTAACATTCATTCAAGTCCTGGCCTTACTGACGTGCAAACGTGACTTGAAATGAGGGTCACAGCTCTATTATCCATGCAGAGATTTGATTTCTCCTCTGAGAATAAATTCCAGATATTGTGATTAGGACTATTTCTCCTTTAAAAGGCAGCAACTGGTGAAATATGTTTCTTAGGAGAGAAAAGAAATGATAAATGAATATATGCAAGGAAACCATTGCAAAGGCAGTACAAGTTCACGAAATTTAGAAGCCCATCTAGGTTTTCTATAAGTTTGTCAAGTTAAATCAATTGTTAATTATTCTCAGAAGTTTTATGAAAGGCAGTTAATAACGGGCATTTAAATATCAATTCTGTAAGTAGACTAAATTTCAGTGGCTCTACCACAATGAAATAGTTGAATATACGCTCTGCTTTCAAGATGGAATTTATTTCTGATGTTTAACAGATACTTTATAGAATTTTTTTATATAAAGTGCTTGAAGGACTGACAGAAGTAGTGCTAACACATTTAAGCGGTCTCTTTTGATTGTTCGGATTTATGTGGGAGTGTTGTTTTAATGCTTTACAAGTTCTGTACCAGGAAGAGGAGAGAAAGAGCTCAGGACCAGATTTATTGTGAAATACTTTTCAATTTTTTGGTTTTGTAAAGCATGTATCTCATGAGAATATCCTGCCAAAAATATTTACTCCCAATACCCAGTAATATCTACTTTTCATATTGTATTAATTGTGAATACAGTCTTGTTCATGCCTGGATATTTTGAAGCCTTTAAGCTTCATGCTCCTGAAAAATTTAATTTTGAAGGAATTTCTACATGTTCAGGATTTGGCAAGAGGGAAGATTTCTCTTGTACCATTTAAAAAATGCATGTGTTAAATGGATCAGCCTTAGGGTTTCTTATAGTTTTAGAGTTTAAACAATGTCTCCGTGGAGATGGATTAGAAGGTGTGCAATAGTCAAAAGAACATGATTAAATAACTAAATGTGATACTTCTAGATAGGCAAAACCAGATGAATACGCATGTATTTTTAACTATCCTATTGAAAATATTGCCCTTACAGTTACATCAGTGGAAAAGCATTCTTTCTAGGTGTTCTGGAGCCCAGAGGCAGTAGATAGGACCAGATTCCAAACAATCCAACCTGATTTATACAGATCAACCCAAATTTATTTCTTATCCATGCAGGTGATTTAGTTTGAGTAAAAACCAAGCCAAAATACCCATTTTTATCTTGACTCAGTTTCTCTGAATTATGGGCCAAATCTGATTGTAACTTGGAGCTGGCTTTGAAAATTTGTCTAGAATAAGTAATGTTATTACAAACCAGCCTGTATGGTGTTTACTCCAAAGAAAGACTGGCCAGAGATATAGTGAAGGAATTCTAAATAACACTGAGGAGAGATTGGACATAATTTGTCCAAACAAACAAAACAATGCCTTCATTGTCTCAGCTGCAGAAAATGCTCTGACATCCTCACCTTATTGCACCTGTTGCTGTATTATAGACTACAGCATTTCTGGGTTGACTGAAAAGTGATGGAAACTAAGTAATCTTTCAACTCTCCCTTTCAACACAGCGGTTAGAAAGAATATGCTGGTGTTTTCTGTCCTTAGGCAGTGGAAGGAGAGAAGGGCAAACTGTTTTTCTGACTGCAGAGTAAAGAGAGGAATGGTACTGAGGCCTGACTTATCACCTGGAACAGGCACAGAGCACAAGCCCACCAAAGGCAAACAATTTCGTTTTACTGATGTGACACCTCTGTTTAGAATCATGAAAAGGTTTGGGTTGGGAGGGAACTTTAATGATCATCGAGGCCAACTTCTGACTCTGGGCAGACATCTGTCACTAAATCAGGGGCTTGCTGGAATCAAGATAACTCCTCTGCATAACACCAGGGCACTCAGAGGGCTGTGTGTGTGACTGTGCTGTGTCACAAGCCCAGCCATGGCCCATGTCCCTGTGCTCCCCATTTCCATGCACAGCTGTCCACCTCTGCAATCGTGATGGAAAGAGACGTGTCCGGCAGAGAACAATAGACCCATTAGTAAACTCAGCTACCCAAGGCATGCTAAATTAGCTCTTCTGAACTCTCAGTGTGGGTTTTAGTTTATATCTCTCAGGATCGGTGAATGAAGAACTGCCCAAACTGGTAAAGATGAAGGTCAGTGTCTAAAATATGTGAGTGAAGGAACCCCATACCCACTATAGATATGCTGGCTATTCTAGCTATACATTCTCAAATGAATAACCCAACTCAAAATCAAGATTTTGAATTTACAAACATTCCAGTGTCCCACATAATCTGATTCACTAGTTCATTCTCAGTACTCAGAAGAGTCTGGCAACCTACACTGCTGCAGATATACAAACACCCACAGGTGCTCTGCAGACATCTAAACAGAGAAGAAAGTGATAAGCATAGCTCTTCAACATTTTCATGTGTGGAAATTCTAAGAGAACAAGCAGCTTTCACAGAGCTAGAGATAATTTTCTCACAACATGAAATAATTTCTTTAAAATTACAGTAGTATTTATAAATCTAAATACTCAGGATACCTACACTTCAAAAAAAGTTACTCTGTGGGTTACCCAAGGTATCAAGAAACTGCTTCCTTGAACTGCAAAATGATACATTCTTGTAACTGCATCTCAGATTTTCTTCACAGAAGAAGTGATAATTATATTCTGAATTGCATTTAAAAATCAAAATACTACAGATTGTTCAGTAACTATCCGGTGACTTCATCGGACACCACATTAACCAGACAGGATTATAGGTAGCATTCTGTATCTAGCATTATTTTCAGATAGCATGTTCAGTTACTCAACTAACCAATATGTCAATTAGAAGGAACACCAGGAAGCTCTCTGTGAAATAGCTGAGTTTTCAGTACTTATATATCAGCACTGTTTTTGTAGCATATGAATTCTATATACGCATGCACACTCAGCTTCCCTTCATATCTGTCTGCATTTTGCAGGGTTTATCTTTGTGCAATGAAACTCTAATGAATTCCATCACAATACACAAATCATGCCTTTTCTTTGGTTGTGTCCCCTTGCTTTTCGGCTTTTTTTGTAATTGATTCTGAGAAAAGAGTGAAACTGAACAGGATAGGACTGTCACATCCAAAGTGTGGAAACTCTCCATTCCCACTGTCCACTTTCCACTTCTGCAAGATTTCTTCTACTTGTGACTGGGGCAATATAAACATTTCATGAAGTAATTAATTTGAGAAAAACCCTAAATAAATAAATAAATAAATAAATAAATAGCAAAAGTTTCCCAGACTATGAGTAAGTTTCCCAGACTTGAGTAAGAGCTATTGATAATGTATTCTTTATTGTCAAAACCAAAAATACTTACATTTGCTGAAAGCTGAGAAGTAAGGGTAGCAACTTTCTCTTGTGATGCAACCAGCTCTCTCCGTAGTTTCTGAATTTGCTAGAGAAACAACAGCCTGCTGTCAGTATGTCAGCAATTTTATTTGTTGTGGTTATTTTTGTATGTTTTCTTGAGAGATCACCGATAGATTTACAATGTCTTAGCTTCACATTTTATTCTCAGAATTATTCAGAAATATGAATTATTAGAAGTTGTCTCTTAGTGTTGCTCCAGCTGTTTTCCATCACTTAAACAGTGCATGAGCTGAGACTCCAATAAAGGGAGCACATATGGGCAAATGGTTAATTACTTCATATGTACTATCCTCTGTTTGCAAGGGAAATGTCATGGGTTTTTTACCAAATCCTGTAAGTTCCAAACATATGCTTAGTGCAATCAAGGAGAGCTGCCCTGGATGTGGCCTGAGGTTTTGAAACATGAGTGCATTTGGGTGATGTTCATTGTGCCTGACTGCAGACATGATGCAACCAACATATGTTAAATGCCTACATTAGACTAAAATAAAGTGAAAAATTTACTCCCACACTGCCTGGCATGAAGAAGGCTTTGATGGCTACCTCAGACAGATTTCTTCTTTATGGATGTCTAAAATTAGGTGAGGTAAAGTCGTTGGTTTTTTTTCTGTAGTACATGCTTCCTACAGTCCCTGAAATTCAAACATGCAGCCTCTTTAAAAGTTATAGAGTATTAAAAAACTTGCTTGCCAACTTAAAAAAAAAAAGTAGCTTTGAATGTGCTTGTTGACACGAAAATAAACTTAATTCAAGACTCCTGTGTTCTTTAATGAAAAACAGAATCCTTAAGAAACATATCTGCTTCCATTTCAGCTGGGGTAGATATCAAGCATGAAGCTTGCACATCATTTTAAGCTCATTTTACCCTATTTGAGATCTTACAGGGACTTCTGGGCATTGTACTGAACTTAAGCACAGCATGTAGTTTCACTTTGAAGAGCCTTTCACGTTCAGACATAAAAGAAATTATTCCAGACTAGAGAAGTACAATGGGTAAAACTAGCCTAGGAAAGGGAATATGTAACAGTCACTAGTAAAGAATATTGCAGTACTTTAGTTTTATGACTGTCATGAAAACCAACAAGGAATATTGCATAAGCTTTCAGAATGAACAAGTTTATATACTTCTATAACACAAAAATGGTTCATTCATTTACACTAGCTCAGTGCAATAGGGGCAGATTATCGAGCCGTTCTCCATCCTGGACTGACCTTTTAATTTTTGCAACTTTCCTCTTTGGTTTTTAAATGCAATTATTTGGCATTCCAACTTAAGCTACACTTTCATCATGTTCTTGCAACTACACAAAGGTAAGTCTCATGAAGTGCTGTTCAACATCTTCTGTAAGAGCATTTCAAGCAGACCCAGATACTGACAAAAGTGTGTAGAAACACACAGGAAAGAAATGTTGTTTCACTTCTATATACAGCCCTATATAAAAGGCAATAAAATGAAGAATTGTAATTCACACTACTGAGCTCCTTTGCTTTAAGAGAAGTGATCTTAGACAAAATTATATTGAAATATACTGCAGCAAGTAGGGAAGGGTATGTTTATTTGTTCAATTTACTCAAAATATCTTTTTGTTGACTTTTTCTTTGTTTTAGAATAGTAAAAATAGGAGCAGCATAAATGCAGGACTTGGAAGGCATGTAGCTCTGTGAAGTGGAAGTGCACCCCTTGGTGCTGTATTTTATTGCTGCTACTCTTTGGTGCCCTTTTAATACAACCAGGACTTCATTTAGAGAAAGGCTGTAATTGTATCCAGCTGCTGACCCAGGCTTGTCACCCATTCTTATACACTGTGAGGAGAAAGAAGCTATTTTCCACGTCAAATTTGATTTATATCTGAAATCAATCTGCATTGCTCTGAAATCCATCAAAGTGGTCAGTTTCAGAAATTTAATATAATGCAAAATGTGAGGGAGAGAAGTTCAAAGCAATCATCTGAAGTATTTTTCCTCCTAAAAGGCAGTACATTACCTTGAATTGCACGATCCCTTAGATCCTGCACAGAGTGGTATTAAGCCTGAAATCAGACCTATCACAACTCCTCCGCTCAATGCCCAGTTCCCCCTGATTCTTTTCATCTTTTCAGGATGGCAGCCAGGAGGCTTTCTTCAGCACAATGCTAAGAAAACACCTTCTAGTGCACTAAAAGCTGCACCAGGATTTAACCAATACTTCTTAAAAAAGGGATGCAAAGATGCAGGGTGTGTTTTCCCCACACCTAGGCACTTTAGCCATAGCAGGTAAACAATGAACTATAAAATAATGTAAGGCAATACCATGAGTATAAAAATGAAGAAAAGTTCTTACCTCTGAATGTGCCTTTTCTTCTGCCTGAAAGAAAACATAGAAGAAATGGCTTAGAATGACTCTGCAACATAATTGCAGTAATAGAATAGAAAAGCCAGCTACACTGAGGTGAAATGAATAGTTTCATGCATCCATTACATTTAAGGAAGGTATCCAGTAAAAACAATAAATGGAACTCTTTTCAACTTACTTGGCAAGGCTCCAGCTGAAACCCCAAAGAGCTTGCCAGCATACTGACAACATGAATGAGTGGCGAAAGGGAAAACAGGACCAGAACTGCAGAAAGTGCAGTTAAATTTCTAAAATGCAAATGAAAATTTACTACGCGTTCACTGCATGGACCTTAGCCTGACATAAAAAGCTTTTATGCTGCAATGATTATTAAGGTTCCTGGAGTTATATTTGTTTTACTGCATACCAAGCAATATTCCTAACACGATAATAACTAATCCCTGCTAAGAGAAGTAGAGAGCATACCTGTACATACATTGGGGAAGGTGAGGGGAACTTGCACTTTAATACATACTTCCCATACAGAATACTGAACAAAACATTAAGGGCTATCAAGGCATGGTAAAGTTTTCAATTAAACTTGCTAATATTATTTAATAATATTGTAGTATTGTGTCATATTTTGAAGCTATTTACTCAGCAGTCTTTTTCAACAAGCTAAGAAACTAAACCATTGCAGGGTAAACCTTTGAAAGTAATTCAATTTCTGAGCACTGGATTAGTCCTATTTAGGGGACATTTGGCGGACAGAGAAATCTTGCTTCAGTGGGATTATAATGGAAAAGAATGGCATGCCATGAGAAAGGAACCCTTTCATAACATAAAATAAGAATCAGTTAATGTACTGGAAATCAATCCACCCCATGGTCTGAGGTGGCCCAAGTTCAGAGAAGCAGTCTAACATTGTCTGGAAGAGAGGTAAGCAGTAAAAGGAAAATTTAGGTAGAAGAATTATCTATAAATAACACTGAAAACAAAGAAAACCCAAGGTAAGGGCTCTTCAGAAGACCCTCTGACATCAGCCTGTCTGCCTTATTCTGTGTTATTACAAATTATTATAGCTTATTTTAAGCCTGTATCAGGCATTAATTTTGTGCTGTTAGAATTTTACTGATTTATAATAGAAATATTTTCTTGCTTTACCTGATCTTAAGAGAGAAGACTTCTGGAAAATGCCTCTTTCCATACATGCTTATCTGTGAGCAGTCACTAAACAGACTGTGGTGATATGATATTTACCTCGGCAACACTTGGAAATGCTTTTGGCTGAAACTACTGTAATACCTGACACATCACTACGTGAGGATGATTTAGTATCATGATACTTCTTTTTCCAGCACTGACATGACACACATGCTGCGACACACTAACTTTCTGACCTATGTTTGCAAAAAGGAGATCTGCCTTCAGGAAAAAAAAAATCTATTCCCATTATTGTTACATCAAATATGTAGTGCATGGGAAGTCACAAATGGAGTGAGGATGACGATGTCCCCTTATGATTTCTTCTGTGACAACAAAAGCTAAAAATTAGGGTTGGACATCTCTTACTAAAGCTGCCATGTGGGGACATGGTGCTTGTACTTAGACCACCGAACCTGCTGATAAAGGAATTACTACAACTCCCTCACTGCACAAGGAAGTGTTGCCTCTCTCCCTGAGTTCAAAGAGGTGGTTCCCCCATCTCAGATTTTGTGTGCAGTGAAAGAAGTAAATGACTGAGAAAGAACAGGATTCTGGACGTACTATCAGCTTAAAAAATAAAATCTGACAATCAAATACATCTGAGCAGTTTCTATTTAAGTTCATGCTGACACTATTATAACCCAAGATCAGACATTGTTTCAATAGGCTCTAAAAGGAAAAAATTATTTTTCTCACTCTACTTTTCCATCATATGCATTCATCCCATCCTTCCAAGGATTATTTTTTCTTTTTTTGCAGTATTAGAATATTAAGGTACAAATGACACATCCTTACACAGCCCCTTTGGGCATGGGTTAACACAATCAATGAAGCCTAGGGAGTCAAAGTGTAGCTAATGCTGAGAGCCAGTGTGAGAAATTGGCAATTAACTAAATATGTGAAAATTGAAGTGTTTCACCTACTGAGCAGGAGTGGATTAAAACAGGAGACGACCTATCATATTTTTTTCAATTACTTGGAGAGCTAGATGTATTCACTGCCAAAACTGAATCAGTCTACTATGTCTGCTTACATGGTATATTTTCCTGTGAAACCAAATGCGTATCTCTATAAGCTAGATTTCCAGTCTATGCAAGTTCAGTCCTGAAAACCCAAATGCAAGTCAAGAAGAAAGCCAATATATACAGAAAATAGTAGTGAATGCAGAACTTCTGTATCATTGGACTTGTGCAATGAAAATAACGAAATGTCTGTTCTGAATCTCATATGCTAATCCTTAAAGAAACAATCTTCAGAGAACAATTTGAAGATTTGCAACTCTCCTCTGGTAACTACACATAAAAGTGTTGATCGTGATTTAGTACTTTGTCTGAATGTCTCCAGTGACTAGGTCACAGAAAACCTAAGCACTAAAGCTTAAAACAGTGCTTGAGAAATCTGATAAATACATTTTATTGAGAGAACCCAGTGGAACTATCCTATTGCTCTCTTCATTCAGCTGATTTGATACTGAGTGTTAAACTTTTCATGTTTCTATATTCCACTTGTGCATCATCTTTTGATTAATTGCTGAAAAGTTTCAACTTTTTTCACAGAAGGATCAAGCAGAAGAAATTCAGATCAAAAATCTTCCCTAAAAGTCAGTCCTGGTAATTTTGTCCTACCAATTTCCTTCTGGCCCTTAACAGATTTTTCTGTAAATTCCATTATCTTGCCTATATAATCCATTACTTAAGAAGCGGGGTCAGCTGCAATGTGAATTAATTCACAGTCAGACATTTCAGAAGATATTTACAGTATGAACCTGGGTAAACAGTATAAAGTAAATTTTGCAGGAAAAATACCATTCTTTACTATCATGGGATTTATTTAATACTTCCAAGATACTGTGTTGAAAGATAACAGGTTATTTAAACAGTAAGCATTAGTAATTTCTTGCTACATTACACAACATCAGGGCACAGATATTTCAGACTTACTGAGTGCTGAAAGCACCCCGTGTCACTTTATAACTTGACTTTTTCGTCTATCAGTTTCATAACATTCTTCTAAAATCTTACATCAAAGCTTGAATTATAATTTTTGACACATCTTCCCATGCAATCTGATCATAGTGTATCATTGACAGGGAAATAGTTCTAAAGATTTTTTCAGCCACCAAAACATTAAGTGAGAAGCTTAACTGTGAATGTTAGTCACACCTCATGTGCAGCCAGTCTGTGTATACATTCTACTCCTCCCAACCTTCACCTTTCCCCTGCTTCCTAATAATTCAGGACTGGTCCGGACTGGAATTACTTGCAACTTGTAGTTTAAGGCCTGGTAAAACCTAAGGCATGTGTACTTGGTGTTTTAGATATGCCCTTGTATGAACCTTTTTATGATTTAACAGAACTACGAGAGGCACCATGGTGCACAGATGTGCACACCTTTCAAGCTAACATGAGTTTAGCATTGAGACAGAGCTACCAAGTGCTACAAATGCATCCAAATGCACGAGCTTGGTATTCCTAGGCAAGCAGTGGTGCTGGCTCTGGGTGGAGCAGTCCATCTCTGGAATGTCAGCTGACACTATTCCACACCAGGCAGCTTGGAGAGGACACAGACTGCTCATGGATGCCTGGGATGGAAGCAGGTAAGGGGGCTACTCTCCTGTGAAAAGGGGCTACTGCAGCATGTAATTGTAATTAGTCAGTAGGTTGCAAAGCAACTGTTGTGTATCAGCAAGGGAACATCCAAACATGTTTAATTGCCCCCCTATGGATGATTTCTTGTTCATAGAACGACTCAAGCAATAAATTATGCAAAATATATTAAAAAACACCCATAACATAAAGAAACCCACCAAAACCCACTAAAATAGAGAAAAAAACAATCAAACCCAGAACTACTTTTGAAAATAGAAACAAATATTACTCAATCTGATTAATCTGCCTAAGTTTAAAATTTTTAAAAGTTAATATTTTCTTTGTAAATCACATCTAAATGCCATCACTTGCAAGAAAAGTCAGTAGACATTTTAAATGCAAATTGTATCTCCCTTACCCTAAAGCAATCTTGCTGTTTTCAAGAAGTTTACTTCTAACAGTGCCAGGATATAAATACTTTTCTAAATTGTGCACTAGCTGAAAGTAAGCAAAATCCCTCAAAATGATCAACTACAACAGCATAAGGACCCCCATAAAAGAGACACTCTTAGACCATTACCTTCTTTTTAGCTTTCAAAATGTATGCGAGGTGATTTTAAACAGTTATAAGCAATTCAGATAAAAAGATGAAAATACTGTTTTCTAAAATAGCATGCAGTAGTACAAAGTTGAAAAGAAATGTTCCTACTTTATTGCAGTAGAATTTTAATTCTTCTAGATCTCAAAGTATTGACATTTTCATGAACAATGAACAAGAACAGAGGCAGGCAGAACTGTTATTTACAATGTCAATACTCACCGTGGAGTAGAGAGAGGATGTGCTGGAGACAAGTGATAATGAGGACCCATGTACTTCAAAAAAAGGAAAATAACATGAAATATTGATGAAAGCATAAAACTTCCCCCATGTAGCTCAATAAGTAAACAAATTTTTAAAATAAGAACCAATTTTCCACAAAGAGAAATTATGAGCTATCAGTACAGAATAGCTATTGATAGATTTCCCTGCATTAGACAGATTGTCCCATACAGAAAAAACACTTTCCTATATATGGGCAGGTGGATAAGCCAATGACATTTCATATTATGTTCAGCAAAGCAAGCATCACTTTTGTTGCTTTGACAAGAAATCACTTGATAAATACACTCTTTAGAGAAAGCAGAAATCGAGCTGTTTATATACCTATCCTAAGCTGAGCAAATGATTTTAACAAGACTATGCCTTGGAAAACAGTTCACAGTCTGTGGGGTGAGTGCCCAAGCTTTCCTCAGCACAACGCTGACCTGTGCAGTCATAGTCCATGGGAAGGGGCAACTGTAAGATGTAGTGCCATATTTCCCCTACTCCTCTGTGGAGTCAGCCTCAGGAGCATTGAGCTGCTGGGCTGCACTTTAAAAAATGGTGCTCCTGGCCTATCTGGAAATGGCAAATGAAGACTAAAACTGTAAAAAAATTGCCCCTTTCTGCTTCTGATGACTTTCCCGAGGAACGCTACACCCACAGATAATTTTAAAAAAAGAGAATTTATTTCATTATCTCTTTTTGGTTTTGTTTCACAAGACTTTTTTTGATATTTATAATCTGCCAGGGTTTGGTAAATAATTTATTTTGCATTAATAGCTACCTGGCATCTGTATGCAAACACATACCTGACACTACAAGAATCCCTGGATTCATCAAATGGACTTTAAATATAGTTCTTTTATTTACAGAAATGTGGTACACTGACCATTGAAACTCAGTGGCTTCCAAAGTAGGTTTGGTTTTCAGTCTCTGATTTAAATCTCTCAGTTAAACTCCCATTCTGCATTCATACACAGTGGCTCTATGCATTACTTCACTTGTTTCACTTTAACCTTCCTCAGAGCTCCTATCTTAAAATACATTTGACCTTCCAACAGCATCATTTCATGTTAATCTCTAATGACTGTAAAATGCTGAAATCTGTTTATTACTGCTGCATTAACTTTCATTTACTCAGGTTGATCACGGTTATCCACTCCAGCTGGATATGAAACATAACCAATGAAAAAGATTTCTGCAAAGCCACTGGTGACCCATTACTGAAATTCTACATTTAACACCTCTTTTTCTATGCATAAATTTGCTTTGTTTTCTCTATTATTCTTCCAGTGTTTCCTTTGACAATTCTGCTCCTCAGCAAAGGGCTTGTAGTCAGCGCTGTCCTTGAATTATATGATATTCTTGTGTGCAGTCAGCCATCCTCTCTGTGCTGACATCTCACAGCTTGAGCTGTCCTGCACCCTACTGCTAGTATTACATACCCAGATGTCTGCCTGATACATCATCTAAAATACAGTAGAAGGAATCAAAAAGCAGAAGTATTATTTGTCTGTTGTTTCATCTAGGACTTCCCTGCCCCCTTCCCCCCCATCTCATAACTCTGAGCTTTGAGGCTAAGGCAAAACTTTTCTTATTTGCCTGTTATAAAGACAATTTATATTGTCATCACTTAACAGTGAACAAGATTGATGAGATGGTGTTATAGAATGAATCTCCGTGAAATTTCAGTTGTCTTTTTTTGTTTAATTAAAGGGTGTGAGAACTTTGCACTCATGGAAATTCTGCAAATAATCAGTTTTACCAAAAATGTTAGTTAGAAGCAAACGTTACAGTTCATTTTAATTAGGAGCTGTCAGGTGCTCTGTGGATGAAAAAGAGCAAAACCCAAAACCAAACAAAAAAATATTCACCAAGTTCCAGATGTTACACATAGCATTAAAGAAAGCAGACAGTAATAATCTGCACAAAATAGTGAGGTCAGTTTAAATGAAAGAATTTAAATACAGAAATTCACATAGTGTTTACTATAGGAGCCTGTAGGAAAGTGGGAAGATGAAATGACTACAAAACAAAGGAGATGCTAAGTAGCACTGGTGTTTGGGGGGAAAAAAGGAAGCAGAGATGTAGAATTAAGAAAGCAGAGAAAAACACTAGTCAAGGTACATTCAGACATTTGGAATTTAGAGGTAAAAAGAATAATTCTCCAATAATGGCTTCCCTTCCGCCAGAATTTCTGGTAGAGGATTTGTACATGTATGAGATACACAGTATTGCATGTTACTGGGTGAAATTAATATCTTCCATGTTTTAGGATAAGGAATGCTTGTGAGTCCAACTCAACAGAATTTAATAAAAACTTCATAAAATCATTTAAGTTTTCATGGTACAGGGAGAAGAAGAAATATTTTAAAATTTGACCATGCTTTGGATATCTATTTTGAGATACGATTGCTGATCTAAATAGTTACTCAGTCTTACCTTCTTCCATGCTGTCCCTGAATGAACCTGAATGACTGATTGCTCGTGGTCTCTCTTCTAAGGACGTAGCACTGCCACACAGTTGGGAGTCATCATAGAGATCAAAAGAAGTGTCCTGTGCAGGGATGCTGTTTGAACGCATCATGCTGGGTCCAGGAAGGTTAAACTGTGATAGGTTGGTTGGGCTCACTGGAATACAAAGCTTTATTAATGAAGCACATTTCCATTGCGTGAATTTTGGTTCTGCACAAAATTTTAATGTAAGACTAGCAGAGCTAGGTGGACTTCATGCTGCTGAGAAAATGAAAGGCTTTTATTCCTACATTTAAAGCCACAACAAAGGTGAAGCAGATGGCGCCCAAGGAGCTGGAGCTGGATGCGATAAATCCTGTAAAACACATGGTAACACTAACACTGGTGTCTGAACACACTTTGGCAGCCCAAGACAGAAAATCAACAGGGGAGATTCAAAGGTTAAAAAGGAATAAGGGATCATAAGCATTTTTAGAAGTAGCTCTTTTAATTAATCAGTATCTTTATTTTATTGTTATATACCTGTATTACTGACTGCTGTTAAGATCAAAGTTTATTTGCATATGCAAGACATTTATCCTTTGATTTCAGGAGCACCTGCCACTACATCAGGTTAAAAATTCCTGCACAGGCCAGCTGAATCTCATCCTAGTAAATAGGTGTAGTCAGTCATAGCTGAAATCAAGAACAGCATTGATGAACCTACTTTAAGCTTTTGCAAAATTTTTTGCCAATAGGAAGGATAGCCTGGCTACGGTTCACTTGGACCACACAATCTGAATGCCTAGAAGAAAAAGCTAACTGTCTAGCCAAATTCAGCCTCAGTGTTTGGACTTTTATTTTAGATCATGCAAGATGTGCCTTAAGTTATAAACTACCAGAACAGCTGTGCTGTGAGAGCAAATTATTCCACAGGGTTATGAAAATGGAAAAAAGCATAGGACAATGACAAAATAGATTTTAAACCCTATGATCTTATTGCTCTCTGAGTATAAGAACTATGAAGAAAAGAAAATAATTGTAAGCAGAAAATAATACAGTGAAAGCAACACTGCTTACAAAGAGGTGTGTCTAAAACTACAGGAGGAAAATTCAAAGCAGTGGCTTGTTTAGCCAGGATCCAATTTCATTTCTAAAAGTAGCTTATTTCAACTTCTTTTCCTGTATGTAATAAAGACCAACATTTGTACGTCTGACCAAATTTCTTTTGAGTGATCGAAACCTATAAAAGCCATAAGCTGTGACAGAGTGAGGGAAGTGTTAATACTTCAAAGGTTGCTACTAATTCCTCAGTAAAGGCCTAAACAATAAAAAGCTCATTGTGAACCTAGGCATGTGTCAAGTGCAATGCAAATAAGTGGTTTCTATTCAACATTAAAGAAAAAAAAAAATTATCAAGAAAAATAAGCTCGAGTTGGATTAATTTGAAACACAATTCAGAAGAATCAAATATAAATTTCAGCCTGTAATCAAATTAAACTGCAATGGGACTCACATCCCAAAATACTATATTGCATTCAAGGTTAGGATTTGGATTGGGCCCAGTGCAGTTATAGCCAAGTCCAGCTACTGAAATGCATTGAAAACGTCTCTCCCAAAGCAAACCTATACTTAGGAAAATAGCAATGTTTAGTGTTTGACATTCACTAAAATCACTGGAGAGAATCCTACTGACTGTGAAACGTAAAAATGAGTAGCTTTGAACTAGAACCTAATTTCCAGCTCTGCCTCAAATTTTTCTCTCCTTGGGCAACTCATAGAGAATCTGTGCTTTTTTTTCCTCTGTGCAAAATCGGCAGTACCCTGGCCCACGCCATTAACAACACCATGAGTTTCCCTTCTTTAGTGAGGTACCACAATATGGTGATCAAGATGTTAAAAATAAACCACCTAGTCTGGCAGACTAAGAAATACGAACAGTTGAATTTTATGGTTCTATTATAGGAGAAACAGTGAAGGGAATCAGCATTTACCCAGGTTGGAAAAGTGATATTTTCCAGTTGCAGATGAAGACATAGCTGAAGGAGACACAAGCGGGGACTGACTGCCAGTGTCTTGCAGGCCTCCAGTTGAATGGGAGCGTAGCCATTCCTTGCCTTCCTCCTGACTTGTCTGCCGGGATGATGGTGTGTATCTGAAAAATCACAGCTGACATGCTCAAGACAATGACAAGGTGATGCCTTGGAGAGAAACAGCTATCACATAAATACCCTTCACCAGTTAGACAGAACAAAACATCAAGTCTAGTCAAGTGATGATCATCAGAGATTTTAACAAGGCATAATTTACCATTGGGTTACAACAGAAAAAGCACAGGATTTGAACCCCCTTTCCTCTTCATCCCCCTCCCCAAAACAGCATTCCCTTCTTTTGAAGAGACAGGATGATAAACCACAGCAGACAGACAACTGAGCTGACAGGAAAGGACTTCAAAGCTATAGGAAGTGTACAGGCTGATGCAAAGGCTTGGAAGCTCTATGGTTAGGGTGGGGAGCGGATAGAATAGAAGCAAAGGAATGTGAGTAGCCACTTACAAAATGACATCTGTCACAGATCATGTGGGCAATTGATTAGATGACGAGAGTGAAACAGATCAACAACTCTGAAAAATGAGTTTGCATTGATAATGACAGCTACTCATGGTCATATGCACTTGGTCAGCTGCTCTGAATGCTACCTGGCATTGTGTCCTGCCCCAAACAGAGGGGAGGGAAAGGGACAGGAAGAATACACAATTAGCAGAAACAAGTTCTCTGGAAGGAAGAAGTTTGGCAATCAAATAATTCATCAACTGCTTCCTATGGTAAACCAATAAAGCAAGTGCAATGTGACATGCGGGCTGAGAGGGAGAACTGGTAACTCACTGGCCCAGTCTCTCTTGGCTGAGCTGGAAGAAGGGCAATTCTAGGAATGGTTAAACATTAAAATGTGCAAGCAGTGTTGATCTTAATCAAGAGATTTTTTTCAGCCATGTCTGCAATAGCCTGCTTCATTCAGACAATCTCCTGCTGAGAAATGAACACCTTCTTCACTACTGTCATGAGCCATCAGTGTTCCCCAAAACAGCACAGCAGAAAGGCCTTTTGATATTCTGGCTTCAGGCTTGTGAGGCACAAGTGTTTCTGCTTAGAGAGAAGATTAAATGAACATGTAAGTTCTCATGTTGTGCTTGGGGTTTTGTACAATATTTTACAGCAGTAAACCATCTTGTCTTTATTAAATATTTATTTCCTTTTTCCTTTCAAAAAGACAGCTATGATCTTTGCCTATAAATGTGGTAGAGCACAGAGTTACTGAGTGGTTATCAGATTGGAAAGATGGCAAAATGAGAATTCAGCATCTGAGTTTTGGACTAGGATATCTGCACATTAAATCAAACTGACTTTGTTCTTTTTTTTCCTAGGCTAAATGATCATTCTTATACGCCTATAAGCAGTTTTCCCACTCCATTTCACTTTCAGCCTTCAGCCATCATTAGAGTTATACAGCCACAAACCTCGATCATTCCACTGTATCCTTGAAGGGTCCCAATTATGCCTTTAATGTCTTCCACCTTTTCCATTCCCTCCAAATCCAAAGTGATTGTTTTGGGATAACAGGAAATTTGACTAAGTTTTTATTAAGGAACAGCTAGTGCAGAAGGTGCTTTGTACTGACAACAGTTTAGCACTATCTTAAAATTTCATAAATATTTACTTATAACTCATGAGATTTAACTGTGTCATTTCAGTTATTGGAAGACTCCAGAGTGCCTGTGTGCATGCACATATATCTTTGCTTGCCAAATCTTTTTCCTGGATTGGGCACATGGCCTTCCATGTCTGGTGACACCAGCCAAGTTACCGAGTGATCTGGTCTTTTAACCATGGAGGAGAGAAGAGGGTGGATAAATTCTGCTTTCTGTGACGAAGGCAATTCTATTTAGTGAAGAGTTAGTAGAAAAGTTGGACTCAGAGTATTGCTGGATAAGGACCAAGAAAACTGTCTGGAGCAGGACTCGTTTTATACTTACAAACCTTGGAGAATAAAATTAACATTTTTTAGCCCCACCCTTTAATAGCTCTTCAGTTCAAATTGCATGAGTATTTGCATGACTTCAAGTTCAGATCCACCCCTAAAACCTTGTTTTTCTCAATATTGTTTTCAATAATTAGTCATATTGAATTGCATTAAGTATCTTGTTCTGTCTCTTTTATCTCTCCAGGATTCAATGCCTTTTAAGATTCATTGCATAAGGAAATGATCCTTAAAAGTATTTATTTCCATGATATATCTTGAAAGAAAATTTATTCCTTAGGCAGATGCAGAAAGAAAAAGTCCATTGTTAAAATTTACATTTTCTGGTTTGAATCTAGATTCCAATAACTCTGTTGTAAACAGGATCAACAAAAGGAGAAAGAAAAGTAAAGGCAGTGTAGAAAAGGTTACAGGAAAACAGAGAAGCAGCAGTTTTTCATGCTCAAAAATATATATACCTTAATCCCTTTTTGGGCAGTGTATTTCTGTCAAGCTGCATGCTGTTAAAACAAAAAAAATCCCTAAGGACATACAGTAAACAGGACTGTTCAGAATTACAAATTTTAAAGCTCTAGGTTTGTGTGCATAACAGAAGGTAATTTAATGCTTTTTAATATAACTTTCATGATAAATCCCTTACTCATTGGAGGGGACAATAGGACATGGACTGCTGCACATTCATTTTTCATCTAGACATGCTCTGGGTTGGGTCAATAGTAATTTGGAGACTGTCCAAGTCAGCAAGAAGTGCATCTTTACCATTTCTAACCTTCCTACAGCTTTGCTCTGCAATCTGTGTGAGAATCATATGGTCACAGTATGAATCTTTCTTTTTCACAGTTGCCGACGATAAGCCAATAGATTTCCAAAAGAAGTGAAGGTTGTGCCGCCTGCTAAGAGGCAGCATGGCCTTGCCAGAAGCCAAATGACAGCTCTGCATGGAGAAATATGTGCTAAAGACACAGACTCTTGGCTTTCTGTTGTTGAGGGGCTCCCGTAGCAAGGTGATGGTGGGGACAATGAAAAGTGGCACCAGCGCAATGTTATTGCATATTCATGCACACACGGTGTCAGAGTGGCTGATTACCCAAAATCTATGGCTGGAGTTTTCCTAATTTAAACCCCATCACTAGAAGGGTCCCCAGTAGCCTTCTTTCCAATGTCATTGGGCATTTCATCATAAAGTCTGGGTAAATCGGTCTCTGACTGGGTTGAACTAGTTATCATTACTAAGTATTGCAAGGTTTTCTCCCTTTAGACCATAATTTAGTGCCACCATATGGATTAAATGGCAGGATGGCTTTTCCAAGTTTCTGTATTACATATCATAATCACACCTCTGAGAGCAGCAGTAACTTAGGACCCTTCCTACCCTAGAAAAGGCTCACACCCTTATTAAAGATGTTTCCTATGGTGCTGGGGGTGATGGGCATCCTCCTGTCATGTAACCTTGATCCAAGTAGATAAAGGCAGCGAAAACACTGCTGGCATTGAGAATACATTACTATCAGGGCTCGGGCTAATGGAAGCAAACCACTCTTACCACCAGGAAGTTTTATAGACCATCTTACTAGTTTAATAAAGGGCCTTGTTCTGCATGTGGAGAAAACAAGTGGAAGGAGAAAATTAGCAGGATTTCAGCACAGGCCCAGCTATCATGGTCCATGTGAGAGTGGTCCCATGTCAGACAGAGGACTGCTTTTTCAGCATTTTGGTCCCAGCACAACTAACAGAACCAAGAAGGGTTGGTGAAAAGACAACATAAATTTGAATGGATGATTTACTTATTCTTTTTTCCTCACAGAGAAAAATGGGGCCTTGATGCTCTTTTAGGTACCTTTATGCACCTCTAAATTTCAAAATGAATAAACACGATCATAATAAAACCAGTTTCTTACGCAAACACTTAAAATGCTTGTGAACAATATATTTCCCAAAATTACTTTAACCTGGAGATATAAGTATTTCAGAGTAATATATAGCACATTATCTAAAATTAAAGGAGTCAGTGCTCTTTTAAAGCAATCCACAAGCCAAAAGTTATGCCAGTTGTATAAGTAGGCTAAGAGTGACCATAGGATTTTCCAAAAATCTTTTGAATTCAGATGATCAAATGAAATCGGGGTGAATATTCCTAAGTGTAAGCATGGATGCATTGCAACTGCATAAAAACGAGTGTAGCAAATGCTCATTCTGTGCTTTTAAAATACTAAAGCTTACAAAGATGCTCCTAGATTTCAGATAATTGTATGAAACCATTAAGCATGGTTTCATGTAACTATTGCTTCAGATCAATAACTGCCCTTATCTTTTTAATATCTGAAATCATTTATCCACCAAAATGTGGATTCATTGCTTCCAGAGAAACTGGACTTTTGGTAAACAGAACTGAATTTACCTCATATCTCTAAAGATAATAATGATAGAAAAAGTCAGTCCTTTCCTGAAAGAAGTGATGCATACATGGACAAATACCAATATAAAGTGAGGATCAGAATATCATCGTATTTCTTATATTTTTCTTTGCCATGTAAATTGGAAAAAGCAATCTTGAAGAAAGATGAATGAAGATGTAGGCTGAAGTTATCAAGCCCACTGTATCTCTTTCTCTTTTGCTCATTTTGCACTGCTCATACTGACTGCAACTTCTATGAGGGAAACTATAGGAAGCCTTGTATTCCTCATTTTCCTACCTGCCCTTAGTGGTGAGGTTATCTTGGGAAAGGGCCATAAGAGCATATCCTTGAGCTACATCTACGTCTTTCAGAGCTGTTAGGGTATAAAACAAATTATTGCAAGCTAAGAAACAACTAGAGAGCTCAATGACAGGCTGGGCCAAGCTGATGCAGGTCTTACAAATTAGCTTCTACAAATGGCTAGGCATATAAGGAAATCTGATACATGATGCACTGTTTCACACCTTAAAACCACAACCATCACTTATGATGATAATTTAAAATAATTGAAAGTCTTGAAGGGCTTAAGTGGATTTCAATACACCTTCATGGCACTTAAAACGGAACATCCTTTTGAAGCAAACCAGAGCAAGCCAGACATGTAACTAGAAACCACTTCAACTCTGCTAATCTTAAAATGCAGCTATTACTGCTGATTAGACCACTGTTAATTCCTATATTTCTGCAGTTTTATGCCTCCCTTGCTGTGATGTTCAGACCAAGCAGAAGAAAGTCACAAATTTCCAATGCCCAACAACAATTAAGAGTTAGAAAGCACTACTGGTGATGTGTCCACCTGGAAAATTTTACAGCTAAAGTAGTAATATTTCCAATTAACCCCAGAAGATGTTTTTATTTTAGAGTATAAGTACCTGCACGATTTGTTTTAATCCCTCTAAATTGTTGTATGGTAAAATATGAATGTCCTCCCATATAGGGAGCTACAATGATATGACAGCAGAATTAGACTGTTCTAAATACTGCTAGTGCAAAACCAGCAAAAGGCCTGAGAGAGATGCAAAACCCACTTTCTTAAGAAAACATTTTGCTAGCTTTAACTGAGTCTATTTTCTGGTTGTTACAATGGAATAGAATCTCATTGAACGATGCAAAATTTGTCTGGAGTAAACTTTGACACTTCCCTCAGGAGTTGTCAGGCAGCTCTGCGTTGATGCCATACCATCTCTCAGTGGGTAGCCCAAAGACTGTGGGCAACATCTGATCATCCCTGGAGGGATATGTGGGCAAATACAGCAGAGACCTTACAATTCTACTGTCTCCATGAAAGGTGAGTTTTTTTTTTGGAGGCAGTCAAGGGCTACTTTTCCTTCCAGAAAACATAAATGTACCCTGAGATTTTGTTCTCATTTTCTGTGTTCTTTCCAACTCCATTAAATATTTCCTAAAACTTGATGTCCCAAAGTCTCAAGTTAAAACCTTAACATGAAAAAGTAGATTGGGATAGCTACTTTCTAAGACTTACATGCAATATTTTCATTTTCAAAATGCTTTGTCCCAGCAACGGCACTATAACCCTGTAGACACTTTCTGCAAAAGAGCTTCACCATTTTCCATTTTGTATCTATGCAAATATATCCTGCCCTGTTATATCCATTCAGACTAATCTTCAGTAACTCTTTACCAGCTATTCAAGCACCTTTATTTTCTCCATTTGCTTATGAGAGTGCTGTTTGGAATAGCCCTTAAAGCTTTAGTAAGCTCAGGATTATTTTTGCATTTACTATTTTCCCCTTTATTTAGAGAGCCTGTTTTCCTGCAAATGAATGAAGTTAATCTTACTCTAAAGGTTGTTAATGACTAATCTGTGTGTTAATAGCTGTTACTTAACCTATTTTGTTTAGTATCTTCTGTATCTTTCCAGGTAAAGTGGCCTTTATGTAACTCCCTCGCCCTCCATCCCAGCTCTCCTCCTCACTCCTTCCTCAGCACAGACCCTTTGAAAACTCTTCTCCAGTCCTAATGACTGCAGGGTTTCAGGCTGTGTCTGAAGCAGGGAAATAAAAAGTTCATCAGAATCAGTAAACCTAAGAAATCTTTAACGCATTTTTTCTTTATCATCTATCATTAGCTCTCTCTCTTCCTTCAGTTTTTCTTCCACTTTCCCTGTGTAGACTTCCTAGTTGTATCTCACTGTGCACTTTGGTATTTCTGATTTTGTCTCTATGCTATATTATTATATCTGATTATAAGGACTGCTGATTCAGTCTTTTGTAAGCTCTAGGGTGACTGTAGAAAAAGAAAAAAATCTCCTTGTAGATAATTTTTTATGCTACGCCATGCCATGCTATAATTAGTATTGCCAAAGGCATTTCAAATATAATCTGAGTTTACAAAGGAAAAGGGACATAATCTGCTGCCAAACCTATCTGTCTCCAACATCGCAAATAAATGCCTCTGTTGTAAAAAAATACTTTGCTACATGTAAGTTTTAATGTATAAAAGAGTTTAGAAATTCAGCACTTGTATCAGACCTCTCAGAAAAATCCAACTGCAAAAACCCTATTAGGGCTTTAGGCAAGAAATTACACCATTTGCTCTAGGTACATATATTTGTTTGAGGCCAGATCAACATGAACAATGGCTCTCTCTGGACTCAGTCATAATATCCCCATATGGACAAATCTGAAACTTAAAAAATATTGCCAACGGCAAAGTATTTGGAACCACTGAAATTAAGTCACTGAACAAATACATAAAGTATTAGTGGTGGGGGTTGCTCAGGAGCTTATGCCAAGCCATTAATATTTGAAATGTGATGTCAAATATCCTGTGTATAAATATAATTTTTGGCATAAACTCATACTCATCCATATCATTCTATTGACCTCACCATGCATATATGTAGCAGTGAAGGATTTTGTAAGCTTAGTATTAATAATTAAACTTTCAAGAAATATTGTCAAATTCATTTCATAGTACACAAATGCAAATTTCTATTTAAAAATTAAGGGCACAGTGCAAATTACAAATTGCTCATGTATCAGTGTATTTTTAACTGTTGTTAGTGTACTTTATGTTGGTACACGTTTTATAATTAGTAAAGTAAATAATATAATATATTAATATATAATAGTAATAAAATTTGTAATTATATTAGTAAGAGGTGTGATTTTTAGCTGATATGGTAATACTTATGAATGTAATGTAAGAAAATGAAATCTGTGTAAAGCTTCCACCTAGATTTCTCAAAGTTTTTATTGTGAGGTTTTTTTCAAATTCTGGTTCATTGAAAGTGAATTCCTTCTATGGAAAGAATGGGTATCAAAAAATCTCTGAGTTTACATAAAGGGCAAAAAAATCTTGACATTGTACATATTAAAGCTCTTTTTTCCTTAAAATATTTGTGTTGTTAAAAAACTAAGTTAAAATATTTCTGAGTGATTCAGTATAATTTTCTTTTTTGAATTGAAGGCTAATGAAATATTTAATATGTGTTTTGCAGTCCCCATGTGAGACAAGGGTTTCACTGTCAAATCCTGAACATTTTCATGGGAAACAAAAGCTACTTAGTGCCTAGTAAAGATTATTTTTTCTCTCCTGCAAAAGTCAAATAAATGGTCCACAAAAAAAACCAACAAAAAACCAAAAAACCCAAAAATCCTAAAAAATCAAAAATGGAAAAAAATCCCATCAAACTTGGTTCAACTGTGGAAGGCTGGTTGTACCTCCTTATAATGTAACTTAAAGGATAAAACATCTACATATAAAAAAATTTTATAATAGAGAAACTGGGCATATAGCAAGGATATCATCTTGTAAACTCTCTCCCTGCCAGTGAAAGTGCCCTTCAGTAAGGACCTGAATAATGATTACCATGTAAGAAGCAACTTCTCAGGACTGAGTATTTTAAGGCAAGACTGGTCAGCTGAAGGCCAGGACCCACCAGCTCTGCCTGTGCTTTGAGCTAATGCTCAATGGAAGTGCTGGGTCCCACAGCTGGAGGTTTGCTTGCTTTGGAGCTGCCAAAAGCTGGGACAGGAGGTGGATCCAGCATGCAGGAGTCACTATGTGCCCGTTGGCTGTTTACACTTGCCTTTAATTAGACAATTTTCCCCTTTTCTCTTGTTGTCGCCAGAACAAGGGAATGGTAAAAAAATTCTCAAGATAGAAAAATGCTTGTAAAAACCTTAAAAGGCAGTTGATTCCACATTCCAATGCCTTTCAGCTTTCTTTTCTTCCTTCCTTTTTACATAAAGGACTAAGCTGCTAATTAAACAGTGTCCCTTTAGCCAAATAGGTGGAGGGTTTATATTTTTTGGCTCCTGTCCTTTTGCCTCTCACTGATTTCGTGGTTGCTGTATCTATAGGCAAGCTCACCTTTCCGAAAGAGTAGATCTGACGCTTCCAGTCCTCATGAGCAGGCTCTGAACCTCCTGAGTGCTTGTTGTCAGTCCAGAGAGAGAGCCATGATGGCTAAGAGGAAGGTCAATAGACTCGGAACTGGTGTGAAGGCTAGTCATGGACTGGTAACTTGGTGTGTCCTTACTGCCCGCTGAAGAGCTGCTCAGGTTTGCAGCCCACACAAGAGCACCTGATGTGAAAGAGTGCACTGAGGCAGGACTGGAAGCCAAGGAATGACTTAAGCTTACAACATCTGCATTTAAGTCCGAAGGTTTACTGAAGAGGGGGCTGCTGCTACCACTTTGCCCACCTGCACTGCCCATGCTGCCTGTGCCCGAGGATGGCGATTCCAGGCTGCCTTGCCGTGCCAATGTGGTACTAGGGCTGGGCATTGCCGATGTGGGTTTCACACCTTCAGTACTGGGTGCAGAGGCAGCTTTACCACTTGCCTTGGCACCAAACAACCTAAATGTAAAACAAATAGCTTTAGAGAAACTGATAGCCACATTAAACATTCATGGCGCAACATCCTAAGAGCCAAACTACACATTTTTAAATACTGCTACTAAAATCATGCCTACCTAGTTGATCAATCACAGCGCAAATTTAAATTCACTTAACCATATCACAATAATCACGGTTTGTTTCTTTAGAAACAGATCTTATTCACTCCTATTCAGATGTGCTCTTTGCACAGAGACCCTCCCAGAGAGAGGTAAAATAATCACGTTTGTCTTATTAGCTCATAAACAGATTACCCTTTCACCCAAATTCAGTAATTAAGCATTCCCAAGTCATTAGCTTTTAAACTCCTCACTTCTCAAATCTGCTTAATGATTGCAAAAAACACTTGCAGAATCCTTCATAGTTTAATAAACATCTAAGTATTTGTGCAAAGTTTCCCTCTTCTTGTTGTTTTTGCACAGATGGTCATGCGGTCATCAGTCATGTAGTAACCACTCAGACAGAATAAACTGCACCATGGCTAAATGGGCTCAGTTTGCCTCCAAGGGCAAGAATGACAAAACTGTATTTCACGTAATTTCTTCCAGAAATTCTAGATATGAAAATTCTACAGTGATGATGAAAAAATAAACCGTGAGTCCTCTAAAACTCGAACTAGAGGATCATGTGATGTTTTAATGTATTTCTGGAAATATTTTAAGCTGCAGTTAATATACAGCTCATAAGTTAAATGTAAATAAATGTAAAACTTATCATGATGGAAAGTAAGCATGTCTAATAACGTATGAATCCATTTTACATGTTACCAAGCCCACAAAACTAAGCTGCATTTCCCCAGCTGCCGGGAGATGCTGCTTTGGCAAGCAGGCACAAGAGGGCACCATTGGCTTTTTCTCCAGCAGCGCAAGTGCTCCATCCCAATTTACACTTCATCCAGATTTATACTTCCAGAAACGTTACAATAGAGCATTTACAATTGAAATTTAGCCTTGCCAATGTTTGTGTCGAAAAATGTAACAAAGCTGCTAAGATAATGAAGCGTTTGTAGCTGGAGCTGCCAACAATGTGAAAGCAAATCTAAATCTTTATAATTTAAAGAGCTCTTCAGTTCTCCATCCAGAATATGGCAATGCCTGTTCCATTAAGAGAACGTGCCTGAACACAGTGTCCTTCTTCCCTTTGGGGGTTTACCACAGTATTAAGAGGAAACTTCACATGCGACTGAACTTAGAATATTCTGGATAGGAAGGGACCCATAAGGATCATTGAGTCCAAGTTCTAAGCTTCAAACTGTTGTTATGGGGATGTACCTAAAATGCTTAAAGCTCAAGGAGCAGCCATTTCAGGTCTGGGAAGGTCTTTAAATCTCAAAGAAATAATTGCATTGCATGAAAAAAATACTGCCCTTTTATTTTTCTCTACTTGATTTGTTTGTGGCAAAATATTCCCTGAAAAGGCTTTTTACACAGTACTTCAACATATTGAAAATCCCTGCTTTATATATTGCAACTTCAGGCAATCACAGAAATGCACTAACCTTCGAAATGTGGGGGAAGCAATATCTGGGTATTTGGATCCTGGCTGTCTAAGTCCTGGTGTGCCAGAGGCGCTTGCTGAAGTTGGGCTGGATTTCGGGGAGCTGGACAGTGAGACGCTTTCAGAGTCTGACACTGCCACTTTCTCTTTCTCCTTGTCCGTCTGGTTGATGGTGACAGGGCTGGACCTCCCGGAGCCAATCTTGCTGGGCTCCCGCAGTTTGGTGGCAGCAGCACCCGCGGACTTGCTGCTCACGTTGGAGTCGATGCTGCTGGTGCTGGAGCGGTGGCCGCCCCTGCCAGGGATCCCGCTGCCGCTGGATTTCGATGGGCGAGGCAAACTTCGATACTGCAGAGTTGTCTTTGAGCTCACGTGCAGGACGCCGTCATCCTGGTTTTGGGAACCATCCAAGCTCGTCTTCCTCCCTGCGTTGGACTTCCCACTGATGGCTGAAGATTTTGGCATTTTTCCTAGCGTTGCTGACCCGCTTGTGATGGTCGCTCCACTTGTGGTGATTATGGTAGAAGATCCCAACCCAGACTTCTTGAATCCAAATGACCCTGTAGCAGTTGACCTTGCAATGCCTGAGGGAGGCTTTTTGCCTTCATCACCGCTGCTTTTTCCTGCATCTGATGGAGATCGCTGTATGGAGGCTCCTTTCAGGGGAGTTTTCACTTTTTCTGAAGCTTTTGCATCATCAGTTTTTCCTAAGTAAAAAGAATATTTGAAAATGTCACTTGTGTTTAAGTTGTAATGTCTTAATATCTAATTTCAACATTATATTGTTACAATTTCAAAATGAAAAAATACACATATGAAAGAATTTCCCTAAGGAAACAGATCAGCTTGGTCTTTAGTCTCTCATCAGCTATCCGTAGCAGGGATGACACATTACAGGTAAGCATTAAGTATTAAAAGCTTGAAATTCCTCTGAGGACTTCCAGTTTCATATATAGGTGGAAAATGTAGTTATAGAAAATTATCTTGAATGAACTCTAAGGAATTTTATTTGACTATTTTTTTTTCTGTTAACACTATTTCTGTATGAAAGAAATAATATTTGAAAATAAAATATTACATGTAATAAACATCTCCTACATCTGACATTAATTTTGCATGTAGAAATTAGCAGTACTTACCAAGCTCTTTGGTTTTCACTGATTACATCTTTTTAGCTTATGACTAAGTTTGTTCTGGTTTTAGTTATGCAAAATTATCAGGGAGAGATTATATTATGGAATGAATCATCTTGATCTGTAACAATATCAATTACACAAGCTAATAGTCTTTGTCTTATCCTTAATGTCTTCTCAAGATTTTTTTTTTTGGGAGGTTTTCTTCAGTTCTGTGTAGTCTTATATATTTCTATGTTATACTTATATAACATATATTTCTATGTTTCTTCCATATTTTCTAAAATTTTATTGTAACATTCAGAAAGGTTGAAATAAGATGTTCTAACAGAATGTACCCTCTTCATATTTTACAAATAGAGAAAAATTGCCATTTCAATTCTAATTTCTCTCTAAGAATACTCTCTCTATTGTATACTCCTAAAAACTCCTAAAACATAACAGTTTTTAATTTACTCTTCAAGTTATTATGGAAGCTTTGGAGGTGGATGACCTAATTTCTCTTAAGAAACTGAAATGTAATAAAGAGCAACACCTGCAAAGCAGAACTGAATCCACTCATGTTTTTATCCAGTACACATTTTATGCTACACAAATGGATGCACGTGATGTGATAGGGATCAGACTCTGACCCAGCAAACATACAGATCATTCGTAATTAAGGCCTCGATTATGTGTTGCACAGTGGCAGCCTGATCACCTTCAGCAAAACAGATCTGGGAAGTTTAGATTGGCATGCAGCAAACCTTTTAGTATCTCCATTTTTTAATTACTATTAGAGAGGTGTAATTTTTGTATTCATACGATCACCACAGCAATGCTCCTCAGGATCTCACAGACAGAGACTAACCAATGTTTAGCAGTTCCAAATCGAAAAGAAACAAAAGGGGTTCACAAAGGGTAGGAATTTATTCTGAGGAGATCTTTGTTAGTTGCCTTTACAACTAGGGGTTGAAACGTGATCATGCAATATTTTATCAGGATGACAAAGCTCCAGAAAATGTCCTACTGAGAATTCACATTTCCTTAGTAAAATGATGGATTAGGATTAGATGGTTTTAATAATTATCTCTTTCACCAGCTTTAGATTTTTCACTTCAAAACTAGATTGCAGAAGTGGTTACTACTTCTGAGAGGCCTTCGTAAATTAGGTAGGAGGGCATTTAGCACTGACAGTGTGTAAAAAGGCTTTTTTTTTTACAATTTTTGATCTCTTAACAGTGGTCTATAAAACACCCACAGTATGTGGAATGTGGTAATTCAGCTTTAGCTCAGAAATAAGTAAAAATATAATTTTGAGTCCCCTCCCTTGGATATTCAATCTTTTTGACTCAGCTTCTAATATTTGGCCATTTCTATGCATATGTTCAATTATCAAAGGTAAGGTTTTCTAGAGAATAAGGATAAGGCACAGATGAGTCCAAAAATACTTCTAAGAATTCCTTAATAGACGTTGACATCCACAGATGTCAACATATATTGTCAATATACGTTGACATACACAAATGTCAATATACAAAACAAAACACAATCACAGTTTTTGTTATGGACGCGCCCGTGTGTAATTAATAAATTATCATGCATGTAGCAAACTAACAGTTATAGAAATGAACAAGTTAGTATGTCATTACAATCTGGGCTTGCAGTCGTTTATGGCAGGAGAGAACAATATGCATATAGTATGTATTCTATATAATATTCAGCAATTATTTTAAGACCTGTAATCTGAACCACAGGCGTTTCCTACCTGGGGTCTTGAGTGCACTTGTTCCTGCTTTGTGCCTGGACTGAGTTGCTCCTACTTGTGCAGTCATGCCTCTCCTCCAAGATCCGGTCTGTGATACAGAGAGAGATGTTTTCTGTCCCCCCTTCTCTGACTCTTCAGACAGCCCTGAGGGAAGGCCCTTCCACTTGCCACTGCTGTCTATGTTGCTGTCAAAATCTTCTTCTGGCTTCTTCAGTTCTTCAGTGCTGCCCCAAGTTTCACTGTCTGTAACTGAGCGCTTCTCTGAGTCTGTCTTCAGCTACAAGAGATTTGCATGAGAAATGGTCAGTACCAGCATCTCCATTATTTGCTGATTTCTTAATTCATAGTAGTGGAGGAGAATTTGGTCTATTTGCAGCAAGGACCACAAAAACTTTCCTTCTAAAACATTAGTATCCGGATCCCAAAAGTTTAAAAACATACCCATTTGGGCATGACATTTCTCTTTTTTCTGTTCAAAAGATTTCATCCCCTTCTTTTATAGATACACTATAATGAAGTGAAACTTAATTTACTCTAATCATCATACCCTATTTTTCTTCAACTCCATATGAATTTCAGAAGTGAATCACTGTGCTGAGAGGTTTTACTAAAAGCTGGGGTGAGTGAATTCCTAAATATACTATTAAAATCACCTCAGCCTCGCTACTTGTCTTTTCCTACCCAAGCTTTGCAGTGACTGGATTAGGAATACTACTCCAGCAGAACAGAGTATGTTGTGCCACCAGTGAGCAAGGGTAGCATTTTCCACCAAATTATTCATTCTACAGCTCATGGCTTTTCTACTGCGCTGTTTCCACAGAAATGAATTGTTTCCAGCAAGAACCTCTCTCTAGCTATATCAGCTAACAGAGCAGAAGAGAGGCTTATGCCAGCACTCCTCATCTGTGGTGTGAAGGCAACCAGCTGGGCTCTCGCTCCCTCTGAAACTCAGAGCCATGCAGAGGATGCACCGGGGAGGACCTAACCCCCCTGTGGCACCTGCCTGCCCTGAGGCGTGCTGATAAGGGAGTGCTGCAAGGGGCAGTCCAACGAGACAATGCAGAAGCTGTGAAAGTGGCTTAAATAGACACAGAGACTGACCCTATGCTCTGTGTTTGACAGGACTGGTGCTCTTTGTGCTGACAGGCTGCTCGGTGTAACTCTTCCTTCTGTGTGTTTCTGCAGCCTCCTGACCTCAGTCTGAAGCCTTATTTTCACATCACCATCTTACCAGTCCTGCCTGCCTCTGTCCCTCTTTAACAGCAAAAATATGGTGCAGCTCTCAGGTATCACCAGCCTAAGAGGAGCTGCAAAATGGATTGCATTGAGGGCCAAGCTATTTATTATTCTGTGCTGTCACAGCTCCTTCACCACAGAGACCCCTCTGTGGCTGTTCCCTAGGCACTGCTGTCATAAGTAGGATTAATACCGATTAGATGACCGACAGAATAATCAGTTCCTGTTTACATATTTGTTATTTGAGGTGTACAAACTGCAAAAGCTCTCTGCATTCCCATAATTACATATGTGCTTTGGACATGCTAGCACAGATTATGAGGAAGGATTAATGGGAAAAAAGCCCAAACAAATATCTACAAAAATATTGCAGGGTCCTTCAGATGAGAGTTTTCACTACAGTTATTGTTACAACATGTGTAACATGTTAACAACCTACTTACAGACATTTTCCCATAAATGAATGACTGTAAACATACAGTTATACATTTTTAAAGCAAACTGCATAATTTCAAAGAGTAGTACTTTTTAAAAGCCTCTCTTCACTATTATTATGCTTTTAATAGGAAAATGACAACTAAATGTGCAATTTCTGTTTCAGTCTATAGCCGGCTCTTACTGCTCCAGTGACTCCAAAAGAGTGAGAAAGGGATCTCTGTATTGCAGTATATTTAACACCTGGAGAATCGCTGGCAAAATGAGTATTCTGTTCGTCTCAGCTTCTGACTGAGATCGCCAGTTAGCAAGGAGTACAGCGAGTTCTGCTTAATCTGCCTGGTAAAGGCATACTTGATAAAGGTCTGTTCCTAGTCTTCATAATATAAAGAAACTCTGGAATGGAAGCAAAATTTAAACATGCACTGCATCTCTGTCTATTGCTGAACAATTTGCAAATAAAGCAGAAGCCAATAGAGCATCTAGAATATGAGATAATCCAAATGAAAACAAAACACAAAGAGTTAAATAGTCAGCCTGAGATTTTCTAGTGCTGACGATTATGTAGCAGAAAAAGTAAGCCAGAACTAGCTAGCCATCACTGTTATTGTGAAAAGGAAGAAGCTGATTTCCAGTCAGCAACCATGGAAGTCCCCGATGGAGTGGGAAAGGCAATAAGGGCTGAAGAATGTTGGCATTTGTGTGAGTATCTTTGCATGAGTACAGCATTGGTCTGATATTTGCCCTGTTGGAAATTGAAATAATTTTCATTCCAGAAGTAACTATATTTCCCTACTGTCTGGGGGAAATGACAAGTATGTGTTTTTCTCCTGCCCACAGAGTCTGCTACAATGTACATCTACAAAATAGACCTCTGAATTGCAGACACTGGCTGCCTGCAGGAGTCTAAACGGAATCAGAAGTGTCAGTCTTGTGTCCTGAATACTTGACATCAAATCACTGGAGGCAACCACTCTTCCTCTATGCTGAATGTTCAGTCCTGAAGTTCCCTGTGTGTAAACAGGAGATGGCATGGCAGAGAATACTTTTCCTTTTGAGACAAACTTTTCTGGTTTTATTTCTTTTTTTTGGGGGGGAAACCAAGTCCTGCAAGGATTCTGTATTGATTTTTCTATCACTTGCAGTTTTGAGGGGAGCTGGAAAGAAATGGTGGGATACCTGCCACAAGAGCTTTACATACACAGACACACACATATATGTATTTTGTATATAGCTTGTGGCTGGATGCTAGTCAGAACTCTGTTTTGACACTATGCATTGTCAGCTTGCATTGACACTTTCATCCCTGGACCTAAGTGGGGAGAAGAGAATCTCTGCCACCTGAAAGGACAGTATAGCCTGTATATTTCTTCCCTGATATGTTCCAAATCATAAAAGACAAAAAATGTGTTATTTTAAATTGTGTTATATGTTGAAAGAGATACTTCAAATGAGCTGAAGTGAGTAGAGACCCACCCATCACAGATGCAGTCATAATCCTGCTTGTTTTGTGTTAGGGTGCAGCAGGGGCTGGGCAGGGGGACTCCCCCAGGCTGGGCAGAGTTGGGTCTCAGCGCCAGCACCTTCAGCAGAGATGTCTGCCCTGGGAGCAGGGAATCTGAGAAGGCAGCTCACAGCCCAAGGTTGGGTCAATGGGGTCTATGGGCTTCTTGCATTCAGGTGTAATAGAGGATTTTGTAAAACATTAATATTTCATTTGTTTAGAGGCATTGATACCAAACTTTGTCTTTTGTTATCCTGCATGCTTGGGGGGTGTTGCAACAAATGGCAATGAGAAGCTACTCACCTGAGCATGAGTATTCTTCCTTGAAGAGGCTGTTATGTTGGAATAAGAGCTGACAGATGAGGTGGTATTCAAATCATCTGTACTGAGGTTGTCAAGAGTGTCACTGAGGCCACTGCTAACCGAGCTGCTGTCATCCCAGCTGCAGAGAGAGGAGCACATCTACTTTACATACTGTGTCTCAACAGGCAGAAAGCATCTCAAAATCAATAGATGTGATTACTTATTTGTCAAGTGATTTACCAGAAACTTTTCAATAATATTTCCTAAGGTACAATGAATATTATTTTTCAGATTTTTAAATTAATTATTCACTCACAGTCAAGTGGTTGCATGTTCAATTAATGAAAGATGCAGGTGTCCTCAAAAAATTAGCATCGGGTCTAAGAGTAAGTCATTAAAACAGTTTGTTTCACGCTTCATTGCAATCACATTCAGTACACCAGCAGAGAAATCCATTAAGCCTACCTGATATTGCTAGCCAAAACGATATTAATATCTTGGAGAACACCTGATGAATTTCCAGACTACATAAAAATAGAAGTATCTTTTCTGCAGCCTAATCCACTGTCAGCAGGAAGCCAGTATTTTCAAAAGTTTTATGTTCTTGTCTTCAGTCTCTTTCTAGTTGGCGCAATGTCATAAAAATAGAAATCCCTGAGAATACAGTCACTGGAGCTGACAGAGAACACATTATACATTTCTACAGAAACACAGTCTATTGACTGTTTTGTTTCGGGAGACTGAGGCAAAGGATGCAAATGGCAGAAAGGCTACTCTTACAGAGATGTCATTACCAACTCTCACAAAAGCCTTGCTTTTGCATGGAAGGGAGGTTAATCTATGTTTCTCAGACTTTTCTCTACAGAATTCTTCTGTATGGAATTAAATTTTGACTTTTATCTTATTGCCATATACAGCATTATACTCCCCGTTTTGCTACATCTTCACCTATTAATCTTGTTTTGGATTATTCCCAGGCCAAGTGTTTGAAAAAAAATCACCTTATCACTTCCAGTGGGGTTCATCTCCTAAAGTTTTAGATATATAAAAGTTAGGTATCTTGTATAAGATATCTTGGTGTCATCCCCAACCAGTATAAAAAGCACCCTCCTCCTGGAGGTAATTCATCCTGCCTTAAAATTTCTCAGGCTTGTGGGAGAACTGCCCACTGAAGGTGCCTCTTTTTGTCTTTTCCTTTCCTAGAGAGGAGAAGGTTGATAAAGCCTCTTCTAGATATATAACTTTTAGAAAGACAAAATTAGGTGCCTACACATGCTGATAAAGTGCAAAACACAGGAGAGTGCATTGTATCCTTGCTTTGCTGTAGCCTGATACTTTTTAGAAAAACAAATGAAATTCAATCCCACAGTCAAATGAAAGCTCAGTACTATTGCTACTAGTCCTTCAGAGCAAACAAGAAAAATATCTGTGAGTCCTTATTTTACATTTGGAGTTTTGGGAGACAGCAGCAGTGACAGTGAACTGCATGGAATAAAATGTGTGCTGATGCACCAGAAAGTTCAGTGCACTGGTGTTGTATCATAGCAACTGCAGCAAGCATTACCTTCCTTTTGTGAAAGGTAGAAAATCACATTAGTGAGCCAGCTCAGTGACAAGATAAACATATTAGGGAGGGCAAGAGTTTATTGCAGTGCTGCACTTTCCACTGCTGAGTACAATGACTACAAATAAATGTGCCTTCTGCTCCATTTCCAGGTAATAAACACACTAGTGATTTAATAATGAAATTATAATATCATACATTATAGGCTGTCCACATTCATCTAAGAGCCATCTCTGGAGAACTAGTCATTTATGCTTTCTGTATTTTTCACTGCCTAATGTGATGCATGATTTCATTGATGCTACAAAGCCATTATTAAAATGCTGTGTACCACATGGGAGCATACCTTTAGAACAGCGTTAAGACTGAGAACCTCAAAGATGGATAAAAACACAAATAATATTAAATGTGTTTAGGCTGTAGAAAAGATAATATTACCTCATTAAAAGCTGTTTTTTAAAAGAGAAAAAAATAATTATAAGCCAGATCTAAAATTATATATGTATTAGATACTGCCAGAAGATATATGAGCTTTTAAGTTATGACATTCATGTCAAATAATATTTGACCATCAGTTTTCTGAGTCTACCTAAGACCCTGGGGACCAAATTTCATCCTGTTTCCCCATATCTCTTTGTTATTCTATTCTATTTTAATTTTTGGTTCTTCATTTTGTGCTTCTTTTTCTCTGTAAGAAAATTCACATTTTCTGAAATAATAATTCACATTATTCTGAAATAATCCAGCTGATTCTCAAAACATAACTATGTTCTTTGCAGCCAAAGTTTTCAGGCAAAAATTACTACAATCATGTTTCCTTTCTATAATGGCTTCTGTATGGTGTTTCACACTCACACCTCACTCACTGGCGGGTTTGGGGAACTCCCATGGCCATGTTTAAGTTGTACAGATGACTATTCTGACACCTCCGCTACTGATCTTTCAGAGACATCACTGTGTTTGGATTTTTTTTCTCTTATGATAGGCACTTGAGATGTTTTTTTAGTTTGGGGGCTTTCATACACCAAAATTTCTGACAATATTCAGTATGCCTGTGAGAACCAGGAATATCGACACCTGCTTTCTTTCTGGTGTATTGTAAGGACTGTTAGAGAAACTGATTCCAACTTGACACAAGGTTGTGTACCAGCCTTTTGAAAAGACATGGTAAAACTGCAAAACTCCAACAGAACAGACCATACAAGACACCCTTTTGGCAATGGAGATTTTTAATTATTTTAATGTATTATCAAGAATAGTTTTAACTTGCTCATGCAGCTATATTTTTTATATTTCTGTACTTACTGTTTCTACTTTTGCCTCTTTCCAAAATCTAGATAGCATAGTTGATATCAGACAAGTAAATATGTTTTTGATCATAAAAATGCCTTATTTATAATTGGAAAAGAAATTCTTTATGATTCATATTATTGTATCCTTTAAACTAGCAAACGCATGACAAAAATATCTGACAAAATTATTGTGCATCACTTTGATATTGAAAAACCATTCTTGGGAGTCTGCAATGAACTCTGCCTAATTTTAGTTCTTGTTCCTCCTACCATTCATTAAAACAATATTCCTTCATATTTTAATATATTGGCTAAGATTCACCTTTCATTTTCATTTTATCTTTCATTTACTGTTTTTCACACATTATACAGAGTCTATGACAGGTCAAGTTAGTACTGCTGCTCATTAATGCCTGACACCACTTTGCTTTTAAAACCACATTTTCGCTACTTATAATGTTGACAAAATTTCTTTATTTTATTTTTACTTGGTGTCAGCCTCAGGCTGACTTATTTAAAAGAAAATGTCAGCGAACATTGTTCAGCTATCTGGAAGACTGAGGGTAAGAGAAAAGTGCCTTGTTTTGACAAGTTCTGGCAACTTTTTCTTTGAGAAACCCCTGGATCCCAAGAGGATCTGGAGAAGGACCTCGATATTCAGCAAGCCATAATCTTCTAATTATGGATATGAATTTTGCTATTTCTAGGAGAAATCTTCTTAAATCTGAATAATTCATAATTCTCTTCAAAATCACTGCTTGCATGTACCTGACAGATTTTTATTTTCAGCAGCTCAGCTCATTCTGCTTTGTCTGGGCTCAAACTGGCAAACAGAGAACAAGCAAACAGCCCAGCAGCCACTGCTCTTGTGAACGCATATAACACCATGGGTTTTGATAGCACAATCACATATTATTTTTTCTCTAGAACAGCTTAATTAATTTAGTGCTTGTAAGAGGTCTGCTTTAGGGATGAATCTGCATTTTGCATTAAAGAAAGGTGCCTTCTGTCTTTTTTCAAAGAAGAAAAGGGAGTCTGTGTAACAAAAGGGAGTATATGAAGCATGATTGAAGCCCCTGGTGTAGCAGACTCTCTGCAAGGTAACTACTTTAACCAACTTTTTTTAACAAACTGGACACCAATAAAGAGCTTCTAGTTTACTTTAGTTGTTAGCATTTGACTTGCAAAGATTTGATGTGGAAATGTGGACTTTGAACCCACATTTTCCTGCAGGGATACCTTAAAATTTAGGTTACTATAAACTCAAATTGTCTGTCAAAACCCAGCACCTCTTTTTTGGCCTTACTATAGCAGTACCTCAGCTTTCCATCTGTAAAGCGGAGATGATACATGCACAAATGGTTACAGTGATGGCCACTGTGTTACAGCCTTCACCCAAAAACATACCTGATGCCTTCAGACTTTGCCCAGACTCTTTGCAGTAACTTTTCCAATATTCTTTCTGGTTAAATCTGTGTTTTTCTTTGATGCACTAGTAATGCCAATGAGGTTATCTGCACCAGCTAAAACTCATCCCCTAATTCTAAGCCTGCATCTTTCAGATCTGAACAATTCTTGCCCACATTGAAGCAAGAAATAACTCTTCTGCTGGAGAAGACTTCCACTTTATCACTAATTGGTGAAGGTGACTACGAATAATGTACACATCTCAATGCTTCACAAACTGCTCCAAATACTTCAAGCAAAGTTTCAAATCCTTGACTATATCAAATACTCTATAAAGCTGAGAAATCCACAACTCGCTAGCTATACAGTTGGTTAGTCTCCACTATCACTCTTTGTCTCACTTTGATTAGTGTGCGCTAGTACTGAAAAGATCTCCTCATAATAATCCTCTCATTGACCTCCCTACCACAGTGTTCTGGAAATAGCAAGGTGTCTGAAGTCAAAACACACGGTGCTTAACATCAGTATGTGGAGCTGAACAAAGATCACAAACACATTCCAACAAGTATGCCCTCAAATGGAGAGATAAACTCACTCACTCTCACACTCAGCTGTACTCATGAAACTTTTTTGTTTGCTTTCCACAAGTATCTGGGGTTTTTTTAAGTTCACACACTGAAATATATGAACCAAATGAGGAATATTTTATACAAAATAAGACATGATTTCACACATCAGGCAGGCAAGCAATAGAGCTTTAGGGCAAAGATGCAATTTGACTGTAGCCTACATAATGAGAACCTGCAGAAAATATGCAATCCATTTTTTCTAGATTTTTGCATGATGCCTGAAAGTAAAAATGCACTGGATTAGGAGAGCAATGAATCCTGACAGTATGTGACAAGAAGAAGTGGTATTAACAATCTGCATTAGGTCCATTGATATCTAAAATATTCTCCTTTAAAAGTACTTGTTTCAGAAAATAAAAACAGTCTAGTTGCACACAAGACATGACAGAGCACTCAGACATGATCATTGTTCCAGCAACCCTTCCTGCTTCTACTTTCAGCATTTTCCTACTAGCCCTTTAACTTGCCAGCTTACTGAAGTCCACCATCCTGATACGCTGGGTTGATGCCTGGAATTTGTTTCAACATTGGCATACTTCCTCAATTTTTGAGAACACCTCCAGCCAAAGTGCCTAAGTATGCAAATAAAAAAGCTTTTCACAAGAAGATTATCAGACACAGCAAGACTCCAATCAATGGGCTGTCAAGAACGCCAGAAAATTATGGTTCCTTCAATGTATCTAGCCCCTGGCATAGTCTGACAAGTTGCTGGCATTGTTTTCTTTGTTTCATTACCCATCTTTGCAAGCAGAAGCAGGAGCTTCAGCTTTCAAAAATACAGCTCTAGAAAATGAAAACAACCACCAAAACCTTTCCTCTTAAAATATTCATTTAATCAGAATAACTGCCTCTCTCTGGGGAGGTTTGTAACTGAATGAAAATGGCACTGTATTTCTCGCATGCTTTGTACTGCACTTGAAGAGCTTTAGACCACAGCAGTAGACGCATGTACTTGATTAGGAGTGAGAAATCCTTAGTCACGTTCTTGCTAATGCCAATGGAACTCACATATCCCCAGGGACTTTTGTATGGATTTGTGATTCAAGGAATCCGAACACATTTAGCAGAACAACCTTTACTGGCTTTTTATAGCAACTTTGAGCTTTCAAATTGTGTCGCCCTTTTAAATACTTCAAAATCATTCATTGCCATGGCAGGTGCGTGCAGGGTAGAGCCCAAGAGTATTTCTCCTGCTGGGGGGAATGGTCTTCGAGGACAAATAATACAACCGAGATCACGACACAAGAGTAACATTCAAAGCTAAACAGAAACTTGACTTCTGAATGTTTGAGGATCTACAAATCCACACTAAGAGCTGGTCAGTGGTGAGCAGTAAGGCGTTTCCCCTCTCTGCCCACACAGCTCACTGTTTTATGTCAATGAATCCACAGATGATGCAGGTCTCCCTGTCCCTTTCTTAGAGTCTCTGGATGCCACTACACGATTTTTCATAAAAACAGTAGAGATATGAGGAACACCAGCAATTTCTTTGACTAGTGCAGCATACTCCCATGTTTGCCAAATAAGACGTTAGTAAACTAGTTACTGCAGTGGCTAGGACTGGGACATCCTCAGTTGCACTGGATAGTTATTTAAATTACCCTCCAGAGTTCTGAAAACACAAAATCCCTAGATTTAGCCACCTGTGAGGTGGACAACTACCTGGGGTGTGAGACAATTTGTGTCAGTGATGTGCAAGGTATCTACATTAAATGTTAGTTCGGGAAGAAAAGGTTGGCATTTAATCCCCCAGGGTAGTCAGCAGACAAAAGCATGGACATGCAAAGGGTCAGCAGGAAAGACTGCAGAGATAACGGCAAAATAAAGGACTTTATATGCCCACAGTAGAAAGTTTGAACTTAGCACACCTTTACTTTACTCACACAAGCCCTGCAAGTGGAAAATAGAACTCACGAACCATCAGTCAGTGCTTAGGCCACTTCTACACACATAAAATCCATAAAACAGGGAACAAAATGCAAAAATCAGCCTCCACAAACACACTCCATGAAGGTGGTTGTGGCTTCTCTACAGCACACCAGTGAAATGAAAATTAACATGCATTCTGGGCTGTTGCCATGAACTCTCTTCTCTGACACCCATATTTCAGGTCATGTTTCAGGAGAGCAAGGCAGGATTCAGCCTAATATAAAGACTTTATAGCTACTTCCATAATTGACTTTTGAGAACAGAAATGATCTCTTAGCTCATTAAGAGGAAAAGATAAGAAAATAATTGGACAGTTTTACTTAAAGCAAGTCCTCACTAACATGCCAATATATCAGCTGGCAAAATTTCTCCTTCAAAGTTCAATTCAACATGAATTAATCCCTTTTAAATCTTCTGCTGTGATCTCAGCTGCTCATTATTCATGAAACAGCTACACTGACCCTTCACAGACAGATTCAAGAGGGCACAGAGCTTGAAAAATCAATACTTTCCTTCATTCCACAGACTGTGAGAGCCAAAGCTTAGACCCTGAATAAAACTAGAAACTTGAGGGGCCATAAATTTCCCTCTAGCTGTTCTATGCTCATAGCTAAATGAAACCCTAGCCAGCTGGACCCGTACTTCACCACCTTTTCCTCAGCAAGTGTAATGCATTACCTGTCATACCCAAACAGGGTAACTGCCAAGGCCTTAATCCTGAATTATTTTGAGATCCCAGGTAGGAAATCGTGCCATGTACATTCCAAAATGGATGCACTCAGCATATTCTAAGGAAAATTGTTTAGAGTTAAAAAGAATAGGAATGCATTATGCACCTGCTTTCATGCAGTATCACTTTGCAAAGACTTTTTACTTCATGTTAGAAATCTATTTTATAAGAAGATCCAATTAGAAAATTATATCCTACTACAGATATTAGAGCTAGCCCAAGAGCACAATTAGAGAAAACTGCATTTTTGCAAGGTCAGTTAATTTCCATATTCTTCCAAGCATTTAATAAGTGCCTTAAGAAGTAATTTGGTTTTAGAGCCAGCAGGGGAAAAAAATGAATTGATGGAAGATTTACATTCCTTGCGATAATTATACATACCTTGCAAAACCTGCATACCCACACCACAGGATCCAAGTAAGTCTTTGCCAGAACCCCCTCTGGTTTCCACTTATTTCTGAATACAACACTTAATCTGACATGATAGGGACAGCAGAAAGTCATTATCTAGCTCTAAATTCATAACAGAATGTATCAACAATCAGAAGAAGGAATTTTGCAAAATGAAATTTAGGCAAGTGTTGCTTGAATAAAACAATAAATATCCAACTAGGAGGATATTTTATTTCTGGAATGCAGGGTTGTTGATTTTTTTTTTTTTAACATGAGGCAGATAAACAGCATCCATTTTTAATTATATTTTGAACAGTCTATGGAAAATAGTAATATATGGGCTGAAGCAAGATGTAAGGAAGTAATTCCATCAAGAGCTGTTGACAACATCATAACAAGCCAAGGGAGAAAATCTTTTGATGGAATTATCTTCCCGCTGCTGTTTGTTAAGTTTTCTACACACTGGATGCAAGAGATGTTTAAATTTTTCAAATGCAGATTCAGACAAGTTAATTAACATCAGTTGAATGAACATAAATAAGCAAAATACCAGCTGCCTACGCAATTCTTCAGAAGATAAAAAACAATATAAAGCCGTACTACTTCTTGTTACCTCATCACTTTATGAAGTAAAACTTTCATTCTTCACTTTGTATATGGCCAATTCCCATCTCCAAAAGTGAAAAGATAAATGAGATCCTGCAAACTTAAAGAAGTATCTCATGGTATCTGCATTTGTAGTTGAAGAAAAATCATACTGAAACCAGCCCCTTAAACACCCTGAGAGATGCAGAATTTGCCATTCACCTTTGCAAACTGCCAGTCAGCTGCTTCAGATGGGAGGGAGGTATTGAAATATCAAACCTCTTTACTCAGCCTTGTCTCTACAGTATATTAAGAAACCAAACAGATCCTCCTGATAATTGTTCAGAGGAGAACTATTCCCAGCAATTATTTGCCCAATGTCAAAGTCCTGATTTACTGGTAACCTACTTTGCTGTGTACAGTCTCTCATGTGTAAACATTTTTGTTGCTAGAACTACCTGTCTTGATTTTGCTTATGAGCAGAAGCAGGGATTTATTTTTCCTGTCTGCACCTGATTAAACTCAATCTGAGAAAAACAATGTACATAACTATGTTAGCAGAATGATAAGTAAATCTCTCTTCATTCTGGTCATGATACTCATCCTATGAATTTCCATGATGTAGCAAGACTTAAATCCAGCAGTTTTATACCATGGTACAGCAAGGTTTGGAGTGGTTTTGGCTTGTGAGGAATATTTGTTACCCCACACTGTCATTTGCTTAGAATGGAGAGATGTGGCAGACAGAGACTAAACCAAAATTCTTGGGTTTAATTTGTAATTTCACTGGGTTTCTTAAATCACCCTTTACAATTGTAGGCTGACAGTAACAACATAGAGTTGGACACCTCCTGTCCTTGCCACCTCAAGGTTATTAGTGCTCCCTAATAACCTTCTTACCATAACATGGCATAACATGGTCCCAGAGCTGGCAGCCTTGCACTGCCATCCAAGGAGCAAGGAGAGCATTTGGCTGCAGGACATATCCCTGAACACATGAGCAGTGCTGGAAAAACAGTCCCTCTAAAAGTGTAAGATGACTTTACCCTGAGAGGAAGTGGGCTTCCTCATGCATTCCCTTGTACAAAATATTTTTTCCCTGCAGGTCTCGAGAGATGGTGCTGGTTTGTTGAGTTTAGCAGTACGTTGTGACTGTGGGAAAAGGTGCTAGCTCAAAGCCTAAAGAGCTTCTTAACAAAAACCTTCCCTCTTGAAACTCTTTGAGAGCTTGATCCACCCAAATATTTTCAGATAACAAGGTAAGCCTATTTCCTGAAGCCTAATAGGATTACTTGCTTGCAATCAGTGTCGCAACAACAACCTGTCTGGCAAAGGACAAGTTAAGCTGAACACAACGGTCCTTCTTCTCTTGGTTTTATTTGCCAGGATTGTCTCTCACACCTCTTGCTTCTTTCCCAAATTTTGCTGAGTAACGACCCAGGTTACTGCTTTAGCAGAAAGTAGGAAGGGACTTCCCCCTGCATCTGCATGACCTGACTTTTAGCATCAGTAAGGAATAAAGGTTTCAATGGCCACGCTCGCTGTACATCTTCCCTTCAGGGTCTTGCTCATCACTGCTGCCTGGGAAAAACCACCGGCTGATTTTAATAAAACTTTGCAGAAGACATAAAGGTCAAAAAAATTATATTTCTTAACTCTCAAGCAAATAAACAGCCATATGAAGACAGAGGTAAAGCAGAAGTATTTCTGAGAGGAAATGTGCAATAAGAATTAAATATATCAGACATTCATGATTCTATACATAATATCAGACTGCTTATAAATTAGCAAAACCAAAAGCTTAATGCAGTTCAGGTGTATCTTTATCCTCTTTTTAATAAATAGCTTAATGGAATATTTTTATTCAGGTTTGAGATTTGAATATTTTCTGATTTTTAATTCCTTCTAGCCTTTTCACCCATGAAGGTCAGGGTGCTGAGCTTAGAAAACACAGATTTCAGAACCTAACTTATTTACAGAGGTTTAGCCATCCAAGCATTAATTTGATATTTGATATTTTTTTAATATCTCAAATGTTCAATATTTTCTTCCTCTGCATTAAAGGGCTATCTTGGAATTTACGTTATTGACACTGCTTAGTTTAAGATAAATTCTCTTTGAAGGGTTTAATGTTATCTTTAATCCTGACTTGTGCCAGGCTTTTGCAGCAAATCTAAATGCCATTCATTTGCACCTTATGTTACATTACTGCTTTTCACATGGTCATTAGCAGCAATCATTGGTAGCAATAGTAATTTAATTGTGCTCACAGATCACAACTGTCATTGACTCTATCACCAGGAGTTTTCAAACATATTTCTTATTCCTGTTCCAGTGGTACCCCATCCTTGTTGGTCCCATAATCCGTTAAAAAGACCCTGTGCCATGAGTTTATCATCTTGCCAGTGAGGGTAGGAGCTCACTTATGGAACTATTACTTGAGGTTTCAACCTAATCCTTATCCAATTTGTAAGACTCTGGAGAAAGCAGGGGTTTAGGAGTAAGTTATAGGCCAGATAAATTTCTCAGGTTTCTGGGCTATGAAAGGGTAAATCATCCTGCAGCTGTGTAGATATAAAGCTAGGTGAAAGTTTCAAAAAAAATACAGCTAACAATATACTATTTTTTAAAATAAAAAATAAAACATCTTTGAAAAAAAAATTCTCAAAAAATGGAATCACTTAGGAATTAATTTTTAAATTTCAGTCAATGTATACTTAGTCATATTAAAATCAGAAATAACTTTCTTGCACTGAGAAAACAGGTGTAGTAGGAGACTATGATTGCTCTTTTTGTATCTGAGCTTTCAGATGATTCCATTTAGTTAATTTGGTATTTCAAATCATTGTGGAAAACTCAACATTGAACAAAACTACCTTTTTCTAAACTGAAGATCTTCAATAAAATATTATAACATATACTAATCATATGAAAAAATGTATATAAAATAAAATGAAGGATAACATAAAATGGAAACCAAACTTTTAAAAGATAATTATAATTTCTTTTCTCTTAAATCAAACATATTCAATTTCTCTTGTAATAAACTAAAAAAAAAAAAAAAATCACTGAAAATTGCATGCAAAACCAGAGCCAAAATATGAAAAATTCCTTTTAAAAGAAATTACATATTTTGATCAAATCTTTAAAGGTATGCAATCAAAAACAATAACTAACTTTTATGCATGCTAAACATTTTGGTATTCTTCCTAGTACAGTGACAGATATTTCATTGCTACCTTCTGTTTTGTAAACAATTTTCTTCAAAAAACGAAGAACCCAAACCCTTTAGAAAGTTGCAGTCCTTCTTCTGGATAACAGAATCGTTCCCTTGGCTGTTTTTAGCTCACATTTCAGAGAAAGAGCACATTAAAAGAACCCCTATCAGCTGAAAAGGTGGCAGCACAAATGTATCTCACTATGAGTTCGCCCTTTCCAGGGGATGAAAGTACTGAAATTACTATTATTGCCAGGTTGACTGAAAGAGAAAAATGGTGCTCGTGGATTCAAGACATTTTTGACACAGCTTGTCAGTGTGGTGTGAATGGCAGGTTTCAAAAAGGGGACACATTTCTGCCTCTAAGCATCTTCAGCAGGAGAAAAACAATGCCTGATGTCCCTGTAGATGCATAAATAATTGCCTGAGTGCATTTACTCCCTTAACATATCAAAATCTATGAAAAGTTTAAGGAATTTAGTTCTGGCTGTTTCTCATGGATTCTGGAAGACTGGGAAGCACACTGAGGTCAACACTGAGGGGCAGAAAGAGAATTTTGTGATAGGACCAAGGAAGTGCTGAATGACAGTGACAAAAGTCCTGTGGTTGATCCTCCTCAGCCCACCACGGCCACACACATTTACTCAAGGAATGGTAGCTGCAGACAGAGACAGGAGGGGAGGAGATTCTGGCACCTGATGGGCCTTTCCTGCCTGCTAAGGCACATGTGCTCCGTCAGTCCCACTGCATCCTGCCGGGCACCAGGGGCAGGATCTCTCCAGGCCGCTCACTCTGCTGCACAGGACACCTCATCTCAGGGCCAGTTTAAACATCTCCTCAAAATGATGATGATTCCATTGGGCTTGCAAACAAGATCTATTTTAAGTGCAACTTATCCTTGCAACTGTGTGAATTTTTAATTAACTTCAGTAATAGAAATAGTAAGTTTGGTATTTATTGTTACCACCCAAAAAACCCCAACCCCAAGCGCGCTGTGAAAGTGGGGAAATGGATCTAAAATCACAGAGAAAAGAAAAAGAAAGAATGCAAGCACACTGTTCTTTCAATTTAGTTTTTCTACATGAAAAAAAGAAGAAAATACCATAAAGGATAGGCATGTAGCCTGTAGTTCTGCTGGAAAGAGAACAGAAAGGACTAGAATCCTCTTTACCACCTGCTAGGAGAACTTGGACTTAAAATTCTCATCTGCAATGTTGCAGAAATAATTAGGATGCAAGAAAGGCAACAAAATAGCAGACAGCAAGAGATTGTGGAACTATGACGGATTGCAGCAGAGGGGGACACCAAGCTCAAATGCTGCATGAAAAAAGGGTGAATGTCACCTACAAAGGTCAGAGCTCCAGACACTGGCAGGGAGTAGAGCTTGGAGAATTGAATTGCAGCATCGTCTCTACCCTAGACACACACAGCCAGACAAAGGGCACTACAGACAGCAGCACAGGGCCTGCAGCAAAAATCCTCCTGTGCAATTCCGGCAGAGAAAGTATGTTGTCTTCACATTAGTCAAGTACTTTGTTTACTTACTTTTCACCTGAAATTGCCCTGTTCTCTCCCATTTAACCTAAAATTCAGGTAATTTTTGCTCTCTGACAGACTACATAAAATTATCAGAAGCAGTGGAAATTAAAGGGCAGAGGGCATTGCTGTAGTGAGAACAGGTTACGGCAGGCTGGAAACTCCAGTGTAAACTTACCTTTTAAAATCCCCGGCACATACAATATGTACTGCTACTGATATCATAGCTCTTCTACAAGTAATCAACGCTTGTAACATCTAACTTCCTTCCTTATAAAAAGCCTCCACTTCCATATGTAATCCCCCCCCAATTTAATTTTCCAGGATTTATACAGAATTACTGACTTAAATACAAATCACAACATGTCCTAAAATGGTTTTGAAGAACTAAAATTTGAATAAAGGGATACCTGTCTTATACTGAGTAACAAGATTATTGTGCTAAAATATAACAGATAGGAACAACTATGACAGAAGCAACATTTATTTCAGTATTAAATTGGTAGAAAAATGAATGATGACTACCATTTTCCTTTGCAACAGCACAGAAGAAAATCCTGCAAAATCACCACTCCCTTTTCTTGACTATATTGGTTCAGTCACTGCAAAGGCAAAGGAGGAGCAGTATCACAGAGGCAATTCTTCAATTGCTTTGCTATCTTTTGTGGCTTTTTCCAAAGGAGGAGAACGCCAGAGAGAACAGTCAGAGGACCTCTGACCTTGCTTCACTTTCTGCTAGCTTGCTGCCTTAGTAAAGATTCTTGCTCTCTTATTCAAATATCTGATTTTAAATTGGCATCTCTAACATTGTTGTTGCATCTAAGAGAAATTCATGTGAATTTCATGTCTCATTCAAGTAACACCATTCTAATGTTCTGATTGTGAGCTAAATACAGATGATTGTTGTAAGCGTGCTAGTTTAATGGGTTAAAGATTCACTTTTAATAGCCATATTAAAACTTAATGCTGGAGACAATATCTACATGCTGTTCAGAAGCCAAGTGGCCATAGGGCACTCTGGGTTCAGCAGCGAAGCTCTGCTTGTGGCCTTCCCCTCCCTTGGTATTACCTCTCTTTCCCTGCCCAGGCACCTGATACACTTACTGGCTTTAGCACACACTAGCTTTTGGCCTCAGATCCATTCTGCAGAAATCTAGGCATCAAGCCAAAATGTCTCTTTAATTAATGCTGGTCAAGAGTGAAAATAAGAGTCCCAAATCAAAGTTCAAGTTGGAAACCAGTGGTAGTCGCCAGCAAATAGACTTGTCCGTGACTCAAGCAGCTCTTGGCAGGTGCTCCCACACACAGAAAAGAGAATCTGGTTGTACAGATAATTACAGCAAACATCACAGGATTAATTCTTATGACAAACAGGAAGACTCCATTGGATTTTCACTCATCTCTTCAAGTTTCCTCTGAAAAATTGGAAATTTTACTCCTTTCTCCTCTTACTAAAATGCGGGCAGGAGTCAGGCATGGTCTGTCTGCAGCACAGCAAAGTCTAGGAGTCCCCCAAGATTGACAAGGCTCTCAGCCCCCACTTTTTTTTGCTGTTACACTGCTATTAAAAGCATTTGGCAGAGTTGAACATGGCAGGCTGCTGGTACAGGCCTCTGGTCATTTTCAGATCTGTCAAATGTGATGGCTTACACTTGGGAATGCTGGAGTCCTTGGAAAATAAACAAGCTATTTAGGCTCTCCCATAGACTGTGCTGCATGTGAGTCCATCTGATTATATCTTTGTTCTTTTCCACTGTCAAAATAGTCTGTCAGTAGAAGTCAAGATATTTATTTGTTAAGAAAAAAATCTGACATCTACTGATACTTGATTCTCAGTTTATTTGCCTTTTGTCTTATCAAAATCTTCAGTTTAGGTTTTTCTAACAATTTCTGGGCTTTTTGTTTGCTTGTTTTTTATGGTACAAAAACTTTTAACACGGTTTGCCTGAAGGAAATATTCACTATTTTATTTATAGTTTGATTGCTGAAAGTAATTTCTTTTAAAATCTCTTACTTGAGACACTCATAAAAACCAGAAGTCTCTTGGGGAAGAAATGAAACAAATTGAGATATAAACCAACTTGAAAAATTTTTAAAAACAACAACTGAAAACAATGAAATATATTCCATAAAGCAGCACTGAATTAAATGCCTGATCCTAGCTAGCCTTTTAAAAGGAATTAGAAATTCATAAGGATAATGCAAATACACATTTTTAATATCAGAATAAAAATAAAAGCCCCTTTATGTTATAAGGTATAAATGATCCCTAAATACCTTTCCCCTAGGATTAGCATTTTCCTAAGGCTTTCCTTAGAGAATGGAGATTGCCTTTGTTATTAAACCATAACTTAGAGGATTTTCAGCACCTACTTCTGAGTGATTCAAAATACAAATTTCTTGATATTATTTAACATCATTTTTCTTTATGACATGTAGGATTTGGGTAGAGATCAAAATTCTCAGCTGTAGACGTCTAAAACTATGACACTTAAGCAGTTAAGGACACCGTCAAATGTGTCAAAAATCAAATGATTTTGCCAGCTATTGCACACCCTTCCATCTGTTAAGAGACAATCTGCCTAAAATTATAGCAAATAATGCATCTGAGCAAGGAAAGCAGAAAGGTCTCCTATTACTTCTTTGTTTCTATCTATTACTCCCAGATATGAGACAGATTAATTTGCCGCTTTAAATTATCTGAATTAATTTCTTAGCCTCTTTTTATTTCTAAAGTTTGAAGGGGAGGAGTTGGTTTACTCCTGCGTACTAAGTCTTCATCTTTTATACACTGATGTTTTTTATTTCTCTGAAATCAATGAACTTTGCAAATACTGAAGAAAATTTAATGAGAAACTGCTAAAATGCCCTGTTAATGCTGCTTGAAAAGATCCTTCCATTTGAAAGTTAATGATTTCTGAGTCAGGTTGTGAATGCATGGTACGTCAAACTTGACAGCTTTTCCCAAAGAAAGGTTATGTTTGATGATTATTTTAGGGAATAAGATGTGATGAATATTCATGTTCCAAGCCTAAATTCACTCGCTTACAGCTCTTCAAACTAGCCATTTGGTTTCTTCTGCCTTTTTAACGTGTCCTAGCTGCTTCTTGCAGACAGACTGGGTGACAACCTAGAAACACTAAATTGCATTTTTGAGACTACGCCTTCTCTTTGCAATGTCATTAAAATCACTGGAAGTTTGTGACGCATATCTTTTAACAGATTACTCTCTGCACTGAAGTTTACATTTTGGGACTGGGAAGGAAAATCTATTGTGATGTGCAATTGCTCCCCTAACAATAAGAAAATTAACTTTTACATTGCAGCATCGTGCAATACAACTGGAATATGCAGGGGCAGTAAAAAACTCCAAAATCTGAACACTGAATGACTGAAGAGAGAGTATAGCATGGAGCTGGTGTAAGAAAAAACTCTGTCTCCCAGATGGAGAAATTCAGTATTGAAAATATTAGTCCTCTTAAGTGAGACCAGACCATCAGTTCACCCAATTCAGATAGCAGCCTTCATCCCACTGCAGCTTGCTACCATTAAATGCAAATCAAAACCTGGAAATCACTTCTTATTTCTTCTAATTCAGGCATCATTTTTCAGACTGCCACTTTCTCACGCGCTGCCATTTAAGTATAATATTCTTACTGTGTATGTAGACTTCAATGTACAGCCTAGCAAGCTCCCAACATGCAGCACGGTGAAAGATAAGCCTTTGAAATGGTGTGACATTTCAGGGTGAACTGCTGAGCCATCATTTTCCTAGCAAGCCATATTTCATAGCCAATATTACCTTGTGCAACTGAGAAATTGTCTCCTAAGGCCATGACATGCTATGCAGTTCTGTGAATCCATCGAGAACCTACACCCCAATGACTAATCATGTAAAGTCCTAAGTAATGAGACCTTCAGTTACTGCCTTACTGTAAGTGGGACACAGAAGTTATTAGGATTGAACATGAGTTCTCAGTGAGACACAGATAAGAGCAGAATACTGTATGCAACTTCAGAAATAAATTATAACCTAAAAGGAACTTTCCATAGCTCAAAACCTCTGCCAATAGAAAAAGGTGTTTTATTTCCCCTTGCTCACCCAGCAGCGCTGTGCTGGCTCAAGATGTTCTATTTGGAAATGTCTCAAACAAATAAAATTGGGAGCAGGGAGAAGGAAGGAGAACAGCTGACAGTCCCATTGACATGATGGCTGCCTGGCAGCGATGATTAGAAGCAGTGTTGATAGGCAAAGGCAAAGATAAGCAGGAAACAACAACCAAATCCTACTTATCCCTGCCAATGCCTAATTTACCCAACCCCAAAGCTCTCTTTGTAGGCTAGCTGTGACTTTACCTCCCCCAGTGACAACCCTCCTTTGTGCACTGCAGTGGTGACCTTTTCCTGCGGGGCTCAGCAGCACTAATCCACCCTGTCAGCCATCCCAGGAGCCTCTTCTATCTTTAACCTTCGTACAAAAACCGTAGGTATCGTGGTAAGCAGAATTAGTAGCTGCTGCCAGAATCAAATCATTAAAGCCAAATGAGTTCATCGACATTGTTGTCACTACAATGAATAACCTAATCTCAACTGCTGTAAAAAATATTGATTAAAAGAAAAGATTTGAAAGAAGTGTCTGCAGTTATTTTCAAGAGATTACCTGCAGAGAAAAGGAACCTGAAAACAGCATTCTGGAAAATGATTTTATTTTGATCTAGGTTCAATTATTTTACCTAACTTAATTCTCACTGTTTTCTAATCAGTTTACTGTGAATTGCTCTAATTTAATTTGATATTCATATATTTGATGGATGATAACTTTCTTAACCATTTTTTCTGCTACTATAGAGAACATTTTTTCATTATTCTATTAATATTTCCATTAACTCAATGATATATTAACAGTGCAATGAATATTAAAAACATTGCCAGTGACAACAATCACCATGAAATACCATAATTCTCCTGTTTCTTCATGGTTTACGTGCCAAAATGAGTTTTTGAAATTGCTAAATCTCATTTTGTTTTACCAATTTGTCTAGGAAAATGTTTTATTACGACACGCATTCAGTAGGTAAACCATCTCCACTGTGCACACACTTATGTAATACCACAAAGTGAGTCAGGAGATTCCTCTCCTTGATTAGATAATGAGCTCCTTCTGAGTTCTCATGCATCAGGTCTGGAAGGCCTCTGTTATTTTACAGCAGAAATCAACTATCAGTGAGAGGGGGGACTGAAAGCTTTATAAAATGCCTTTTTCCAAAAATCTACTGCAAATGCAAGGGAGTAGCACTACAGAAAAGCAGCAATATGCTTCGCATGTTCTCTTTCATCACATTGTGGCTGTTTGGAAAATGTAGCATGGTCTTCACATGTGAGGATTATGTAAATAATATACACTTCAATTTATTGCATAAAGCATCAGGATTACTAAACAATGACTTCTTGATTCCCTATGGGTCGTATTCCCATTGTGTGGTTCTGCATTTATTTTCTCAAATTAACTACTACTGACTTCCTGCCTTCAAGAACTCATTGAGCATCATTTTAAAGTGTTTCCTTGCTTTTCCTTTCAAAATGCTAGGATTCTTTTTGTCCAGATACATCAGATTATACAGTTATCAGGGAACACTTCTCTCTGTTGTTGTTTCTGAATGCTAATTGTACATTTATAATTAACCACTGCCTTCCAGAAAATCAGTAAATACTTTATCAAAATGGACACAAACATTACTATCTGATAAAAGCCTCTTTTCTAATTCAATATTAGTGAGGTTATGAAATGTATTGCTTTTCTTATTCCATTGTGATTATTGACTGCTGGCTCTAATATTATTTTGCTTTGCTTTTTTACCTTTTATGCTCTGACTTCTTTCCTGATAGCAATGTCACAGACATCCTTTAAATTTCTTGCCTTCTACTCTTTATTGCTAATTTTTACTTTAGTATCTCACGTTACTGCATTTGAGACAACCTATATAAAAACCCAGCCCAGTGAGAAGGGTCAACTTAATGAGATGCTCTGGGCATATCATAATTTATTTTTTAGTCTGGGAAATGAGTATTCAAGTGAGAAGAGCCAAATATCATTATTTAGCAACAGCGCCAAATTAGACTATACCATGAAACAAAGAGGCTTTCCAATCCAAATCTCTAATTTCACAGCCCCACTATCTCAGTACAAAACACCCTCAATTAATCTTTTCATGAACAGTTATATTCCATCTATTTTAGGCATGATATTTCAAGGAAGAATTTTGCTCAAAAAGAACAACACCCAGTACTCTGAAAGAAGAGCATAACTGAATCATTAAGGAATAACATTAGGTGATGTTTTTGACTGAATTTGAATAATGGCTGGAAAGCTAATTTTGTACGGGTTGCTTTGGATGATCTTTACTAATGGTTACCGTAAGATGTATGATGGTAAATTCTAGAAATGATACCCAAATATTTTAATTGAATATGTTTCCTGCACACTGGAGCAACATGCAACTAAAATCTTTGCCCCACAATACTTATAATTTCCATAGCATTTAGGACATGACAGGATGAGAAAACAGCCAGTGTAAGCATAGAAGCATTGGTAGTGACCACATGCAAAAGTGTGCAAAGAAGCAGATGAAGAAGCCAGACAGAAGCTGTTTGCCTAATCAATAACATGAGAAGTAAGGCAATTTCAAAATAAGGAAAATACTCAGCACTGGGATGTTTGGAGTGTTAATGAACATTTGCACAGGAAGACAAAAATATTAAATATTAAATATTAAACACTGGATACTTCCTAAGCCTCATGATTGCAATGTGATAATAGAAGATTTCCTTCCTTTGTAATTGCAACAAAAGGAAAATATCAGCATATGCTGATTGCCTATTTCTTTTTCTGAGATATACAGTAAGAGATAATGTAAATTAGGTCTAATACACAGCATCATGCTGTCAAGCAAAAATTGGTAAATAATTAGCAGATCCGAATGACACTGTCAGAGTAAATTTTTAATTATCTAGTTCATCAGACTGTAAGAGCCAAAATAGCTTCTGGAACCTAATGCATCTTTCCAAAATTCTTTGATGAATAATTTTACTCTATCCATAATCACTGGGAGAACATATTTATAATTACTAGGAGAATATTTTCACTGCCTTTTTCTTCCCTTGGCTCATAGTGTCATAATTTTTTCTTTACCTTCCTAATACAAGTCTCATGCTTTATCCTTAAAGAGCAAAAAACTTATCAATGCTGTGTCATTGCTAACCACTTAAGGTCACGACCTCTTGGTTTTTAACACCCATCAGTTTTCAGGGTCATATTCAAAGTCACCAGCTGTAGGCAAAGAGCCAGCACAGATGGTGACAGCATGAAGAGGCAGCGCGGCTTGTGAACAGCACTTCTTCTTCCACTCAGAGCACGGCACACAGTGTACACACGCAGAGAGAGACTGATTTAGGGGTGTGTATCACCAGAGCACGCTCACACCACACGGAGAAGCACCTGCAGGCAGGACTCATGTAGGCACAGATATGCTGATACAAATATAATGTGCTGAATGGTGACTTACAGTGATGGGATTGCTGTGGAACAGAAAAGCCACACTTTGAGTTTGTTTTGAATCTTGTGTCTTAGGGGTGGACATGGTAAAGAAAAAGGTCCTGATTTTGCCTTTGGAAAAGTTGTCTACTACAAAATGCATACCCATTTATCCAGTCAGTCTAGGGAAAAAGAAACAGTCCATGCAGATTTACTGTAGTGTAACAATTTAAAAACAGTAAGTGACATAGTATTAACCCAGGAACTTCAGACCTTTGCCCTGCTTGCCTGTTCAATTAGAGCTTACTATTTGGTTTGGGATTTTGGTGCTTATTTTTCAAGATAAAGCAATTAAATCCAGGCAGCTTGAAACAGAGGATTTTTAATAATGATTTAATGATTTCTTCAGTTCTGTTTTGTGTTTACTCTAAGTATGGCCTGATATATATATATACAGCTTATACAGCTGTAAGTTTACAATTTTGTATTAGGTGAAACAGAAAAAATGGGTTTTGTAAGGGCAAAGCGAACCACATTGTAGCAATTTTCCTGCCTTACCCTCTGATTCTTTCATTAGATCCTCTAATTATTAAAGCCCCAAAGCACCTGCACATAATACAAAGAGTCTGGCTGAAACCCAGAGCATGTTCATCCTTTTCCAAAAATTCTACAAAACATATGCTATTTTGTCTGAGAAAGCAAAGCAGACTTTGCATTTAAATTATACAAGTGGCAATACGCATCCAAAATGGCTGATTGCTTCCACAGCTTAGTTGGAACTTATCAACATTTCATATTAAAAATTAAGTAAGTCTTAGGCTTAGAACTTGAATGACAAAGTCTGTGACACAATAAACTCTTGCTGAGAAGGTAATGAGACCTCTGGCCAGCTGTTTTTATAGCAGTAAATGTACCAGGATCACAGGCAGGGAGATAAGGCAAGCTGCTCTAGTAAATCACAGCCAAACGGCAGCCAATCACCCAGGATCTCACCCCAGCATCCTGAAGCTCTCTCATCTCCCATAAATGTCATCTTGAGTTAAAGCCAGAAAGGACAAAAAAATAGCAGGGCTACTGCTTGGCTGTGCACACACACAAAAATAACAACCCCAAGCCCAAACCAAAACAAATTTAAAAAATCCTTTGTCAGCTAGAAATCTTGAGGAAGACATAGCACCAATACAGCACATCTCTTTTAGCCAATTAATTACTTCAGTTAGACTAGTAAGCTTCAGAGGTGAGTCACTAATAAAGATGGAAGGTAGCCACAAATGGCTTCACTATACGGGGGGAAACCCCCACCTTGAAAACTCCACATTACAACAAAATACTTTCCCCACTTCCTGCAATAATGGATGTAACATTTGAGTTGGAGAGCAGGCTAGCAGGTGAGAGATGAAACAAAAATATAGCTGCAGACAGCAAAAACATTTAAAGTCTGTTGCAGTTAATTAAGTCTCTGCTATCTTGGGAAACTTTGTCCTCCTCTCACACGCCAGACTTCTTGGCTGTCGTGTTTGTTACCACCCACTTTGCAAAGCTGAAGTAATTATTTGAATGTTCCACACTAGAAGCAGCATGTCAAAGACTTCTTTCCCAACTGAATACTGACATCAGCCTTTTGCAGTTTTTTCTCATTTCTGACTACTGTTCCTCTCTCCCAAAGTCCAGCCAGTGCTTATCACTCAAGCTTACTGAGATATTACAAGAGATTGAAAGACAAGCTAGAAAAAGACAGCTATTGAAAATTGGTACACTGGAAAAAAATGAGACCACAAAGCCAGTCTGGAAAAGGAATGGCAATCATCTTCATAAATATAATTGGACAGCAAAAGTAGGTTGTCATATTTACTGAAGAGACAGAAAGGGACAGAAAAAACAGTGACATTTCAAAATGGAACCATCACTGATCTACAATCTCACCATCAAAAATGCTGTGGCAATAAATTTAAAAGAGGGGATCACTATGGAAAGGCCGATAGCTAATTGCTGAGTAACTAATAGAATCAAACACCTATTAAAAAGGAGAATCAGAGTTTATTTTGAATTATAGTCTATCCTAGAAAGGTGCAACTAGAGGAAAGAGCTTGGTATAATTTTCTTTGGTCAAACAAGCAAGCAAACAAAACCATCAGATGTTGAGTATAAGAACGAAACTATCTGGAAATGTGAAAAAAAGCCCAAACCCAAAGAACACAACTACTGGAGTACAGAAAAGCTGGTCAACCTTAAGAAACACCACAGGAGGTGTAATGGAATTCAATCCTGCTTCAAAAGAAAAATGCAAGTAGAAAAAAATTACCAAAGTGAGTTAAAAGTTCAAAGTTTAAAAAAATGCTTTCTTGTAGAAGAAAAATGGGGAGGAAACCAATTAGTAACATGGCTTCAGACAAGTCTTGCAGGCAAGAGATAACGCCTGAGAAGAAGCATCGTGAAGCAATGTTATCCAAATGGGAATACAGAAGGCTTTTATAAAAATATCAGAGGAAAAAAACTAGCACTAGGAAGAGAAATCCATTAAGGAAGGAGGTCTAACTTTAAATTAGTGGTGACTCAGAAACAACTAAGGTAACGGCTTATTTTAAAAAATACATCTCCAACAGGAAAAAAATTAAAACTCTAGCAAAAGTTTGTTCTTAAGAAATCCTTGCTTTACCAGTGACAGTTTTTAGAAAAACATTTCTAAGATTTCTCTTGAAATTTACAGAAAAATAGCAGATGGAAGAGCTTCATAGAGAAACATCAACATAATACTAGCTTTCAGGAAATGCATGAATGATTGTATATGTTCTTGTCCAACAAATTGTTTTTGTCTCTGCCAAAAATAAGTCATTTAACAACACAAAAATGAAAATATACTGGGAAACCAAAAAAGGTTTTCCCTTGTTTAACTAATGGAAAATTAAAGGAACCAGAGCATTAAAGTGAATTGACGTATAAACTGTAACTTGCTACACACCACACATTCATATATGTATGATATATATATATAATACATTTAATTATGTATTTTTTCTTACAAACTGTTGCTGCCATACATTTTTATACAACCTCTGATATTAGCTTCATGAGACATTACTCTGATTAGAATATGAAGTTGGCTGATTCTTAGGCTTGCACAAAGTCCTGATGGAACTGACACAGAGACTTTATTACAAACTGGCAGCTAAATATGTATCAAAGAACTCTGAAACTGCAGCACAAAGAAAAACTATCAGTAAAATTTTTGCCACTACAGGATGTTATTCTGAAGTACTATTGTGATAAATGTCCTTCCATTCCTGACACAATAAGCAGTGATTTATCTAGACTTAATACAGTTTTCCTTTATGTGAGTTTTAGACACTGAGCTACTGCAGGTTAAATTCCCTGTTCCATCCCAGTTGCACACAGCATATATTGATGCCTCCAGGCCATGTCTGGATTTACACAATCTGGAGATAACTGGCAATTAATGAAACGGTTTTTAATAATTGAGAGCATCAGAAAGGGTTCTTGAACGACTGTTCGGCTACAGGTAGCAACTGGCCAGTGCTGAGGCACGAAGCTCAGGGAAGCACAGCACCTCTGCTGAGCTCCTCGGCTCCACTGAGCTGCCAGCAGCACTGCAGGGCTGATTAGGGCTCTGTCTGCACCTGGCCAACATCCTCTGCAACAAAGGGCCAATCATGTTTCTTTAAAAGAAGTCAAAGTATCCATGCTAAAGCCAGACACAAATTCTTGCTCTTTTTTTCCTTAGTCAACAGCTTATAAAATAATTTGAGAATATCCCAGTTGAATTGAATGATGATATTGCATGGTCTAATCTTGCTGGCTAATTTTTTTGCTAATTTTACTAACCAAAGCAGAAGGGCAGCCACAACAGCAAGCACACTGTGCTTGTCATGGTACAAACACAGCTGAGAACAGCAGTCTCCTCTGTACCCTTTGGATGTATTTCATGCACACTTTCAGCAGTCTCTTTAGAAGACCTTTAGGTGTTTGGAGATACATGATAATTCTGCTTTGATACGTAATTAGTAACAGTTTGCTTCTTCTTCATGAAGAAGGCCCTTCCCTGCTGTTTCTCTGGAAGGTTCCTGCTCCAGGTTCAGCCCAGCCAGCAGGTCACTTTCTGACTGCCCTTCTAACATATACTCATCTTGAAGAACTGCTCAGGAAAGTACTAAATCATTTTGTACTAAGAAAAACCTTTTTGGGAAACTCTGAATGGCAAATACAGTATTGCATGTAGGGTATGCACTGGAGAGGAAGTGTAGGAGCTGTTTCATCTTTTCCATTGGGACCGAGTAGGAAAATGCATATAGCGAAAGTTAGGCTGTTTAAATATATTAGAAACCCACAATACTCTCATCAGACTGTTCCACATCTTCTAAAATCATAATTGTTCAACATACTGGTGTTCATTTTCCTAGCAGAAATAGAAAAAGACAGGGAAGAAGAGTAACATTCATGTCTAACTGAGTTTCCTTAAAGAGACAAGGCTTTCTATGACATGTACATTAATCCACAAATTTCGCTTGAAGAAATTCTCCAGGGTCAAGTGAAAAGAGAAAGTAATTTGCTAAATCTACACCTTAAGCATCCAGCTCTTGAATCTAATCATGTGCCATTCAGAAAGACCTGACAATACGTTCAGCATAATTTCTACATTATGGCACGCTTTTGGTAATAATATTTTGGAAAAACATTCAAAGGTAAAATAGAAGACAATTAACTGTGTAAGACACAGTTGTTTAAAGTTCACTCAGGTGCATCTCTGTTTGCCTAAAAGATGAATAGTAAACATGCAAAGATTTAACACTGTCCTCTGAAAATATATTTTTATTTATAGCTTTTCAACCTCCATAGTGCAAGCCATCCTGAAATTATTAGGTTACTTACAATTCTCATTTTTTTAATCAAAAGATTCTTATTTATTTAGTTTAATTTTTCTTATTTTTCCTTTTCAGACAGTACTTATTTCTTGATAACCAGGCTCAGGTTTTCAAATAAAAAACCTATAAAACCAGGTGTGAGATACTTAAGTTGGATTAGCGTTCTAAGGATTTACCTCAGGGTTTTATCCCAACTTCTCCTTGCAAAACACAACTGAGATACCAGGAACAAAACACACAAAACTGCTACTCAAACAAGAGAAGGTGTTTTTCAGAAACTGGGAGCAGAAACAGGAGAATTTCCTAAGAAATTAACTGGGAACCTTGATTAGTCTCCTTCCAAATATATGAATTATTACACATAAAAATGACAACACCATCTTTTGTTTTCTGCTCTTATGCAAATGATGCTTAGCATAGCATTGGCAATTGATCCTCTTTTTTAAGGCGTTTGGTCTAAAATATCACAGCTACCCAAGAGAGGAAGAAAAGATAAGTTCATATTCTGTTGTATCTTCCTTGCGCATGGGACTGATGACGGGCAGCTTTGGCTGTCCATAAGGCAGCCACGAGATTGCTTTATACCACACCTAATATATTTCACAGGGGCTCTTTAACTAAGTGAATATCTGGATATCTATCATTATTCATTTTTCCTCTAGGGCTATCCACTACATACGTGGCACAAGAGGAACAGGACAGAACAGGACAGGAGGTTGGACAGCAGAAGACACCTTTCAAAGATAACCTAATAAGGAGTATTAATTTTCTAGAAGAATCATCCACAAAAAATGCTGAGCTTCCTTTAGTTAGAGAAGGAAGTTTATTTATAAGAAGTTGTAGCTGGTCATCAATTCTTAATGCTACTTAGGATATATTATCAAGACAGAAATTTCTTCCAAAACCTTTGATCTACTGAAAAAATAAACTATTTTTTATCTTTTTCTTTAATTTTAAAAAGTTGAAGTGTTGATAGCAGTTTGGCATCCTAATAGTCACCCATGGCAAGGCTACAGCTGTGAACCCAGAAATGCACTGTTACCTTTTTGAAAGAGAAGCTCAAAAAACCTTATTCCTTTAGCAATTCAATACTTAGTGAAATGGACTCAGTTTTTAGGATTCACTGCTACTTTCATGGAGAAAGAAAAACAGCTAATATTTTGAGAGTGAGGTGTGCTAAAGAAGATGCTTGCAGCCTTAAGACAGCAAATACATTATTCAGTTCTTCCTTGCGGCAGAGTCATGGCTAGGGAAAGGAAAGGAGTTCTTGTTCAGGAAATTGTTATGGTTACCTCAGTAAGCATTAGTCAAACCCCCTACAGACGGAGGACCAAAATTACATGTGGCATTGCTGACCAGCGACCTTCAGTATTTATTGCCTTTGTGCTGACTTGGACCAAACAGCTGCAGTAAGTCCAAGAATCTGACAAAACACCACCAAGGCAACAATCCAAAATTAATAAACTATCTATCATAAATTTTCTGTGATGTAGGCTGTTTTTACTGCCCACACTGGAAATCTGCAGAAATTGATCCAGAATTACTGGGGCTCACTTACCACTACTCAGCAATTGAGTGGCTTGCTGGAATGACATACAAATACACAAGTCTGTCTTACATTTCCAATACAACAGATACATTTAAAAAATAAAAAAAAAAAAAAAGCACATAATTTTATTGAAAATAGCTGTTTAGGGAAAGCTGTTGAAAATTGAGTTAGGGTATTAAGTTTCAAAATTTATCTGGAAGGCTCTAAATTATCTCTGTCAATATATATTATTTTTAACACACAGAAAATTCTTTTTCCTACATGATTTTCCATTGAGTTTATCCACTTGATATTAATCCATTTCTCAAGAGTATGGCTGGTATAATTAATTTTAAAAATCAGAAAGAAAGAAAAGATGTACAAAAGAGGAGATCATAAATTCGTACTGAACAAACAGAAAAGACTTGTAAAATAGAGCAAGTTCAGTTATTTACTATGCATCAGAAGATTTGGGTCATAAGTGGCACACTGAGTCAACTCTTTTCATGAAGGGGAATGATTTTAACTCAAAGAGGAAAAAGAATAATCCTTCAACCTTAAAAAACCATGCTGATTTCTCTTTCAATAACTTTGATGTACAGAGAAAGATTCCATTTTTGGAAAACCATTCTAAAAGCCCTTGAAAGATAACTCCTTCCACTAAGGAACTACCCCTGGGTGACAGGCTGTCACTTCACTGCAATGCCCTACTGGAATTTGTTTTATTTAAAACTTAAAGAAAAATACATCAGGTTTTTTGGTTTGGGTTTTTTTTTAAATTCTAAAAAACAGTTATGTTTCATCTTAACATAACCCAAAAGCTAGATGCCTAGTGATATTCCTAGTACAGTTGATAGAGATAAGGGTCTCCAGATGGTGCTTCATGAGTCATTAAGATTATACACCTTCATTAATCTCTGACTCCTCAAAAAGCATTACATGTCCTCCAGTCACCCCAGACAGAGACCACTCATTAGATTTTGTCTACTTTAGTATTTGAATCTGTAAATAAATGTCTTAGAGAAAGATCTAGGCTTGATTTTAAGAAATGAAGTACCTTTGTTTCTCATATCCTGTTCCTGAAGTTCACAATGCTATTAAAATTGTGTGTGCATTTCTAGTTTGAATTTTAAAAAAATTCAGCTTTCAGGTCCTGGTTATCAGTATGAATCTGTTCATTGATAAACTCTCAGAAGTTAGGCAATATATAACTTAGTGTTTTCTGACTCTGTAATTTCTTTTCCAGAAACTGGTTGAAATCCTATCCATTTGAAATACCCTAACTTCACTTTTAAATCAGTATACCTAGTGTCTGATCAAAAATTGCTGGTATTTAAACATAAAAGACACTAGCTTATATCAATAAGATTTGTTTCTAGATAAAACACTTTGAGGAATGACAAGCACCTGTTCTAACAGTTACTGTACTTCGCAGGGCAATGCAATTATTTCCAACACTACAGAGGTATTTAAACTGCAGTAAGGCAATTTTTGTTTTCATGTATTTACGTACACAGCAGTTGTTGGGTTAGCAGCCATTTTACATTCTATTCTGCAGTGTGAAACATACCAGAGCATAATGCATTCAAAAGGAAGAAAAGGGAAAGTTTAGCACATCAGAAATTAAAGCTAATGCACATAGGTAAGATATCAAAAGCTTATTTATTAAAGTAAACCTAATTAGGTAAATCTGGTTTCAAAATCTCCCTCAAAAAATGTATTTTAAATTATTTTAGATTATTCAGTCCACTAAGCAGGTTTGAATTATAAGTATATTGTATCCTTTCGTAAAAAAACTTCTGTAGAATTCATTGAGGGTTCCACTCTTTAAATTTACACATCTGATCCTGCTTAAATTGTTATGACAATCTTTTGTTTACAAAGGAAATCTTTGAAGACTTAATATTTTAGCAATTAGATACAGATGAGATTAGTGCTGTAACTTCAAAAGAAAACAAACTCCTAGCATATTGCTGCACCAAACATTTCCCTGCACGGAGCTGAGGGTGTCACAAGGGGCCCAGGAGAGGCAGGACGCCTCCAAACAGTACTTGGAGAACAGATTGATGAGGGAGGCTTGTCTTTTCCTCTCTGCATCAAAAGAAGACTCAGAGGTGACATAGTTAAGATTTATAAGTAAAATGTTGATACCAGCAAATGGAGGGATTTTTTTTTTTCCAAAGGAGAGGTTAACACATGTTGAGCTCCCCAGCAGGCAGCCTGCAGCACAGGGTATTCTATGCACTGCTGGCAGGTTTTCAGCCACGTGGTATTCGTCCCAGCTTTCCCTTCATGCTCTCTCCCTTTGAACACAGGCTTTAGCCAGCCTTCAGCGTTCAAAGTCTATTTCTTTTTCAAGAAAAATAAAAGGTTCCCATGTTTTTTAACCTGCACAGCTTTTAGATAAGTCCTTTTAATTTTATTTAATTATAGATAACCCATGACCAGTTTTCATCTGGATTCCAGCTATCTTTTTTTAACTGATAATGATAAAGTTACCTTGCAATGTAATTTCAGTTCCAAAATGTATTGAACATTGCTGCTTTCCTGGAGGCCCAGGACAGCGTAGCACTGTTTTTCTCCAAGAGCAGCACATTGCAAGGGAAAGAGTCAAACCCTTTCAATTTTCCTCTTGTGCACTGTAAGCAGCCCTACAGCCTGAGCAGCGAAGTACAGACACACTTTAGATGTTTAGCTTAACTTAAATTTATTCTTCCTTTCGCTTACCTATTTTTTCTACCTGTCAACTAGGAGAAAGAGCAGGTGTACAAAATGACGGCAAGTACCTGTCAGAACAGTTCATTTAACCCCTTTCTCATAACCTCGTGGGAGTATAAAAAGTGCATCATGATGGGGCTTTCCTTTTTTTTTCCTATTTCTCATTATTCTAGAGGTCTGCTGAAGCTGCCAAATCCATATCTTATTTAAAGTAAATTTAGAAAATCCTTAGAAATCCAAGGCAAAGGATTTTTACAGTGTTACAAATTAATTGCTTTCCATGAGAGGGTTAATTGGAATGTTCTTATAATTCATTTGTTTAGTTTGACAAGCATGCAACTACCTCAGTCTGGAAGGTAGCTATTATAAAAACAGTTCTTTAAAAACTAACTTAACTAAGAAAGAAGTAAGTATCTCTGAGGCAATTTAGAACAAAAGACACCTTAGCAATCATGAGCTGCTTTATCTCCAATAACAAATCATCAAAATCAGTATTTTTATATACAGTTTTATGAAGCTCCTGTCTGAAATACCATGTGCTTGTATTAATGTTAGAACTGTAATATCAACTGCACCCATTTTATTACAAGTTTCAATATGACTTATTTAAAATAGCCATGCAGGAGAATGAAATGACAATATTTGTCTCCTCCAGCCATCAAACAAATCACGACATTTTAAAGAAATTAATTTGTTTCTTGACTTCAGGACTCAAATATGTATCAGATGGGAGATTCAAATTCTTTAATTTTATATTTGAGCCTGGGGTATTTCGGTCAATGATTTAAATCTTGCTACCCATATTTTTTTCTAACAGAAAGAGGCAGTACAGTAGTCTTCGCTGGTAACAATGAAGTACAGTGGTGGACCAAAATGTTGCTGCTGCTGAAACTATAAGCTGAGTCTTGGAAGACTGTTATGAAATACTTTATTACCCCAGAAGTAGACTGCAATCAAAATAAACCATCTACATTTTGCCTGAAGTGAAGTAATAGAAAGCTCTTAATAAAAGATAAAGTCCTGTCTCACTTCAAATAATTGTAAAATATTAAACCAAATTTTGAAACACGCAGAAGTAACAAATGCCAACAGACTGCATGTCATTAACAGTTAGCTCCACACCATCCACTTTTAAAAAGTACATTTACAAGAATATTATGTGTCATCTGTAAAGAGCCAGCCTTTATATATGCAAACTATATGCTCAGCTCATTTAGCATTGCATGAAAATGTAATTGTAATCCTTGCAAAAGTTAAAAAACTTATTTTTATGAATTTGTTCTTAATCTAATCTGAAACTAGTTGTCCCTCTTTCTGCCTCTTAAAAAAATCTAAAAAGAGAAAACTTAATTTGTCATTTGCAGCCTTGTCTTGTTTTAAGATAAACATCTGCTGCTCACATTTGCCTTTTCTGAGTGTAATTTTCTTATGTAAGCTGGGTGCAAAAAGATGTGTCTGCAGATATGATGTTGCAGGATCATGACAGTTTAACACACTAATGACAGCATGCTAACAATGCAGTTTGTTTGTGTCACTGATATTAATAAAGTATCTGAACCTAAAACCACACAGCTGGTAAATGTTTCCATGTTTTGGTTTGTGGTTCTATGGGCAATTAAATAGATGTTTAAAGCAAGCAAGGAGGAGTGAACTTCACAAAATTAGATCAAAGTCCAGTTGCTTTGCTTATTTTATGTTATCCAAATTCTGACTTTTGAAAGCATGACCAGAAACAAATCATACTAATTCAAATGACATTCTTCCTAAATTAATAATGCTGTACAAAATCATATTACTGAAAAATTTATTCCTCATTATGCTTTTGAAAATAAGGAATTCATCCTCAAAGAAACCTGAATACTTAACAACATAATGAGCCAAAACACCAGGAGTGCTCCTTTTGACACAATTATTCTGCCCTTCATGCATGGATACACACATATTTATGGTTTGGGTACTTAAATTTAGCATCCATACTTTGCAGAAACAATAAAATCTGAGATACACATTGAAATAGATGCTTCTAACTAGCAACTTTCCTGATAACCTAGCAGATGCCAAGATGAGGAAAGATTTACACCAGAGACTGTGAAAACGCAGGATCATTTGAGAATAATAAAAAAGTAAATGGTGGGAAATGTTAGCAGCAACAGCTGTGAAAAGAAATTACAGAAGATTAGATGTATAGAAGAGAACAATAATAGTAAAAACACTTTAAAATTTAAATTGCTTCACGAGAGACATTCTATAATTATGGCTTCTGTAGGTATTTGAATAGGAACTGCAAAAACAGTGAAGAGTATAAATATTTAAAATTATTTCAATATCCTAAGAACTTACTAATACTCTAAAATCACAACCAAGAAAATGATAGCAGATCACACAACTATATGAACCATGCTGACTTTAAGGCCTATAATGACTTTTTTAGATTGTGAACAGAATAACAGTCCTAAGCACACTGAGTGGTGAAGGCAGATGCAAAGATAAAGGAAGCCTCCCTACAGAGTGCAGTTTTACAGCAAAACTCAGTTTTGCCCAAGAAAGTCTTAGACAGCAAGAATGTGGTGTATCTATTTTTCTGTTTTAATATTTATTATTTCATATCTGTGGGATGGATATTTGTATTTATTGTCATAGACACAGCACCCAGTGTTGGAGAGACCTGAAACGTTGGCAGACAAAGGAAAGGGCAGAGGGCTGAATGTGTGCACACAGTGAACGGTTGGACATTGTGGCATATACATTTCCTTTATCCACAGTAAATCCTGCTCTGCAGCCAGAAGCAGCAAACTGAACAGGTAATAATTGCAACTTGGCAGAACAATGGTCACATCAATACCAAACTGAAGACACACATAGCAGAAAGCACAATATTAGTACAGTGATGAAACACACATTACACAGAATCCTTTGGATGCAAAGGCAAAACATAAAGTATCCCCTCCATTTAGCAACATCCCAATGGGTTAAATTCCCAATGACACCAGAAATTACAATGTGCTTGTAAATCTGTACAGTATGAGAACAGGCATTGTATTCTGTTTGGATTTTAAGTTACTATTCATGATGCCTCAGCCTTCTCTGATATGACCAACCCTGTGAGACAGAGCTCCCGGGTCAATGCCTATGTGAATTCTGGAAAAGTTCCTTTTTCAAAAGCACAGTATTCCAACTCAAGGCTCATCTATTCAGATAAACACCAGAAGAAGACATAGTCATTCATGCAGGAAGTTAGTTAATAAACTACAGGCAAAATCTGGAATTATTTTATTGCAATTAATAATGTATTATGATGATTATGGTTTGGCTGAGAACAAACAGGCCAGCCTCAGTTAGTCTGAGATAACTGCCAAATCTTCTGCACATGTGACAGATGGTGGAAGCATTTGAGAGACTCCTTATGCATAAGAACTCTGTATTACTGGGGCTCAGATTGAATGCAACAGCAAATGGCTCATGATAGAAGCACGCTAAGAAGCATAAACTTTAAAGCTTTGGGTTTCATCCAAAGAAAAGGTGAAAAAGAAAGAATAATGCTTTCAAGGGATGTGAGAGCAAAGTGGCTGTACAACCTATGTTGACTGTTGACTGATGAAAATGAAGGAAACTGTGGCTTATGACACATTGCACTAAATTTTGCAGGTACAGGGAATGGAAGGGCAATGTCTGAACACAGTGGAGGTATATTCCCTTCAAATAGGGCTTATTTTAAACTTCCTAACAGTTTTCATGAACATCACAGGGTGGTTTGGAAACATTACAACTTACTTTGCAATAAACCTTATTCTTCCAAATAATATAATTCATTTTGCGTGCTTACATCTAATCTCTTTTGGCTCATCTTACTTTGAAAAAGGTTTTGAACTCCAAGAATGTTCCTCAAATAGTCTCTCTAAAAGTCCCAGGAGGCAAATGCTAGAGCATAGAGGAAGAAGACAGGACAATAAATGAAATGGAACATCACACCACTGAGAACTCTCTTAGCCATATCCTTTGTTTAACCCGATGCAAAAAAATTCATCTTCCTCTCTAATTAATTTCTTATGGTAACTGAAGCAAGGTAAATTGGAAGGAATAGGCACTTATAAACACAGAAAAAAAAAAAAGGAGTCCAAATTAAAAAAAAAAAAAAAAAAAAAGAAGAATGAAACAATTGTTGACATCTGATGCTGTCAGTGTCCCTTCAGCCTTTACAAACCCTTCCCCAAAACAATTCCCCAAAACTGTACTACTTTCTGCACCAATGTGCTTTCCAGAGCAGTATGCAAGCAACACTTAAACCCCGGCTCATGTTGACTTCATGAATTTAACTTTTTATGAAGTTGTTCAAAGAGCAATTTAATGTTAATATCTGGATGAGCTTGGTCAGGTTACGTTTCCACATGGAGATCCTTCAAGATTTGGAGATGCAGGTGCTATCTGAACCAATTTACTGTCATCAAACTGGGGACCTGCTTGTCTTTTTACATTATCCATGAAATGAGAATCAGTCTGAAAGTATAAATTTTCCAGAAACGGCATTACCCTTAGAGATATCAGCCCACATCTTTAAAGAATATTGTACTGCCAGCTCACAAAGAGAAAAAGTTTTAAAATATAAGCAGAAGCTACAATTTAAGTTGTCAGAGAAAACCCAAGTTGAGCTTTCATGAAGAACACGGGATTGCTGTCAGCAAAAGTTGCTGCCTCTAGTAATGGACAAAATACCAAAACTTCTCTCCTGCTTGCTAATGCAAATCAGATATTCGCAGCATATAATTTATTTTCCGCCTGAAAAGAGATGCCAGCAGAGTCCTTTACAACAGAAGGGCAAGGGCAGATCGTGCCAATTATGAAAAAGGTTTATACTAATGACACCACAGAGAAAATGTTTATGTCCTTCACATATCTACAGGGATGACAGTGAAAAGAATAATCATCTTTCACAGGAGTTCATAATATCAGTGGCAAGGCATACCCTGAAGCTGTGACACAAACTCTATTATATTTTTCTCAGAGTAAAAAAAATAGTTGTAAAAGGCTATGTGAGATTGGATGAAATCTTAGGTATCCACACTACTGTGAAAGACCAAAACTTACCCTGCCAAACAAAACAAAGTCTCAGCAATTTCTATTGCTTTTTCTACCTGATTTCACATCATAAACGTGGCACACATTGTTGAAGATGATCATAAACAATTTTTTCCCACCCACGAGAGGGTTTTTTGCAACCAATTTTGGTAAGTGTGTATTTATTATCAGAACTCATAAAAGTATTTACATTTTACACTTCCTAAACAACTTTTGCTTTTTCAAGTAGTAACATACACTTAATATGTAAAATAACCCCACCCTATGTCCATGAAGAATGATTAAATTTGTAAAAATAAAGTATTGAAAGTTCAGGGTATGCCAGAATTGCCTGAATAGTCATAATGTAAATACCTCATGCCTGTGCATTATGACAAACCTTTTAATTAAATATTGACATATGTTCCATAAAACCTCCTTTAGAGGGCTTAGAAGAACACAGGAATCCAGCTTTCTTTCTTTGTGTAAGGGAAAGCAATCATTACTTGAAGTAAGTTCTACTTCACTTTGTAGATTATAGACTCTCTGCAAAATATATATGTACCTGCGTACTGTACAGAACAAACGAACATGTACATTAACACAAATAAGCACCCAGTGTTTGAGTGGCATCTAGAACTTGAGGAATACTAAGAAAAAAGTAAAAAAATCCCTTATTTTTGACCTCTTTTTTTTTTTCTTTTTCCCTTCTCCAGGGAAAATCTGCGTGGTTTGAAACCTGGGTGTGAATACTGCATGGTGGGAAGAGCTCTAATAATTTCACTCCCAGTGGAAAAAAAGAGAGAGACATAAGAAAACGTGGGCACTAGCGACATTCTCTAATTACACGACTGCCAGCCTCTAAATTTTCCACCCTCTCCCCCACTTTGAGTGTAAGGTTCCTTTTCTCACATAAGAGAGCTCCACAAAAGTCCCTCCTGCCCACATCTCATTTCGCATTTTCTCCTTCTGTTACTGCCTGAGTTCTATCCAAATTATTTTCTTAAACGCCTACTGTAAACTTTCTCTGGTCTTTGCATCACATCAACGCTTGCATTCCAAAGAACCTAGACGTGTTCATTTGAATTTCTATCGAAAATAGGCTTTTTCTGCAAGGTCAACAAATGCTCTGATGTCAGCTAAAGCAACCTTCTTTTCTAAGTAACTGGTTTGGTAGATGAAAATTATGTCCTTTTTCCTGATGCACTGCATGCACTGTTCGACTAATGCAGACTATTCCTGACTTATGTCACAGGCATATTTTCATCAGAAAATGTGAAAAATAAAAATTATATCATACCTAGGTAAATAGCCTAGAACTTCTTCAACTAATTTGCTGAGTTTATAAAACCAGAACTACTCCATGAGCCATTTCTCCCTTTGCGATTAATTTTTTTTTTCCAAAAAGAAACTTGATTTTAAAAAGAGGGCACGCAAATCGACCCCATAAAATCTTAGACTGCCAAATTTCACAGCTGTTCCTTATCTCTGTGATGGTCCGACCAAAACCTCAGTGCTGACAGCTCCAAGTTCTGCAAAAGTTGGGTTATGAATTTTTATTTCTCAGATGTGGATACAAGCCACCAATACGAATATACTTTAAGCTCAAGGAAAAGAAACAGGCATACTAGTGGGAGCATGTTTTTATGCTCACACCCACATATAAGGGCAGGATAGAGTTATTTCTTTTTTCATACTGCACAGACAATGGGATAGAACCCCAATTCTCTCTTCTCACTACTTGCAGGTACTGCCTTCTGATATTTACAAAAAGGAAAACAGGTGGACAAGACTATAGTTCTAGTTCCATCCAACCCCAAATGCATGTTTTGAACCACATCACCAGGCACATACAAGCTGTCTGCTGCCTAGAGACCATGGGAAGTCTCCCTTTGCTCATCAATTCATGAGGCAACTTGTAAAAATCATGTCCCATTTCAGAAGTTCAAGACTGCAAATAAGATCTGGGCTTCTTAGTATTTTCTCTTACATCTCGAACAAAAAGTTCTTCGTAAGTCTCCTACCCATGTGAGAAATTTGCTTTTTCCCCCCACTCATTGTGGTGTTTGCTATTTTGGGTGCTCAGAAGCCTCGCAGCCTCAGAAACTTGCTTTGTCTTCCTATTCCCGTTCCTTATGTGATATTTTAGCAGCTATGCAGGACACAAAGTATTTATAAAGCTTAGATAGGTTTTCACTTAGCAAAGCACTGTTACCTGTCAGCATCCACAGTCACGTCATGAACCCCTCTCTGGATGACGTCTCGAGAGGCAGCAAGGTCTGGTATTCGGTTCAGACTTCTTGTATATAGGTTGAGCCCTCCATCTGTCATGTACCTGAAAATAAATTTGTGGTCAATCAGTGGGAAATGCAGCCATCTGGCAACCGTGTTTCACTCTAAAGTTAATGGTCTGTGAAATTCAAATGTTTAAGGTACAGGTTGTCTTATTAGATGGTAGACTTATACTAAATATTCTCACTTTATATACCCAGCACAGGGAGATTGGGTATCTGCCTCTTTTCTGGGATCATTTTTCTGTGATGGCTTACAGGCCAACCTCTTTTACTAAAATATTTTTAGACTGACGCCCTCAAGTATCTTCAAAAACACATTTTAAATACTGTGAATTTTGCCAAAAAATAACACCAGGTTCAAGAAACACCAATCCAGTTAAAAAAAGAAGAAAAAAAAGGAAAAAAATTAGTAGCATTTATCCAAATGGTAACAGAAATTAGGAACCCAAATTCATAGTCCCTGCTGGGATGCAACTATTCAGATATGAAAGAGAAATAGATAATGATATTTAAGAATATTTTTCTATGTGCGTTCCTTTTGCTTGTTTCCTACTACTTCATATTATAATGAATGTCTAATGATTGAGAACAGTGAGTATAGTGCTGTTTACTCACAAGAGAACCATTAAAAGTTTGTGAATTAAAAGTACCAGCAACAATTTCTAGAACAGCCACCTAGAGTTTAGTTTCCCCATGAGCAGGTGCAGCCCTGGAGAACAAAGCTGCCACAGTGGAGTCCTCTGTAGCAGTTCCAGTTTGAGAAGGGATGGTGTCCTGAGTGGCAGTATGGATGAAGGCAACCTCAAGTGCATTAAAACACAAAGGGTTCCTTTGATTATTTTAAACAAAACTCTGAGGCATTTAATGCATGGGTAAGATCTGGCCTGAAGTTTCAGCAAAGGATTTCTGAAACCTTGGTATCTGGAGTTTGGAGAAGGTAACTTCACATTTGTTTTCAAGGATAAATTAACAGTCACACTTACATACTATATTCATGTTTATATTAAAGACAAAAATCTGACTTTTTTCGACAGATTATTTAGCTAGGCTCGAATTATCCAGTAGATTACACAGCTCTAAAATTGCATATTAAATTTAGCTGTGTCTTGAATGCAATCCAGACTATGGTTTTTTCCCCTCTATAAGTAAGGGCTGAATGGAGAGACTTAACAAGTGCAACCGGCCTTCCTCACACTAATTTCTAATTACTGCTGCATGCTTGTCCCCAAGTGTTTAAAGTAATTAAACTGATAATGAAAGAGGCATAAAGGAGATAAGACTTTACATGCCTCAGTGAATCCTGAAATTTCAGAGCTTATCAAGTTGTTTTTAACATTTACTGCACCTAAAAATGTTAACCGAGCACAGTGCAACTTACTATCTATCTAGATATCCTTATTACAGATCCAAAGAAAAGTCACGTAAGATGACTATATTCATCCTTTAACGTGATAAGCTAATTAATACAACTCATCAGGCACTGCAAAGGATTCCCTTTTTTATTATTTCAAATAAAACCATGCATCTTTCAAAGGCAGCATTAATATTTCTTTTATGATAAGAGGTCCTCAGACATTAAAGTATCATATTTTCCATATGCATTTTCTCTTTTCTAGCACATATGTTATATATATGTGGCATCCTACTTGACAGTCATTAGTGCTGTGTTGTGGAAAATGTTATCAGCAGTGCTCCACAAACAGATCACTGAGACAATACCAGGGAGACAGAGGAATATGATTTCTTATGCTTTTTCTAGAGATCTATCTTTGGATGGTGCTTGAGATGAGACACTGCTCTAGAGAGAGCTTTGATCACACACTTAGATTTGCCTTTAGGAATGTCTCATACTCAATTTCATCACCCACTATTCTCTAATCATAGCTATAATTCAAAACAAGAGATTAGATTGACAGCAAGAATTCTAAAATTATAGAGAGTGAAGCAGTGTGGTGTGGTATGACATGACCATGTACTCTATGGAACTTATATTCAACACAGCGTTAAATCAGTCAGCAAGCAGCCTTGAGATGCCAACAGCAGCACTGAATAGTAATTTAAGTGTGAGTAAAACTGTAACATGGCTTTTCTCTTTTAATGACGTTCTAGGAGTTCTAACATACATATAAGACTTAAGTGACTTGTGTTCCTAGACTGATAAAAGAGTTGTTGAACAGTCATTTGAAACACAGGGAATGCAGTACCTTAAAGTCAATCAATTGATTAAGCAGACAAAAATAAAAATTGTGATTCTTCCTCCTGGATACATGAAGAGACTAACTGGTCTAGTCTTTTATGAAAAGATATTGCTGCGGCTCCAATGATACACACAGCTGAAAAACTGCAATAAAGGCCTATTACACAGACTATGTTAGACAATATCTGAAGTGGAAACAGAGGAAGTCCATGCTGTCAACAACTGCTTTTCACCAGCTGCATCCAATGTCATACCAACCAGCTTAAAAAAAAACATAAGAATACCAAAAGAAGACCTATTCCAGGGAAAGCAATGCAAAATGATGGTTCACCAGAGAACCAAGAAATTGCAGTACGTACAATTAGAACTCAAAATTCACAGCAAAGTCATCTCAATGTTAAAGGAGAAGAACAGAATTTGAAGGCAGCGGAGAGTATCACTGGCAGATTAGAGGTTTGGTTTTTTACATGTACATTTAAATATTGCAACTGTAATACAACTTCTACTTGTGTGTCAAAACTTTTTTGAAAAATCCTTCTAAACCTACCAATCATGCATTAGTTCAAATGGGGAAAAAGTGCTGCTTACCCACTATTGATGTCATCAGTCCTCAGGCTCTTCCCAAGAATGTCCCCATCACTCATGTAGCCACCAACGTCAGCTTCAGAGGATATGTCCAAATCACCACTTCCCTTCTCACTCATGTCAATCTGTGAGATATTTCCAAGGCGAGAAACAGCTGCTCGGCGAAGCGGGGTGGTGTACATGAATCGAGAAGGGTCTGTGTGTATGAAGCGACTGGCACTGCTGCGAGGATAACCAGCACCCAAGGATGGAGCATCTCCTGCCTGCAGCCGAGGACTGGCCTGCCCCAGCCTCCAAGTCACAGGGGTCGATCGGCTGGATAAGCTTGGTATGCTTCTCCCATTCACTTCAGTTGTCACAGTGCTGTCAAAAGTTGTCTCCAATGTGCTGCCAAACAGGATGGAGAAGTCAGTGAACTGTGCCTTCTCTGTTCATGAGAAAGCGGGAAAAGTGAAGGCTGGAGGAAAGTATATTTGTTTTTAAAAATTCTCTGTGTGTGTATGTGCTTTCACCGTAAGCACACAAGTGCTTGTATATGCCCTCAGCACTGCGGCCAGTCTTGTTTAATATCTTTATCAATTGCCTGGATGGGGTGATCAAGTGCCCCCTCAGTCACTTTGCAGATGACAGAAAGTTGGGCAGGAGTGTGGATCTGTGGGAGGGTAGGAAGGCTCTGCAGAAGGATCTGGACAGGCTGGATTGATGGGCTTGTTTCATGAGGCCAATTTCATGAGGTGCAACAAGTGCTGGGTCCTGCACCTGGGTCACCACAACGCCATGCAGTGCTACAGGCTTGGAGAAGAGTGGATGGAGAGTGGCCTGGTGGAAAAAGACCTGGGGGTGCTGGTGACAGTGGCTGAACATGAGCCAGCTGTGCCCAGGTGGCCAAGAAGGCCAAGGGCATCCTGGCTTGTATCAGCAAGAGGCAGCCAGCAGGACCAGGGCAGGGATCATTCCCCTGTACTCGGCACTGGTGAGGCCACACCTCAAATCCTGTGTCCAGTTCTGGGCCCCTCACTACAAGAAAGACACTGAGGTGCTGGACATTGTCCAGAGAAGGGCAACAAAGCTGGTGAAGGGTCTGGAGCACAAGTCCTGTGAGGAGTGGCTGAGGGAGCTGGGGATGTTTAGCCTGGAGAAAAGGAGGCTCAGGAGAGACCTTATCACTCTTTACAAGTCCCTCAAAGGAGGCTCCCTGAAAGTAGTCAAATGAGCCTCTTCCCCTAGATAACAAGTGATAAGACAAGACAAAATGGCCTCGAGTTGAGACAGGGGAGGTTTAGATTAGATATGAGGAAAAATTTCTGAATGGAGAGGGTCATCAAGCCCTGGAACAGGCTGTCCAGGGAGGTGGTGGAGTCACCATTACTGGAAGTATCTAAAAGACTTTTAGGTGTGGCACTTCAGGGCAGGGTTTATTGGTGGACTTGGCAGTGCTGGGCTAATTGTTGGACTTGGTGATCTTATAGGTCTTTTCTAACCTAAGCAATTCTATGATTCTATGATTCCATAACCTCTACTTGTGGGAATGGTGCCAAACACCCGGCATCTTAACCAAGATTAGAACAAGAGAATATTGATTCTAGAGACTCTGCTAATCTGTGCATGTGGTTGAAGGTGCTATGGGAAAACTATTTTGGTGGAAAATCCACCAAAAGTATAAGTGTGTGACTTAGTGTGATTGAAAACAAACACATGCATGGAATGCTTGAGACATGTTTTTTGTGTGTTACAAAATCAGCAGAGACCCTAGGGACCAAACAGGAGGCAGTGGTTTATCTGTAACAAAATTAATATAAAAGGGAAGAAAAGGGAAGGAGAGGAAAAAAACCCCAACACCTGGAGCCCTCAAAACTGAAACACTACATCAGTGTGTCTTTCCCCCATCACTGACATATTTATTTTTCACATTTAGATTTTTCCTTGAATTTGATCTCATCCCCAACATCTACTTATAAAATTATCTAAAATAAATATAGGCTTCTAAGTAAATGTGTATGAAACAATCACTATCTTTGTGAATGAATGTATAAGACACTTTGACAGTGTAGTACATTAAGGTCACATGCAATTTGCTAAGGCAGTTTAGTGTCATAGCTAATTTTCCCTTTCAAGTCTCTCATTCATTCAGCAACTAATAATACTCTCCCATTGTCCATACTTTCAGCAGTCTACACAAAACCAGTATACCTGTGGCTTATCTGGGTCCCTCTAAGGCTGGACATGGTTTCTTCCAAATTCTGTCTCAGGTCTGCTATATTCTTGACAGTTCTCATTCTTCTTGTTTCAGGGTCTTCCCCTGGGAGAAAACAGTAAAACCAGCATGCACTTTAGCACATGAGTTTATAAGGTTGAATGAAGGGCACACATGTATCCACAGCTGAGAATGCACACATACGATTGTAAATAGGGCTATCCCTTTAATCTTTTAAAAATAAAACCTCATCCTTTTATTAATAGAACATATATATGCTGATAAATAATGTGGTATGTAAAAAAACCCACCAAAGTATCCCTGCTGAGGCCCAAATCTATTAATGAAACTTTTATTTACAATGTTGGGATTTTTATCCTCTGTAATCAAGGCATGATGCAGCCCCAGAGCACTTGACACATTACAAAGTCCCTTTTTAGTCCTTGACATTTTACATAACTCAGTAGGAAAAAAAAGCCACAGTAAATCTGTATCTGGAAAGAACTGGGATGACTCTTAAAACAACTCTTCAGTATTCACTTAACATCCAGGCTATTTCAAAGTACTCCTTAAGTAAGGTACTTAATAAAGCATCTTTCTTGGACCGTAATGCTTTCCTGAAGGGGGACATTATTCTTCGTATGGGATAAAATAAAATATGTTTCTTGGGATACAAATCTGAACACTCTAAGCACATGCATCATTTATATAAAGTATGGGTTTCAACAGCCTTCATGATCCACTGTGAAAAGCTAGTCTCATATCTCAGACAATGAACCTTCCAGAACTTCACTTGAAACATCCTGAACAATGTTTACTTCACACAATTAAAAATAAATTCAAGAAAGGAAAGAAGTTATATATGATAGGTTACAAAAGAGAAACATAATAAGCCTCAAAGAAGCTTCCAGTAGTCTTACACAAAGAAAGAGAAATGCAGGTTTTCTAGCAAATTCATGGATCAAAGAAGTTTATTTCATTTTACTTTTGAACAATAAGAGAATTTCAAAAGAAATTCTGTGACAAAAATCATTGATTTTTTCAAGGCTAGTGTTCTCCTTCTGATTGTGTCCTGTATTTGTTGCTTGTAAGAAGGTTGGCAAAAAGCATCAGTTTTGGTGTTACATGTAAAATGCTGAACTTGAAGTGCAAATAATTTCTTTTTCACTCTTACCAATTACAAATTTCACATCATACCTCACAGACCTCCTGCAGTCAGGTCCTATTGCCCAAACATTCTGCCCAAACAATCTCAACTCCTGACATTAAATGGAAATAAATTATTTCATATATATTCCATAAATGCTTTAATTCTTCCTCAATAGGCAAATGATGCATTGTACTAGCCAACATACCCTGCAGTTGTGGCTTAATGTCAAGCTAGCTTTCACAGCAATGCCAATTTAGAGGCTTTCCCATTTACTCTGCCCTGGTTGTGTCTTCTGTCCTCTTTGCTGCAGCCAAACAGTCCTTTGGGTAATTATGTGTGCCTATTTTATCACTCAAAAAAAATTATTCAGTGCTTTAATGATGCTAATGTCTATAAAGATCTATGTTGACACCATGGAACTGACAGTGGGATCAATACCTGGGTAGGAAGGAAACAAGAAATGGGAATACAGGCCCTGCACTGCTGCGAGACTCTCTTCTCAAGCCACACCCTGAGGCCATAACTGTTCACAATATTTAGTTCTGTAAAATAAACTACCTGTGTACATATCTACATGGAGCACCTTGCAGGAGGCAAACGTTCAGTCACTGAAATTACTGTTGCTCCTGTGTTTCAAGCTAGATGTGTTCGATAAAGCATTGCCAATCAGTACACCCATGTAGTTTTGCAGAAGTTTCTGCACCACCCTGGAGATTCCTGCAAGGCAAAAGGGCTCATGCCCAGGCTAAGCTGAAGACAATTATGTCCTGTTAGACTGAGACTGCTTTTCAAAGCCCAGACAATTTCCAGGCACTCTGTCCGTGCCTGCCTCCAGGCACTTGTCTGTGCTGCACTCAGTTCCTCACTGTCACTGCCCTTTGCCTTCCCTGCTCTGCCAAATGCACTCAAATTGACTTCCAGGAGCACATTATATTCCTGCCATAATACCTATATAGGGAAGATCCAGGAACTGTTACCTGCCCTGCCTTGAACCAGAGGTGAAAGAGTAGCTTACTGGTATAAGAAAATTTTCTATTTACACAGAAAGACAAATTCCAGGGTCTGTGCAGGCAGAATTAAAGGCAAAGAAATACCTTATATTTATTTGAGGAACTGAATACAGTTCATATTTTACAGTGACCTTGCCCTTTTCCTTCCTTGTTTATCCTTGTCAGTTGTCCTTTGCTGTATGTTAACACTGGAAATTCTTGCAGCAAAAATGACAGCAACTGTCTTTTTAAATATGTATTGCACAGTAAATGGCATAACAAAGCCTTGAGGTATAATTGTAATACATTAAATAAAAAGGTACATATATGGCAAGCTGCCAAAATATGTTGTCACAGTGAAGAACATTTCACTTTCAGACAAATTATACCATAAAATGGGTGATATTCCATCCTGTAGAGGTGAAAAGTTTGAGATCTAATTTCTTTTGATCTCAGTGGCACAGAGGGCAATTTCAAAACGTTTCCACCAGTTTTTACTAAAAAAAAGTTAAAACTGAAGTTTATTATATTAAAATACTATATAGTACTATATAAAAATTCTCACAACTAACTGTTAGAGTGGTTTAAAAGGAATTGTTTTTTCTTCTTCCCATCATTCTCAAAAGGCCATACCACTGGAATCCTGCTGTACCATGGATGAACAAGTCAGAAAGTATAAACAGTTGAACATGACAGTGAAGAAATTTTCTGCACTGAGTACAAGATCCTACATTTTCATGACAGCACTAACTCCCCATCCACATCAAGCCTCCTTCTGTACAGAGGACCATAGGGATTATGAACATGTTTATTTTTCTGAGAACTAGCTACACCGTGCCTACTAAGGAGACACTATGGTGCTTATTGCATCAGGGCTGGGTTCAAAGGGATCCCAGACTCCTCTGGGCACCATGTTTCTTATCTATGGCCCACTGCAATCATGGAGTCTAGCCATATTTGCATGACCTAACATATGAGAAGTGCTCCCTGCTTATCTCAAGTGATTCTGGTTTGTACAGTAAAAAAAGCCATTTCACACTTAGGGAGACTGGAATAAGACTAAAACCAAGGTACCCTGAAACTTTCTATGAAAATTCTGTTCCTCTTACAAGAAAGGCCATTTGCTCCAATGATTTGTAGTTTCATCATTTATGTTAAACATGAATATTCCAAAAGATTGTCCCCACATTTTTGCTTATACAGAGTGAACCATTATTTCCTCTGTAAATTTCTGAAAAGCACATTGATTTCTTCCACTGTGTGAGATACATTCACAGGAAATCAAAATAGACATTTTACAGAAACCACTAGATACCTAGGTTAGACTGTCACATTCACATTTCTGAAGCTCACCCATAATTTCACATCAATAATACTGTTCATAATCATTTCTGTTCTTCTGCACATGTAATCACAGCCCAAAGCAAATGGAAGAATAATTCCATCAGTTGTCTGATTTGCATAAAAGGACTTACAAATAATAACTATCTCCCCAGAGAGTTGTCCACTACTAGACATTAACTCAATTCAGAAAGGAAAGTACCCGTTTTACTCTGCAAGTGGGGAAACTGAGGCTTACAAGAGAACAAGGATTTGCCAGTGACACACAGCTGAAGAGGAACAGAGGCAGGTTAGAGCTCAGTCTCCTGGGCTAGCAAGCCTCTGATCTCTAGCAGAAGCCCTTTTAACCTACTGGTACAGTCTGATAATAAAAGGTATGCACACAAAGAGAATTCTTGTTTCTATCTTATTTTGAGATAACAGCCTTTTACACTACACACACAGCAAAAATTTTGTCCTTAATGTTTAAACACAATCAGGGATAACATATCTACCAGCAAGAAGCTCCAGGCTCATGCTATATAACTTGGAAAAGCAAGCAGCTACTTCAGCCTTTTGACTGGCTGAAGAACAAAGCTTTGGAAACGAACACTTTGAGCACTCTTACAAAGGGCTGGGAGATGAAAAGTAAAGCCAGTAACACAGAAGCCTTTGAAGCACCTATGGCTGTGGACTTCAAATACTCACTGGCATGCACAGATATAACAAAGCTGGCTATTTAAGCTAAACTGAAACCCTGGCATTCACAATTCCACATGTGGGGGTGAAATTATCAGCAGGGGACCTAGGGAAGGGAGAAGCAATGCTGGAGGGACAGTTTATAGGAAGGCTGAGATATTTTTTGTCTCACCCAAACCCTGGATTCAAGATAGCAGTTTCAAATCAATGAGAAAAAATGCCATTAAAATTAAATTATTTAAGAATAAACTAACAGCACTTAAATATTTCACTTTATTTTTCAGAAAGCTAAGCAAACTATGCTCAGTTGTTCACAGGCTGTTGCTGCCCCTGTACCCACCAAAAACAATTTAGACAGTTGTCTTTATTTCATACAGTCTCAAGAGGTCATAGTGAACAAACAAAGAAGAAATGGCTAGACCCTATTTTTGCATAATACTGCAAATAAACCCAGTTCTGTCTCAGAAAATCACTGTCAAGATCAAAAATCTGCTCCGTGCAGATATGTGCTAACACTTGGGTCTACTCCTGCCCTTCCTGATGTCAAGCCAAAGTTAACTTACCTAAAATATCAGTATACAGGACCTGTTCTAGGTCACCCAGCATTGTTATTATGACATCTTCATCCAGATGTGCAGTCCCTTCACGCAAGCACCCTTCCTCCTCCTCCTCTGCCCAGGTCCTGCTGGGGAAATGGGATGTGCAGGGTGCATTTTCATCATCTGATTTTTTGCTCTCCTCATTGTCAGTCTGAAAGCCTTCACCTGTACGCCGGTCTCCTGACCTCCCGAATGTCCCGCTTCCAGCAGGTGCTATCCCCTGAAATGCTTGGGGTGTGGTGAGGCTGGAGTGGCAGAGAGAGTGCACTGACTGTGAGAAAGCTTTGGAAAGGGAGCCTCTGCACCCAGCTTCTGCCTCCCACCGCTGGTAACTCTGGTTGGACTTGGAGGCGTTTCCAAACCAGTTCTCCCTGTATGAGTATCGCCTCTTCTCCCCTTCACTGATGAGCGTGAGATTGGTTAGAGACTTCTGCTTCTGAAGACGAACACACCCTCTTCTAACCTCCGTGCCTTTAAACACTGACAGTTCAGCAGATCGCTGCATCTTTCCGGCTGGGGCTTCACCTCAGTCAGATTTCCTATTTCTGAGATGGACAGCAGCTCAATTCCCCTGGAAGGTCCGGGCGCTGATCCCTGCATCGCCGCATGCTGCACACCCCAGGTAGCACAGACTTGCACTCGCAGTGAAAGCACAGCTCAAGCATGCACTCTATGCATTGGAAGGGACTAGGCAGGCACAGTCATTTTCTTTAAAATTACGCTGCTGTCTCTGCTAAGCCACTTCTCTTCCGTCACATTAATCTGCAGTACTTACAGTCATTTTCACTTAGATTTCTCTCAAGCAGAAGAGAGTTGATCAAACACTCTGCTCCAGCACAGAAGTAATCCCAAAAGCCAACTGTGTTTTCCCCTCTCCATCCAATCACCAGTCTTATCGGAGTGGTGGGCCTGCATCTCTTTCTACAGCTGCTGCCTTCTGAAATCCAAAGTAGGCACAAGTACTGTCTCGGGCTTTTCCCTCCCTCTCACCAGCTCATGACTGATCCTAGTGCACAGCTCTTCACTTTAGATGGGCTGACACAGAACTGCAAGTACAGCCTCCACGTCAGAGCTCAATAAAGAGCCAAAATTAACCACTGAAGCACAAGCCTCCTTACATTTTAGTATTCAACCTGCATTCCCAGATATATGACTCTTCTCTGCTACTGCAGTGAATGCTGCTGGCTGCCATGGCAGCAAACATCCTGGTGAATTAAACCGGAGACACAGAAGCCTCTGCCCAGTGCACAGTGCCACAGGTTTCAAGACACAGCTTCACCTGCATGGGATGCTACAGTAACAGATCTAGCTCACGGTCAAATCCTATTTTTCTCCCCGAAAGGTAAGGATGAAAAGCTATTTCTTCCATATCACTGTTACTCCCTATGCAGAAAGCTAAAAGCAGACTTGCAAAAGGATCCTCAGTCTTGCAATTTCTGCTCTAAATAAAAAATGATATAATTAAAGATCATAAGATAGAACACGGAACACAACAATACTTGTCTGGTAAGATGATTCATAAAAGGAAATATTTAATTTCTTTCTCCTTAGAAAGCTACCCTGTTTGTACCTCTGTGAGATTCAGAGGCTAGTATAGAATTTAAAAGCTCTAAAAAAATCATTGTTTCAGGATATTCTGAAGAAAACCTATTAATGGAATAGTATTTTTTTTATAAAGCAAATTGGTATTAGGTCTGAACTAAGTTCAGCAATTTTGAATGCTATTTTTAAATTCATTATCCAGAGAGAAAGAAGACTTATGTTTAAATGCATGCTTTTTCTCACAAAGAAAAAGATATTAGTCCCAGAAATAATAGACAGATGAACAAAGAAATAGCTGAATTTAATTATAATTTTTTTTAGATACAAACTTTTTATGTAGGTGAAATTGATTTCACAAAACATTATGTAGAAATCTACAAATAATAAAATTGCTGTATAAAAATAAACTGCTTTTGTCAGTGTGAAAATATGCTTGTCTCAAGTCTTCACCTGAGAAGCCCCGACAGGCAAATAACCTTTAAAAATGCCACCCTGAGAATGACAAGCTGTTTGCAGATTTCCTGTATGAATAAACAGATGTTAACAGAAGCCTCAGTGTATTTCTTGCTTTTCACTGGTTCAGTTTACAGTTTTTGAAGATACACAGGGGAAAATCCTCGAAAATTTTAAAGAAAAGGTACATTTCTTCCCAGATAACTCTCAGAAACACAGAATAACCTAAAAACAATCAGTAGTCTGAAGCAATGGTGGTTTTCCATATTAAAGCACTGGTAAATCCCTAGAAAGACATGTTCCACAACAAGAGGAGGTACCACTCCCATCCCCACCTAGCCCACACAGTCAAGAGGAAGACAAGAGGGATGGTCTGTCTGCCTGACTACAAAACTGTGCCAAATATTAAACACCTGTCACTTCTTCAGCATGGAAACAAAAGGCAACAGTGCTGTGTTTACTCCCAGGGTCTGCCAGTTGTAGTGACATATGGGCCCTTAAAAGAGTTTTATGGACGTGCTGGTGCCTGCCTGCAGCAGAGCCTGCTATGGTGTGGATGCTGATGTTATCTCAGGGCTGGTGTGGTGCTGATGCTGTCGCACGTGGCTGTGCCAGCCTGTCCAACACACCTGTTAAGCTACATCCTCTCAGGGATGTATTGACAATGGAGAATTTGAAAAATGAAGGGGAACCTCACACTTTTCACATTAATTTGGTTGATATCCTAAATTTATACTCAAATTGGTACAGTATTCTCAATTGCTATGTTTCCAATGAACAGGAAGGACCATGATTTTTAGCTCACTTGTTCAGAGCACAGTGCTAATGATGCCAAGGTCGTGGATCCGATCCCTGTATGGGCCATTCACTTACGAGTGGGACTCGATGATCCTTCTGGGTCCCTTCCAACTCAGAATATTCTGTGAGTCTGTGATTTGGCCCTGTGACACCAAAGTTCTCTTGGTGATTGTCTTGGAATCAAGAGACGAGGCTCTTTTCCTGCCCCTTCATGCCCCAAGAGCTACAGGCAGTGACATGTCTCCATGGCCAGCTGTAGGTAGGTGCGGACCTGCAGCATTCACCTGCCTCATTTCCAAGAACATTAAAAACACAGTGAGTCAAACGATTTTATGTAGAAGTACTGACGGTAATCACACAGACTTTGTTCAGCCTTCATGTATACAAACATTATACTACATCTCTTAATTATAAAGTTATATGAACTTTTCTCCCATTAATCCCATTGCCTCAGTTGGTAGACAGGCCATTGTGATCATCCTCAGATACAACAGATGCCTATTTGTCTCAGATCAAGTGCTCAGTAGAAAGAACATTGAAATTATTCTTGTACTTTACCACATCTCTCTGCAGGGTGTCATTTGACAAAACATAAAATTTCAATGTGGAAAATTCTCAGGTTTATTTTTTTAAAAAAATAATTTTCTAAATCTCAGCTCTCTATTTTAAAATGTTGGGATATAGCAACAAAAAAAATACACCTTTCTAAGCTAACAAGAAGTATAGGAGACCAGAGGAGAGTAAATGTCATGACAACATTACTCCCCAACTACCTTGCAATTCAGTGTGTTCTCCACCCATCAAGCAGGAATATGTTTACATCAAGAATAGCTTAGGGAACTTCCTCGAAGCCATCACAGTGTAACACACTACTTCGTTTTTACTGTCTCTTTCATAAAAGGAATTATAAAAATTATTTTAAGAACTAATAGTCTTTGGGCAAATTTTGCTGTCAGATAAGACTTCCTTTGAAGTCTCAGTGGATAGTTTAGAACCCTACAAATGAATTATGTAATAGATCTGGAAATGCATAAGATGATGAATCTCTTCAGCTAAGCTTATTTGAAAAAAATTGTAAACTATTTCTGCACATATTAATTAGCTATTTCTTTCACAGAGAAAAAAATTAAGCACAATAAAAACAAAATGTTAAAATTTGAATGTTTTTTATGCTAATCCTGCCATTGAGATAGGCCTATAACTCTTAAAAGTACTCTTTAATTTCTGCTTCATCCCTCAGATTTTTAATAATTAGTCAATATTTATAAATTCATGAATAATTACTTAATCAAACAATTTGCATTAAGCTCTTTGAACATGCCAGCACTTGTTAAAGCCAAATACTATCACTAATTTCATAAAACAATACTTTGTAGTTTAATGACATGTACAGTTTATAATGGATTATTAACTAATTAACTTACTGACATCCTTCTCCAATAAACTTGCTGCAGAAGGTGGTAAATGTCACAGCTACTTTAAGAAGAAATACTTGGTAAGAAAGTCTGAAGAATTTGTTCCCAGCCATATAATGAATAACAACAACCAAACTGGATTACTTCATTAGCCTTTCTTTTCATTCTCATTTTATAATCCTGTTTATAAAGGTATACTCCAGTTTAGCAGAAACTGAATAGATAGATACTGAGTAGTCTTGTTGAGGCAAATGGTACAAAACGTAAATGCAAGAAATTGTATTCATACTTGAATGCAGAATTGTTCCTTATTTAGGTCTCCCAGATTTCTGTCTGGGATTTCCTGGACCAAAGTCTACACACCTGTGTGCCACAGGAGCAGCAAGCCTGCCATACACAGAACCACCAGAACTACTCCACAGTGTCTCATGCCTACCAATGGGGCTCATTTAGTGGGAATACACCTATCAGTGGTGCTGTGCACACAGAGGGGATCCAAGGTGTGCAGGAAGCCTGAAAACTGCTCTGCACGTGCTCTACTGCTGATCTGCATGTGCACTGTGGGAACATTTGGGACTGCTCTGGCTGAGCTGTGAAATATTCAAAGAGGGGAAGAAAAACTAGCAAAAAATCTGAAGCACTTCAGATCACATCTAGAGCAAACTCCCAGCAGAGACAGAGGAACAGATTTACAGTATCTCCACCAAGATGCAGAAACAGCTTTAGGCATAAGCCATGTGTATATTCACCAGGGGCAGCAAATTATTGCTGACAAGCTAAAAATAAAGAGGTTGTCCAGTTTAACAGGGCCACACTTTTGAGTCAATGCCTACATAAGCCTCCTCACCTCCCTTGCCTTCCAGCACCATTCTCTTCTCTTGATCTGCAATCTGAGACCAAGCAATCACTTGCAAAGCAGTGGGCAGGACACAAGTGGCTTGACCTTTGACTTTACCTCTCACCAGCTCTGAGCTGGGAGACAGGAGAGGCTATATAGGTAACCAGCTCTAAGCAGCTCCCTCGGAGGAGGAAGACGGAGCAGAGGAGAGCTGGAAACTGCCTCTACAGATTCTTGCTTTACTTTCTACTTTTCCATCACCACTTTTGAGACAGCAGCAAAGGGATGTGAACTGCCTTGCTGGGCACAGAAAGCAGAGCCGTGACTTTTCACCACTACAGCAAGGAAATTAACAGGTTTGGTTCCTGAATTACTCAAGGAGAATGGTGCCTGAACAATTACTCCTAAATAAGTTTCAGATTATTTATCCTGCATCCAACTTTTGCCTATATTATGGAGAAATCTTGAACCAGACATGCTTAAAGCATTAGTTTAGGTTCAATTGGCTGATATTGCTCCAAAGTGGATTAGAAGTTCTGATATGATCAACTTGGCTGGTTGTGGAAGCAGTAACCTTCAGCCAAGAAACAAGAACAAACAGGAGCTTGTAAATATTCGGAAAGAAGAGAAACAGTTTACACAACAATATTGGCTAAGATATTCTAGTCCTGAGCATGCCAGCCTTAGTTCTAAATATCCGGCACTTCAAAAATAATAAAGTAGAAACACAATACAGGTGGGACAGCACTTTATGAATACACTCCTCCAAGCTGTTTAGTGATTTCGACAGATGTTCACTCTTTTGCATGATCCTTATTTATCCTTACTGTTTACAAACATATTGTGCTAGTGTGGTGGCTACCAAGTTTCAAAAGAAGATCAAGATAATATAAAGATGATGGCCATCCATAGCAACAGTTGAAGATTTCAGGAAAAAGGTAATACCAAAATGAAAGAAACTGGATTCATTGCTTAATACCCTGAAAATAAGCGACCAGACCACAGAAATTAACCTTGCCTATCTCTTCGATACTACTAGAGTAATCCATTTATCATACCGACTAAAGATGCTCTTAAGTAAAAGAATTTAACTGTCCTTTCTCATGGATAATCCATCATGGAATACTCCTCTGAGCAACTATCCATGCAGATTCAATGACAGAATCATTTATGACTTGGTGACAGTCCACCCATGCAGACAATTAATTATTCAACAAATATAGTACTTGATCCATTTATTCCTTTTGTTGCTAACAATTAAATAGAAGTGGCACACCTCTATTTCCCTATGTACACAGCAAACCACTGACCACATTTTCCCAGTGGTTCTGCTTTACAGGCTTGTATGCCAATCAACTGCTAACGCCAGCCTGAATAATCAGATTAGGAACATCTCTGGTGTCTAGTTTCCTTTATACAATTTTCTTCTTTTTGATGCTGTTCCATTTCTGTTCAGAACAGTAAAAGGCCATCAGACATGATATTCTGTTTGATCATTTCAGCAGGTATTGAATTGTTTGGGCTTTTTTTTTAGCATCTCTGCATGATTCCTTGAAGCATCTTTTGATTTGTGGTAAGTGTTTCAATTAAACTCTTTATACATGTTAGACCAAGGAGTCCAATTTGTGGAGTAATTAAAAACAATTTTATACTTTAACAGCTATGCATCACCTCCAGGGAACATTTCACCGTGTTTCAGAGTGACACATTTATCACAGAAGCTGGCTGTTCAAATAAATGATGTTAGAAAACTTCCAAAGGGACTGAGACAAACCAGGACAAAACCTTTTTCAGTATGAGTCAGCTAAATGTCAAGACAGTCCCCATAAAGCTTGGGCATCTGATTTCCCTTCTGGTGGAGAGATAATTTTAGACTGATGTGTCAAATTAGTGCTTTAAGTGAGTTATATCCCGTGTAGGAAGAACCACATGACTCACTACAAATCCATTTAAATGCTAAAAGTTTGGAGTAAAAGGGCAAAACTATAGGGAAAACCAGTGGCTCAGGATTTCACCTTTTATTTTTGTAAAATTATAAGAGTAAGGATGGTAATGAAAAACAAAACAAAGCAACAGCAAAAATAAACCCTGAAACTCCCAAGAAACAGCTTTTGCAAAGAGTTCCTTTGGAACAACAACTTGTACACAACCCTGCGGTGCAGTTCAGTCCTGATGAGAAAGTGACTGTGGCACACTTAGCTTTCTGCATCCATCGGCAGAATCATGGCCAGATCCAGTGCTGATGTAACTCAGCATGGCTCTGTTGACTTCAAAGGAATTATTCCAATATGATTTAAAAAACCCCATCCTTGCACCTTTGTAACCTAGTAAGGACTTTAATCCAGGCTTACAAGGAATTCCAGAACACAACCTTTAGCAGCTTAGCTCTAGCAGCAGCTTACAAGCCAGGTACTAATAGTAAGGACTCGCTTGTTTTCAGAATACAGATTCATTTATAAGAGCAACATGTACCTTACGTAATTTATATCTCAGTTCTGATGTTATTATTTAATTTGATGTTATTAAATGAGAGTGTTAAATATTCTGAAGTCGACTTTTCACTGCTCCTCTTGGAACATTCGGTATGATTAAGTAAAATAACAATTACATGAAACCATAGCTTGTGAAAACCCAGTTTCTGCAAAATGATGAAGAGGGTATTTGAACAGAATACCAGTTCAAACAGAGAGCTGTGGATTTGAAGCACTAAATATGCATGACCCAAATTTTCTGTGCATTTAATACCACTCAAGATTAGAGGTCAGAAGTATTATTTCAACCCATCACAAAGCTCCTGGTAAGAAACAGATGTAAATAAAGAAGTTCACAGTCTTCCCCTGGCTTATTGTTACTCACCAGATATCTCCTCTAGGCACTGTTTGGCAGTCTTACTAAACGACAAATCCATTTTAGTAGGACTGGTACAGGAGTCAGCAGGTGGTAAAGAGGTACTGTCATTTTCTGAGAGAGTTCTGAAATGAAGCAAGAAGATTGATTATTATTATCTATCAGTCATGTACTCATGGAAAAAAGCACTACTTGCAGCTCTACCAAGAATCATATCACCATTGGGTGAAAATACCATTTTTGTCACATTCTTATTATGCTAGTTTAAGTCCAGCTACACAAATTTACAAGCAGCTAGGGTTTCTCTCTCTCTCTCTCTCTCTCTCTCTCTGCAAGAACAACTCACGAGTTAATGTTCAGAAATTTGAAGCCATTTTTTTCCCCCCACTTATTTGTTTGCAGGATTTTTCAACCAGATTCTAGTTAGAATCCATTTACACTGGTTATGTCACATCCCTGCACATATATAAAGGAAAAAAACCTTGTAATTGATGAAATATTAAGTGAGAAAGGCCAAGTGGGAATAAGCTTATGCAAGGCTGGATGGAAATCTGGCCCAGATATTTAAATCTATGTGCAGCTTCTTTTGATAATGCCCCTTATATAACTCTAGGGAATGGGATAATACAAGTTTTTCCATTAACTTTCTAAAAAATAGCTTATATTTTCTTTGAGGGTAAATTTCTGTGAATATCAATGATAAATTATAATGGGAACCCTCTGTTGAATACAATTACTTTCTGTTATATGAAGGTAAGCAGCAAGAAATACATAAGCACATCGATTATAATAAAAAATATCTCATACACTTATTGCCTCTTCCTAAGGAACAGCTGTAGTTTACACTGGAATTGCTGAACTATGATGTTATCAAATAGCAACACGTACCACATGTGTATACAGCAAAAGAACGCTGTATCTAAAAATACAATAGTCACTTTTTGAAATAGAATTTTAAAAGATCTTCACTTACAGCTTAAGTTTTTCCAGCTTTCTTGACATGAACAACAGTCACTGTTCTGATTTATTAAAAGACTAATGAAATATTTATATCCTAATTTTAAAATATGACATTTATAGTTCAATTTTCAAAATGCACCATAAAGTGTCTCCAATGACCAACTAAACTGAAAACAGAAACATTTAACTGTGTCATGATTCTGTATTTTATAAATAAACCTCATAAAAACCATCTTATCTCTCAAAATAATTTTATAGCGACTTATTTTATGAAATAAGTTTCCAGTTAGTATTTTCTTTAATGTTACTTACTGAATCGATTTGTTCAGTAACTCATGATAGTAGATGAGGGAACAAGTATCTGCATAAAGAGCAGCACAAATACTGACATGGTGGAATCCAGTGATTAGAATCATTCAACTCAGAAACAGAAATGTAAATTATGCCTCATCTGATGCACAGTCTTTCTTAACAATTTCTGTACTTTTAAGATGCTGGAAACAGACAACTGCTCTATAAAAAACTATTTTTGGTTCTTGTCTGTCTCACACTACTGGAAACACAAGCTCAGCACATGCTGCAAGGTTAACTACGTCCTACCAACCTTGAATGTAGTTTTACATTTGATGCTTGAGAGGAGAGTCTCTTCAGTAAAAAAAAGAGCTCACCCTATCCCTCTGCAGTGAGCTCACTCTGAAATTCCACAGTCCCGCTTGCTTTCCCAAAGGGCTTTAAATCATCGAAATTTTAACTGAGGAAGCAACAGAAATCTCATGGAGGACTATGGATTTCACAGCAACCTAGGTTCTGCTTACTTGAGAAAAATAACAACTGCTGTTTGTTGTGGTACAGATGGACTAAAAGCACTGGCCCTTGGGCAGCTGTGATGGAGATGCCCCAAGGAGGGAACAGGGAACAGGTCTCTCACAAACAGCTTTTTTTCCACAAGGTCTCCAGAGCTGCCTGCCTGCACTTCCACACCAGCCCTGCCTTTTCATGCATGATGGCCAAGGCCCTTGTTTTCCCTGGAGTCCAGCCTAGCCCAGATCCACTGAGAATGGTGAGAGACTAGGCTAGGGGTGAAAGACTTCCAAGTAGACTTCATGTAGGATTTTGGGGCTCCTGGGGAACCAAGAGGCTCAGGTACACACTGGGCACCTAAAACTTCAAGTTGCATTGCTGTGGGCCTGTCATGGGTTTGTTATGACCAAACATGCAATTTTACATGACCAAGCATGTAAATGCCTCTTCAAATTTTAAAAATATGTTAAATGAGATTTTGAGGTTTGTCTTCTGCTGTACTGCTGGCCTTGATGTCCTTCCGTGGGACATATTAATCCTATGAACGATTCAAGTGATCTCTGCAGGACTGCAGCACAGATTAAGCTCGAAGCAAGTAAACAGTAAATTAAGTGATCTTCTCATTAACCTTGCACACCAGCCTTAATGAATGATCCTCTATCCTCTACCTATTCACAGCCCACTCCCTTAAAAATAATTAAATTTTACATCTCCCTCAGTATCAAGAAAAAGGAAAATAATTTCAGTTTAGTAAAAGCCAGCCCAGTGATACTTCTTCCAGTGATGTGCATCTACAGTGCAGGTTAATTTAGGCAACCTTCATGAAAAAGGACAATCTGTTCTCTATTTTAATCATGGCAATCAGAGAATATATTTATCCCCAACCCACTGAGTTACATGCTACCTATTTGTAAGAATATCAAACTCACTTAATGGCACAAATCTTTCAATCAACCTACACAAGCTCATTCATTTTGATTAAAATGAGCCTGTATGGGGTAATTAAGAACAGAATTTGAAACACTACTTAATAAGTGGTCTCTGACACAGTCAGTCATTTCCTGTCTCTAACGAAATAGCCAACCTTAAATAAACACAGATAACATCAAAGATTTGTTTGCTTTTTAGTTGACATTCCAAAAGGTATCAGATGAATATGGTGGCATTTTTCCAGCAGCTCTCTGAGATGCAGCTGTCTAGAATGCATATCACTGTCAGTGTAACAGACTGGCAGGGCCATGTATGCAATATGAGCAGTTCGATCACCCATGATCAAGAATTGCGAGTTAAATTGGGAACAGATGTAAGGAAGGGCTACTAGGACGCCCATGGGGAAGAAGAAAACCTTCTGAAAAACAACAAAAAAAAGAGAGTTGATTTGGTTGAGCCTCACAAAAGAGAAGGGAGGGGATGGGATTATTCCCTCACATATTTAAAAAGAGCAACCAGAGAGAGGAAAAACACTTTTAAGGTCAACGGACAATATCAACAAAGTATTAAGTGGATGCAACATAATCATGCAGGATGCAAACCATTTAAAAAAATGTTACGAGTGAATTTCTGCAGGAACCTTCCCATTGTAATAGTGGGGATTAACCAATTTAAAATAAAATTTAGTTGGCTTATGAAAGGGTTAGTAGGGCTGCCAGTTACGGAAGCCTGAACAGAATATTTCTTTTGGTCCTTTATCCTGAATTTTACTGATTATTCAGTCAAAGGAATAGGGCCACATTGTCTGTATGGCAATTGAAAAGAATAACTTCAGACCATAAACAGAAAACAGATCATTTATGAAGCTACTGTTTTAACTCAGCATTAATCAAATATGTGTTTATAATGACTTCTTCACTTACTATGTTTCTTTCCATCTCTTAAACTAACACCTCTTCAATGGAAACTTTTCTTGCACTATTACTTGAAAATCAATCACAGAAAAATGGGAGGATTTGTCTAAAGACCATGTATTTGTGTGGTAGTTTTGCCTGGCCCAGTTTTTGCCAGTGAGCAGGGTGGGGCACAAAGATGGCTCCTGCATGTCCTGAGTAAAGATTCTGGAAATTTCTCCACCATGTCCAGCAGAGCCAGTCTCCGATGGCTCTGAAGATGATGGACATGCTGCTGGCCAAACCTGGGCCAATTAGAGATGTTAGTTACGCCTCTGTGAAAACATATTTAAGACGAAATCAAAACAACGTGAGCACGCACTTCTTTTTAGCCAGGGCAGGAGGAGGAGGAGGTGAAAATATGTGAGGGAGAACAACATGGAGGCACCAAGGTCAGTGGAGGAGGTGGGGGAGGAGATGCTCTAGGCGCCAGAGCTGAAACCTTCTGCCAGCCGTGGTGAAGACCGTGGGGAAGCAGGTGGTCCCCCTGCAGCCCATGGCGTCCAGAGGATGCAGAGAACCCCCCACAACCTGTGGGGAGGTGCCCACGCCAGAGGAGCAGGTGATGCCTGCAGGAAGCTGTGATCCAGTGGGAGTCCCAGAGACTGAGAGTTGCAAAGGCCTTGCAGGAGAGAGAAAGGCCTTGCTCCCGGGATGGAAACAGCCTGACTTCGGCTTGGAATTCTGCAACCTGGACAGAAGAATCTCAGACTGCAGCAATCGGGCGGGTGCTGCTCGTGAGATTGGACCCACGCCAAAGAAGTTCGCAGAGGACTGTCTCTCGTGGGAGGGACCCCCATGGCTAAGTAGAGGACTCCTCTCCCTGATGGACTGACCCTGACCAAAGGAAACCCCCACACCCTGCCCCCACCCCAGAGCTGTTGATTAGAAGGAAGGAGGGAGGGGGTGAGCTGAGAAATAGCCTTAATAGGGAGGGGGGTAAGTAGAGAAACAGCATTTGCAGCAGAAGAATTGTGGCATTGGACTGACTAAGAGAAGCCACATACCTTGCCCCAGCCCGGATCTGTGAGTTGAATAGAGAGAGGGGGCGAATAGAGAAACAGTGTCTGCAGTAAAAGAATTGTGATAGACTGACTTAAGAAAAAAAAAACCCCACACCCTGCCCCTGCCCGGGAGTTGTTGGTTAGTTGGAAAGGAGGGAGGGGGTGAGCTGGGAAGCAGTGCCTTAAGAGGGAAGGGGGGTCAGTGAAGAAACGGTGTCTTGAGAGCTTATTTTTACCTCTGATTTATCCTCCAACTCTGTTAGATTAATAAATCACCTTTTTTGCAACTTTAAGTCTCCCGCCTGCTTTTGCCCTGAATTTAGTGCATCCTCGTTATCAGTAGTCTTATCTCAACTCATAAGTCCAGTGTGTTAGTTTTTTTTTCTCCTCTGCATAACCACAGCAGCAGAGAGCATAGAAAGCAAACGTCGTAGGTGCCTGGCATTTAGCCAGGGTCAAACCCATGACAATTTGTTACAAGGAAAACTGGTGAGCGGCAATGTTTACGATTGCAAAATTTTGATACTGACTGTTGCTTTATTTTCACAGCAGCAATGCAAATACCAGGAATGAACAAAGCACTGCAGCATGACTTTGAGTCCTCAATTTAAGAAAGTATGTTTTTTGGCATAATCCATTATTAGCAAACAGAATTAACTGACAATGTTTTTACTGTAAACTTAGTTTCAACTGCACATCCAGTGACACAGAAGTAGCTTCTAGTTATTAAAACTGGACATAAATATGGCTTCAAGAAACACTGCTGATGCTACGGTAGCAGGATCCTTGAAGAGTGGTATAATTTTTTTTCTAAGCCTGTATAAAAACATCCTGAACAGGCATCTGGAATTGAATTTCACTGAGCTTCCAGAGGTACAACCCGATTATATGCTCCTTCCCATCTGTCACCGCTCTGAATATCCTGCACACCCTTGAAGCTATGGCCTAGTAAAAGAATTGTGTTAATCACCATGTAGTAAAGGAGTTGGGAAGAAAGTTTTAGTAGCCAGTAAAATGTTTATTCATGATGTCGATATTTCCTTTTTCTGACCCTATCTTGTTGAATAGTTTAGTCCTTACAGAATCATAAAGTAATTTAGATCAGAAAGATGTTCTAGGTGCCATCTGGACCAATGACTTTGTTAAAGCAGGTCTGGTTACACTACGTTGCTCAGAGCCTTGTTTTGTTGGGTCTTGGACATACCCAAGGACAGAGATTCCACAACCTCCACCAGTGTTTCACCACCCTCAAGGTAAAAACATATTTTTCTAACTTTAAATCAGCACCTCCCCTGCTGTAACTTGCATCTGTTACCTCTTATCCTTTCACCCTTCATTTAAGAGAAGAATCTGGCACCCTCGTCTCTACATCAACCTATTAGGTAGCTGCAGCTACCAGTTTCTTAGTCTGCAGGGACAAAAGGAGTGCCAAACTGGTATGTGAAGTCCAGCACTAACACTGAAAGAATATCTCTGCAAGATTGCAATTCAGAGACTGCTGAAACTTCTTCCAGATGTTGCTATCATAAACTAAAATTTAGCTGAAAAACTGAAATTTAAGCAAAGCACATCATAGAACTGCAGCTCAGGAAGATGAGTGGTCAGCTAATTCTCTGCAGCAGTTTCTGTACTTCCAGCGTTTCAGGCAAAAAGCAATTCCTGAGCACCACAGTCCCCTGGGATTTAGGAGCTTCAGATTCCACATTTCAGCCATGGAAAAGAGACCTACTAAGCTCCTACAGTGGTTACTGGAGGAGTCAATAAAATAAAGCTGAATTGCAGTACACACATTCAGTTACAATCCAATGTTCTCTTACTGAAATATTCCTTTACTCCTTCAGTAAATCCATAGCAAACATTAATTTCCATCATATCACATTACTTCTTGTGGGGTTATGATGATTTGCATCAATTAAGGATTTGCCCCATGGCGAGAGGCAACGCACATTACTCCAGTGACTATTAGTTTTTTCCCCCATTTTTTGGAAATAATATGAACATATATAATTTGAGTTTAAAAAAAAAAAAAAAAAAAGCAGTGATTGCATGCAATAGATGCAATGGGCTCTTCTCTGGGCAAGAAAAGGGTTGGTATTGAAGGTTATATTCCACTTTTGAGCATGAAAAAACACTGAGAAACGAACCTATTTTCTTGATTTCAGGAGACAGATTCAGATATCTTTTTTTGTTTTAATTAATGTACCTTTTTCCTCCTGTTTGCACTGTAGCCTAGTAAGTACTAAACTTCTGTGTTACTCTTCTTCAATGGGAATTTAAGCACCACTGGGAAGACAGCTAAATCGTAGGGCCAATTTCAATACAAGTCTAAAGGACTTGAAAATGGCACAATTTCCATCTTCCTACAATTCTGTCTAAGTAGAAGAATGTAATTTTAAGTAGTGGCTGGTGTACTTTAAACAATTATACAGTCTCTTACACCATCCTACTATGTCTCTCTTATCAAGCTTTCTGGCAAATAAATTACATCCACTTCAGTCTTGTATCAGTTGGACCCTGCAGCCAACTTCAGAGGGGACACATATGGGACTGTAAATAATACATTCACAGCCACATTTGAAAATAAATAATCACCTGCTGGCAGAATGGAAGAATTTAAACTATACCCGTTTAGATTATCTCAAATGCAATTCTGACTGTTGCTAATCTTTGAAGAGAAGTAATAATTCCATATGAATTTTGATGTCAGGTGTTTAAGAGGAATAAAAATACAATGTGATATCAGATAGGACAAAGCACCAAGACTGCAAGACTGAATAGTACAATATGCCATTCGAGAACCACCCAGCAAAACAGTATTTTCTATCTACTGTCCATTAATAAAAATATAGACTTCTTGAAAATATGACTATTGATAATTATTAAAGGTTTGAATTACTTATTTAAGCAAAATACATGGCCATCTCAAAAAAACCTCCTTGGAACACTTCCTTTTCCTCACAAGTCTACAGTAATATCTTCTTGGTTAACAAAAAGGTATTTCAAAATATATGGTATCTGTAGGTATCAGCAAGGAATCAATCAGAGAAAGCACTAGCTTACTTATGCTTGTGCTAACAGTCTAAATAGGTCACACAAGTATATGGCAAAATTGTGCAGAATTCTGGATAAAAAGCATTGTATTTTTAGTAAATTTTCTTGAATTTTTTTACAAGGACTGCAGTATAAACTAGAGCCTAGATATTCCTTCTAGCTGAAAAAAACCCTGTTAGTCTAAATGGTAACCATTGTTTACTAACTCATATAAAGCTGCTAAAAATCACACCTGAAAATTCTGTATATAAATTCTGTGTATAAATTGTGGTGACTGCTTTGAAAACAATTATGTTGAAGAACAAAAAATGTAAATATAGTACCCCAGCTCTTGCTCATTTCCACTTACCATATATCCACAGAAATAAATATGCTGACTTTGAAAATGTGGATATTTTATCCTTGGTTATATTTATATTCTCTATGAAATTATTGTGCGGCATTACAAAACCCTTGAGATTTTTAAGAAATGTAGTTACTATGTGTTTTTGAGTCAGATTCTGCACTTAGAGAGATACTTATTGAAGTAACCTCATCAAAGTCAGTCTATTACTCTGGGTTTATGGCATTCTGAGATCAGACATTGGCTCTGAGAATTTTATTTTCATGTGAGATTTAACTTCAAATACAGTCTCCTTTGCTGTTTGTTTGAAGCAAAGAGACAATTATTAGTAACAAATTTTACTGGAAGATGCATGCTTCTATCACCCTTTAAAATTCAAAATACAATTTGCTTTAAGATGGAGCTTGAAAGAATGCTGAGACATCTCCATCATGCAATGAAATAGCAGCAATATGTAGTAAAATAGCCATTAACAGCACACACATCTGAAGGCAAAGCACAGCTTCTTTTTCTCTCTCCTTATATATGCACCCTAACACACATGGAGGCTGTCCCATGTACCACACTACAAATCCTTTGTACCACTGAGGTCATTCCAGATAGTCACATGTGTATTAAGTGCGTCCAGTGATCCATCTAAATGAAACTCAAGAGGCTCCACTGCATATTAGAATAAATATAACAGTTGAGCTTTTTTATACTGAGCTTTTTCTCCCTTCCATATGATTTTCTGAACTTATCAGTCATTCAGATTGGTTTTGAAGCTATGTTTAGTCGTGTGTAATGATATATATACTTCCTCAGAGCCTACTTCATCACCCCTTTAATCTTTAGCCAAGATTATCTAGAGTACTACTCAGTAACATAAACTGGCAGTATATTTTGCTTAATAATGTATTTGTCATTTTATCAGATGTTAAATTTACCCACAACTGTAGCTAAAGCCCTCCAACAGCTGACATCTGAAAACATTATTCAAATCAGCCTGTCAATCTTTCTACACTTATTCTGTTTTCTGAGTTGTACAACAGTGAAATCTCCCAGCTTCTCTTCAATTGCTCTATCATATAGCAAAATAAATTCAGACAAATGTTGATACATTTAACTGTTCATTCTTCCACTCCAGAGCCTTAGCCATCTGAAGAGCTACTATTATTTACTGCCTGTAAAAATTAATTGCCTCCAGGGAGTTAACCTACACGTAGTTCATGCAGAAAACTAATCAGGCAAAGAACTGCAAACAGCAACCTTTTCTGTCTACACAAACTGTTGAAATATTTTTAAATACTTGTAAAAGTTTTTGTGTATGGTTTTTCTTCAAATATCCACAAGTATTATTACATATTCTGAAAACATCAGGAGTTTGTTTTATGATCTTTTAAGAGAACAGTGAATTTTAAGCAAATATTGTCAAATATTAGCAAATAGACGCTGAGGTTCTTAGAATGCAAACAAGAATATTTGCACTTGAAGCCTGACTCAGCCATGACCTTTCAAAAGCAGCACAGAGAATGTACCATATGATCTGTATTTCTAATCAAAACATCCTGAATTTTAAAAGGCAAATATTTGCAATGGATTGCTTTTGTACAAGGTAAAGACTCAGAGTTCTTGTAAGAAATTGTTCATACAATAACATTAATTAAAGAATATAAGGAAAATATTGTCATGATGTGAAACTGGGGGATAACACCGTGACCCACCATTACTTTACCCATTTTAGCTCTCTTTCCTAAATGGTAGCACAAATCCGATTTCCCTCCGTGCTCTTACCTATAAATGAAAGGAGCTACCGTGGCAGTGTTGGGGTGGCTGTATTGCTGTTGCTGAGGGAGCTGCACTACACCATTTCCTGTGCCTTGGCCACTGCCTGCAGCCATCGAGGCCGACAGAGCCGCGGAGGATCCTGCGGGGAGAGCAGCACTTGGCTCTTTCCCGTCAGAAGAAGCAAGACCAGAGGAAGGAGAAGTCTTCTCATTAAGCTGAGATTTTGGTGTTGACTGGGACTGGTTTCCTTTAGTAGTCCTCAGTTTTTCAACCTCCTTACTCCCTGTGCATGCGGAAGAAGTGCTCTGCTTTGCTGTTGCCACCTTTGATCCAGGTTTTGGGATCCCACTAGAAGATGATATTAAACCTTCCTTCTTGGCTGCTGTCGTCTTGCTTCCCTTTGGGATTAGGCTTGCAATTTTTGAGCTCTTCTTTGCAGATGTTTCAATGACCTGATCCTTCTCTTCCTTGACTGCTTTCTCAGTGCAAACTTTGTTTTTGTCCCTGTTCTTTTCCTCTTTGTCCTTTGGCTGTAGCAAAGACTTTTTATTGCTGAGATTTTTGCTGCCAGCTTTTGGAGGGGTCAACTTCGGTGATACTTTTGGACTGCTACTTGTGGAGCCGCCGCTGTTCACCCCACCACTTAAGACATCCATTTCACCACACTCTGAAAAGTTGTCATCCTCTCTCCCACTGTCACTGGGTCCTGAGCTCAGTGACAAAGGAGGTCTCAGAGCAGTCCTAGCATTAACCAGCTTGAATTTTTCCAGCATAGATTTTTGTCCAGATGAAGGGGGCTTCACACCTTCAGAAGGGGGCGGCTTGAGCCTGTCTGAGGTTGGAGTAGGGGAGGTTGCGGGACTAGGCTGCTTCACAGACAGCATGGTAGAGGTTGCGCTGTGTTTGACATTCATGGATTTGCTGCGCCAAGGCTTGCTGGCACTTGGAGAGGGTATGGCAGAGACCTGCTGCTGCCCGGTGCTGGTGGGATGCTGCACATTTCCATTCATGCCTGCAGAGGGGTGAGGGCCTTTTGGTGAATCTGCTAAAAAACCACAAAAAAATCATAGTGGTATAGTTACTCTCCCATCTCCTGCTTGAAAATGATATCATACTCCCCCAGCATTTAAAACACACTTACATGTGACCTATAATAAATACAATTTATATGTCCATGGAACTTGAAGGATGCTAATAGAAAACGCCTTTCTTTCCTCCATTGTCATGGTGTTGTTTAATACTTCCACAAGCCAAAGAAAGCCTCAGAAATACCTTCATTACATCAATTTCATTATGCAAATCAAGCCTTCCAGTTTTAATTTAATTTTTAATATGTAATAAATTCTTTCTATCACTTGTTGATAACAAAACACTGAGACAAGGAAGAAAAAAAGAATGCTACAATTCTGCCAGAAAAACAAAACTGGACGAAGATAGGTTTGATGTTTAGTTAAAGAAAAATAGGTGCTAGAAAGCCAAGGTTTTGGGCAAGACGATAAGGATTCAATAATACTGAAATTAAATGGACAGTGATACATCATCTGCATGGGTACAGCCATTATAGCTGTTTTGGGTCTGAACTTGGGTAGGTGCAGAAGGCTCTGGCACATTCACTACATTTACATCACCCAGGTTCTTCAGTGAATCTTCAGAATGAAAGAGAACAAGGCTCCTTCTGCAATAACCAAACTATGCCAATTAACAGCCATGACTTTCATCATCTAGCCTTATTAAGCCAAACAGACCAGTGAATGAAAGGGATAAGATCTTCTGTATGAAGTTCAGATTCTCAAGACATATCTGAGCAGGAACACTCTGGAGCACCAGAGAAATGAAGTGGTAACGGCAATCAAATGATGTGGTACATGGTATTTTCTTTTAGTGGATCTATCTTGTCTTGCCATTCAGTATTCAGACTGTCAGGGAATCAGATGTAAGCCTGCCTATAGTATATTGAATTGTGTACTACAAGAAAGGCCATGAAACACGCAATGTGAATATAGTTCATGTAATGACAAAAGGAGTGCTGGATGCCTTGGTTGCACACATTGTATGTCATACCTTGCAGCCCTCTGTCTGAATAGTATCATAAATGAGAGCACTGAGGACATTTGTCCCTTCAGCACAGAGTATGAAGTTATACACCATTTTAATTTTTCCAGTCTCAGTTCTAAGCCTCAAGTAAAGATTCAACTACCCATCTGGAAGTCTGAAGGCTGCTAATACATTCAGAAAAGGCAAAATTTGGGAATACTGAAAGTGGAGCTGTTTTTTCTTTAACAAGAGAATGCAAACATAGCAAAAATTACTGCTCTGAATAGCATTAAGAAGTTCTAGATTAAAAATATTAAAATAAAATTATCTGAGCAAAAGTAACATGACAACATATAATATTTTTACTTGCTTAACTCTATTAGCAACTAGTTCCACTAAGCCAATCACTTCCACCTTAATAGATACTATATAATTCCATCTGCCCAGGGCTTTTAGTGTGCTCCTCAGCCTGATATGCAAATGCCACAGTGCTACATGCATGACAAAGATGATGAAGAGACTGGAGCATCTCTCTTACAATAGGCTGTGAGAGTCGGGCCTATTCAGCCTCCAGAAGAGAAGACAGAGGGGACCTCATTTATGTACACAAGTATCTGGAGAGAGGGTGTCAAGTCAGGCTTTCCTCTGTGGTGCCAGCAATTGGACAAGAGGCAGCAGGCAGAAACTGACGCACATGAAGTTCCACTCAAATATGAGGAAGAGCTTCTTTACTGTGTGTGACTGAGCACTGGAACAGATTGCCCAGAGAGGTTATGTAGTGTCTCTTTACTGGAGATATTCAAAAACCATCTGGATGCAACCATGTTCAATGTGTTCTGAGATGACCCTGCTTGGGCAGTGGGGTTGGACCAGGTGACCCACTGTGGTGCCTCCAACCTGACACATTCTGTGATTCGGTAAATGAGCTCACTCCACCTTCACAAAAGGTTTCAAGCAGCTCTGCTGAGTCCTGTTCTAAGCAACAAAATATTAACTTGCCTAATTAACATTAAGGCTTGCTTCAGAGCATTTTTCTGTGACAGGCAAAGTCACAGAGTATTCCCCAGACTACTGGTTGCACCATGGAGCACCTTTGCTGGGCAGCTGCATAGCTGATCCCTCCCTTGGGACCAAGGCAGGAACTGTGGCTGGGCCCCTCCTATTGTCTGGTGAGCCTCAGAGCTGGAAGAGAGCCTGGGGCCAACCACAGCTGTTGGAAATTATTGCAGCCCTCAGGCTTTTTTAATTTATATCAGCAATCAGCCACAGGGCTGATAGCTCAGAAATGGGTGTGTGCTTGCACACATGCTGTCCTGCACTAAGCTCACCCTAAATGCACAGGAGGATTAGGGTCTTAAGCGATACCAATAGTTCTGCAGAAGAACGATTCACCGTAAGAATATGCAAAGCTAATGCAGAATACATGTAGCAATCTGTGAGCAGTGGGATGCCACTACATTCTGTTGTATTAGTTGTGTTACATTTGTATGGCTTCAGGCTATTAATTTTACTACCAAAAAAAAAAAAAAAAAGAGAAGTGTTCTGATTAAAAAAAAGAATGCATGCCTTGCCATATTTCCGGCTATATAATATTAAACTCATTGAGGGGAAAAAATATAAAAAGAAGAGTATGTACTGTTTCATCAACAGCTTGTTCTGCTACATATATAACAAAAAAACCAGGTTCCTGGAACCACTGGTATTTATTTGATCCCTATGTCACAAATCATAAACAGCAATAAAAAATTACAGAGAACTTTAGCTTGCCATTAATCTTCAGTTTAAAGGGAATCCTTAATATTTATACGAGGAATGTGAACTGCATACTCTCAGGAAATATTGACAACCTGTCTGTATGTTTAAAGATTTGGAATTAAAAGATCTATTCACCCTCCCACACCTCGAGCACAAATGCATTATTTGAAGCTGCACACAATTAACTGCTTTCTGCATGTTCTATTGGGCTTGGCTTTAGCTGTTCATTCCATGAAACCTGTCCCCACCTTGTGGTGATTTTGAGACAGAGTGAACCCAACCTATGACAAGGATTTCGTATTTCTGTAAACTAAATTTCCAAGAAGTCAGTCTTCTCTTTCAGGCTTAACCCCTTATTCCTGAGAGGGAGGCATAGTCAGTGGTGTAAACAGTTTTCTGCTTGAGAACTCAGTGCTTCAGAGCTCAACATCTGCTGTAAAAATACAGGAGCAACATGACATCCCCAGTTGTTCAGTGCAAAAAAAAAAAAAGTTTTACCAGAACCCAGCAAGACCATGATGATCAAACGGACATTTTTGAATCCACTTTTCATAGGCTATTGCACAAATAAAGAACACATGAAGAGTTCAGCTTGGGCCCAGTACACAATCAACCTCCTTTGTCTTCTCATCTGTGACCTTTGCTGTGTTCTATGCTGCTGGAGAAGACGAGCTCTGTAGCAAGAGCTCCTCCACTGCAGCAAAGTTAGGTATGACAATCTAAATATTCTCTAGCAGGCAGGGGTCCAGATTATCTGTTTTTAGTTACTCACAATAAAAAACAGTCAGTAGAAAATAGAAGAGTTGCAAGGCATTGCTATAAGGATGTTTGAAGGAAGGGGAGGTCTATCGAGTAAGATTAAAAGAATTCAGTTTATTCAACTCTCCCTTTCTGGCTGTCCATGAGAAGGCAGCTACCCCTTATCAGCAGAAGTGGAGAGCACCATCAGGGACAACTGGAAAAATAGTGGCACCGGAAGAAACATACACAAATTAGCCCTAGATGTACACACTGGCCACAGATGAACAACAATTGGCATCATCACACAATAGAGTTCCAGGGGAGAGTTTTTCAGAGTGAGTATGGACAAAATAACCAAATACTGTTAAAATTGAGTTTGAAGAAAACACAAATGCCATGTCGTATCATTAAATTTTACTGAAAAACTGGCAATGAAACTCCATGACATAGAGACCCTTATCAGTGTTCAGATACACTGTTTCTAACATCTAAGGGGGTAAAGACTTGTTTTAAAAATGTGTGAATTAGAACGTTATTTCTTTGCTGTGCTCAAAACGCACTGGTTTTCTATCTTATTAGCAATCTGAATAATTACTTCATTAAAAGAGTTTAATTTTCCTAGTTTTATTTCTATCTTTATGTTATTAAGTTGGAGGCAGATAAATCAGACATGTCTGAAAAGCAGGGGTGTTCTTTGAAATTGATACGTAAGTCCGTAAGCTGCAAAGTCCAGCCAAAAGAAGAAGAAAAAGAAAAGGATGTCACTAAAGCTCCAGAAACTAGTTTTAACAAGTTTTTGCTAATGGCTTGTTTAATTGTTTGGTGCATTTTGTGTTTCTGACATAATTAGAGCTGTACACAGTTGCCTGTGTCCCGCAATGGATTGTGTCTGTCGGTGAAAACTGGGCTGCTCAGTAAAGGGCAAACCCACATTTTCTCAGGGGAGATGGGTTTCTTACTGTGTTGACCTACTCCCTAAGCAACATTCAAAGGAGATCGTATCAATGAGAGACTAAATAACAGAATGCTAAATAAAAGGCTGATATCACTTCTTCTTTTGGATCACCTTCAGGCCTCCTTTAACTCTGTGACTACATATCCATTCCCCGCTGTGACTGAGTGACTGTGTCATGCAGGAATGGATTACAAGTACTACCTATAACTAGATTTTTTAAAAAGATCTTTTGCTGTATATATTTTCTGAGGTCTCCTTATAGCACATACAGGTAGGTGTACAGCAGAGAAAAATGTAAAAGTGGTCTGCCCTTGAAGAGGTTTGGAGGTCCCAAAATCAACTTGCAATTATACTTAGCACAAGTCCTTTCTTTGTCCCAGAAATTAGGGCATATGGACTGTGCAAGTATTCAAAAAAAGCTGCTAAAAGTTATCCTGCTCCAAGCATCTGCATCAGAAGCAAAAGTTGAAATATAAGGTCTGTTATTTGTGCTGCAGTGTAAGGAAAAATCATTTGTTACTGCATGGTGACACTATTTTTTAAAAAGAGGTTTTTATATTATTACTACTGTCAGAGTTGAAGGTTGTTTCTAGATTAATTCTTCAAAAATCTCAGGTTACCAAACATCCTAAAATACTTCTAAAAATAAAAAAAAAAACCTACTTGGAAATCTCATTGTAATGTTCAAAAATTAGTCACTATAATAACTAAATTTCAAATATAGCATGGTACAGTTGTTTTTCTCTTTAGTCAAAGTAGCAGCACAGTGTATTCAAATACAAGTTCTTGTGTTCTTCTAGGATATTATGAAAGAATATCAGTTTGCTATCCTTGCAATTACAGCAGTCATTTTCTGTAATGAACTTCTGGTTTATACCCTAAAACAAATGTGAATTTATCTTTGATTATCATATAAAATTAATGCTTTTCCATCCATTCTGCTGTTTTGATAGGAAAAAAAAGAACAGATGGAAACATCTCAAATACAGTAGTCTGTAGATATGCAACATTGCATTTTCTATTTCCCATAAAATTAATTGATTTGCTTTACAAAAAAAGCCACCCCTTAATCTCTTGCAAGTGATGACTTCACTAAAAACCTCATCAGGGTTCTCATTCTCTGCTGTAAAGAAATGGGGAAGAAATACATCATGCAGAAAGTCACATAAATGTACAATGAAATGCAAACCTTAGCAATCAAAAGACAGTTTCCAAGTAATGAGCTAAGAATTTTAATATCTACAACCATGTCACACCTTGAATCATTTAATTCCCACATATTTCAGTAGCAAACATGTCAACATTACGAAGCAATTCTAAAACCTAAATCTCTGTACATACCTTCACTGAGGCAGCCACATCTACTTCATAACTTCACTATCGTATTTGTGAACTACACAGTGTCTGCTCAGTTTTCACTCTGATCTCTTTCTAGTTTAAGCCTGGATGTCTTGATACAAACAAGCCCTCAGTAAAATAAAATCCACTATAGAACTATGTGAAACATTCAACCCTGATAGTAAAAATAAAGAAATAACTATTGAAAGGATGGTTTTATATCTTCAGATACAGCTAGGGGCAAAGAGTGTTCATCAGAATTTTGTAAAAAAAATCTGGATAGCTGCCTGTTGCTTGGATGAAGAACATTCACTGCATACTTGTTCCTCCCACAGACCCCAAGGATGCAAACGGGTACTATGTATATTGTATCATTTTCAATTGGATTCTAACCCAGAGATATGAATAAAATGCTGTTCATTACACAAAGGGAGAAAGAAGGGGAGGAAGGGGATGGATTAGTTACACAACTCAGAAAGCTGCATTTTTGCATTATTCTTTTTGAGATAAAGCCAGAAGAGGCACATTTTCCAGGAAAGTAGAGTCAGGGTGAGAGAAACGGAAGGACCCAGGGTACTCAGTTCATTGTTGTAATGGCTGCTCCAAATCCCTGCAAAATTTCATTACATTTGACTTAATTTTCTAGCCTTTATTCAGTATTATACACACACTAGGTAAAGTTCTTAAAGAACAGATGCATGTAACATTCTGATGCAAATACAATATTCTGATTCTTCTCCATTAGAGGCTAAGATGCTAAGTCCCCTGAAAATGATGGCAGCATTCCTTTGGGTAAGAGTAGACTTGAATATAGAATAAAATTATAGGCATCCAATATAGATTAACTTTTACTTTGTAAAAATCACCCTGATATTTCCATCAAAGATGGATAAAATATAATTATAACATCTTGAAAGTTTTCACATCTGAACTTTAATGCCAACTGAACCACAAGTTCTAATTCACGGTCCAATTTCCATAGGTCTTCCTTATCAAGTCTAAATACTACATTCACTTCTTTGACCCTTGTGGATGGTTTTTTTTTCCTTCTTGTGTGTAATGGAGAGTAAACTTAGTAACTTTTATCCCTTACCTTTTTCATTTCCGTTTGCATATTGTGGAGGCTTGTTTTTGTCAATGCTGTTAAAGCTCTGACTTCTCCGATTTAAATTGGAAGCTCCCTGGACTTTGGTACTGCTGCCTGCAGCTGGCACCCTTGAGGGTCCTGGAAGCCTGGAATGGTGAGAAATCAGTGAGAAATCAGTGAGAAATAAGTTCATTTTATGTAATGCAACATATAGCGGAGATGGTATGCAAATATCAGGACAGAATTTTAAACCAACTAAACCCAGTGAATTCGGGTAAGCAACAAAGAACAGGAGGATTCAAATTAGTTAGACTCCACAAATGAAAATAAGAGCTTATCCTTATGCACACAAAAGGGAAAAAGATGCTTTCTAGAGTCACAAGACATGTAAGAAGATGCTTTGCATTTGCCATTAACATTGCTAAAACAGATTCACCCTAACAAATATTAAAGTGCAATATCAATCTTTATTAAAATCTGTCACTTTGGAGAGGAAATATTAAAGAAATAGATTAGAAAGCCCAGCAATACATAGTTGAGAAATATTTTGTATCTCTTACTCTAATAAATGTTTCATAGTTGTGTTTAGCATAAAATCTGGCATTTTAGTTATCTTCTTCAGTTATTTTTCAGAAGGCTATTGACTAAAATAATTCCACCTTACTATTTTAAATGAAAAATATTGAAAATACTTATTATATCTAGATGATACAGATGCATTTATACCTTTTAGATAGAAGTGTATAATGGAGACTATACATTTCATTTCTTAGTATTTGCTGCCACCATCTGAACCTTACTGTGTGGCTATGCTAAGGAAAAAATGTAGATTCTTTTTTCTGGTATGTGTAAGCTTGCATCCTTTTTCCATCTGAATCTGTTTTGTGATGTATGATTCCTTAATATGTGCCTACTTCAAACTTTCTAAAGCATCTTTGTGGGCACACACAATCCTTTCCAGTTTTGTTATTTCTTAGCCAAAATTAATTGCTCAAATCAGTCATAGGCTTTTGCCATAGGAGAAGAGCATCTCTTGTTTGTTTCTTGCTTATTGGAATGATTTTAATAATGGCAGTGCAAATTATACCAGAGTCATCAAATTCTGTTAGTTTCACTTTATTATGAAAGAGCAACATCAGAAGGAAGGAAAAAAAATCACATTACAAAGAAATACAAAACATTTGATTTCTTCCAAACTTTTTTGTTTAATATGCTGGCAAAACAGAAATGTTAAAATAATTTTATTTTCATTTTCAAACATATGTAAACAGCTCCATATTCTCTTTCTTTACCAGTTTAAACCTCAGAGAACTAATCCACTAGTTATTTTTATGGCTCATTCTGGCTGCCAGCCTGCCCTGCTAGCCTCAGTGCCGAGCCCAGAGCAGACTGTCTCTGCTCTGCAGCTGTACGCATGCTAACCTTTACCGTGACCCATGAATTCGAGTGATCTTCTGTTCCCTGAAGAATGCACTAAAACAAACTTAAAAATCCATTTGCTCCTTCTCATTACCCTAATTTGACAGGCAGTAAGAGCCCAGAGATCATTTGTCAAAGGTAATGACAAAAGCAATGAAAAGGCATGTGCAACACTAGAAACTCATCTGTTCTGTTAAAATACAAAATAGTTCTGCATATATTCTGCATGCCAGAATTCAAGAACTTGCCACAGTAAGCACATTATGCATGAGGTCATTTTCTCTACACACTTTCCAAGTTTACCTCATTTGCTGACTTTCTTAATTGAATTCAGGTTTTAAATTGCTCTTGCAGAATCATGTTAAGCAGCTAAGGAAATGCAAAGAAGAATATAACAAATAAAGGACAAGTCACATACCTCTGAACAGGCTTCGGAAACACTGCCACAGATTTAAAGTATTAGACAATAAGACTGTTAACCTTGACATGTTGAATGTGGACAAGACAGGAGCATCAGCAATAAGGAAAACGAAGACCTATAAGTGCAGGTGCAAAGCAACTCGACCGTGGCATAGCTCATTTCAAGCTATCACCATTGACTCACATTGTGTTAGTGTTTTATACTGCAAAATGCAATCTTTATTGTAGATTATGCAATTTAGAGTTCATTGGTCTCACCAATGAACTGTACAGCAAAGGTATAATTAATGAACACATTAATTATTGCCCCCCCCCCCCATTTAAAAAAAAAAAGCTAGAAAAAAGAATAAGCTTTAGACCTCAGCTTCTTTCTTCTGCAATCTGGCTTGTAGATTTTAGTGCTCGTGGAAAGGACAGACTAAAAGTACTGATGAAATCTGAAACAAGTCAGCTCCTACACACAGCTCTGTCAAATTCACTGCCAAAACAAAGCCTCTCATTCATGGGGACTGTGTGCAGGCTATTCTTGATGAAGCAGAAGTCTTGGAAGTCATTCTTTTTTTCTGCTCTATTTTGCTTCTGCATAAACTTGACTTTGTGAACTCAGACTTTCAGGTGGCTTTGCTATATATGCAAAACATCTAGTGGGAACGGGGGTGGACTCCCAAACTTCTTTTCACTCATAAGTAAAGTCAGGAATTGAGCCAGAAAGTACAGAGCACTAAAATCACCAACTACTCCTTCACATCCAATATTTTACATGCAGGATACAAAGATGCAGGGTACATAACAACCAGAAATATTGCTAATATACAGTACAAATCAGCCAATTGGCCAAAAGCCAATTAATACAAGGCTTTTCTGTGGCAAAGCTCATCATTGCAAAGCTTGCACACATAACAAAAATTACACATTGTTTAGTGTCTGCTTAAGTCCAAAGGATAAAATATCAGTGGGCATATACTTGCTTGAGTATCACTAACAAGCAATAAATCAGAGACATTTAACTGACCTAGAAGCCTTTTTTTGACTGGTTGCAATTCCACTGTGATTAGACTGAGTTGCATATCTGGCTGTGAGACTGTATGAGAAGAAACAGAGAAATTGAATTAAAGAATTTCTTTGAATATGTATAGAAAGAACACACTTACCAGTAAACTATGAGTTAATGAATGCAAATTGAACATGGATAGAAAACACAAATTAACTGGCAACAATAAGAAACAATGTAAACATGCAGATTTTTATGAGAGATGCAATGAACAGATTATGAAATAATGGGTATTGTTATAACCTGTCTCATTTACTAGAAATTATCTTATGAATAGACAAAGTGAGCAAATTTCTACAGTGACTGAATTCCTGAAGTATAGCTCAATTCACACAAAATGTAGCTTAAAACATTATGCCTTTTTTTTTTTGTTCTTCTTTTCCATGAAAAGTACTAAGCACAAATACACACCTAATGGTCTCTCCAGCAACCTGACTGGATTTGCAGTATGCCTGTTAGGAACAAATTTTCTATACCAAATTAAATGTGGACTCAGAAAAATTCCAGCTGAAGCAAGGTGACCCTCCTGATGGTAGAGCTCTACAACCTGTCATAAATTTTATTACTGTTACAGTACAGGTCATGTACCTGATGACCCAGGCAATGAATCAGAGGCTGCATTAAGAAAGCTCTGGCATATGCTTAGACTCATTGTGAAATTCCATAGGAAAATGCACCTTTGTCTATTAAGGCATCCAAGGAGTACTTCTGCAACAGAAGACTTGCTACGCTATAGGGCTAAAAACTGTATGTTCCTTTTGATGCCCAACAACCTGGCTTTACTAGGCAGCAAATTACTTCCTCTAATGTTTTACGCCTTTGCATAGGGGTATGTCAAATATATGGCCACAGTACAGCCTTCTGTCAGGTAATTTGAGCTTCCATAAACAGGTGCATCCTGTGCGATCCACAAATTCCTTGAATAATTAAGAAAGTCATGGACAACTGAGTAAGCAGAAACTCTGATAGTCACAGATTTCTTTTGTTTCTCCAAGTTTTGCATCTTCCAGCAATTCTTCTGGGTAGCAGCCGAAACCACAGGGCTCTAGTCCCAGCTTTATAGACTGGCAGCACCTTACAAGAAGCACCTTGTGGTGTTGAGCCTACCAGAACAGTGTTAAGCAATTTCTGCCAGTCCACTGAAGCAGCCAGCCTGAGTGTACAGCTGATGGGAGAAGCTGTCAAGTAAGAAAGGTCTTACCTTTCTTAGCACTGCAGTGCTGAAAAGGGGCAAGAAGAAGTCACAAACCTAGGGAAAATGTGAGACTGGAATGGGATGTGCTACTTTACCAAATTAAACCCCAACAAAGGGTTCAGCACTGCCTCTGTTCCTGCCAATTAAAAATGGCATATTTGCACATGATGAATATTAAAAAAAGGAGTGTACTTCAGAGCATAAAAAGGAATAATCCCATATGTAAAAGCAGCATTCAATTCTCTGACATATATCTTCACAGTAATGCTGACAAATTGCTTTTTTATATGTCCATAACTTCTGTGGATATTATAATTACTTATAATAATACCAAAAGAATGCAATAATAATTACGCTGTATGCATTTTATCTAGCTTTTATTATATTGAATTATATTTCATTTACAGCTATATTTCTTAATAATGTCTGGACTTATGATGCAAATGTGCCATAGGTTGTTTTACTGCCATTGCAACATTTGTGCCTGGCATTATAGCCTATCTTTTAATGAGATCTTTCTCTCAAGTTTTTTTTCCAACATACTTAAAATGAAGGAATCTAGAACTGAATAGCTGGTTATCTGCATTGACCAAAATAAGACATTTGTGAAAAAAATTGTATGTCAAATAAAACCTTAGTGCATTTATGCTGTAAAAGGTGGAATGATACAGAGTACAATCAGTACAGACAGTAAGATGGGAAAAGAGTGAATAGGATGCAGTGCCATAGTGTATCATAGCATTTCTACCTCAAACAACACATTCCAAAGTAAATGGAAAGTTCAAAAACTTAATCTCAGTGTTGATAAGCTAGTCCAGAGACTTTTTAATAGCAACAAATACATAAAACACCTATCTGATAATGCTTGCTAGAATGCTTTCCTTCTGTGCCTGTTACTTGGGCCTCCATCCACTAGCAAACTCATGAAAGATCAGCCTATAGACTGCTTTCAAACTTTCCAGACAGGCTTGAAAGTCAGTGATGAAAGTGTCAGTGTCAGTGAAGCATGATTTGCAAAGCATCATTTCCACTGTGACTGAGTAAATTTATTTTCCAAAGTAATGTGACAAAAGAAAGGTAAAAAGAGAATTTTACAACTCATAAAGCAGGTGCTTCAAGTTCCTAATGATGCTAGGTTTTCCTTCTCAATTAGCCCTGGATGTTCTGGGCCCATTAAAGCTTTGCATGGACACATTTCCCAGTTGCTGGCCTCACTTTTACAGTCATGAGCTGCAACACAGTTGCAGACTAGACTTTAGCCTAGCCACTCTTCTAAATGTATAAACAAATAGTGTCTGTCAGTCAGGAAAATAAACCTGTTTTGCTTAAAACCGTTATTTTTAATGCTTACAAATCCACACCTTGATACAATAAGTACGTGTCTGCAGAGAAGCAGTAAATGGACCTCACAGGTCAGACAGGGCCAGTTTAATGCTACAACACTCAGGACAAGGACAGATTTACTTGTCAGCGGGCTGGAAAGGGGGATTTTGAAGGCCTCTGGCTCTCAGCTGCCTGCTCCCAAGACCCTTTCCACTGTCACAATACTCGTATCAGCCATCATGTACACCACGTACACAGGACCAGGCATCATGTTTAGCTCTCCTCTTCCAAATGACACATAGGGGAAGTAAAGTTAATCCTGTCCAAAACAGGTAAAATGGCATATAGACATCTGATACCAAATCCTTAGAAATAGTCTGGACTCTGCAAAAATAATCTGGACTCTGTCTTCCAGGTGAAGTCACTAATATTTTGTCTTACAAAGCAGGGAAACACTAGTCAACACAGCACATATGAAACTAGGAAATCAATATAAGCTACAATACTAAATGACTTTATGTGGCACTTAGGGACAGGCCTTAGTGGTGGACTTGGCAGTCTCAGGTCTTTGCAGCTGGACTTGATGAACTTAGAGATCTTTTCCAACCTAAATCATGCTATGATTCTATGAAGAGGGAAGGCAACAGATTGTTTGACACAGGATTAAACTACCAGAAAGTCTATCTTGTTGCCATACAACATGTCAGAAAAAAAGCAGGCCCTTCAAAGTGGGTTAACACATAACACTGAAGGATGAAACTTCTATAAACCTGAGCAGAGCATGAATAAAGCTAAAAATATTGTCACCTCCTTCTTCAAAAAGTAACCCATGCAGTGACACCCTGAACATCATCTACTTTTTATTAAGTCTTCCAAAGGATCAAAAGGATCATGTTACATCACACTGTCATTTTTCTATAATATTGAGAGTCACATGGTGGTTCTAAAATGCCAGCTATGCACTATGTTAAAATTAGAAAAAGGCAAAGGGGTTTGTAGTATATAATCAGACTCTTCTTCCTTACTGGCATACTTGAATTTTAATACGCTGTTGATCTTATAAAGTACATTTAATCTCTAGTGTGAACACACTTCAGAAGGGCTCAAGACTTGTATTAGAATGATTCTCTGAAAAAAACTAGTTTAAAAAATATGCTTTTTCAATTTAAGAATTTCCCTAGGTCTCAATTGTGCTGTGCACCCTTATTTTTTTTTTTTTTTTAAATAAGCTACTTGGCTGCTTGTCATTCTACCACTTGAAAAGCACAAGAGATAATATTCTAAGGTATACCTAACTCCAAATTCCAAGTGTGCCTGGAAAGATGCCATAAGAAACAAAAGTTTCTAGGCTCCTCACCATACCAAAGAGTTTGGGCAAGTAGAAGATCCCTGATTCCCCAAATGTACAGGCAAGGAACACTGAGGAAGAAACCAAAAAACTTGATTTTCTGTACAAACAATATTTTTCAGACATTTCTTTTCCCTTTTTAGCCCACTCTAGGTGAATTAATATATGGGTATATCTATGTATATGTATCCATATATATGTATATGTATCCATATATCTACAAATATCTATATCTATACATATTTATTTATTTATAAATAAAAAAACATTTAACATTTATATAAATGTTATATATGAATGTGTATTTTACAGATAGAGGTATATTATCGGTGTATATCCAACACATAAACACACATTTATTTTTTCATTCACAGGAGAAAATGTCTATGGCTCAGGCAGCTCTAGCTCATACCCTGTCATCTGTTCTAAATTAGTTGGACATTTCTCCTTTCCACTCTTTGAACTTCCGGCATCTTCCTCAAGCAATCTGTCTCCAAATGATTCATGCTTGGAGGTACAAGAAAAATTACGCTTTCAATGTTTTCCTATTGTTGTCAACTCATAAACCAAAATGCAGATAACCCAGTTCTGCATCAATATTTCCGTTCTTGCAGAACAGAGAGACTTATAATAAGAATGAATCATCTGCCACAGTGCAGAGCTTTCCCGCTCTGGTCCCAGTATTTGTAATACAGGTACTTTGTGGAATTTAATGAAAGAGTACATGAACCATAGCATTTAAAAACAAAATTGATATCAAGCAGTAACTGTGTGTTGTGGTTTAGGACACTGTGCTCTTAACTACTGAGCTTAACCTAACCTGTAGCACACTTAAAATGCCATCTTTGAAACCCTACTGTTTTTCTCTGAACAAATTGGCCGAGTGGATAACAGCGTGCTGTCAGAACTAGGAGAGGCCCTTAGGGACCGAGTGTACCCTTTTATGACCTTATCTCCATAACATTTATGATCTTATACTAGAACAAAATTATATCAGAGTATCTGCATAGAATCATATGCCATCATTCAGCTTCACAGTTTGATACAATAAACTGCAATAAAGTCTTTTCCTAGAGGGAATGAAAACAGAGGTGACAGAAATGCTGATGCTCTTACTTCTTCAAATTTACATTAATTGTCTCTCAAACCTTTGCACAGATTTCCAGAAAATCTACATTCATAACACATCCTGATGTATGTTTGGGATTGCTATAAACCTTCATCAGTCAAAAAATTATCACATAATTAACTATTTCTGTTGACAGTAGTAAAACACATTTGTAAGCATTTTTGTTTGGTCTCCCCACTGACTTTAAAATTACAAAGAGCTTTTCAATATAAAGAAAATACAAAAGATTCTACCAGCATTTCAGCCATTTTCCCTTAAGTATTTTCAAAACACAAATAAATTCTTGTAAGTCTGGTGAATTTTAAATATAAAAAAAATATCTTTTTTTCCCCTTCTATTTATATCTATTTTCCACAGGCAATAATTGTCAAAAGCACTGTCTATGCTTCTTAGGAATTTATATATATGGATTTTTATTTTGGAGTTTTTTAGGTAAATTATGAAAGTAATTTCCTCCACAGAAGCTGCCAACTGTAATGTCATTTCATTAGATGACACCTGAAAAACCACGATATGTAGAATTTGTTGCACCATCTGTGAAAATAGGAGATAATAGCTGATAAAAATGACTGACAGAAGCAAAGAAAGTAGCAGCACAAATATAAAACTAAGACTTAAATGAATGTAAGAATGCAAGGAAAAGACTGGGCCACACATTGGTATCAAGGAATTTATCAAAGCAATAAATCGGAACAAGGAAAGAACATTTTACTTCATGACAGGTAAAAAAGGAATCATAGGACCAAAAAAAAGAATGAAGACTGCAATAATTTATTATGGCTACCCTTGCACTTTGCATGTGTTGGAATTTCATTTGCCATATACAAATAATTATAGGCAACAGCCAATGCTCACAAGACATCAGAATTAAATAGGCGGCAGGTCTGGGAAAGTAATAAATGTATGGACATTTGCATCAAATTTCATTTTCAGAGAAGAACTAATGAATCACAATGGAGAGTGAGTGTATAGCCACAAAGAATGTCTGAAGGGGAAATTTCATTATAAAGCTTCTATTCCTTCAAAAGGAAATACATAAAAGATCAGATTCAAGTGCTACAAGGATGAATGGAACACTTCCCACTAAATTTTACATGACCTGGATTAGCAGCAGTGAAAATGATGGCCAAAGTGCATCAAAACTGACATACAAAAAGTATGTGATAAAGGTCACATGTGAGGCAATGAGAATATCTGAAATGCACAAAATGAAAATTGCCACCAAACTGATTTAAAATACCCTTTTGAAAACTGTAAGAACAGATAATGAGAAAAGATAACAGTTGCATTTTGAACTGCAAACAGATGATGAGGCAGGGAAAAAATACTTTTCTTGAGGTAATTTATAAACAGAAGAAATGAGTGTAACTACATGTCACAGGTTCCTAAAGAAAATGTTCCAGCATCAGGTACTTTGCAAGGAGAAAAAACTGTGTAACACACAAGGGGAGATACTAATCAATAAAGGACAAGTTTCAAGGATCCAGGCCGCAGAAGTAAGAAAGGAGGTAGACACAAGTAGTTTTTGAAAGATTGGCAGTGAAATGGTCAAATAGGGGATGAAGTTTAAAAAATTCTGAAATACTATTAAGAGACCAAAAATGCTTTATAATTTACATTTTTTATTTTCTATCTAGGCATGCCATAGTAGGCTAGAGTGGCATATAATAACTACGGAAAGACCACTTATTTTACAATCTGCATGTCACTTTGAAACACCCTTTCCCCCTCTGTTTTAAACTTAAGAAATGTTATTAGATATTTTCTTAGAGACGATGGACTACAGGGAAGAAATATGCGAGAAATACATTCTTACTACTGCTTTGTTCAGTCTTTTCTGTGTGAAGGTTGTTAGACAGGGTAGTCATTTGCCACTGAGAGATACTAAATGCTTTATTTACTTGGACTTCAGGACAAATACAATGAAAAAACTTCCTTCCTGAATTTCCTATAATTAGGAACCTTGAGGACTGTAATGATTGTATCTTTGGGGAGTAGAACAAAATGGGGTCAAAGCTGACTTGGAAGGTAAAATAAAAGGTTAAAATAAAACTAAATACCTAAGGGCCACTTGAAGGTCAGCTTCCTGCAGATCCTGGAATAATCACATTAAGCAATTCATCCTGCATTATCTCCCAGACACATAAAAATACATCATCAGATTAGATTAATAGCACTTTCTCTGCTTAGACCCTTACTAGCAAACAGAGAATAGAAAGAAGAAATAAATATTTTCCAAATTTTTCTTCTCTTCAGTGATTAGATAATGATTCTGGGAATCATCAGGGATTCGATAATGACAGTGGGAAAAGCAGGAACTACCTACCCATTTCTCTTCATCAAAACCAAGTGACTAGCAATGGCAAAAGCCAAGGACAGTGAAGGGCCTTGCTTCAGCACTTGCCATATTAACCAAGGAAGACACACAGCTATGTACACCTTCCATTCTCTACCCCACATCAGTGCAATGCACTTGGTGTAGACTTCTGCAGCTGTATTTTAAACCTTGACAATATTTAAATGAAGGCCTTTTTCTAAACTGAGTGATGTAATCAAGACTGCTATGCAGATTGTCACTATTTTGACATGGATCTATTTCAATTCATAATCATAACCACTACGTTTTCATTACTGTATTTCACACAGCACAAGCTCTGTGCCCAATATGCTTAATTTCTTCCCCAGTACTTCTGAGAAGCAGGCAACGTGAAACCCAGCTCCTTGCAGTAGTTATATATGCAACTGCCTGTAGAAATCAGCTACCTAACTTTGTTTATATGCCTAGGAAAACCAGGGTGCACTTTTAATATAACAAATTTAACAAAGTCCATCTGGACCTCAAGCTGTGCTCATCATTCCTGTACGTGATAAAATAGTTTGTCCGTCTCAGAGAATTTTTCTGACAGCTTACCGAAACCAGTTACTGTCTAATCTGTAAATGAGACAGAACTTCTTTCATCCACATGTGTTTTCTCTTAGTATCTGGGGGGTTGAAAGATCATCACCGCAGATGTATTACCCTGATAATGGGATCCACTAGCAAAGCGAAGCATAAAAATATAATGTAACTATTGTTGTCATCTATCTGCACTGACAGATGTAAATAAGGCCACCAGCACCGTACTTTTAAAAATAAACCTCAGAGCTGCAATAAAGCCATAAGGAAAGAGTGAAGTGCCAACTTCAGATTATGAAGTATTCAATTCCCACAGTTAGTCATGGAAGAATGTAGCAAATTTTAGGGTAAAAAGAAATCAGAAATCACATCTAAAACTATTCTTTGCCTTTGGTTACCACTAAGTAGTTACCACAGACTTTTTTCACTAATAGTCTAATAATTTCAGAGTTTTTATAATTGGTGGTACAAAACTATGAATTTCCATTAAAAAAATATACTTTTTGCAAGGAAATTTCACTTACCATGAGTTCAACTTCCTTCATTCTTTTTACATTTAATTTGAAATGTTGCTGTTGGCCATAGGATTAGATAGGCTAATGATACTCTTCCACAAGAAGAATTTTGCTTTCTGTGCCTTCGAACTGTGCCTTCTGTGTGCAGAGTTTTCACAATTCTATACTGGTCACAGACAGATTTCATGGCGATAGGAATGTTAGAGTATTGCCACACTGACCAATTTTGGACAACATTGTAAGGAGCCTGTGAAAAAAGATTCATTATCCTCCCATGGAAGCTTTGCACTAAGGGGAGAGAGGCTCCTCCAGAAACTGGTTTAATTACATTCCTATTCTGTGTTGTCTCCTAGTCATCCAAGGACAGCTAGCCTCCTGAATTAGTCTCCTGAATTCCCTACTTCTGCACAGACCTGATCTGGTTTGATTATAACCTTCCCCTGTGGCCTCTCTTTACCTTAGCAAAACAACCTGTGTGTGAAACCTGTAGAGTCCTAATAGAATTTGGTGCCTGTTTCAGTTTTTGCTGACAAAGGGCTCAAACCCTGTATACAGTAGCTTGTCTTCAGTGGCACGCAGAATGGGTTCAGACACAGGAATGATCACAGATGATCATTACTGAGGACATCTTAACCTGGAAATGAGGTTCATCATTCATCATCATCATCATCATCAACACCATCACCACCAGGACTAGTCTTTCAAATTAGGAGAGCAAGATGCTAGCCAAAACTTTCCTTTTCTTCAGCAGGGCTTGAATGTTACCACCTCTGTAATGTGACCATTTCCGTGTGACTTCTCAGAGGTATTCCCTCTCCCATGAATAATCTGTATTTCTCATGGAGAAAGTGAAGGGCATCACCTTTTCATATTTGTTTAATAAAGAAAATACAACAGCTTTTTACCGCCTAGGAAATAAAGTGGAACTTACACAATATGCTTACTATACCTTAGCTGGAAGCAATAAAGAAGATAACTTTTCTCATAGAATATTCTAACCTGAAATAATCTCAATTATTAATTGAAACTAAGACATAGTTTCAAATACTTAAAGCACAATATGAAATGTGATTGATTATTGAAGATTTAAAAAAAATACAAAGTCTATAAAAAGCAGCCACATTTTTCAGTGTATGCATTTTGCTTTTGCTTACATGTATGCACACATACAAACACAAGGATATCAAATGCACTTAAATGCACAGAGTGCATCAAAGAGACTGATTTATTTCTTAGGTGTCTAACAAAGTAGATATGTGTGAGTCTTCTGGTAAAAGAAAATGCCCATGGTATAAGAAGATCATTTTCACAACACCATTGAAAATTTACTCAAATTAGGTTGAAGCATTTTGCCATTATTGAAAAAAGATGAACGTGCCAGTCACGTCTTAGCAGCTATATTCATTACCTGGATTCTGCCATAATAATATGATATTTTTTTCTCATTCCTTTCAAAAACCTGAAAGAACTATTTCTAGGTAATAAAAGGCCACAGGTCAATTTAATGGAAAATACTCTCTGGTATGTGGATTTGCCAAATATTTTTTCCAAAACAGACACCATAAGGGATTTTTTGCCTTAAGGCTTGTACATACCAAACCTTTCCACAGTTATGTTAGTAATGTTAGAAAACTGGAAGAATCAAGAATTTCTAAAACCATATTCAGAACTGTTAATATAGTAATAATAAAAAGGCATATCTGCACAATAAATGTGTTATAATAAATAGCCTTAAAAATTAACATTCACTATGAAAGGATAAAATAGCTTGTTTTATCAACAGCACTTCAGAAGAAAAGTAAAATGACTCCATTATTGATTGATAGCAGTTCATCTATTGAGCTAATAATTTCATAAGGACAGTGTGAAGAATGTACATTAATATACACTTCACATTTTATCACTTTTCAAAATTTCAGTATCTGTATGAAAACTACTTTTTGCCAAAAATATCTGAAGGCCTCAAGTGTCCCATGGAGCAGTCATGTGAGCTCCTTAGGACCTTCTAAATCATGAGCTCCTGTCAGCTCAGCTATGTTGGTTGCTTCTGTAATTACTGCTGAGACACACCTGCCATGAAAGCAATCATAGAAATCAGTTTGGGTAATCATGTGAGATACCTGTCTACATTTCAGATAGCAAAAGGTGGGCAAGAGGAAAGATGAATCTCAGCAAAATCATCTTTTGGTTTTTAATTTCATATTTTGGGTTCTTTCCAAAAAGAAGCTTTCATTTACTCATTAGCACCTTTAAACTAAAAAGGTGTTTGTGAAATATTTTTAAATTATTTTTCTAATTATTTGTTTTATTGAGAAAATAAATAATTAAATTAAATGACTGCTGTAAAAAGAAGCGTTGTTATGTCCACCATAGAGAATTCACATCTGTGTATGTTTACATATACCCATATCTTTGTGGAAAACTTGTTTTCACATGTAGTCATTTTTCTTAAAGGGGACATATTATTTTATGCTTATTTCTTTATATTACTTCAAAACAGTGACAAATCAAAAAAAGAAAATTAGTCTTGAAAAAAAAATGTATTTCTGTTTGTTTCTAAGTTCCAGGGCTCCTTCTTTCACTAGCAGCTCAGAATACCAGATGTATTTGCAGTAGAGGATAGAAACTTTTCAAAGAGGAGAAAGTTTTCAGTAGCAGGCACCTTCCTTTATCTTTAAAGACTTAAATGAAAAACATATGGAGAGAAGAAACCATAATGTCTTAGGCAATACAGAAGTTTATACTGACAAGCATCAAACTTCTCTATATGTGAAAGCAAACAGAAAAGATCTTGCTTTCAGTTTACAGATAAGAAATAAGAAAGAAGGTATCAATATTGGCCTAACGATTTTTTTGCATAGAAATATTCTACAGATAAAATATAGACACGAAAAGAAATTTAATCAAAGAATTAAATTATTTTACACGCCCAGATTAAAGTGGAAGGTCTAAAGCACACCAATGGAAGTAGAAATTTTTTTAAACCAGCCTAGGATGTCACTCTACAAAACATAAATGTTGGCGTTCTGGGACATAGAATGATTGCCTTTCCTCTTACTGCAGCGTGATTTACCATAGCAAAGTAGAAGACGAGAAGAAAGAACAGAAAGACCATGAGATCTCAGGGAATTATAATGGAAAGCTTAATAAAAGATTCATCACCTCTTCGCCTACCATGTGCAACCACTATCATCCAAATAGTAAAAAAACTGCTTTATCCAGGCTTTTTGGAAAAACCTTTGCAATAGTCATGATGTACAAACAAACACTAGAAATATTTTTTGTTATTAAAAATTCACCATGGCTAAATTATAAAATCAGGAAATGTTTCAGTTCTTCTACTAAATTATAAACAAAAAACAGAAATGAAAGATATTTACAGGAAACTTGCTAAGCTCTTAATTCCACTGGTTAAAGCTGTGAACACTTAATTCCTGAATAACAAGATGTCATTGCCTCTCATGCAGTATTAAATATCCTTCATAAAGCAGAAATTCAACTTTGGAAAATGTTGAGAATGGTCAGACTCTTCTAGGACCACACCATAATTTCCTAGATTACATGTTAATATTATACTTCACAAAGAAAGAATTCAAAGACATTCATTTTCAGTAGCAGAAAAAATAAAAGCATTTTGCATTTTAATGCCCAGGCTAAACACAAATGTATCTTAATTCTTGCATCAAATGGAGTAAATTAAAATGCAGTCAGCAACACTTTCCTTTAAAACATTTAAAAACACTTCTCGTTTCAAGACAGAATTCTATCAGGCTGAAGTGTTAAAAGTTTTGTCAATTGAAGAAGAAATATGTTTATTGTAAACATAAAAGTGTAATTTATATGTGAATGGACTACAGAACCAGAATCTCAATATATTATTCTGACGTTTTTAATCCAACATAGATCACTGACTTACCACATTCTAGACATGCAGTTGTTCAGTAGGTCCACAAAAACATTTTAAATGATGATATAAAAAATCAACAAGTACTAGACCCAACAAAACAATAGACAAAACTCTTCATGAAGATCTACAGTTCCCATGGTACTAGATGTGTATGGCTTTTTTTTTAACTTCCCCAATAAAAATACACATTTTTAATACTCTTGCCACTTAGATAAGTATTTGCGTTTCAAAGTCACTCCTCTGTAGTGGCGTTTAAGCAACTACCTTCTGAAAATATGTTTTTGAATGCAGTCTGAAAGTAATATAATTCAGCAATTAAGGATTCTGCTAAGTGCTTTTCTTTCTTAAAACTAGATTAAAAACCTGGCCACTTAAAAGAAAGAACTGGATTAAGGTTATTTTTTAAATAATGATTATTTAAAAAAAACCATTCAAATAGAATTAGGCCCTCAAAACTCAGAATGTGTGGGGATAAAAAGATATAAATTTGATATAAATTTCATTTATAACAAATGAAAATATTAATTGTGCCTTTTCCTCATGTATTTTGCTAATTCCTGGAAATTGTTCATTTACATGTGGAGCTGGGTATGTGAAGAAAACATGAAAATAACCAGTATACTAACCACATTGCGTGCTAGCTGCCTCTTATTGTGCAATGGGCAGAAAAATCAATAATAAAGTAAAAGAAAGGCTTACAATTAAATAAAATTGGAACTAAATTTAATTGGGAATGTCCTCTGCTCTCGCTCAAGTTTTACTCCCAAGAAATGCAGGTTTACTACCAAAAACCACATTGAATCTGCTCCGAAAATAGCAAAAAAGAAAAGAAAATGGCCTATTTTTTGTACAGAAATTTTTCTTTTTCAACCAGAAAAATAAAAAGCTTTTACACCTGAAAAGACTAACTTTTTAACCTACCTTGACTGCATATCTTGGTGTGTTTTGGACTGGCTGATTTCAGCTGGAGTTGAAGGGACTTGCTGTTGTAGCTCCACCAAAGACTGGTAGTACTGTTGCTGCTGATGTTGCTGCTGTTTGTACCGAGACAAACTGAAAAACAGCCCTAAAATGGCTTTCAAATTTCCATTCCTTATTTCTATTTTAAAAAAAAAATTTAAAAAAGAAAGAGAAAAGGAAGTGAAAACACTTTAGTTTTAGACTTCACCTTTGTAACAGTCATATTAAAATATCTCTGTACATACCTACAGCTATATGTGTTTATGGCTTCTATCTCTTCATTTCCCTCTAATATCAGAGGCATTTTAGGTGTCACTGACCGTTTATTTTTAATAAGAATTTTTGTTAATTTATGTGTCAGTGTTGCAATAAACGCCTATCTCTACAATGCCCTCATGATGAGTCATTTGCATGGTCATAAACAAGAGTATGTCCAACATTAGAGAAGATATATCCGAAGTGAATACTTCTGTCTTAACAAAGTACAAATATTCTAATTAAGGAGAATTTCATTCAGAAAAAACTGAATTAGGTATACAACCCTTCAGACCTCATGATTTTAAATTACACTTCTTGCTTTCGGGGCAAATTCTGTGTACATCGGTAATAAACAGTGGGTTCTGGAAAAATTGGCAAGGCTATATGGTAATGGTTCTTGTCGGTGAGCACATATCCATTCATACACATGTGCACGGAACATGAGAGAAGAAAATGAATGGAAACGTGTTTTTAAAAAAGGTGACTGAAATGCCCATGGTTACATCTCTGAACTTTCAAATTACATGATTTTATAGCTTTCTATTTTATGCTGCTCTTACTGATAATGAAGACTTCAAAACTACAGCTTTCACAAGGCTAAAACAGCTACCTGAATACAATTCTGGTGAACCACAGTAGCATCCCTGTGTCTCCCATTCCTTTTTTAGCCTTTGCCCAGCCTGAGATGAAGTTTTTAAAAGGATAGTGTTATTCTTTGTTGATAAAGGATCTCAGTATCAAAAAAGAAACGTCAGAAGACTTTAATAAAATTATATGCAGCATGTGGGTCTGTTCATAGCCTCGTTATTAATTTTCTTTGGCATTGACCATCTTGTGAAAGGTTTTTATTAGAACTATAGACTTGCAACCTAACATGCAACACCACAATCTTTCTGCCATCTCCACAAATCAAAATACTGAGCTGCGTGTGCTACACAGCTTTCTTAGGTAAAATTTCAAGCTGAATTTGCACAAAATTACTGTCATTTTCATGTCTTTTAAACGATATTAATTTTCTTTCAGGAAATAGGATTAGGTGATATGTTAATATATATACTAACAGGCCAGCAAATACCGGAACTTTTATGCTCACAACCTGTACCTCAAAAGCAAACCCAATCCTAGACACTGGAATATACTTTTCAAATGTAAATTTGTTCTAAGCAGCCATACTTTCTCATGTTCCCTGGGAAGATGTGGCAGGATCTTTGATTACTAATGAGACCACCAGAGATATGCAGAACTTTCCCAGAACAAGTAAACTTTTTAGGCAACTGTGCCTTTTGCAGTCACGTTGGCTTCAAAGAAGATCATTGTCAAGGAATACAGAAAACTTATATTTAAAATTATCCTAACCACCCCCCCCCGAAAAAAACCAAACCAAAACCCACATAACTATCCATTTTAAGCAGCTCTGATTTGAGAAGGTTGTCGGCACATGACACCAGTTTATTTATTCTTATCATTTTGCATCACTTAATGCTCAGAAAAAGAATCCTTTGTAAAATCCCACTCAACACTTTTTAATCTTAAAATTTTGCTCCTATTGTGTTAAACGATATTTTAGTTTTATATTTTAAATTTACTAGTTTTAGAGAAGGATGCTATCAGTAACTTTTTCTTTTGTACTTTTAAATGAGTTAAAGTTAGAAGATTTCTCACAAGCAAAAAACCCCAGAAACTTCCGTGTACTAAATACATACTTGGAAAATGAGGAGACTGTTTTTCTTTGTAGCAACTGGATAATTATTTATCAATTGGGCTCTCAAGCAAAGATTTGGGAGTCCAGATTTGAAAATCACTTTTTTTCTAGACCTCTTTGCTCAAGAGTCAAAATGAGGTGAGAGACTGGTTGCGAAATTTTGAAAACTCGTTAAGATTATGGTTTATTGTTCCAGAGCCTTTCTGGTCATTAATAAATGACCTGGTAGTAAAAAGACACGTTTACCAAAGCTTATTACAAGAAACTCAATTTCTTCTCCCCTTAAAAAATTGTAATATTCAGGATTATACATACTACAAATGGTATATTTAAGGGAATAACACTTCTGCTGTTCTTTGAAGAGTATCATTAAAAAGATAGTAGTGGATTTACTCCAGATACATGACCAACTGGATAAGAGCAGGATGAATTTTAATCTTACTTCAGCACTAAGTGTTAAATTCGGTTTTGAAGAATAACGAGCATTTTAAATCATAGTCCTTGCATTTAGTCCTATGTGGTACTATTGCTTTCAGTACTATACGAACTTAAATCTACACAACTGAAGCTTATATCCTATTAGAATTATTTTCCAAAGCAAAACAAAGGCAGGAATAAAGGCATTACAGAATGCACACAGATTTTGATTTTAAAAACTACAGAAAACGTGTCATGTACCATGTCGAGGTATTAAACAATGATGAGTATCCTCATAAAATAAATTCATTATATTCACACATTTAATTCATACTTTATATTCAAGTAAAAATAGCCTGCCCTAGAAATTCTGGTTCCAAATAGTTTTGAGGCGAATGACAACATGTAAACTTCTGGTATTCTCTTGTAACAAGATACAAAGGTTACAAAGGTTACAAAATCACTTAAGGAGCCTTCCACAATTTGACAATCAAAGTGAATAGGTGGTACATATATCTGTGTTTAAAGTCCTAGAAAGGTTCACATGGTGAAAGATAGTAATGCTGAGTTAATTTAAAAATCAAATAGTGGTTAGCATTCCAAATTTCTTTTCCATGAATCTTCTAGAATTTGACTGAAATTACCATCTCTGGAAAAAAAAATATTTTCCTTACAGCTTTTAGTTGTGCTGCAAGCCAAATAAAAATACAGGGCTGTATCTCATTAATACCTGTTACCTTCAGCTACCATAGAGGTCAAAGGGATTTTGAAGGAGCACAGCACCTTGCAGAACTGCCTAATTTGCTACACGAACAAGATTTATATATGTTTTATTAATTCACTTGCCTCTTACATGAACAAGGCAAATATTACTTAATAATTAAGACAACAGATATTTTTAATGGTTTTTGTTTATTATATTCATTAATTTAGTTGCAACCATGTTAGGCAACCACTTAAGGTGACTAATACTGCAGAATAGCTGAAGCAGCAAAACCATTCACTCTTTCACTTCATAGGAGACATCAAAGGAATACTATAATTTTCAGACTCATCTGGACAGCATTACTACTAATAATAAATTTGCTGAAACAAATAGTCTTCCTGGGGTTTATTTAACTGAGCAACATTCTTATATTCTTGTTTGTTGTCTTGAATCAAATATATGACCAAGTAAAAGAAAAGTATGCTTGGGAAGTTCTGTGCCTATCTAATATTGTGGAGGTAACATGAAAAGATTACTATTGAAAAAATATTGTTTCAAAACATTATCTCAAGCTTCACAAACAAGATTATTTCTTGGTTCAATTTCAAGGAAAAATTAAAAGGAAACTCACTTGCTATCACTAATCTATATTTGCATGCTGTTCGAAACAGCTGGAGCTTGGTATTTAGGTGCAAGTAATTTGTATTAAGAAATTTACCGTTCAGAAGAAAATCTTGTTATTTGTTCTGATGATTTGTTTCTCTTACCTTCTGCAGAAAGACCTTGGACATTTACTCCTCTGGCTGCCAGAAAGCTAAGGCAGACATCAACATTCTCAATCTGCAACATGAATAGAAATAACAAGCAGCATAAGACTATTTGACAAAACGTAGAAATGTTGGGAGAGGGGAAAAAAAAAAAAAAGAAACGGCCCAGGAATGAATACTTTACATTCATTGCATACTACAGCTCTTTACCAAAGTTTAGCAAGAATGATTACTGCTAATTGGGGAATTGATATAAAGCTTTCATTGTCTGCTTTGGTGCTTAAAAACAATTCACAAATGCCCGATCCAGAATGGCATGCTGGCAACTCAGCAACCCACCTAGTTAACATAAAACTGGATTTTCTGTGCTACAAACAAGCAGCAATGAAAGCACCCATAGAGAATTAGATACTGAGTATGTCTGGAGATGCGAGTGGCTGAGTTTACTAAAAAATGTAGGCAAAAACCTCCAACTGTGTTAGCAAAGGTACTTGCTTGGGATGATGTAGGATTCTGTGGAAATGATATCACTCTCACTAGTGGCTGGTTCTCTAATTTATTTCCTTCAAATCTTACAATAAAGAACTTTAATTTTTTTAATGCTTACACTCCTCAGAAGAGTTCTTGCTTAGTAAAGAACATGGTGTTCGCTTCTCTTGGTGATTTAGAAGAAATCTACAGTTACCACAGAGAGCTTTGGATACAAAAAGGTAGCCTAAATGTAGATCAATACGAGTATAAAAACTTCTGCTTCTAAAATGAATAATCACATAATTCCTTTGACTGCTTTCATGTGTCTAACAGATAAGGGACACAGGGTGTTCCAAAAGATTCTCTTGAGTCACCATCCTCAGGTGATGACCCCAGTCCTTCCAGGACCTGCAAAGGAATAATCAACTATAAATGTAAAAACTACCACCTCTGACTATAAATATGAAAATAGAAGAATTATGTATAGAGACGTGTTCCATGTCAGGTGGCTTCAACACTTTTGATTTTAAAATACTTTTTTTAGGTCGATGAATTTATTTCAAGGCAATTGGGACCACAAAAATAAAACAAAATTTTAACAATGTATTTTAAATAACTATTATCAACAGAGAACATTAAAAATAGAGAAAAGAATATTCAAAACTAAAAACATAAGCCTGCAGTAGCTCAAGTCCATGCATGTATTTGAATGTTTACACATTTTACAATGTCTCATCAATGGTTTTCAACCATCAGAACATAAGAGGTAAATTAATTCCTTGAATGAAAGCTACTTGATCCTTGGCAGTATCTTCTCTTGCCTAGGATAGTCTTTTACTACTGTCATCTTTCTATATTGCAGTTCTGCCAGTATTCTCTGGAAATGGTAATGGCTGAAAGCATATAAATATTCTTTTTACTGATGACTCTAGAAATATATATTATGAGTTCACAGACTGTCTTGATCCATGGGTATAAAGGTATACAATTATAAATACCTGCAAAATATTTAGATATGCTCTTCAAGGACAATAAATGTCAAAACATTAATAAACACATTTTTAAGAAGTCTTTTCAAACTTTGATTTCAAGGGCATGCTAACATTCATAGGGAATGATAAATAATCTCTTCACTGAATCAATTACAGAAAAAACAAAACCCAAAGTCTGCAGCTAAACTAATGAAAGTTACTAAAAAATTGGTGTTTCCCATAAAGTTTTCATAAATCAGTTTGGTGGGTCTCACCAGTTTTCACAGCTTTGAGTGTGGAATAACCGTCTTAAAATCAATGGGATTACTCCTGCTCTGGTCAAGCACAGTCACTGCAGAAACCCAGGCATTAACTCTGTCATTTTCTTAGTTTATGTATTTTTACACCACGAAAACCCCCAAATTAACTAAGTTAATTTTGTTAAGACATAGAGACGTGACACAGCTTAATCAGTGTCAAGTTGGCTGCAGCTAAAATAGGAAGATCTGATTCTTCCTCACCTCTTCTTCCTCCCTGGTGTGGGGGCCCTGCTGCTGCTGGGCTTCAGCGCTTCTCTGAGCACACCAGGAGCTGGCTCCGCGCAGAAAACTCACCCAGCAAAAAAGCAAATGGATCTCAGTCATTCCAGTTTGCCGTGCAGCCAGATAAGCGCAGGAGCCAGCAGAGCAGAGGGCGTGTCCCAGCCTGAGTAAAGTATGGTTTGGGAGAGGAAAGGGGAGGTGGAAGGAGGGACAGGTGGATGGTGCCGCTCCTGGTGGCAGTGGCAAGGCACTGGGCTGGCTCAGCCCTGACCTCCAACTAAACCCCTGCACCAGTTGAGAAAAGAGTGGACACGAAGAGAATATTTCTACTTGACATTTAAGCAACGCTAACTACATAAGAAAAAAATTTGAACAGAGATTTTTCGGCCCTGAAGAATTTAAAAGAAATGAAGATTTGTTTGGGTATTAGCTGTTTAACTTGTGTCTTTGAACTTTCAAATCAACCATAATGCAGTATCAGTTACTTCAAAGATGGGAAATTCTGCTCTATAACTTAGTACAGGAAGCCAAAGGGAGGGGAAAAAAAGGAAAAAAAAGAAGAAAATCAGTACAGTACACCAGTAGCACCCATTTCCAAATAACTGGAACAGTATTTCCAGACGCATATTCTAGTTTACTCATGTAGTTTTTCATAATGGGCATGTCCCCTCTGCATGTTCTGTAGCTCAGGAGAACGCAGATACAACAAAACCTAGTTCATAGGAGAACAGTTAAGCCCTAACGTGAAAACATCTCAGTATCTATTTGCAATATCAAATATCTAGTAAATAATAAGCCTAATCCCTAAACTTTCACATACATTTAAGGTGAAAAATATCCTATAGAAATAGCACCTGCTTACTTTATGTGTCTACTTTTATAGCACGTGTCTTTGGAGTCATGTTTCTTAAACTCTCAGCCAAAACTAATCATTACCACTAACACCAATGACTCAATATGCTGCAGAACTACAAACCAAATTCTGTTTTGTTTCAGAGTTCACCAAGAGAAGTGTAACAGAAGCCCTGGGTCCAAAGTCACCCTTTTGGCAGGGGTGTATGAAGTAATAGCAGTGGCCAGCTTTCAGACAATAGACTGGGGTGGCACTGTTAGCCTTATAATAAAGTCTTGTTTTGACTTGTGAATTGAGCAAGTTTAGCGTGGCAACTCACAGCCACATAATACACTGAAAATGTCAGAAAACAACTCTTGCAGTCAGTTTTCTGATAATAACTGTGGTTACTATACAACTCTCAGAAACTGTTAGGGGATTCAACAAGACACGCATTAATATATTCTTGGGTTATTTCCACTTTCTTTTCTCCCCAGTCTAGAAAATGTTAGCCTTAAAGTTGTCCTGTTTTGAAGCTTTCAGTGTGTTTCTAAATATTGCTTTAATTACCTACTTCTTGCCCTAGCAAACCAGTTATTCTTTGAACTCAAACCCAAGCAGCCCCAAACACTTTTTCTTCAAACTCACTCACAGATGAGAGTAATTTTGCAATTACAAAAGTTCTAAGAGATTTCAAGCAGCTTCCACTCCTCAGTACTGTTTCAATCAAGAGTGATATGAATTCCTGAAGTCCATGTTTATATAAGTAGTTAGCAATGAGGTTATTATACACTGAGCGAAACTTCTACTAGAGCTGACACTGTATATGTAGAATTCTACTGCTTATATATCAGTGGCTGAAGATCTTGTGGTGTAATACAACACAGACACCAGATAAATTTTGTGTCTTACATACAACCACAATTCTGTAGTGAATTTTGCTTGCAAAAGGAGCTAGTTTATAGCAGAGATTATGTGTATCATTAGAGCAAATACTATCATCAGAACTACAAGGCGCTGGAGCAGAAGATATTGCTCACTGCAGTACAGAACTCAGGATATACAGGTTGACCGAAAATCTTACATATCAAGACAGAGAAGAGTTGCAAATTTGCTTGTACAGGTACACGTTATGAAGATCAGACTGCTGTTGATAAAGTTCACCACTGTCAACCCCCATTTTTTATTTTGTTCCAAGGCTCTTACTTTATACTAAAGATTCAAAAGAGTAGACTAAGTGCAGCACATTGAATAGCAAACCTGCAATATTAAAAACCTTACCAACTATAAATAGGATAATGAATTAATGATATAATAAACCTTAATTGCTATGCAGATATTTACCACTTAGCTATTCAATTAATCATGCTGAAAGTCAATCAACACTACATAAGATTACTTTTCAGAGGTAACAAAAACCTAATTCTGAAACCTAATCACTTCCTTATCAAAACTCAAGAGTAGTATGTTAAATTCTGAAATGTAGCTCCAACATTGTAGGTAAACATAAACTCAGCTGAGATGATGATAATTTAGGAATTAATTTGTCGGCGTCATCAGGTAGATCACACCATTTGATGCTTTTTAAATTCAGCCTAATGGGTTATGCTTACAATACATTAAGCTTTCTTCATAAATCTGATCCTTTTAATAGTATTCATACACACAGCATCATGAAAAAAGCTCCTGAAATACTTAACACCATAAATATTAGTGATCCCCAAGCTATTTTTACACTGCCATTTAGGGGGATACAGTTCATATGATTATCTAGAAATAAGCAAAAATGTCACAACTGACACTATTCACAAATTAGCTGGCATGTAAAGAAGATACATTGCAAATATGCTGTCACATTGTGTAGTTGTGGGTCAAAAGGGTAACCTGCTTTTGACTGAAAACTATTTGAAATTTAACTGACAGAAATAAATCCCTAAGCCAGGCTGGGGTACTCCCATGTAGATAAACAGTAGCACTTAATACCCAGCAGTTAGCAAACTTACAGGAGGAGCTCATTTGTGGGATGTACTCACCAGTGGCTCAACATACAGAATATGTTTACTCCTATTATTTTTGCTGTTTTCAAGATTAGCTTTCATCTCCTTTGACAGACAACACTTTCTTCACTTCCAAAAATAAATTTAATTGTGGGATGCTCAGAAGACAAGTAATTATGACTAACACAGCACTATGTTTCTGCGTGTGTGTAAGAAGCTCTGAAAAATATCTTGCTCTGACTAACTCTCTTTTAATAAAGTTTATGACAATATGGTTTATGAGAACGCATAGACATATACACAAGTTAGTTACTGTTCCCCTGCTTTGAGCTGGATTCTTCCTGAAGAATGGGACACATTTATAAAAATGACACAATATTATTAATACAGTGTTTCTATATGCATATGCTCTTAAATACTCTTATTTTGGCACCACAAGTAAGGCAATAATTTCTGCTAGCACTTCATTCAACACTATCTTCCTTAGTTCTGTGTGTTTGTTTTGACATTCTGATTCGTGACTCAATTCCCAGCAAAATTTGGCAAAGGATTTTCCCTGTAGAAGTTTTCTAATGTTGCTGACAGCTGATTAAGGACATTCATGTATTTCGCAGAATAGTATTCCACAAAATCCAGAGAATTGCATACATATTCACTTTCCAGAACACAGAAACTCCACAAAACTCTTCAGTATTCAGTGCTGGTTTTTTTTTTTTTCATTGCAAATATTAAATAGTACTCCTTTGAGATTGGTATTATGGTGTGAGATAGTATGTGTCACAATAACTGTATTTTAAACACACTTTACCAGCAAAGTTTCTTTCCAAATGTCTCCAGAGTATTAACCTGAGTTGAGAGACATGCATTTGACTCTTCCTCTTGGATGGATATTCATCACTAATACAATTTGTGGAGGATTTAAATGAATGCAGAATTAGAAAATATATTACTGTTGTTACACAGCTCATTCTCTTTCAAGTTCTGTAGCACTAGTACAATCAAAATAAAACAAAAGTAAAATTCAGACCTTACAGGTGACAACCTGGACTCTGAATATTTACAATTCGCATGTTGCATAAAAATAATAAAATTTTTAAAAATATAAATGCAGATACTATTTGTCTGATTTTAACAGGACTCAGTCATGGAAGGAGACACACCAGCTCTTGAGCTCTGGCTGCTTACTTATTAGTAGGTGAAGAGCCAGTGATCTGGTCTCAAATGAAAGCTCTAAAAAGATCAGAGGCTCAGACAAGCAAACAAGATGTCTTCATAAGTGAATAAAAGCATTTTTCATGCCTGTGTTGGAGTTGGTAAGAGAACTTAGCTGTCCCCATAGATTCAGCTGTAAAGAATGCTTTGGGAAAAATGGAAAAGTATTTCAAGGTGGAAATGGCATAAACTCTGATTTTGCTTTGTCTAATAGCACTATGAGAATTGGTCATGTACCCTCTGGTTAATACATGGTTAACCCTCACACACACACTACCTAAACATACTATTCTTTGGCCAAACGTATAATCTTTCACAACCTGCTATGCCCAAAGGTGTTCTCAGAGATTTAAAAGGACAAGTTTATTTCACTTTCTGTTCTTAAATGACTCATTCAATTACACACATTGTGACTTGTTGACAACACACTTGTCGCGTGGGAAACACCCGGATTTTTGGTTTGCCTTGTAATTTTGTTCCTTATGGGTTTTCTTTCCAGCTCGTTTCACTAGTTTGTATTCATGTCCTGCCATGTTCTGTGGGGTAAAATGTATTCAATCCGTAACAAGTAAGAAATTACTATGTATTTGTTTAACATACGGTCAGACTTACTTCAATTATTTGTAAAAGTACCAATCAGCAACCTCAATCATTACAAGAAGCACCTTCTGTGCCTTGTGCTCCAATCCATTTGGCACTGTTGTCGATGGATCTGCTTTCTGTGAAAAGCTGTCGTGAAATTTTACTTGCAAAACTGTCACACCAGATTCACTACACGGTATTGTTGTATGCTATCCACAATTGCTCATTCCTAGGTATTCTAAAAGGGAGGATAATTTTTTAAATGTAAGAGTAGGGTTTCAAAGGGAACAATGTGAAATAAACTCATATGGGCTTATTTTGCAAGTATTATAATTGAACTGTAACAAGCAAGCTGGTCATTTATATATATATCTACACTGTGCAGATTAAACTAGTTTAACACAACTGAAAGGAAGTGATGTGCTTTCTTATCTCTTGCATATTTAAAGTTGCGTGTCCTTGTTAACATATAAATGTGTTCATGCTAAATTAATTACAGATTTTTATTCTTGAGCAAGACTGTCTAAAAGTTGTATATTTCCATCAAGATTCCTTGTGAAGAAAGTGTACAAAGTATTATTATATTAATAAAAATAATTAAAAGATACATTTATAATAAAATATTATTATATATTTAATTTATAATAAAACTATTTTTTACTAATACCATATAATAAGGACACTTTGAAGAGCAGAGAATACACAGAAATTCTTCCACATTTGAAAGCAAATGCAATGGGAAGAAATGTGGCCCAGAGTAATGCAAAACTTATAATGACTCTTCGGAGGAGGCTCTTTAGTTTCAAATTCGGAGTTTCTGTGGAAGATGCTCATATGGCAGTCTGCATGTTGTACAGTTCCTTTGGGCACAGACCACTGAGACAGAGTGAAATTTGCCATGAATTCTCAGCTTCCCTTGTAGAAATGGGGAAATTTGAAGAAAGGAATTATCAGGAGATAAACAAGCTCTCAAAAATCATGTTATTTATTTTCTGGTAATTTATTTCCCACCACTTCCTACCATGGCAGCTTATCAGAACAACTTTTTGTGACTACACTGGAAGACAATGTCAAGTTTCCATGGGTGGTGTAAATTAGAAACCCACCCAGATAAAACAGGTGTTAACAGTCCTTCTGGGAGATATTTAGTGCATTCTGCTGACTTGCTGCTGCACGTGGCAGAGATTAAGGCACATTCCGTATTTCTATCAAGATTATGACCCATTTTCAGCGGGTTAAGCAGAATACACTGACACACAGACACATTCGGCTTAACTCTTTTCTAGCAAACTCCTCATTATTTGCAATAGAATAATTTAAGGAGCATTTAATAAAAGTATCAATCAGTGAACCATGTAGCTTCATTCCAAAAAACTGTTCCAAACTAAGCATTGACTTTGCAATAAGAGACTATATATGCAAATTAAAAACTGATTTACTGGAGGCATTTGGGGAGAGTTTTACCTTAGAGAATAATAACTACTGGTATGTAGAAGGCCTCCCAGGCAAAAATTTTTAGGAAATGATGTTGGAGTTATTTAATTATTAGTTATTTTTTGAGGAAAATATGACAGTGTTATTTAAAACTGAAATACCTTCCACTTCCTTTTCCAACAGATATTAAGGAACACGCACATCAAATTCTTCCAACATGCAGTCCAAACACGAAATATGACCAGTAAACCCAGAAATGTGAAAACAAATTAACTTCTCAAGTACTTGGAGAATTCAACAGACATATGTACTGACCTGCTGATAAAAGAATGTATGAGGTCACTGCTGAGGTCAAAGCATGAGCTGGGGTGTGTATTGTTTTTAAGAGAATGGTACAGTGGGAATTGAATCCCTTCTGGCATGAATTACTGCCAGCTCTGTCAGGAACACAAGAGCGACAATTGGTGTGGATTTTTTACCTAGCCCTTCACTTGGTGCTTGGAAAGCTTAGAGTGACTGTGAGATAATTTCTGCAATGGCAAACACGGTTTATTTGGTGGTGTTTTCTTTGTTTGTTTGTTTTTTCTGTCTGTACACATCAGCAATTTAATGAATAATTTAGCTATTCTAAATAAAAAACAATTCTAATAATAATTTTTAGATGGCCAAACATATCATTATAAACATCCGCTGGTCATTTTCATATAAAACTAAAAAAACAAACACCAAAACCCCTCCACCACATAAGAGAAGAATGCAAAATTTTACTCTGATCATCTATATAATGGTGTGAGCTTGCTTCTCTTGTCTTCCTTTCTTACCCACTCTTATTTCTGTTTCTTGTCTTGTCTGCATTTACTCTCCCAATTTTTATACAGTAGTCTCTGCAGCAGATATTGTAAAGCACAAAATACAGCAATGGCAATTTCTGAAATGCTTTTGTGCTGCTATAATAGAAATTGTGAGAAGAAAGTCTTGGATTTTTGATTGGAATATAGTGATGGGTTTGAATGCAGAAGAACACGGATGTATTTCAATATGTTGCACAAATTTCTTAGAAAGCAAAAATATGGCTGCACAGCAGTATGGATCAAAAGAAAACACAGGGCAAAATACTCTTCCAGTGTCTGAAAGTAACTTGCTACTTCAGGACTCTCAGCTCCACAGGCCTGAGGCTACCACCACCATGAATGAGCCCTACACATGCATTAAGAGCACAAAATTGAACATAAATACTGCCCTGGGAGGACCTTTTTATAAGCCAATGATAAAAAGAACTCTGTTTAAACACAGTGTTTCTTAAAGCAGTGCTCCACTTTAGTCAGCCTGTCTACAATCTTTTTTTTAGTTATGCAACACTTCTGAGTCAGCAAGGTGCCAGTGTCTAAATATTTATGGAACTCGGCAACTTCTGAAAATTGGAGGGCAATGTGAAAATGCACGCTTTTTAAAACAGAGGAGTTTCTCTCCATTAGGTCAAAAGAGAGTCTACAACAGAGTCTTCATTTACTAGATTTAATTAAACCTTTGAAAGCATTCCAGTTCTCTCCTTCACCACTATGCAGTGCACAGCAACTTCATTTAGCTCACTCAAAAAAGCCACTTTTAGAAATAAGGGCAATACAACTAGTGACAGAATGAATCCCTAAAAAAATAAGTAAACAGGTAAACTATGAGGTATTTCACTTCATCTCTTGAACTCTGCAATGGAATCCATCCAGATGCACTTTGTGCTTTCTGAATCCTCCCTCTTGACTACAGCAGAAGTCATAATGCTGCAGCTTGTGCAGGAGAGACACTAACAGTGTGGTCCTATCCATCTGGCCTTTTGATTTTATAAACATTCTAAGGTTTTTTTAATTAGAGATATTTTTCAAATCACCCTGGGAATATTTATCAAATTTATTTTAGTATTTATAGAACATTGAGCTAATCAAAAGAAAAGTGATAAAAAATTCTGGTTACTAGCAAACTCTAAAAGTACAGCCCAGAGTTTTCTGTAGGACTAAGGTTATGTGGCTTTTTCTCCAGATGGAACTTAAAGTCTTTGGGAAGACATATGCATGAGAGAACATAAGTTACTAGTTTTCCTTTACGTTTAGCTTTCATATTACTGACTTAAATTGATCTAAGCCCTAGAGAAAAAGAGAAAAAACCTGATGATGAATTGACATAGGTTATTAAAAGCACTCAGATTAAACCAGACATCTTTAAAAACCATAGGGATAATACAAGACACTCATATTCAGGCTTTCACTTCTGCTAGTGTACCTGAGCATTGCATTTTAAACCACGTTTAGCATAACAAACATAGGAATATGAGGTGATGCTGTATGTGTTTTCATGCCATGTTTCTAAACAGCTTTCATGCTTGCCTATCTCTGCCCCCTTCTCATAACTATGGTAAGAATTTTCCACATTTTCACAGTATCTGGTGTCTAGATTCCCAGTCAAGGAAAATAAAAGCACCTGGAACCACGGAAGGCAGTGATATCTGCTCAAAAGGGTCAGATTATTTTCTTGACTTCTCAGCCAGATACTATAAGAGAAACATCAGAAGTGCTCAAGCCTATAAAATGAAGCCTTAACAAGCACTTACTGCTTGTTGTCACATCACTTCCAATTGCAGCCAATGAAGTGTAAAGTGTAGGAGGAAATGATTTTTTAAATAGTTAGCCAAGTGTTTTAAAGTTCCAAAATACTGCCAGTATTACTTGAAAAAGATAAGCATTTACTGGGCTTTAGAGGGGGCACATATCTTCAAATACATTAATTTATACGATGCAACAGTATAAATCTTTTGAAACTGTTTATGCCAAGAAATCCAAATAGAATCTTTACATATACAAGAACTGTGAAAACACCCTAGCACACATGTTTACTCTGGAGTGTTACTGGTGATCTGCCCATGAACTAAGTAAGAGCTTTTACCAAAAGAAAAACAACAAACACCTAATCTAAAGTTGTTATTGGGAGGAATTACTGAGAAAATCTTTATGACAGGAAAAACAGCTCACAAGGCTGGGATGCTGATTAGTTAGTTATGTGTACAGTTTGAACACAGAAGACTATAACTATCTAACTTCATGAACTATTATTTATGAAAAATAATTTTTAAAGAATGAATTATTACATGCAAATAGGTCTCAGTTCTCAAGTGTGGAAGCCAAGGGACAAAGAAAATTCTCGTGGTGTTTTTTTTTTCCTAGAGGAAAATGCTATTTGTACATTCCCATTGTAATTGCAAAGAAATGCTGAAGAATCAAGAGGTATGAATAATTCAAACAAGGTTCTAATTAGCTGACAATACAAGCCTAAACAAAGTATAATCTAATTGTTATAGAATTAAAGACTGCCAAAAGCTGCAATCTAAAATACAAATGTATTTCTATTTCAGGAAAACTGTTCAGATTCACCTTTCAGAACTTTGCTGGTTTGGTGTTGGTCCAGATGCCACTTGAAAGAGTTGCTGGGAACTGCATAGGTAAACAAATGCTTTCAGTTGATATAAACTATCAAAAAGGCAAAAAATATTTGTGATCAGTTTGTGAGACTGAATACAATCTAGTCCCAACAACAACAAAAAAGTATCTTGGACAGACTCTGAAAATGAACCCTGCCCAGACTAATACATATGCAGACACTGGGCCAACTTAAAATAAGTTCAACTTAAAATAAGTATAGCTCTGATTTATGTCATGGGGTCATCTGTTGATCATATGCTCAGCAGACTCCTCAGACTGGGAGTGTTTTAAATAATTCCTGCACATCAGAAAGCTGCCAAATAGATTACTATATTTATATTTATACTATTTATTTCTGCTGAAACAAAAATGGTTGTACTGTATTCTAACTATTTATGTATTAAGTTTCAGGTCATAGTGGATTTAAACAGACAAGTTACATAAAAAAGTAAAACAAGAAGATTGTGTTAATAATTTAATTAACCTGATCAAAAGCCTTTACATGAAAAGGGATTAGTTAATGCTGTTGAAATAAGCAGTCTTTGTGATAACTTGCTTGTTCTACAGTTAATTTAAGCCAATTTACCCTTTTGTACCTAAATAGCATTGCCTATAATAGGGTCACCAGCTGTAATAGAGTTTATATTTAGAGTTAACATCGGTATTTAAGTCCAGTTCAATGTTGCCAAAATCTTTACTAACACAGAATTTCAGGTGCCTCATGCTATCTGGTGCTACTTCAGAGTGGTCAGACCCACGGACTCTTAACAGCAGGAGAAGGCTGCCAGAGCAGTTATTTCAATAAGTGAAAAAACTATGACTGCTCTCCACCTGGTCCCATGTCTGTGCACATGATTGTGAGGGACACAAGGTTTTTTTTGAGAAATACAGCATGTTTCATTTTGACATTTCATGGAATATATGGTGTTCACAACAGTAGTGCACAAATATATACTGAAAGAGCAGGCAAAGAAGCACACTTTAATTCCCTAACACAGTAACTTTAGATATTGTGGTAAGAGGTGGAGAATGAAGGAAAAAAAAATGCCAGGGTCAATTGTTCTTTTTAAATCACCCCTCACATCGTCATTCTCAGAGAGGGAGTACTGACCTGCTGGACCACTGCTGCATGCTATTCACGTGTGCCAGCAACAGCACACTGGGGAGAGGCTGGAAGGGATTTGCAGGAGGGTTCAAAGAGGAGTTTGTTCTTTGAATATAATTACTGGCAAGTAAAAGCACAAGGTTAGGTGGGTTAGTGTGCATAAAAGTCAAGGAACTCCAAAATGGTGAGTATGTAAAAGACACTGTAAAATCAAGCACATTTGGCATTCTTTCCATGAAACAGACTAACACTAAGCTGCAGCAGATGTAGGCAGCTTCTGTTCCAGCTAAGATCAAGGGCAGAGTGAGAAAATACATCTGGACAGACCATAGTAGTTTCAGTATGCACCTCCTTTCATTCTTTCTCTTCCTTTTCTAATGTTGTAATTGTATTATATTCTGGAAGTGATGGAACAATGCTGAAAAAACTCAAGACTTTTTGAGGCAACAAATTTTTGATATTTTACTTTTTTACAGGAGAGCAGGGGGAGGTTGTCAAGACTTTTTAAGGTACATCATAATTTTAAATGTAGTAAGACAGGATAGATTTGATTGCCACATTAGTGTGAAATTAACACACTAGATTGCTAGGACATTCTGCGTTACTTTATAATCCTCAAGCCTTGCAGTCTCTTTGCTGTAAGGCCAAGCTTTGAAATACCAGGTATGTACAGTGGCTAAAAGATGATTCAGGGACCTGCACTGTCACCTAGGCTTAATGTACCACACAATACCTCCAAAAGCTTGATCATTTGTTGCATAGCATTTATTTTAATTTTAAGCATATGTAAGCAGTTAAAATTACAAGTGTGTCTTCTTTCTTCTGCAGCTAAACTCACAATGCAAACCCTGTTCCACCCTAACATTGCTAGTTCCTTTAATTACAGTGGAAGTCACAACTTGTTGCTTTCTGGCACCCTCTGCTGCTTTACACATTACACAGACAGCATTTATGGACATTTGCACAGCTCCTGTATCTCCATTGAAACATTGTCCCAGCAGCCCAACCAAGTAAAAGCTGATGATACTTACTTGGTGTGTGCCCTCATTTATTGTTTGCAGGTGTTGATGCTTAATTCTCAAAATCTGTCTAGTAGCTCTTTTCTAAACTTAATCTGGACTCACCCAAAGGAACAGAGATAGTACCTCTGGCAAATCTGTAGAAGAGTGGCCATCTCATGGTCTCACAAATGTCCAGATAATATAAAAATTCCCAGAATTTGGAAGCTCCCACAAACTTTCATTCACAAATGAGAGGTAGAGAGACTGGCTTAAATGCTTTTTGAAGTGAATAAAATTATCGAGAGTTCAATCAGAACTACACAAGGTACTTCACACAGATGCATGACCATGGCCACACACCAAAACACACGCTCACATTGTTTCTCAAGAGACTTGCATGTTACTGAAACTGCAGAATTCTCCATTGTCAGGAGAGGCTGTGGCAGATTATTTTAGGAAGAAGGATGAGTGAAAAGCCTGGGGACTTCTATTCAATGTTAAGAAATGTTCTTTTGTGAAAAGTCTACCTCTCAAAGAAAACTCAAGTCTTCCCAGACATAGAACAATAACCTTTTCTAAATAACATACAGCACTCAAAATTACAAAAGTCTAAGCAGAAGTGGGAGTGGTTAGAAAACCTTTAAATAGAAGTCCTCAACTATAACTGTAATAGAACTGGCATTTTGCCACAGTTCCAAAATAATGAGACATTTGAAAAAAATCTAGAAAGCTGACAAAATCTCAAAATTACCAGAAAGCCTTGTTTGGTTATACTGTAAAATAAAACCACTTCAGATACACTGTTTATTTTCTTGTTCAGCTTAAATATGCATTTTTGCTGTTCAGCTAAATATCATGCACTTTCTTCTCTATTTTTAAATCCCGTAAACATTCTAGACATTCCTAGTATTTATAACATACTCTCCCTATAGAAGATGATAAAAATACACCATCATGAAGCACACATATTTACTGTAATCTGCTGCTGCTATCTGGGAAAAAATTTGTTAATGTCTATAACCACAGGTGCTTTCTAGAATGCATGTCATAGTCAATTTGTGTGTATGTATTTTAACTGCATGTTTATGTTAAGACTTTTCAGTGCATTGCTATTAATGGAGGTTTCAAGGCCATTTATTCCTCACCTCTTTGTCTAACCATAAGTATTGCAAATATATATTTGTTCAATTCCAAAACTTCAGGGAATGTTCACATGACATTTTTTGGGGGGGGGCGGGGAACCAACCCAACAAAAAACCCCAACTAAAAATTGAAGAGCATGGAAAGCTAATTACAGATGGGTGAAATGGAGAGAGTGAGACTGTCAACTGCATCTCTTCAAACAATAAATACTTCAAAGTATACATCACCCATTAGTTTTCAGGCACACTGCAGCATTTAGTCACTGCATGTCCTTCCAATACAGTTTAACTCAGGTTTCTGATGGATTGATGTTCCCTAACAAACACAGGTGAGGGGTGGGGAGAAGAGATGGATGGGTGAGATGGTCATACCTCAGTGGCATGAGTGGCATATTCCAGAGAGAGATTGAAGGGAGGTGGGTTTCAAGGAATTGCAGGGGGGAGAAGGAGAAGGAATGCAGTGTGTGAGGGAAACAAGTTGTCTTTAAGGAACAGAAAGACCTTTCAGTGTTTGGTAATCTTGGTCTTCAGAAGCAAAATGTGCATAACTCTAATTCCACTTCTAACCAAGCAAACCCAACCATAGCCTAATGAATCAGTAGATTTCATGGAGTCTGTATAAGTATTCATCACAATATACGTACTTTTCGTGACATGATTATTTCATTAACATCTAGATGAGTTATTCTCATATAATTCTACACAGTAATAACACAAAGGATTTGTAGGCGTAAACATAAAGGCTAATAACATCACATGATTTATACTTCATGAATAATGTACTTCTAACCTAGTAAAATAACACTCAGGATGTGTTCCTGTGGCACATTCTTTTATGACTTCAGAGAGTCAAATGTGAGTGACTCAGGGGAATATGTATCTCAGTGACTGATACCAGTGAGTAACTCTGAGCTGTTCTGTGAAGAGAGAGTGTTATAAATCTTGTGGTCCTTTTAATGTTCTCAAATGTAATATTCTGAATGTAAAGAGCACTGCTTGTTTCAGTGCAGAATAAAGAGGTCTCACAAAAAGTCAAACTAGAATCAAACCATATAAAAAAAAAGATGATTTTGTTGCCTTCTCCTCCCCTTCCTTTCTAAGACAGCAACATTCTTAGGCAGGATGAATGAAGTGTTCCATTCTTTATTCTCTACTAATCTAACACTTGCAGCAGTTCTTCCATCCTTTCCTCATCTTCCTTGTTCTCTCAAACTATGCTTGGTCTACCACAAAAAGGCAGCTGTTACTCTGCCTGTCCAGCTGTCATCCCATCTATATTTTTTCTTAAATTTCTTGAGTTCTTGGAAATTTTAGGGTTTGTTCACAAAAGCAGTTGGAATTCCTCCTCTTTGAGTTCTATGCTGAACCAGTTTGCCTCTCATCTTACTCAAATTGGCTGTGTTAATAACATTAATAATCCCTTTTCATCAAAACTTGAAACAAGAATTCAAACATCTACATCCTTGAGATTCAACCATCTTTAGCATTAACACCTTTAACCTTGGCCTTATAGAAATTTTCTCTTTCCTTTCTTTGTTCCCACCATTTATATAGTCACAGTTATTCCCAAAATGTATTCTTAGACAGACCCTCATTATTCCTTTCTTTTCTTTTTTTTTTTTTTTTTAATTGGGTCATGGTGCATTACCATGAGCCAATTTTCCGAGGGAATGGGGAACATGATGCTTCTGCTACCACTTAAAACGTCCAAGGAAGAAATGCAATTGATGGGAGCTTGCTAACATTTGGGCACAGGCTCATCTACACTGAGGGCAAAATGAAGTTCTCAGCGGGGCAACAACCTGGCTTGAGACTGCACAGAAGTGTGGACAATATGGTCTGAATTTTAAAAAAAAGGAAGTGATACAGGTGTCAAAATGGGTCATATAGGTGTCACTGCAGGAAGAAACTGGCCTGCACATTAAAGGAGCTGGGATTAGTTTTCAAAACCCAGATTGAATTCCCATTTTCCCAAGGGACCGTATTTCTATACTCAGCCAAATATCTGTATATATTTCAATCTGTCACACTTGTGTGGAAGGCTCACCTGAAGCTGCTCCAAAGCACAGAAAGTGCATTTTGAATCCCCAGAGCCAATCTCAGCAAAAATTGCACCCACAAAGCCAGGAGATTTTTAAACCGTTCAAAACTGTGCAGGCAGGAGGAGCTCACATGTGGGCCCACTTGACAGTGGACATGGGGATGACATTTTCAGGTTTCCCGTTCCTCAAAACAGCTACACACAACCATACCACACACATTTTCACATGGAATACATGAACCTTAATAGAACACGCAATGCTTACTTTATACACAGTTATCCTGTTTTTTCACAAACAATTTCTAGACACAGAATACCATGCTGATGCTCTCAGCCTTGGATACTGACATTGCTGGACACTGCTGCCACTCAACAGTGACTGCCCAGCACATCTGTGTCAGAGGAAGTCTGAAGGACACGTGGCACATTTAGCAGTCGCAGTTTCCACCTGTTTATCAAACTGACTCCCTGTCAAGAAGAGATGTGTATGCACCCCATCCTCTTGCAACCTTCTCTTCCTCCAGAGAAAAACCCAAGCATGTAAGCAGAGATGGAGCCACCAGGGGCTTCTGTGGAACTACAGGGAAACTACAAAGCACATCTAGCGCAATAAATTACAAAGCAATGTCTGGCAGGATATACATGGTAACTTCGTTCTGCTTCGTTTTTAGGCTTCACACACTTCTTCAACTTTCTCTCTCCCAGAAAAAGCTTCCAGGTTAAGCAGAGGCTGATTCACCTACTCCACCTTCCTCTTGTTAACTTACACAACTTTTCTTCAGTCTCATAGAATAAAGCAACATTTTTGGCACTCTTCTATCTTTTAATGAAACATTTTTAATTTATTAGCATCTTTTTAAAGGCATTATTAATGAAATCAAGTACTATGTTGTAGGAATGATCTTATTAGTTCTAAACATATTCACACCAATTCCCACATTTATCAGATACACTGCCGCTCACCCCAAATCGGTGCTAGCTCTGATAACTAAAGCTTTTTTCTAAAGATTCTTATCAATTTGGCAATGTTCTACAGCTACAACACCTTTTCTTCACTCCCTGATTTCCAGGATAAGCAACACCTGTATTATTATTAAGCTCAAATTCCTCTGTTGGACTGCAGCATATCTGTATTCTAAACGATAAAATTTACCTTTGATGCATAGCTCTGGTTGTATAAACTGGTAGAGAAGTGTGTCAAAGACCAGAGTGACAAAATAAAAAATATTCTTCATGGAATGTATACTACAACACTATGAGACTCTTTAATAAGAAAGGTCTCTCCAGCCATATAATAAATATGAGAAAACTCCTGCTATCGACAACAGTTAAGGGTGTTTTTGTCTATTGAGATGTGATTTTTGATCACAGTTAGTGATCACTGAGATGTGTATTGGCATAGACAGTTCTTGTGGGAAGTAGCAAGAGCTAATTCTAAAAAGAAAAAACACCTATTAAGGCAGCATCAATCTCTGAAGGAAAAATCAACCTGAAGAGTGAAAACCTAAAAATTTTTGTTGACTTTGAATTAATTTTATTATTTATGCTGCTGACAGCACTGTAAACTGCATGAGGAAAGAATAGAAACATGAGTTTTGTAAAATTCACTGCAAATGTCACTATTACAGGATTTTCAGTGCAAAACCTTTTGACTGTCTTGCATTTCCTCTAACTACCCTGGGACGGATTGGCTTGGTATGCTTTGTGTGCTTACTGTGTGTTTGATGTGATCTGTTAAAAGCCAAAACACTGGAGATTTTCTGTTATATTTATAATTTGTTCAGGAGGAAAAAATACCAAACTGATAATTGTTTCTCTTAGAACAATTAGATAAAAGTTTTATAATGTATTTTCTACCCAGGACACTATCCTGCATTTCCTAAGGGGGGAACTTAGAAATTAAAGGAATAAGTGCATTATAAAGACGCTGAAAGGAATTAGCTGTAGATTGTATCAAAAGGGAAACCCTTGAAATCCCATTATTTTAAAATAAAGATGATATAAAATGTCCTTAATTTGTAGACTTATGGAATAATTCATACAAGGAACAGATAAAAGTTTGTGTGGCATTATTTCCCATTTAAGGCATTCAAAGAGATGATAAAAAATAGATGAAGAGACATATTCCTCCTTGAAAGCACAGCTGTAAAGAAAAACTAGGCAAGACTACATAACACTACAGACAGACAATGTATGTTGTAATACACAGAGATGTAAATCCTTATTATATTTACAAAAACAATTAATAAGAAATACGAAAATCTTTTCACCACAGTAGATTTACCCAGCAAAGAAGAAAACCTCATTAATTCTCTTGCAAATTTCATTTATTTAAAGCTTCTGAGATTGGAATACAAACTAATTTATCCCCCAGTACATCTCGTGTTCTCAAGTTCTGTGTGCAGCATCAAATGGGTGAGCATAATGAAAGCCACGAGAATCCTGGTAAAGCTAATTGTGCAGAAACAGGATGCTGCTGGGCTTCACAGGTTTTTAGTTTTTATGAACTTGGACCTACGGATCCAATTCAACTTGTCTGCAAGTACTTTATATATCAGTGCCAAAATGAGCATACAGTGCAAGACATTGCAACTGAACTAACTAAAGGAAGACTAAAACCCAAGCATTTCATACACATTCAAAATAAACATTAAAATATGTTTACAATTTAAGGTAACAGCTGAATTGAGATACCTGAAAAATCACTTGAAAGATGACACCATTGGCCAGAGGAAAACCAAATCATGAGTGGAACAGACCTTGGGAATATTGGTAGTGATTAATTATGAACTGATATCAATATCAGTAGAGAATATCATGTATTTCCAGCAGCAGACAGTCCATGTCTGTGCACCCTAGCTTTTTTTAAAGCTAATAAAATATCTTAGACCTCCTGAAAATGGGTATCAATGTCCTCCTGGACAGGGTATCAAATGGCAGATGAATAGAGAAAACATTTCTCCTTAATTGCAAGTTATGAGAGCAAGGATTATGAAAACTTAAGTGCAAGAAGAGGGTAGTGGGATTCCTGAGGCTTATTAACTAAAAACGTTAAAATGAAAGTGGTGAATGAATGGCTAACAAATGCTACTGGAATATTTTGACTGTTGCTGGTTTGATGGCTGATGTTTGGCAAATTCTGGCAGGACACATTGCTTCATACTGGTGTATGTCAAACATACAATATGCAAACCAGCTTCGACCACTGTTATTTTTTTTTCCCTGCATATTACAAACACCTAAGAGTCCACTGCTGTAAGGAAAATTGCCCTACCATTAACTGAGTGGGCTAGCAAAACTGAGCACTGCCAAGGAAAACTACCTGAAAATCTGCTAAAATTGTGCCTTTGGTTAGGTTAGACCAGTGCACAACCCAAAGGAAAGAAATGGAGAGCAGGCTCAAAACCTGGGGTCTCTGAGATGCTCTGAGAGGAAAACTGACAAGTTTGAACTACATTAACCTCAGTATATTTTAATTCTCCTAACTCAGTTTAGAAATCAGCAGTATAGACCTGGCATGCGAAAAGGCAGGAAAACAATTTGATCAGTCTGTAGAGATAAAACAATTCAGTAACGAGACTGTATCAAAGGAAGGATAAACAAATATTTTACTATGAAGTTAAAGTGGCTAAATGCAACACCTTAGTGACTGTATAAGCACTGATGCATGACCATGCACAGGAATTTTTAAAGCACCTGGTTTGAGACCCAGAGCACCTGGGACAGATTCTCTGGCCATATTCTTCCCCGATAGCAGCATGGAGCCAGAGATGAAATCCAGAATCCCTATGCCACATAAAAATGCAACAGGGAACATACACCAACGCTGTTCTGGAGATGTAAACATTGCTAGAGTGGATAGTTCTTTCTGCAGCTAGTCTTTCTCTCATGGGAATGCAGCTCAATAGACAACAGAGTGGTGGGTCCCTAAGCAATCCTAGATGGCCACTAAACACTTATGTAACCCTGGGAAATCATACCACTTTCCTGTGCTTTTGTCTCTTCTTGTTTGTCTTGCCTGTCTGGAATGGCAAGTTTTAACATGATTAAAGTAGAGAGCTATTATCTCTTGATCTGTGTGTGTAATATTAGAATTCCATGCTGGAGTTCCCAAAGTTCTCAGCCAGGGCCACTAGGTGCTGCTGTAATATGAGTAATTAAAATAATAACTATTATTAAGGAAATTGCATATATTCTTTCTGTGGACTGTTTCAAAAAGCCTGAAAGTCAGAGAAAAAACTTATTCTAAAACTGCACATTTTTTGAACTGTAAGAACCCCATTATTCACTTCACTAGTACTCAAAAATTTTCCCCTTGCCTCTTGACGCTTCACAGAAAAAAGCTGCAAACACCTTCCAACTTTAAAAAATACACTGAATAAATAAATGCATTTCTTTTTTTCTATTTAGTTTCCATTTTTATACCCAGTTTCAGCAGTTTGCTATAATGCAAGCTCCTCCAAAACACTATACTCCAAAATCCTTGCCAGCTACACAACTATGCACCTTATTAATATATTATTTGAACGTGAACAGAAAGGCAAAGACCTCAGCATGGGAGAACATGACTTGAATTGCAAATGATTCAATAAATGCCTGGTGATTTTACTGAGGCTCAGATTTTGTGTCTGTCACTTTCACAGTCTTCTAAGGAGGTTTCATCTTATTAAAAGCAGTTGACTAGCCATAAACACAGTAAAAGATTAATAAGACTCCATATGAATCACAGTCACTAAATGCTTCTTGTCTGAGAGTATTAAGAAGTCTTTAGACAGCTGCCAGCTATAGCTCAGAGGGCTATATGACTAAAGTGCTATTTCTGAAAGTCTTGGAGTCATTTCATCTAACTGGACTTCACAGTGGACAATCCAAAAGGCTATTTATATTTAAAAACAATTTGGCAAGTGTTGTTCATCAAACCAGTTTTCCAGACACAAAGACTCCACTTAATAATTTATTCTTGGATTTACTGCCCTTAAAATGAAGTTAAATGAAATTATTTGGATCATCAGAAGAACAGGTCTGATAAGGGAATTCTGGATTAATTAGAAGTGATGAAGTTTTGCTGCCAGGCTATATCAAGATCCAAAGTTAGCATAAAAATGAAGTGACAAACTCTAAGCATGTGTGGAAAAAAAGTATCCAGAACACAGTATGAGAATTAGGACTTTATGGTAAAAATGGGACAGAATATTCATATTTTAAATAAATTCTTATTAAAAGGCATTTCAGGAAGGTGCAGTGGTGCCAACACAAACTAAAAATATATTTTTTTCTTACCATTTGAGACTGGCTCCGTGGACAGCCATTGATATCTTCAACCTTTTCATTTGCTAAACAAAAACAGTGAGGGGAAAAGCAAAAGTAAACAATGAGATAAAACTTTCCTGGTCAAGGAGGAGGAAAAAAAAAAAAAAAGGGAAAAAGGCAAAAAACCCCAAACCCCAAACACCTAAAAATCAAAACAGAAAAAAAAAAAACCCAGAAGAAAAGCAGAAAAGGCACAGCAATAAAATGCAGAGGATTTTGTTGACAGAGAGCTCCTTTCTAAGTAAAGCTCAGTCGTACAGTAACAACACTCTTGTTAGCAGCAGTTGCTTCCATATGCCAAATCATGCAAAGGGGGAAGTGCGAAGGAGGTCGCTGCTAATTCTTCAGCCCCTGCAAAATAACTGCTGACATGAAATCTTCCACAATTGTCTTTGCAGGGTCAGGATACAGTTTCAAGGCATCCCAGAAAGTATGAGCCACTCCAACTAACAAAATGCACACATGGGAGACATATGGTTTAATGGAGCATTCATTTCTGACAATTCAAAGTGTGTAAGATACAGTTCTGGCCATTTAAAGTATGGTTAAACAGCAACTTCCAAACATGCTCACATAAACATATTTTTTAATTAAGACAAGGATGAACCACACAAATATCAGAGACATATGGACCCAGTCAAATTGTATTATTCAGGGTTCATCTTATTGTTAAATACATTCAGCTTGAATTATATATTCCCCCATGCAAGGAGTCAGTTCGCAGTGCTTCCCTCAGCCCTGGTCTTACCGATGATCTGGATGATTTCTGCTAGCAGAACTCCATCTGCAATGTCCTGTTGCAAATCCTTGATCAACCGCTTGTGGCCAGATTTTGCTAGGTAGTGATTAGCCCAGTCAGTGTAAATCTGCAGAGCAGAGTGGGAGGGCAAGGGGGAAGAAGGGGAAGAGAGGGAAAAAGACAATAAAGAGTCTTTAAACAAATGTTGGCTTACATAGCACAACTACTCTGGAACACATTCCCATTTAAGAAGTCAGCACCAAGGGAAACAATTTTAATGTGTTTTTTACTTTTTTTTTCCCCCTAACGGCCATGCCCCTCCCCCTGCCATCCTCTGTTTTATTTTAGCTTCAAATGATTCAGGCTGTTTCATGAGGGTTCAAACTTGCTGTGACCAAGCAAAATTCCCCTTATGACTGTAAAGGAAACTCCTGTCGTAAATCAATCACATCTACAGCAATTCCACCTCCCACCACATTTCTACCTCCACGCACGCCCCACCAACAACGTTCACGCTCTGGGGCTGCCTAAGAGAAAGTGATAGCAGAGGCGTGTGCCTGTGTTTGGGTAAGGATTAATCGGGTTGTCACTGGTGCTCCTGCACCTGGTGACGCCTCTGTAACACTTTATGCAGTAATCACTGTGTCCCACTGCCCAGGTCGTTTGCCCCCCTGCCTGCAGCTCAAAGTGCTCTAATGTGTCCCGAGGAGCCTGAGAGCACCAGATGCACAGTAGTCTTATCACTGGAATTAGAGTGTGTTTATATTCTGGAAATATTCTGTGTCCTTTCTCTGCCCATAGAGGAGCGGGGAACAGTGAAACAGCAGCGCCAAATACTGAGCAACAGACAGCACAAACCCGGCAGCTATCAATTAAAGGTTGAAAAGGGCCAGCTGAATGACGTCTTCCAAAAGATGGGAGGAGAGGGGCATGGAGAGGCTGAAGGCATTTCAAGAAGTGTGTATGTACACAGCGCATTTGGTAACACGTACAGTATGCACACAAGCAGAACCAGGTTCACTTAGGGTGAGATAAGAGGAAGAGACACCTTCAGCTCTGCACTGAAGGAGAGTGCACCCCAAGAGCCGCTCACACCATACCGGGGTGTCCCAGCATGCAGAGGGAGCTCATGCCAGCGGAGGCTGGCAGGGGGTGTGTCGCACAGCAGGAGGATATCCGTGGCCCTTGGCCCCAGCCCTGGCTCCCTTCTGCAGGGTGTCTGTGACCTCCTTCCTCACCCTGGAAAACAGGACTTGTACAGAGCCTCCTGAACCTCTCGCTGCCTTGGGATGTTACCACTGTGAGCACACATGTATGATAGCACCACTGTGTGAGTAAATGTAATAACTAAGGGTCTTTCTCTGCTGAGAATATTGTTTGAAATTGTTGAAACTGCACCTTTTTCACAGAAAAAAAAAATGAGCTTACTTTATAAACATCCCTTTATTTAACCTCATGGACCCTTGGGAGGAAGGGATCAGAACCCCATTTCGTGAAGAGAAAAACAGAGGCCAAAGCCATTAACTACTTGCTTATTTCATCACGGAAGTCTGTGGCAGAGTCAGGGTGGGAAAACAGAGGCAATTCCCAGTCCAGAGCCTAACACAGAGAACCATGACCTGCTTTCCACCCCACAAAAGTATCAGTACTTAGTCCATGCTCACGTGCTGCGGACTCCTTCGCTACTTTTGCCCCAGATTTTCACCCTCCTTATTAAGAGAGAGAAAAACGTAACTTGTTTGGTCTACTCTATTTCTTCCCATATTCTTGCAGGTGGATCACCAGTTCGTTTGCTATAGCTTTCTTGACAGCTTTAGAACTTTAAATAAATCCAAAGAATTAAACTTTGGAAGTGGATTCACCTCTCCTACAGTCAAAGGATGCTGCTGTTAAATGGGCCTTTAATCTCCCTGCTGCACTGGAGTCACCTGTGTTTTCACTCATTGATATTCTTTTTTCACTGTTATAGCTGAGTAACATAAAAGGCTCCATCAAATTTCTTTTTTTTTTTTTTTTAAGCAAACTGTAGCTAAGAAAGTGTTTCTTTAACTATATAAGCATATGGAGTGAATGTGGGGTCTCTAAAGATTGTATGAACACATATTTTAAAAAATATGAAACCATGATGATAAAAGACACATACCACACCCATAGCATCATATATTCCCTACTACTAGTATTTCAACTTCAGTCACTCTTTTAAAGTAATGTTTCAAAAATACTCTCTATTAATATAAGCAGAACTATTTTCTGTATTCCAATGAAACTGATCCACTGGAACATACAAAATTGAATACCACTAGAATTATTTTAGGTTAGTTTCATATTACAAATAAAAATACCAGGCATTTCCTTTTTCATTTGTGACACCCTCACATAATCGGGTGCATTCTGAGTACTATTTCAACTATCCTCCCTATGCAGACAAGGAAATTTCATTATAGCAGCTGCTTTGCAAGTGTCTACTATTCAAAGAATGGACTTCACCAACCCATCCACTGCCTTCATAATTTTCTTTTCTCATTAATTTAAAAGTGATAAGCATAAAGAATGCAAACAGTATTCGGTAAGCTAAAGCTGCTTGTCCACATGATACCAAAATTTTTCTGATGGTCAGCATTTGATAGTCATGCAATGACAAAAAACAGTACTGGGAGGAGACTGTTAAAAGAGGAGGTTTTTCATTTCAGAAGTATTCTAAAAAAATCAAGAAGGCAAAGAGTTGTTGATAACAATATAGTAAACCAACACCCAGTCGGCAATGGAATGTCACGTTTTATTTCCACTCTTTCTGTAGGAAATACCACTTGCTCCTCCTTCCCCCCCTTCCCCAGAGGATGCCTTTATCATTCATCTCATTCTTCTGTGAACCCAACTGGTAAGGAGTCTTGTAAAAAATGAAAAGCATGTAGATAGACACATGAAATTATAAGAATGTACACATGCCACTATAATCTTTTTACATTAAATTCTCTGATGCAAATATAATGAGAAATAAAGACTCCCCCATTCACAGTTTTTAAGTATCAATGCACCTCACAAGTTTTATATTTAACTCCTTGGGAAAACAGAAAGCTCCAGTGTGCATCATCATTCAAAATACTCAGTTATCAAAGGAGAAAACTCACACAGAACAGAAGATAAAAAACCCAGTAACTTCATGCAAGTCTGCTTTTTAAGAATGCTCCCCTTCCACTGGGTGCAGAGCAGCTGTAAGGAGGAGCTGTGCATGCTGCCCCTCTTCTCAGAGCTAGCAATAGATCATGACATCTTGCATTAATTGCGCAGCAATGTTTCCCCAAAATCCTCTTATCTTAGATTTTTCTATAATGAGGCTGCCTCAGAGAGAAACACAGAGATGAGTGTTAGTTGTTGCAACACTTCCTCCCCTCTTCACTGCTCCAGTAACCCTGCGCTGCAGCCACACACTGGGCCGGGCTGCTGACTTACTCATTTCCTCCCCAGGCTTCCTCTCCTACCACCCTGCTCACAGGCACGTCTGACCTGGGAGTGTTCACTCCAAGGCTGGATGTGACTGCTGGCAGCGTAGGGGACAGCCACTGCTATCTGCCACGCGTTGGGCCAGCCTCAGCAGCACGATAGCGGAACAGACCTGACGCTGTGCTTGTGTGGTCCCAGCCCATGCCAGAGCCTGCTGATTTAAGTGCTTGCGACACGAACCGGGACTCAGCAGGGCAAGCGGAGCCCGGGCACGGTCTGCTCGTGTTAGCGACAGTTTCCCCCAGCATTCCTCAACTGCTCGTCATGCTAACCTTCAGCGGAGTAGAGGAAATAAACCCTGATACCCAAATATAGTTATGAACTTCACCTCGACACTTCACATGGAGCTACAAGGAGCAGAGTAGAGCTGCTTGGCAGGATCTGTAATGAAGTAAAACGCTTTGTAATGTGGTAGCTTAATGAAGTGAAAAAGAGAGGATCTCACAGGTTACTGCCTTTTCAGACAATGTTTAATCACAAACCATGTAATATACATCAGGCAGTGATATAAAGCACCCTCTTTAAAACTAATACACAAATGTTACCGCCCACAATCAGTGCCAAGTGGGAAATGTCAGATGGGTTTCACAAGTGCAGTCAGCCTAATGCAATAATAATGCATGACACTTAGTCAATGTCTTTCACTAGATCAGCTCAACATGCTTTCCAGGCATAAATGAGATCACCCCTTCTATTTATTATTTCTGTAGATGTGAGGAAACTGAGGCATAAAGGCTGCTTTTTGATGTGGCTCACTCAAGAGCAAACAGCTGGGAATACAACCCAGATATTCTGAGTTGAAATAATTTCTCCTGTGAGCTTTTATATCAGGTAGTTCTATAAAAAGGCTTGGTGGTAAAATGCATATTCCAATAATTTGGATCCTTCCTTTTAATTTTTTTTGTTTGCTACAGAATATAGAATCTCAGCTCTGAAAATGGTCTCCTGTTGCCACCAAGAAGATGCCTTTCCATTTGCCTCTCTCATTCCCTTATGTGCCAATGCTGCTGCTTAGGGAGAACAGCAGTTGCTGCCAATTGAGGCTTGCTAAGACCTCATGACAGATTTCCATGCCATTTAGGAGCATAGGTTACTTTTCAAAAATATTTAAATATTTTTCCACTAAATGAAAAAGTGTCCTTCCTAGATATGTGGAATTAACAGATAGAATCCAGTTCTCATTGCTTGTCCTTTAAAATATTCTGTAGGAGAAAACTGTATCCTCATTCTTTAGCATGGCAGAATTGAAATGCTGTCCTCCAGTGCTCACTATCATGAGCACCTTTCAGGGTGGGGAGGCCTTCTAAGAACTCCATTTCCCAAAAGGAATCTGTAGGCAACAGCAAGCTTCCCACAGATTTTTCTTTAGTGTTTATCTTGTGGCAAACAAGAAGTGGAGAAATGGAAGGAAAATTTACCTCTTTCAAACAAAACTCAAAAAATGTTGCTAGCAGTATACCTGGGTTGCAATATTTCACAGCAATACACAACGCTACTTTTTGGCAGAGCAGGAATCTGTCTTTTATTCTATGTTTGGATTATATCAATATACATTTCATATACATTTCATAATTCTTTGTTTTCTTTATGAAAAATGGAGTAAAGGAAAATGAAACTATTAAATAGCCCCTAGACTAGAATTCTAACAGTCAGCCAAAGTGGAAATATGGCACAGCTAACTTAATAAAAGGGCTATGTGACTTTCTAATGTAATGAATTCCCTCTGCGTAAAATGTTGCCATTGAAGACAACTGATAGTTGATAGCACTTAGAGCTTTTCACCCATGGACACTTTTTCAAACTGTGCTTGAAAAGGAAGAGATTGATGAGTTGTTTCTGTTGTTCTCCAGTATGTTAAAAATGGGCTGTAAAGGCTGTATATCTATTTCCTGGGAGGTTTTCCAGTGTGTGGCCTACCCTGGATGCTGAATACCCAACAGAGCCTCCATAACAGTCCCAGAGGCCCTGTGAAGAGGATTTGCCAGAGGAGAGGGCATGACCACAACTTTATTTCAACTTAGCTATTCTTGGCTAATAAATTGCGGGTAGCAAAGCACGTGTTGGAGTGTCCCTGAAGCAGTTCAATTTTTATTTATGAAGAGAAGGTGGGCAGCACATTGATTAGTGTTAGAATAGGGCAAGGAAATCAGATTGCAAAGAAATGCCTTTCTCCCTCCCACTGCCTGTACATTAAGGAAAACTCAACTGGAAGGCAAGATCTGACCTTTTAAATATTTTCTTATTGAAGGTTATGCCTCTGGGATGCGGAAGAATAATTTATTAGTTTCAGTCCTCCACTTAGCAAGTAAAAAGGCTAACTTTGAAAACAATGGTTCACATTTAGACTGCCAAAAGAGACAGATCAACCATTCAATTTATGTCTTGATTTAATTGACTATAGAAAATACCCTGAAACTCATTTGCTATGAAGTAAATCTAGGGTCTGGGGGTGGCACTTTCTGTAACATTAAGCAAATTACATGAGAAAGAAAAATATTTACACAATTAAAAATATATAGCCAGAAAATGAAACTAGACTGACTTAATTTATAGCAAGATGGAAGCCAATGAACTTTATTTAACAAAATGAAATGAGTATTAAATGACATTCCACAAACCCTGTTTCTGAATCCCACTGAGCAAATGAGAACAATTATGAGTTAAGGAATAGAAACCACTTAGAGGGATACATGCCAATTAACCAAAATGTCAGAATCCCTGTAGTACGATTCTATTTTGTAAATAGCAGCATGTATCCATCAACACTACTCAGCAATTTATAGATAAAAACACAATTAAACAAAACTCCACTAATCCCAGCTAAGAAAATTAGTAGAAACAATACTCTTCAACAATCACTGGCAAGCTTTAGATGACTTACCCAACTTTAAGGGGGCTGGTTTATATTTCCAAGTTTCACTTACAGTTTGTGATCTAATCACCCAAGTAACATTAGTACTGGCTTACTGTGCTCCCTTTCTACTCATTTCTTCCTAAATCCCAGCTCAGAATTAATTTAACACATATGTTTGAGGCCAATACTCACCAATGGCACAGGGGCAATTCTTTTGATGCTTCTGTGCCAGATGGAAGGTAACAGCATAAGCTTTATTGAATGTATATTTGCGTGTGTATTTGCGTGTAAGATTCACTGAGTAATTTGTATATTGGCCCAGATAACAACCCAGCTCTTTATAGAATAAATTCATTTGTTCATACTTCAAAAAGAATCGTACTGACTTGCTTTATAGTTTAATCATATAATTTTGTTTATTGACTTCAGTCTTGTGCAATGGCAATAAAATGCCACTGGAAGGAGCCAGATATTCGTCCTGAAGCTGCAGGGACCCTGAACAGACAGCTGCTTCTCTGCAGCCTTGTGCTGTGAGGAAGTGGTACTTGTCAAGGGAGCAACAGCACCACAGTTATTAACACTGGCCTCAAGCTTCCTGAATTATCAGGAGACAATACTAAGTGCCACCCACACAAAGCAATCCTCCAAAGCAGTCAACCTTGAGACCTTCTGTTATAAATACTCCATATATTTGTTCATAACACTTTGGAACTATTTCTTAGATATAGATATGGATATAGATGGATATATATGTATGTGTTTATATATATATATATATATATATAAAATCTTTAAAGTACATTTCAGCATCCATTTCGTGAAAGTACAATAAGATACAGGACCTATTATTCAATGCAGCTTTTACATAAAACATTGATTTAAACTAGTGCCTCAGATGATTTTATTACAGTAAGGAAGACCAGGATTATCCTGTAGGCATAAGAGTTACACCTAGAGACACCACTCAGAAAGTGGAACATTTTAGTTCCGGTGAGGAATGTGAATCTAAAGATGGTCTCTTATCACTTGGGCTCTCAAAGATCCCCTTCACATAAAAAAAAAAAAAAAAAAGATGTGCTGAATGCACTCAATTCAATCACCAGCATTTAGTCCATGCAAAACAATGAGAACTAATGTAAGTAACCCTCCATCCCCAAAATTAGTACCTTAGATCCTGGCTTCTCAGTACCAAACTGGATTGCTACAGAACTACCCTTCCTGCTAATGTTGACATAGGTGTGTCCCAGAAGTGATAGGGGAGGGAGTCTGATAGAAAGAGCTGATGAATGTCCTGTGTGGTGAGACATACAGAGATGTCTCCGTGAGGTGCTGTGTTGCTATAGTAGTGACAGGTGAAAGAACAGGACATGCCTTGGTCTTGATGGTGCTGATGTGTGAAGAAAGCAATTCGATTTAAAGCGCAGCACCAGAATTCTCTAATACAAATAAATACTTGAAATATATGAAAATCCCTGTCTCTCCTGTGTGTGCACCCACACTTGAACATCATCCAAACCTACCCAAAGCTTGATACGTGGCTCTCTGTGACAGTTCCTGGCTAAAGAGATCTCCCTCAGAAGAAACAGCTGACTTAGGAAGGAGCCCCTGTGCCTATCCAAATGAAGAAGTGTAAAAAGAAAGCCATGCTTCTAGTTTTCTGGGCATCCAGGATAGCAGAGGCCCCATTTGTGTGAATCTCAGGTCTCATCTATGGCTTGTCACTTCTGGGATAAGTTTCATGAACACTCTTGCATTCACTTTAATAAAGAAACTCACAAGAGTTGAGTCTCCTGTAAAGGGAAAAATTAACTGAATTTGAACAGGTTTCCTTAATGGCTTGCCAGTATAACAACACAGATGAATTGAGAACACTTCTACAATCTCAGACCTGAGTGGAAAGCATGAAATAATTTTGAGAACACAAACATTATTGCTTTGTTGATTAATTTTTTGTTCACAAGCAAAAAGCCACTCTAACTATCAAACAGAGCATTCCTGGGTGGAGTGAACACCTGCCTCTGCAAATCAGCGACGGGGCTCCTCACATGGAGCTGAGAAGATTCCACTGTGAAACTGCTCCAGATTTTCCATCAAAGCTCATTTTAAGGATTTATAACTTGGACAGGGAGATTCTTTCCACACTGCAATTTGGCATTAAAGAACTTGGCCCAGGGATCAAAATAACTCTCTTTGCCAGCACTTCTTTTTATGTGTGGGAAGGCAAATTTCTGATATAGAAGGATGCAAAAATATTAAGACATACATTTGTTCTCTTCTTCTGAGAAAACAGTAGCAAGGAAACTGTAACTAACTTAAGAGATTTCAGCACTTTTTGAGACTTAGAAAAGTAATTTGAATTGTCCGGTTTCCTCTCATTGAAGAACAGTTTTACAAATGAAACTAAACAAAATACACTGCTTTCTGAGCTATATATTTTATAACAAAATATTTTAACTCCTGCTTAATTTTTCCCTGTGCTTTGATGTTTAAAAGTTGTTTTTCACCAGCTCTATGATTTTAATATCAATAAAGGTCTTGTACATATTCAGAACACTACTGAGGTACTATATGTAACACAATAATATAAAGTAAGTTAATGATTTCAAGTGTTGTGATCTGAGACTCTTACTGTCATTAATCGCTGTTAAAACAGGTCTTGGTGGTGAGTGTGAGAGTAGTAATGGTCATGTGTGCAACTGCTTTGCCTTTTGCTACCTATCTGAAGCTCAGGAAAAAGAAATTACACTTACACAGATGACAGCCTATACTTACATTTCTTCAGATCAAGAAATGCAGTGTTTCAAGGACTTGAAAGACTAAAAGTGCAACTTGGTACAACTGAGATACCACTTCAGGACATTTCCTTTCTTTCCTTTGATCACCATTGAAAGCACTGCCCATAATAAATACCTGACTATTACCATTCTGATTATAATAATACTTGAATTTACAATCATCCAGCACAGTAAAGTTTATGTATGAAGTAAATTCTGTCAGTCAATATTCTTAAACAATGAAGAAGAGATTATAATCTTATCATAACTATCACAACAGAAGACTTTTCATCCCAAATGGAAATCAATGTTACAATCTTTCTCATTTCTTAATGAAAGATGCGTCTCATATACACCTTCTGTAACACAACCAAATTTGGAAGGATCCTATTATAGGAATAAAAAGGTTTTAGATTCCTACTAAAATGTTCTGAACACCCTTCCTTTCTATCATAAAAGGTGCCTAAATGCCTCTAGTGAACGCTTTGGCTACACATCACACGAGGAGAGGCAGTGTCTCAGGGAAGGAGGACCTTATGACCTGGGGCTTTCATTCACTCTTCAATCTGCAGTCTCCCACGCACACCTTCTACCAGATATCCAAACTTTTGCTTCTTCTACACCCTTCTACAGGACTACAGCACCCCCCAAAACAGACCCAAAGATATGTGATTCATGACTCAAAGTTTTTTCACGCATGATTTACCTCTGAAGACAATGAAAAACCCCTTCTTTTATGACACAAAATAGTGCTTTTGTGTCTGAGGTTTGTTCTCTGGGTCCTCATGACTGCCTGTACAGGGCACCCAGTGCTCTCTTCCTCAAGGGACTGCTTTCCACATCTGCAACTCTTCACTCACTGTCCTAAATTTTCTTTTAAAATACACAATCTGGTGATACCCTGTCTCTTGGATGACAGACTAGAAATGAAGGATGAGGCCTGAGTAGCTCACTTTAAAGGGCCACTGCCTGTAAATTTAATTAAATCCGTATCTTCCACCTCCCACGCAATCACCCCTTGGGACTAAAGGCTTCTGTAAAGGATTAGGAAGGGGATACTCTCATTGCAGCCACACCACTATACAGAAAATAATTCAAGATTTGAGAAGTTGTGAGCAGGAAGCAGATGAGGAAGAAAGGGACTCACTGAAAACACAAACAAATAACTCTGCTGGCTAGAGATTACAGCATTCATTTTGGACAGAGGCGATTGTGCTCCAGCCTTTCCTTCCAAGAGCCTTTCTGCATTTTGTCCTACTAATGCGAGTAAGAAACAAAATGATCCACTAAAAGAAGCATCATGTCTCCTCTCAAATGAGTCCCTAGTGCAGCTGCTTACCACCTCATGTCCCACACCATGTTAGGCTCAGCTGTTTTCTTGGACTGTGGTGCTGCACGGCACTGATGGCACCAGGAGCTCGCCCCTCAGGTAGCTCTGAGAAGGCTGGCACTCTCGGAGAGCCCACACAGCTGTTTGATTGTTATGGGGCATACGGAGTATTACTTTGGGGACCTCTGTTGACACCCCTTCGTTTAGTCTACTTTTTTAGGACAAGAAAAAACATTTTTTGGTGACCATTCCCATTAACCTCCTAACTCCCTGAAAAAGTGAAAATAAAGAGAACTTAAACATGCTAGGGGGTTTTTTGTTTGTTTGTTTTGTTGGTTTTGTTGTTGTTGTTTTAAACAGGAAACACTTATTGCTGATGAATAATAAATATTTCATTCTGAAACACAGGCTAGGGGTTTTTTTTACCCCAGCTCTAAATTTTGGTAAAATAGGCAGGTGCTTATTTCACCTGCCCTTTAAATAAACCTTGCTGGCAAGGTACTTGACTCTCTGAAGCCAACGCAGCTTCTGAGCATTCTCAGAGGTACAATTTCATGTCTGTACAGATCCTTAATGTAAAAACCTGGAATGGCTATGGACGGAATATGAGCACTGCCAAGACAGCTGCTGAGTGGGAGTTCTGAGGATGAGAATGATGGATATAGACACCTAAAATGCAAGTGAGAAAGGTCATAGGAACATAAATTCTTTGGGAGAGGAGGGAAGGTCATATTTCAGGAATTACTGTACAAAGGATATCCTCTGTTAAAAGTCCAATCATTTCCTACATAGTGCATAAGTATGGAACAGAATAGTCCTTAAAACAAGTTTTTCCTTAAATTCTTATAGTTGTTCTTGAAGGTCCCTAGTAACAGAGGACTACATTTTTTTTAATAACACTTGCCGAATTTCTCTCATTTTGATGTAAATGTAAGGACAAATGCTTTGGAGGAGCTTCCTGAGAACATAAAGACCCCTAATGCATTTTTTTTTTAAAAAGAATTTATACACGAGGGAACTTCAAGTTGGAGTAGAAAGTGAAGCTTGAAATTTTGTGAAACTGGTATACCTCTCAAGTTGTTCAGTCCCACAGAGAGTCTTCTCAAACATTGCACCAGATGGCTTTGTTCTCACCTTCCCAAGACAGTTTAATGTTATTTCACTATCAGGAATAAAATCCCATACTTACACCAACGTATCATTTTATGTTACTGTCATTACGCTTACAGGTTATAATGGTATTGGCATTATCTGCCTAATAATTATTCTTGAGAGCAGTAAAACTCTTTTAAGTCGCAAGCTCTGATCTAGAGTCTGCTAAACTACTTAAGTTTCATCTGTCTTTTTGACTGAAAAAAGATGTTCCATACATTAAAGAAGAATGAAAGTGGGCAAATGGATTCTCTAGTCTGTGGTTTTACAGTAAAACAATCCCGTCTCAGCTAGATAGATTAAATGTGCCTCTCCATAATTTTCATATATATATATAAATATGTAAATTATATATATATATAAAATATATATAAAAACTTTATTGTGTAGATGAATGTACTGTATTCCTTCAACTTCAAATCCAGAGAAGCATTCTCTTATAAGCAATTATTTATACCACAGTGCATAAGAGATGACTTTGTTACATGTCAAACAAACTTGCAGGATTTGAATCCCCAAGGTCCACTCTAAAATGTCTGAAAATACTGCAGTAAGATACATATTTTAGCCTGCAAATTATTAAGTGTCTTGCATTGTAAGCCATTAAAAATATTACATCCTAAAAATATTATTTAAAATACTTGCAGTGATATTCAGTGGTACAATACATTTCTGTAAATAATTATCTTAAGAACAATATATTTCAATTAATTGTGTTAGCATGTTCCAATTTCCAATCACATAACTGCTGCAGTGATACAGAGGGCACAAGACAATACTGCATAATCAGCCTTGAGATGATGTTCAACCAAGCAACTGCCCAGAGAATAAGGAACCCATCTGAATGTACCTGATGTGAAGCAAAGATAATTTTAAAACAATAGCATGCACATGTATTTGCATATTGTCCATTCTTTGCAGAACAAATATTTACAAGTTTACTGGGCATTCCAGTTTACATGAGAGGTTCACATACGTCCTTCAGCAGTTACTAGGTAAAACTTATTTTTAAAAAAGCACAAACCCAGAAAACCTAGTGTGCATTTGGATGGACTGACCCTAAAGACACGGGAAGAAAGCCAAGAATTGAGAACATTTCTTAAATCCACAGGTAGACAGTATGATTATCACTTAATTTTTTAGCTATATATATATTCCAGTTGTTGAATATACACTACATAAGCAGAGTTCATGAAGAATCTAACAACTAAATGAATAGCAAAATCATGTGAAGAGAGGCAAAAAAAAAATTAGGGGAGGCATGATGTTGCAGCACAATGTGTAGAGTTGTGCAAATCCTCGGCTATGTACACACCCATCTTGCTGCCCTTCATGGGAACAGGCAGTGCAAACACCTCGAAGTAGCTGTGGCTTGCTCAGGTTCTTATGTTGTTTTTTCAACTGACCAGACCATCTGACTTTGGCACAAGTGAAGCTTTTTTTCTGAGGAAAGCTGTCAGAATCAGCATTTGCTGGGAAAACCAAACACTTCTAAACAAACTTCATGTATTTATTCACTTAAAGTCAGGGGTAGAACAAAGGCTTAAAGCAACAAACGGGTTTGGTTTTTTCCCATTGCCTGTTTTCAGTGTTCCTTAAAAGCATTTATAAAGTCACTTTAGTCTGTTCTCTGTTCCTGGCTGGAAGGAGCTGGCCTCTTGTCTCCTGTCACTGTGGTTGCAGAGCTCTTAGAGAGCCATGACAGACACAACATGGCCCAGTCCACTCCAAGCCTGCCCATGGGCCCCTTGAAGAAGAAATGCTCTCTTAAACCCTGAGGCAGCTCATGTGGATCCAGGAGATGCAGGGCCTCTGCATTCCCCTCTCCTGTGTAAGCTGATTGGAAATCCTCTGTCCTTTAAAACAACAACCTTTCAAAAATAATGTTTATCCTATTTTTTTCTTTCTGTACCTATGAGCTCTTACTGATGCTTCTATTTTCTAGCACCATCATCTTTAAGCTTTAAGATGCCCTTTAATCTTACTGTCTACACTCATCTTTGGAAAGAGTAAATTGCCCTCAGCCTGAAGAGGGCAAAGAAAGGAAATATTTCCATATTACTCCTCCTCTCTTTGCTTGACAGATAATTTTTGCCATCACTTCTTGTCATATTCCTGAGAGACGTTGTATATGGTTTTACCTTGAAGCCAGAACATGAGTGGCTGTCGAAAACTTTGATAGCCTCAAAACATCTTCCTGCAGAACTATTTTGTCGTATGTACAGCCATGTAAACCAGCTTACAGTAAGCATTTTTTCAACTACTTTTCATAGATGCCTTAAAAACAGTCCACTGATTCATGTAGGTCTGTTATATGATGTGTTGTAAATCTTAACATAAGGAGGGAATATTTCATATGATATCAAATATTGAGAACTAAGGATGAAAACAATTAGGAAAGAAGGTATCTTTTCATAAAATATCATTATATCATGGTTTTCATCACTGCTTTTTCCCTTAAGAGAGAAGGCGGATATCTTTTGTTTTTGTGAAGATATATCTAAATCAAGAGATAAGGTATATCTGGAAGAGACAGCTAGGCATAGAGTTTTGCTCATAGCAAAAGCAAATGCAAGATTTTCAGGGATTCAAATGAATTTGGCAGAATGACTTTGTGAAAATTGTTTTTGTTGAGATGATGGATAAATAAAAATGGGCTGACTAGAACAAGCAGAGACAAAACTGAGTCAGAAAAATCATTGCAGAAAAATATTCCTAAATCACAGAATAACCTGAATAGTATCAATGTGCAGAATAACTAAACATTTCATGTTAAGATTGTGGCTAAAATAATCTTGGATATAGGCAAGGAGATTGGCCTGGATTATTTGGGTATTTTCCCTTTTAAAACAGAAAGATCTAAGTTCATGTAAGGTAGAAAATGGGATTTAAAAATTTTTTTTTTTTTTCTTTAGCCAGGAATAACCTACCAAAATCTGAATTTTTTACTAGCTATTTATTCAAGCCAAAGGGTTAGGAATGTGTGTTAGTAAATCTGTTTGCTAGCAGGACACCCAATGTCATGACATCAAGTACAAGCAAGATCCTCTTCACTTCCTTCAAGAACATCCAACTGCAGTGTATACTGATGCAAAAAATAGATAGCATTCCTCTCCTCACAAAGGAGTTAAAACACATTCATTTGTTTTCAGACAGATCTTTCATTACAGTTTCTGGCCTTTGGCCTCCCTCTACCTGTACCACAAAAAAGCACAAGTATCTCCACTGAAGACAACATATAAACAGAAGAATTGTTGCATTTAGGGTAAGAAGTAGGGCCTGGAGCTAAACAAACAAACAAACCAACAAACCACATCCCCCCTTGGCACTGCTGAGCAAATTGAAGTGTTCATCACAGCTTATTGTAAGCTTATGGTACTAATGAGTATCTGATGCTCTGTCTTGTTTGCAGATACTTAGAAAGCTGGCTTGTTTCTGTGCTGGATCAATTGCTTCGCTAATGCCATTCAGAACTTTGTTCTGCCCTAATCCTTTTTCATGTGGAATTAGGTGGAATGAACTGCTTTCTCCAACACTGTCATCTTTGCCAGGCATCCAAATCAGTTCAAGGCAGGCAGGGGAAGCCCAGCACTCCCAGAGGCACAGCAAGAGCTGAGCAGGGAGCTCTGAGGACAGGGGGTGGCACTGAGGCCCCAGGGTGAAGTGCAGGACGTGCTGTGACTAAGCCTGGTGGAGAAGGAGCATCGCCTCCCGCCCCCACAGCCTGCGAGTCACTCATCGCACAGCTCGGTGACACACAGGATGCAGGAGGGCACTGGCAGCCGGCATTGACACAGGAAGAGACCTATGGAAAAGCAGGGCTGCATCCAACAATGGCACACACTCCCAGCTCACTTCTGTGACCTCTGCTGCTCCCACACCTCAGGGGCTCAGAGCAATAAATGCACCAACTAATTGCATATATCCAACTAACCAATTGTTATATCCAACTAACAGAATATATCAAATTATATATATAATCTAATAGCCTTGCATAACTATGCTGCACTATTTCTGATTTTTTCATATTTGATTATACATGCATATTTATTTATGCTTATATGCATATTCCATACCAGTTTGTCTGATGTGGAAATAAATATGGCTGATCACTTAAAGTTGGCAGTATTTAGGAATCAGATATTTTCCTCCAAAATGCAGGCATCTAGCCTGAGGTACGCATCTAGGCTCCATCAACAGTCTGTACCAAGAGAAACAGGAAACTGTGAAGCAGTTTAACCCAAGCAGAACAGGAGCCTAATACAAGAAGAATTAATTCCTCTCTGAAGTTTAATTCCTATTTTTAGAGGACAAAAGCTAGTGAGACTAATCCCACATGTAGCGCATAACTATCTTTAAACTCAAATTTTGTGGTTGACTCTGGAGCATCAGGTTGAAAAGGTGGAATAGGAGGGTGTGTAGAAAAAGTGCACAGCAGATGCTGCTCCTCACATTTTTACTTCTAGTGAAATCTTTGCTAATTTATCTGTTGATTTCGACTGGAGCAAGACTGAATGGAGTACATCTCTTCTGTATTCACTTGTTCCTGCAAAGGGACAGCAGGAATTTGCAAAGCAGGAGCTTGTGGAGACACAAGTATTCCAGGAGGGCCACACTCCTGGAATATGGATATGGATAAACATCTCCATCTCACTATCTCACGGTCTCCTTTTTGTTTTTCTACCTGCACAATCAAAAAGTATCCCAGGCCTCACACATATATTGCTACAAACAAGCTGATCACACATTCAAATAGGTGTACACATATTTAGTAGGAACTGAAGGATAGAAATGAAAATACAGAAAAAGATATTGAGAGCAGGATTTCGTAATGTGGCAAGACCTCTCTTTGGGGGTTTATCTCACTGAAGGAGGTGATATGGGGAGAGAAGTGAGAATGTCTATCTAAGCAGATGTCTAATAATTTGACAGCATAGAAATGCAGTCAGCTGCTTCTAGAAAATTCAGTTTATTCCATATATGGAAGTAAAAAATCCTAAATATGAGAAATAAAGTAATAGCAGAAACTTACTCTAGAGTTATCCATCCTTTCAAAATAAAAATATAAACATGTCAAGCACTATTTTTACATTTATATGACACACACATAGCACATACATATGAACACAATAAATTGCTTTAATTCTCCTCTGATCCTGAGCCAGCTCTGTATCAGGCCAATATTTTGGCATTAATTAATGTAGCCTTAAAAATGCTTCACCTTGCGCCAGCTGACTTAATTGTCTTACAGTTCTCATGAATGATGAGGCTGAAGCTATCCCCAGTTACAGCTGCTCTGCCTCACCTACCATCAGTCATGGCTCTCCGCAGCCCACCAGACTGAGTGTCCCCACCAGGGCCCTCACTGAATGACAACCATCTTATCTGGTGAAAGTGCTGCTCTGAATCCTCCCAAGGCTGACCTAAACTGGATGTGTCATTACTCAACCAGCTATACAACAATGCAACTTTAAGAGACCAGCGCTGGGGGAAAAGACTGAGGGAAAGGGTCATACTTTGATGTGGTGTTTGGAGTTCCATTTAAAGAGTCCACAAATACAGAATTAAAGCTGCTGGTGAGCTTTATTTTTATGTAAATCCTCAGTGAGGGAAAGGGAAGGGAATGATCAGTGTGCTAAGCTGTGATCAATTCAAATATCAACGCCAACTTTTTGAACAAATCAATAATTTAGTGAGAGAAATGTTCCCAGCCTGGTTTCCTAGAACATTTGTTTCTAGGCACACATTTTATTTACACAAGGGAAAAACTGCAACCAGCATTTAAAAACTACTACCTTTGTAGACAAACAGGAACTGTAGGATTCTTGCTGTGTGTTTGTTTGCTACATTGTGTAAAAGAAAACTGCATATGATTGGTGGTTTTTTCGTGAAAGAGTTACTCAAATGTCTAAAGTGAAAACTGGAAAGTGTATGATAAAAGCCACTGTTGAGCACCATCCTACAGCATTATGGGAGTGGTGTGTTTTCTTGACCTGGATTTTGCAGAAAGAATTTGTAAAGGCTTTTTGATAAAATCTGGACTTCACATATAATTTCAGTTGCAGGGTGTTTCACATGGGGTAAGAACTACATTGGATTGCTTACAGCCAAGGAGAAGTGGGCTATGCTGACATCCACTTACACTGCCCACTAAAGCGTTTCAGATTGCAGCAAAGAATGGCACTACTATCCCAAGACATAATAGGTCTTGGTTACCTAACAGGTAACCATCCTGCTGACTTTTGTTGATGTGCAGCTGTAACCCTTTTCCTACCCTCAATTTTCCTTTCAAATCATTGGCATCCCCTGTACAGCAGCAATTCCACTTGTTGCCAGACTCTCATTCTCCTGACTGTCCCCAGATTCTCATTCACTATTGCTTCAAGGGCACTTTTGGTCAAATAATTTTCCACTTCAAAGTCACCACAAAACTTTATTAACTCTAAAGGGACTCTTTCAAGTGAAGCTTCATGTAAATAAAGTATATGGCATCCATAAGCAGGCCTGAGCCACAGTGTATTCTAAACAGGTGCCTTAAGCCAACAGCATGTATTTGCCCTTGAAGCTTAAACAATGCAGATATAATTAATGACATCCTATTGAAAAAATCTATTTATTTTTCAATGTAAAATGTTTCTTTTTGCATCACATCAAAACAAGTATAAAATGAGATCATCAACTTTCTTCCACAAGGCTAAAAGAATTAATAAACATACATAAATGGCACATGAATAAATCTATTACAAATCTCCCAGGACATACTGCAAGCCAGAATCTTTAAGATGATGTTAAAATTTAGAAGAGCACCTGATTCACTGCTTGGAAAAAGTCAATATGAATACAGAGCAGCCAGAGAAAGAAAAAACTGTCCCAAACCAGATCAGAATGTGAAGCAAGAAATCAAACTCACATCATGAAAGGATCACTGTAAAATCACCTGATCTCTGATTCTGAAGTATCATATAAGAATGTGTGTAATAGGAAACATATTGCGTATTTTGGCGATAGGAATTCAACAGTCCTGCATTATGTTTTTAAGAGCAAAACAAGTAAAACCACCGATAATCCGTACAAGCTTTTTAAAGTTTTCTGTTTCAAAATTTTTCCTGGCTTACATGTGTAGTTGCTATCAACTAACAGGGAAGAAAGTTTTGCCATTAGGCAGAGACAGACCCTGGTCTACTTTTCTGTATTCCTTATTACAGTGATGCCATTCCATTTGGTATCATGAAAATCAGAAAGCCCCTGCAGATGTGTAGGACACTTGTGCTAGACAGTGATCATCTATAAATTAATTTTGAATTAATATTTTCCTATGACAGAAGTAATTGTTAATGATAGAGGGAAATCCAATGTTTAATACATTGGAATGCATAATCCACTACTAATTATACAGAGGCTTGAAATTAATTTCACTGGTCCTACATATTGAATACTCCATACATGGACTTTTACATTGATTATGCAAATTTTACAATATTAGGAAATGATGAAAATTTCAAAATCCTTAAGGGAAGTGCCACAGGCAGGGAGATGAAAACCAAAACAAATGAAAACTTTAATGTTGACAATGAAACAAAGAAGAAAGAAATACTCATGAAAAGAGGGAAAGAGAGGCACAAGCATTGTAAAATGTTTTCCAAGGAAAAATTCTAGAAAAAAATGTAAGAAAAATTACAAACTGGCTAGCTGATCTATCAACTGAAAAGCCCTCCTCAGTCTTTGAATTTGTTCACAGGACTGCCTGTTTAACTTGCTACCAAAGTAGACAAGCTATGGTGCTTGAAAGTCTCAAATACCATGGCATATTCAAATACAGAAAAAACATAATTTTATTTTCATTGGTTATGAGGAAATATGTGCTGTACAGCTAATAACAGGTGAATATGTTATTTTTATTCTCTCAAAATATGATGGAAATCCAAAGAACTGCAGTATTTTCACTGAGCTGAAAATCCTGCTCTAGAAGTACCAGGAATATATTATATTTTTGACACTCACTTAACTTAGACTCATAAAACTGTAATCTAATCAAAATACCTGTCAATTAAAGGGAAAAAGCCCAAAATGCATTAACCGGAACTGAAAAAAAAAAATCAAACATAGCATGTGTACATGGGTAAGAAAAACAACATCTTGTCCCACCCACACCACTAGCTTCACAGTTCAGTAAGAAAACAAATCAGAACAGGGGGAGGAAACTAGGCCACTATGCCAGGAATGTGTTTTTGATGAAAAAATTAGTCCTGTTTTATACAATGGCTGCATTCAAATACCTCTCAAAGCAGGCCAGATGTTGGTTGGAGCAAACTAATAACACTCTGTATGTGCTTTTAATCCACTCTGCCTCTCATCCTATCAGCCATTTGTCCCAAAAGTCTCCACACTGCATCAATCAGCTCCTGACTGGAGGAGATCCCTCACACAGCTGAAAGACACATCTCCTTAAGCAGCTGCTGCTGCTCCAAAACTCCTGAGCCCTTCTCATCGCTAACAGCACTTTGCATTGGCAGCAGAACAGCTTTAATTGGAGGGCAGGACACAAGTCCTCTGCTTGGAAACCTGTGGAACCATCTGAACGTGCTCAGCTCGTCCCTGCTTTCCCAAGAACAGCCTGCACCTTTGTCATCCATTTCAACTGTGCAGAGGTTGAAGGCAAAGGAGAGCCTGAGCTCCAGCGAGAGGAGCTTGCCAGCTCAGCTCAGAGCTGAGAGAGCAAGGAGAGGTGCTGGGGAGGGAGCAAAACAGCAAATAGAGCCTGGGGAAAGCTCACAGCATTTGGGTAATGGTAGCATCCTATTTTCAAAGTAAAACTTCAGGAACATATGCTAAAATCATTGAAAAAATAACTAACATGGTAGAAAACACATTTGGTGCTGATTACATTCTTTCTTTTCTGCCAGCTTATACGGTCTTACATGGGCTTCGAATTCTTTTCTCAACATATTATAGGGCAAATCAAGATTTTTAAAATGCTGACAAAAATAAAAGCTTGGTATTTTATCTTCCAAAGAAGAAAAGCGACAGTCTACAACATCTCAGCTTAGTAAGGAGAAAGAAGATTGTTAATGAGACTAACAATCCACTTACCATCTGAAATTTACACATAAAAAAAGTTACCTCTGCCTCCCAGTAGCCTGCCCAATCTCTGCAATTTCACCATCAAGTCCTTTTCTTTTGGCACCTGTTCCACTCCCCAAATGGCTCCTAGAGCCAGTGCAGCACCACTAATGAAGAGAAACATCTAGACAGCTTCAACTACCACACTGCCCCTGAAATGCATTTCAGAAATAACAGCAGCTGTAATGATTTAAACTATAACACTCCCCCATTGCAGGCATTCAAAAATATTCTAGAGCAGCTAAACAAAGTACTGTGTATGTTACTAATTAAAGTACTGCAGCATCAAGAAGTCCTCCTACACTTCAGGATCTTCCGTGCAGCTAAATAAATAAGGAATAAAAAAGAATTTCTTGCTTTAGATAGTATAAGATCCATCTACAAGACAGGTAGATGATAGAAAAAGACATCTTTAGGAGAACACCAGACATACCTACTCCGTAAGTGCAGGTACACTAATAAACTGTATCAGCCTGGAAATACTCTTGAAGGGTAAATGTCCTGTCACTCCAGGAGTGAATTGTAGCCTCCACTTGCAGTATTTTCATGCTTTTCTGGTGCACAAGTACTAATCCACAAGTCAAAGTGCAACAAGATGTAGAAGTACTGGGTCAGGTCACTGGAATGGGGTGTCTGCCTTGCCAAGGACAGCACCATCTGGGCATGCATGGGGCACTAACCCAAGTGACTAGAGTGGACAACCTTCACTGCACATCACCAGCACACTGAATATCAGCTTTACTTTAGGCATTGCACTCAACATGTTTTAAGACTCAAGTCATACAGACTCAGTCAAGACTCTATAGCTTACTTGGCCTGATCAGGAGGCAGTTTTCAGTATTAATATGATAAATATAAGAAAACACCAAATGGTTTACATCTTCTTTTCTGCACAGTCCGAAAAGTCCTCCTCTCGGTCCATGTTGATATTGGATGGAAGCTAGTTCATACCTATTTTGTTGGAACTTAAGCGTATAATATATTTCTAGCTAAAAGGCTTCCACTTATATTTTTTTTCTCTTTCTCACAGGAATAATCGCCATGTATTCTTTAGCACATTAATCTTCTCAAATGATCTGCCCAATCTAATTCATGTTTTGCCGCACTTCTTTTGGATTAATTTTAAACTGTGTTGAAATGGCATTTTGCCCTCTTGAGGAAGACTGCCCAGAGTTTTTCTAACCATACTCCTCATCTTTTGAAATTTCACTTTTCAAATCCTCATATCATGAGTGGCTTGGCACTGAAAGTAGTTTAATTATTATTTGAAAGTATTGGCAATTGAAGTCAGGATGGGATTTGATTCACATCAGTATGTCATCTAATTAAAAATATATCTTATTTTACAGTCTGTCACCAAAAAGTAACATACTGGAATGCTGCTGAACACTCTATTGAGTCAATGCCACAAAGGCAAGGGGGAAAAGGCAAAAGAACAACAACTTCACTCCTTCTTAAACAATAAGCTTCCTGAAAAAGAAACTTCTGAAGCTGTTGCACTCTGAAAAAATCCTCCTCTTCCATAACATTGGCTACCTGTTATAGATCTAAAGGACCAGCTGGTACACCATCCAAGAAATCACCACCAGTGAAGCTGTTTATCAACAACATGAAGAAAAAAGCCCCTCAACTCTCTTTCTTAAATGAATTATTAGGATGAATTATTTTGTGAAGGAGAGAGCTCCAGCTGCCTGGAGAATGGCTGCCTGAAATTAACTGCTTCAGAAAGACCTAAATTCTTTCAGAGATTTGTCCTTTAAAGCACCTCTCTTTCCTCCAACACAGCTGTTCATCTTTGCAGCTCTTCCATCCTTCTGAATTAGAGACATGCTGTGACTGGTACTTTTGACTTTCTGCCAATAGACAGAAAACTGTGAAAACTGGATCCTCTTTTCCTCCAGCAGGTAGGAGGTGGGAAGTGGAGGTGGGGCCCTGAGCAATGAAGTGAGACAAATGTGTGTAAAGAGCAGAGGAGTAAGAAAAATGCCAAGCAACAAGAAGCGTTAGGCACCAGACAGTAGAAAAGGACATTTAGGAAACAAAGTAAGAATTGGGCAAAAACTGTGATTAAAATAGCCATAAGGGAGCTTTTATTTTTCTGCAACTCTTCCCCTTTCCTTACAAGATACAATCCCAGTGGTGTTTTATGCAGACAGCTCTGTGAGCTACCCTATTTTTACACTCTTCTGAATCACTACTATCTACATGCAGATCTAAACAAATCCCAACAGGGGCCTCAAGATCCTCTTGAAAATGCACAGTTTACAAAAGAAAATGTTTGCAATATTCACACAGTGAATGAGGTTAACTGAAAGGCAAATTATTCATGACTTATGCACTAATTTAATGTAGTAGCCAAAATACTCTGCTGTGTAAAATCAACATCTACCTTTTCTAAGGCGAAAATAAACTGCCTCTGCAATACAGCAAGGTAGTAAAGAAAGCGTGCACATAATCTGCTCTCAATATTTGGCATTACAGGTTGTTCTCTATGGCCAGATGGACTGATCATTCACAAATGAAGGCAATTAGTATGCAAAGGGGAAAAGTTTTATGATGTTTTGAGCTCTGTGGATATGTGGCTCAAGTGTGAAGCACTTGATTATTAGTGTGTTAGTAGAGAAATAGCTGGGTGAACCAGATTTATATTTAATTAGGAAATAGTGTCAAGACTATGCCTGAAGCCACTGAAAAATTATCCATACAATGATTTTTCTTTTAATGGCATTGTTTTCCCTCAAAATTTTTTAAAGCAACATGACTAAGAATCCTACGAAGCCTAACTAGGACTTCAATCTGATGTTTAGAAAAACCTACTCATCCTTTTTGTTTGATTGCAGAATGTTCTTACCAACTCAGTGGAGAAACTCCATTGACGGTATAAAGAAAGATCCTGTGCTTGATGGGTGAGGAGGAGCAACCCCTAGGAGCAGGGACATGGCACTTCCCTGAGCAGCAGTGCCAGTTCAGCAAACTGGAAGGCTTCTGAGTCCTGTGCTACTGAGGCGACAGTACCCAGACACCAAGGGGAGCCATAGCTAATGCCATCCTAGTCTTTCATGCCTCAGATTGCCTTAGTTTTTTTACAGTTCAGTCTCTAGTTCAATAATAAAGATTCTTACCAATTTCTTAATTTACCCGAATATCATGGGCTCTGATGACATTTATTCTGCCAAATTAGGGCTCCCAAAACTTAGTTTTGACTGCTTCCTTTTCCACTCCTGGTACTACTGTAAAGGGATACGACCAACATTATAAGTTCCTTCTCACCTGTGGCACTTCTAATGTCTTATCCAAGTTTCAAGATCCCTTTTTTTTCCTCACCCATTTCTTTAGCCACAGCTTTCTCCTAAACTCAGTTTCCCTTCTCAGCAGACCTCTAAACTACAACCCCTTTATTATTTCGTTGATGCCATTTCCTCCAAATGTCACCCAGGCCTGAGAAGGATAAATCCTGTTGCTCAGGCAGAGCCTCAATTTTCTCAGTGCCCCTGTCCAGTGTTACAGTGACCTCTGATTGCTGGGAAAAGCAAGCCCATGGACTGAAGTGTGTTCAGTGCAAGTATAATTACGGGTGGTTTATTTTCTAATCTCCAAGTTTAGAAAGCTTGTGTGAACTGAGATTTTCCAATGCTCACATCCTGTTCAAATTTCAGAAGATTTTTCACAGCGAAGGAGTGAAAAGCATTTTGCTGACTCTCCAGCATTCCCTTGCCAAATTTGAAGACTCTGCCCTGAAATAGAGTTGTCATAGCTTCATAGTGAAACAGTCATAAGACTCTCCTCATTTTATCCAGCACCATAGTGCCTATCTCCATTTCATCTTCATTCTTTGAAATAAATGAAATATAATTTGATTGCTATTCTTATAAAATTTCTGCTTAAAGCAAATACTTGCCTTAAAAGTATTAGCCCAGATATTTAAAGTTGTCAAAACTATAAATAGCTGAAAACAAGGCCTTATGACAAACAGAGATGATCCATCATTCTTACATCTTTTAATATATCTGGTAGATTGGCACTGAATGTCATTGAGCCCTAGATGCTAGGTCCCTAAATCACTCTGAAAATTTGCTCACAGGTGTTACTTCAGCTTTACTTCTCTTGGGAGGTTTTATGGCCTGTATGGGGAAGGTTGACTATCTCCTCCCTGGAAATAAAGAGACAGATTACAGGGTTCTTGTCTCCTTTCTGCAGTCTACTTCAAAGGATGGATATCACTAAACTTTGAAATCAATGAGAGACTGCAGTCTCTCAGAAAGTCTCTCAGAAACCCCTCATCCCACCCTAGGACAGCTGTGTGCAGAACCTCAGTGCATGACCAGATGTCTCACCTCCAGGACCTGACTCTTAACTGCAGCGCGTGCATCATCTGTTTGCAGTTATAAAGCCTCCACCGGAAAAGACGTGGAATCAGAATTAAAATCCACAATATACGAATGGTCCAGTGTGCTAATTTGCTGGCTGGAAGGAGGAACAATAATAAATAAGCCATTGAGTCAGAAGCCAGATGTGGCAGAAGCACCCTGCAGCTGCTGGGCAGGCTCAGTGGAGGCCCCAGCCCAGGACTCTGAGCTGGAGGTAACTGCACCTCCTTTGCTCTGGGGTCATCGGCATGGACATTATGGCACTCAGAAATGGGGGAACAGAGTCCCAAAGTATAATCCTTAGTTCAGCAATGTTATTTTATTAATTGTTTTAAGCATTTAACACGTAGGGTGTGCTGGTTTTTTCCATCCAAAATACAAGTTATAATTTTCTGTCAGTCCAAGCAGACCACAACCCATGGTCTATTTTTAGAATTAAAAATAGCATTTCTTCAAGTTTCTCAAACAACTATAAAATAGGCCTATAAATGAAACAATTGCCTAAGAGAAGTAGCCTGCTCAGCAAGGGTCCTTTCTCAAAAGTATTTATGGTTTTCATAAAGACAACACCTGCAATAAAAGGTGTTCTCTGGTCATATGGAAGGCAGCACCATTTCTGATTTTTCTCTGAACATAGATTACCTGCAGCATCAAACACTACCTGGAGTCAAAAAACATATGGGCAAATAAAATGTTGTAAAGGGCTGTGTGGGAACTTCAGATAAACAAATTGGCCTGAGGGGGTCAAAGTCACCCTTAAGGAGAAGGAATGAAGACTGGAAAAGGAAGCAGGACTGGGCAAGCATACACTTTAGACTCTTGAGAGCACAAGAGGGCAAAAATAACAGTTTGCAAAATCCCAATAAATATGTTAGAGGAATTTGGTTATTACTGCAGAAGTCACTAAAGCCATTTGTTATCTGATGTGAAGCCTGCTAGGATCCTAATGCACTATTAGCTACTCTGTCCCATTAACTGACTGACAAGGGCTGGGGAGATTCTAACCGTGGGGAGCATTTTCTTTCAGGGAAAAATATGCTGTCATTTCACTTTTGGTATCATTTGTTTTACAGTACTCCCAGTAACCTCAGAGTTTAAACAATGCTCAAGCGAAAGCAATCATGAGACTGTGGCCACAGGAAGGTTTGGGGTTTGTTTTTATTCAAATAGAGCCACCAGCACTCAGGCTCAGAGTATTCGGATCTGTTTTCCTGTTACGCTTTTCCTTCGTAATAATTGCTTTTCATTTTTTAAAAAATACAGCAATAAACCCGGAAATTCCATAAAAGCCGTCTTCTTTTATATGAAAGTAAGGGGGGAAGGGGAACCACAAAACCATATGGAAGTCAATGAAATGCTTTATTTGTTCAGCAGAAAAATGGGACTGTGTATTTCCTGAATTAAATTTGTTTTCATTGTCCTTCTGTGGCCAACTAGTTTAGGGAGATCATATACAATGTCAGTCCTTATTAGTGCTTTTTTAAAAGAAGAGATTGTATTCTGCAGGTACATGGTTTTGCAGCTGAAGCTAACTTCTTAAAATCTGTGCTCCATGTTTACAATGATGTTACTGGAAGAAGACTAGGTCCTGTTTAATTTTAACAATTTTAGCAATGCAGCTCCCGTGTAATTCTCTATGTTGTATAATAAAAATATTAACAGCTGTATAATTTCTGTTAGTAATTAAAAACTAATCCTTAAGGGAAAGGGTAAAACCAGTCTTCACACACATTTTTTTAAATATCCACAAATACAATATCTGTAAGGGGATAATTTGGGGCAGCATTAGACATAGGGCTCTGTTGAAGAAAATCTGTCAAGAAAATATTATGTACAGCATGATCCATTATTGAAAATTGCAGATATTACTGTAATGAAAATTGAAAAAAAAAATCTTAATGCCCTGCATTCTTTCTTTTAATTATTATTCACTGGATACCGGACATGCAGTGTTATAGCAGTCAATATTTTTCATTTTAAGGTAATTTAAGAGAAATGAGTCACCTAAATCACTCTTTATTGTTGTTTTACTATTCTCCTTTCTAAACCATTACACTTTCTGCTGCTCATTAAGATTTTTAGAATTGCAGATAAGATAAGCTATTAGTCCTTTGAGACACAAACAATAAAATTTCACATGCAGTCACCAAGTGTTAATTGCTATAATAATAATATGAAAATTAACTAATACCTACTGATAGTTAGATATTCATTAGAAAGTTCTCTCACAAATGCATGTATACCTTAGAAAGTGCAATATATACTGTAACTATATTATAGTCTATCAAACTACCTCAGAGGAAAAGAAGAATGACAAATGTTAATCCCAAGGAAAACACAAAAGGGTAAGAAGAAGAGGTAGCAAGGAAGTTTAGACATGCAGTTTTAATTTACCTAGATGGGATTAAATTGGAATTTTGATGACAGCACCTGTAGATATTATGTAAAAGCAGGAGAGGGACATAAAACAGACTATGATTGATGGAAAGTTGGAGGAAGATGCTGTTTTAGAATAGAAAGACTCATAGTCTTTTTTATGCAGCATCTGAAGAATAAAAGGACATGTTTTTTTACTCTGCACAGAAAGTAAAAGAAATCTGTGCTTGATTATTCTCTTAGAACAATACTCTGGCATGGTTTTAAAATACAGAAATAACTGCTTATTAGTAATTTCCAAAGTTGGATTACTTAGTCGGTAAATTATCACTACATCCAAGTGAGCTCAGAGATAAGACTTGCACATTGCTTTAGTTTTTATACACAATGCAGAAAGAAATGTGAAAAGTACAGAATCACCATGTTCTGTTAATATCAAAAGAACATCCCAGGCCAAACAAATTAATTACGAACATTCAAAGCAGATTAAAAAACTGAGAGCAAATGATAAGGAAAAAAATCGAGAGACATTGAATTCACTTTACAGATATATAAATACAAATATCTAAACTGATAACCTCTTCCCACACATTATCTATCTTTGGATGCAATCATGTAAAAACATATAATAGGCTCCTAAGGAAAAGCTACAAAAGTCGATTACAAAGCTGGGAACTTCAGACAAGGAACAGGATTTACTTCATAAAATGGGAGAACTTGAAAATTGAAATGTTTTAAACTCTTCTGAAACGTGGGGCAAGTGGGGAGTTTCAAGAAAAATAAAAATCCAAACTTAACCATTTGCCAACTTAAAAGGTTTATGTTAAGGCATCACAAAGGGATGAATTGTAACAGCTGCCATACATTTGCAATATCTGGGTGCACTGATCACATAATGCGAACTCAAGTATCAGCAAAAGGACACTTATGCTATGAGTCACACACTTGTTTGAAAAATACTCCATTGCATGGGAAGATCAGCTGAGCAAGGAGGAGGAAAAGGAAAAGGAAGCACTTTTAAAAGAATTTATGGTCATAGTGAAACTTGTCAATTCAGACCTGATTTAGGAGCACTTCTGGGCTCCTTGCTGACATTAAGCTTCCAGCAATATCTGTAGCTCCAGCTACAAGTTCCCTTTTTATCACCTCCAAGTGGTTGGCAAACCTATACCAGCAGAAAATTACTTACTCACAGATATTCTTACCCTCAGCTTCTTTTCAGCTGGGTCCTAGAAACACCATTTTACAATGGAAGAATTTTTCAACCATCATCAAACTCTGCCTGGGAAAAAATAATGCAGTACACTCAGTACTCTAAGCTACTTATATAAGCTCATGCTGCGTAACTCTTACATCCTGATTTTTTGTAGCAACTTTTACAAAAGCCACTATTTAAGGCGTCATTTTCAAGATATTCCTAAGCTCATGTTTGTGAAAAGAGAATTTGCAAGAAGACTTTGAATAGCAGTTTGGACAAAACTAAAATCTGTTTAGGAAGAGAAAAAGTTACCTGTAGAGAAAACAGTGTTTTGGGAGCCAAGGCACCTGTGTGCTGCTGCAGCGTGCATGCTATGGTTAGGACTCCCAGTTCTAAAGCCTGTGTTCTGACAGGAGTCAAGTGCTGAAGCAAGATCAAGAAGTTTAAAGATGATTAAAACATCTCATTAAAGCTCATAGTATATTTTCTGACTCCCCAGTAAGAGAAATTTACTCACACTTTTCACTTTTTAAATCAAGCTGAAAGCTTAAGTTACTAAAGTACTGATTTTTTTCAAATTCTCTTTGTTTTCTCCTAGGAAGATAATACTGCTCCAATAAATTAATATTAAATTCCTATATTGATGCACGTAAAAACAGAAAACAAAAATAAGAATTATTAAAGAGATGGGTAGACAGATAACACCAAAAATTGATGTGTGATGTATGAATGAAATTCTCCATGTTTTTTTAGCTTATATAGCAAATAAAGAACCTTGCACCTAGGAAAATAAACTGTGGCTATTAAACCACATAGATGCATGAGGAATCATCAATACTTAAGTCACATGATAAGGTTCAGAATTACGTCTTGTACTATTCACCTCTGTCTCCTGCTCCTATAACTCTGCTTGCCACCACAAATCTTCTCCAAAACTGGATAGCCATCACCCATCTTGCTGAACAAATGTAATTCAATACAGCAGAAACCAGCTTGACAAGCAGAGAGAAATGATTACTGAAAAGATGGGCAAGTTGAATCAATCCAGCTGTCTGGCAAGCATCAGTGCTGGCCATAGGCAGGAGAAGAGAACATGTGGTCTTAAGCAGGAAGGGAGGCAGCAGATGAGGAGGGAGCAGGAAAATGTCCTCTTCATGTAAAACATTCTTTCTCCTTAGCTTTACCAATAAACACTACTTTGGTACAATATTATTTATCCACTGTTGGTCTTCCTAGCTTCAGACTTACCTCTGAAGCAAGGTCAAGGGTCACAATGACAGAGTAGAAATTGCTGGTGAGTAAAGATTATGTCTTCAAAGAATTTTCAGAAAAGCACCAGCAAAGAATGTATTAGTAAGGAAAATAAGAACACAGTAAACAGAATAAAACACTGTAAGTAGCACAGAATTCTCTGAATAAGACTTAAATTGTTTAGCTTTTATATAAGGTCTATCTTCATTGCAACGTATTTAAATACAGGCTTTCACAATACAGTGACTATTACTTGTGTGTAAGCTTTAAGCCCACACCTTCTTTCCAGTTAAACTGGGTGAAGATATACAACAATTGCTTTGCTTGGACATTATATATTTCTCTTTTTTTAAAAAGAGAGAAAAATCAAATAAAAAACAGCTAACAGGAACAGTTAATGCAACTTCTCCAGACAGATTAGCACCTGGAAGTGCCAAAAATTTTACCTTTCCTGTCCTGATCCTTGCATTGTAACGTAATCAACACACTTGAGAAAATGTTGTGAAGCGCAGCATAACAAAAGCACACAAGCAGGAAGGAACAGCATCTATGTGTATCCAAAATGCACACACCAATTAAATGGGGAAGCCTCAGGGCCATCTCTAACTCTTTTGTTTATATCTTTTCCACCCAATTGTTCTCTCTCTGGCTCCTCTGTTGGAAAGGATGGGATGTAACCCAACAGATGACTAACTGTACAATCAAACCCATTTTGTTTCTTAACCCCAGCAACTGCCATATGTTATTTCTGAACCTTAAGGACCCTTTAGCTATCTTACTGTGGTGACCCAGAGCATTAAAAAAAAAAAAAACAAAAAAAAAATTTCTTCTCTCTTTCTTTAAGCCAAGCAACAATTTGCAGTGAAAGGCATAACTACCTGCCCATATAAGTTCTTGCAAAAATCTAGATGTCTCAGAAACACAAGAGTAGAATTTTGTTCAATGTTTAGTTAAAAGTCATTATTTCCAATCATGCTGAAGTCAATGAGAATTTATCCCAGGATTTTAATGAGCTTTGGGTAAAGAACAATTAGCTTAAGTTACTGACTTCTGTTGCTCTATGGGCTTGATTTGATATTCAGAAAGAAATACCAAAAGTTAGTTAATAAACATATGGCATGTAAACAGTGATGCACCCTTAAACATGATATTCAGCTGGTTTCCATCTCAAAGCTCAGATTATAATAACGCAGAAGCCAGGTGTATGGCGTTGACCCAGACTTACAGTGTCAGATCTAACTTCAGTAAAACAGCCCAGCACATATTTTATAACAAAGTTATAAAATCTGATATGAGAAGTACTAATGGCAATCTGAAAATCCAAAATGTATTTTGCAGGGTTTTGAAAATAATCATTTTTTCCATTAGATGGCTTTACAGATGGACCTACTGTAAAACCAGAATTCTTGTACCCTTGTGTCCATTAGTATCAGTTTTTGGTAAAGCATACCATTGCCATTTGAAACAAGCTATTATTTTTGCATTGTTGTATATGATACAATATTCTGACTATATGTGCATTATAGCACTGGTTTCACCTAAGCTTTATAATTTGACAAGCCTCCAGGGTCACAGATCTACCAAACTTGACTTCATCTTTATAGACACACTGAAATAAAAGGAGCTTTAGGCATCTGTGAAAAGTTTAGGCTTCTGACTTCTTGATAGCTTAAAATAGAAATAATGACTGAAAGCACCCACCTGCACTGGATAGCTAAATCCATTTAAAAATTTGATTGAACCTTTAACACACAGAAAAGGTAATGCTTTTGTGCATATTAAAACCTAAAATGCTTTTACTGTCATGATTTACATCAAAGAATTGTTTGAGAATTCCTGTGGTCATGAGAAGTCAAATGGGTAAAGAAAGTGGTGCTAGGAAAGCAATGTTTAAAGATAAGATTGTGCATTAATGGCTGTCCCAGTTCCTCCTGTTTGGCAATAAAGAGAAAGTATTTCCAGCAGTTTTTTAAAATGGTCCTGTACAGCAAATGCAGTTCAGGTCTTAACAAAGAAATTCACCTCTTGAGAACTTCCTCTTTTCCCACTTACAAAGCATTTAAAAAGTACATCGTTTTGCTGCTTTTTAAAGTACCTTGCCACAGAACCCAAAAGCCACTTCTGATGACCTGCCAGCACTTCACAAATCATGAGGGCTTTACACAAGGACCTCGGGGTGGTTCACCAATGGAAGTACTGGACTCAGACCACACTTTAAATCGATTGCATTTCAGTAGTTACATGTATCTTTAATCACTGTCTATGTGAAAGGGCAAAACATGTTCACACAGAAGTAAGCAAACTTTCCCCAAACTGTCCAAATTTAAAAAAAAAAAAAAAAAAAAAAAACCACAAAAAAAAAACCAAACAAACAAACAAAAAAACCCCCCAAAAAAATCAAAAAACCAAAAAACCCAAAACCCTAGGAAACACTCTTCCATGGGCAAAATGAGAGACTTGAGGACCGAATGTGTCTCATTACTGTCATGACTGAAGAAACAGTTCAAAGTAGAAGGAAATAAGTGTTTGCATGTTGATAGATCAAATCAATGCCAGAAATAGTAACTTTACAGTTTTGTAGCACCATTTACATGCAGTGACCAATATTTTCCAAATTGGTTTGAGAATCCCTTCCTCAAAACTGAGATTGTTCAAGATGATTTCAGAAAGTCACTTCATACTCCTATTTTTTAAAGATCTTCCACAGTTACTTTGTACACACATATATCTGCTGTCTCACAGTGTTTAGAATTGCATATCTTATTCTGACAGCTCTGAGACAGGCAAATTACTATCTCTGCTTAAGACAGTCAATGTCCTAAATGAGGAGAAGCCTGTAACTTCTAATCTAACAGAAACAGCTCTTCTTCTAGCACACATCTGCTTTCCACTGGCAGACACCATCTCACCACACAAACACAAAATTGATGTAGACTGCCTTGCCGTCTTGAAAATGTCACATATTACCTCAGATTCCAATGAGTAAGCTGCAATTTAATACACTGGCAGAACAATGAACTCCTATCTGTGTGGTATCCTATACATCTATTACTTTTTGAAATAGGTCCAAAATTTGGAAGCGACTGTATGGAACTGTACACAAATTATTTAGTCAAGCACCTTAATTTCTCCACATTGAAATCTTCCACAAGACTGTAAGCTTTTCCCTAAAAGAGCAGGTATTCTAGACATACAATTTCAGCATTTCATGTCTCTGGATACAAAGGGATCTCTATTAAGATGCTGCAGTTTCCAACTCTCTGTACATATAAGGGGTTTGAAAAAATAACATAAATTTAAATTCAGGTAAAGAATCCATGGGACTTTCACTACCATCATTATAAACACAGATTTATAATTAATTGGCTTTGCAAGATCTGGCAACAGTACTTTAACTGTGCAAATCATTAACATCAATACTGTTGCATGAAAACAAGAAAAGGACACTGGAGTTTAACATTTTTACATACTTATTTTATACAAATTTAACAACCATCAAAGGCCTCTGGAATCTAAAAATGTGTAATTTCTCTGTTTACCCAAAGCATGCATATGGTAACAGTGGATAGCAAGTTTCTTAATGATGACTATGTTAGCTGCCATGGGCAAAGTCATCTCTGGGGTCAGAGGACAGTTTAGTCTCTGAGTTTATCTCAGTCACTGGCCTCCTTGCTGTGATCTCCAGCATGGTATTAATTAGTTGCAGTTGTAGTGTAGACTTCTGAAATATCAACATCTGTTCACATGCAAGACCACACACTTATCCTACATAGGCCATCACATAGCTAGTTATGACTGATCTGGACTTAAACTGAATCACAGCCTCCTGGAAATAAAAGTCTCGATGCTGTTTGCATTAGCTTGACTTTTCATTAGTTACTGTTTCCCATTAAATCAAATTAAATTCATAATTTTAGTTCATAATTTTCCTTTCTTAAACTTTTATTTTTCTCATTGAGATGTGTCTTTGGAGGGATTTTTCTTAACATGTTCTCTGAGAATCTCTTCAAACTCATGAAGATAATTTAAAGCATCAGACAAAAAAGAAAGCATTAAACTGAGGTAAGACAGGAATGTTCAAATACCTGATAATGGTGTATGATTTTAAACCTTATTTGGATACTAATATAAAGTTTAAGACACATTTCCATAAGACAACTTTTTTGACTAGGAACTAAGGGGCTGTAGAAATCCAACTATATGCCTTTTTGTGCTGATTAAATGCTTTGCAGACAGAAATGAATGGTTATATCTGCAGAAGATGTACAAATGAATGCTGCCCACAGAAATATGATTAGAATAGCAGAGATGTTCCTGAAGGGGTGATTTGGACGCGTCTGCAGGGGCACCTGAGTTAAGAGATCTCCTGATTTAAGTGGATTCTTCCCACAAATTCTCTTATGAACCTTGTTTCTCTGATGGCTTGCAGTAGGCTATGGTCTCATGACTGTATTTAGGGAGAACTGAATTTCATTCCAGAAAGACAAAATAAGGTTTCACTGGTACAGAAGATGTAACTTGAAACAATGGGATAAAAAATGTCATAGGTTAGAATCTAAGTAAACTGCATTTCCTTTGTCTGAGGCTTTTAGAACTATGATTATGCTTTTTCAAGAGCTTGTCACTGTCTTTACATCATGTAAGAATCCTTTTTTTTTTAAATATGAGGTTGCAAGAAAACTCCACAACCAAAAATTCTTATTAGAAATACTCTGTTCTTCCTCATTCTTCAACAAAATTAATCAAAACGGATGGGATCCAAATGAAATTCCTACATTATGTGAAAACTCCACTTTGTCTACAAAATTATTATAGCTCTGTTTTAGTTGGCTTTTGCCATATTTAGCAGGGTCTGAGGTCACTATTAGCTTGATTACAGAAGCATGAAGTCATTAATATGCATTAGCTGATAAAAGCTAGAACACTAGGCATCAAATTATCCTTTCTTTTTCCCCTCAGTGATCACAGCAATTAAATTCAACCCTGATAAACTGGAGCGAGGAGAAAAGAGACCCTGATAGTAAAGACTCATTAGGAAATAAAATGCTCTATTAGAACAGCCTGGGCTGTTTAGCTCACAAGATTTTTGACTCATTAGGGAAGTTGGGTAGCCTCTAGCTGAAACTGATGCACAGTTTCCAGGAATCACCTCAACAGTTACAAAGGGAAAATCTGCTGCACCTATTTTTCCACATCATGTTCCACTATAGACATCTGCTGTACCTCTCTTTCCACACCATATATAAGTGTAAATATTTTATGTTTCTCAAAGACCTAGTTTTCTGGATTAAGCAGGAGCATCATGTCTCCTTGTCTCCTAAGCACTGTTCATAGAGTTTGCAACATCTTCTGATTCATATGGGGAAGTTTAATTATTTGCCATCTATGCAGCACATCAAACTCTGACATCCACCAGAAAAAAAAAAAATCGGGGCAGGGAATACAAAACCCAAAAACTGCTAAGTTAGTTGCTGGATCTCCCACTGTCAGTTTTGCTGAACAGTATCTATGACCCTATTCACAGGTGTGAATACACTGGTCAATGCAATCTCCCAGCATTCTCATAAGAGAGCATATTTGAAGTGATCAAGCTTAGACACAGAGCATCCCAACAAAGCAGAGCAGTTCTGTTAAATGACAAAGGTACAAGAAATCAGGTATTAAATTGCCTAACTTTAAGCCTTTTGGTACAAAGAAGAATCCATAAATATTTTTGAGTCACCTAGGCTATGTATATAGTGCTTGTGAAAAAATAGGTGTCAACAAAAACCAGCCTAAGTGATCCATATATTGGAATTACAAGTGCCTAAAGAAATATTTCAGTGCAGAGCATGTTCAAAGACTGAGACTCAGGTAAAAAGCTTAGAGGAGGCTCCATCTTCTTGAGGATTTTTCTCATAGGACTTGTGACCTAAGCAAGGCTTACACGTCTGTGTCACAGCTGAGGCGGCAAATGAAAGAAAGATGGTGCCTACCTCTGTACTTGGTATGTTGAAATGACTTGCATGTTCATTTTCCCAGTATTTCTTTAACATGTACATTAAACAGGCACTAAGTAAACAGGCCTTAAAACAAGACTGGAAGTCAGGGCCCACCTTTTCCAAAAGAATGAACTCAGTGACATGTTTTTTCCAAGTCTTCCATTATTGGCAGTGAAGTCATTCAAGAACAATAGATGAGTAACCTCATGCTACATTTGCCCGTAGTCTAGTGATTTCAGCTCTCCTGCATGAAGTAGGAAAGGTGGGATTGACTCTATGAGCACTATTCAAAACTTAAGACTTCCTTTCAGGTATCTTTAATCATCAGACTCTTACAAAAGGATGACAGCCAGATTTCTCACCTTTTTGTTTAAAACAATCCTTCACCAAAAGCAGTCAATCCACTTGTATTAAAAATGCAAAATGCATGTTTAAGAAGCTTTGGCTGGTGGGAATACCTTCTCGTAGCAGCACACAGACTCTTCTGTTCAGGTTTTATTCTCTGACTCCTCTCAGGCACAAGAGCTGGACAGCCTGGGCGTGCTCCAGAGCCAGAAGTCGTGATTATAGTGGGCTCTAATGTTACACTGAGAGACATCTGGTAAATATGGGGTACTGAAGGCTGAGATCTCAGGAACTGCTAGGCCAGAAGATTTCAATCACTCTGCTGAAGACACATTTTTTATTTCATCTAGTCTGACAAGCCTTTCCATTTTCTTTAGAAAAAATTCCTTGCCTGAAAAAATCTACCCATCATGATGTTTCACTAAGAGCAAATTTTGAATGATTTTTTGTCATGTTCACTAAGAATCTGACTTTACTGCTCTTTTTTTGTACAGAATTTCAATTTTCTCTCTTAATTGACATTTCAAGCCAAATCAGCCTGTGGATATACTTACAAGTTTTGATTATGTGTTCAATTTCAGCAAGGAATTAATGTCATACTTAAGGGAGAGATTAAGATAATATTTCAATGAAATACTGAACTTGGATAACCCACTTTTTCATATAGGATGTATTTTAAAAATTCTTGGGAACTTTTTCATCTTGTTCAGAGCAGAACTCATCTGTAATCCACAGTGCACTAAGAATGGCATAGAATTAATGAAAAGAATTTCTTTACTCCATCTAGCCTTTTAATTAAAACAAAACTTTTACTCAAATGGAATAAAAATTTAAAAACTAAAATCTTGTCCTATTAGTTTTTCTAATGTATTTTGTAAAATGCTGTGAACTTTTCTCATCACTTACACAGATGAATCTGTAAAAAAGACTAAGGAAAATTCATCTTTAACCATACTTTGCTGACGGTAAAAACATGTAAGTCCCTTCCCTTTTCAGTTGAATTCAGGAACTTTATTTTCTCCAGTGTCTGGGAAAGTGACTGAAAAGCACATCCAAAATTTAACTTCCTTAAGCTAAAACTATTATTTTTTCAATCAGATTCACTAACCATCATGAAAAATGCTTTGACAGACTGTTAGACAGAAACCCAGTGCATGGTGGGGGGAAGGTAGTGGGGGGGGGGAAGACACTAAACTGTCCCTATCAGAAGCCAAGAATAAGATGTTTAAGAAAGTATGTTAAAGAAAAGCAAGTGTACATACTACCCCTTCCTTTTATCTGAGGTTTCCAGACATTCTCAGCTGAAGAACTTTAGCCAGATGCATTTTTTATGTAGTTAATAAATTTCAGTGAATTTACCCTTTATGAGCTTGTTCTGTCTCCTCTTGACCTCATGTAAACTTTCAGCATCCACAACATCCTGTGGCTAGTGGTTAAAAAATTCATATACTGGTTGCATAAAGAATTACCTTGTTTGTTTGTTCTGAGCTTGGTCTCTACAGCTTTACTTGTGGCCTTCCAGTTGTTCCACCAGAAGAGAAAGAAAATTACTGCTCCCCCTGCCTAAGGCTTTGGCATTCCTTTCACAACACACTTGATTTCACAGACTGTTTTCAGCCATTTAGTTTGAGGACTGAAGTTTGCTTAATCATTTCTTCTACACTGATCCTTCCATATCTTTATTTTTCTTGCTCTGTTCTCAGCAACCTTCCCATTTCAACTTTATCCTTTGTTAGATGGAAAGAAACCAGATATGTGAAAAGATGTGTATTTAAGACAGCATGAATTGTCACAATGGCAGGGATGCTGAAATTACATTTGCTACTTCCTTAACTATTGCTTTTCCAATAATTCCAAATACTTAGCTTGTCTTTCTTACTGTATTGACTACTGAGCTGATATTGCTATAGAATTAGCGATCATAACCCAAAAGTATTACTGATGAGCAGGAATGACACACGCTGTAATTCAATCTGTGAAGTAAGGGTGATTCTTCATACGTGCCTTTTTAAAACATTTGTCTGTGAATAATTTCCTCTGCTAGATTTTTGCTCAGTTGTATAATGTTCCACAATTTCTTCAGTCATCCTTAGCCTGAATGACTTCAAGCATACATAACTCTGTGAGGTCACTTCTCATCCGTTCTTTGGGTCTCTTATGCACCGGTTCTAGAACCAATCCTTGCAGAACTTCACTGATAGTGCCTATGCCAAGTCACCACAGGAGGTGACCATATGTTCTTAATGCTTGTTATAACCAGCTGCATGACAAAAAATGTAAGTCATGCCATAGCTAGTTTCTACTTTTCTTTTTTTTTTTTTTTTTAAATTAAGAAGCATATTTGAAGCATTTGTAAATGAGAGTGGATTGTATCAGTTAGATCTACCTTCTCCTCATGCTTTCAGACCCCTGTAAAGAACTCCAGGGGGTTTGGGAGGCTGGTTCTTACTGCTGGGTCAGTCCAAATGCATCCTGTTTCTGTTAATCTTCCCACCACTGATGTGGGAGCCTCAACTCTCCCTGCAAACTTGTTTAGAAACTGGTGTCATACTTAGCTCCATGCAGTCCCTTGGTTCCCAAGCACAGTCAAGCAAGATGCTACATACCAATGCAGATTATTTCTCTGCAACTCTGCAGAAAAATACATGAACTTTTGAAGTTGTTATTGTCCATTTTATGCATTTCAGTCATAATAATGTTTTCTAGAGTCACACCGGATTTATACAGAAGTTCTTACAAGTTCCTCATATAGAAGGGCTCTGGCAAAAGAATCTCCTAGTATTTTCCAGAGTACACAGAAGATGGCACATATCAGTGTAGCTTTTCTGCTACATTATCTTCTCTGAACAGTTTTACAAGCTGTCCACGTGTTGGTTTCCCAGACCAATGGAACTATTATTAGGAGCATTACTAGAACTCTAATTTGTCTTGCAATTATTTAAATTTTACTTAAAATAGTGTACATGTGTGTGGCTCTGTGTGTGCAAAGAAGGTATTTGCCTGCCTTTTCAGAAAGACAAATGCAAACCCACTTGGAACACTGAAGGGAACTTCAGCACTACTTCCCTATTACGGCAGCACACTCATAACTGCAATTTGAACTGCAGATTTTTTTTTGGCTGTTAGCACTTACAAATGTTGACTCATTTGAATAATTGTCTAGCCAGATTCTACAAATAATCAACTTATTTTCAGTGTGAATAAGACCTATGACTTTTGGCTAGGATCAACTTCCCCTTTGTGCACTGGCCCAGCCAAAATTTTATGAACTGTCCTTCCAATGCCTTGCTAGGGACTACCTTTATTTTCATGCAAATTCTCTGCAAGAGAACAAAGTACAGCTCTCATTGCAAAAAGCCAGCAAGTGGTGAATGGGTTTCTAAATTCCTTACATGTTAATAATTTAAATTACCACAATAAGTTGAATTATTATTTGAGGACAAAAATATGGTGGTTTAATATACACCAGGATAACACCAGATATTTTGGCTTGGACCAGGCATTTTTATTTCCTCAAAGAAAGAGGCTTTGCAAAGTTTTTTAACAGTACAAACATTCTTCAGAATTTTTGTGTTTGATTTCATCGGATTAATTATTTTTGCCTATCTTATTTGCAACACTGTGCTGTTGTACTGAATGGCAAAAAAAAAGTCATGCCTTGATCCAAGGCAAGGCCAAACCAATGCATTTGTGCTATACAAACCAACTAAAGAGTAAAACTACATCCCCAGCTTCAGAGGAGATTTCAAACATTCATGGTGTATACAGGCAAACCTTGGCTTTAGTGAATAGTGTGTGAAATAGCACATGCAGCTCAGACTCAAAGTAGGGAGAAATAGCAGTGATCTACATTCCTGTTTCTGTTGGGGGTCTGTGTTTCCTGCAGTCATGCCAACAGAGGCAGCCAGCATTTATCCCTGCCACTGATAAAGAAAGAGAGTAGGCATGCAGAGCAGAAAAAATATTCTTTGTAAAAACAATAACAAATATTCTTGAAGAATATATATGTTTTTAGATTGGACATGAATTTCACATCAGTGTTGTCCATTTCAGGCATAATATTAACAACAGGTGTGATCCAAGTAGGGGCATTCCATTAACATCCAAAGTTCAAACAGGTTTTAAAAACAAGAGGTTATTAACAGCTAGAGAGCTCTGTGAAAAGAAGACTGCAGTTGGAGATGTGTGGTTGTTACTTCCTATCTCTATTCCAGTATCTTTGAAATGAATATTCAAAGCCTTTTCCATTCCAAGCCTCTGATCTTCCTTTCAAGTGTAGCAAGAACTCTTGAAATCCTGGAAGAGCCATATGAATCATGTAGAAATAGTCACTGACCTATCCTTTTTTTGGAATTCTGAATCGTCAGTAGAAACCTGCTCGCTCCCACAAGTCACTATCAACTCTGACTTAAAATGCGAAGTGAGATGCAATGACTCAAGTCTCAGAAAATACAAAAAGGTTATCTGATGAATGGGCTGATAGTACTATAACCTATGAGAGGAAATAAAAGAAAGAAACGCTTGTTTTTGCCAGCTCTATATGCCTGACTTCTAAAATAAAAGTATTCAGGATTTCCGTGAATGCAACCAAGATGAGGATGGATATTGAGGTCTACTGGGCACTGAAATGGATGGAAAATCAGCCTCTGGAGAAGCTCTCTCTCTAGTACAACCTTTTTCCAGTAAGAATTTAGTCCAATATATAGGTATAATAACCGTGACAATGAATTACTGTACGTTCACCGAAGGACTATAGAATATTTATATTTCAGATTTTATCCATGTTTTATGAAATGCATGATCAAATTAGAATAAAACACAGAATGCTGGAAGATATGTATTTCTGACCAGTGAATCTTAAGCATGTATTTTAAATATTAATTTCACTTCCTGGTGTTTTAGAATAAGGTAATTTTAATATTGCTTGACAAGTCTGAAATTCTAAATTTGTGTACGCAATTTTCACATATATTTAAATTTAAAAAGAATCCAGGATTTATTGTAGAACAGGCCTAACTCTTGTATTATAGTGGCAAAATCAAAAGATTACAAAACTTCACCTAGAATCATGTGAAACTCCAGCTTTGCATTTCTTTGGAAGCTCATTTAAACAGATGCATCTGTGTTTTTAAAGTAGAAGAGTTTTGACTTTCATAAGAATTGTACAATATAATTCTTTATAATCTGATCTTTTTTTGTTACCTAGAAGTTTATGACAGCCACACAGTGTAGTTAGTTACCAAACATTACTCTGAAGTATCCAGCCTTATTCTAGGAAGATGAACTATGATAATTTCCCCTTAGGATGACAGAAACATATTGCAAGGTTTTATTCATCAACAGTCCTCCTGCTCACATGACCCTTTTTTTTAACTTTTTCAAGTTTGCAATGCTCATGACACGTTCCTATCTTCCTGTCTCCAACACTTTGAACTCTCATGGAGATTTCTGGCATAAGATCAACTTATCAAGCAGGAAAAAGAACAGCTGCTATTTATGCCATTTCAGCTCTCTTGTGTTGTCCATTTGCAGGTGGTGGAAGGAAGTACAGTTCTGCCAACAGCTCTTACTTCAGTTCACTAGAGCTAGGCAATTATCAATACTATGGACACTGTTATTTACAGTGCTGGAGGCACAACCAGACACAGACATGGTGTCTTCTTGCTCTGAAATTGCACAGGTGCAATATGAATTACAAAGATATGGTATTTAAAGGATTTCACCATTCTTTTGATTCTACCATGGAAGTTCTTCATGGACGAATTCACCCTTTTAAGCAATTCTAAAGTTTGAAACTTTAAATAAGAATTTATTGTAAAACTTAGGAGTTAAATATGATTAACTTATGTGTAACTTATATTAAAAACACCAAACAACAGAACCACACCAATAACTCAAAGGCAAATGACACATAACTTGGAAGAATTAAATTCAAAATATATGCCTCATGTAAATTTGCAGATAACCCTGCAATGTGCCTGCTATTGAACAGCAATAGTTTTTAGTTGCAATAATTTCAAACCATTTCTAAAATTCAAACATGTATGTTATTATAATAATGATGATGAGGCTTATATAGAGTTTTTATTTCTCAAGTCTCTTCCTTACATCCCTGAGCTGAATTCTGTTCTTTGGATGTGCTTGTGCTACCCCTTCAGGACTCATTGAAAACCATGTATAATTACGAGCAGATTTTGGTTTTTTTGGGTTTTTTTTTTTTTTTCTTTAAATGCTCTAAATTATTATGTTAAACATTCAAATATTTTTTTCTGTTTATCTCTACGATATTTCTTTTTTTCCCCCATTAATGTGGAAAAATATTTCTCAGCAAGAAATATTTAGAACAATTTGGTTTGTTCTATTAAGAAATCAGTAACCAAGTTTATAGAATTACAGTAACCTTCATACTAACCAGTTGAAAATTGGTAGTTATTCCCTCCATAATATGGCTTGCATTAAAAAACCTTTAATAACTGATTATAACTGAATTTTCTCCTCCCACCACAGACATTCCCTTCCTATATCTCCTAACTAAAACAGAGCATATAGGCAGGTGATATAGACATTGTCTGCACAAAATCCTGCACTCACTTAGCTAAAATATGTGTGTTTCAAGCCAATTTAGTTAAACTTATGCAGTCTGTTCTCACACACATATTTTCATTTACAGATATATTAGAGGGAACTTTGTGAGAGCGGTCAGTTGGATTATAGATTCTTATTTAGAGAGTGTGGCCGAGATTGAAATTGGATCCAGAGAGAACATATTTCTAATATTAAATCCATTTTGCCCTTTTGGAAAATAAAACAGAAAACTAAGGGATTGGCTGTGGAAATTTCTGTTCTCACAAAGAAAGCTGTTCCTTTCTATGTTTTCTTACAAAATTTAGAGTATTATAAAAACTGTCATGTCATCTAATCCCACAGAAGTAATGTTTGCTATAAATCTATAAACCGAGTTGTTCATTGGTGGTCTACCTCTTCACTTTTACTGTGCAAAGCCAACTTTCACAAGGAGCAGTATTTAAGGGCCTTTATCCTGTTAGTTCATATATCTGGCTTTCAGGTGCCTATTTCTCCATTTCTCCATAGACACATTATATTGGGGACCTCTTTAATATATTCAGTCCATAGGAACATGTTTCATCCTCTGGAGAAGTTAAGTACATAGGAACCTGAGGACCACATCACTTACACTGATATTCAAATAAACTGATTTCCCTTCTACATGTTGTAGGGAGAATGTATAGAGGGAATGGATTTTCTCTACCTTTTAATTAACCAGCAGCTATGCTTTGTGTTGTCCCCCATGGTGAGAAGGAGCTATGAGATGCATCGTCGATGCTCTGCAAGCTGCAGCAGCCATTTCACCCTCATTGCTCAGGCCATAGATGCATCCTGGTGGGACACTTGTCTCTTCCTTTTGCTAACCTTCTCATCCAGTAATCTAGTAATGTTCAGTTTACCTTACACATGATCCTACAGGTTGATCCTACCAAAAAGAATTATTCTTATTCACTTACAGAATAGAGACAAAGATTTTTTTTTCTGAATGGTGTCAGAAAGAGGTTCCCAGTAACTTCTGCTCCTGGCTCCACTGCATTTCAAAAGAATGACTGATGGATTTTCCCAGTCAAACCAACGTGAATAGGGGACTCTTCAAGGAAATGGTGGTCTGTGAATTCAGACTGTGAAAAGCCAAAAATTCACGTCTTTTGTTTCCTGCTGTGAGTATAAAATTTAGGTACAATATTCAACTGTTACGCATAAAGTAAACACATCTTCCTCCTGTCATAGCTTGAAAGAAAAACAAAAGATGTGTTTGGAGCTTAGTCGAAGAACCAAAATCTTCTGGGGACTAGAAAATATCTGAAATTCCCATAAATAAAACAGGAACGTAGCTTTTCAGTTTGACTACAAGGAACCTCTTTGAGGCACCCAGAGCTACAGAATTTTTCACTTAAGTACATCTTTGAGGAAAAACTAAAGTGTGCCTGCCACTGGCTAGAAGGCAAGGTAGAATTTTTTTGCTTGTTTTCCTAAATCCTATTTGTGAATTTGTGATCTCACGGTTAATATAGTACCTTTAAGCTTTAATTACTTTGTTCTTTGTTTCTACCTCTAAATTATTTTCAAGACTGCTCTTAAAATCAAGTTCTCTATTTACAAGATTATAATCTCAAACAGGTCATAAACACGCCTTGTTTCCACCTCCCTTGTGTCAAGATGGATCAGCTCATATTTGCTTAATGCGTCAAAAGTCATTGTCCCAGCATCTAGAAATTTCACCGGTTAGTCAACACTTCTAATCAAGGATATTCTTCAAATGACTTCTACCTGAGGCTCAGAGCATGGATCTTTATCTTAAAACCAGAATCTTGCTCAGTTTTCAATGTCATAACTACATGCCTTCCTTTGAAAAAACTATAAACTCTTTTCCACTGTTCATCTAGAATATATTCATTTCTTAATATTTAATTCCACCACAGAATGGTTTTTTTCCTAATTTGGAATCATCTTTCTATATTCAGATCAAAATGCATTGCAATCTTCAGTCTGTTCCATTCCAAAATATCATTTAAAATATGTTCCTCTGAGATGTTAAAAAAGTTTTCCTTTGGTCATCCCACTTCATCTCTTGCCAATCTGTGCTCTGCTTCACCAACAGATGTCTTCTTTTTCCAATGTCTCTCTTTGTCTGGCCACTGAATGGGATTAATTCCCCTTCCACAGTGTATCTTTCACCTCCTGGAAAAAGAGTTCTGCATTTGACAGACTCTCTAATTTATTCTGTTCCTTTTCAAGCCTTTTCTTCTCTCCCTTCCGTAAGTTCCAATCACAACTGTAACAAGATAAAGTAACTGCATTTTGTGCCCAAACCTCACACAAAACTTTTGCATTATTTTTTACCACAGTCTAAACACATATATGAATTTAAAAATTATGTTGATACATAATTTAATGATATTTCCTCTTCACAGTACATATTCTTTATATTTTTATGAACATTACAGGCCATAATTATTATTTGGTTGTTCAAAACTCTTTTGTGCTGCTAAGAGCTACATGTTTAAGTGAAAAATGTTTTGTTACACCAAGGTATTTGCCATGCAGTTACTGTCTGTGATGAATAGTGGAATAGAATGTTTCAATTAGTTGGACTAAAAGGTAGAACATGCCAACTGACAAGTCCATCCTCCAAATAAACTCGAAGAAGAAAAATCTGAACGAGCCAAAGTACTCTCTCTCATCTATTTCTAAAATTACTTCCAAGATGGTATAATTATCCTCCTATGGCTGACATGCTAGGGAAATAAAAACGCTCTTACAGAAACAGAAATACCCCTTTCTCCTCAAACACCACATCAACACTCCTCCATTTTTCTTCCACACTCAGGCACACCATGAAGGTGAAGGAGAAAGATGCGAGAAGAGAAAATAAAAGGAATGTAAATGATGGAGGAAATGTGATAAAGAATGTAGCCAGAGAATATTTCAAAAGCAACAGAGGATCTTAAGGGGGAAAAGAGGTATGGAGTGAAAGACAAATTGAAAGAAGTGAGAATTTCTTGAGCGAATAATCACATGGACAATAAAAAGAGAAACCTGGCATAAAGCAGAAGAAAACAAGCTGATCTCTGGTCAGATGATACTAAAACATAGTATTAACAATAATAATAGTAATTATATTGTCTTTGGAAATATCTCATCTTGATTTAGCAATAAAATTTCAAAAGGATTATTTGTTTCATAAATCTGCTTAATAACTCTCATAAAAAGAATAATAAAAAAGAGAGATAAATTTGATTAGCCAAGGAAATAGCTGACTTGCTCTTAATGATCAGAAATAATTCCCTTCATGTTTCTCAAACACATATACATATATACCTGTTTTTCATTGTTAGACACTAATTTAAAAGAAATTTTCAGTCAACTAAATGTTTCCTTCCTTCCAATTATGTGTGTTTTTCCTTTGAAGCAACATTATGTTTCTTATTTAAAGCAGGATTTAACATTTCTTCTTTCTTTACAGAGCTTCCTACAAAACTATATGAACGTACAAAACTTTATGAACACTAGTTTAAATATGACAGGTCCACAGGAAAGTTTATTCTTAACTCCTGAGACCTAGCACAGGTTCAACTACAGTTTGTTGTATTAGGGAAAGGAAAAAAAAAAAGGAAATTTTTATATAGAAATATATAGACCATCCCAGGAAAAAATCATACAAAGGTGGTTTCGGTCATGTAGTTCTGTCGATATGTAAATTAGCACAGATAAAATTAACTCCAGACACTTTAGAGCTGTAATTTCATCTGGAAGTCATTTCATAAAAAGCTTGCTATACTCAGCATCCTGCATCATCTATGGAATTCTTTTCTTATTTATTTCTTACATACAACTTCCTGGTTCCATTGCATTTATTTTGTATAAATCTAATGCTTAGTTTTCAAACCAAGAATATTCAGGTTCAGATTGTCTGATTAGCAGATGATCTTCCAATGATTCTAGATAAATTTAGGAAAAAACACTAGAATGATTTTAAGTCTACCCACAGTACTTTCAAATAGTAGTTTCCTATTCATCAAAGACATAAATAGAAGCATAAAAAAGCCTCCCCTATTTATTTTAGGTGCTTTTATTTTTAATCTGGGGCTATTGAGTCTTAGTGTAAGGAATGTTTTAAATTGATATGAACTGACAACAGCTTCAAAAGTCCCATCCATTTCCTACACCCACCGCTTACTCCTCCCTTCATCTCCTGTTCCAAGAGTCTGTGAACAGTACGAGAAAACAGATCCAGATTAAGTCATACTTTTTATTTAACTTCTGGTAAAAGTCAATGAATTCTGATCTATTTGTCTACATGACTACTCAAATACTTGTCCTAGCTCAAGACTGAGTAGTAAGAGGAGTCAAAGGGAGAATAACAGCCATACTTGAGTGTTTGCAAAAGCAGGACTGGAGAATAATCATTACCCAGAAAACGCAGATGGAGAAGCACTAATGCCTTATGTACTGCACATGACTTCGGGAATTCAAAGTAGTGTGTGGATGATAGGTAATCTTTGAGAGATGTGAAGCTCATAGGCTGATTACGAAACTATTTGGCCAATATCTACATTTGAAATGAATGTTACTGAAAACAACAATGTTTAAATTTTAGGTATGAAACCATTTTGCTTTTTCTTCATAACTTTGACTACACACTACATATCCAGTAGGGTCAGGTAGTTAGAAGCAAAATTACAAACACTACTTCAGCAACATCCAGGGTATATCCTGAACTTACATTTATAAAACCATTTTGCTTAATATTAGGTAACCTTCTCAAAGAGGCACTGAACAATCTATAAAAATATGAACATGTTTTCAAAGGTAGCTCTTCAGAAAAGGTTTTAACCTTCAGTACTTGCCTTTCTGATTTGCATGTGTGCTGATGAGAACCTGACACTGACTTCACTTAGACTTTTAAGGTAGAAAACACGAGGAGATAAAAAAGGGTTTAGGAAATTGTTTGATTAAATTTTTTGGGTATCAGCAGAGCCTTGTTAAAACCAAACAAGCCTCTCAGTTTTAAAAATAATATCGTGCATGAGTGGGTTTCTGCATAAATCCCTATGACTGGAACAGCAGCAATGTACTCAAATGAACAGATGAAGTCATTTATAAGCATCCTCTTTCCGTGTCTACAGCAGCATGACAGAAGCGGTACATATTACCCAGAAAATGCCAATTAATAAAAACAGTCAAACCCATACATTCCTCAGATGCTACAGTTCAACAGATTCTGTAATGACAGACATTAATGGAAGGTTTAACATAACTGGTTGCTGTCCATTACACCATCTTTTTCACCTGCCCACTTACGAGGAGAATGAAGACCATTCAAGAGGCGGACTGTTCATAATGCAGTATCATTTGTGACAAAAAAGAAAACTGAAATACAGGAACTTAAATCTAAGAATCAATAATCATGCTTTTCTCAGTGCATTTAAGATCTAATCTGTTTCATTTCTGCCACACTTTTAATGGATTATAATTTGGCTGAATGACAACATTGAGTGTGTTCAGTGGGTTTTTGCTACTGCCAGTGTAATATCCTTTCCCGTGTAAAGGAAAAGAAAGTAAAATAAAACTGTATGAAAATGGAACGCTTATGAACTGTATGAACTGTATGAAAATGGAAATACTTAACATTGAGACACCTAGACAACCCAAAGCACACAATCTTTCTTGTTTTAGACCTCATCACCTTGCTGTTTTCAATACATAATGATGCCTCATGCTGCCTTTCAGAAATTCTGCTTTACAAAGTCTAAATTAGGATCAGTGACCCAGACAACTAGCTTCAACTCAAGAATCAATGCCAGCTTCCTCAGAGGGCTTCAGTAGGGGATAGACAAAAACAGAAAAACAGACTACACCTTTAGTGAGGCCTCTTTTATTTCCTGTTGAATGGGGGGCAAGTGTAAGAGGTGCCAAAGCAGCTCCTTCTAGCTCAAAAGACATCATGAAGGGAAACTCTGAGCTGTCTCTGGAGTTGTGCTGATACATGAAATCATACCAAATTTTTAAACAGATGTGAGTGGGTGGTGGAGAGGAGGGAATCATGTCATAAGCACACAGGAACACTGAAAGGGCTGATGCCTGCTAAGATCATCCATCTTCCCATCCGCAGTGAGGTGAGGCGCACCATCTTTTAACTCGGCATGAAGTAATGAGAATCTGCATTACTGCTCCATCCCAAGGCTACTACAGGCATCAAAGACCAGCAGCCCTTCTCATTTGCAGCAATGGCAATCTTTGTGAAATTTGCCCTTTTCCTTCCGTTCAAGAGGAAGGCATGCAGAAATTGTTAGGAATAAAGTTTTATTCTTTGGCTGAGGAATGGGAAAAGATTTAGCTCCAAAGTCTTTTGGGAAGAATTATGAGTTATTAAGCTTACAGAAGTTGCAGTACCTTTATCATATACACCAAGACCTTACAGAGCTGCTCAATTTTTACAAAGACCTGCATTTCCTGGCATCCTGACGTACACATGGAGGTAATGCATGCAAAGATATGTTCCTACACTCTCTCCATAGCATTGAAAGTAGACAGTCATGGAGACACACAGATATCTGCGGCTCAGCAGTAAATTGAATCATATCCTATCCTTAATGTGGATGTTATACGTTGGCAGGAAGGGAAGTAAAAATATCTTTTTGATAAATTGAAGTCAATCTGAGAGGTAAAATCACAGAAGGAAACTGTCAAGAAGAAATGGTATAATTCAGTAGTATTTGCTGAATAATAATAGGTGTCATAAAAGAATACATATGGCTAATGAAAGTAGTGTGCTGATTAAAGGACCCTGCCCTTGTTGTTGACAAGAAACAGCTGGGAACAAAAAATTTCAGTATTAGACCTTGCTGAAGTGCAGAAAAGTACAGGTTTCATCAAAAGACCTAGTGCAAGAAGTAGAGAGGAACAGTTTGAAATTTTATCCTAGTATTTATCACAAAATAATTACTTGCCCAAAGCAGGGAAGAAAGTTTTCCAAGAAAATTAGGCTGCAAGGAGATTATATCTTATGAGTAGATCTATAATATGTATCCTCATGCTCAAGTATATTATTTTAAGATGTTACAGGTTTTCAAATGCAAATAGTAAACTTTCAAAAAAACCCATGACAATTGGAAACACAGAACTACACACAACATTCGGTACAGTCAAATCAGGTTTGAAAAACTTTCCTTATGCATTCAATGCAGATTTTCCGGACATTTGAAAACAAAAGAACATGGCCAACCAGATGGCGACCATGAGTATAATCTTTTCCTGTGCAGGAATTTCAGGAAAAAAACCCAACAGTTTGATGCTCGAGTGAGGCAAGGATACCTGCCAACCACCATAAGACTGCTGTTGTGCACATGTGCAGTCTTCTAAAGAAAAAAGACAACTCCTAATACATGTTATAAATAAATTCTCTAAGTGCTAGGATAGTTTCATTAGAATGAATAACAACCATGAGGCCAATGGGACTTTCTAATCCTTAACTTCTGGCAAAGAGTTAAAGGACTATATTCTGTCCTCGGACACGCATGGATCCCAGATGTACTCAGACAAAATGCTCAGCCCAAAGTGATGTTAGGTTTGGTGTGAATTTTGCCTTATCTCACATCTGCTTTAATCTGGGCCCCCTGAAGTTGCTGCAAAAATGCCTTTGATACTAGTGACAGTTACACACAGTAACAGTGGTTCCTGTCCACCCCTGTGCCCTGGTAAAACCAAAGTAATATTTGTAATTAAGGTTGGGAACAAGAACAAGTTACTGTGAAGCAAGCTGGTGGTTAATATTCCTTGCATCTAGGTTACAGTGAAAAGTGTGCACATTATGCAGTCACAGGATAGCAATGAAATATAAATACCAATCCTTGGATTAGTGGTAATTAGCATTGTGGTAATTTATTCATGTAGATAAATGTTTAGAAGTTTCCAGGGCTAATGAATACTGGCCTTATTTGTAGGGAGACCTTAAGAATCTAACACAGATTTCACAGAGTAATTAAAAAACTTTTTCAGTAAACCATGAAAATGGGATAAGCTATTTTCAAACCACATTTTCAATCTGAAAGCTAAATTTCTTAATTTTAGGTGCTTTTCCCATATTTTCTTTGTATATTCTTTTAAGTATCAATGGTTTCAGCTCAATAATTTCTTTTCCTTCTGTACACATTTCAACTATCTTTCTGCCATGTAGGCCTTTAAGAGTGTCCTCAAATGCTGCCTGCAGTCAGGCAGCCAGAGGAATCTCATATATTTTATATAAAGCGAATTTGTATTTTTTCCCAATAAGAAAACCCAAAGGTTCTTATTTCAGTGAAAGCAGGTCAAAAGTAAAGAATATCTAATGCAGTAAGATTTAGCGTACTAAAAAATTAACGAATCAGATATGCTGATTATTGCACTATCTAGTTTACAATGGTTACAATAACGGATGTGTTAGTAAAGTGAGTAAACAGAACTGGTTAATTCAGTTATTAGGAAAAAAGGAAACCTTCTTTAATTACCATTTGATGGACACAGTTTTAACATGAACTGGAGTTTTCTTTTGATGGTAATGAAACAGTGAGATTAAAGAAACTTCACATGCGAATCAACAATCTGTAATTTTAGCAGGGGGAATACTTAAAACTGGCATTAAAGCTGAGTATTAATTATAAATATCTCATGTTATTCTCTACACTCTAGAAACTTGTTTAACATGCAGTGCTTTAAAAGGGACAATTCCTTTGGCATTATCACATTTTCGCCAAGATAATAGGAACCAATTTGTTTCAAAAGATGGAAAAAGTGCTTAAGTTAAAAATGAAGCACTTTACTGCAATCTACTTTAAGCAATCTACTAACCCATAAATAACACACCTGAGCAACGCCTGTGTGTTACGTAAAAAATAAGGCTTCAGTTAGCAATCAAATGTGAAAAATAATTGCCTTCCCTAGAAAAATAAAAAACACATTTCCCCTATCGACTTCTGTAGTACAGTCTATTAAGTTACTATGGGCTAGTATAAAAAGCAAAGGAAGTAGGATATAACCCCTGTGCTCTTGAATTTACTTCCTTTCATTGTAACATGTTCTTACTTTATGTGGGATTACCCTGCTTTTAAAATGAATTTTAAAGTTGACTCTTCTTTTTTTTCTTCTTCCAAACATAAAAACAAGCCAATCTAAACACACTTAAATTACTCAGCAGACTCAGCAAAGTCTGGCCATGTTGCTGTTTCTAACTTCTTTCACCAACGGCAGAAAGCTCAGTTTTGTCAGTGTGTATTTAAAAGCAATTCATCATTGGTGCATCAGATTCACACAACAATGATCAAAGGAAGCAAAGAGCATCCTTTACCACAAAAAAACCTATAAGTCATTGCGCTAGTACATAAAAGTCTTCTTTGGCTAAAAACATTGTTGAGAAATGAGCTAACAGCTGCACATTTTTATTTGCTGAACTTAAGTCCGTGAAATGAACCCAACACTGAGTCTAGTATGAGAGAATCAATGGACTGTTGCCTTACTCAGTGCTTCTCCAAAGACTTTTGAACTAAAATAGAATTCATTTTAATGAGCATCCAACATCTGGAAAAGCCCCTTAAGAGTTATAGAAAGCCAAGTTACAGAAAGCCAAGTTTAAAAAACCTGCGAAAATACCAAATCTCTACTGAGAAAACACCAGAAAGAGTGGAAAAGAAGAAAAGAACAACAAGAAAAGAATATTTAATTAATATAAATATATTTTGGAATTAAGAGTGAATTATATTATTATTTGGAGATTTACTTTAAAATAATTTCAGACACAGTTTCTCCTTTGAGTATTTGATAAAAACTGGTCTACCTGTAATTAGCAATAGATGTTTGGACCAAGTCCAAACAGCCATTTTTCTAATGGCTTCAAGGAATGTAGTTTTACTCCTATTTGTAAGAGCACAATACCTTTTGACAGTACCATAAACAGCCATGAGGAAAACCACTCCATATCTCTGGAGGGTTTTCTTATTGCCTCCTTTCTGTTTCCCACTCAGTTTTCAAAAATTGGCTGCAATGCTCTGCTGTCTCCAAAGTAAAAAGAACAGAATACTTCTGCAATTCTATTTTATTAGTCCTATAGCTTATGCAACAGGTGGCTAATGTCAGAAGAGTTCAGGTCAAACTGTGTCTGTGCACTTGCAGACATCCAAATGTCTAACATTCTAACTCAAAAATACATTTATGTATGTGTATATATATTTGACTTTTGGCCTCTGTTCACCAGTAATTTAAATTAGGCCCTAAAAAGCCAGAAAAGCTGGATCTACTAGGTAATATTAAGAGTAGCTCCAGATTTTACATATGCAGCAAAGGCTTTCTGAGGCATGGATTCTGGGGAAGGACAACTGATAGCATTTCACATATTATTAATTTTAATCTTCTAGAACTTGCCTTCATCACTATCACACAAATGAAAACAGTGTGCTAGAATGAACACTTTTGATGGCTGAAGAGCCTTATAAAGATGAAACATTTACAGATCTTTTTTCTTCTCTTTGGATTTAAACTTAAAAACCCAGTAGATAGTGACAGATTAATATATATAGGAGAAAGGTTGGAAGGAGGAGAAATAAGATAAAATTCCTTAAGAGGTTTCCTTTTCTGTTTGCTATGATTTTAATAAACTGTGACCCTATTAAAACCACCACGCCATACAGTTTTGTAATCAGTTCCTTTTTTGTAATTGTGCCAGTGTTGTATCCACTGTACATGAATTAATGCCAAATAAATATGGCTATGCTTCAAGAAGCACTATTTTTCATAGCGTTACCCTGAACTTTCTGGCTCAAACACACAAATTTGAGGGACAAATGTCTCTGAAAAGAACACTCTACAGTGCTTCCAACCCCTCGCTCCTACATGACTCTTCTGCAGTTGTACACAGGCCAACAAACATCAAATGAGACATGTAGACTGAGGCCAAATAATTCAGACTAAACTGATCAAGTTTACCCATTCAGTGCAAGAAGTTTTCAGTTCATAAGATCTTTTTTCTTTTGTAGCCTAATTAGAACAGCTTGACTAAGACTTACTGAAATATTATGTTCCTTGCCATTCAAAAATTGTATGAGCCAATGCCAGTGCTACACCCTGTTCACTTTTAAAGCCAAATGCACTTCTTTTAAAATTTTAAACCTGCTTAAGGTACCCACAGCTGCTTCTAATATTTTGACCGTTAAGTTCTGTTCTTCCTCTCCAATTGAATTGCTATAAAGTATGCCAAACAGTTAATGTTGCTTTGGTTTTTTGTCTTCTTGCATAATGCTGCCATATTCAAACATGGAAACTGTGCAATTAGCTAAACAACTGAAGCTTGTATTTCTAGGTTCAAAATTTAATAGTTGCCCCTAAAATCTGTAGTTTGCCTGTTTAGCTCAGCATTGTTCATGTTAGTATTACATACAGTTTTACCATGTATAGGCACAATAATGAGTACTCTGAAATATATATCTGGCTTTGAAAAGCCAAAAATAAAATGCCTACTTGGTATTTAAGGTTATCCTGGTAACAGCAAAGAGAAACCACATAGTTTTGCATTTCCTTTTTTTTTTTTGGTCTCACTTGATCTGTCAGGTTTTAGACTGATAAAGGAACTTGTGTTGATTAGGACAAATTTAACAAAGAATGAGACTTGTAGGTTAATAATACAAACTTTGCATATAGGAGTTTCCTCTTGTTACTACTCTGAAAAATAACTGCGTTTCCACAAGACAGAGACCTTTTTAACTTTAATGTATTCTAGCAAAATTTAAAGTGTGAGTTTTATCTCAACAAAATCTATAATCATCAAGATTCACACAAAATATAAAAATACCTCTATGACAAGCATATAAAAAAGAAAATGCACAAAGACTTGGGAACAAATGTCCAGAAATGTAATAAATAGCCAAGCAGCTGAGAGGAAGATAGAAAAATCTGTACTTTAAAAGCTGTAGAGACTATATAGATGTATAATATTATACAGATACATACACATCTCCATATACACTGTGGATACTGTATACAGACAAGATGGTCTATGATGAAGGAGAGGGAAGACAGAGGGGTTTTTTCTCCTTACGTGTACACTACTCTGAGACTAGAGCAGAAATTTATTTCCTAATGCAAATCAGATTATTGTATTGTATTCCATTCATGTTTTCTCTGCTTCCCCCCACCCCCACCCCCCCCCCCCCCCCCCCCCCGGCCAACAGAAAGAGGAAGCCAGGAGAAAAGACTCTCAATGAAGACTGCAATGTGACCTCACCCCAGGTTGGACTTTAGCTCTGATTATGAAAAGGGCCAAATTACTAAGAAACCAGAGTCCCCCACTGTTTTCATGGGCATTCTATACAAAAATGTATCACTATTAGGGGAACTATGACAACTTGAAATAACAAGAATGAATGGAGAAAAGGTGCTAACAAGTTTTATATGCATCATACATACTTTGTGAGCTTTACAGAACCTCCAATTACTATCAGCTTAAGTATCATTAGATAAGTCCATAGATGCAAACTGTATTAAAAATCTACATGAAACCATACCCTGTTTTGGAAGCAGCATACCACTGCTGCTGCTACAGCAGTGTCCAGCAGAGCACCAAGGAGTGCTTACATCCCAGTCAGCTGTGACTCAGACTCCAAACACTGCAGTCAGCCACCTTCCCTTACGTTAAGGACCCCACAGATACAAGATTATAGTGCTGGAAAAATTTTCACTAGCTTCAGGAAGGGAAATTTGCTGTGACTGACATCATCCATACTCCTCTAGAATCAGAGCTTCCTACAGAGAAGCCCATGCTGGCAACACTTCCCACAGCTCTACTCAGCAGGAGCAGCCTAACAAGAGCCCGAAAGTGTTGGGTAAGGGAAATGTTCAGTCCCTGCAGGCAGGGATGAAGGATGACTCATTTGGTGCTGTTCCCAAGTTATCCTCTCCAATCAAACCAAGCGCTCGCTGAGGTGAATCAGGAACCACCCCATCTAATTTTTTTCCAGAGCAGTAGAGATGGCACCACAATCTGGGTCCTTTGTGCAAGGGAAATTGAGGAATCAGAAAGGACATCCACCTACAAAGACTGGAGCAGCTGGGTCAAGCACTAGTTTGTAGAGCATTTTATTACTCTGCATTTTACAGCACAAAATTTACCAAGTTTTCACCATTTAATATAAATACCATCCAATGAAAAAGTCAAAGGAAAAAGTTGATTTTCTTTCTTTTAGTGGTAAACTTTGAAAGACAATTCATAGTATGTTTCTGAGACAACCTTAGAGATTTTTTAAGAAACAGGGGAGGAGCAGAATTAAGATATTTACCTCATTGTTTAGTTAGATTGTGACTCTAATTAGGTCAGCTAAAGAAGCGTATAACACTCCAGTAAGTGGGGAGATTTACTCTTCACATAAGCACAGAATGGGTCAGGTTGGAAGGTACCACAGGGCATCATCTGGTCCGACCTCACTGCTCAAGCAGGGTCATCCTAGAGCACATGGCACTGGACTGTGTGCAGGCAGTTCTGGAATATCTCCAGTGAGGGAGGCGCCACACCGTCTCGGGGATATCTGTTCCAGTGCTTGGTCACCTGCACAGTACAGATATTCCTCATATTCAGGCAGAACTTCCTGTGCATCAGTTTCTGCCTGTTGCCCCCTGTCCTTTTGCTGGGCACCACCAAGAAGAGCCTGGAAACATCCTCTGACACCCTCCCTTCAGATACTCATTGACATAGATGAGGTCCCCTCTCAGCCATCTCTTCTGAGGCTGAACAGGCCCAGCTCTCTCAGCCTTTCTCATAAGAGAGATGCTCCAGTCCCTTTATCATCTTTTGCTGCCTTTTGCTGGACCCGCTCTACAAGCTACATGACTCTCCTGTACTGAGGAGCCCAGAACAGCACTCCAGATGCACCTCACTGTGGCTGAGAAGAGGGGCAGGATCACCTTCCTTGACCTGCTGGGAATGCTTTTCCTAATGTCTCCCAGAATACCACTGGCCTTCTTGGCCACCAGGGCACTGCTGGCTCATGGAGTGCTTGTTTTACACCAGGACACCCAGGTCCTTCTTTGCAGAGCTGCTTTCCAGCAGGCCAGCCCTCAGCCTGTGCTAGTGCCTGGGGTTATTCTTCCCCAGGTGCAGGACCCTGCATTTGCCTTTGCTGAATTTCAGTTCTTGTAGACAATCAGACATGAGTCAAGTTGTAATTTCCTTTTCAAATATCTACACTGCATTTTCCAGGATTTCACAAGGTTTCTAAGTAGCAATACAGAAAGTGAGGGAACTTAAATGCACATGGAGTCAGTGCACATAGAAAACTTGCTGGACTGTGTCTATGAACCCTGTCACGGCAGAGACTGAGTCAACCTTTTATGTTGAGTGCTGAGATGTACAGCCCTCTCCTCTGTAGCTGTAATCCCACTCTGTCTCTTCAGGGTCCCCATCTCCCTCCCTGCTCACCTCTCCTTAAAATCCCTTTTATTAGTTTGAGCCTTGCAAGCAAAATATTTGGGAAGGACATGCTAGTTGCAAGCACAGTGACACTCAGACACTGGACAAATAAGACAGAAGAATCTGTATTAGTTTTCTGCTTTCTCTGCTTCTACCCTCCTGTGGAGTTAGGAAAAAAAGCTCTTTTTCAATGAGAAAGCAAAATTGCTGGCTGCCTGGTCAAGCAAGTGAATGCAGTGACTGTGGCATTTGTGTTGCAGCCACTTTCATACAAACAGTTCCAGATAAGTTTGCAGTATCAGCCTGAATGTGTACTTTGTTTAGAAAAGATTCCCCTAATCATCAAAGCACTGCATAGAAAACAATCATAGCAATTAGGGCATGCCAAATAGAAGAGACAGCTGTGAAGATTTTTTTGTCCATTTCTCTGAACATCCTTCCTTTGATTCACTTGAGTTCAATTTTCTAGTCTTTAACTTCAGCTCTTTCAAACAGACACAGTCCTTACATATCTATCCAACTGCTAACACTGCTCCACTGTCTTCAGAGCAATAGCAGGGCCTTGCTCCTCACTCATCCAGTCCTCATCCAAATATACACACTGTTTTCTCCCCATTCCCAGGGCACTGAAAATCTGTAAGACTCTAACTGCCCCTTCCAAAGGATGATTTCTGCTGAAGTATTTGATAAGAAGTTAGCATACTGCAGCAGGGCCAAGAGAAGTTCAACATTTAAACATTTATGTTCTAACATAAACATAGATAAAGATTTCTATGTATCTGTGAGTTGCTTCCTTCTCTCCTCACTTATTTGAGACTCTTTTTACATCACAAATTATGTAAATGGAATTTAGATCACTATTCCACTTGTGTAGCACCTAGTATCACTGATCCTCTCATTTGCGCTTGGATTTAATAATTGTTAAGTCATAAGATGGTGGAAAATAAAAGGTTTTTTTTTAATTGAACTTTTGTCTACAGTATGCCACATTTTTTTCTGACACACTGTCAAATTCATTATCATGAAGCTAAAAACTACTGGTCCTTTTGCCTTAAAAAGACAGGTTGGATGAACTATTAAGAAATACGCTGAAAGCAGGTACAATACCAAAACACTTAATGCAAGAACTGGAGCTCTTTAAGAATAAGCCATGGAGTCTTTTAAGAATAAGCTGTGCTGTACAATAGCTGTACCACAGCAGCCACAGTGGACAAAAGCAAAAAACATCACCTGTTTCCCAGAAGTAACAAAAATTTTTGGAGAAATTTTAAAAAGGGCTAAGTTCAGCCTGCTACAATTTAAAATAAGTTTGTTGTTTAAAACTGATTCCAAAGAACATGAAAATATTAACAACTTGATGGTTTACTTTTCTCTGAGTTAATCTGTTTTATTCTCACTTCTAACATAATGGAAGAGACATGAGAAAATTAACACAGTATCGGGCACCTTCTTTAGCATGATCAGCAGGGTTCTATGTGAGTAGGAAGCTACAAGCAGAACAATTTTTAGATGCATCTGGTGAACTTAATAGCCTCAAATATTAGATTGTCCAATTTAAAAGTTTTGAAAGGAAAATTAATTTCTGTGTTTTGCAAAGACCTTAAACCCTCAGATGCAAAGCCCAGTCACCCCTTCAATATGCTTATTTCCCACACACCTTTGACTATTATACCTCAAAATGTGTACATTATTGAAATGGCAGGCATTTAGCTACCTTTTGATGTCTATGTTGCAAAATATCCTTTGACTGATGCCTTCTCTTTCATACACAGGTATAAGGCTCTGCATTTGTGTTCTTGGGACTGCCTGGTTTGAAATACAAATGGCAGAAACCAGATTGTCAGGACCAACACACACCTGCGGGGCACACTCGGACCAATATGCATATCCCCTCTAGCGAAGGCAGCAAGCACAGTGTCCAAAATGAAATTAAGCACATTAGTTAGATAGGTGACACTTACAATGCTTTCCAAATATTTTTACTTCATGACAGTTTGCCAAGCAAAGTAGCTTACAGTTCATGAGGGATTTACCAGACTGATTACAGCGACTACAGCCAATGAGCAGCGCCCTTTGCAGAGCACACATCCAACTTGATTAAGCCTGCATGTAGCCCTGTCACTTGCTATAAGCCTTCCTACTTGTTTCAAATTGTTAAGCAGAAATCACAATTCCTTAATGATATCCTTCCCCATATGCAATGGCTGTAGCAGTTACAGCAATGTCATTCTCTTCCTAACAAGAAGAAAAATAATTCACATGAGGGAGGTGGTAATCCTCAAGAAAAACTACCCTGCAAGGCTGAGAGCACATTAATGAACATCCCATTTTTATACTGGCTGAATTACTTGTCTTCAGATTCTGTCTCTTTTAAGTATATGCGTAGCTTCTAGATTAATGGCACCCTTCTCCTCAGAAAGACTGTGACAGCAAGGGAAGAAGGAGGGAGTCTAATTCCAGCAGATGAATGCAAGTGTTGTGTACATCTGTATGAGATGCTGCTGAGATAGTAGAGAACTTTCAAAATTTGTGCAAGTACACCCAGGTGTACATCCACATGTGCAAGCTGATTGCCCATCAACTCATTAAATATTTTTCCTTGTGTGCACATGTAAGGCTCATGTGTTTATATACACAGTCGTGTTGTCATACATTTAGGAAACTCATTCATTACAGTATTTCTGGGTAATGATCAATTTCATTATCTCTACAATCTCTGCAGCATTAAGCAGAAAGCTGTGAGAATATATCGAAATGAAACATGCCTTCTTCACAGAGATATCTCTATCTCTCGTGCAATTTGCTCATTTTGAGTATTATTTTTGCTTGCTTATCACTCCTCTTCACCACTTCTCAGGGACTTTCCATATCGTCATAGCACTAATCTGTTTTAAGAATCCAAAAGAGGATGCCCCTCTGATAAAAGCATGCCAAGATCCACCACCCTTATGAGGACTCTGTCTCCACTAACTTGCAAAAGTAGCCTCAAAGAATTTAAGTAATGTACTTTGAAACACAGTAGTACAATCTGTCATAATAATTACAACATTAGCAATAAGTTCATGAAAAGAACTTCACAAATAAATTCTGTACCACAGGTAAGGTTAATCTCAGCTAATTTCAGACACTGAAAATTAGGTGTTTAACTTAAATTAGATGGTTCATCTCCCCTTAATTAAGCAATAGATGCACATACTGCCAGAGGGTGAGTCATTCTACATTTACATAAACAACTCAGAAAAATGAAAGGAATTGCCCTCAAGAAGTATTTATCTGTGCCATCTGGATAGAGTAGGAGCCCATGCAACCAGCTCAGACTGGATGTCAACCTTTTAACTGCCTTTAATGAGGTGAGATGAATTAAGGCTCTGACCAGAGCCTCATAGAATCACAGGATCATTAAGGTTGGAAAAGACCTCCATGATCATTGAGCACCACCATATCAACTAAACCACAGCACTAAGTGCTATGTCAACTCATTTCTTGAACACTATCACGAACGGTAAATCCACCATCTCTCTGAGCAGACTGTTCCACTGTTTAACCATCCTGTAAGTGAAGAAATTCTTCCTGATGGCTATCCTGAGCCTCCCCTGGTGCAGCTTGAGGCTGTCCCCTTTTGTCCTGTTGCTGATTGCCTGGGAGAAGAGGCTGACCCCTACCTGGCGGCAGCCTCCTTTCCTGTAGTTGTAGAGAGTTCCCAGTTTTCAGCAGGGACAGTCATCCATTCCTAAACTGACAGATATAATTAATAGGGCTCAAATTTTCAATAAATACAAAAATTACAAGACAGAATTAACAACCTTTCCTCAAACAATTTTTTGTTCTGTGCTCCCCATTCTATGCTGATTCTCAACTTCACTGATGTATGATGCAGTAAAAAAGAGCTAGGACTCTCTTGATTTCTCTTGATATTTTCCATTGGTTCCAAGCTATTTGCAGGCAGGAAAAAGCAGTCCTAAAGCTCAACATATTCTATTCATACTGACCATTAATCACGTGCACTTAGTCCTTACTTAACAGCAACATTCAGCTACCAGGACCTAATATTATTGAACTCAGAAAGATTTCATTAAAGAAATACACTATTTAGAACAATAGTCCTATATAGCCTGGACTCTTTTGGTACATAGAGTAAGACAGAGAAAGCTGATATGGATTGGCAATAAAGATTGTGAGTGGATTTTTACTGAACACATTTCTACTACCAAAAGTCATTTATGGGTGGGACAGAAGGAGCCTCAATTTTAATCTTTGGAGCCATGAATGTGAACAATTCTCTCTGCAGAATTTATGAGCTGCTTTACTTATCAGTATTTCCTCAGAGTTTTCACGCAGTCAGATTGATTACCCTTTCCTTATACTGTTTGTGCATACTCAAGTTTGGCTATACAGTGCATAAAATGGACATGAACTGCATACTGTACCATACATGGAGATTAAAGGCAGTGACATGCCAATCATAGTTCTTATATTTTTGTTCAGAAACACAACATGGTATCACTTATAAGAAATATCTAAATGTCCAAATACTTCAGCAACAAGCATAACCTAAATATTTGGGAATTTTTAATTAACTAAATTCCATAGGTCATCTAAACAGATAGAATAAATTTAAAAATAGTAAATGGAAAGAGTTTATATTTTTTTATGTAACAAGCTCAGCTTTCGTAAAACAATTCATTCTGAATGTTTTCAGTGCACAAACTGGAAGTTTTTTTTTTTTTGTTTTTTTTTCTCTTTAAATCCATAATTTCCCTGAATAAAAATCTCAGATTAAACTATTATCAGAAAATACTAGTCAGCGGACATAAAACATCACAGGAATATAGCCCAGCATTCCCAAAAATGAGACCTGATAGTATGGCTTGAAAATCTTACCTTGTGAAAATGTGAGAGGTTATAAATTGTCTAACCACAATGAAATAGGATGATGTTCTTACTCCTGTGAGCAAACAGAAAAACTCCCACCGATTTAAAGAACACAGCAAGTTCTAATTTTAGAAGGATTATTTTGTCATGTGTCTAGAATGAAGTATTTAAAGTGATGGAGCGAACAATGGACATCTTCCTAGACAACATCAGAGAGGTGGTGAGAGCTGCAGAAGCATACAAATACAGGGTAACAGAATCGAGTCTGTTTCGAAACTGACTCCAATAACTTAAAGAATTTATATACCATTTTTCCATCAGTCTCCTTGGCATTGCAGGGGCAGATTCACACCCCAGTGGAACTGGAGGAGGTAACACAGCCTGAGAGAGGAACAGTGGAGGGACAGACTAGGGCACCACCTGCCAGACTGCCACTGGGAATGTGGGCTGCTGAGCTGCTGCTGAGTGCTGCGGGGCACTGACTGAAACACATGGTCTGGGCAGGACAGGGATCAGTTCTTCTGCTGGGTTTGCTGGTCTTGGTATTGAACATATCAGTTAATTCTACAATTAATGACAAGTGAAAAGATAAGTTTGACATCTCACTTTTTTGCACATTATTATAAGTAGTAATTCTATCCCTTCTTTCAAAATTCTGTCCTTTACCAAAAAGATACCATATGTGACATGTGATGTATATGTAGATATACATGCAGATGTATAATATGCATATGTGCATCTCTAAACCACCTTCCACATTAGTTAAAAAAAATCATTTATTGACTACACTTTAAACTTCTGTAAATACATAGACAAATGTTAACAGGTATCTGTATATGAGCACACATACCTATCTCTGTATTTAATATGCACCATAAACTAAATGTGTTTCACTCTACACAGGATGCACTACTGATGCCGAAATGCTAAGTCTACATTTTTGATCTCTGTTAAAAAATTAGATCTCATGGTGGCTTTAAAGGAGCTGTACTAATCTATTCAATGAATTGCTGTTTTAACATTTTGAGTCAGACCCAAGCTGTATCCCACTGCTCCAAAAATATTAGGGCACACCAATGCTTGTCACACTGAAACACATTTGAAAGTATCCCAAAAGCAGCTGCAGAACAAAATTAATCATATGAGCACAAAAATAATTAGTTAAATAGCTGTTCTAAAGAGCTTAACTAACTGTTAAGGGCAAAACATCCAAACTGCACTCAAAGGAAGACAATGTGTTGATCTGAAAGAGAAAGCACTGTGTAGTAATCTTGCCTTACACAGTACTTAAATATCCTATTGGAATCCTATCAAATATTAGTTGAAATATCATCATTCCTGAAGTCTAATAAGAAAACCGAAGGTAGTTGTAGAACAGTGCTGTTCTTATTTTTTAGTGCTGGGATTTCTTATTTTTGTGTCTAAGAGTCTACTTGCGTATTTCTGTTAAAATGTTTTAGCATTAAAAAAATAGTTGTATAATCACACAGCTAGTGATAAATCCACATTAGTCTTACCAAGACAAGGACAGCAGCTCAGGAATTACAAATACATTACACTTTGCCTCATAGTGGATCTATGTGAAGTAATATCCCAACATTTTCCAAAATTATACAAAATGTTTGTTGCTTTGAAATGTTGGCAGTATTCACCTCTACTCAAGCCCCTACTCAATCTTCAATTCAGATTAGCTACTGCATCCATGAAGAAATTTGTGAGAAATGGACTAAGCTACAAGTACAGGCTTACAAATACAGCAGGAATCAATATTCACCTTCACCTTCCAAAAGACCCATACTTGCATATGATACTGATTTATGGCTTGATGAAGATACTTAATATTTCTATCTAATAAATTAGAATAAAATAACTTGTTTATACTGAAAGGTTTGTTAATCTTGTGTTACTCTGTGCATAGGCTGCTGAGACTGTAAAAGACAAATATACACCTGAGTAAAAATTATTTTGGAAAATACTGACTTTATTGTCATATGAGATAAAATTCTTAATGGGAAGTGAAGTTTTGTCCCCTTAGACTGAAATGTGACTGCTTTCACTCTATCTTTCCTGGTATTTATGTAAGTATTTCAAAAGGAAATCTTACAAATTTGCTCAAATAAAGGAGACTACTAAATGTCCAGGAAAAAGGGATAAAATTTTCCATAGATGCAAATATGTCCATAATCCCCTTGCTCTTAGGAAGTCTGAGTTATCCAGTATCTACTTTGCTGATCTGAATCCCCAGTATTATATTATTTTTCTTTTGCCAAATCCCCTTTAAATAATTTTTTGAATGACACTATTCAGTTCAACACACTGCTCCTCAGTATGTTGAGTTTTGTGTGCTCCCTGTTCTGAAACTTTGCTTAATCAGCTCCCCTCAGTACTCCGCATCTCTGTATCAGGTCCACAAATAAGGCTCAATCACTCAGAAAAAATCCTGCAGTGACTTGGTGGGGCCCTGGGAAGAAAGCCTTGTTTTCATTTCCACACATTTTTCTTTTATTCCCCACTCCCTTGTGCTAATAGCTTATCTTATAAACTAAAACCCTTTAAGGCTGTGACTGACATAGCTGTCATAGATGGGGAGGGCTGCTTTGCTCTCCTTCATCGGTAACACAAACATCAGCCCATTCCCAACACCCAGCTGGAGAAACCTTGTTCGGGCTTAAGAGAATTCTGGATGGGAAAGTTCTGCAAATTAGACTGTACTAAACCCCACCACACATCTGGAGATGGCATCACCTATGAACAGAGTATTTGACTGTCAATAGCTGTTTTGTGGAGCAACCTATTTCTTAGGTTTCAGCTAACAATGCAGAACCACACCAGTCCAGAGTGATATTGCACCAAGGTAAAGAAAACAGCAAAGACACTGTTATTCTCTTGTTAGTTTTGTCAGGATCACAAGTTTACAGACAAAAAAAATGCATGTTGTATATAAAATGCCTTCTACTTGTGTCTTATTACAAGACAGAACAAGACAGATGCCTTATAAACCTGACAGACAGGAAGCTGAAAAGTTCAGTAACTGATTAGGTTAAAAAAATTATTTGTTCTATGATAATTAAAAGTAACTTCAACAACACTTTAAAAAGTAGCTGATTAGATTATTTCTTCAGTATTAAAAAAAAAGAATAATCAAATAATAGTTAGCCAAGAAACAACTTCACTCTAAAAAATCCATTCATCATTACCATTTCATATATGAGCTGAGTTCAAGGAGATACTTGATAGTAATCAGAAATGAAACTAGATTGTGAATTCCCATGTGAGTCACTCGGCCTTTCTCCCTCTCAGAAGCATTTCAAAAGAAATTCTGAACCTGCAGCTCTCAAGCTTTCAGATTTGTACTGCTCCTTCATGAGAAACAGATTCCTTCAGCTCTTCCTTCCAGCACTCTGTCTATGGCTGGTGAGCTGGCCAGCAATGACTAAAGCAGTCAGACTGCTCGGCTGAGCAAATTTCTAAACTCCTTTTGAACTTTTATTTGTTATTTCACATTCTTATTTAATGCCTATTTATTTCCACTACAGAGACAGCTTGCAAAAAAAAAGAGCCCAAAAAACAAAAACCAAACCAAACCAAAAACACTAAAAAACCCCCAAAAAACCAACCAACAAATTAAAAAAAAAAAAAAAAACAAAAAACAAAAAACAAACAAACAAACAAACAAAAAAAACCCACCAAAAAAAAACCAACCAGAAAAACAAAACCAACTTGTTTATTACATAGATGTGCTGCCAGGAAATCTCATTGTTGTAGTGGTGAGTAAAAATCCTGCACCCTTAGGTCTTACTCACCCTAAATCACGTATGAGCCATGCAGCCTTTCCTGATTAATGAAAGTGGTCAAATGTTTTACAACACTTCCTAGGCAGTCATCTTTCTGTGCATGGCCATGCTTATTACTAAGCTGTGATGGTTTTACTCATGCCCTGTAATTCAAGTCCTGATGCACAACAGGAAGTTTTCACTGCCAAATCTTTTGGAGCTTAACGTAACATCAACAAGATACAAAGCCAGGTGTTAAGACTGTCAAAGAGAGATAATTTGAAATAGAAAACACAAGAGAGAGCTCAGCAACTATTTTTGTTCCATTTTGTTTTCAAATTTGCTGCAATTGGAGAGTTTCACCTGAACAAAATATTTTGATCAACTGATGAGAGATATATTGAAGGATGAAATGCTGTCTGCTGAATTAAGATCAGAAGGTCAGAGCAGTAAAGAAGGGTTTACAGGGAATAAATATAACTAAAAAGATAAGTCAGACCAAATGTCATGCTGAAAGTAGGTTAGGACAATACTAATATTATACTTGGTCAAATTCTCTCATGTTTTATGCAGAGTTAGTACATTTAGTAGCTGGCACCTTCTCAGTTTATATATCCAGAAATATTATGATCCAACTCTAACCACTTCAAAATTATGCTTCCCTTTGATTTGCTTATTTTCCAAGTTCTCTCAGCTTGGTTTACACAGAACATACACAAGAGCCATCAGAAATCTGCACATCTTACACAGGGGAATTGTCCCTTCACATTTACCAGACAAAACACTCTGCATTCCTTTTCTGAATTTGAAAGAAGTTAGGCTATCTTTCAGCCAACATCCTCTTGCCAGTAAAAACAAAAAGGAAGGTTTGTGACCTTAAAAACATCATGGGCAAGTGAAGATTCGCACAAAATAGTCCACTACTAGGTTTGAGAATAGATATACACTTCCTCCTCTTCCAGCTTAATCCCCAAACACCCTCACTTGTCAAAAGGCTATTGTTAAGGCATGGGCTTCCTCCAAGACCACATCCTGTGAATCAGGTCAGAGTGAAACACAGAGCTGATTTAAATGAACTACTCTTTGCATGCCCTGTATGCAAGTGCAAGGAAAACTATGTGACTCAGAAAATAGTCCAGTATACTAGAGAAAAAGGGACAGTGGACATAGACCAGAATGAACACATAGTAAAAAAAAATTAACAGTTCTCATTTGTAATTCATGCCCTTAGTATTTCCTAAATACAAGTTTCTTCTACAAAGAAGCTAGGCAGTGTGTTCAAAGGCAGAGATTAGGAACAAAAAATCAATTTCCTTTCAAAAGAGGCCTGTTTTTACTTCACAAATGCTTAGATTTTCCACATAATATTTAATAAGTGAACAGCCTATCAACAGCATTACACACAGGACCACTGATGAGTGTTACACTGCTCCACAAAGGGCACAAAATAGTCTGCATCTTTATTAAATTGTGTTAGTCTGTGTTGACTGGATACATCAAAATCAAGAGAATATGGCTCCAGGAGTATAGTTCCACCAGCAGCTCAGAGCTAGGCACACACGTTTGCTAGCTATTGCCAATAAAATGATGACAGAGCCAAAACTGTCCTTATGAGGCAAGCAGGAAAAATAACTCATTATTTGGATGTTTCATTCTTAACTGATCGTGTAGAAAAGACAAAGGATAGGCTTGTGGTTATCATGTGGAGATTGGGACTTGAGATATATATTACTTGAAATTCCTAGTCCTGCCACAAAGGCCCAGCCTGAGTGTGGGAAAATCATCCATTTTCCCTTTAATCTCTCCCTTCCCTCTGCACTATGGGGATAATGTTTTTCCCTTTCTCCCACAGTCCTTGTAATACAGCCATATGTTCTGTAGGGCTGGACTAACTTCTGCACACATGCACACTACCTGTTACGGTAAGACGTCAATTTAGTAAAAATTTCTGGGGTCAAGGTCTGGTAGACATGAACAGAAAAATCCACAGAAAGAACATTATTGTGTTTTTACTTGAGGGAAGGAATGCTTTTCAGTGCAACCAAACTCCCCAGTGGTACCCCTCACTCTGTTGGGTGCTTTGGGATGCTCCACTCTTCCAGGGACCCCTTATAAAATGTAGCCAGATTAAATATTCACTGCAGTGCTCTTGAAGGGATTTTAAATTAAGGATTTTTAAGTTCATAGGACTTCTATGCTCTTTGCTGTAGAGCAAAGAACTGAGTCCCCAAGAGTCACTCTGCTGTCAGATCTCACAGGATCTTGAGGCATGAGGACACTCCAATACTGATAAGCCAGGGAAATGAATGTTTCCAAGCAAGCAACTAGCTTTCTGGGCTCCAGGAATACTCTACCTGTGCTTTTGGGAAACTTCACAGGAACTGCAATATTTCAGTGTAATACCTCTAGAAACACCTACACCGCACAATGGCACCTTTTCTAAGGAAGTAAATCTGTGTCCAGGGAGAGTCCTTATATATCTATATCACTGTGGGCCGCAGGGCTGTCAGCTCTGCTTCCCAGGAAAGCGTGGTTTCATTACCATGCACCTCAAGTCAGCTGAACCAAGGAAGAGAAAAGAGAATGAGGAAACCATCACGATTGCCACAGACTCCTTTGCACAATGGAAGATCAATGCTTATAATACTACAAATTGCAAGCATACACATTTGGTTTTCCAGTGATGGAGATGCTGTATTTTCTCCAGGCAAAGTGTTCCTCTGTTTAACTACTGTGATGGCTGGGAAGTTTTACTAAAGCCTAACTAAAACCTTCTGGGGTATAATATAAGCCCATTACTTTTATCTGAAGATGGAGACCACTTATCTCCTCTTGTGGTTATGAAGAACAGATTATCCCAGTGGGCTGCAAGAGTGTTGCTGGGTTGCTTCAATTGCACCAAGCAAATGTTGCTGGGTTGCTTCAATTCTTCTGGTGCATTCACAGTGCATCATCATGCAGACACACTCCCATTTTTGAGGAATGGATTTTCATAGAATACTTGTTTAATCAGGAAACCTCCAAGCAGCTTCCCCAGGCACAAATGCAATACAAAAGAATAAGTGTGATTGTTTTCTGATGATGTGTAACACCAGCTCACAATGCAGCAATTAGTATGGAGTAAGCTGAGTTCTATGTTCTTATTTTGTAAGAGAAATAACATGAAAGCAGTAGAAATTTAGGCAGAGGTCTTAAGCTCTGGTTGGTCAATACCCTCCTATCCATGATCCCAATCACAAATTACAGATGAAAAACATCATTCAGCCTACACTCAATACAATTTGTTCACAAATACAAAAGCTTTGAGAGTTGATATTGTGTTACTTTACATGTATCTCAGCTATACGAAAATGTACTTGATACAGATGATTAGACAATAAACACATAAAACTGAAACTTACGCCAAGCTTATACAGCCTGAAGCTCTTAAGTCAGTTATAATATAACATGGACAGATGGTACTGGATACATAAAGCACATTAAAGACACTGTTATCTGTTTGATAAAGAAATAATTCAGAGCACAAGGCAAGAAGCTGAAATTGCTGACAATCTGAACTCCTGCCAACTGTCCTGGCTTCACTGGGGCTGTGTGAATTTTAAACACACATAGTCCCAGGTGTCCACAGTGCTGACTGAAATTTCTGGCAGCTAGTTCAGTGCTTTTGAAACACTGCTGGCTTCCCATCACTAGCGGTCACTATGGGGAGAAGATAGGCAGTTTCTGGCTGCTTCTGCTGCCCTTTTTGTTGCCTTGGCTGTAGTGCTGTAAATGAAACACTCGGCACAACGAGCAGCTTCCTTTCTTGCCAACCCATAAGGCAGATGTCTCCAGTGCACTAGAGCTGAGAAAAGGAAGGGTATGACAAAATGGGGAAAGAAAATAATTTATTTATGTTCCCTAGATTCAGTGTGTCAAGAAACTCAGTGGATCTTGGCCCTCAGAGACCAGACAAAAAAGTATCCAAGAAATGAAAAGGTCAAAGAGATGTGGGATTGCAACAGATGCCTTGCTTTGGAGAGATTTGGGGAATGGTGGGAAAGGGTCAGACAAAACCCAAGTAAATGGTGTGGAAGGGTTAGCTGAGGAAAGACAGAGATATGGAAGTCATTTATGGCACACATCTGGTTTTCCAATGTGCACAGTACTCCCGTTGACGTGAGCAGGAGCTCCACCCATGTATGGAAAACAAAAATATTTGTCTTGAGATCTGTCTGTGTAGAGGAGCCTAGCTGTTCTCCAAGTTTGGTGTCTTGTGACAGGCAGGATTTACCACATCACTGACAAACTACTTACAACTGATGAGGGGAAAATGAGACATTTCCATGATCGTCTTAATGCCCTACTGCAAAAGGGCTGGCTGAATGACACTGGAAGCCCTCGGAGTAAAACTGAGATGCAATGGTATGACACCAAATGAAATGGACCTTAAGAGTCACTTTGACAGACCCGGAATGTGCTTTTGCCTAATCAGGTCAAAGTATTTAGCTTGGTTTTGTGACACTGCCATTCATTTTAGATTACTTTAACAATATTCACTTGGTACAATTAAGTGTTTTGGACCCCATTCTCTGCTGGACACGCTCCCCAGGTAGCACACATCTGTTCTGCTCTGTCCTGCTGATTTACAGACTGCTTCCCCAGCTTAATTGCTCAGATTTCTATGTTCTACAGAAGAAGTTGGTTATGTCTCTGCTCAGGTGGACACATAATATTCTTTGCCATTTCTTCCAGAATGCCTTGCAGAAGATCCATTTCCTGAGCTCCCCTAATATCTTCCTGTATAAAAATTGAATTGTTTAATGAACTTAGTGGGGCTGGACCCCTGTAAGAGAGGTCACAGATAACTGTCTATTTATCCTCTGGACACCAGTATCTCCATACTACTAGGATCTTACTACAAGCCCCCAAAACTAAAGTATCTAGAAAAGTTTTAGGTTTACATATGTGTACTGGATCAGCCAGGGAGGCTGACTAACGCTTTCTGATAATGAACAGTGATATGAAAAATGCTACAGACAAGACAGGAAGACTTGATTAGGGGATACATAGAAAAATAAGTCATATTCAGTAGCCTGTAAAGATGTCTGCCAACAGGAAGGAAGAAGCAGATAAAGCAGACAGCAGCAGGCAGATAGCATGAACAAAGAGAAACTAAAAACAAAAAAACCCTCAAAGAAATAAGATAATATGACAGTAAAGGAATTAATTAACTCAGGAAAGAAGGCTAAAATCTTATCATCCAAGTCATATAACCAAAACACGACAATTAATATATCAGATTAATCTCAGAGAAAATTCACTTTGGAGGCATACATGATGGTGCAGGGCTCTGAAAAGAAGAAAGTCTGATGATGGGAGGAAAGGTTTGGGAACATAAAGCAGAGCACTGAAAGGATGAGCCCCAGGAAGCCAGACCAGTGTGTCCAGCAGGGGTTGTTGACTCCCAGCAGCTACTCAGCTTTGTGCTGGAGTGGATTCATGGCAATGCACTTGCGACTATACCATCAAACATGTGAGAGCAGCTGAAATCAACCACACTTCTAGGTGACCTGGAGTGAAACATTATTGTCATTGGCATTTTCCTACAGGTCAATAATATAGATTCAGAGATGGGAGATCCTGCAGTCCAGCCCCTCTACTAAAGCAGGTTCACTTAGAACAGGTTGCACAGGATTGCATCCAGACAGGTTTGGAGTATCTCCAGAGAAGAAGACTCTACAACTCCTCTGGGCAGCCTGTTCCAGTGCTTTGTCACTCTCAAAATAAAGAATTTTTTCCTGAAATTTAGTGGAAATTCCTGTGCTTCAGTTTGTGCCCTTTGACCCTTGTCCTGTTGCTGGGATCAACTGAAGAGTCTGGTCCCAGCCTCTCAACACCCACCCTTAAGATAATACAGTTCACAGTTATGATTTAGTGGTCAAATAAGTTGGTTTTGCAAATAAATTCTTTCTTCTTTCCTATATTCCTAAGTCATACTTTCATTTACCTTTCTACAATATTGATGGATATTTTTCACTTTGTTACTGTTTAGTAGCACATTCTACAACTAGAACAGTATCAAAAAGCAATCTACCCTGATCTGATGATCACTTTTGCAAGAAGTATAAAAGTAGTGGTAAAGAAATACAGATAATACTATACCCACAGTTAGAAAAATATTAGAAAATATAGTGGTGTCTTCAGACACGGTTTTGCATAAAAACACTCTATGGTCCAGCTGAACAGCGAAACTCCATCTGCTTCAAAGACAGCCAGCATTTCACCTCATGAATCCAGCAGCTGGATTCTGTTCCTGTGTACATATATAGGAATAAACTTTTGTCTATATGATACTCAGGGAAAAAGAATGTGCTCTGAATACTTGTGTTCAAATATTTTGCATGACTATTCACATCATAAAGTGTTCATGCAGTCAGCCTAAACATTAGTGGGTTTAGCAAGAAAGCAGATGGACCTGTTGTATGAGACTTAGGAACCAAAGCACAAATTATGAAAATTTTGAACAAAAGTGCATTTAAATAAACTACACAAAGAATAATTTAAATAATTAGCAACTTATTATTTGCTTTCATAAGCTTAACTAAGTTCTATCCAATTAAGGAAAAAGTTAATGATCTCAAACTTTTTCTACCACAATTTTTATGATAGTATCACTTTTATTAAACGTCAAACTTCATCATGTCCACAAACCAAGAGTGCATGTGCAAGTGCAACAAAATCACGTGAGATGGGAGAAACAGCAGCGGAAAAGAGAACTGATGTACTCCTAACCAGCCTTGGCCTTGTAAGAAAGCCAACACAAGTGTCAAAGGTCTTGAACAATCAGGTTTGGTGAGAGTGAAGTTCATAGAGGAAACAGCTGGATAGCAATGATCTACTGTATTGACATGCATAACCCAAATTTAGTTTAGAATCCTTAGCACTTATAGATAGCAACAGGATATCTCACAGTGACTACACGTGTCAGTCTAAGTGCCTTCCAGACAGGATGAGAAAACTTGTGACCCAAAGTGCAGCAAATGTAAAAGACCAAGCAATGCAAAAGGCACTGCTTTCAGCAGAAAAGAGCAAAAGTTAACCAGATGATGAATTCATACATTCCATTGTCTTTTGCAGATAGAGATCTATATTTTTTCCCTCAAAAATCAGTGCTGCCTTATATCCAATGGTATATATAACATATACATACAAGAAATATGCTGGTCAGATTTTACTCTCAGTTGGAAACACTGACTAGGTATTCACTACATTTTGATTGAAAAACCTTTTATCTGATAATTTTTATACTTACACAGCCCTAATGTACAGCACTGTATACAAGTCACACAGAGATATCACATTAATGTGTTTGCTCACCAAAGGTCTATTGGAATCAATACTCCAAATGGTCAAGCTTTGGGATGACACAACCTGTACTGCAGAGCTTGCATCTGCTCAGCAAACCTGGAGACATTAACTCTAACAGCTCTGTCAAGTCTGTGCTTAGAACTACTGTTTAAATAACAAACACATACTTCTGAGGCTGCCAAGGTGGCATGGATCTCCATCACTGATTGAGAAAACAACATTCAGTACTTTTAGGCTGATCCTTTGAAGATTACTAGTAAGAAAAGCATTAAAATAATGTCTTCTTCATAAATACCCATCCACCTGACAGACCAAACCCCTTCGCAAAAAGATTTCATGAAACTTGCTTAAAAGGTGAATAAAAGAGCATATTTCAAAAAATGTGCCTTGAAGAAATTTGAGCAAAGGGCTGCCACTAAGCTTTACTGGGGGTGTCAGACTTATAAGGGGGTAATACAGAAAGGCTTCAGAAATCAGTAACTTTTGAATGTTCAGTACTTCTATAAATCCATGTGGCCAGGAAGCTTTCAGACCATCATGTGGACAGCTTGGTCTTACTCTTAACAGATCATGTTTTAAAACTGCTCAGCAGCCTCCACTGAGAACATATATAGAGAAGGATGTCATGGCTGGTGGGTTGTTCGGTTGTTTTTTGGAAGTTGGTTTGCATTTTGTTGCTTTCTTTAAAAAACAGTCTCTGAAATGACAGGTACTGTCAAACCAATGAAATGGCAAGTTGGTATCACAGTTTGCATCCATCCAGTCTGTTACTTTACTCACCAGAAGTTCATTAGGGTTCAGGACCACATGCCTTGGAAGGCTATGAGTCCCAGTTGGTCTCACACTAATTACTAGTAGTTCCCAAGTGGTTTAAATACTGAAGGCAAGACGCTTTATATCTTTCTCCACACTTTTTAAAGTAAACAAGAAACATTTCTCAGCAGCCAATGTAACCTTTTGCTTTTTTAATGGAAAAATAGTATTTGCTAATCTAATTTACTTTTCACAGAATGTCCGTTAAGGAACACCATTAAAAAAAACCCAGAGAATATTTTCTATTAAAAATAGGTAAACAAGCTGGAATTGCATTGTGTTGAAAACTTATTATCTTCAAATTTATATTATCTCCATACTCATGTTATAGAAACAGGCTGTTCATCACTTGTGGTAATCAAGAGGTGAACAGCTTGCTCCTGTTTTTACATTTCTGTGTAGCTTGTCTGACACCACTAATGCCTTGTCTCTGGGAGACAGAGAGATGTGACACAGAAAACTACAAGGGAAAAGTTAAGTGGCATAACCAAAATCTCATGTGGAAATATGTGGCAAGGTTTAAAAAGGAAACCAAATGCTCAAAATCCCAACCCTATGCTTTAACCACAAAACCAACTTTCTTCACTAATGCTGAATTAATCCAATAAATAAAAACAAAGAAAAAAAACCAAGTATATATATTATGTGCATCTTGCCACTGTGTCAACTCTAATGACATTTAAGTGTTTTCAAACTAAGATACAATTACAAATATATGTTTAATTCCACTGTGGTAATCAGTTCCACAAACCAAGAGTACTAGAAAAGCAAGAGGAAATAGCCTCACAGCTTGCTGAAGCTGTGTAAACCACACATGCAGCCGTAATGCAGTGACTGAAAGATCTACAGAAATATATGCTGCTGACAACAAGGGACTCAATATTCATGTACAAAGCATGAAAAATGTTTTCAACTACAGCAGAAAGACTAGTTGAAAATCAAGCAGGAGGTTTTTTTAAAAGTTAATTAGGACTCAAAAAGAATCCCCTTACAAAAGAAAAAATCTTTAAAACTCTAAAAAATATTGTGGCATCCTACTTCAGATAATCGGTTGGTTTGTTTTTTGTTTTTTTAATCACAGTGAATTGGGGCTAGACAGGGTCTAGGAAGAAGCTATTTTGCAGAAGAGAAAAGCACAAGTACTTTTCACTGAGAAGCTGTTTTTCTGGTTCAGCAGTTCTGCAGCAAGAATAGCCAGATCATTTGAAAATTGAAAATAAAATCAATTGCATGTTTTTATTTTAAAAGAGCCTCCCTGTGGGAATAGGTGTGGGCGTGAGATCTCTTTTTAAATTTCATAATATAACATAAAGCTGCCAAGATTTTTTTTAAATACTCTGTTTACTGGGTGCCAGAATGATTTTTCTCGCCTTATGATTCTACTGATCCTTATCAAAATTAATCTGTGAAGTGAATAACACTAACATTTAAAAACAGAGTATTTATTCAAACAGCAACACTAAGCAAAACAAATTTCCAAGGCTGCTATGAGAGTTCAGTGATGACAGCAAAAATCTATTTACTCATTTAGCCCCAAGTTCTGCATGCAGAAAGTTTGTACCAAAGCTTTTTCAAAGCAAATCAACATTTTTTGAGAACTGAGTTCCACAGGTAAAGTTTACAACTAACCTTGCTGTCTTCGATCTCCTGGGTTTTTCCTTGAAGCGTTTTCCTCTCTCCAAAATCACAGGTTGACTTTAATGCAAGCTGACAAGAAAGCATCGAGCTCTCTGCCCCAGTAAGCTCCAAAGACTTTGGTGAGTACTTCTGTGAGCCGGCGGGGCCAAGGTTGGGTATCGGGAGGGCAGTGTGGACAGGCTTTGACCCTACAGCTGGCTGTCTCAGCTTGGAGGCAACCCCAAGTACAGGCATGGCTTCTATAAAAATATCTTCTTTCTGCCAAAGAAAATGCTCCTGACCTCAGTCTGGTAGACTCCAGCTTCAGCAATTTCAGAACAAATGCTTTAAACAAAAGTAGCAGTCATCTTTGCAAAAAAGTCTTAAAACAATAATATTACAAGTTTCACAAGGAAGCAAAACTTTTCCTTCATCTCTCCCCTTCTCCCTCGCAGCCACTCACACGCACTGCTCAGTGAGTCAGTGGCTCTGTAAGACTAAACGCTCCTTTGGGGCGTGAACTTTTCTTGAAGGTAACTGCCACAGAGCTGCCTGTCTGGGATTAAAGAACTCATAAATTTGCTTTCTCTTCTTCCTACAGCACTCCAGATCTGTGCATTAAGTGAAAGAAGGATGGGAGAAAAGGAAAGAGAGAAGAGAGGAAACCTCCCCGTACTCCAACTGTCAAAACAGCTCCGAGACCACAACACTGGAAGCAGAGACCTCTTCCTGACTACATAAATAACCAGCCCACATCTTTAAAAAAAGCCAAACCTCTTCTTTTTCCTGATTTAAAAAAAAAAAAAATACCTGAGTAGTGGCCAAAGTAAACAGCTGCTGGACGAGTTTTCATCCCGGAAATAATCTCAGCAATGAAGCTGTTTGTCTGATTCCTAGCTATTTTTCACTGCTGACAACCATGAGCTACGGTGTTTCATTCTCTGTTCCTCCCGTGAAATCAGGTTAAAATCATGCAAGAGCATGGCTAGAAACAGACACTGAATCACACTGTGGGTAACGTCTGTCTGTGCTATGAAAAATCCATACAAAAACACAGGCAGGATATAGGAGAATCATGAGTATTGTTAGAAGATTTAGTCAATACAGCTTTTCAGTGCTCTTTTTTTTTTTCTTTCTTAGTGGTGGTGTTAACGTCATCTATTCAGTGTTAACACTTCCCTTTCTAAAAAGACAGAAAGCTCCACGAAGTCCATGTCCAACGCATCATTTCTGCTTGCTGCTCACAGAAATATTCTTGCTGGCAACCTCAAATCCTTGTACATAGAAATACAAGTTAGGCAGGCAGAACAGGCTCCAAAATGAGTCATGATGGACAGCCCAAATTGTTGAGCAGCATAAACACTCACTTAAAAGAACAACTGCAAATTCCTTTGAGATCCTGGAGCAGGGGAATCCCTTTTAAACTGACATGAGGAGAAAACCTGTGCAGAAACATCACACATTTAACTCCTATGGGATTTTATCACCCAGCATTATAGACATGTGTTTTTCTCTTATGCCTTCTAAAACAAAATATAAGATGACTTGACTTAGTCTTACATGGTATTAACTATGCCTTCCTTGAGTAGTATGTATTACTACCATTATAGACATAAGCACAAGAGAAAATAAGAGCCTTCAGGACTTTTAGATTGTCAAAACAAGGATGGCAAAACTTAGAAAAAACATCAAAAAGAAAATAAACAAGAAGCAGACTAAAAAGATCTGAAATAATTCCTTGAAAATATTTTGCAGAATAAACCTGTGATACCTGCAGTATTGTCCTCTATCATTCATTTACAAAGATCACACTGACACGGTAAATACAGCTCTCTCTGTAGACTTACAAAAGATCCCATTCATATTGGTGGTTTGCAGGAGTGAATTTGACCTGGTTTAGTAATCTCCTGCATTTTGAAGTGAGAATACAGAGAATCAGCTAACACATTTCAGCACCCTCAGCTTATCTGCCATTTGGTTTTTCCACCATTAACAGTAGCTGCAAAGGGTTTTGTGCAAGAGTGCACAGAGGTAGCTGCTCTGCATTTGAGACAAGTTTCTAGCCCACAGGATCCATCGGTTTGCTCCAATGATTGGAATATTCTTGTTTGGTGTGATATTTCAGGTCTTCTGCAGAGCAAAGGGGAAGAGAGCTCCTTGTGCGGTCTGCATTTGTTCTCCAGCATTATAAAGCACTGTGGCTGTGTAAGGAATTTAGATTTCTTAGGCACAACTGTTAACAGTTAACGCTTCAGAAAATGCACATATGCGAAGACTGAAGTGGACCACAGGAAAAGAGGGATTTATCTCTTGCAAGTTTGAGAAGACGAAAAATCCTCATGAGAACTGTTACCCAATGATCAAGACAAAGAATAAACTACAGCCATGAGACAGATACTTTCTTAAAAAAAAAACTTTGCCAAAAAAATGTAATTGAATCGTATTACTTCTCGGGGTTATAATTTTACAAAGTAATGCACTATGGTAATCTTGCTGATCTTCTTTTGAATATGAATGATGAGGTCATGATACCCACAGTCTCTTTTGCAACCCATTTTCCCAGCACAGAAACCCTGAAAGTAATAAGTAAGCAACCTTACTAGGAGAGTCATCTGTAATGCATAATCAACAGGATTTGGAAACAATGATGTGAGGCTGGTGTTACTGCTACTCTTTCGAAATAATTCTTCATTATATGTTGACTTTTAAGCTAGTACCAGGTCAGGGCAATCAGCTTCAGAACCCCATCTAGCTAGAATTTGTACAATGATGAACCACAGAAATGCTTCCAGTCTATTGAAGAAGCAAAGAAGAATATGCAAGATTCTTTGTAGGGATCATGAAAAATAAAGGAGGAAAACAATTGTACACTGTAAGTAAGAATGGGGTTACAAGCCTAGTCTTCCTTTTCTTGCTTTCTCTATTTCTGAGCAAAAGATAAATAAACAAACATCTGCTATTCTTAAAAATCACTTAGCTACAATTTTTGTTTGAAAGGCTCTTGTGTACCTCATGATGAATGTGGGTTTTATGAAGGCTGTCCTGGGGGATAGAATATTCAACAGCTAAGCTTCAATACTGTTTTCCACACAAACAGGAAACTACAGGATAAAGCATCTGTGGACAACATACACCAATGGTCACCAGATTCAGGTGCTGGTGGGATGACCCTGCAGGCAGGAGGTGTCTGAAGATTCTGTAAGGGAAGGAACTGTGGGGAAAGGGCAAAGTTGGAAGATGCAAAGAAGGGCATCAAGCTGACAATGTGAGTTTTGTGGGATTTTCCTGGGTATCTCTGGAATGGGAAGCTAAGTGACTGTCAAGCAGGGCAGCAAGGGAGAACCCAAAATCAAAATGAAGATGACTTAGATATGTGTGAATAATGTCCAGTCAGAAAAAAGGCATATCTGTAAGAAAATAGGAGAGAAGAAGGTGTAAACTATGGCTATAACCTGGAGTTGCATGAAAACAAATGCAACACGAGACTGCCTGGACAAAAGTATTATAGTCAGGACAGAGAAAGCAGTGAGTAAAAAGATATGGCTGACATAAATAAGGGACACACATCTTCACTTGGTTACATGAAACTGATACATCTAGAAAGCGACTGCAGAGAAACAGGTCAGGTAAAGCATTGTTCAGAGAGGAACTGTAGGTTTCTAATTTATCCTCTTAGACATTTACTAGCATAGACATCCTCCAGCCAGGCAGGTAGGGGACATCATCTGCATTCAGGATGCAGGAGAATGAACACAGATGATGACTGAAGCCCTGACACAAGGGAAATGATGAAGCTGTGCAGGAAAGCTTAGAGAGTTGTGAGGAAGCTAGAAGACAACTGAGATGTGGGAAAAATAGAGGGTAACATTTCAAGTGGGATGCTAGATAGGAAGATAAAAATGTGAAGAGAAACCAAAAAATGGGAAAACAGAGCAAAGGTCAAAACACAATCTTTCGTAGTTTTGTCAACAGAAGTGGCAGTTCCAGTGATGTGTTGAAGGTAGGGCCATTGCTTTAGCTGGTAAATAGTGACAATCTGTCTGTAAAACATGACTCTGAAAGTGTCACATGATCAATATTTTTACAGAGATTATGGATTATATTAATGATCTGTACCTCAAAGTAAGACAGTATGTATGCAGTCAGTATAATAATCCCCACATCCAAAAAAACCTGTAATATTTATTTCAAATGGCAGGAGGAAACAGACTTGAAGTCCAAAGTACCTCATACAAGACGGTATAGTCAGTTGTAATGTTACGGTGAATTTTTGCTCTCAGGACTGAACAGAAATACCTGTTCACAGCACAACACCCCAGCATATATTTCCTTTCCATCATTGAGTCTGATACCAGTAAGAGTCCCATGAAAGTTGCTCCCCTTTTGCACCCCCAGCCCTCAGACAAACCGTTCACATGAACTGAACAGACAGCTGGCAGGGTCTCCCAGAGCACAGGAAATATCAAGAGAGGGGACACCTGCCTCAAAAGTGGAGCCAAGATATTTGTTTGCTCCTTCTGCTCTATGATCTTCAACAAGGAAGCTGTTGCATGTGTCCAGGGTCAAACAGGAAATGTCAGGGGTCCAGAGACTGCAGAGCTCTGTTCTGAGCTGTTTCCCCACTTCATCCCACTGATGTAGCAGCTGTGTCTAGAGTTTATGTGAGCCAGGCCAACTTCTGAATGAGCTTGAATGTGCTGACACAATCACATGATTTTGTGCTCACTAATTACAGGTTGAGCAGGAAGTTCTCCCCAGCTCAGGACGGATAACTCTTGAAAAAGCAACCAGTGTTTCCAAAACACTGAAGTTACCTGAACTGGTATGATGTATTTATTTACTCCAGATAAGACAGGTTTAAACTTTAATAATGCAAGTAAGAAGCATAGTATATATGTCTGCTTGGTGTAACAATATATGTTCAACCTATCAGATACTGATGAGACAAATCCTTCAGCTCTGACTTCTGTTTACAGAATAATTCTATGGACATTATTTTTGTTAATACAAAAATCAGGTGAATCCATTAGTCTCAAGGCAAGACATGTAACAAGTATTTAATCTTATCTGCAAGTATGTAATGCTACTGAGTAAGCTGTCGTTTTTCTTAACAGCTTTGTATTCCAAAAAATACATAATGCAAAGCCCAGTTACAGTCACAGAAAAAGGTGCATCCGGCTTCCTAAAGGAAATCCTTCTGCTTTGGCTGAATGTTTGGGGAAGTTTTTCAAAGAGGACAACTTTTAAATAAGGATATCGTTTTATCGTCTGTACAATTTGGCCTTTCAAAACTCAGACAGGAGTTTAAGGGTTTGAATGCAGTAACTGATAAAGTGACCAGTTCTTCTATATCTTTCATTCATGCTGTACATTTGCAGCATCTTCCATCAGATGGTTTCCAACCTTTATATGTAATGTAGTACCATACCACCCTGTGAAGTACCTAAGGTATACTAAAATATAGTCAAGTGGAACCATGAGGTTAAATGATCTTCCCAGGTCTATATGGGGCCTCAGTATGTACTTTCTTAAGTAGTGCTTTTTTTAAATTATAAATCTGTGTGGGTTAAAAATTACAACTATTTCTCTTTGTTACACACTGTATTTAATTGTGCAGTATTTGGCCTAAAAGAATCGAGCTAAAATACTATAGGACTGGAAAATGTAAACTAAGATTTTGTAAGGATAAGAAAGAACTGATGGCAAGTGAACAGACTATGTAAGTATTTACATACTGACCTACTGGCTACACCACACAGCCAGCTGGAAAAGCTTAATGAAAGGATCAGCTTTCCTCTTTAGGAGGTGGAAGAGGAAAAGGAAGACAAAAATTGGATAATCTATTTGCTCATTTCTAAGTAAATAAACCAAACAACAAATGTTGAAGACTCTCAAAGCTGTGGTTAACTGCAGCTAACAAGACAAAGCCCACAGTTATTTCAGTCTGCATAAACTGGTCAGAAAGAGAATGGTCATCCTAAGGATCGAAGCGCCAGCTTTTCTACCCTTGTTACCTTGTCTCCCTGGTTTCTCATTTACAAACTCTCTCCAGGACACAGCAGGTATCTTTGCCTTCTTCCACTTCTGCTCTCCTCACAGTTTGTCGTTCTCTGAACATTTCTGGCTTTGTGTCACTTTTGGTGGGCCATGGTGAATTATGATTTCTACTGCTTGCCCTGCATTTTACTGTCTTAGAACACATGACAGAAACATGACTTCAGTGCTGCATTGTCAAAGGAGAATTTCTCCCACTTATCAGGGTCATTAAGAGCTTCAGCTCTTTGTGGAGCTGCTGGAGGAATGCCTAAGGTAGACATGACAAAACCAGACATTTACAGAATGCATGATTAAGCTCTTAAGTGATAACATTACTTTCATTGGAAGTGGTAAGGAACAGAATTCCTAGCCTGTTTTTAATAATGTTATTGATGGAAGAAGCTTTTTTCCATTTGAAATATTGACCAAAGTTTAAATTTTCTTGTGTTGCCCTCCAAAAAAGGTCCTCATAAATTCTCCCCAGTCACTACTGCTCTCAACACCAATTGCCCTAGAAAAAAAATTCTCCCAATGCACATACACCCGAAAATTTTGATGGAATATTTTATGATGCTATGGAGACATTTGTGAGTCCTAATTAGATGAGAAGGAAATTGGCAATATTTGTAGTTAATCAAAGCTGTTCTGACTCTTGATACCAAGTGTGAACTGTTCAGAACTTTCATCCAAAATTTCTTCAGAGAAATTTACTTACTTTACTTGCTATGAAATTTTCTAACAAACTGTAAAAAATAACCCAGAAAACGAAACTGAGGCTAACCAGGAAGGAATTTACTGAATACTGGTGGCTGGCAGAATGGCAAACCTATGCCTTCATCTGCAGGAAACTTTCATCTTATGAGCACTGCAGATCTGAAAGAGGGTTTCAAAATCATAGTTATGTTGGCATTCACTTCAACATTGCAGTGAAAAACTTCTACATAAGGTTCCCACTGGTCTATTAAAAAAAAAAGTTACTGTAAAAAAATAGCTTAGAAACATCTGCTACAGTCATGAGCAGACTCTTGGCCAAGTGCAGCAACAACAGTAAGAGACTTTGAAGTCAATCAGCTTTGCTATCACCAGCAGATACCCCTGCAGTCAGTGGAAATTACTGCACAGAGAGTTTGGAAGATATGAAGAAAACTTGCTCTGCCAAAAGTGTGTATATTCAGCAGTGAAGAAAAGAACAATTTTTTTAACAATCATGAAAATTGTTAGTAGTGAAAGATTACCAATAGGTGTTAAGAAAAAGGACTATATTATTACTTAAAGAATACTTCATGAAAACAAAGCTAGATAGCTTTTAAGGGATTAGCTTTGATATTTGACCTTACAAGTGCAAGCTGCACTGCAGCTAGAGGGGCACTTCTGACTCACAATCTACTGTCTCTTTCCTTCTTGCTTTGAGACTGTAATCATTCAATGCCAACTTGCATCCCCCACAGTTTATAATACCTACTGTGCTAGCTGTACCCACTTGCTACCCCAGACCCTGACCTAAGTTGTAATTATTGCAAAATATTGTTTGTTATTCCTCACTGCTTATCATGATATAGGGGAATGATCCCAGCCATGTTTTTGGTTTCCTGTTGGCCTTTCCAGATATTCATCATAATGGATTTTGTTACCAAGTAACACATCCTACAATGCCCATATTACTTTCATCTTTAACCACATAAATATTTCATATTTATCCTACATTTCCTGTGATTTGCACTAATTCAGGAGATACTGATACACATTTTAAAGGCAAGATTTCCTACAGCAAACTTAATATCTCAACATAAAGAATGAATAAACATTGTAGTTCTTGGTAAAGCATTACAAAATCACCATTATATCACCTTCCCTGCCAGAATTTCCATTGGAAAATCTGGCATTTACAGTGCTCTGTTGCTGGTGAAGCATTACTCCCCATGGCAGTGCTAGGTTTGCAGCTTGATGGTATGATTTTAAGGTCTTTTCCAACCTAAAGAATTGTATGATTCTATAGGCTCTATCGTTGCATACTTCCCTTCCACATCATCTCTTGCTAACGGTCAGAGGCACCATCCTGAGTGATGGAACTTTCCTGTGACCAGTACTGTCATTTTGGATCTCAAGTACTTACATGAAGAACAGATATTGTACCTTGAAGTGACTCTAGGATTTTTGTTTTATTTTGATAAAGACACATGCTCTTTTTAACCATCTTTTTTGTGCCATTTGGCTGCTCTCATTGAAGAGTTATGATAACATTACACAGAATCCACATTTTTCAACAGTGTTTCCTCACCAGTGCATATCACTACTCCCACTGTGGTTTTCCTGCTCTTGTCTTGTGCTTGGCCAGCATGGAGCTCTGGCAGAGACAGTCACTCACCTCTACCTGTGGAATATTATGCAGACAGGCCTTGTGTGTCAACGAATGAGAAACCTTGACCACGTACAGTTTAGATGTAAGCGGGTGCTCTTTTCTTTCAAACAGAAATTGGCCTAATGCACATACTAAAAATCTCAACCATCTGCCTCTGTCTCCTGTTGGCCACATGTGAACATTTCCTACAGCGAGCCTTGAAAGCTTGTGCCTTTCTCCATTCTGCTGTGATCAGAGCGTGCTCCAGGCCAACTGCTGAAATGGATTCTGTATGTCACTAGACTGAACCTTCCAGTTTTTTGATCAATAAGTGTAAAGGATGAACTGCTGTTTTTCATTACCAAACATCTCCCGTCTATGCTACACCATATACCGTGTGTCATTCCAACAAAAATCTAAGAGTACATTACAGTAGCAGCTTTTCTGGTCAGCAAACTACATTTCCTCACCATTACTCTGTCTATAGATGCATGATTTCATCTTTTGTGTGTATCTTTATGCACACATGAGTACACATGTTTAACATGTCAGACAGACATTGATGCCCTTTGAGCAATTCACCTGGGTTGTTTTATCTTTAAAAAAAAGGAAGAAATAGAAACCCTCAATAGCACACAGCTGTCAAAAATAACTTCAAATCCTGCAGATGTTAGATGCTTCCTTCCTGCTTCTCTGCATACTGGGGAGAAATATTACCTTACAGATGTGGCATGTTATATTTAAAAAAAAAAAAAAAAGGCTATGGTTATTTATTATATTGGACTTACCTTCAAGTGCAAGGTAAGTGCTAGATAGGAAACGAATGATACAACTCCTCTCCCAGCTTTCATCCATCAGTTGGTCTTTTAGAACTGACATATGAAACAAGCACTTGGCAGCCATAAAAGCAACATCAACATTCACAAATTAAAAAATAAAACAGAAAGCCAAAATAATTTTGTTCCACCTACAATTACCCTAGGATGAGCTACAAAGAAAGCACAGTTTTATCAAAACCAGAAGGGAGACTAAACTGGTTACGTAGCTGGAACATCCAGCTAAACACATACTGTTAGCTATAAATTAGTAAGAACTAAGTTAACAGCCACTAGTGAAAATGTCACTGGCAGCACGTGCACCTTCAATGGTGGCAAGGGCAGAAACTATTATCTTCAGACAGATATGTCTTCAGACAGAAAACATCTTCATTACACCTTCATGTAGCATCACAGCCAGCAGTACAGTAATCCCTGATAGATCCAGGACGATTTTCTATTGGTACAAAACTGCATAATTCTGGCTATATCTGTCAACCAAGTACAAGACATATTAGTATAGTCTATCTCTCCATTTTAAAAAGACATAATTAGATTCCATGCATTATTCCTTTCTATGCCTTTATTTTTTATATACTCTCTTTGAAAGTTTTATTTTTCATTCCATTACCTTCCCTGCACCCAGCAAGAGAATATTTTCCAGAATAAGAACAAGATGTGCAGGCAGTATTTTTATTTTCTTTTCAGAAACCATTACAGCACAGCATAACAATTTCTGCAGTACAAACCACCTGAGCAACACTGGCATCTGTAACTAGCAGACTACTCAAAAACCTCCTCCAACAACCTGTCAAAAGATTCTGGTCTTCTCTGAAACCTACTTCAATTTAGGAAATTTCCCAATATCCCATTATTTTGTTTTTAGCTTTACCTTTTACTCACTCAAACTCTAATCCAGCCACTTTTGCTTACATTGCACTACTTCTTTTTAGCATTCTATGGAACTTCTTGAATCCAACGTACCGGAGCACTTTTATTCCGTCTTATATGATAAAGCTGAAGCAGTTCAATGCCTAATGCCACGGGATGCTAATGCAAGGAGCACGAGTCTATATTTGCTTGAATATATTAGCTAAGGATGGAGCGGGATGAGGGGAAGAATAAAAGAGGGATACACAATGTGCAGTTTGCTTTCTGACCTGGAAAAGGTTTCCTTCTGTGATTAGAGTTTGCATTCCAGGCTAGTTACATTCTGGCCAAATTGATTTTCCCACCCTTACATAACTGAACCCTGTTCTTCATTATATGGGTGTAAATCTGCAGCAAAAACTTTGAACTTCCAATGAGTAATCCTAGATTTATGCCAGAGTAATTGAGAGCAGAATGTAACCTCTTGGTTGCTCATAAATATTACACAATTTAAGATTTCTATCCTCCAACACACTTGTGAAGATTCAACTTTACCCTAACCCCCTCTTTATTCCTTCAAGCTATTCTACAAGTTGACACAACAAATATTTGGAATTTTTAACACAAATCATATTTGGAAATATTTTACTTCCAAATCAAGAGAATGCATGTATCAAGAGGAGCTTTTCTTTCCTCAGAGAAAATCTTTAAGAACAATACAGAAGCCTTCTTCTGTGCTGACACAGGCTGCATGCATGACTGTCCAGCTCTTTTTCAAATCTGCAGAAGTGTTACTATTTATTAATCTCTAGACTGCTAATATTATTCAATTAGCAAGCAGCTCAAGAAGTTCACTAAATCTGTATCTTTGAAACTGTTACACAACTGTTTTGTAATCACTGACCTCATCAAAAATGAAAATTATTTCAATAAAGTGTACTTTCTATGTGTTGGGTGAACTTTATCCCTGGTATAAGTTAAATTAATTCCAGTGAGTTTTCCTCCAGCAGGAAAGAATTTATTGTTTATATTATATGCCAACAATTTGCTAGATTTAATAAAATATGAATCCTTTTAATGTTATAACTTCTGGTTAAAAAATTATCCCAGTAGGGTTTTTTTGAAACACTTTTGCTGATAATGTCACCCTTTGTTTGCCCTTCACAGAAGCCAGCAGGGTCACAGAGTTATTCTTGCACGTGCTAGTGGCTTCAACCCGCCCTGTTTGTTCACATAACACCAAAGTACCTGGAGCTCAGAAATTCTGACATTGTCCAACTGTGACTAGAGAACTGTGTTTCTTTGATCTTTGATTTCAAGAATACCACACTCTCCCCCTCTTTGAAGAAAGACAGTTGGTTTTAATTTAAAAAAAAATAAAAACACTAAACAGGAGAATTTCCCAAAAGGAAACAGAGTTAAAGAGAGCCAAACCTTTGTACCATCCTTTTAGATCATGCCCTCAGCCGGGTGTAAATATCCAGTAATTTTAAACTTCAGCTTAGGCCACCTTAAGTTCTCACTAATAATACCTGCATTTACAAAGCACAAATGAAATGAAAATCTCACAGAACTATTTCTCAAACATGGCTTCAAGCTAGGCAGTTGAAAGGCTAGAATTTTAAAGGTCTCTACTTTAAAGGTCTCTGAGTAAGCAATTCTCACTGATTTCAATGATAGGGAGAGGAAAAATCCATCCCTAATTGCAGTGGTCTCAGGGAACCCAAGAACCAAGCCAAATTTCCACAAAAATCTTTCCACAGACAGAAATCTTTCCATAGACTTCAGTGGCCACATGTGCTAAATAGTTCTCACTCAAGGGCTCTGAGGCTGGGATTATATTATTCACTTATGTAAATGAGTTCAAAGAAAATGTAGAAATTAGTGGGGACGGTAGAAACTTTAGGACCATTATGAGATTTGCTTAAATTGGCAGGCTAAACTATTCAGCATCACTTCTATGAACTCTTTGAAACAAATTTGGCTTAAGCAGAAGCTCTTCTGAACCGATTAAAAAACTTATCAAGGCTGGTTTTAAAGATTTATTTATTCAAATTCTCTTATTCTACTGGCAGCCAAGTTGAAGCCAAAACTCAACTGTGATTGGAAAAAAAATTTGAATGACAGTGGGTTATGTAAAAGCTGAGACTTTTAGCCCAGAAGTAAATCTGTGAATGTTATATTGAGAGTGCTAGTCTGAGAAGTCAGAAAAAGATTTAGAATCTGAAAGCCTCAGATGCTTTTTAAATTATTTTGAATCCATATAAATATGTTGGTTTCTCCTTTCTCAAGAGAGGTCACAGAGAGAAGCCATTCCTTTTTTTGCCATGATATAAGTGCAAAATGTCTATTCCCAAATGCCTTCCAAAATCCAAGTCTCATGCCCTGGAGTTTTGACCCTAAAGGCAGGGCTCTTTTTGAAGTCTATTAGAAACCTTCTTATAGCTTTTAATTTTGTACAGATGAGATTGTATAGCAATGAGAAGCAGTATCAAACCTCAGTACTCCCTTTCCATTTGTTTCGAGATAACAATCATAGCCACAGGACCCCAAGATCTGTGCAGAGAACAAAAAAGAGTCTGTCCTCCCTTAGGGAATATCGTGGGTAAGGGATACCATTTGGATTTTGCTGGTGATACCTCAACATTGCCTAATATGCCAGTCTGTTTGAAGAGATCGGAACTGTGAAATGATTAAACCAAACAACTATGATGTTATGAAAAATATTGTGACTATGATCTTACCGTCAGTAGAATTCAGATGGCACAGAGCAGATACTCAGAAAAAACATCTAATTGCAGGAAAAGCAAGATGGCATCCTATCACCACCCACCATCCATTCATCCATCCATGCTTCTATCTCTGTCAAAAATGTCATGGGAGCCTGGCCATTCATTATTCTCATGTTCATTTTATTCATATACCTATCTACTAAAAAAACCCAGTACTGCTGTATCCTTATGCTTACAGTAAGGGGCATTTATGAGTCATGACCTGGATTCTGCAGTAATTTCATCATTACCCATCCTACTGTCCTTCAGCTGATCAATGTAGGAAAAAATCCAGATTATTATGCATAGCCCATGACTGCATTTCAGTTAAAAATCCTATGACTTAAGCTGCCTTCAAATCCTTCTAGAGCCCTTAATTATATAGATTTGAAAATGTACCCTATAACTATTATTGGTCCAGCTTGAAATTAATACTTGGGGTTTTTTCCCTTTTTACAAAATTCCTAACTAACCATTATTTTTTTACTTTAAAGATTCTATAGTGAATCCAAGTTTTACTAACAAGGAGCTCTTAAAGAGGACAACTGAGAGTCACCAGACCTTTTTTTCTGCTTGCAGCTTAACCTGTTTAGAAACAATCTGGGTCTATAGAGTTTGCTAGATGTACACATAAATGCATAACATAAATAGTTAATGAGCAATTTTAAAATTTTCTTTCCCACATTAAGTCAAATATGATGAGGTATGGATTAAAATACATGAGTTCAACTGTAGTGAAATAAGCTAAAGCATAGAAGTAGCCTTCAGCTGTACACCAGTGTAACATACTTCCTAAGGGGAGTTATCCTGTGTTATCCTGCAGCTCTAGCACATACTCATTTCTCATTGCCATCAGGGGTTCAATCATCAGTTGCAGACTATAAAGACATATCCATTTCAAGTCATTAAGCAGAGCTTGCAAGTTGGAGCTGGTGGGAGTTGTGCAGATATAGGACAGTAGCTGGCTCTGAGGTTTTTGCTAATTTGTTCACCATCCTTTGAAGCACAAAAGCAGGAAAGAAAACCACATGAAATATTAAATCATCCCACATTTCCAGGAAGGTTCTGAAACAATTAAAAGCTACTACCCTAATGTATAGATGTTATTAGTTTCACTAAGGAAGCCAGAAAAATTGTCACAGGAGGAATAAACTTTCTACTTACAAGTACAACAGCAGAGTTCATGTTTGGTTTTTATCTATTGAGCACTTAATAAATAACTGTAAAATCACAGGCTGTTATATTTCAGGCAATAGTGATTTTATCAGGAAAATGATTTAGGTATTCCTCCAACTCGGAAGACATACAACCACCATAGATTTATATCTGGACTGGAACTTGACAAAGAAAATTTGTAAAAATATGAGGAGACAGATGGCAACAAAAGAAATGTTTAAAAAAATAAAAAAAATAAAAGAAGATAAAATATATTAAGAAAATCTAAATTCCAGACTGAAAATTATTAAGAGCAATTATTCCTTCTTTACTTTTAAAAGTAGTTCTTGTCTATCAACTATAGTTTTCTCTTTCAAAATTCTTCTTTCAAACTGACCTAAGTAACATTTTAAATTAGGTAGTGATAAATTTCAGTTATTAATTGCATCCAAAAAAGTACTGAAAAGCATATCTTTTCTACATTTCTTCCAAACATTATACTCCTAATTTTGAAAGTGTTTAATTTCAAAACATTCCATACGACTTAATTATTAAAAAAAATTAAAATATATTAGATCAAACAAAATACTTTTATCTCTCTAAAACAATTTAAAAAATTTAAAATAGATTTACACAGCTGTAGGCCAAAAGAAGAATAGCTGATGTTGGCAAGCAGCTGTTGTGCAACACGCCTGTTTCGCAAATGAATCATGATTGTCTCTCTTGAAACTTGTGCTCCCCCATCTGTCTGTTGTATCCCTTACAGAGAGGAACGTGTCTCAATGAAATTATGAACTACATTTTGTATTATGTTAGAACACATGTCTAATCTTGCCCAAAGCAAACTTATCAAATTCCTTGCCAGACAGCTGCCCTTCCTGCAAGATGCTTGACATCTTAGTGGAAGAATAACGTTGAAAAACCATCGAAGCTGCAATTTGAAGCCTACTTCTTCAGCTGTTAAGTCTACTTCAACTGTTTGACCAAAGTTATGCCACGGAGTATCTGTCTAATGTGAGGCAGGAAGTCACTATAACTGGGGAGACAACTTAATATGGAAAGGAAGCTTTTGAGAAGACCAACAGAAATCATAGTTAAGATCTGGTCTGTACTGAGAGCAAGGAATCACACCAGAGTAAGAGGATTAGAGGCAGAAGGGGTTTTGCCTGTTCTAAGACCCACACAAGCAGTGATTCATCTCATGCATGTTCACAGATCTGTGTCCAAGCAAGCCAGCCCCAGCTGGAAATATGTTCAACAGAGAGAAACTAGAGGCTGCTGTAGGAGGCTGATCAACCTCCTGAGATGCCTATTTCCTTCCACTGACCACCTTGGGGGTCTCCTGTATGACTGGATTAGCATGACAAGGTTACAGTTTCAAGTTACAAAAATTGAGGCAAAACCGCTGAATTGCTCAATTAAACTATTCACACTTTTGTCCTCTTGACTCCAACATCACGCCCAATTCCATGCCACAGGCCTCTGCTCCTTGGCAGTGCCAATCATGTCTATTAATGGAACGGATCTATTTTTAAACAAACCTTTTCCCCTTTTTTTCCCAAGAACTTTTCTCTTTCTTTTTTTTTCCCCTAAAGATAGAGTAAATTGCCTAATCTAACTCCAGAATAACCAACAGGTTGAGCTGCAAGCAGAAATAATGTCTGGTGACTCTCAGTTCTCCTCTTTAATAGCTGCTTACTAATAAAACATGGATTTAATACAGAATCTTTAAAGTGTATTCTCAGTCAATCAAAAGTCCATCTCATACTCAGTAACAAGAGCTTCGAGCTACAATCCAATTATCCAAGACAACCCAAATTTTGGTGCTAAGGACATCCTATCCCACCAAAGATGTGTCCTGAGACTGGGACTGTGCACTGGTCCCATATATAAGGACAGTGATTGAGTCCCATCCAAAGCCAGCTGAGATGGGACTAAATGGTCCCTCTTCCCACATACAGGAGACCTCTTGTGTCCACTCAGACTGCAAGTTCTTTGGCTCAATAGCTCATATTGTACATCTCTAAATTGATGGTCCCCAAGCTTTCTGGATAATTCTTAGCCTACAGTATTTCTGCAGAGTTTCATGAATCCTGATTATAAAACCAAGGATCAGAACACAAAACACATATTGAAGACCAGCACTGAACACAACCTTGGTTTTGTTGCAATGCCTGTGATAATCTGAGAACTATAGTTCTGAGCCAGGTAGCACAACAAACCTGCTTCACTTAAGCACAATATTAAGCCCAAACAGCAACAAAATCACAGTGTTATTATTTGATTCCTCACCATACATATGGGACTATTCCGGTGGTGAGTAACATTAGATAAAACTGTAGTGAGGTAAGAGAATTGCAAATTTCCTGTGGAGGAAAAATTAGTCTTAGGGAGCATAAAATCAATCTCAAGTCTCAACAACTTTTGTATATACCTGCAAATTTGAATGTCATTTTTGGTAAGTGAATAATTGGTCCTGATGCAGCTCAAACTCATAGCCTTGCAACAACCTCCCATCTTTTATTGATGACTAACACTTTTATGTGCAACACAAGAAACCCATACATGAATTGAATAATCTCTGGTTCTTCTCTTAATCTATAAGGAAAATTGTTCCCAAAGTGCTTCCAATCCAGTACTTAATGTCTTTGACTATCTACTGCTATCCACGTAGTAACAATATATGAAAATTCAGGATTCTTTCTCAGAATTTCAACAAGTAATAAGGTAGCAAATGTAATATCTGTACTTGGGCAAACTTAACAGCAAGAGCTCTTTGCATTTAAACAATCTGTCAAACCTTTAAGATTTCTCAAGGGTATTTCAGCTCCAAAATACTACAGCAGAATGGCATAAATGTATTTTATAATTTACATGTCTGAAGGACATCAGGTTATAGACAAACTTCATTAAAGCACTTCAAAAAGTATTTATATATAAAAACCAGAAAGCTTTCTGGGAACAGCTTTTATGTGTTTCACAGGAAAAAAGCAATTAAAAATAGAGTCAATGAAATAGGTGTTTTTCCACTTGTGGTTGTGCTTTATCCATTTAATTCCTTCTGTTCACACCCCAGTTCTTAAAATAGTTGCCTATGCAGGCACACAGAATGATATTATGAAGTGTCTTTCTCCATATTTATCCTTCAGTGTTATTGCTTATGGATAGTCCTTACAGTATATTTTGGCTCAAAGGCACAACTCACTCCTAATTTCCTCTCTTTGATATGTTCTCTGCCCTCAAGATACAAGAGCTCCAAGAATATTGGCTCAGAAGTAGCACAGAGGTATCTGGGCTATGACTGCAGTTCATGTGACCTCATCTGGCTTGACATGACTGGTGGCAAAACCTGTCGATGGGCTATCTGCATTTTTATCTAGACAAAAAAAGGATTGAAATTACTTTCTCTAACTAGGACAGTCCACTACCTGTCACTGAATGTTTTCAAGAACCACAGGGCTGTGTGGTAGCCTTAATAGAAATGTTTATTGATTTACAAGTCAAACTGGGTCTGTGCTGAGGGCTTTGGGGAAATTTTCTACTCAATCCAAGTACTGGTTCAATTCTTCTAACACTAATAATACAAGGAATATCAATGCCAATTATATACTCTGATTACCATCACAAAAATCCTAGAAATTTGTTAAGAAGGGCTCTCCAAAGGGTATCCCGTCGACTGCCAAGCACAGAGGGGGATTAAATATAGGGGCCACACACATCAGCTAACTGCCTGAGCATTTCTTCTCCATCTCCCGTGAAGGGGATTATACAATCTTGTTAAGCAACCTGTTCCAGTACTTTATCTTCAAAGCAATTAGAAAGCTTTTCCTGGCACATGGTGTTTTGGTAACAGCATGTGTTCTGGCTCAGGAGAGGTTTGGATGACAAGCGAGTATGTGTATGGGAGTGGCCTTTGGCAGCAGGAAGTATTAGGGTTGTTGCTTTTGTAACTTGGGAAGTTGCCCTGAAATCTTTCTTGTGGGCAACACCTCAGTAAGTTTAGTCAAATTTTGTTCTGTCACTAATCATGTTTTTGAATAGTCTAAATCCTTGGGTACTGATTTTATCACACCTCACACTGCAACTTTTCCATAGTATTTCAGACCAGAATGGGGGAAAAAAAATCCATTACTATTAACCACTTTTCTTTTCATACAATGTTACTACAGTTTTTCCTTCAACACATAATTTACCAATATACATAGAAAGCAAACAAAAATGTTTCTAAGAAAATAAAGCAAAATATGGCCTAAATAAAAACACACTTTTTAAATGCATGCATGAAAAAAAGTCCTTGATTCTCTAAAAAATTATTTGCATATTTAACTCTTTTACAATTTAGGTGGCAATTTTAGCAAGATAAATTAATTAGTGGGAATTGTGCAACTGAATCTTTTTGAGGGAACTTAAAAATCCCTTGAATTTTTCCCCAAAAACTTTGAATTTCTCCTACTAGATCATGTCAAGAAGAATGAAGTAATTTGACGAAACTACTATGTTGAGATTAAATTGCAACAGTTTTATATAGTAATATAGGGTATCTTTAATAAAAGCTGCTCCTCATTGTGCTCTGCAGTTCTTGGCAGACCGGAGCACAAGTGGAACTGTTAGTTTATAGCAGTCAGGTCTACTGGTCTTTTGGCTATGCCTGGGTTCCTATCAATGTTAAATTAAGTGAATTTGGCTTACAGCCAATAATCTGTGTTTCTTTATATTTCAGCAAGAGATTGTAAGTATGTATGTGCATGCATGTAAATTGCTTTTATTTCTAACTTTAAAAAAGTTTCTCAAACATAATCAATTCGGTTTTCCTCTTATTTAATTCTTGAGCGATTTAATCTTGATTTTACCAGTGCAAAATGGTGAAAAACGAAGAAAAGAGGAAAAGCCACTGGAGGCCTAGAGGCAGCTCTGTGGCAGGAAGGAAAAAAAACCCTGCTAATACCTCTGTTATTATAGAAAGATATTCCATTTAATCATAACCCTCATCACAAAGTGCTCCTCAGGAGAGTATTATGAATCAAAATTTGCATATATTATAAAAAGGCTCAGTTTTACTAAACTGTATGTGTCTCTAATGTTTTGGCAAATTATTATAAAATGGGGCTAATTCTACCACAACTTTAGGAAGTATCCAGGCCCATATGCCACCCAAAATACAAAGATGCCTTGTAATTTTGCAGTGCATTCTCCTTTAATTTCAATTCAAATGGCTCTGATTTTGCTGCTCTCTACAATCTTTTTTCCCTTCTGAGAATCTGAGCTAGTGTCTCCTGGAGCCTTTCTGCCAGACATGGCATTACCTTCCATGTGACACTGCAGATCATCTTGCTCGAAGGCCAGTTCTTCCTACCATGTCCTCCCCTGACATTTCAGAGAGAAAATTTAGCTGAAACTTTTCACAGTTTTCAGACTAATTATCCATTCCCTCATGAAGCAGTAAAAGACAGCATTTGCAGTGCCTAAGGAACTCCTAAATTAGGCAGCATGATTTTGAAAATTACAAAAAATTAATGAAAAATCAGACATTCACTAAAATTACTCCATACACATTATTTCAAGACATACTTATGATTTCCAGGCATTTTAAAATCTGGTTTTAATAGAGTCTCAATTTAATGTTATAACAGTAAAGGTGACAAGCCAATAAAAATATTTGGCAAGTTTTTTTTTTTCTAGAGTGGAATATAATGAACCCAAGTTAAGACAGATACAACAATCTAACCAAGTCCATATCTATCATTCTTGAAATAAAAACTGATCTATAATTTACCGTGGAAAAAGCTACAAGACTGTGGATTTGCTATAAAATGAAATTGAACATTTCAACCCAAACTGGGTGACAAAAAGAAAGAAGAAAAAGAAAGAAAAAGAAAATAAAGGGAAGAAATTAGAGCAAAGAAACTGCATTTGATTTTGATTTATTTCATAAGAAAAAAACTCAGGCTCAGGAAAGCAAAACTTAAGGCATGGAAAAGGAGGGGAAAAAAATTCACCCCTTCCTTAAACTGTACATTGCTACTTAGCCATTGTATCTACATAGTACTCTTTTCAAAACATTAACTGAACAAAGGAATAACTTGGTTCCTTAAAGGTTTGATAAAATCTGTGCACAGAAGTCACTCACAGGAGACAAACTTTTGACTACGCTAGCACTTCTTTCCAGAAGAATGTCTCATCTCTGTAAACATGGCAGCATCAGGGTCAAAACTGCATTTCATTTCAAGAGTTTCTAGCAGAATACAAAATTACCTCCTTGATTATCTCATCCAGGATATCTGTATTTTTCCAAAAGCATACGCATTTCCAAATCTCTCTCGCTCACACTAGTAGTTGCTACTCTAAAATATGCAGAGGAAGAAATAACAGGAAATTCATGTCAAAACAACAGAATCATTATATGCCATCATGAAAGATAAAAAGGGGATGTACATTATCTTTGGCAAGATTCAGAGAAGCAAAGCAATGAACTGTCTGAAACGTATGGTTTAAAATTTAAGGAACTAGCCCAATACAAATGCCATGGATTTGCATATGTTCCAGCTAGGTTTAAAAAGGCCAGAATTTTGCCAAGTACCACTCAGTGTCTCCTGTCTTCTGGAAAAAACCTTAGTCCACTGACAGTGCACAGAACTGAGTGCCATTTTAGTGAAGATGAATGAAGACAAGGCAGGTCTTATTCCTTTAAAGGAGATTTTTAGAACAGATATTTGGAAAAATTTTATTTAAGAAAAAAAGTAGTCAGTGATTACATAATAGAAAGTGTAGGGAAGAAAAGAGAAACTTCAGGCTATGCAAACACAAGGAAACAGCCTGCTATATGACTTCTACTAAGGTCAAAGAGGCAAAGCAGCTTTCATGACACAGAAGCTGTGGAAAATCCCCAGGAAATAATAGATCAAAGCAAACCAGATCTCAAAAATAGGCCAATTTTTCCCAACATTAAACTCTAGATCACCATAAGAGCTATTTCCAACATATAATGAACTTAAGTAAAGTACTTATTTTTTCCCTAATGTCATTATTTTTATCACTCCCAAAGTAATAAATACTTTGAGTAGATTGATAGATTTTCTGTTTTTTAACCAAAAAAAAAAAAAAAAAAAAAAAAGAGGCAATCTCAACCTATTATATGAATGCTGTAATCAGATTAATTCACAGAGGAGAAAATTCCTTTTCCCAAGGCCAGACTTAACACAACTCAGATAAGTGTGCTGCTGCAAATACCACACAAGTTCATCTGTAGATAGTTGACCGCAAAATAGAAAGAAGGTGTAGGAGGGCTGAAAGCTCGAGCCCCCAAATTAAAACCAGAAAATACATACACATTTTTTAATTGTCAGAATAATTAAGCAATAAACATGTAACAGTAACTATTGTGATGATCTCCTCATTACTGGAAATCTCTTAGGTCACACTAAATTTTGCTGAAAAAACAGACCATAGTTCAGCCAGAATTATTGGAGACTGAGAAATCAAGACCAGATATCTTGAGGTATTCCCATCATCCAATGTGTCAAGTAACCTCCATTTCAAGAAGAAACTAACCATAAAGCCAATCAGCAAATATAAATGTAAAGGAGAGAGACTGAGAGCTAGATGTGCATGCAGCATATTTCTCAGGCAGAAACAGCCCTGACAGTGCAGAGCTCAAATACAGCCTCTGTTTTCTAACACTAAGAGAAAAAGCCAACTGATATAACACAGGCAGCCCCAAGCTATTGAATTATTATCCCAAGGTAACAGAGAATGAAAATAAAGGTAGGAGTTTCTCCCCTCTGTGTGTTCTGTTCTCTGTCCTCTGAACAGGGTGGGAAATACCTCAAGCTGGTTACTCATTGTCTGGGATGACTGGAGGTAGATCAAAAAGGAGTAATAGTCAGCTCAAGCTCGGAACACAGAAAAGTAGATTGATTCAGGGAAGGGCTACTTCTGCTTTAATGCTATTTTGGGGTTATTCTAGCATGGCTAGAGCTGCCAGAGGGCTGATCTCCATCCCAGCACTCAGTGGTGGTTTTATTACTGATGGTGCAACCAATCTGCTCATGCATCGTATACATTTGCTTGAGAAGGCTGATTTTTCTAAATGTTAAAAATTACCAAAACAAACACAGAATTTGTACATCTCTATATACATACATCTCTCCAATACAATCTAAACCAAAACATATATCATGAAAACATTTTAATGTCTTTCCCTAGACATTTACTGGGAGACTTGTAGAAGAAAGCGCAAGGGAATTGACTTGCTTTCCATGTGAACACAGCAAGATTACCACTTCTCTTGTCATCTGTTAAAAGAGGGGCGTTTGGGCTAAAATAACATTTCTGAATTGAACTACTCAAAACACTGAGCAGCTGTTGTTGCTCAGAGATTTTCCTAGCTTGAGCTCATCCACTTTTTATTTAATGTGGATCAAGCAGGGAGTAAAATCTTTTCTCAGAAGCTTGTCCTTGACTAGGGCTTTGTGCTCAAAAGCTTGTCTTTTCCTTCAGCTGTATCAGCTGTTATAATAAAAGATAGCACATCTCCCTATAAACCATAATCTCTCCTTTCATCAATGGAAGCTGAAATATCTGTAGCTGAAAGCACCATTTTCTCTCTGACAAAGGCAAATGTTGAATTCAGAAGGCTGAAAAGAAGCAAGTGTTGGGCATTCAACAACTTGATGAGATCTCATGGAAAAAAATCTAAAATGCAGATGTTAGCCAATGCAGTGGAAGCCAAAGAAAAAATTAAAGCTGTAACAAATGAAAAAGTGTTAAAAAGGGACTCAGGCTGACACCTGACTGCTTTGATTTTCTGATTGTCTGGTCCCAGTTTCTGTATGATTTGAGCTACTTTAAACCTGGCCCCAAGTGAGTCAAGGATAGGTGCATATTGCTGGAGGAATGAAGGCTTCTCAACAGTATCAACTCTCCCTCCAACTGCAACAGCATTTGAAGAGCTAAGTACTCAGTGCAGATTGAGACATGGGGCCACAAAGCCTGTTAATCCAGCAGCATCTGGAAAAACTGCACATCAACAGCATTGTTTCAAATGCCTTACTTGGACTTAAGCCACAAACATATTAAAAGGTGTGAAAAATATGATGTGTAATCAGCGTGATTCCGTGGCTGTACAAGGAGGGGCTGGGCTCCCATCTGATAACGAGTTTGCCTTGCTCCCCCTTGTTAATGGTATGAGGCAATTTGAGGAAGAGGAGGCAGACACCACGAGTACCATTACGGCTTCACACCTGTCATCATGGGTTTTCCTTAGAGTGGGAGAAGAAAACATTCCCCTTCGTCCCATGAAGCATGCTAGAAAAACTGCTTTAGGCTATTGGCAGCCCTTTAAGGGATTCCTGTGAAATTCTGGGGCTGAGAAGCATTATAGTTATGGCACTAAGTGGGTAACTAGCTGCGTAAATGTTCTTTGTGATTGCTCCAGTTTCCTGCTAATCCCATCAAATCTGGCAGGTTTGACTGTATGTTTTCTGAAAGGAGGAAACAGTCATGCATTTGCAGTCTGATGAGAGATAATTTACAGGTTTTTCAAGTGACAGGAGATGGGAGTGGTGGGAGGAGGAAGGAGAGAGAATTACACTCAGTGAATGTTCATGAGTTTGTGTAATTATACAATTGGAGGTAGATAGGAAAGGACTAATATCCAGCTCCAGCTGTGACCTAGTATAAAACCTAGAATTTCAACAGCAAAATTGTATTCTGTTCTAGGGGTAGCACACATACTTTAGCTTGTACTTATCTGACAGGTTTATTCCCAATACTAACTTTGATGTCAGATCACTAAAGGAAAATAGTGTCATGTGTGAACACAAGGAAGAACAGAATGTGAAAGGGTCACTGATAAGTAATTACCTCAATTTGTAAAACATGTCTCTAAGCGCTAACCATGACACAGCTGCCTGATGACACAGAGACCACTACAGTTAAGGATTTACCAGTGCTTTTTTAAAAAATTCCTACATCCAGACATTTATAACTTGTCCATAAACTTTGGCAAACAGATTACTATGCTCGAGCAAAATAACACCTTCTTAAATACTGGCCTGGCTGTGCCATTAAATTGGCTATTACCTAAGCCTGAAAAAAGAAAGACCTTTCAAGTATCATGATTTAAGAAGAGGCGTCCTATTTAATATGTAAGGGGCTGCATCCCATCCATCACAGACATTGTCTCAGTTGCAAGGTTACCATAAAAGGCATCGCACACTTTCGTCAACAAGCAAAAAGAAGCACAGAAAGCACCCATTATAAGATTGTAGCTGTACCTTCTTATTTATAACCTACACATGACAACCTAATGCTCAAAGTTCATGGCTTTTTGATCTCCAAGAAGCCTGAGGACAAGTGTGTACTTCATCCTCACATAATGACATTTTATGAATTGTTGTAAAACGTAGTAGGAAAGCAAAATATTTACACTACTTCTTGCACTGAGGTGAGTTGAAAGTAGCCCCAAAGCTAAGTTTTTTTAGTGCCACAAAATGTCTTCCTGAATACAGTCCCCCTGACAAACAGCTGTATGCACTTCTTCTTTAACGCATGGTATCCTTGTAGGATGAAAATAACTTGCTTTGAAAAAATGCTTGAGGCAATGTTTACCATTGCTTAGATAAATGTTTACAGAAAGATTTCTAACATCCATAAAGTCAAGATGCTTTCTGATATTAAAAAAAAAAAAAAAGCAGATGCGTATCTCTACCTCATGTATGAGAGTTCCCTTGTAAAATTAGACCTTATCTTCAGAGTTCAGCAATATGATTGCTTACATATGGACCAAATAAGATTGTTTTAATATAGCCATAAATTTCCCCCCTGCAATAAGTATGAATTGCATACATTGAAACAAGCTCTGATTCTGGTTTTAAGAATCTACCAAAGAATTAATAGAAGTTAATATGAAAAAATGTCTGACACAAAATGAAAGCAAAACCTACATTACAAAGCTTTGTGGTCTTTGTGCCTACTGGTGTATTGGAGACAATTCCAACCGTAGGTACACTTTTACAAAGTAAAATTGTATGTAACAACTATCTTTACAAAAGTGCATCTACCAACAAATTTTATTTTAAAAGAAATAGAAATTACAAATGCAACCATTCATGCATATATATAAAAATGCTCACAAAGATAATTAAAAAGAGTAATTTTTCAGCTGAACACAAAAAACATCCAGATAGAAAAATATGTGAAATATATTGTCATCCAACTGTATTACTGAAGGCCATTATAAGTCTCTTCATTAAAAAAATGAATACATTATTTCAAACACAAAAGTCCAAACTTGCCTCCTAGGTCCTTAGTGCAAACCACTTTGTTTAACATTAGACATAAAAAAATTGTTGATGAAAAGCAAATTCATTTCAAACAACCCATATGTTTCTCACATGCTCTAAATTGGTAAGGATGCATTAAAAATACCAACATTAAAAGAAAATTTAGCAGTGCTAACACCACTTATAGCAGTCATATTAAAAAGAAACCAGATTACTCCCATGAACATTCAGAAATCTAATACTTAAAATGTTTAAATGGCTAAACTGGCAGTTCAGCATGCTGAAATCACAGTTCACAAAAAGATTAATAGTGAAACAGTGGCAAAATCTGCAGCCACAAGTTGCACTAAACAGGATATCACACAAAATGCTCTCATAGAACAAATAATGCCAGAAATTATCAGGTGCTGCACCACAAACTATACAACTGATGGGAAAAAAAAAATCTTTTTTTTTCTTTTTTAGTTCATAAATGCATTTGCTCTAAACTATAGCATTTAAAAATTATTGCTGGATTTCTTAATGTTTTAGTAAGCCAAGCCATAAAGGCAAGATGTTGATTCAGATTAAAGCAATATATTAACTTTCCTATAAACAGTGCCCCTTGATATTTGACTTACAGGTGGTGCATTGCTGTCCAAAACACCGTCTAAAAAACACAGTGTTAGGAAGTGGGCAGAGAAACTGCAAGAAAATAAACAAAATAAGTAAAAGACCCTTATTCATTCTAGATTAAATTCACCCCTGTGCAGAAAGCTGGCACTAGACTTGTGTACTTCTTATGTCTTACTTAAGTCCCATTTTAGGAATGAGTGCATAAATTCATGGTGTAACAAATATTTCTTAGACTCTATAAACTATGTCTTTCCTCTTTCCATGCATGTGAATTTCTGCCTTTCCCGCAGTATGGCAATCCTGATTAAAAACAGTAAATAATAATTTTCTTCAGTCTTAAGTATCATACTTATGTCCCTAATTTTCCATGAGCATGTGCACAAGTTTCAAGAACTCTTGGAATAATTTATCATTACTGTATTGTTCTTTAATTTTGTCCTAATCAGGGACTCTTAATGGAATACTGAACAACTTCCAATATTTAATTTTTTGTTCAATTTAGCTTTCTATTCTTCTAGGACAAAAAATTGTAACATGATAAAATTTAAATAAAATGAAAGGTTCTATTCTAGAATTCATGCAGGAGTTTACCCACATTACAAAAATACTTCTTTTTCCACTAATTTCCTATTGAGACGCAGAATTTAGGGACACACCAAAAAATTTTCCAGTTGGAAGCACTCTAGCCAAATGCCTTCCGGAAGGTATGCTCCCCAAAATTTCAACTTGGAAGAGTGCAGCTTTGATAACTTAGAAAAGTATGCCACAATGAAATGAAAAGAAAATATTGCTGTTTTTCTCTGGTTCAGCTCTAGTGCACTGAAATGAGACCTCAAGGTCTTGCTTCAAATCACTTTAAAATCCTGTTAAGCTGCGCTTCCCAAGGCTGTTATGCAGTGAGTGAATTCATTGAACGGCTGCTTTCGGACAAGGCACGTCTTGCTCTGGCGCCTCCTGCCACATTGGCACACAGAGCCACTGCACCAGCGCCACACTCACGCAGGGGCAGAGGAGGCATCTGGTGAGATTGAGGGATTTGGGATCTGGAGAGAAGCAAAAAAACAACTGCAATGCTACTAATGAGCTGTTCATATATTCCTCATCAAGACCCACCTGGATGATTTCCTGTGTAACGTGCTCTCGCTGGCCCTGACTTGGCCGGGGGGTTGGACTGGATGATCTCCAGAGGTCCCGTCCAACCCTGACTATTCTGTGATTCTTAGCAAGAAAATGGTGTCTTATCCTAGGTGCAGAAAGTTAAGTTTTGCCTACATATAGGATCACGCTGTGAAAACCGTTTTCGTTCTGGGAGTCTTGAAGACAAGAGTGTTTTTTTTCTCTGACCAGCTCCATTACAACCAAGAGCATTACAGGGAACATTTTCCCATCTTTACAGTAATATATGATGTTTCCATGAAAAAAATCAGAATGGATTTTGATATTTCCAAACCAAAATTTGCAGTCTTCACACCTACACATACAGACAAGCCCAAAAATTCAAATTTTTATCTCACAGTAGCATGAAAAGTTATTTCTGAATGCTTATAATAAGCCACCCATTCCTAACTCATTAGCCCTAGTGAAGTAACTTTCATTAGTAGAAGACTAACACTGAGCAAAGCATCACAGACTACACATATAAATATCAAGAAAAACTAAAACTTACCCATAAGACTGTAATGCTAGCTATTTTAAAAGACAAAACCAGCCTCCCACAAGACCTGCATTTAGACCATGACACGTTGGGCCGTACTAGAAGCAGACTTAGCGAAGCTTGATAGCCCGCCATGATGCATGAGCCTCAAATTCCATTTTTCTAGCCTACTCCCACTGATGGTTGTTACTGACTTCTCAGTACCTATAGGAGAAGATACTTTACCCAAAATATACACAGACTAATCTGCAGACATCTGCAATAGTACCGTTTTCATATCATATGAGCAGTTTCTTCAAAGCAGAAATACATCTTGTGATTCCTGGACACTGGCTGTTGCATCTGGAAAGCTACACAATTAAAAACACCCCAAACCCAACAAACAAACAAAACCCCCAATTTAACCCAAGCTAACCTAAAAAAAAAGGAAGATTTTAGTTAAATTTTCCTGATTAGGAGTGTAAGGTCACTGAGAAAAGCATTCCCATCAAAGAGTAAAGAAGATTCTATATTTGGCGTTTTCCTTAGACTGACAGCTGCTAGACATAAGGAGTACAAGTTACACTGAGTGTTTCCATTTCATGATATCCTTGTTGAAATATCTGAAATACTGAACAACTAATACAGAAAAAAGTATCTATTTTATGATCAGGGAGAAGATGAAAGATGGCTCTATGCAATGCTTAGCAATAGTTGCAGCAAAGATTTGGACTTAGGTGAATAAATGGTCTCCATTAAAATGTTTAACCTTCAACCAGAATGCTGCTCAGTATAGGCAGCCTCAAAGCATTGAAGAAATTATCTTCATTCTTTGAACTATGTTTCTGTTGATGCATTGCCCATGTGTACAAAACAATATTTCATTTGACAAGATTTACAGTGAAATAAAAGCATTTCAAAAAGCATTCTCTTTAAATTGTCTCTGTGTTACATGGATGAAATAAATTTTATTAGAAGAATGCAGTTCTCCCAGGTTTTAGACAGATGACCTACTAAAGGACAATTAAGAGTGTATACTGAGGCACTGCTGTGCATAACACATAGGGGACATAGGTCTAAGGATTTGTCTTAGCTAATCACTGGAAAGAACTGTTTGTGACATCTGTCCTCAGCATCACAGAAAATGTGCAGGAAGGTAATGACTGTCATCTGGACTAAAATGTACAATCTGCAATGAAATGTTATTGCTCCCATACACACAAAATGAAGGAGTTAGAAAAGAGGTTATCAAGAGCAACAAAAGGAAAAAAAATGAAAACACAGGCCCCAAAATGAGAAAACACAGATGGAGTGAAAAAATAGGTTTAGAAAAAAATTATTTTTTTATATATATATATATATAAAAATTTTTATTTTTTTCCCCCTCAGTGCATTTCTATGGTTTCTCCATATGATCTTTTTGGAGCATCCATCAAGATGCCTTTCGGACAGAAGACCCGGAATTGATGACACCAATAAAACTCTTATTGGCTTCAAGCAGTTCAGGTATCCAACTCACGTCAGCACTTTCCTGTACTGATCTGGAAGCACTTTTGGTATTGGCCAACAAAAGCAAAACAGCACCAAAATGCCCGAAGTCCATGCTTCCACTGCAGGGACAGCCAACAATGTGAGCTGTGCTCCTGGACAAGCCCACATTCCTGCCATAATTTTGAACTACTTACACCCTCCTCTGCCACATCTCGGTATTTTACCAAGAACCGTATGAACCTATGCTGCTTTAAATGTTGGTTGTCTTCTCAGCACAGCAAAGAGCTGTGGTGTATGGCAGTGAGCTGAGCCTGGGGCTCAGGCAGGTGCATTCCCCCAGCCTGGCAGCATGGCACAGGCCAGGCAGGGAAGCAGGGCAGTGAGCAACTTTGAATGGTGCCCTTTTTGCCTTGGACATCCCCAAAGCTCACACACATCACTGCCCACCTGTTCCCCTTTCTGCAGCTTCCTACTTGACTGTTCCTGGCACCCATGAAGAAGATGACTCCCTACTGGCTCCTGCTGTCAACAACCTTTACATGAGCAATCAAGCCTAGCTACTTTTGGGTTGTAATCCTGCTACTGCATGGGTCAGTGACAAAATCCCCATTAATTTCAAAAGGACTGAAATCTTGACCACTGAAGTAATGCTATGGTCCCCATGCTGTCCTAATATTCTATTTATTCTAGCTGAGAAACATGTTCCTCAATGTTCACTTTTTCATCACTGAGAGTGTCCCAGTTTCCTTGTGAGCACCTACTTTCTCTGGCTTGGCACTGATGGAAGGACTCCTCCAGCTTGCAACTCCCAGGCTTTCCATTCCTAAGATACCTCTGCAGAGACAGGACATAAACACTTACTGGCACGAAAGCCTCACTGTCTCTTGTACTTCCATCTCCAGGTGAAGTTTTTATTATGCCTTCACCTACTAGATACACTTCTGCTGAACTGATGGGAAGACAAGAGCACATTTCTGCAGGGAAGCACTCCAGTATTTTCTCAAGTATTCAGTCAAGTCTTCCACATCTCCCATGCATTTTGCTCATGACACAGCCATAAAACATTCTCCCTTTATGAGTTAAATAGGAACAAAAATTACATAATATTGACTGAACACCTGAATACTCATGGCAACAATTCTTGATTAAATAGAAAGATGTCTTTACAGAACAAAACCCAAATTTTCTCAGTCCTCAGATTGCAGGTAAGCAATGCAAAGATGAAGACTAAAAATCAGACCCAAGCTTTAAATACAGCCATATGGGGGTTTTTTTGCTACTGCTACCCCTGGCATTCAGATAAAAATCATACACACACCATCCCCACGCCACCATATGTCAAGCCTGACAGCAGCACCATGCAGTTACAGCCTTTCTGCTTATTATCATGTTTTGCCAGACTACAGAAAAACATTCTCTTTTATGACACTAATTAAATTATTTCATGTCTTGATACCCCTAAAATGCCCAGAAGGATCAATTTGATGTTTCTTTAATGAGAGGAGATTCTTAGAGCCAACCTGAAAACAATCAATTGATGATAGTAACAGCTGGCAGGAAAGAGTACTCCAGTCGAATGAGGAGAATGAAGTCTGAGCACTATCATATAACATTGCTTAATCTCAAGGTCACAAAAGACCATTTCAGTGATCAGAAGTAATCCTTTAAACCCAGGAAGAATGCATCTTTGTTTCTCGTTGTTTGAACTGACTCAGGCAATTTAACTTTTACCCAGCTTCTCAAATGACTTTATCCATCTAACTTTAATCTCATAATAGTAGTCAAAAGGGACAGAAAATTAAGATAAAAATATAACATTTGAACATAAAATATAGTTCTGTGTTCAAAACCTTCCGGGCAAGATTTCAACCCAACTTCATCCATGTCCAGCTTTTATTCATAATAAGCAGTGCAGCTCTGTCAGCAGTTTAAAAACCGTGCTAATTATGGAAAAAGGAACTTTCAGCTCCTTTTAGAAAAGAGCTGCTTCTGATTTAACATAGTTATCTCTCCCTTCCACATCCCCTTTCTTCTCCCTAATGTAAAAAATCCTCAAAAAATAAATTGCAGTATGAACCCAACTGGGATGAAATCTTTCTTCAGAACCCAAACCAAACAGAACTGAATGGATTTGGATTCTTTTATCTGGTTTCAGCAAATCAGAAGCAACTCTGTTTTTAGTTAAGGAAATAAATGCTGTTTATTCCAAAAGAGGCCTTTAGGGTGAAATTCACTTTAGCTCAGGAGGTCAGTGAAGATGTAGTCTCTATTTTGGTCCTGCTTAAACCCTCAAAACATGAAATAAGAGTCACAGAAACCTTTGGGTTAGCCATCCTGTGCTTAGACACCAAAAACTCTAGTGAAGCAAGATGGAGAATCCCTTGTCGGCTTTCAGGGGATGGAGTAAACTCATAGTTCTCATGCTCTTCCATAACAGGATGACCTGTGACCCCTAACTGCCTGGATCCTAGTCAAGGCTCTAGCCCTTTCCCCATATTTTAACTCAGATTTTTTTTTGTTCTTTAAATTGAACTCAATGTCTAGCCAAATAAAACCTCTATTACTGATTTTCAGTTGTGGTCATATTGCAGACCATTTTTTAAAGAAAGAAATATCCTAAAGTTGCCTATCCCAGAGCTACCCAATTCCAATGCACTTTTCCTTTGGATATGCGCATGCTTGATTTCATGCCCATTACCATTAGAATGGTGTGAAGGGAGCCAGATGCAACAGGCTTTTATTATAATGGGGGTAACACTTGGTTATAACCCATCCTTTTTTCTTATATTTCTAATGTTAACCTTTCATTTCCTGGTTCTGGGATTCTACTTTAGCACTCACAGCAGCATTTACAGACCCACCATTTCTATGCTTGTCCTTTCCTGACTTTTCAAAAAAATATGACTACAGTTATAACAATAGCCCTAATATTGAAGAATTTGAACTGCAGGCAAAAAATATTAATATTTTAAAATGTTATGTCCCAAAATTATTTTGGAATTTAAAGCATTATAAATGGAGCCATGAGAGATTTAAGAATCAATACTTTGCTAGTAGTGAAGGCCTCTGTGTGGACCACCTGGAAGCACTTCCACCACTGTGCAGTATATTGGAAGCTACCTCAAGAAACCACAGACCACGGAGTGAAAATCCCTCATCTGTGGCAATTAAACACTGTCACGTGAAATATTCAAAGTATAAAGTTCTCTAAACAACATATATTCTAATTAATTTACAAAACCTGTATCAGTCTTTTTAAAAAGAAGTCTTTTTAAGCATATTAAGTTTATTGTCACAAGTCCACTGTGAGAGAAACCTCAGGAGTAAAACCTGCTGAATGACTGCTTCTCACAGATTTTCCCCATGGAATATTATGTGCCTTTCCACAGGGTGGAGAAACAAGCATGGAAGCTTCAAGTCAGTCAAGAAATGTGCGCTGAAGTAATTCAGTAATTCATTTTCCCATCTGTTCTATCACCACTGGACTAGACTAACTCTCTTTCCCAACAGACCATCTATGACAACAAATTATTGTCCACTGATAACAATGAGCCAGAAAAAATATGCCATTAGCCAACTGAATAATTATGGGTTTTATTTTGTATACTTAAAATATTAAGCAAAGAAGAAAAGACAATTACATCTTTCCCCACTTTAACTACTGCCCCAAAACCAAAATAAATATACTCAAAAACCTATCAAAAACAAAGCAAGAATTGTGAAACGCCAAGAAAAACAAAAATCTTCATATAAAAAATGAGTTTACACAGAGATACTGGAGAGCCACATAATTTACTTTTCCATGTCCTTATCCTACAAGTCTTTGTACATTCACTCACATGTATAGTGCCAGTAATTCTTGAGAGTATTCTTGATATTGCTTTCATTAGCTGTTTTCCAAGAAAAGGAATTTCTTTTCTCCCATAGTGCAAGCATGTATGCTCTAGCAGCCTAAAACCCATTTGCAGATCCATTAAGCACAAATGGCCTCTTCACTTGTATTGAATATACACAGAATCTGGACCTTCTAACAGATTTATATTGTCTTAAGCAAGACAGGATTTTATGGTTTAGGTCAATTGTTTTTATATAATTTTTTCCTTAGTAAGAAGTTCTGGATCAAGATCAATTCCTTGTTTTTTAGTATTAGTTCTGATTTTAGGTCCTTCCTGTGGTGCTAGGAGCCTGATTTCTGAAATAGTAGGACCTTTGTTCAGAACATCTAATATTTTTCCCTTAATGGCATAATAATAACATTCACGTTTCTAATTTTACAGGAGGAATCTTGACCATTTTAGCTTCTTAGTATACCCTCAGTAATGTAGTTAAGATGCTCTATGCCCACCTCTTTTCCTTTTACACAGAATATTGACCCAGCCTATTGTTTAGCTACCTCAGGAGTGACAAACGACTATATTTGTATTTACAAAGGTGCCAAGGTGGAGTCATTCTATTACATGTCTAATACTACCAGATTTACATTGCATCCATTACTGCAGTGCTTAAGCAAATACAAGAAACAAAGAAAGCATTTGAAAGCACTGAAATATTTCTTTTAAGAGAGACCGCAGCCACTTTAAGTGATCCAGGGCAGTATGGCTCTTTCTATGGGTTAACATATTTGGCCAAGCAATGTAACTTGTGTAGAACTTGCTGTTAGGACAGTCTGTCCACTCCTGATACATTAACCACATGGCTCAGAAACCTGCAGAGCTCATTTATCTCTGGAACATGCTGCGATCCATCTTGAAACTGAAAAACTATGAGATAAAGGCTTCAAATGTATTTTATCATCTAATTCCCATTAAAAGTACTGGAAGCTTGCGATTTATTGCAGTTCAAAATTGAACCCAGAGGAACCCATTGAATACACATGGGATGAAGCACGTATTCATCCTTAGGGATATATATTTAGATGACTGCATACAGGGACATGGATCCAGATTCAGAAGTGTAAAGCACTCTCACATCCCAATGACTTAAGCATCTAAATCCCACTGACATAAACAGGACTCAATAATCTTAAACATCTCTGTTTAAGCCTGGTTTTGAAGTCACTTGTATCTAGTTTGTAAAGGCATTTCTTGCCTAATATGCTGGTAAGTTCTTAGGGGTATTTCCAAAACTCCATGAATTCCTATTTGCATGACAAGGCACCTTGAAAAGCTAGCCTTTATTTGTAAACTGGGGCTTTAGCTATATCAATTAAATCCAAATTCTCAGAAACATTAAGATGTGTCACTGCCACAGAAAGAGGGAAACAGAAGGCCCTGACAATTTTGAGGATCTTGCCACTAGGGATTGCTGAAAGCTTCACACATTTTATTGATTTTTACCAAACAGTTAAGTATAATCTGTGATTTCATAATTGCAATTTAACTTTTTTTTTTTTAAACTTAGTGTCCTCACTGACCTCCACTGAAGTTGTTGAACATAGTTACACTAATGCTTCCACTAATGAGAATTGGCTTTGGTCTTTAGAAAGACCGAAGGAAGAGGAGTTTTACATTACTCAGTAAGTATTTGAAGGAGCTGTCTCAGCAGTCAGAATTCACACATTCAAACATAACCACCAATATGTTTTTACAGAAAATGTTTAAGACATCACTTAATATTCACAGTTCTGGAAGCCATTCTCATCTCTATAAATTGATTGTTCTTGGCAATCAAGCGTTTTGTATGTGCCAAGGAGATATAAAAAAACCCCAACAAATTGAAGCCAACATACAGCAGCCTTATGTCAAGACTGATTTTAAAAAGAGAGATAATGAGATAGCATTGTACTGTATTTTTAATAGGGCTTCTAGTTTATTTTTTTTAATTGCAATTAGCACAGGAACTGGTTTTAAAACTCAACTGATTCATCACCATTACCTGTCTCTGCAGTGCTATTCCTCCTTAGAGGTATGGAACCTGGGCACAGAGAAAACTGTTTCTTCAAAACCAAACACGTCACCTTACAGCAGAACCAGAAATTTTAAATCCCTGCTGCTTATTTCATGAACTTTACCACAAGATCATCATTGTTTTCTGTACTTCACTTAAGACGAGATTTTCAAACCACCTCAACAGTTAGGGACTTTAATTGGCTTTGTACCTCCAGTCACCCTGGATTTTTTTTAATTCTCATGCATAATTTACAATAAGAATGTGCTACTCCTACTTCTTAAATAATAAATAAGTTTCTAATAATAGAGTAAGATTTGATGTCCTACTTCTAGGGCTAAAGTTTGCTGAATGCACTACACAATGACTTTTTTTAATAAGGAGAAGCACTGTGAACTCATTGGAGCTTTTAGTAGAAAGTAAGAGTTCAGAAAATCAGCATCCCTTTATAGTTCTTACAGTACCCCTAAAACAAGTTCAACATCATCCCTGTTCAAGAGGGAGAGGAGTATCTATTACCTGTAGCTATATTTACACAAAAGTATTTTAAGAGTCAATTTTAAAGAATGTATTACTTAACACACGTCCTGCCTAAGAAACAAAACACTCTGAAAAATAAAACGGCCAATAGCACCACTGTTCTTACAGCAGCAGTATAATATTTTGAACTGCCTTTGTATATACACACTCTTCTACTTCTCGGAGTTTTGAAATATTTTAATCAACAGATGTTCTAAGCATGCAGGCAGTACTGGCTGCATCAACACTGTGCCACACCAGCTCTACACTGGGGTTCAGCGCTGTTTCTACTAAGGAAACTGAACCAATGGAGAAAACACTTGGACATTTTGCCAATTCTGGCTGGCAAATGTTGAACTCCTATGTAGATTTTAATAACCAAGAAATGGAAATACTTCTCAGTGTGCTGTAGCTGGTGCTGCTATGTTAATCCTCAAGTTCAGGCATCAGTTTGATGTAAAATGTTTGAGAGGAACAGACTGGAAATTAAGAAATGTATCTCAAAACCCAGTTCCTGTCCTGCACACCCACTCACTCTATTAGCTCTGTTCTTCTGTTCCCAGCAGTCTGCTTTTGGCAAGGAAGTTCTCTCCTCTAAAACTCTCATTCAAACTGTAAAACAACTGAAAATTGTTTTGTCTGTTTTTAAGCACTTTATTTATTTCAACCTGAGTCATCACCTCAGTGAAGAAGTATTTTATATCAAAGTTCTGTCTTTTATGGGTAATCATGGTAATAACATCCATGAAAGTGTCAAAAGGACCCTAAATTACTTTTCCAAGTCCAAGTGATGGTCCCACTGTTCTCAAAAGCAGCAGGATAAGTAGTTGTAGGTATGTATGTATGTAAGTGCACCATTGTCCAAAATGCAGATGAGGATTCCCCTGGTTCTTATTTAGTAAATTAGAGCCATTTAAGTTCAATATACTCTTTTTTAATAAGACAACAGCTAATAATGAGATAGGAATGATGGAGCACTTTCTAGCATGGCCCAGATATTTTCAAATCTGTTTTTCATAATTATTAAACTAAAAACTGATATAGATTTAGGGTAGAACTTCAGCTACTGCCCATTAATGAAAAGAGTCCACCTTCAAATCTAATAATGACTGTCAACAAAGAGTGAAAAAGAAATGTTTTCTGTATCTAAATAATCACAGAAAATTCAAACAACAATTTTCCTAACACACATTAACTTACCCTGCAGCACTTGGGCCTAACCTCATGAAAAGTAGGTTTTGAAATGCTAAATGCCTCATATCCTAATTTTACACAGGAGAATCCTTATAGCTTTAGCAGAGTTCAGGAGTCTAGAAAGCTCAGCTACTCAGTTCACTATAAAAATGGTTGTGAGAATCAATTTCTAACACCTGGCTTATTTAGGTGGTTCTTATGCTCCACATTTAGGAAAGGAACCCCCAGAGAAATAAGTGTGTCCAAAGCAAAGAAAACCTATAATTACTTCAGCCTTCAGCTGTATGAGAATGCATTTCCTGCAGGTTTAAAATTCATGAGAAGAAGAAAGATCAGAAGAATGATCTGCAGCCTGAAGTCATTTCTCAGCTGGGAATTTCCTAGAAAATCGTGCTACTCTGTGCACATGAAAATAACAAAAATATGTGTATTTGGGTATATATGGATGCAGAGAGTTCTGAGCACTCTTTATGTGTAAAAGGAAATTAGGTAAACTCATGAGTATTATTTAAGTTTAAATCAAATAACACCTATTACACACTGACCCCAACAGGTAAGGTATAATCCCATGGCTATAGCTTAGGTTTAGGACATAGGAAATCCCTGCTGTTTCCTACCCAGAATCTGAACCTTTCTGGCTTTGCAACTGAGGTTTCACCTTGTGAACACATGCTATTGCTGTCAGGAAGTCCAGTAGTTGTACCCAAATGGGATGGCCCAGCATTGTGTCTTCCATCCAATTATCAAGAAAATATCTAAGTGTTATATTTAAAAGAAATCTGTATTTAATAAGGTAAGCTCCTAATGGCCAGGTGTTCCCCAACAGAATATTTTATAGGGGCTTGTGTAAGTTCATGGCCAGGATAAATTTTCAGGGACTCAAGAATCTGTTTTCCAAAATCTAATTCAAACTTTATACTCTACATTTTCTTTCTCTTTACTTTCCACCTTGCAAACACCCAAGAGGTTGTCAGTTTATACGTGCTAAAAGTCACTTTTAATAGATGAGTCCATCAGGTACAGCTGGAATGGGAAGCAGGAGTCAGACAAACAGGACAAGTAGAATTGTTCCCAGGAGAACACGAGACTCCATTCAGTTTGTTAGTGATACTAAGACAGTGACATAGGAGTCACAGTAAAGGACATAGTAAAGGATCAGGAACATTAATATCTACCAAATCAGGCTTTTCACTAAATGATAGAATGCTTTGTCTAATCCTCATTCTAAAAATTCTTGTGAACCCTCCATTCAAATGTCTTGGGTGACAATACACAGATTGGGTTTGGATTAATCACATTTATCTCAGTGATGCATTTGGGTTTGCAGAGACACTCCAACACCACTCTTGAAATGAGTGGATCATCTAAGCAGAGTACACTGTAGACAATTTCCACAAGGAGCTTTTACACAATTACATGTACCTGCCTGCTACTTGTGCTTTTAAAAACCTTCCCTCTAGCTGCAAAAAAACTTTAGGTGTACACACAAAGATTATAGCCTGATACACCTGTTTGTACTTAAAAAGTATCTGAACATTTTCTGTAAAAAACCAAAAGGAGATATTTTTGTAGAGAAACAGATTTTATAAAAACCTCTAGGAAATACATTTGCCATGATGCGTCACTGAAATTTCAACACCAGCGCTCTTCCTTCCTTACATAAAATATATATATAAATGTAATATGTATTAAGAAATCTCATGTGTTTTGTCATTTATCATTAGCAAGAGACTGGAAGAAACATTTTTCTTTCCTAACTAAAAATAAAAAAGAGATAGTACATTAAGTTGTATTTGGCTGTGTTTATATGCTTCTGACAAAACATACAGAATATGTAGATAGGATAATGCACTGCTCAGTTTGTGTTACATGATGGAAGATGTGGTGGATAACTTGTTTATGGATAACCTCCACCATGAAACTCTTTTCCTGCTATTTACTGTGGCCAGATCTGCAATATATTTCATGTAGAAAAAATTTTATGAGCCAAGAGACATGTCAGCTGTGGAAAGGATATTTGCAGCATCTAAAGATGGAGCACTGCATAACAGACAAATTAATCACTGATAAACACTAGATACAAAACTGTAACATAGGGCCTCAGGGAGATCCTCATATATTTTCATAATATCATTTGCTTTCATGGTAAAATGTGACCTAATACTCTAGGGAGACTTAGATTTTTAACATAACTGTTATTTCATGAAAAGGAAAGAGAATGGAAGAGAAAGAAGGGGATCAGAAAGGGAAGGGAAGGATCAAACTCTTAATTCAATCACCTGTACATAACCATTCCCTTATTAAATTGCAGGGCTGTGCAAATGATATACATTTCTCTCAATAACTTTTGGCAGTTTTGTTTTCTCCAGTTTTGCATAAAGAAAACATGCAGTTTTCACAGTACTGAAAAACTGAACTGCAATATTTATCCAAAAGTGAACGACACAAGAAAGAGTATATTTTTTTTCCATGAAAATGAAACTAACTTCATTTTCTGCAGCAAGACACATCGGCATAAAGTGATGACAGAGTTTTGCACAATTCTTTCATTGTAAGGGTAAAGTGTCTAAGAATGTTTTCAAAGGCACATGAAAATGGAATTGCCTATCAATTTGTATTCACTAGTTTGTTGGGCCAGTAAAAAGCCTTTGTGATAGCAGCCATGTATGTCTGCTGAGAGTAAGAAACAAATGGTTCAATTTTAAGAACACTGAACTGAGGGGTTACAATATTAAAAGCACAAGAGTGGAGAAAGGCATGGAGCAATGAAAGAAAAGCCTTGGATGACAGTCTGGCACTTGAAGCTTCAGATCTTTTAGAAATTCTGATTGAGAGAACTTGAACATTCTTAGAAAATCAAGCTGAAGATAAAATTATGAAGAGTATTAGGAATTTTGGCTATGAAGACATTTTTTTCTCTTGGTATCCCTGTAACTATTTGTCTGTGTTTTTCCTAACCAAAAAAAAAGTTAAACGTGCACAAAGTGATGTGACACAGTTCTCACAAGTTAGTCTGTGGAAAGGGGAATAAAGGAGTCACCATAATGAATGTGACATAGTGTGAGGGCTGAGCATGACAGGATCCTAAGGAAGGCTAAAGCATAGGAGGACACAATATAAACACAATGCAGTTGGTTTTGGACAAGAGCCCAGTGATGCAGGCAAGGAGAAAGGAATGTGTCTCAGTGAAAAAGAGTCTATGGCCAAGGCCATCACAGCTGCACTTCCGTTTCTCAACTAAGCCCTGAGAACAGCATTAAAACAAAAGTTCATTTTATATGGCTGGAGAATATCTTGGATGGGATTAAGAGGAAAAAAAGTCAAGGAACTTAAGAGCAACAAAGACTTCTAGTCTATTGGGGAGATCACTTGACTTCAACATTCTCTGACTTGTGCTTAAAGTCTTATCTCTTTATTTTTCTAATTGATCCTTGCTAGGCAAAATTCAATTTTCTTACTCTTGTAAGCGGTGATAGAAATGTCTGGTGATATAACGTGGCTATCAAAGATTCACTACTAAATCATATATAGAAACATGTCAGAAAAGGAAATTATTTAATAAGCTATGCTACATAACTGTGGTTTATATGTGATTTTTCCAATGAACTACGCATGGAAATCCTGAAGAAATCAAAGTGGCATAGAAACTGTGGGACTTTCTGTTGGAAAAAAAAATCTAAATTATTACTTCAAAGAAGTCACAATCTATCTTAACATTAAAATAATGCTATGTATTAGTTCTCTTTTACTGCTAGGAAACATTACAAAAATTAGCCATTTCAGTATTTTGTGATGCATGCAATAAACTACCACTTTTACAGCTGAAAACCCCAAAGCAACAGAAATTAGTTATACCAAATGTGAGACTTCAGCCAGAATCATAGCTAAGAGAGTGCTACCTTCCCAGTCTTTTTCCCCAGGCTTTTCAGGCACGTTCCTCTCCATTGCAGTGCACAGAAATGGGGATTTTGAACTGTATACCTGTATTCTTCATTGCTCTGATTTAAACACTGAAAAGTATAAAAGTCAGCATGCCAAAAGTACTATTTAGCTGTGATCTGACATAAATGGGAGATATTTTTCCTTTATTTGCAATGCAGACTATCGCTTAAAATTTTTATAAAAATAGGAAGAAATTAGAACACTACAAAATGAAGTTTTTCTTTTCCAACAGATCACACCCTGCTGTTATATTTATGTGAAGATATTAAATCTGGTACAGCTAGTACTAGGATCTCTTGTGGGTTTTGCTTTGAAAATTTCAGAAAAGCATTAGTTCAAAGTGTCAGTAGGAATGAAGTTGGAATCACTTGCACTGTCAAAACATCACAACAGAAAGGATACAGATACCTGGAGAATCATGTTCACACGTCTAGGCCAAATGGCAGATCTGCCTCTTAGGACGAGTTAGGTTAGTTTTTCAAATTGTTTTATTGTTTTTTCACCTATATATATATATAAGATAGAGAACCATCTTCCTTAAGTTCCAAGCTGACACTCTTTATATTACCATCTGAACTGAACTGCTCTAGCAAATAGAAAGGTATACTCTCTTTGCTTTTCCCCACTGTTCGAAGGCATAAAAATCAATATTTTCCACTTCAGAACTAGGCAAGGAAAGAAAGAGGCTCCGTGACAAAGCAGCATAGATTTTACAATTCAAGCCTTCTCCTTTGTCTACATCCTACTTCTCTCATCCATGCTGAGATACAGATGGCACTAAAAAGCTCAAACACAGCAACTTATTTCCGTGCGGCTAAGACAAGGTAAATCAACAGCTTTGTGTTGGCCTATTAACTTGATGCTACTTCCCCAGAATAAAAATGATTAAATAAAGGGCAGAAAGAGAAAGGTAGGTGATTAAGGAGTAGCTTGTGATATTCTATAATGCAACAAATATAGACTGATGTCATACCAACTTCAGTAGAGGTAAAGGGCTGAGAAAAGCCAAAGGTTGCACTTTCCCAGCCTGTTGTCAGAAAAACTTTATCAGGTGCTGTCTGAGATTGCAGTGACGCCTCTTTAGAGTGGGCAAATAGATGGCACAACCATGACAAGAGGTTGCCATAGGCTGTAGGAGGTAAGTAAGTTCACCATCTTATCACAGAAATTTTGTATATTCTTTTCACAGACTGCTTTGGATAGCCTTGGCTAAGACTGCGTAACATAAAATATTATATTGCAATTTCCTTTCTTTTCAGGATGAATAAATAAATTGCACTTACAATACAAGGTGAAATACGGGAAAATTTTGTGCTTTTATGTCTATTATTTCCCTGTGGTCAACCCTTCCATATTTATCATGCTTCACACCAGTTTGGCATTTCAAATTTGGTCTTACAAGGAAGGAAATAAAGAAAGAAAGCAAAGAAAATAAGTAAAGAAGAAAGTAAAGGATATGGAGGAAGGGCATGATGGGGAAAGGAGAGGAAGGGAGGGGAGGGTGAAAGAGAGGGAGGATAAAAATCTGGGAAAGGAAGAGAAACCTTCTCAACTGCTGTCATCTTAGTCTAACAAATATTTTACCTCAGAACTTCTTACTACTATTGCTACTGGGCAGACCCACATGTGTTTATATTTTAGCAACTGGAACCGATTTTTTCCACTTTCACATATTTCCAGTTTGCTCGGACACCAAAGTCATTCAGACTAGGAAAAACAGTAAGAAGGGGTTGGTACAGCTCTCTGATGGAACACTCTTGTCAAAATAAACTACCTCTCCCCACCTTTTAACTTTTGTATTTTTTATTACAGCCTTCCCCATATATTCCATAAGACAGTTCGACCCCAGTAAATATTTAGCCATCAGGTAAATATTTTTGCCTCATCCCTTATTTCCCACTTCCTAATGCAAGGAAAGTAGAAAAGCTCACTCGATACAATAGAACCCACACTCAATCTCAAATGAAGGAGTTACCTCCTAGCTTTTATGTCAGAAAGGATTTTGTTTCATGTTTTACACCAGAGGAAGACACTATGCCAAGTTTAAATTAAGAACAAAAGTCCAAGTAATGGTGCATCACTTGTGGTTTTGGCAACAGTAAGAAAAAAAAAGATAGCCTCAAAGAAAACATACCTTTTATGGAAACCAAATATAGACCACAACTGGCAAAGAGAAAACTGCATGGACAAACAAAACTGCTGGATAAACAAATCAAAATTACACAGGAAGCTGACACCCATTCTTTAGAGTGGAAAACCAAAGATAAAAATGAGTCATATATCTCATATTTTTGGACAAGGCAAACTCCCGTCTGTCTGGCGGTATATGATTTATATTCTCAAAGTAGTCTAATATTTCCAATATTACCCCTAAATAACCAACCAAATAATCAAGCAGAAGGATCATTTAAAATAGTTGATGTCATGGAATAGCTTACTGCTTTGTGAGTAGTAGGAAAATAACTGGCCTTGAACTGCAATATGCATTTTAGCTCAAATTATTAGAGCACAGATATAAAGCGTGAGCAAGGGAGGGAAGTAGGGAAAGAGGGAAGAGAGGAATGGAGGAAAAGAGGAAGAGTGAGATAAAGAAAGAAATAGGGACAATTCCTAATATGCTCTGTGTATGTTAGATACTACGTTTTTTCTTAGGAAGGTAAAAACAATTCCAAAAGAAAATACTTCTTTTTTTCATAGAATTTTTAAAAATTGTGGTTCATTTCCAGTTTCAAAAATTTCTGGTTTCATTTTCTTGCTTTTTCTTCTCGGAGATTTTCATCCTAATTTGTTTTGCATATAAGGTGCCATTTATAAACACTTTTACTTGTTTGGCTGGCAGGACTGTAATCACATAAAATTCAATACTAAGAAGACAGTACCATAAACTGGGTCGGGAGAAGTGAAACAGTCAAGCACCAACACATCCTGCCTCATGTCTCTGACAGTCTACAATTCTGAACGTCCTAGCAGATCTTTTAGTAATTGATTTTTACATATTCTCAAATATACAACCTCCATTCTCTCAATGTTGTCTTACTCATTCCTTTGCCAGACATTATCACACCTCTAGAAGAAGTGACAGAAGCAAATGTGCACCTACACCTCAGCTACCCTAATTCACAAGTAGGTGAGAAGTTGATTTGTGAGCAAAAGGGGGCAGTTAATTGCCATACCTTGGGGCAGAAGTACACATTTTTTTCACAGTTCTGCTATGAGAACAGTAATGCCTTTAGGGACACAAGGATACTATGGCAATTTGAATTGCAAGAGGATGATAAATATTAGTTCTTCAAGTGATTCCTCTTGAGTCAAGGTATGTCCCTTTTATAAACTACTTGTCACTTTTCCTTTCAGATAATAACTACAAATCGTTCCTTCTCTGCATAGAAATAAAAGAAAAATATAAACACATTACTTTCTAACTTTGTCATTGTAAAATGTGGAACAGTACTTTAAAGTGTATGCTAGATGTATTGTTCTGATGGAAGAATAAACACTTGAAGACTTAGCTGATGTTCCTTCTTCAAAGAATGCAAGAATTAGGTAACGTCTGATCCTTATTTAGATGCCTATATTCTCTTTTACCCCACTAAACTTAAGCTTACCTATAAAAGTCTATTAATTTGGAAGCTTCTCCTCACTAGAATGAGTATACAGATGAAGTACAAATTGCTGTGAAATGTATTCCTGCATGTCTAAGTTCGGACTCTATTAAATTAGCTCCTACTCATCTAGTGATACGCTACTGCTATGTTTCACCAAAATGCTGCAAAGCCATGGTGATTCTGCCAAAGAAGAGCAGGTAGGATTTATTTGTAAGTAACACATATATTGCCAAAGTCAATTTATCACCGTCTTCTTTGAGATATCTTCCCATCAAACACCACACACAGAAATAGCACTTACAAAAGGTACTTTACTGTTGAGCAAAGCACAATTACACATCTACAAAATGATATAGCAATACTTTGTAAATGCCTTTAAAACCTGCTTGTGACAGAAACTCTGTCACCTTTTAGTATGGGAACTATGATTCCTATTAGTGAGACTGTAGGCTTCAGCCGAACACGTAATAGTATATTTTGTCATGAAATATCCTGAGTAAGATATTTGTACTCTAGGAAGGAGAAATAAATGCAATGATTCATAACGTTTTTGTACAGCGCAGTGAACATTCATACATCAAAGTTTTCTCTCACTGCTATAGCAACAAAGAAGGACAGAAAAACTAAGTAACAAGCCCCAAATAGTTGAGAACAGCTTAAGAGGAAAATAGGGCCAAAATACAAAAAAACTCAAACAGCTTGACGTGAATGGTTTCATTTTGAGTACTTGGGAGAGTGGGGGGGAGGGAGGTTGAAGAAAGGGAGGCAACAAAACGCATAATTTTGTTTTCGTTCTCTAAATCTAATTCTAAGTGCTATGTTGACATCATGGCCCCAGCCTGGCTTGTGGACTGCCCTTCTGGCCTGGGGCACATTTGATCTGCTGAGCAGCTACAGGTGCCACATGAGAAACTGGCTGGATTCTGCAATGCACCTAAAGGCATGCCATGCTGCCCCCTGGGGTGTGGATCCCCAGAGCTCCACTCTGCTGCATCCTTTCACTTTGTTATCTCCCTTCTTATTCACTTGGAACAGCAGAAACATCACAGTTGGATTGCAGAGACACCAAAAATTCACACACTGGAGATGAAGAAACACAAGTATAAATATTTCCCAGTGAAATCAACACACAACCATCTTCCCAATTAAAACATGTCAGTAAACAAAATTAGCTGAAAAATACAAACTAATAAATACATTTTCAAGGTAATATTCCATTAGGTCCATTTTTATTAAAAGGCATAAATTATTTTTGGAGATCCAAAACTACCCTAATCATCTGTATTAACTTGCTCACAGTTTAAGGTTTCCTCCTACTGATGTGATTGCAGAGGTTTTGGTGCGTTTTTTGGGTTTTTTTAAGGTTATATTCAAGGATCATATCAAGCATTTATATGGCATTATATTTACAAGCATTAGTATATAAAGGATTTTGTCACATTTCTTTTAGTAAACATACAAAGAAAGAAGTACCACATCTTCAAGGGTCAGGATAGTCAAAGGCAAGTTTCTTGAGCAGAGCCTAAAGTAAGACAGATGAAGAACTCAGAGCACAAGCACACTGCTCTCTAAGTTTCACAGTTAAATATCAACCTGATCATGTGCAGTGACATAATTTGGCTTTAAATAGTCTGCTTTGAAAGAGAGAAGTCAGAAGTCTGCTCAAGCCCCAATGACCCATCCAATGGCTGAAGTTATGGTAAATAATTTTGCAAATCTGTGCCCAAAATTACCCTTTTACTGCTGAGCAAAACGTCATCACAAGCCTGGATCAAAGCTGCAGCACACAGCAGAGACCAAGCAGTTACTGTCTGTCAGAGCCATAAAGTTATTATTTTTTGTAAAAATGGCTCAAGGTTTTACAAGGTAATTAAGCATCCAAGTCCAGTTATCTTCCAAGACAGTTAACTTGGTATTTTACCCATCATCAACACATTTTCACAAAAAAAAAAAAAAAAAAAAAAAAAAAAAAAAAAAAAAAATTAAGAGAGTTATTAGACAAGCCGATCCATATCCAAGGGACAAACTCTCTTTCTCCACCATGAGATGTGGTATTGAAACATTATTCTGAGGTACTATTCAAAATGGCAAAAGGTCCCTAAAGAGACGTCTGTTTCGGCAACTGCAGCATCAACTGGGCTGTCATCAAAATCCCTGTTAGCATTTAAGGTCTCAAGCGCCTGTGGTCTTTCTTCCAGTAAGCTCATTTGGAATACACATCTGGGTACATATTCAATACAGGAACAAAAGTCTCTAGTAAAAATAGGCAGGGAAAAAGTCATTCTTTCTTACCACTCCCACACAGAATACCAAACCAAGGAGTGACTCTTTCCAGCAATATTTTTCTAGCTTTGCATAGATATTCTTGGGTTTCAAGAAGAGGATAGAGAAGGCACTTTGGTATTCAGAAAGCTTGTTTACCAGATTCAAAAATTCACTCTCAAATCTCCATTGATTGTTAAAACATAGGTGGGAGAAAGGAAGAGGAGCAACAATATAATGGGCAGCCTGCCATGCCCAAGTCATCTCATGTTATGTAGTATGCACATATACCCATTTGGCTTGTAAACTCTGTGCCAGTTTTCTCTATGTTTTTCATCAGCTTTTCTTTGTGGGATCCACAGAGTGTGCAAAGAGTTAAAAGATGCAGTTTATTTTAAAACATTTCTAACCTTCCAATGACAGGAATGTTGGGATTTTCTTTTTTTTTAAAAAAGAAAAAGCCAACAATATATTTTTATGAAGGTGAATAAGGTGAAACCAACATTCTTGTCATGTCAACCTTGAGGGAAATGCTTAAAAAATACAAGGACACACAGACATGCAATTAGAATTGCAGGAAGAGGGAGCATGGCTGCTTCTTTCACTCTCCTTTGAATTGTCACTACTCCATGACAGCCTTGACGTTTACCAGATGGAGTCAGATTTGTCTCATGCACACACATAAGCAGAGGCAGGCTTCAGATCAGCCAATATTTTTCCTTTCAAAATATTGGCATTAACACCTTAGTTTTAAGTAAATATAAGCATGAACTAAAAAGAGAAATTTAAATCTCTGCAGCCACACAACAGCTTTTCTATGTGCAATATATGAAGTGATTTATAATATTTTAAAAAATAATTTCAAAGTCTGTAATACACATCAAAAAGGTGTTGCAACAGAGATGAAAGAAGTGATGGTTTTAGCAGGTGAATGACTATCTTTGTAATAATGTCTGAACTATTACCATAATTAGCCATTACTTCTGCTCAAACCTTGAATCTAAATTCAGCGGTGCAATGAAAAAAGGGAAAAGAGAACACATGAAGACTTATATTACTTACACATTTTTCTGGCACACTTTTTCCAAATATCTATCAAAAATTAATAGATACTCAAATATATTAAGCACTTAGCAATCATTATGCAAGAAAAATAAATTTTGCTTGATGACTTCTGTGAGTTTCACTTTCATGTAAATAAAATGTATGCTGCTTGGTGCCATGATATTCCTTCAAATGATATTTTAGGTGAGACTATTGAAATTTCATGCCAAATTACCATTTGAGTTACCATTTCAGTCAAGGAAAGCACAAAACTTTGTATTCAGACCAGTACCTACACTTAAGTGTTCATATTGATACCTTTCCCAGTAAAGATTTTAGTTAGATGGTAAAGCAATGAAATTAGATCATATATCTGTTAAAAGGTACAGAATTAAATATCTTGCTAAACTGAACTTTACCTGAAAAAAAATCAGAATAAATCTGACTACTTTGGTTATTGGTCTGATTTTAAGAATAATATTTTCGATACATGCTGTTCATAACTGGGCATCATCAACCATCTGAAAACCAAATTTATTTATTTTTTTCATAAGTAAAAGGAAATTGAATACAGCTTTTCTGGAAAAATTCATTATATGCTTCTATTAATGTCAATAGTTATAAAAAGTACTGTTTTTGTCTTCAATTACACTGAATTTCACATGGTAGGAATCCAACTGAATTCCCTCTCTTTTTCCATATTTGTATCCGGATAAAAAAGAAAAGGGGGGGGGGGGGGGGGGTGAGGGAATAATAGACCTTCTGAGACACTAGAATGTCTTGGTGACCTTTTAAAAGCCAGCTTTTAAAATTCCTTGACTTTGGAGAAGGATGGCTTCCCCATAATTTTTTTTTAGAATAGCTATTGTCTGTGGAGTAGAAAGGGGAATATAAATAATTACAAGTAACCCTACATATAATTAATGCAGAACCATTAATAAAACTGCTGTTAAAGCTCCCTTTTTCCATCAAATCATACTCTGACTCATTGCTAGTACTGTATCTTACTAGAAACCAAAGCATGCTTTACATAATGGTTATACCAAGGCAATCCCCTTGACGTCATTATCCATTTTATTTAAAATTTACTCCTCTGAAATAGAGAGAGAACCAAGAAAAAGAACACAACAAGTATTTACTTATGCTGCTTACAAGCAGAAGGAAAAATAACAAAAAAATCCTTTTATTTTGAATGGTAGGTCTACCAAATCAATCATTCACTACGGGAGCTCCATTTGTTATTGCTGGGATTTGCCTGAGAAAGCTTCAGGGCACCTCAAATTTATTTTAATAGAGCCATTTAAAAGGGCAGTGGTTGCCTCTGCAAAGTAATGACATTTCAAAAATGCTTTGGGAAAGTAAGTATCCATAAAAATCACAGCAAAGACAAAGATCTAATCTTGCAGAAATGTTGCTAGAGCTTTCCTGAGAGGCAAAATACACAGAGACCCGAGAAAGCTCAAAATAGTAAAAGGGACCTAGTATTATTTTCTTTTTGCTTCATCTTTAGTGATTTCTCCCCATATTAAAAAAAAATAAATATATATATATATATATATAAAATATATATATATATATAAAACCTAGAACTGCTGTCTTTAAGCAGACATGAGAACAAAAGGGTGCTGTAATTCTGAAAAGGAGACAATATAAATATACATGTACAATGCAAAGGAAGCAAAAAGGCATCCTCAGTACCAATTTATTTTGGAAATGCATGCATGCAATGTCTAGGGAACTAGGGAATAAGAAATTCTGCAAAGGAATATGTTTGTCCAGCCAGACACTGCTTCCCCTTCCTCTAGGCTTGTGTGATCTCCCTGTCTCTCACCAGTGGCTGGCTCATAGCCCTCTCCTTCCCACTCACAAACAGTCCAAATTACACCGAACTCTTCTGCTTATTTCTAAACCTCTCCCTCATAATTCCTCTCACAGTTTTATTTCTTCCCATTGTCCAATCTTCCGGTCCCAGTCTTCTCATCCCCTATCCAAGCCTTCTAACTAAAACAAACTCCTGCTTTAGCTGAGGGTGGAACAGGACAATTGTTAAGAATTCAGGAATGATTTGTTGCCTAACCTTGGAGAGTGTGTATCCTTCCTGGCCTCCGAAAAACACTAACATTTCAGGAAAATCCTGCTTTAGCCACCTAGGGTGAAAACCACACAGTCACTCTGGCAAACAGTTCCTTGTGCAGGTCATGGACAAATGCAAGCCTTTCAGAGAACAACTCGTGCCAGCACAGAATAGGCCACAGAAGCCTTTACTGGACATGTCTGATGGATGACAATCTTCAAAGGCTTATTAACCTCTCAGATCTAGACAGGTTTTCACAGCTATAAAAATGTCATGTGTTTGACACAGAGGTCACGTGACCACCATATTTCAAATTACTTCAAATGAAACTTCAAAATTATTTCAATTCTAAACAACCCATGGTTTTTCCAGTTTTTTTCTAAACACGAGTGGCTGACTGAAACTTTCAAACCCAGTTTCTGAAAGAGGATCAGAAGGCAAAATTTAATTAGAATTAAGCACACAATTTGGCTAAATTCTATCTCAGTATCCACAAACTTTAGTGTTCCCCAAGTACACAGATGTCCAGTGACTTGAAAACATGTACTGCTGCTTCCCACACTGCTCTAATGAACAACATTCTGCCTTTGATATTTGCTACTTTTCCCCTGTTCTAATTATTAAAATTTCACAGTAGAATATATGCTGTCATTATCCTGAAATATGTAGAACCAGCTACTTATATTCGACGCAGGAACATAAAAATGTTATGCTAGTTTCACACATTCATTCATTTATTGATGTCTGCCTAGCAGCAGTAGCTGCAAGGGAAGAACACCAGTATCACCTGTTTAAAAACAGAGATCTTTCTATTTACAAAAACAAAACAAAATAAACCAAACACACACCAAAAAAACCCAAAAAACCCCAAAAAAACTAAACACCACCAACCCAACAAACAAACAAACAAACAAAAAACCCACAAACCAAAAAGACCCAAAAAACAACACAAACAAACCTGAATTTTCTTGATTCCCAAAGGATTTAACATTTGACCATAGTGGTGTTTTGAAAGGGCAATAATTCAGTGTCTATAAACAGCACTTAAAAACGCTTCCATTTTCCCAGATTTTTATGTGAAGAACCACTTTGGGATGACTATCTAGCAAGGCAAGTATGAACAAGGGAACAGAAAGATGTTATGTTTTAGCACAGGATAATAAATCAAGCTATTTAAAATTAAATTGAACTGACTAAACGTGCTGAGACAGCCATGAGGAGGAGACAGTGCATGAAATTACTGAGCTTAGAAATGCCTGTCTTTTATTCTGCTGGTTATCAAACTTTATAGAGCTTTCATAATGAATAATTGTATTGGTGAATGAACTTAAATGAAAGAGGCAATGGCCTACAATTCTAAAATTTCACACAAACACCAAATTATTGAGATGGGAAGGAACCTCTGGAGATTATTTAGTCCAACACCCTGCCCAAAGCAGGGTCACCACCCAGAGCAGGTGGTTCTGGTTCCAGGTACAGTTACGTTTTTAGTATCTGCAAGGATGGCGACTCCATGATCTCTCTGGACAACCTGTGCCACTATTTGACCCTCCTTTCAATGTAATATGTTATTTTATATTTAAATGAAATTAAAACATGTCTGAATAATGCAACCTGCTTTGATTACTGAACTCATTCTGGGTCATGTGTGCTTCATCCTATCTATCATAAAAGGAGATTCTTTAGACAACCACATTACAGATAATTATTGAAAAACTTAAAAAAACTACAATACTCATATCTTAAGGTAGGACAGATGCACAGAGACAGTGCTATAGAGCAAATGATCTTTTAGATGCGGAAAATATCCACAAGAATAAATAATTTCTGGATAAATTTCATTGTCTTTAAGGGACTAAGATTTGCTTTTAACAGCAAAAAATCCAATAGTTCCACGTTGGCAATAGTTCCGTAACTGCTGTGAGTAAATCTGCTGTAACAGGTCAGTGTACTTCCCAGGTTTCCAGCAATGAAGCTAGAACACTTCATGCCAGCATCAAAATCTATGAGACAGTGAATTTTGAGAAAAGAACATCTTGCAATTCTAGTGAAAGAAGTGAATTATAACTGAATGCTGTGTAAAAATAAAGGAAGAGGCTGGTGTTTTGTTAACATCCAAAGAATATATTGTGGCTGAAATCCATCCTCCTGTATCTGAAGACAATGTAATTGGTCTATAATTAACTAAAAGGCCACAGCTTTAGTTCAGTCACTTGCTGGCTGTGGACCGAAATAGTGGTTGTTGCCCCTTAGCAGGCAGTTTGGATCAATGTATTCCTGTTAACAACTTGGCACATCTGTCATCTTGCCCAGAGTGCTGGCTACACCAGTGCTCGAACGGACTCGCAGGTTGCCATACCCCATATGGGTGCAGATGCTCCTTTCAGTGTAAACCACAGTCTGTTCTTCCAAAATTCCTGTGTGCAGGCAAAGCTGATGAAAACATTTTCTCTACAAAAGCTTTCAAGGCTAAAAATATAGTTTAACTTAAGGCAGAATTCTAAGGAGGATGTGATTGTTGCTGAAAACAGTTGATTTTACTATGTGAAATGTAGTCTTAGTTCTGCTTTTCAGTTAAAATTCAATATAACTGTATCAAAGGTATAATAAAAAGAACTACTTTTACTGAAAATATAACTGTTTTAAATAAAACAAAATAGAAATTAATTTGAATGGAAAATATATTTTCAAGCAATTTCTCTTAGAGAAACATATCTCCCAATTAAATACAAAGGGTACACACATTATAAACAGCACTGTGTAAGGCATGAGGTGAGAAGAGAATTTAAATGATCCTCCCAGTCTTATCTATATATTAAAGCAATCTCAAAGTTACTGCCTGGAAGTGTTTGAAAAGCCTATTTCTTGGCCCATGACCCACCACACTTTCTCAAACTCCATGTCCACCAGACCTGATGTCTCCAGGACCCAGTTCTAAGTCCTTCCAGTCCTTTCACCATCAAACTTGGGTGCACCTGTCAGGCAACCTAGAGCAAACAACCCCTCTCATCTGACAGAAGAGACAGGGACCTGAGATTGCTTTCATGTGCTGTTACCAGGCCTAGTCAGGAGCCGGGGGGAACACAATTGCAGGAAATGAAAAGACAAGGTGACTGAAAAAGAAATTGGGGTACCAGAACCATGATCAACTGGCTCAGATATTGACCCCTGCCAGTGCCTCTGGGGCCTCTCCGAAAACATATGCCAATGTGCTGGATCCAATCTGCAAGCCAGGAGAGTAGAGGCTCTTACTGATTTTGTGGTTAGGCTGCCATGGAACTCCCACATTAATGTTTGCCTACTGTTTGTCTGCTGGGTTTTGAGGGGGATTTTTTGGTGCTTTTTCTTTCTTTTTGATTCTGATTCTAAAGACAAGTTTGGGCTATACCCTTCTCCCCATTTGACCATACTTCATCTTGCAAAATCAGCTCAAACTTCATGTGTCAGTGTAACACCAAATAATCCAAACAGTAAAAGTGAGGATCGATGCAGAAAACTCATAAAACTTTTAGCAAAACCCTTATATCATGGTTTTGAATCCTAAAGCAGGCACTGGAAATACTCATAATAAAAATGAGGCAAAAAACTTCAGGGCAGCCCACTAAACACAGCATGCTAATTAGAATTCACAGAGAAGAGTGGCTGAAACCTGTGATATCTCACAAACATTTCTAATTTTAAAGGAATGGGATGATATTCTGCCAGTAATGACAATGTATGTGGCTGAATACAAGAACAGTTCTGATAGTTCTTTTATTTAAACCATATCCCTATAAAAATAAGTGTGGAAACAGCTTGGATGTTCTTCAAAGAGCTCAATGGGCTGCATAATAACATAAATTAAGGCCATTTCAACCAAATTGAAGGAGAGTATTTTCATTTTATTCCATTTCTGTGATTTTTGATGTAACTTGAACACTGTTGCAGACATGAAGTAAATCTCATTAAGACTAATCAAAACCTAATGTAATGCACCATTAATATGAAGAATATATAACATATTTATCTATTTAGTATAATCAGCAAAAAGTTTGCTACAGACCTTCATATCAGATTCCTGCATCTCCTCACATAAATTTCCTTAACTAAAGGTTTCTAGTTCTTTACCATCTAGTCACATATGTATAGTACTAACAAAAGTAATTAACTAAAACATAATAGTAATCATATAAGTGAGGTCAAGAATTAGTTGTAAAATAATTTCCTTTTTGAGTCCATCTGTTTTCCATCCAAGAGCAATGCAAACTGTATGTGCAGGAAAACATATCTTATTTCTGAGCAATTTACCCTCCAACTCTTTCCAAACTGTAGTGGCAACACTGAAACTCTCAAGAGCTGTACAGTGTGTGTTACCAGTCAACGACTTCTGAGCACAGGACTTGTATGCAAAGGTCCTACCACAAAAGCGACATTGTATCTCACTGGAGGTTGTCCACTGCTACCATGCTTTGAAATCATCACTTGAACAAGCAAATTATCACAGTTTTCAAACAATGTGGACAAAATATGCTTTGTGATTGATATTTATTTGTTTTCGACCAAGTTTTCCCATACTTCCTAGTTTGTTTGTCTGTAGCAGACCCATAAGTCTTGCAATCAGCTGTGGAATCTCAACAGGCACACACCTTGTGCCACATCTGTCACTGTAGGAGGAGACTGATTTTTTTTTTTAACATTGTCTCACTTTTGCAAGCACTAAATTATTGTGTATTTGAGAGTTGATATAGTCATAATAGTGCAGGTCACTCTACAATGACTTTTATAAGCTTCAATATTTTGATGTGACCATATAATTTGGGACTAAAACCTTCTCTTCCTCTTGAAATTATACAAATACTAATATGGTCATTGTTTATAGTATATAAAATGTTTTTGGTTCTTGGTTAGCTATCTTTTTCTTTCTAAAGTGTTTGTCTTAGTTTTTTAAGCAGTGGCTTTCAATGGCAAGTCCAAGAAACTCACGGGAACTCTGCATTACTTCTATGGGGCCGTGAAGGGGCAACAAAGAAATGTAAGACAAATACATTGTGCAGAGACTTGTACCACCTCTGACAAACAAGTGAACGTGAACAGTTTACACCATCACTCTAAAGCTGTACTGTGAGAGACTATAAATACCTCTTGCACTTAGGTCTTGTAAATACACATTAACTTTGCTCTCCCTTCCTGAACTTAGCACTGTTCTCCTACTGATGCTCTGCTTTACAGAGGTTGAAATAGGTCCTGTAAACAAAAGTTGTATGCCATAACTGTACATTACCAGCCTATAAACAAGTTGACGCCTCCAGGAAAAATGTCTGAACTTTATCATAATTCACTTCTTCATTCTCAGCAGAGTTGGCATATGGCTGTTAACAAAAATGCTTGAAATGAATAGAACCATGCCAGCAAATATTCAGACCATATGTTCTGAGCTTAGTTAATGATAAACCCTGAGGTATATTAACAAAAACTAATGAAAAAAATGAATGCCATCTCAAAGCTCATCAATAATTTGTCCTTTTTTTTAGAAAATCTTTTCCTGGCAATAGCAAGTTTTATTTCACTTATTAAAATATTCACATTTTTTCTACACTGTAATAATTCTATTTATTTTACTTTTATTAATGAAAAGATTTCTGGCTCATTATGGTTAGTTATTCAATTCTTAATCAAGGATTGTGATGCTTCCATGACAGCAGGCATATTTGTTAATGTGCCAGTGTATTTTAACTAAGCTAAACAGAGAAAAAGCGGCTTATTCAAGAACTATAATGTGTTTACGCATTTATACACACCTCAGCATAAGATGTGTTGGTTGGGGGGCAGGATCTTGGATGTTTGGTTGGGGCTTTTTAGCTTATGCCATTTGCCTTCATGCTTCTTGTTGATGCTAATTTTAACATAAATTTAACATCCTAATTTTCTTTGTATTTGCCTTTTTTTAATTCATTATGTCATATGTGATTTCTTACACCAAGGGAAATGCTATAGAATGACTGCACCTCTGCCTCAATACCTCTTTGCTCTTTCCCTGATTCATTGTAAACAACACAGTAAAAATTTGTTCAAGTTGATAATTATTCTTTCGTGATGCCTAATTGTTTCTATTACCTTTGTTTACTACCAAAATGATAGCTACACTGCCTTGATTTTATACCCTCTCCTGCTCCACTCATACACAGTAAATATTAAGAGCTGGAAGCAAGTGACAAGTCACGAGACATGTGGCCACCCTGTGTCAGCCCCAGAGCACACAAACCCACAGGACAGCAAGCAAAGCAGCAGTCAAAAGGCTACAGAAAAATCACATGAGCTCTCTCCCAACACAGAAGAGTGCATCTGATTCTGTGCCATATTTCCAGCCAAAAGATTATGTTATTTGAGACATCTAAACTAATACCACACTCTGTGAAGCTTTCAGGGCACATTTCCTTTCATTTTCTGCCAGATTTTTTTTTTTTTGCTATTCCCACAGAGAAATATAAGCAACGTGAAGGAAAAAAATATCTGATGAAAGCATAAATGTCAAGGAACTCAGAACCACCTGCAGCACTGGGCATTAAAAAGAACTATGTTTTTATGAAACCAGCACTTTTTTAAAGACAACAGAGAGGTGAAATGCAAACATACAAAATAATTGTGTCATAATTGCCACATTTTAACTTTTATTGCTATCTTCCACTGGCACTAATTCCATAGTGCTCTTTAAGACAGTAATATAGTATTGTAAAATAGCTTTATGAATTAAAGTACATGATTTCTAAGAAAAAAAATGGCTTTTTAAAATATATACAAAATGGTATAATAGTTAATTGGGTTCCTCTCTCTTTTTTTTTTAATAAGGGAAAATTCATTTTGTGTCAAACCCAGACAGAAACCATTAGGAATACAGACCTCAGTTTGTTAGATGTCGGCCAGCCAGTATACATTTTGCACAGTATTTACTTAGTGATAAAGTTACTAATAGTTTCCCCATTTTCAGAGTATGTATATGCTTGAGGCAAAAAGTGCTGTGTTGCATCAGTTAATAAATTGTGGACAAGAAGAGAAAAAAAAAAGGTATTTTTAAAATTTCAATTAAACAGGAACAAAGTCTCTGACTTTTACCAATAGGACAATGGGGAGTGTGTCCTGAGAGGACAAGTGCTTTCCCCCATCCACAATTCTCCTCCTGCCGCAGTTCAGCCAGACAAGCATGACTTGCACTCCAGTCGCTCAGAAAGATCCTTGCAAAACAGCTAAGGTCAAAACTCTGGCTAAAGACCTCATTCCTGAATTAGGGATGTCTAGGCTTTAGATGTATTCACTTTGCATAGCAATAAAAATAGATCTCCTGTAGTACAGAGGACTATCCTGCACTTCCAGGCCCCAGCAGGTGTACAGAACTCTCTTCTCCAGCCCACCTGTGCTTCCATGCAGACAAAAACTGTGATCAGCTGAAGTGCAGATCAGGTAAAACCTGACCCCAGGATGAGCACATTCAACTGTGAAAAGAGAGACCCAGCTCCCTGGAAACTGCATGTATTTTACATGAGACTTCCATCAGATGATAACTGCAAAAAAGCCCAGAGAGCAAAGGCCAGGGCTCTGAGTATTTCCTGCTCCTCTCCTCCGAGTGCCCTGTCTGCATGGCTTCACTCAGGCTCTTTCTTGTCTGCTCTGAAGTTTCTCCTGCTGGGATTTTGATGAATTCTAAGATGGAAGTGAACTGCTAGTGCTGCCTGTTCTCAGCTTGGTGCTTAAATTGTTAAGAAGAAAAGGCAATATCCAGACATTAATAACACGCTTTGGTGGGAAGACCCCTGACTATTTCTAGGATCTTCAGAAAATGTTAAAGAGAACATCAGTGAAATCAGGATGTTCCAAATCAGAATAACACCAGGAAGCTGAGGTTGCTGCCATACAAGTTTCTTTTTGGTAACTAATGCTTAGTTAAAAATGCCCAGCCATTCAATGATTTTACTTTGCTTCATAAAAATCATAGAGAAAAAAAACCAACCCACAATTATTCCCAAAACAAAGGAGTGCCCAGAAATGGCAATTATGTTCATTCCAAATGTCATTGTGCAGTACAAAGTATTTCAGCATTGGAGTACTTTACTTTAATTATTTCATAAGCTATTTGATTTGGAAATCAACTAACCAGTATAATAGTATAATATTCATGCCAAGAGAGAAAATCCAAGTAAGAATGAAGCCAAGACATTTCAAATAAGATGAAAATAGCTGCCAGAAGAACCCACATCAATACAAAACAAAAGTCCATTCATTCTGAATTAGTCCAGGGAAGGAAATAAAGCATATTGGAAGGACAGGACAGTGTGCAGACAGGAACAAAGTACAATGGCATACAGTAGCATTGAAATGCAGTAGTAATGGTTCAGAAAAGCAAGTATTGAAGGTTTAGGGGCAAGACAACAAACTGATGACTTCTTATAGAACTGACTTACTCTAAGATTTTAAGGGAAAATAGCTGTTTCATTTATACCTCAGCCTAATGATTTAAATATGTACCAGCAGCAACAGGGTGGTCGAACCAGGAAGGCTGCTTGTAGCTTAACTAATGATCTTACAATGTAATTCCTCTCTTCCTGTCACATTTTGTTATGAGTCAGTTGTGTTTAGTCATCTCAGTGCTTACAGAGTTATGAGCAGTTACCATGCGGAAATATACACTGTAATAACACAACAATGCACTGGTAAAAGAAAGGAAGAGAATTGTAAGGGAAAAAAAATTTAAGATTAGACTGAAAAATCAGGTGGTGTAATGTCTCATTTCCACAGTACTAAATCTTTCTTCTCTGCATTTTATATTAGGGATTTTTCCAGTGGAGTTTTAAATGTCTCTGTGATAGAATTTGTCAGCTTCCGGGTATTCACCTCTCTTGCTTTGCTTAGTTTTATCCTATTATTATCAGCTTTCTCCTAGGGCAACATGAAATAACTCGACTCTCTTCTTGGTGTTTACATCCCCATTCTGTGTCAGAATTTACGATCACCCAGTTCTTGAGTTACAACAACTGAATTTATAAGCACTCAAATAACAGAAATGGAACTTCCAGAAACAAACAGAATTATGGACATATATGCAGGATTGCAGAAATAGAGAGGAAGTTGGAGTTCTTTGCAAAAACTGCCAACATTTTAATTTTTCAAGCAGTAACTCCTTTATAGAAGCAACAGGGAAAAAGACAGCATGTGTTCATATCAATAAGAGTCCTACTAAAAGAAATGCAAATAATATTTTTGAAGTAATATAACAGTAATTTAAGAGAATCAACATTTTATTTCCTTTTTTTGCTTGTTTTTCTGCTAAGAGGATGGAGATCTAAGTCATATTGAGCCTTCTGCTATCACAGTGAAACACTTCACATCATCCCTTTCATAGATACTATCCTACTACACTTTGAAATAACAAATTTTCCCCCCTAAGTATTTAGATTTGAAAGCTATTCCATAGCTTCATTTCTCTGATGGTTCTAATTTCTAACCCTGATTTTTTTTTTTTAGGATCATTTTTTGTGGAATTTTCTTTCTTGGAACATTAAGCTTTTCTTCTTCCCTAATGCTCATTCCTCCCCATCAGGTATTCATAAAGAGAAATTATATCCCCTCTCAACTTCTGATTCACTTGGCTAGACAAGCTCTCATGAAATACACAAGATAAACTGAGCACTCTCCTGACCATCCCAGCAGCCCCCTAGTTGTATTCCAGTGTGTTTCCAGTAATGCTTCTGTACTATGGAGGCTAGAACTGAGAACAATATTCCAAATGACACCTTACCAACACCACAGATAGGGAAGTTTTCATGCCACTATTTTCATTGAACAAAGGATAGAGGATCACGTTTAGCTTTTCAGCCCTCTTAGAGCTCATATTCATCTTATGATCAACAGGTATCATTTTCCCTTCTTTTATTTTTTGCTGAAGCAGCTCATATATTATAAATACAGACTCACTTTGCACCAATTTATGTTACTTCATGGACCTCAGAGACTCTTTCATGATGTTTTGATCCTCCTTTGATGATGCATCTCAACTTTGTGATCTCCAAATGCCACTGGCAAAAACCTTGTTGTGCCATAGTCATTAATGAGAGTAAGATCCACCCCCAAACCTATCTTACAGCAATTCTTCAAGCAATTTGCTTCAAACCCTAGTTTGAGATTTCCTCATTAATGTTCCTTCCACATCTTTTTAATCATGTACTAATTCTAACTTTCTCTGTCTTAATATATACATCCTCAGAGGACTACTGACTTTTTGTGATCTATTATATATTCTTCAGTAAGCGGGGAAATGTCTTGTCAGGACAGGAAGGTATAACCTACCTTGGTAAATCCAAGCCACTTTCTTTCTCATCATTCCTTTACCTCCACATTCAGTCTGCTAAAGTATTTCATAAAGCATTTTATGAAGTTTTATAGCTCCTTGGATAATTTCTTTTTTCTTAAAATATTGGTAAAACACTCATCACTCTTTGTTCATCCAGTGCCATTCCTAGTTTGATACTCAGTAAAACTCAAGGTCTGTGGCTTCAAATATACCACACTTGGCCCCTGCCTCCCTCTCCCCTCATTCTGTACTTTATGAACAAAAAATTCCAGTCCATTCACTGAGAATACAGTCCTTCTTGCCTCTTGGGTACGGTAATTTCCATTTTATGCACTCATTCCAGTTATTTAGTCACTTAGCCTTTGGCCTCATGTTCAACGTCGATATCCTTACTGAAAACTGACTCAAAGTATCCCTTGAGTTGTGAGGTCACACTGACTTATCTTTAATCTGGATGTTACAGTCACAGTGTAATGATCTCCCATCTTTCTCCTCTCTCTTTTCAAGTAACTAAAGAGCCTAACACAATTTCTCATAAGTTCCTGAAAAACATTTAATCAGCTCCACTTTACAAAGCTCGCTTATTCACAGTACTACCTGATATTAAAATGGACTTTAAGTACTGCCTGCTCGAGTTTTTTGCATCTCTAGATACCTCTTTTGAACATTCATATCATTCTGTTAGATGCAAACCTTTTTTTCTCTTCTTTTTTTTTTTGGGGGGGGGGGGGGCAGAAGTGGGAGGGAGGGTAAAAGTTCTAAATCTTTTTTCAATTTTGACTAAAAAAACCCTCAAGTTCTCCAGCCCTCAAACCTAACCAACCTTGTTGAGAAACTTCTTCAATTCCTCAAATTTGCTGTATTGATCTCAATTGAAAGCTGCTAGAAGTCTGCATTTCATTCAAACGGTATCAATGTGGGACCACATTAGCTGAGGCTCTTTTGTGCTAACCGTTCTATAATGTCATCACAAACTTACAGAATCAAATATAAAATATTTCTCTTTGCAGGTTCACTGGCATTGTGGTGAAAAATGCTGCTCTCCTTTCTGAGACAGCTGGGATTTACCTTTGTCAGAAATGCTTGTTCTCATATTTGTAACTAGGGACTGATCTTCCATATCGACCCACATTTCAGAAGTCTTTTTCTCTCTAACAACTTTAGAGATACCAAATTCTACATTAAAATCTGTATGTCTTCATCATCCTAATTTCATGTAAGTGATATTGATCCAAATAAAATTATTTTATCTACTCTCTTTGCCATCCTTATTAGTCTATACAGAACCCTTCAGTATTTACGCCAGTGGTATTAGTTACTCAACCATTTTTTTGTCAAACAAACAATACCTGGTTTCAAAGTCTAAAATAATTTCAAATTTTTCACGTTTAGGCATAAGCCCTTGAGCTGTAATTGGTGTAGTACAGTCAATTCCAGGCCATTCTAACTATGGTCTTTTCATTATCTATACAATTTACCTGGAAAGTCACATAAATATTTGTTTTCCTTACCTTTTCTACTTCATTCTGTCAAAATTACTTCCATCTAATTGTCACCTTTCTACTTAATAAAAATGGGTTACAAGACTACATGATTCTTTTCCTCACTTCGTTTTAAAATTATTATTCATGCCAAAGCTAGAATCCTAATCTATCCACAGGAAAGGACCTACTTCTGTGAATGCCCAGGCTTGTATAATTTCTAATTCTGCATGTACCACACTCATTACATAAACAAACCTCAACTGGCGTTAGCTAGACATTTTCATCTGAGTTACATCAGATAAAATCTATTCCTATGATGATGAATCTTATTCAGATGAAGAAAACAAAGTAGCAAGTTTTAGCAACTAAAGCTCACACTTTACCAGGGGTACAGTTCTATATTTTATCAATAATTTCTCTCCCAGTGCCTATTTCCACAAACAAAAGCACAACAGTCCTCTCCATCAAGTCATTAAACAAAATAAACCTTAGTGTCTTTTAAAAGAGTAACTGGAAATGCTTATGATGGTGTGACTCAAACCTCTTTTAATCATTGCATTTGTTGTTTGCAACATAGAAAAAGAGTTACAGTGGAGACAACTATGGACTCCTTTGACAGGGTAAGAGGGAAAACATTCCTTTTAAAGGAAATACCAGTTAAATATAACATGAAAGTGAACCTAATTCCATATGCTTGCTTTAATGTGGTACATCAAAAGTGTTAATGGAGAGCGAGTTGACTGTATATAAAATATATATTTACTGGCTACTCCTCTGAGAACAGGTTTTGAGCTGTGCTTTTGGTTTTTTCTGAAGTTGCTTTTATATTCCGGAGGATTTCAAAATACAACTCTGAGTGACTGTTTCACCCCCCTGAGATAGGAAGACTATTTATGTGGGCTGGGAATTGACATGTTTCTGGTTTCTCCCTCTAACCTCTGTGTTTTAAACTGTTTACATTTCATGGTTGTGCATCTCTTGGCTAACAATGTTTTGGGATGAACTCTGTTTTGCATTTGAGTGAAGAAGAATGCAACCAAACCTTCTGGAAAAAGCATACTCAACTCTCTCATTTTAGAAGCTGCCACAGAAATTAATCACATGTTAGAAAGCAGGGATGTGCTGCACATTTTTCTGAGGACCTTTTGCCTTCTATTTAGCTTAAAGTGTTAGAATTCCACCCAAAGAACAAGAGGGAAGATCTTCCCTAAGAAGCAAATGCTTGAAGTTGTACTGCAGAATCTTAAAGGAATATTTGGTCTACGATGTGCTTTGTAACCTGACCTGAATATTGATTTGCCTTATGATATTTACTTCAATTCCATGTTCATGGAACAGTGCTTAATTTTCTTGTAGGCTCAGGTTAGAGTCTCTTCAAGTGCAGTAACTCTGACTGTGTGGCCTGAAATGAACTGCTGAGTACTGAGTGCAGCTTTTTCATAGTTTACTTGGTCTGCTCCAACTACACACCAATCACTTTAAAGTTATTATTCTTTATATTACATTTTTTCTTAAATCGCCTTCCATCTCATGCTTCATACAGAATTTACATCTAGAGCTTTAAAAGCTTAAACTAACAAAAACACACAGAGCTTGGCTTTAAGTCACTTAGCCTTTCATTGGCTTTCTATTTTGCATTTTTAAAAAAATTTAAACTGAGTTCACTTAGACACATCTCAAGGGCAGAGGTTTCCCCCCCCCCTTCTTTTGTAGTTAGTAGGGTGTAAAATTCCTTCAGCTCATCAGCCAACACACTGACACTAGGAAACTGAGGAGAAAAACCCAACATTTTGCCTTTCTGAACTGGAAGCTGAAATTCCCCAGGGAAGACATATTTTGGAAAGATTTAAAAGAATTAATTCCTGGCTGCCATGAGGACTTTGACAGCTTGCACAGAGCATCTCTTGAAGAGAAACAGCAGTTGGATAAAAAATATCTGAAGAGACAGCCTTGAGACTTGACATAATTTTTATGCATTTCTGCTTGAAATTTCTGCTGTATCATGTCAAGCTACAAGCCTTGCTACAAACTCCAGGCTTCCTTCTCACTACCTATCAGACCTGAAAAAGCTCATCTTCCAATTATCTTTGAGCTTGTATGCAATTCATGCATGAAATCTAAAATCTCATTTAGAACCCAAATCATATTAAAGAGAACAGCTCATACTGAAAACTAGAGAAAAGACAAAATTAAGCTTAATAGCAACAAATGAAAATAAGTAAAAAACTTAGTACAACCAACTAAAGATCTTGTTTACATTGGGTGAAATACTGATGGAGTCTAGTAGACTAAGAAAGCTAGAACTTTAATTTTTCCAAAATGAAAGCTTTAATTAAGTAGCAACTTAATTTCCAAAGCAGCTTCAACTATTCTTGCACCTAAGAAATTATTCCCTTTTGTAATTTTAAGTCAACAAAGCAGCATGTGATCATTTTGCATGCATGAGGCTGGGACGTAGAACAAGAGTAGCAAGACTTTTCCAGTACCAACAGAGGACTGTGAAGGGCAGCACAGAAGACTCAGCATATTTCTATGTGGGAAAAGGTTATTGCAAATTAATGCATGATGAAGTGAGAATGAATTGTGGCAGGGACGAAAGGGCACTGAAATTATAGGAACTTGGCAAGGCACTTTAACTCATTTTTAGACCCAATAAATCAAAGCCCACTTTTTATCAGCAGCTACACATAAAATCTTAGAACTAGTTTCAGAATATTTATGCCTAACTTTGAAAAGCTTTCACACCACATGTCCAGTTTTTCTGTAAGATGGGCACATTTCTCCCACCTGAACACCTTTGGGTATGCTTCTCAATTGGGTTGGTTTGCGTATTTCTTTGATAGCTTACTGCTTTTATTTCCAACATTGCTTTTCAGTGCCTGGTCAAAATGCATAACTGTTTTAAAGCAACAATCAGTCTATTAGAATGATGCAGGACATAGAAACACTGCTTAAAAGCTGACCAGACTCCAATCTAAAACCATTGTACACTGCTAAAGTGGCTGGCTGAGAAGTAGCTGTGGGCTACTTCCTTTGATATATTAACCTGTCCAAGGAGACCAGTTGTACTCATTTCTGTAACAGATAGGTGGGGGATGAAAGCACTTTCCAATTATTTTAAAGAGCATTTAAACCACTGGCAATTCTGACAATATCCAGAAGGTGGCAGATGCCACATGCAATACAGTAAAATTAGACAAAGGCAAAAAGGCCCTCTGAAAAACACTGATAATAGTTAAGAAAAGTTAACCTGTTTCCATAAATAGTTCTTAATTATATAAAGTATTGAAGTAAGAATGTCAATGTACTTGAATGCAAAGCTGAAACACAAACCTAAAAGCTGTTTCAAATAATGGAAACCAATTATTCTTGTATTTTCTTAAAACAAAACTGCTTTCAGTACAAGTCACAGTCCACCACATGTTTTCTCAGGATCAAAAAAAACATAAAGTTAAAAAAAAAAATTATATGATTTTATAAAACCTGATATTCATTTTCAGGATTTTTAAAAGCATAACTAAACACAGAAATTGTCAAGAAAACTCCCTGAAAATTCATTCAAATTATAAATTCCCTTACTTTCAAGAGTCTAAAAGTATTAGGTTATCTTTAATGTTTTTAAAGCTGGCTCTGTAAAAAGAGGTACACAGTCTTACAGAATGTGCCCAAATGGATGTCTGTCACAATTTTTTTCCATTTACAATGAAAACATAACTATTCTTTAATAGCTGGAGATGTAGACTGTGCTAACGTGGGCAGAAGTAACTGATGAAATTAAAAAGGGAAGGTCACAGACTGTAACTGAATTGTCCAACTCATGACATTAATTGAGTTTTTCAATGTCCTTGTGTGATCAGGCTTCATAATTCTCAGATCTCACTTGACTCTCCGTACCACCTGGCCATATTGCCAACTGAAAGACAGGATTAAGGCCTTTTTTCTATATTTTTAGAACCTTCCAAAACCACTTTTGAATCCTGAATTTACAGCTGTGCATCTAAGTACAAGACTCTGTAATAAATGAAATGTTTTGTCAGTATTTCTTAGCATATATTAATTTAGGCAAAATTATTCCTGATGAAAAAATACCTAACTAATCAGTATTAGGAAAACAAGGTTTTTACCTTTTCTCAGCTGGTGTAGTTTATGGCTTGTATTTACACTAATCAAGTTATTCCAGCTTAAAGTACCCTAGTGAGACTCTTGTCCTTCAGCAGGGCAAAACTGCTCTTTAATCTATGAATTTGCATAGATCAGATTATGCATTGGGCTTCTAATACTGTCTTCATCAAGACTCTTCAAAGATCTGCTTTTATGTATCAGAATACAAAATTCATAACTCTTAACAGGGCTTGAAATCAGAAATTATGTGCTACTCTAAAGGCTCACCTCTGAGTCTATTTATGAAATAGAAACATCATTGCAGGTACAGGTGATGAAAAAGTAAAATACATTAGAATTCCTTGAGCCTAAGGGTTTTTGAGGGGGAGGCCTAAAAATAATTGTCTGAATTTTTTTTTTGCCTTCTTTCTGCTTCTAAATATTCTTTAAGACCTACATAAAACTATTTTTAAAGAAACAGCTTTTCCAGTTTCAAGAACAGAGCTTTTGATGTTTCTTAGCTGCTAGAGGCTAATAAAAATCAAATTTGAATAAAGTATGTGTTTTCCTTGGTGAGAAATACAATGATATGATCTTTTGCTCAGCAAACAGAAGTCAATGATAAATCTCGTTTATTTTTAATAAGCAAGACTCCTTATTTTCAATATGACTGTAAATAATTAGCCCAGCAACAAAGTAATATAACATCTTCTGGGGTACTGACATTTCATAAACATCTAGTGTCATAAGCAAAAAATATTTTTTTAAGAAATAGGAGTACTGAAGAAATATAATCAAAATTGCTTAAGCAATTATGAAAACTTAGAAGCTCTTCCCTTTTGATCAGTTCAAAGAGATCAAAAGAGAACAATGGCTTAGTATTCCTCAATAGCATCCTGTAGCTTCTGTGATTAACAGAGATGACAAACCCATCATTTTATGCCCAGGTCAGTTCTTTCCCTATCTTTTCTCCTCTCTGGAAATGCAAACTATATCGACAATTGGTACCAACTGGCATCACTGTATGTGTCGTGAGGATACCTGGCACTGAAAACTGAAGCACAATTGCTAAGTTATTTTATGCACAATAAACAGTTGGCAAGATGATAATTAATTTTCAGTTGCTAGCAGCTTGGAGCTCCTCCCAACAAGAAGGGAAGAGGTGACAATCACAATTAAATTACAGTTCTCTGAGCCTTACATCTCCTCTCTCTGAACTCTTGTGAGCTGGGAAAGAAATGACATGTAACATTTTTTAAGTAAATGTCTACAATGAGAGTTATTCCTTTGAAAATGTAGCACACAGCTCATTACCTCTAAGTAACATCAATCTCAGACACCATATGTGAGAATACACTTTCCCAAGGTCAGACTCTATAACATTTTCCGCCAAACTGCATCTCAGGCTGATAGCTGCATATGCTCCTTCTAAAAGAAAGGGATGAATTTAAATACCACATGCTTCTGCTCTTGCTACCGTAATCAAGCTATCTGACTGAAAAGGGAAAGCACAGGCTACTCAAAACACAGGCTAGATGATAGAAATGCAAGATTAAAGTGTTAAAGGCATGTTCTGGTGGCCAGCATTACGTGACAGAGGCACCGACCACTGAGGCCAAGAGCCGAGAGGCTTGGCACCGCAGACCCCGTGAGGAGGAGCTACTCCTGCAGCACTGCTCCTCAGGAAAATGGGGACTCTCCCCACGCCACCAGGAGCTCGAAGATGAAGGGAGTATGACTCAAGTGTACAGAAAGACTCTCATTATGCTTGATTTTTAAAAAAACAAGTACACGCCAAAATGCTCTGGTGATGTGATGTCTGTACAGTTAAATGTCTTTTTTTTTTTGGACACCTGATATTGTGGTGATTGAAATGTCATATGAGCAGGAATGCATAATGCTTGTTTCTCGTTATCCTGGCTTCTTAACCAGACACTTCATTACGGCCAGTGTGCTTCCTGCACTGCATGGAGGCAAGTAGAAGTCATGCCACATTGTGTAGACCAAGTTCAGCACCTGCACTCTAGGTTTTTGTCCACAATATGAAAGCTGTAGCACCACTATTCTCTTCTCACAGGACACCACATAACACTCTGAACTGAAAATGTATGTGCATTTTAAGGTACTGGTCACTTCTGATATTATGGAGAATGAATGAAAAATTAGGTGCATTCAATTCCACACTGCTTGTAGTCATTCCAAACAAATGAAACAGAATTTATATGCTGATAATGTATTGCATGTAATATATTACTGTGAAATAGATGCAGAGGGAAAAAAAAAAAAAGTAGTCTTAGGATCCTGAAAACAATAAATGCTGAATTATTTAAATATATTTCCAAAATATCAACAAGAAGTATAGAAATATCACAGCCCAATTACCTGCAAAAATGTCATTTGAAATACCAGTTCTTTCATTGTAGATGAAACATCTTCAATAAAAACAAACAGAAAGCCCCACATCTATTCTGAAAATTAATGTGGTTTTAAAATACCCCAAATTCTCCTTTATCTTTCTTGTTTTTCATGCCTGCTTCAGCGTATTTGAAGCACTAAAAAGGTTTGTGTATGTAAAAGCTCTCACTTGGCACTACTTCTGATTAGTTTTATATATAGTAATCAAAACTAATTGCAACTGTTCCTTAAACAACATTATTAAGGTATGTTTGAAGGCTGTGGTGCCCCACATGTTTTAAGTGGCCTAGAAGAATACAGAAAGATATTTTTCTTGGCTTTAAAAATCTGCATTCTGCTAGCAGTTAGGACACAATGACAGAGCTGGAAACAGTTTATTGGTTGAGAGTAAGTCTAACTAAAAATGCTTTTTTTGGACTCAGCCAAATTGCTCACAATTTCAGACCAGATTTGGCAGAGAATTCTGGCTGGATGAAAATCCTGGGATAGCTTTTTGACTTTTTGAAGTAATTTTCTAAACAAATTTTTCAACCTTTTGTTCTGGAAAAGGGTTTTCATTTCAGGATTGACCTACTTTATAAAAAGCTGCAGGAAATATTGTTGAACTGAGATACAATTTTTTTTCAACTAAAACAATGGTTTTTTTGTCATTACAGCCTCCATACCTAAGCACTCATATTTTCTATTTTGCTGTACAGAAACTCCCTTGCAATGGCTGAAAAAACAGGAAGAGAAGACAAAAGATCTGCTCACACAGTATTTTGTGCCTATATACTATCATAAAACTTTTTAATATTATGTTTTTTTTCTTCCTCTAGAAGTACCAAATTTTGCACTCTAGTACAGTTCTCTGTTCCAATCCAATCCTTACTGAAGTCTTCAATTTACTAGTATGTGAACAATATGGATGTATATTGTGTTATTTTTAAAAAGTGATGACTCCTTATGGTCAGAGATAAATGTTGTTGCTGCTTACATTAACCTTTATTATGCCTATATAAATCAATGGCTTCCAACATAAGCTTTCCAGAGAAGAAGTTAAATAGAATCCTGCTTATATAGCTACATGATGAATTTTACTTGAGAAGCACACTATTTTTATTAAGACTGGAATTATGATAGAAACTTGCAAAACGTAAGAAATTCCTGAAAAAAGATTAAATACAGCACCTGTTCTCAAGCTAAATACAATGGATCTCTTTCAGAAAATGGCAGACTTTCTTCAATGTCAGCTGACACATGGTTCATTTAACTCAAACTGCTATTAACATCTCAAAACCAAGGCCAGTTTTGACTCCTGTAGTTTACTTTGAGCTCCTGTTCATAAGGAAAGTTCATACCTGACGTGCAAAAATGCCTTCTAACAGCTTCCAAACATGGTCAAAGATGGCTTTTTCTGGTTTAACCGAAGGCTAAACTAGTAAAAAATATTGTATTTTCAAAGTCCAACACCAAAAATTTTAGGAGAAGTCATAATTACGCCTATTTTTCCCACCTTAATTCACCCTGCTAATGTGTACTTCTAGGAATTAATGCATTATCTGCATTCGAGAAGATCTTCCAAACCCTAAGTCATAGGCACAGTACTTATTACCAACGATGAAGTCTCACTAACAAACTCCAAAACACAGACATTATCACAAGGACAAAATCAGCACTTTTATACAAGTGTTAGTTAATGGTTTAATCATGTTTAACAGGACAACCACAAAACTGCAAAATCTCTACCCACAGAACAACTCCCAGAGAGAGAAGGAAGGAATCCCCACTTCACAGCATATATGCATGTCCTCACTGCTCTTTCTTAGGAAGTTTAGGAGAACTGCTTCCCAGATTTTCTTTCCTCTTTGTATTTGTACAGGTTGATGTGCACCAGAGGTGTGCATGTGTCAGAATCATTTATGCACCGTTTCCTGCATACTTTGTTTGCATTGCATTCTGGGATGCTATAAAATTAAAAGAACTATAAAAATGCAAATCAGGACTGTTATGAATGACAGGTATTTATGAGACTGCAAAAATAGCTATCTATATTGCTGCTCTGTAGTACAGCAAAGAGATTCAATGTGCCGTCTCAGTATTCTGACCCTGCTCATTGTTGATCACAAATAATTCTGTGTGCGCAGGTGCTCCGCTGCTGAGCTCTGTCCTCAGGTTTGGGATTTTTGCCCTCCCATCTCACTTGGGGGGTTTTATTTAATTTATATTGCAAGTATTCCGAGCAAAATAATGTTCAGAAGATACGTAAGTAGTTTTACTGACATACTGACAAGCTTTAAATTTGTAATTATCCACTCTGTGTTCTTGTAGCTTCATGGGTCATGTATTTAGTTAAAGTAATAATCATGTTAAAATCACACTAGAAACAGTTCACTGAAAACATCCAAATACTAGATGATATTAAAACACACAGATTATTTCATAGTGGCATATACCTCTCTTAAATAAAAACAACTCTTAAGTGTTTCTTGTATTAGGTTTTTTATAAATTCAAAATAAAAGTGAAGATATTAAGCATAATTAATATATGAAAACTGTGAGGATGCCATTTAATGAAGTGCTTGAATGTGAAGACATTTATTCTTTCTTTTTTTTTTTTTTTAATTAATGGAAGAGAATTCAAATAAGTATTACCAACTTTCAAGGAACAATGGCATTCTTCATTCATAATTTAAATATTCAAGGAAACCATAATTAAGAAGAATCACTCCACTTTCTTACTGCTGAATTAAGAGCTACTTCAAAGTCATTGGGACATAAAGTTTATGAAACCTCCCTTAATACTTCTATGTTATCTTTATTCCTCCAATTGCTAATAACACTATTCATCTTCCCAGAAGTCAGAAGCAGCATATGTGATAAGAGAGTACAATGTTAGAAAGGCTTCACGTGGAAGCCAGAGGTACATTTATGTCACTTTTACAGCCAGTCCATGGAGGGCAGCACTCTCTGTGAGGTGACAAGCACAGTGCCATGGTGGTTGTGTTAGTGCACTGTTTGTATCAGTTGCAGAGAGCTCACAAAAAAATTTTAAAATCATGCACTTTTTTTTACAAGAACAACAGATCTAAGGTACAAAATACAATTCCTTATATGAAACCTACACAAAAGATATTGGAGAGAAATACAATTTTATGAAAAATGTGCTTAGCACTTAGCAGTGATGTTTACTAATGTGATCTCTTTCAATGATTCAGAAGAAATTACTGAGGTAGCTATTAAGATCTACTGAATCATTCATGGAACATGCTAAGCACAATTCCCTGGTAATGAAAGCTGATTTGAACAGATTAAATTTTAAATTCAAAGTGCATGTGAGCTGTAAAAGAAATTACTCAATGTCAGCGAAGCTTAACTTTCTATGGAAAACACCAGAAGCTCATCCTTTATTTATTTTTACAATCTGGGGGAGGAGGGATGAGGAGGAGGAAAACAAACCAAGACGGTGAGAGAAAATTAAGACACCAGTAAGCTGGTGAACGTGTTTTCATAATTAAATGTTGCTTACAGAATAAAATCCAGCTGCAAACAGAAAAATATATAAAAATATATTGTCTTTCATTTAAATGCAAAGCTATCCTTCGATAGAAACTAAGATTCTCAAACTTGTGTGAGGGGAAACATAAATATTATGTTATAGACACCATTATACAGTGCATGTGTATTTCATATACTACCAACTGTTGTGATTTTTTTTAAAAAAACCTACTCCATAACAAAGTATTGCATATTAGAGGCATATTTAATACACAAGGAATCTCCATTAATTAATAGGGATGTCTCTGAAAGACAGAAAAAATATCAGCATAGTTTCTGAGCTATTCATATCTACCTGGTTAAAGTATCTTAAAGGAGAATAAGAAAGAAGTTATATGCTACTAAATTTCCTATCCTGAGCATTCTATTCCTATTTCTAAATCTGAGGTTACTCCTGAGATGTTAAATTCATTTGTGGCCTTGCAGTGTTGTACTTCAAAGATGTAAGATATTGAATCCATCTATGCAATACCTTCAATATGCAGGATTCTTGCCCTACAATAACATTATTTCACACTTTCAGATAGTACTCAGCAGTAAACACAAAGGTTTATACATTGACGAGTTAATACCTCCACAGTCTAAGAATTCATTTGCAAGAGCATATTATCAAAGTCTATCATCAAAGTCTTCCTGTGGGGCATTCTGTCTCATTAGTAATACGTCTGACACTTCTATTTATAATCATCAGGTCAAACTATGGCATTTGCACCTATAAATTAAGCAATAAGTTCCCCCAAATAAATCAATCAATACTACTAGATAGCAACTGGTACACAGTAAATTACATGTTTCCAGTGTTGCCACACATTTTAGAGTAAAATTTGTATCACTTTGTATTTTACAGTATTCAAAAGAGCAGGGAGGAAACATGAAATATAATAATAGGCCAGAGAAGGACAGTAACCAGGAATAACATACATAAAAGAAAAAGCAAAAGTCATTTTTTGGTTAGCTCATAACTTGTTCTTGAAGGATATACCTTGAAGATATACACTCACCCATTCCATTTAAAAATAAAGAAAAAAAAAAAAAGAAAAAAAATCACTGAACACAACAAGTTAAAATCCATAATTAGCCTTGCAATTCTCAATCTGTATTTTTACTACTGATGCCCTTCAGAAGGGGTGGGTAGTTATTCAATACAACTATGCAGTGAGAGTCTAGACACACAAAACAAGAACTGCAAAAGCTATGATAAGCATGGGACAGTGATTTGCCATCTAAATTGGAGGCTGGAAGAAAGACCTGGTGATTTATGTTCAGTCTTGATCAGTCAGGCTGTATTGATTGTATGAAGGAGGCAGCCTGGGAGAGGCCATTAGCTTTATCTGCTTCTTGGTGCTATTATTCCCTCTGAGCCCTTCTGCTGTTCAGAAGCACTATACAGTATCCATAAGGTACAATGCCATTCCTGCTCTTTGCTCTGCTTGGCTCAAGCCTTGCCACCTGTTTCTTTTGATCATGGATCTTCCAAAGTCACCTGCAATGCTCTCATTTTCAGATTCAGTTTCTATCTTCTCTCTGGAGTCTCCTGCAAATCCTAATTTGACTCTGACTTGGAATGCAAATTTTGGATCACTGTATCAAAAGATGTTATCACCACATTGTCTCAGTTAATATGTACAGGAACATATGTATCTATTTTGATTCAGGATACGACTATATATTTTTAATAATAAAAAGAACTCATAGAACCTGGATATGTATTTAGTCTTGGACAAGAAAATCAACGGGTGTGCTGTCTAAGTGGCATTTATTCAACCAATATCTGTTCATTATAACGATAATTTTCAGTATCAGTTTCCTTGTGTTATTTATTTACAGTTTTCCAGACCTTGTGTGCTCCTGCACTTATCCAAGCACTGTTCTGCAGATTATGCTGCAAATTGCAGATAACAAAACCTCACTTTAGCTGACTGTATGGGTACATCAAAAATGCATTCTTACAAAACGCTGAGTAATCTACTTCAGTCCCTACTGAACTGTTAGGACAATGAGACTCATGAGTGCCACCAGGTTTAATTAAGAAAAAGAAGTTCTGGTCTACAAAATGTTGGTTATTTTTTCACCTCTGCTTTGTCATCATTTGAGTCCATGGCCATCTACTTGTGTTCTAGAGTGAGTACTTGCACAGGACCTTTGGAGTGTGTGGAAAGGTCATACAAGCAACTATACTTCGGGCATCTGCAATGTCTGAAAAGACATCCGTTACATTTTTCTCCTCATTCTTTGCGTTCATATTGGTTGACACTGACAAGATAAGATGTCAAAAATATTTTATGCCACGTAAACATTAATTCTGTGTTAGGAAATTCAGAGTGGGGAGCCTGGCTGAGCTCTCACTGTAGGACACAAAAATACAGACACTGGCAAAACAACACAGAGCATCTCTCTGCCCAGAGGTTTGTACTTGAAAGCTACATTACATTGTAAATGAGTTAAATTCAATAAACATGTCTCAATCTGTTAAAGTACAAATTGTCACTTGATGAGAAAAAAAGTAAAGCTAGGAAGACATAAACAGCTGACATCCCAAAAAATTAAGTTACACATTTATGGATTAATCAATGCACTCTTCATAAAAGGAAAGACATTATGGCAGTACTGCCTCAGTGAGACATTTTTATGTTAGAATAATGGGCTTGGAAGTGAAATCTTAGCCAATTATTCGTGTTTTGGAGGGATAGTTTCTCCATAGCCACATCCATAATCAAAAAGCCACAGCTGAAGAGAACTCTCCCAATATTTCATTACAACAACAACAAAAAAGAAGGCTTACTACCCCAATTTGTGAATGTTTTCTGCTAGTACAACATTCAGCACTTTTGGCTCATGGCCTGAAATAAGGCTTCACCACAGTATTGATAAATACAGCACACAGGTTCTCACGTGTGGCACTAGGCAATAATGAAGGACATACCTTGCAGACTACCAAATTAAGATTTCTACTATAAATTAATGAATGGAGAAGTGAGCTAACAGTAAGCCAGTTCCCAGCAGTTCTGTCACAATTTAAGCATTCAAATATGGTGCCTGCAGTTCTGCTCCCACTTTGCTGGAATTGTTTTCTTCTTTAAATATAAGGGGACAGAAAGGCCAAGAAAATACAAATACGGAGTCACCAATATACAACAGAGGTAAAATAAGGGAGCAGCTGTGAAAGTAAAATACAGTGTGTACACTTTTAAAAAAGGAAATTCTTTCAAGAGAGCAAACATTTAAAATTAACCATAGGTTGAACAGATCTAGTGGATGCAAGCATTATTTCCATATCTGTCAAGCGTATTCCATCACTACAGTTCTTTAATGACCAAGGCATATGACATTACAATGTCACACTATTTATTGTAATGAAATACAATAAAGTCTGAACTATATAAGGTAAAAGATAGACTAAGAAATACAAATATAAACTTTCAGGACATCGCACATGTCACTTTCCATTCCAACTTGAACAAATGGAACCCAATTTAATTGGGGTTCTTATGTCTAGGGACTAGACCATGATAAATAAATTGGAGCCAAGAAAGATTGACCCAAGAATGGTACACTCAATGGTCTGAGGACTGAAAGTGGCCCAGGGGCACAACACCTCCACACATCTTTCTTTAAAGAATCTGCTGCCAGTCCTGAAAGGAGAGTGAGAAGGCATCTCCCTAGAAGAGGAAGGTAGCACAAACACAGTGCGGAGGAAATGTCAGGAGACTTCCTGTGCCCATTTTCCACACAACAGAGATTATTTGTCATAGAGGGGGTCAGAGGAAAGTTTATGCAAATCTCCAAGTTTTAAAATGCATCACATATAAAGCAGAATGATTTTATCCTAAATTCCACGGTGACTTTTCCAGAGGACACAACAGACACTGCACAAAACTTACACTTGGCAATCCTGATATTTAGTGGTTTAAGTCTCTGAAAAACAGCCTTTAATCAGCCTGTACTGCCAACTAAATCTTCAAATGCTGTAGTTATGATCTCCATTATCAGACATTAGACTTGTAAATTCCCTTGCCGTTGTTGTGACCTTAGCTTTTCAGTATTCCCTTCTCTTTTAAGTAAAGTCAGCTACAATAACAATACTGAGAGCTTACTTACAGCAAGGACTACAGACAGTACTTTTCACATCACTTGTATTTAATTTTTAAATTTGAAGGCCATTAAAACAATACTCATCTGCTATGGCTAAGGAACACATTCTAGCTAGGTCAAATGATCTCTTTTATCATACAAAGCAGACACTGTAGATAAATCAAGTCCTTCCTGTCTGTTTAAGATGCAGCTCACATTGACAGCTAAGCACTGATCTGGAGATCTAAAGATTTAGAAACCAGGATTATTTTTCAGCTTCTTCCTCCCTCACAAAGTGAATTAGATATTAAGGTTTTAATCAGGTGTTTATGCAGTGCAACTGGAGTGTTTGGCTTGGTGGAATGGAGGGTGCTTCTTTGTGTTTGAAAAATTATAAGAAGGTCAAAGGAAGCAAGTTTTTATGTAGGATTTATGATTCATATTTCTTGAACAATGCTACTTTGAATCATGGGATGCTGGTTTTGTACAACTGTGTATTGCCAAAATAGTTCTCAGAGCTAAAAAAGCTTATCTTTCTGAAGCACTATATAATTTGTGTAAAAAAATTAATGGACTCCAAGTACTAGTAGTACTAGTATTTGTACTAGTACTAGTAGTGGCATGAGTGACTATCAAGACAGAAAATCCAAAATTCAAAGACTCAAGCTTTTTATTTAAATCGTATTTGACATGAACTGCAATTTGGTGAGCATTCATTGAGTGGATTATCTTGGTCAGATTAAATAATTACAGCAAACCATGTTAAACAGGCAGATTTTTTGTTGCTTGAACTATTCATTTAGCCTAGTCATCACTGTGAACATTCTGAAATATTCTGTGCTATTTCATGCATGTCTTTCACCTTATTATAGTTTCAGCTTCCTCTTTCATGCTTTAACTCACTTAACTAGTAAAAACTGGATTGCTCCATGCTTCCTTTGTAGCTCTTCATTGCCTTTTGTTTTTTAGCCATGCCTGTTTTCATGGGCATCTATGCAGTGCTCAAGAGGAAATTTGGTGTGTGTACACAGGAGTTAGGCTAATTCTAATACGCTTCTGAGAATGCCTGTAAAACGGCTAGAAAGCTTATTACCGTGTTCTCTCCTCATTGCACTTTTTCCTTTTTAATTTTTTTTTTGTTCTATCATGAGGTTCAGTATTTAGATTTTTCACTTCCCCATGCTGTTTGATTATCAGCTTCTTACAGAATGTGCTTCATATTTCACAAGTTTAAAAAGATGAAGGTATGCATTCCTAATATGACAATTGGAGGAGGATAGCTGAATACAATACAGCCAGAGAGAAAACTTGTAAACCTTTCAGACTTCACACGAAGATGTGCTGCCTTCATTTTCAATGGCAGCTGTTGTCAAGTGGGTTGTGGAATGCCCACTACCTTTCCAAAGCTGCGACTTTTCATTTTTGCCAAATCTCACATAAACAAAGACACCTGGCCTAATTATCCATTTTCATCACCCATCATTCATTTTCTACTTTCTTTCAGACCATCTTCTTAAAAAAGACAAACAAACAAACAAACAAACAAGTAAAGCAGGTCCTTGATCTTAACTACGGCTTGTGATCAACACTGTAAGTATTAAAAAGGGATATTCCTTGGGAAGTGGATGTGCATGAAAATAAGCTTCTGCAAAGGCAGAGATGTGCCAAGATTTTTCCACAGTTCAGAGATATTACAGTGCAACCCATTCATACTGAAAAGAAAATTTAAAAATTCTTAGAAATTAAAACAAAGTAAAATCCTTCATTTTTGATTGAGTAGAGAGAAAAAACAACTTATGTGATGATTTGGGCTGCAAGGGTACACCTTGAAATACTGATGGAGAAGGCCTCCATTGCAGAATTCACTTGCAGTTTGGAAGAGCCCTAGACTGAGAGCACAAGATATCACTGGGAAGTTAGGTTCATAAAAGTAAAATCTATAGGATCTTCCATCTGTACCTCACAGGCTCTGTCAAAACCAAGCAATGTTCTGTTACTTACTGAGCTTGTGGTTACACTGTGATTTTCAAGATCCTATGTACTTGTGCTAATCCATAAAAAAACCCAGCACAAACACTCAAGACTTCTGAGGGCTCAGGCACCTAATCAGTCAAGCCCTCTTATCCTGGAGGTTTCTTATAGCTGCAGAAAGCTTTTTTTTTTTTTTTTCTCTGATCAAGAGTTGCAAGGTTTGAGGGACTCCAGCTTCCACTTTCCAACTGATCACTTAAAACTCCACTACATTGACTGTCTAGTCATTTGATGTTTGTGAATTATGCAGCAGGCAATCACGGTGCGCATTGAGTGGCTAATCTACCATGAACTTCACTCTCAGAATCTGTGAGAGGAAAGAAGTGTGAAACAGCAATTGGCATGAGAGTATAACTATAAATTAAGTAACATTAGGTTGATTATACAAAGTAATGTAGACAAGGACACTGCCTACTGCAAATCACACTGCCTTCTAGCAAGCAATTTCGGTAGACTAGAAAAGCAATGGTATACTCCACAGGGTTTGGAATTGTTTTGGGGGAGGTTTTGAGGACTGGAAATTGATCTTCTTCATTACTGATCCTCACCTTTCTCCTGTGAGGATAATTCTGCACTGGCATACAGCTATTTTCAGCATTTGGATGAATTCTATATAATTAGTTTTTAGTATGTCTTCATGAAATCTAAATCTTTAATCATCATTGATGGCTTTCTCTGAATTCCTTCCAACTTTTTGGTGCCAGCTTGCTCAGGATTCAAACCTGCTCCTTACAGCATTGCAAAATGAAAGGAAGGACAGCTTGCTCCTGATGACTGTGTGTATTAATAAGGGATGATCTAGCAGGAAAGCTGTTAGACTGGGCAGAGTTTCTGAATAATTGGCCAACAGAATGTGGACTATAACTTACATTCGAATTCTGATGCATAAACTCTTTAATTAGAGAATATGAGGTTTTCCCAGGCTTCAAACGAATTAATACCAATAAAAGGCATTTACAGGTCAGAGAGGCTAACAGTCCTGCCTAGTAAGAATACACCTCATGCATTCAAATGTCCCACTTACACCAATGATAAATAAAAAGAAGAAAATACGTTAACAGCAATGAATTACAGTATATAATGTTGTATCACATACAGATTTCTGTCAACTGAATGTTCATTCTCTTTCACAGACTTTTTCACGTGAACAGCACAAATCCTTAAAGAAATTGGCTAGAAGCTTCTGACTGTCATAAAAAACGGCCATATGCTTCCATCCCAATTGTTAACTGTGCTGCACCCCTTACACTTCATTTTCCTCTGAAACCTTTAATGAAACATCTTGTCAGAAATCTATATGGCTATGGCCTCCCATGCTCTGCAGGGAGCTGACTACAGTAGTACTTCAGGTGAATCCCAAGGGAAAATGAGGCAGCTGAGCTGGAGCTGCATTAGACTGCAAGTCAATGCAGGTTAGCTCTTGTTAATTTGAATTTTGTGTTAATAATTGAAGCAGTAAGCTCTGTCCTACAAATGTCAAGTACAGAAATGGACGGGCATTGAGTGAGCATCTGTGAAGTTGTGATGCTGGGAAGAAGAGTCTGTACAGTGTTGAGAATGTAGTGTCGAAACTTGACATTTTCTGAGAGAATAACGGAAATACTGTAATTTGTACAGCAGATCACCACAATCTACCTTCCACACTTGTCTTTGGCATCATCAAGGGCATGAGGCTATAGGGGAAAGATAGTATCTCAATGCCAGCCACTGTATGGAAGGAAACAAGTAGAGGAAGAAAGGCAATTCCACAGCACCCTCCCTTGCCCTGATGAACATGCAGGATGTGGAATGACAGGAGGTGTTTTTAGAGAGAGGCAAGAGCTGTTTTCTTTCCTCTGCTATGCACATCACTGGAAAGGAAGCATTGCAGTTTTGATCTGAGTGCTTCTGAGCTGAAAAAGGATCTCTTTCATGTTGGTAGAGATGCAGGCACCCATGGATATCTACCTTACCAGGACAATCTGTCTTTCCTTCCTGTAATCTCAGTTGAGCAAACCACTCTTTCCGATAATAGCAAGCAAGCATTGAAGTTAAATAAGTGTATAGGTCTTGCTGAATTCAATGTTAAGCACAAAATTAAATGCCATGCTGACACTAGATGTACACATTCCTGAGGCCACAGCAAGGGGTGCAGAAGCTCCTGGAGCATAATAGCAAGCACAGAGCAGATTTCCTTGCTGCAAACAGCTTTGGGGAGTACTCTTTTCCCTTTATCCTCAAAGCAAACCCATGCTGTGTATGCAGCTTTTCAAAGGAGAGGATTAGTTCTTGTATTTACAATATAGCTAATCATTTTTTTAAGAAGTGGGCACAGGATTATATTTGAGGTAACATACAGGAGATGGATTATACTGAGATGTTTGGGCAGGAAAGTAATTCTTCCATTTGGTAAACAAAATGAATAGCTATCACCCTAGATCAATCTCCTCTAAGACAGGGGAAAAAATAGAATTCTGCAAAGATCTCCCATAAATATAGTTAAGTTAATCCAACTTGCTATTCTACACATGAACATAACTCATCTCAAGCTATAGACTTGATGTCTTGTAGTATTTGCCTAATCATATAAATGTGACTAAACATCTCCATAATTGTAAGAAACTTTTAAAATATCACCACTCCATTACCACTCCACCACTCCTGTAATATGAGAGTAACCATTATGCCTTTATTCTGTAAGAGAATGAATAAAACATGCTGTTTATTGGAGTGACATAGGGACAGACTGTCTCAGATGCTCAAGTGAAAAGATGACCAGCATAAGAAAACATCAATGGTTTATTAACTCCCTTGAGAGTGCTTGACAAGCCACTGGTCAGAACCCCTCATTACTAATTCAGAATTTTTCTTGCAGTTGCCTAAAAATATACAAGTCCCAAAATACAGAATAAACACTTACCTTTTTCATCTTCCATGTTAGTACTTTTTCTTTAAAACAAATCTAAGATCTCTTGTTTCAGATACATATTCTTATTGTATCACACCACACCAGCTACAAGGGTGTAGCTCATTTTTTTTACAAGCTCACAGTCAGGCATAATCAAGCCATGGAATAGATTGTATAAGAATTGTGCAGGATGTTTTTATACTACTCATATAGTATTATTTATTTCTGTATAACATGAATATATATATGAGTATGATTTAGTTAAATACAGAAGCCATGCCTATACTCCTTTAAATAAGATGAGGCAATTCCCAAGGATCATTTATATACAGTGTATGGAAAACATACTTATTTTCTGAAAGGAAATAATTTATGTTCTTTTACCCAGAGCAGTTGAAGAGAATGCTTTACTATGCAGAGGAAAGGTGTCTTTCCCCCAATTTTTAGAGGCAATTAGTATCTTTAATTAGATAGCTGACCTTTAAATTTTTTTTCTCAGCTGCATCAGGTGCACACCCCTCCCATAATTACTTTGCCCTGCAGACAGCTCATCTTTTGTCCTTGATCATTCACAGCCACAAATCACAACCAGAACAGTGCAAGTAACAAGTGGTGAAAAAATACGTATGCAAAATTTAGAGGAGTTATGCTGGAGAAGTTGGTTTGATTTTTAAACATCCTCAACATGGAGTTGAAGTGGTGCACCCCTTTATATTCTAGTCATACATGTGGGGGCTGTTTAGCAGGCTAGGAGGGAGGTGCTAATCCTTACTTTCCCCCATATCTTATTAACAGTTAGGGAAGTATTAGATGCATACTTAAATATTGGAGCAGTTTGATGAGACATAATTCAGAGTCAAATTAAAAAATATATAATCCTGGAATCTTGATGTGCTAGTTTGTTTTTTCTTTCTTTCTATTCTGTGAGATGGGCATAGCAATATAAGACCCAAAGTATATATGGGACAATTTGCCACAAAAAGAAACCTTTTCCTCCTGTGGTGAAACCTTTTAGAAAGAAGACCTGTACAAATCTCTGCCTATTCACATAGTATTTGCTGAAATGTCAATTAATGCAATCTGAAGGCAAATAAGCTAAGAATGTCTCCAAGAAGAAAAAAAGCAAAATATGCTTTTTAATCAGTAAAACATGAAATTATATTAGGTACAGGAAAATAAAACTACTTAAATTACAGAGCTACTGGAAATGAAACAACTATGAGAACTCCTTTGTAAGCATCCACTGAGAAACAAAGTCTTAAAGGCACCACAAAGCATCCAGAAGAAACCAATTACAGCTAGAGCGAGAAAATCTCAGTGCAGTGAGTCATTGCTTAACTGCCTGGAAGAAGAGATGCTGTGTTTTAGAAGGAACATCAGGGTTTGTGTTTCCCTACCCTAAGGTAACAAGCAGCTCTACAGCATTAGAAAACTTATCTTCTTGGCAGAACTTCCCCTTTGTGCTTTTACAGAGTTGGAGCCCAAGGTGGCAGTGTTACCCTCTGGGATTGCTCTCTGCATCCCAGAAGGGAGGCAGAAGTGCCACCAGACAGCACTCAGCAACCTCCCACCAACTGCTTGAAATACGGCATCTTTTTGGGACTTGATAAAGCAAGAGGCATATTTTTTCAGAAAGAATTTTGGTCTCACTAATAGTTTTTCAGAAGACATGCTCATGAGAAAATTTCTCAAGACAATTATTAGTCTGGGTACCATTTTGAAACAAGAATGGCAAGGGGAGGATGGAATGGGGGAGAAAGATAAAGCCCATTTTCTTAAAAGCAAGCTTGGTCCTGTATTTAAATAAAGTAATCACTTATTTTCTTAAAAATATGTGGTTATGTTTTTAACAATGGGTAAAGCAGTAAAAAAACACCTTTACAATCCACTGTGCGATACAACTGTGAAGCAGCAAGTTTACTTTTTATAAACAGACACTTTCAAATAAACCTGGCATTGTTTCTCCATCCAAACTTTAGTAAAGAGTTCAGATTCCTTAGGCACTATGTTCTTGCTTTATTTGAGTCAAGGCAGTTGTTTAAAATTATTTTAATAACCTGCAGCATCTTGTATGTTTGTTTGTTTGCTTGTTTATGGTGCTCACAGTGTGGAAAGAGAGGAAAAGTCTGGTCTGTAAACCATCACAGCATATATCATCAGCTCCACTAAACAAGCCAAGACAGACCAGGCAAAATTCAAAAGATAGCTCAGCATCACAAGAAAGCTTGAAAACTGAACTCAGGAGCTACTCTGTTTGACTGCCCTGAAATCATCATGGCAAGCAGTCTGTTCTGGGAAGATAAAGCAAAATGTGTTACTTCTAGTCAATGTTAATTCAAAATAGGTGGGAAATGTAGAAAATACCAATATGAAGAGCTCAGCACTAATGGCAGCATCACTTTGACAAATTTCAAGCACCTAAAAATTTAGCATCTATACTTGAGTTTTTCTTACACATATTGGAAAGGACGAGGGGGAGAAACTCACCTTCTGAGGGTTCCCATTTCCTGCATTTGCTATTCTGAGATGCTAGACAACAAATACAGACTAGAAACCTAATTTTTATGCAGCTATGCTTAAGTCACCTATATTTCCACCTAAGAAGAAAAAAGAAAAAAAAAATATATATATATATATAAAAAAGAAACCTGAAGGAACCTGAGTTTTGAGAGGACAGTTCTCCAAAATGCAATAAAAACTTAGTTGATGAACCTGATTAATTTATAAAAATTAATTTTATAAAAGCATCAGATATCATAAAGGATATCAGAAATGCTATTAGTAGTAGTTCTTTCATCATGGATAGTCAATAGCAATACTGTCAAAATATCAAGATTTTAAATTTAAATCTAGGTTTTCATTGGAGATGTCAAGGGTATTTGTCTCAAAAGCGTTTAAAAACAAGTTAACATATCTGAGGGTAACAGGTAAAAGACTAATTCTTGAATCTCTCATTTTTAATTTTTACTTTTTAATTCCTGTTTTAACCTAATAGTAAGTTTCTATCACATGAGAAAAACCAGAGCGAATTTAGCACACCCACAGTCTTGTATCCTACAAGGGAGGAATCTCTGGAAACACTTTATTATCAGAGCTGGTCCTCCATTAGCTCAGAGAAATGAGCTATTGGAAACTATGAAAACAGACTTCAGAAGGAGAAACTGATTTTGCTGCTTGTAGAGAAAATACATGTGGTTCTTATAATTACATAAATAATTATAAAATTGCCTTTGGTTTATGTATTACTTACGACACTAATAATATTTTATCTTTTCCCTCTGAAATCCTCAAATTTTTGTATTTCTTTAATCCACTAAGAAGGTTGTCTTATTTAATTGAATTAGCTCTGTAAATACCACTTTCTGTCACTTCAATAAAGAACCCACTAAATCAAAAAATAGAAACAAAAGAATCATATCAGTATGAGTTTCATAAGAGAAGAATAGAATAGCTACTGGTAGAAGTGGGATTTGTATCTTCTGGGGTTTTTTTCATTTTGTAAGCATATATTCTTGCTGTGTCAACAACATCGTGCAATTTTAAAAAATAACTCTGTTAGTACTAGAGAAATGTTAAAAGATATATAAAACTTAATTATTTTCTTCTATTTTTGAGGGGGTTGTTTTTGTTTGGTTTTTTACAGGTTATTTTGTTATTGTTGTGAGGAGTTCTTTAGAGAAATCAGGTGCTTTTAGCAAATGCTACCTTTTCTTTTTGAAGTCAAAGTTGAAAATAAATGTCAAAATATTCAATAATCACAGTTGCAGCGTGATTCTAAGACTACTCCTACTTCAGGTATCCAAAAATGAACCGTAGGAGTAGCTCATAACATTTGAATTTGATCCTCAATGCTGAAAAACCTTTGCACACACCTACACCTATCAGTACAGGAGCATTTGTATTGCCAGCACAGACAGACGAGATGGTGACAATGAAGCTGCATCAGCTCCATATGAGCCAAAGGCTGACACATTTCTTTTAGATGTTTTTAACAATGACAGACTAAAGGAGAGCTAATATTCCAAAGCCCTAGACACCCACAAAATTGATGGAGAAAAGGATAATTGCTAAGAATATGTTATCAGCAAAATATGCATTCGAGCTTGAAAAGGCACAAACATTGTCTGCATTCAGCAGGTCACACACTAATGAGATTGCCGCTCACAGTTGCAGTTGATAGGGAGCAGAATAGTTCTCTAATTAGGTTTGCTGACTAGGGGCCTATACTGTCTTCTCAGCATTAGCAAGTTGGGAATGCCATAACCTTTTGCATTGAAGGGAAGTGAGATATCTTCCTCACTCGCCACATCACCAAAACAATTATCAGTCAGGAGTATCTTGATCACTTCATCCATTCATTCATGAAGGGTAATTACTTCAGTCTGTCATTTTTACAAGCCTTGAAGTTACTGAAGGCAAGCTTTAGGTGAGTCAGATGTATATCACTGACAACTGTAATCTATTTGATAATATTTTACTAAATTTTCTCTTGCCTTCTTCCCCAAGTCTTCCTTGCAAGGGGGTTATAATGCCTTTATACTTAAGCAAAACAGCTTCCTATTTCAACATACGTACTGATAAAATATTTCTAGATAGCCCATAGTGTCCATGCCTAATTCAGCCTCTTCTCTCCAAGAGCATAAAAAATTAAATGGACAGTGACTAGACTACTTTATCTGCAAATCATTCTGACAGTGTCAAACCACATCAGCCCTATTTCCTGTGACCACATTGACACATACTGATACTTGAACTCAGGTGGAAATTCTGATATTCAGATGCTTCTGTGCAGGCAGCAGCAACCACCAGTCACGACCTATTTGGGAATCGATCCTTCAGCCTCTGATTCAAAGAGCACAGAATGACACTTATGCCAATGTAATGACTGGTTAAAGCTACCCAAACCGGCTTCATTAAGCCTATTATCATATAATCGTGCTGACGGGAGCTTGTGATTGTGGCTGAACTTTATACAAACCACAGGAATGGCCACACAGTATATCAATGTTACCTGAATTTTGTTGCAAAACCTGTATTTTAATGGTATGTACTTTTGCCAAAATTTAGCTGTTTGGTTTGAAAATTTCCTCACTAGTTTCTCCATTAAGTGCAAAAAGCTCTCCAAGAACACAGCCCGGTGCATGGAAGTCTAAGCAATGAATTTCTGAGGAATCAGCACCTTCAAATATTGCCTTCACTTATGTCATTATTTGATTATGCTATTTTGACAATGTTCTTTTAATATTACTAGATATGTGTAAACACACACTTTTATATTAAAAAAATATGGCACCTAGAATGCTACTAGTTTACATATAATATGTAGTCCTGAAAGAGCAAATTTTGTTGGTCTCTCACCCGCAAGGTACCAAAAAGCAGTCATGTAGCGCCACATTTGATACTAAATCCTTGCCTAATGTACAGCAATTAACATGTTTAAAAACACATCAAAAGAAGAAAGCACTGCTGCTCAAGTTTACTAAATAATTACATGTCATTTAACTGCCTCAGAACAGCAGTTCTCCATACAGATTTTAGAGGGATCCTCCTAAATACCCTACTCTATCTTAAGCTAGAATTGTTTAAATGCCTCTCTAGATTAAATTCTAAATATTTATTAGTGGAAAAATGTAATTCACATTGAGATTAAAACAGATTGAGAACTATGTCTATCAGATTCAAGAACAGTTTTGCTGGGATAGAAAATAAGCAAGAGCAGCTACAGTCTTTGCAAAGCTTGTGATGTAAGTAAGGGCATAAAAATGAGATCCTGCTTTTATTTTATAGAAGCAATACTAGTATTCTTTTTTTAAATCATCAAGAACATAATGTCATAGTCACTATAAGCATCCAAACCTGACATTTAAAAACAAATGGAAAGTATTACCAATTAATTTTTAAATGGAATTGGTGATGTATGACTTCATCAAAACCAAGAGTTTAATTTCACTCCTAAGGATTATTTGAAATGAGTTTTTCAATTAACGGTCACTAGTTGAATAAACCCCTGAGGAGACCTTAGTCTGTATTACACTATACTACACAAATAAACTTGGCAAAAGCTGAAAAAGCAGAAAGACAGCAGTTCTCCTTGGTTTATCAAAGGAAACCTATTGTCTGTGAAAACCTTTATTTACTAATTGTAATTTAAAAACTGCTGTACAGTCTCTTCAATAAAGATAATTATCTGTAATATGGCTACCTCCTAGGACACTTACTTTTTAAAAAAATGCAGGCTCCTCTCAAGTTTCAGTTCAAACCTGAAAATAAAGGACTTCTGTTGCCGCACAAATCTGTCATAAGAGCATCATATCAGCATCCAAGAGTTACAGAAGAGGAACTGGAAGACGTGAACACAATTGAACAGCTGTGATGGCTCTGCACAACTGTGCAGCATACACTGAATACAGAGACGGCCCATACATGTGCACCCTTTCAAGCACATCTTGCTTTGGTGTAACTTCAACTCAGCTTCCTTGGAGAGAAAGTCTGCTCTGTATTCCCAGTCTCTGCAAGCACTGAGATCCATCCAAGTGTGACCTCCCAAGAAATCCTCCCACAACTTCTAAATATTTTTAGTGTCAACTAAAAATTGTTTGTAAATCAGGTATTCCCCTTAAGCAGGCAGCTCTAAACACAGATGCAACTGGGAAAGGTAGCCAGGAAAAAACTGAGAGCGTGTTGCTGGAGGAAGAGTTCATGCATTTTCACAACCTCTTTGCTAATAAGCACTTGCAACTTTCCTCCTTTGCAGCCTCAGGTTCACCAAGTATTGATGATACAAATGAAGTATAAACCCTAGTTCAGGCTATGAATTTGTAACTGGCAGCACCCTTATTAGTTCATATGCTATTACAAGCAGTTTTAAACACAGATGTGATTTCCCACATTAAAAAAAAAAAAAGTGAAGTTTTTTTTTCCATTAATGTGCGTGATTCTAAGATAAATTTGGTAACCATTAGTGAAAATTATTATAATCTTGATAAGCAGAATACTTAGGTACTCAGACAGTATTTACCATATCTTTAAGTTTTAAAATATTTTTAACTTGCACTAAGTAATTGAGGCTTAAGTATGCTTTAATTATATTACTAATTCTGGGCCCCAAACATCACGCTTCAAATTCTTAATCATGCAAGTGATGCAGAAAACCTCCTGTCAAGTTTTCAATATGCTATAAATTATTTTCCAAATATTTGTTAGTTAACTGTGATACCTTTCATGAGCTTTCACATTGCATATATATATATATATACAGCATTTAGTAGAAAATGTACCCTTTAAAACTTATCAATTCCTTTGCAATCTTTAAACATCAAAACTTTTTTCCCTGATGTCAGTTCCAATATTTAAAAATAAATAAAAGCTATGTCAAGCACATGTCCTCAGGAGACATTAACCAACTCTATAAAATTTCCATTAACTGAAATGCAAGAAATTCTCTGGTATTTCTTACAAAGCACCCTACTCCCTTCGCCTCCCAGCTTTTCAACTCTGATATACTTTTGACAGCTCCTTGTGATGCTGATTGTGAACTGTCTGCAGTCAAGATAGTAGTTCATGTGGCAGTAGTTTGCGTGGTCAACACATGGCAGAAGGCCATCCAGTTAGCAGCAAAGGGTGACATTTTCTTTGTAGAAAGAGTGGGTTTCCCTTTAATGCCATTGTTAACCATTGAAGTATCTTGAATATCCACCTGTGATCTGGGACTAAACTTCAACATTTCACACTCCTAAGAAGCCAATGAGTTGACATAAATTCACTGGTTTTTCTTTGTTAAAAATGATGAGCATAAATCATCCATAAAAGCAGTCATGTGTATGTGTAACTACACACGTAAATGTACATTTATGGCTTAAAGGTACCATATGTGCTTTTGTCCCAGTAATATCAAGGGGCTTGTGCAACAAGTTACCAAAGATAGAAGTACCTCTTTTTGATTCTCTTCAGGATGACCCTGCTTGAGCAGGGAGTTTGGACAAGATAACCTGGTGATTTATTAGCTCCGTGGGTCAGAGGATGGTGCTGATAACACCAAGGTTGTGGGTTCAATCCCCATATGGGTCATTCACTTAAGAGCTGAACTTGGGGATCCTTACTGGGTCCCTTCCAACTCAGAATATTCTGTGATTCTGTGACCCACAAGGATGCCTTCCAACCTGACCCATTCTCTGATACTGTGATCTGAAAGTCTGAACAGCTGCCTAAGACCATGCAACTTTTTAACCCTTTAAACAGTGACACACTTTCACTGCATATCCTGACAGCGAGATGTTTCAAAGCACTTGCTGCAAGTCCTAATATGCCAGTTAAAGAAAATAAGACCTTTCCTACATAATTGAAAGGTTGTGTTTAAGGATTTATAAGCAAAATTGGCCTTTCTGTCTGGAAGACTACTAATGTTGAGAGTATTGTCTTCGCTAAATGGTGTTACCAAGATCAGTTGGAAGAGATGCGTAGGTGCACACACGTGCACATGGTACCATAATAGTACCATGATAAACAGGTATGGAGAAAGAGGAATGGAGTAGGTTGTGTTTGGCCATATGTACTAAAGATATGACAGCAGCAATAATGTGTCCTTTGCTTCCATACAGCAACCCTGAAAGGCAAATTTATCAACTACAGCAAAGCAGAAATCTTACTCTGGAACTGAATGGTTCAGTGTAATGTAATAATGCACAGAAAAGCAAAGCATGAAAATGAACTCTGGAGTCTGACTCCACTGCTATGCTATTCAAAAAAGATTGAGTGCATAGTCCATAGTATGAATCTAATTCCAAAACATAGGTATTGCAAGAAGAAGTGTATTTCTTTTATCCCAAGTAAACTTCAGCACTTACTATTATCCCAATGAATAGATCAACATGCTTCTTAGAGAAAGACTTACAGCACTTCTGTAGCTCCAAACCACCTGCTAAAAATAGTTCACAATAACATAATAAAGGACTGTACCATCATGCAGATGCAAAAATGCAAACTAAATCTGCATAGGCTACCTTAATTCCACCTCTACATGATTAGCTTCACATTCAGATCATTTCCTTAACGCATTTTTACTGCATTTGGTACCGTCCATTTCATAGCAGGGACTATGAACAAAGGGACTGAACAAAGCTACTGAACTCACTCTCAGCACATTGAGACTGAGTAGGCAGACTGTAAGTAGAGACACATTTTCTATTACAGATAGAAGACTATTCCTATAAATGCTGATGCATTTACTAAAACTTGTGACAAGTGTGAAAACAGCAAATAGGCACAGGATTGGAGCCTAAATAGCTATGAAATGGTTTAGGGACATGGTTTAGCAGTGGACTTGGCAGTGCTGGGTTAACAGTTCTATTCAATGAACTTCAATGAACTTCAAGTCCTTTTCAACCTTAATGATTCTATGACATAGAGAAGAAAAAGAGGGGATTTTTTCTTTTTCAGGATTTCTTTTTCATATTTCATGGGAGAAAAGCATGTACAGACCTAAACATGTACCACAAAATCAGGGAAGTCCATGGGACAGCCAAGATTTTAATGCAGGTATCTTTCCAGTTCCTTAGACACAAGTTTGTTTTCTTGAGGTGCAAACTGCTAATTAAAGCTTGGGATAAATCCATTAAAACCCAGTATCCAAGAGCATATTCAGCATTACCACGCTAACTTGAAATGGGTACACCTTTGAAATATCTCAGATCTCAAACAAATCATTGTGGATCATTATCTTTCCCAGTATTATTACAAAAAAAACCCAGATTTTTTTTTTTTTTTGTTATGATGCAGCATAGAACATCAAAAAAATTAAAACAGCTATTCAACCATCATTTCTAATCTCACTAAATATCAAATTTCTTCATCTTTAATTGGATACCTGCACCACAACATAGCCTTTTAACACTGAAAACCAAATCAGACAGCCCTGACTTAGGCTCCAACTCAGCTGTCTGTGCTGTACATGATGAATCACTCCCTATTTTGAGCAGCTTTCCACACACTGAAACTTGCATTCATAAATTCACATTAGGCAGTTAATGGGACAGAATCGGAGTTGCTATGGCAACAGTGTGATGTGTCCTATCACTTAAGTGAGAAAATGAACACTAGTAATTATCACCAAGCAAATCGTATTTTTGTCTTTTGTATACTGTATCTTTTCAATGTTTTACTTTAGCTAATGAATGGATTTGTGATTTTCTACAAAAGTAGAATAAAAACCAACCAATGTATTACCTGATCTCGTACTAAAAGTTAATCAGAATACGTCACCAAGCAAAGCTGGTAGGACTTACGTATTTCTGTATTTCTTATATTTATGTATTTGACAAGATTACAATGACATTAGGAAACTCCAGTTCAGAGGTCAACAGTAGGATGCATCAGATGAAATTCATAGTGTGAACAAACACTGTCTCAATGATGCTTTCAATCTGAAATCAAGATTGCCTTCATGTCATGAAGCCTAAATAGTCATAAAGGACATACAACATTGACTTTTCTCATTAAGGTTGCAACAGATATTCCCTTTTGCAGGAAAATACAGTCAAAAATCCTTTGTGCACTTCCCCTACTTTCTCATAAGGTCAGACTGCCCTTATAACAACTCTTGTACATAAACGGACAGATGCAAGCAGAATACAGCTGGACTGATATTCAAAAATTAAATATTGCTAAAGTAATGATTTTATTATCTGTTTCATGTTTCTTTTTTTTTTATTCCATTCATAATTTAGAATCTGCAATACTTATTTTAACTTAATATGCTAATAAAAAATATATGCAGATGTATGTTCACATTTAAAATCTCTATCTCCCACCATAGATCTGACTCCCCTTTAACCTCCAGGAGTCTGAAGACATACTTTTTTACCCATTCTCAACGTATCAGTAGATAATTTGAAACTGTCCTTATTTTCATGGCCCTTGAGTATGGCAGCTCCCATTTTTATCTTAAATAGCCTGAAAGAACAGACTCTCATTCTCTGAAACTGCCAGTGATCAACATGTCTTACAGTTTAAACAAACATTGTGGTGTAACCTGGCTTCTGACTCAGCAGAAAATTCAGTTATGATTATTCAAAGAATTTTTGAAGGGCCTATCATCAAAGTACTCAAAACCAAAACATATAACATATCTTAAAAGTTCTGAATGTGCATGATTATACGATAAACTTCCTTATTCACATGAGTTTAGGGATAGTAACAGAGCCACAAATCCAAAGATGGACATTTAAAGTTGAGACTTACTGCAGTCCTGACCTAACTTCACAGTCACTGCTACACCAAGAGGCTGATCTGCCTCTGACAGGTGTGAAAGACCATAAAGTGTACATGGAATTGTTTTTCTGCCTTTAGAGACTCACAGACTCTTAGAACCGTCCCAAGAGACTGAATCAAGAATTCCTGTCCCACAGTAACATCAGTATTCCATAAAACGTAGATAAAGCTCAGGACAGCCTGAAGAAACAAGGAAAATGCTTGAGCAGTACACAATATAAAAAACAATAGGAGAGCATGATGCTACCACAGAATAAGTCTGCTACATCCAACACACAGTAAAATAACTGTTAGAAAGTTGTGCATCAGTGATTTTAGTGCACTATTTTTATAAAATAATAGATTTCTAGATAGCATAAGGTGTGTATGTTGATAAGTGTGGGGTAAGGGGAAATGTAATTAAATCTAAAAGTAAATAATTTTATTGTCTATATCTTGAGAGTCTGGAGAAAAGCAAAAAAGCCAAAACAAACAAAAACAGAAACATGAACAGGTACGCAGAGTAACTCATTTTCCAACTTTTCACAATACCCCTTTTACTGAATTTTCCTATCAAGCTCAATTCTGTACATATACCTTTGTATACTCAAAGACAATTTTCCATTAAACCAGGACTTGTTGGGTTTATTAAGTAGAGCTTAGCCGCAACTGTTCTTCTTTTTCTCACCCAAAATTTTTATCTTCAGACTTGCAGGAAATATTTTTCTTCAGATTTTTAAGCAAAATAATGTAATTTGCAGTTCTAAAGCTGGCTGGGAAGTTACGGAGATTTAAAGACTACATTTCAGACCAGGAATCTCTGTTATGTGGCCTTGTGATCAGTGGCATTTTCTAGCCTAGACTGCAACTCCCATGATGTCAGTAGAGGCACAGGCTTTGGCTCTAAACGCTCTTCACTGCGGACTTCTTCCTCAGACAAGTTGATTGCTATTCTTCTGTGTATTTAATGATAAAGCCACAGCCACTCAGAAAGGCAGACGATACAAGTTGAATTCTAATGTAGAATATAAACAAGTTTTATAGATGAGATAGAAATAAATTAACATAAAGTTATAGGGTCCCCTTTTTCTACATCAATGTAATCATCTCTTGATGCAGAGATATATACTATACTTAATTCTATTCATAAAACTGAAGACAGCTTTATCTCATTTTATGAAAAATGCCAAAACTGTTATATTCTGATCTTTCAGAAAGGTAACATTCCCATTTAATTCTCTGAAGTCAATGGTCTTAAATTAGCTACTGATTAATATAGTCATCTTGCTTTCCTCACTTCAACACATGGCCAGTGGTAGAGCACAGAACTGATGGGTATTTTTGCTCTAATTGTACAAATACATGTTTTTCTCACATAAATAGTTTTACTAAAACACAACAAGTCCAAATATTTATCAGAGTTTCACCAAAAGCACAGTTACTCACATATGATTTATAAAATCCCTCTTCATACTGACCTCCCAAAACTTATTCCCAAACCAAGCAGCCCAGCTGGGAGATACCTTCTATTACACTGTTGAGAAATTATTATACAGCTGTTATCTATCAAATCCTGACAACCTGCGTAAAATAAATTATCAAAACACTTACTTTGAGAGAAAAATCACTGGTGGCAATCTTACTGTTAAACACAGAGATTTGCATTTATTTACACAGGGAAAGGTTTTTATACTGCATTTTCTGCTGCTCATAAATTGTAAGCAGACAATTTAAGAACTTACTTTCCTCATAAATCTTCATTAAAGATTATATATTTTAAAAAAGAAAAACCTCCATTTAAAGATCATGGTGGGCTAGGAAATGATGGTATAGTTATAAATAAAAATTATTAATCAACTGTCACTTGAGAGTATTCTGTCCAAATGTACTGTCAGTGTTACACAAATTTTTGTGCATTTTATTTCTTTGAACAGGGATTGTACCGTGAAAGAAAAAATAATCATGCACAATGGTCAAGACTTCATTTACAGGGAGAGAAAGAGGGTCCCTGAAAACACAGTAGTGTCTCTATAAGCTCAAAATTCCCTTTTCCATATAGCCACTGGAACTTGTAAAAATTCAGTCTGAACTTACAGCTTTGTACCCACAGGATTTACATCAAGCCAGACACAGTCTGTCCCTCCATAACTAGCATAAATCAAATGGACTCCACATCACCTTCTCATGCTCATTTAAAATAAAAACAATGCATACTCATGTCTCATCTCAAGTGCCATCTTTAGATGAACTCAGATTATACAGGTGAATATAGATTAATAAATGATACTTTCTTTTAATTTCTTCATATCTGGATCAAATATTTTAAACTGATTAGCTGTTCCGATATTCTAAAAAACCTCCTTTCTTGCATTTCACCTCAAATGGGCTTGAACCAGGGCTGACTTAAGCCATCTGTCTGAAAATGAGACATTTTTAATCAAAATCAAAGAACATTAAGTCCTTGCTTTCTCAGCAGTTGCTAAAACTAGGACACACTGACAAGTGTCCAAATCCTCCCCCATAATTTCTTCTAGGCTAACAAAAGCACAGACCTCTAAAGATGATGTAAATGTCTATTTAAAAGCCAAAAGCAGAGAAAGTAGAGGAAAGTCCCATTCAGGGACAACTGGGTTTCGATCTTTAGGGTAGTAGAGTAGGAAACATATTTGTGCTAACAAGTTTTTGTTGTACTCAAACGGGCTTAAAAGTTAGCAGAAACATACCCTACCTTCTATAGAACTGTCTCCCCTTGGCAGAAACTGGATAGGATTGGTACAGGGAACAAGCATCTGTTGTTTTCTAATGCAAATTTCATTGAATTTACCCCTCTGGGTCTTTTTTTTTTTTTTTTTTTCCTGATGTTTAAACCATTATGCAATATTGAGAAACATGGACAATTTTTAAATTCATAGCCTGGATTTTGACAGGAAAAAAGTTTACACCAATGCAAACACTTCTGAAAATCCCATGTTCATATAATATTATGCCTTAAATCGTGAGAAAAGCCAATGAAATCACTAAGTGAGCAACACTAAAAGCACTTACTCTCATGTTTTACTTAAGCATAATGTACAGTTCTGTGCCAAATACATTATCTTGCCACAGCATTACATGTGTGCAACAGACACAGTTGAGATCTTTACCCATCCACGTGTACTTTTATTTACATAACAAACAAAATCTCAATGAGTTTAAGTAAGGGTACTTATCATAGCTACAAAAAGAGAAATATGCATAGATTAAGCATATGCCCACAGCATACCTATCTTCCAGCAAGTGCACATTACGAAAATTAAACCTCTTAAAATACTAAGAAAAGTTAACTACTATTAGTAGAGAGACTGAAGGGCAAAAGGTGTAAAAAGAAATTTCTACTGCATTGTGAGAGTCAATGAAACTACAGAAAAGAAGGAAAGAACTTATTTTCTCTCCTTTATATTGTTACCATAACACACAAATCAAGACGCAACAAGAGTTGCAGGTGACACATGCACACAACTTTTAAAAAAATCTACTAAACACCGTATTTTATAGAGCACAAACAATATGATGAACATAAACAAAAGCAAAATGACAGCTTTTCTAGCGTAGAAGCAAACACCTACACTAATGCTCTGCATCCAAGAGGCTTCCTAAAACTTTTGAGACTATTGTTCTATACCTGTATTTCACTTTCATAATCAAAGACAAGAAATATGAGGGAAGAAAAAAAAAGCTTAATGAGATCAAGAGGTCAGCTGCAAAGCTATTTAAGCTCTTACAGATTCTCATTTGTACACCATACACAGAAGAAGATAATGCAGTAAGAAGATGAAGAGAGTTAAATTTTCAGCCTTTCCTTGCATTCAGTGAAGGAGGTTATTTTTTTGAGGGATATAGTGCTGGGCTCTGTAAGAATACATAAATCCCACATGTGCTATGCATTTGGTTCTTGTTAAGGAGACCGTTGTATGAAAATGTGGGGTCATTTCGAAATGAGACTAACTGCATTTAAGCAGAAAAACAAACATTAGCTACAAATAGCACAGTACCTCACTCTTCAAAAACAGTAAGATGCTACTTGCCTTAAAATGCTGCCTTTGAAACAGTGAGCCCACTAATATTGCCAAAACATCTAAACAAAGAACAATGGAAACAGCAAGTGCTACACCAAAAAAAACCCCTCTTATAAATATAAAAGTCATAGCCTTGAAGAATAAGTGGCTTTCAAGACATCAAGGATGCAAGTGCTCAGATAAAACTAACATTTGGAGAGCTTTTGTTAGGTAAAAAAAGTCCCCTATTATTCATCCCCCACACTGGGATTCAACAATTCCTTGCTCTGAGAAAGTTGTCCCTGAACGTATACGGAACAGTAGATCTTTCAGCCCTGTTTCAAGGATGTTTAGGAGCAAAAGGTGGAGCAGGGGACAATAAAGGGAAGGACAGAGAGAAACAGAACGGAATACATAGACTGGGATCCCCGGAGCCTTGACTCCTAATGTAGAGCAAGGGCAACACCTTCCTCTGAAACCAACTGCTGTAACAGGAGAGGCAGAAAGAAAGTGCACTTTAGATTTCCTGCCTTCAGCTAGGAGAGAGAAAATCTGTCCTGAAGCTCTGACTCAGCACTGAGTGAACCCACTAATGAGTGTCTGCCTCGCTGCTGGAGCAGACACAGAAGAGCAGCACTACCACGTCTGCCTGAAATGGAACCTTTGCACTAAAAATCTTCCCTGACTGTCCTTTTTTCTGTGATTGATAATTCTGGAAATGCTGCATTTCTTCACTGTCCATGTCTGATTCAGGACAGAGGATTTGCAGTCAAGTCTAGGAAGTGTTTCCAAGGCATTTTTGCAATTGCTTCTACCTTACTGCTGCTTCTGAAACTTGAAAAGGTGAGGCACTCAGAGGTGTCAGAGAAAATTTAGGCAGCACATGACACTTTGGGCACAATCTAGAGAGCCCCAGAACTGACACAGGCAACTTTGCAGGTCATAGTCTTGACTGCAAATCCAGAATGGGCCACTACCCCAACCAATACTGCCACAGAGCATAGAACCAATGCATGCAGTTCCCACAGTAAGCCATAGAAAAAGGCCTTAGTTACTTATGTTTATTAAAGAGTAATTCTGAAAGAGGAAGGACTTGTACTGTGTTACTTTGATACTTCTCTGTTACTTTCCTTTTAATCCAGAATTGCATAATGAATAAAATATGCGATAAAGAGCATTGGTGCAAAGCTCTTCTCTCTCCTGAACAGGTAAAACCTTAGTACTGGGGGTGTTGGGTGGGTTGTGAAGCGGAAGAAGACTGGGTGGGTTTACTTCTATCACGCATTATTCCCACTTTAGGTGCTCTTCTCCCACTCCAATCGTCTACCAGAGACTGTTGTGTTTCATTGGCTGTTATACAGCCCCAAATATCTGTAGCTCTGTACTTGGGTTTGCCTATCCCTTGTGCCTCATGCAAGACAACCAAATGTGGGGCAGAGATATTGACACTGAGTGGTTATCAAAAGACAGATGTACACCTGAGACAATGTCTGATGCAAGAGGTCTCAGCTCTCAGCACTGTCACCCCTCCTGTCCCACAGATAGCCATCCTGCTTCCTGGGGCAGCAGGGCACAGCCCGTGGCTTCACACTGGGGCTGGCTGGTGCCCAGCACAGCCAGCAGTGGCACAGACTGCAGAGCGCTGACAGCGGCTGGGAACGCAGCAGCTGAAGACAGGCCGTGGTTGCTATGGGTTCTGCTCGTGCTGCCCATTCAACAACAGCCACAATTGCACCTTTGGCTGTCTGCACAGAGAGCCATCCATGTGCATCCCTCACAGCTTCATCCTGCCACTTCCTGCGATCACCGTGCTCCCGCAGGCTGTACAAAACTGAGAGCCCCTCGGCACTAGACAGGGCTGTCAACATATGGCTTAGGGGCACAGGAAGAAACAAGCTCTGTAAGTTTATTCTCAGTACAGCAGAACCCATTGCACTGACACAGTCAGCTATGAGGGATATCTTATTTCACAAGTAAATCACCCCCAAAAAATTTGAAATACCTAAAACATGAAATATTCAGACTATACAAACATAAGCAAACAGCTTCAATACTGTTTAGTGTCCTAAATGAAGTCCATGCTTTCTTACCCTGCAGAAATGAGGATTCTGAAGAACAATTGTGTAAGTTGAGAGAATTAGATCTAACTGAAAAGACAAAGGGGAGTGCTTATGGGAAAATATCCCAAAGTTACTGGAACATAAATTGCTTAAGAAATCTGATCCTTATGCAGGAGCAATGAAAGCTTTCTATGCAACTTTAAAATGTACTCATACGATCAAAAGCAGTTACATCAGTAGTTATAAAACATCACCCTGCAATTCAGGCACTATATGTTTCTCCACATGGCTGCAGGATATGACCATTTTTCTCAGAAGTCTAAGAAAATGGACACATTTTAAAAAAATAATTTAAAATCCCGACATTCCCATATCATTAAACATATGTTCATAGAATTTATCCTCCCACTACTTAATGCTAACTATTATTATTATCAATAAATTTCTTCACAAGATAGTTTGTGGAAGGCTATAATGAAAAAAGCCCAATACCTATGAAACATCTGTTAAAAATTGCTTCAGATAGCAGTTGACAGCTTGAGAATCTTTACACAGTCCCAGTGTAACTCTAACACCTTTTTGTTTACTCTAATATAAATATTTTAATATTTTTACACACACATAATTAATTCATTTTAAAGACAAGAACATCATGAACAGAAGAAATTCCAATATAGCATTCAAGTAAAATCACAATTAAACCCTTTCTAACTAAAGGTAATTGCTTTGCAACAACTGAAATTAAATCCTTTTAAGTTATTTGCATTTTAAAAAAGAATCAATATAAGCCTTGGGAAATAGAGTACAAAAAGTAGTACAGGAGATAAAATGAACCTTTCATGTTCTGATTAAGGGTTTGTGGATAATGATGTATTTGTAAGGTAAATAGAACAGCAATCCAGAGAAACACAAAAATACTATTTTTTTTTTTAAATGTGAAAACAGAAAAAAAAACCTTTTATTTGTTTTTGGCTGCTGGTGTTTCCTGTTTTGTTTTTTAATAAACAGGAGATTTTTGAGGTTTACATACAGACAGAATTGCATATTTGTCTGTGAATACCTGAAAATTCTTTCCTCAAGCTACAAACTCCAGACATAAATTATAAAGGACACATTGGTCTCCCTGAGCCTTGGGGACAGCAATCAGTCTGTCAATGGCAAATAGGAATGACTTGATGAATATAAAACATCTTTCAGTTGAAAGATTTTTGTCTGTGTTTGGAAAATAGTTGTCAATAGCAATCAATTTCAGTCTCTCCTGCTGAGGATTACAGAACTAATTTCATTAACCAACAAAATAATTACTTGGACATCAATTCTTAATAAAGATTTTCTTACAGAAGTGGGTCATATCTGTGGGCTTTTCTACTCAGAGAGGTAAATTTAGATACAATGGATCTGTTCTCTAGACCAGGACATGGTCTAGAGAATTGTTAAAATAAGACTCGAATAGCTGTTAATTTCTCATCTGGAAGAAAAAATTAAGAGTTTAAATACCCAAAATGTCAGTAATAAGGAACAGAATGGGTGTCTGTCACAACCAGCACATGTGGGTCAGCTTTCAGGGGACATAGATGAGGTTTTGATAAATTTAAGTGAGTCGCTCAAAACCAGGGCCCTGAACTTTTCACTTTGATATTGACACTACTTCTAGAAAGTGGACTCATACCTTACAAAAAAAAAAAAAGATTGAATTTACCTTGGGAAGTGATTTTCGTCTATGGCAGGATCTATTTTATCAAATGGATGACATAACATTGGAGCTAACCTGGGAATAATTCCCCGTTGGATAATATCATCTGGTTCAAAACATTGGTGTCACAGACCAGTTAAAACAGATTAATACTATCACCACATATGTCTCTGGAATAAGGCAGAGAGAAAAATACCACAGGTTCAAAGGTTTTTCTCTGTGAGACTAGAAAGCTGGAATTGAGGTAGATACTACAGAAATATCTGGCATACAACACTGTATTTCTTCTTTGATTATTTTAATATTGTACTGTAAAAAACACAACCATTTTGGCTTTCATACCAAAAGCTTTCCTGGGGAAAGTCAGACATTGCTACAAGGCAAGTAAAAAAAATAATCTCAGTGGTTAAGTTCTTCTAAGATTTTGTGATACACTCATCATTTTGTTTTGAGTGTGTTCAGCAACAGTAGCTCTACCCAGGAATGTGAAAAGCATGATTTTTACACTCTGTCTTCTGTATACTGTGGATGAGTGGAAAATGTACATAAGCAGAAAAATATAGGAGGCAACTGAAAGTAACACCATGAGAAATACTCAATTTGTACTCTCAGTGCTGATGGCTGGAGAAGGCCACAAGGTACTCTACTGTTGTATGTCAAGAAACTATAAAAATTACTTATGATGAAATGAGGAAAATTCTGGGTGCAGGTTCCACACCAATACATTGAGTAGGTACTTGTGTTCATCAAAGAGCTGATGAACAAAGCATTGTAGTAAGGAATTTAGTTCTATCCAAATAACAAGTGTTTGAGTTCTTTTTCTTTTGGTTGTAATTTAGACAGTCTGATCATATCCCTTCTGTGTTACTGGTGTTTATGTCTCTTAAGTGTCATCACCAGGACAAAGATGTAACTCTTAAAACTGATTGCATCCACATGTTGCTTTCCCTTTAATTGGTGCTCTGCCTCTGAAACAGAAGTTCTCTATCCCTTTTTTACCCCTGTCCTGGAGTGACAGCATGAAGCAGACACTTTACTTTACTCACAGACAAATTACTTTTCCTCATCATTAATAAATTGTGCTCCTGGGTTTGCATTACGGGTCCACAAGTACATTTGATGGGACCCTGACCTTGCCAAGAGAGGCAATGCTTCAGGATGGACAAGAGGGAGCAGGGAGATCAGAGAGGGCTGCGTGGGAACACTGGTTCATTAAGACATGACTGTGTATGAGATCAGCATTCCCAAGATGCTTCATAAAGAGCTGGGTCTTGTTTTCTGTGGCATCACTTGTCTTCTCTTATGGTCATCTTCATTTAACATTCTTTTGTGATGAGACTGAACATGAATCCTTAGTGCCTGTGACTGACTTCCTTAGCTTTCTGTGTTCATCTTCTCTGCAATCACTACATCCTGTTCTCTGTCCCCCCACTTGCAGAGCTCAAATCAGGAAATACATCCACATATACACACATATTAATTTCCTTCTTCCTTAGCGATGACATTAATACATTGTCGTGATTCTGGAAAAGGCCCTGGGGGAAGTTCTTGTCAGATCAAATGGTAGTGATCAAAGTTATTTAAAAAAGTAAAATAAAGCAGGAGTCCAAACCAAAGAGGGAAAACCCCTTCTGTGCAGAGGAAGCCCATGGAATAGTTAGTGAAGGAGAAGCCTCTGTTCAGATCCTCATCTTCAGATGTTGTATACAGAACTCTTCTATGTTTGTTTTTCATTTTGCATGTCTGGCAACAGGATGGAGAACCACCCTTGAGGGGCAATGGCCACTTCACTCTGTTCTGAAGATATGTATGTCCATTGATGACCCCGTCTTTCCATAGGAAATATTTGAGGAGGGGTTGTGTTGTGGGTTTTTTGATGGGGGTGGTTTTGATGTGTTTTTTATGGGCTTTGTTTGGAATTTTTTCTCTTCAATTGTGAGACCAGGACAGAGCTGTTCCATTTGTTTCATAAAGTGCCCCCACTGGATAATCACAAAATAATACTGGCTGAAAGAGACCTCAAGAGAGCTCTATTCCAATCTCTTCCAAGCAGAGTCTGCTCAGGTCAGCTTGCTCAGGGCTGTTCCCAGAAGGACAGTGTGTACGGCCTGTGCAGTTGCCATCTCTTCCAGTACTTGTACGGTCCTCATGGTGAAAAGCCTTCTCCTTTCAGCACAACTCCTCTTTTTTCAATTTACTCCTGTTGAACATGGTGGGAGACAAAGAGCCTGGTACCATGCCTTTGATAACCTCCTGGCAGGTGCTGATGGACTGTTGTCAAGCCCTCCCTTCTCCAGACTTCAGCCATGGAGCCCCAGCTCTCACAGGCAGCACTCTGCTGAACTCCCTACAGCATATTGACACCCTTCTTGTTCAGAGGGGCCCTAAACTGTAAGGAGTAGTTTTTAGATGGGTTATAAGAAATGGTGACTAAAGGGGATCATCATTTCGCTCAATCTCAGATTATATGTCTGTTCACTCAGCTGAGGAGGTTGTTGCTGCCTTTCCTGTCAAGCAGATACTGCTGTCCCATGCTTGCTTTTCTATCTACCACAGCCGCAGTACTTTTTCCATGGAGCTGCTCCACAGACTGGCAGACCTCAGCCTGTAACTTTGTGAGGAATTGTCCCTTCTCACAAGCAAGACTCCCAAGAGCAGCACTCTGTTCCCTCCTCCAAGTCATAGATTAAGATATTGAACACAACCAGAACAGAACCCTGTAGTACTTTTCTCGGCACCAGACTGCAAGCAAAGTATGACCCCTTAAACTCACTCTCCAGGCCCAATGATCCAAACAACATTGTTGTTCATCACAGTACAATACAGACTTCAAACACCTTCATGCAAGAATGTTGTGTGAGAGAGCATCAAAAGCCTTGCCAAAAATCTACTCTCACTCTATAATTTTTCTTAAGACACAAAATCATTCAGCTATAGCATTCCTACCAAGAGAAATTTTCTTTCTCCCAAACTAAGACACTGGTAAAAATCACAATTCTCACTGTGAACCAGTGATGAAATCACTGTACTGGGACAACGGAAGACAGCTGTTGGCTTTGCATCCCGGTATTTCTTCCAGCTGTCACTTGAAAAATGGCACTGTCTCTTGTGCTATTTCAGCTGGTGTTGTGGTCCAGCTCCCCTGCCAGAACTCCTCCTTGCAAGTTCCAGGACTGTGGATAACCTTGACTTTCTAAAAAACTGTTTCCTGCAGTATTAAGAGAATTAAAACTAATTTTCCTGAGCATCTAATCTCAGTAGGCAGGGATCCCCAAATAAAATAAATAACTGAATAGTTCCATTCTCAGCAGCCAGAGCAATTTTAGCTAGAAATAAATCACATTTGCAGTACTAGTGTCAGTACTGCATACAGAGCTGGATGAATCAAAACATATTTGCATCGATATTTGCACTGTTTTAATGTCCAAGTTTCCAAATGGTGTGAACTGGAGCAGTCAGCTTCAGCTTTATATCTGCCCATCAAAATTTACTGCTGAATGGAAGAAAGCCCCCGGGGGAGGGGGTGGAAAAAGAACTTTCTTCTATAAATGTAGTGTATATGGCTGGACGCATACCCACCAATACAAAAGGACTTCTGCTTCTTTTCCCCAGAAAGGCCTCCAACATAACCTTTACAAAACCTTCGTTCTGAAATAGCAACCAACTACATAGACACATTTGTTGTACAAACAAAATGGGTTATTTTAAAATAAAAGTGAAAAATGGTTTTCAAATTCTGAGGATTAATACTTCTTCACCTCTGGACTTGTGAGTGAACCTTTCAGAAAAGAGAGCTGCATGTAGGGAAGATAGTGCCTCCAATAACATAGAAAAATTGCTGATAAATGTAGAGATTGCCCAACCAAAAATACTCTTTTTCATAGAATCATACCATCCTTCCAATCTAAAACTACTCAATTATTAAAGTAGCACTTGCTAAATTCAGACATATTAAGATATCTAGATTAAATTCTAGAGTTTGAAAATAGCATCTCCACAGTGTTTGCCCAATGGATTAGGCAATATGCAGAACAATAATTTCTATGGATTTCAAGCTTACATGAAAAAATACTTTATGTCTGTAAGTGCAAAGATCAAATGCCAGTATTGTGGTTTTCTGGTAGGCAATGAAGAAAATTAATTGATTCCTATAGTATTCTTTATTTCAAACAGAATTAAAACATACTGCAAAAAATTCTGCTACAAAAAAGCAGGGCAGTCTTTTTATAAAGCTTCACCTAAACTCTAGATGTAGCATAACAGAGGCACATTTATAATTCCAGTGAAGTCAGACTGAAATCAAAACCATAATCTGGCATCAAGAGCAAAAATGAAGAACTAAAGCTTTGAGATGCTTTTATATTATTGTTCTGATCCTTGAACATCTTTAATGTTAAAGCAATTTTCACACCTGGTGGATGACTGATGATTTCTGGGTTCCGAAAAACTTGAACTATGGCACAACTATTCATGTCTGAGAAATCCTAATTTTACACACACACACACACACACACACACACACACACACACACACACACACATAGATGCCAAAACCTGCCTCTATCTTCATCTTTTCTTCACTGTGTACTTTTGAACAAAAGTCTAGATTATAGGGGAAGCATAGACAGACTACTTCACAGACCACACTGGTGATGAGGGATGGCAGAGTTCTATCTGGGAGAGGATGGGGCTGAACTGGGACCTCACAGAAGGAGAGGCAAATGTTTTTGCACTGAAAATGAGAGGGGAACAGATGCATTTCTGTGAGCAGAGGGTTGTATATTCCATTCATCCACAGAATCCTGTCATGTTGCAAAGGTGGTGAAGAATGAGGTCTTTAGCTCTGCTCTGTCTTGCCCCACTGCAGATTTTAGTCTGTGATAGAGCCATACTGTTCAGGTGCCATTCTTTGCAAAGATGCCTCCTCTCCCTCAGGCTTAAGCACTCATGAGCCCTACTCAGGATGGTGAAGACTTGGAGATGAAGGTACAGGCTCTGGGCATGGTGACTCTGACTGTGCTCAGCCTGAGAGCACAAGGAATTGAGAGCAAAACAAGCCACCATACACCTTCTCTTAAAAGAATTCTTTAGAAGAATTTTTGCTTCTAAACTGAGGTTCTATTTTCTTTTCCTTAACCCTAAAACAGCAGCAGTTCTCTATTCTTCAAACTGGAATTGGAGTACAGATACTGATTTTGCACCTTATTTAAAGACATAGCAAAGTCAATTAGTGTCAGAATCTCCCCCCACCTCCTTCCTCCAGATCTTTTCAGAAACATTTTATCTGTCTGATAAAACAGTTGCTGCCAGATGACTCATTTAAACAGCTCCCTACTATTTCCCTGCAGACTTATCTTGAAATCACAGATACACACATTTGCATGGCCATGTCCCCTAGCAAGCAAAGATTGTTTCTAGGAAATGATGTGTCAGTAAGCAAAGAAGCTTCTGGAGCTTCAGAGAATACCAGATAACTACATCAAAGTTCAAAAAAGTCTTAAATACAGTTAAACACTGAAGTTGATTAACACACATAAAAAGACAACCACCTCAGCAAGAAATAGTTGAGTAGGGCCATGACAGTTGTAATCGAACTCAGCAGTCAGAAACCCATGATGTCATCCCTTAAGCAGTCAAGGATTCCTTCACCTCCTCCACAATCCTTTCTGGGGACAGCACTCACTGCAAAACGTGGCACCACACCACTCCCTTTAGCACTGGGAGCAGAACTGAACGTGGGGATTGCTCCTTTTCTGCAAATTCTGAAGCTTCACATAAAGCATAAGTCTCTTTTTAAAACACAACGGAAATTCACCCTAAAATATTCCCTGAAACTATTTTTTTTTTAAATCTAATGATTACTCTGTATATTCTGAAGAGCATCTAAAGAGCAGCCTGAATTTTGTATTACAGAGGGAGTACATCTTGGCTGAACAGTGAGCAATAACACAATTCATTCTAACTACAATTGAAGCATCTGAAAGAACAAATCAAATTAGATCACATCAATAATATAACAAAAAACATCCTCACCTAATCCTCTAAGATAGTTTCCCTTTCAGTCTTTCATTATTTGAAATATCTAAAGAACAGGAGACAACGAGAGATTTTAAAAGACAGGAGTAAATTAACAAAACAAATTTGCATGGTCTTCCTGGTAATACAATCCAAGGATGATCAGATTTCCTTACCACTGTTCTCAACAGTCTCTTTGTACTCTAAAGATGGCCTTAATAGGAAAGACAGAATTTCTTTAGTACCTTATAACAGACATTAAAACTATATAATATAGAAAAGAAAAGAAAAGAAAAGAAAAGAAAAGAAAAGAAAAGAAAAGAAAAGAAAAGAAAAGAAAAGAAAAGAAAAGAAAAGAAAAGAAAAGAAAAGAAAAGAAAAGAAAAGAAAAGAAAAGAAAAGAAAAGAAAAGAAAAGAAAAATGGATCAAAGAGAGCAGTTAAATCAAAACAATCATTTTGGTTATGCTGTAGGCCTTGACTCCGATCTTCAAAATGTAACAAATATGGCACAGGTAAAGGACACCTTTGTACAAGATACAAAGAACATGTGCTCTGAGTAGAAGTAGTAGTTGGCATATTTTAGTTAAGCCAAAACAGATGTGAAGTATAGTCAATTTTCAATAACTCATGCAAAAACTATCCAGATTTCAGACTAACCATAATACATGCAGAAAAGACCCTGAACTTTTTCCTTTTCATTTTTAACCCCACTCCATATCTTCATTTCATGTTTAAATATAAATCATGTACAGAATGCTCTTGCAGTTATTTTACATATGTTTTCAATTTGTGGGTTTGCTTTATCTTCCCTATCCCACCTCATTTATTACCCAGAATAGCAGAATGAATTGTAAATAAATACATACCAAGTATACTTTTCATTTTATTTTTTTCCAATGTTTTTAGTTGTTGTTACAATTAAATGCAAAAATCTGATTTCTCTCTCTTTTACTAAGAGCTTCTAAAGGCTGTAAATGAATTATCAGTTATATTATCTACAGAGTACAAATCTATATGAGATACGATTAAGAAAGAAAGATGACTTATTATGAACAGAATTTTTAAGTGGCCTTCAGATGTTCCTAAACTCAGACTAGAACATCATGATCCAATCTGTCTATGAAAAATATAAACACTGTAAAGGCTGATCTAGAAGAAAAGGTCACCCCAACAGATAAGGTACAATTAAGAACATATTTAAAACATCTATTTTAGAAAAATATATGGGGAATATTCATCAAGATTAATAAATTTCTCATCTTACTGAAAGTGGTTAGTAAACATCTTTCAGGAGATAAAACATAACTCTACTGTCATTTACAAATACTCAGTTCACGTGTCAAAAATTCTTCTACATGATTTAGACTAATGCTGAAATAATTTTCACCTCTGCCTTAATTTCATGTAGATAATAGAAAATCCTTATTTAGTGAAGTCTGCTTTTGGCAAAAGGAACTTTGGACTCCAACAGACTCTCAGCTGTAATCCAAATCCTTCCAAGCATTATTTTACAGATATAATTATAGGGTAGAAACATGCTTGACCTAGTATTGCCATTAGAAGAGGTGAAAAATTAAATCCTGAATTGGCATAAGAGTGCTTGTAGAACAGAAAAGTTGTCAAGTTTTAACTCCTTCAAAATAAAAGAATAGAAGATTTAAACATAATTCTGCTATCCCTAGTTAAAACCCAATACCAGAATTAATAATTTTTTTTTTTTAAATTCACAAAACAAATCCCAAAACACTTATGCTTCCTTCATCTTTATGAGAAAACCTGTCCTATAGTTTTCTACAGGGAGTGAGGGTGTATGCCTAAATGCCAACTTGTAGTGAGTGGTTTGATACCATCAGTGAGCTACATTACCATGCCATTAAGAAAAAAACAAATAAACAAACAAAACCCAAAACTAAACCAAACCAAAACCAAACTAAAACAAAACAAAAAAAAAAAGAAAAACCCAAACAAAAAACCACAAACAAACAAACAAAAACTAAACCAAAAAAACCCACCAAAAAACCAACTGTGCTCCAGTCAATTTGGAATACAAGAATGGAAACAGGCAATCTCATCTAAATCACCATCTGAAAATGCTGACATTTTGGACCCATATTTGCTTAGGAGCATAAAACCATCCAGATCTCGATATTACAAGTTGAAGTGCAATCCCTCACACTTAGTAGGACTCAAAATTCTGTCCAGCAAATTCTGGACCTGAAGGTGGAAACATGCTTTGCATAAGTCACATACTCTGACAAACCCTGCTGCACTGGACTCACTGCAATAGAAAATAATTTCATCTACTTGCAATGGGTATTTGCCCAAAGTTTCGAGATCTTAGGCAGGCCAGCAAAGAGATATCCAGGGACAGTATTTGCATAAGGGGGGGGAAAAGCATGTCTGAGACCCAGACATATAACATCTCTGCTATTAAACATATCGTTTACAAGCAGTTTTTATATAGTTTATAACAGTCCATCATTTTATCTTAAAGAATGAAAATGGAAACTCCCACTTCCCCCTCCCCCTTGATTTGTCTCTCATTATAGAGATGGTTCAGGAACCCATAACAGCAAAGTGGTATAAATGAAATCTTGACACCTGCCACATAAAAAGCAGAACAATGGAACATCTGAAAGGATGTGGTTTATAATATAAAATGTAAGCATCTACCCATGTAAAATGTGTCTATCCACCAATTTATGCCTTTCCAATGACACTGATTTTCTTTGTGAGCAGTAACACAAGGATTATACATGATTAGCTGCTGCAGTTATTGTGAGAAGACAGGCAGCAGCCCTCCAGCACAGGCTGTCTGTGAGCAGAATAGGAAAGTGTTTCCTTTCCCTCTGAAGTAGACAGAACTCAAACTAAAGCTATATTCAGTTCAAAGACTTCAAAAAGCACATGCCATAGCTCAGGTTTTAGATGAATCTTAACATACAAGCCTCACTACAGAGACAAAGCTTTGGGTCTTCAGGCAGGCAGTACTTAAAAAAAATAAGTAGGAATTAAATACATAAATCCATGTAACTGCAACGTTAAATTATTAATATCATTGCAGAATTGAGAAAACCTAAAGGTTACATTTGCTAGCTAAGCAGCTCACCATGCCCTTATTTGTCCAACGTGAATAAGCATTACAATCTATTTCTGTCTGCATACAAGGTACACAAAACCAGGTGAAGCAAGGTTACTATGAAACTTTTTCCATTTCATTGTCTGGATGCTCTAATATAATTTGGTCCCTCAGCACTGCCAGATGGCATTTAGAAGCCTAGTCATACCTGCAGGATACAATCACACAGGCACTGTGCCATGTTAATCCAGAGCTGTATCTTGCCAGATGAAAGCATAAACAAAAAACCACAAAAAATGTAGCTATGCTTTCAGAAAGTTGGCTGCAAAAAACAACACAGGGAAGGAGGGCTACTGACCACAGCAACATTCATGGCCCTAGACATAAATGAGCTGCTGCCATGGATAGGTTACACTGCCCTTAACAGCTGAAGATCTTGAAATTTGAATGTGAAAAGTTTTTGCTTTTGTTCAGGTGCGCAGCACTAACAGCAAACTGTAATGCCTTGCTACAGCAACACCAATAACAAAGGTTTTGGCCCAATGTTATTTGCTCAGGCCCAAGTGATGATATAAACATTAAAATACAATGGCATCAATGCAGAAAGAAAGGGAAGAGAGAAACAAACCTAAAGAAGAACAAATATGAGACAAATAAATTCAAAGAAAAATACTATCAAAGAGAACCTTTTAGGGAAAACAGAGTGGTCAAAAGAATTCTGATGTAGAAATCCCATTCTTTTAAGCTGATTGTGCTGAAAGTAATGTATATAAAATCATACATTTTCCAGATGAGGAACAAATTATAAAACACCTTATAGGCTTGTATGTATATTCAGCACTTTATAATGAAAAATTAGTTATTTTTAGTATTTTAACAGCAAACCTAAGATTTCGCTGTACTGTCCAATGTGACCTCTTATTCAGAAAAGTTCTCTCTGGTCAAACATCCATTCCAAGGCAAGTGTCTTACTCTCATTTAGAATAAATTTAAATGAAGATTCATTCACTAATGAAAATTACGTGGGGGAAAAAAAGTAAAACGGTATTAAATAGAGCAACTAATAACAGAGAAATATTTTTTGCCAGCCTAAGGAAAGGTTCAGTACCCAATAGTACTATATCAGGTCTTCTAGAAAGCACAGCACTTCTGCATTGCTTTGATTAGATCTTCCTTGGACACTGAGTGCTCAGTTAAAGAGAGCTCTGATTGCTCCTTGATTGCAACCTTTTTTTGAGAGAAAAGCCACCAGGGTCGAGAAAGCATGTTACACTGACACATTCCCTTTCCTACAATGCTTACAATTATTTGAAAAGCAAGGCTTAGTAGCTGGAGTTTAAAGACACAAGGATTAGCTACAAAGTTTCTTTTGTGTTAAAGCTCCTCAGCCCCTTTCAAATTCTCTCCCCCATCTACACTGCCAAAACTGAACATCTCCCACTTAAAAACAAAATCTCTGCAGAATATTCATTTTGCAAACATAACACCTATATATTCTATCCCTTTATTGCATCCAACGTCTCAGGTTTGATTTGCTGCCTTTCAAGGACATGTTGCAAGATGGATTTCTTAATGGAAAAGACCTTGCGAAGAGATGGTTCACTGAGACAAGTCACTGAATTTGTGTCTGAATGGTGTGCCTGGACATAAGCACCCACAGCTTAGAAGCTAAAAATCAAAACATGTCAGCTAAACTGTTGAAATAACTACAAAAATGTTACAGCTTTCTCAGAAACATCTTAGTCAATGCTTTTCTTTTTGTTCACTGTCAAAGTGATAAAAACTGTAGGGTGTCCTCCACCTGGCCTGTTAGGCCTACTCATAGAAAAGCACGGATGTAAGTATTTCAAACAGACACCTCTGTTGGGTGGAAGAACTTGCCCAGATTCTTCTAGCACACAGTAAGATAAATTACAGGTGTTCTAGTGCATGGCATAGATCCCCTGTCTTGCTTCCAGCACAGAGACTGTCAGAGGAGCGCCACAGATCCTGTTCATTCCAGTGGCCTTTCTCCACCTGACTTAAGGCAGTAGTAGATGGTCTGACAACCTCGGAATAGCCAGGGACATTGCTGCTATTTACAGTGGCTCCCAAATGATAAACAGTAATGACCCTGAACATCTCTAATCCTATTTGCATGTCCATTAAAATACCGTATACTATCTGAATGGCATAATTTTGGAGTTATATCAAATTTATGAATTTTACGAGTACATTGTGACTCGGCCTGATGTGATATGACTGTATTAATTCCCCACTGTATCTGCTACTTGCTTGAAAGTTATGTAGAAAAAACTAGATCAGAAGAGTAGTAATGCATAAGCAAATTGAGTCATTCTCCTTCAGTGCCTTCCAAATTAGTCTATTCCTGTCAAGTCTTGTTCTTTATATGCATTTATTTTTCAGATTTGATGATAAAAATGTTTCCAAAGTATACATTTAAACAAAAGCTTATGCTGTGCGAAGCACCCACCACTACAAACTGAAGCACAGTAATGCTGAAAGGCTACAACTGACTTCTGTATCTTACTGCCATATTAAAGAAATACTACATAGATTTACATAGATACATGCAAATCTAAGTGCATGTATTAATAAATTTATATGCACACTGATAACAGAATAAAATAATAAATGGTTATCACAAGACTGCTAAGGTTCAGTTGATACCCTTATTACAATTTTAATTAATTATTTGGCCAGTACTGTAGTAATTACTGCATTTACAAAGCATTTAAAAAGCTATAAAATAATTTTTCAGAAAGATTAAATTAATATTTATATGGTTGAAATTTTAATCTCTATTTCCAATGCGTATCACATTTTTAAGCTAATAGTAGGGGCTAAAATATTAGATCAAAAAGGCTATCAGCAAAAACTAAAAATAGAAAAAGACACTTGCTTTTTCACTGAGCTCCAACCATACATAAATAGATTAGACTATAGCAAGGAGATGTTAACATATCTTTGTTAGAAAGAAATATTCCAGATAAATGCTCATTGAAAATATAGATGACTTTCAAATATAGTGCAAATCATGGAAAAATGAAAATTGATACTTAAATTCATATAATAAAGGACAATTTGGACTTATCTATCAAGCCCCAGAGAGAAAAAAAAAAACCCACGAGATCATAAAATTCTTCTAAATCAAAAGACTGAATTTTGTGAAGAAAGATGAAAAAAGCATCTCTAGCTAAAAAAAACCTAGCAAACTCTTATTTTTAATGGATGGAGCCCATTTTTCCTGCTATTTTAAAAATTTAGTTAATCAGAAGGAAATCCTGCTAAATAGCTTAGCATGCACAGATTCAACGCCCCATTTCTTTTTCTCAGAGGTCATAAAAACACTACTCTAAGTACTAGGGGGCTAGAAGAGTGTTTAAAGCTTCTTTTCTTTGTATTCTCTCATTTCTTAGGAAGAGAGTCAAGGAAACTACAAAAAGTACATATATTTTAATTCAGTAGCATTTAGATAAATTCTAATAAATAATCTCCATGCATACATGTGTATCTTCCTGACTAGGGAGAAGAGGGGGATGACAACATGAAAAATAGAGAACTACCCAAAATGTTCTTCAAAAATGCTCTCCTTTTGAACTTTTATATGGTACACAGGCAGGCTGTGTAATCAACAGCATTAATGTGTTCACTTACAGTAGCAGTGTAAAATGGCTGATCGTGTATGCTGTAAGGGCTAGAAACACTAAATATTCTGTGTTTCTGTTGCTGCATTCAAGGACAGTGCTTACTGACACTTTTGAAAGGAAAAAGTAAAACATTTTGGACTTCTCCCATGATATACAGATCAAATGTACTTGGAGTGTAGAGAAGATTTTCACCTCACCTTGAAACTGATAATCAAGCATTTTTTGTTTTCAGCTGGCATAATACCAACTGCAAAAGATAATTCCTGCTGATCAGATTTTACCCCCAGCAGCAGATGTATGATTTAAATGTCTTTACATTTTGACTTCAGCTGTTCTCAGACAACAGGCTCTTATCTTCCAGTGCAACTGCACAGATTTAGCTAAAGGCAGTTTTCTCAAAGCAGTACCAAAAATTCTACAGAGTCCATTGATTTTTATTTACACTGTATACTAATGCCTAAGCCAAAACACTAAAGATGGTTCCATTTGTAAATGAATGACCTTCAATAATTGCGAAATCTGTACAGTGACAAAGATTCAGACAGGTGCAAACACGGGTAATAATGGTGCCTCTGTCTTCTATTATCAGGACAAATTCTCTTACAAGCAGTAGACCATCACAACTGTACTGTGGGTTAACCTACAGATGCTTTTCTCATTATCATCAATGTTGACCTCTTCCAAATTCAACTTTGCATTATTTGTTATTTGACACCATGACTTTGTCTCCCAGGCTTCAGAACACTGGGGAGAAAATGAGGTAAGAATGATGTAAGAATCACTTATTGACAGCATTTGCTATGTGGGTCCCAAGCCACAGAAATGCTTCCTTTTAAGGAAAGGAAATTGAATTACGGCTTTTGAGACTACATGCTCAATAAGGAACCACAAGAATAAGAAACCTTCATTAAAAAAACCTAGAAGACATATAATCCATATCAAGATGATTCTCTCTTGCTACCTAGAGACTCTAATGCTAAATGAGAACACATAACAACATACTACATTTTCCTATTAATTATAGAAATCTGTGCTTCACTTGACTTTCTTGAGAAATTTCTATATGTGCTTCTACTTTGGGGTCATCTCCCTTCATACACAAGAGCTGCATGTTCATACAGGAAGAAGTTCATCAAACCTGTTGATATTCTGGCAGATGTCACTTTAATTGTGGCAAAATGTCAGGAGAATACAGTAAAGCCATCAAACCATATCCTGTACTCTAGTGGATAAATTACAAGGTTCTTTTCAGTAGATTCAAATATGCTGTCTATTGACAATATCTGAAAGATTTCCTTCCTTTCTCCTCTCCCTTCTAGCTCAAGCATCCCACAGTTACAGCTTTCAAAGTCAGTAATGCCTAAAGTCCTCTGCATTTTCATTTCTCAGAAGACTGCAACTACAACCACCCCTTTGCATCAGGGCTGAGGGGAAAAAAGAAAAAAGCAAAAATATCATAGTATCATAGACATTAATTATAAATTCCCAACCTGCTCACATAGATTCTGGCCTCGTACATGGACTCGAATACAGAAATAATCACTCCACGTAATTTCGTGTGGTGACAGGCATGATGTGGTCGGATTGAAGGTCGTGGCTGGTAGATACCACTGTAACACAAATACTGCAGGAGTAATGCAAAACCACACTAAGGTAGGTAGGACTTTCTGCATATTACCATTTGCTTCTTTCAAAAGTCTATTCCTGTCTAATTGTCATTGCCACCAACTCTCACTTAAATTAGGGTAAAAGGAAGATAAAAAATACATCTATGGCATCTTAACATTAATTAACAGCACTACTTAAATGTGAAAGACATAGTTGTAATTTAAATACCATCTAATTATATGTATTTCTTTGGAAAAAACAACAACAGAATAAATCTGCCCTGTGATTGAAAGGATTCATGTTGAACCCTCAGATGAAATGCTATCAAATTTGTGCAAGATAAAGCAGAGAGGAGGGAGGGAAGGAATACAGAAGGCACTGACACTTTTATTAAGCTACTTGTCTTATTTTATAAAATAAAGTAGAATAAATGCTAAAATCATTGAGCCAAGATTTTGGAATAGCCATGAGTGAAAATCAGTGTGGTAAGTGAAAGTCTTGATGACAGCACCTTATCTGGTCCCAAGAAAGCTAACTTTTCTACTACATTATTTTGATCATGTCTCTAAATTAAAGTACAGTTACTCATTCATTAACAAACACCACCTAATTATGTTATTCTGTAGCATTCTACATTTCTAATATAATTCTAATTGTCCAACTGTTCTACACTAAAAATATACTAGAACATATCCAGTTTATGGATAGATTCACACCTTTGAAATACTACATTTTATTCAGGACATTTACAGTGGGAGTATGCATAAATTCATGCTTAAAAAATGTGTCTGATTTTGGCAACCTCTTAAAGTAGACTAGCTACTCAAAATACGCTGCTTACATTAATTATGCTGCTTTAGACTGGCAATTTTTCAATTCAACCTATCATTTGTATGTATACAAAGAATATATACCACCATGGGACTTTCTGGCCCTGACTCTAACTCCAAACTCTTCTTGAGTATAAATTACTATGAAATAACAATAATGTTAGTAATTATTTGTTCTTTCCTGGGGCAATTTGTTCTTCCCTGCTGTCAAGGCTTAGCTAAAGACAGGGATTCATTCACAAGAGGCACACAAACATTCAGCAGGTGCCTACCTGCAAAATGACAGCACTAAAGTAGATGGATCTCCACCCTATGCTACGAGTCAGACCATGTTTGTTCTACTTTCAGCACGTAAATAAATAAACCATATTTTCTAAACTTTAAGATAATTAAGATAAAAGGGAAAAATAAGTTAAAAAATATATTCTATTATATAGAATATAAGCGCTGCATAGGCATAGTGTAAAAAGTCACTGTCCCAAAGAACCTGCACCTTCAGTTTAGTATAAAATACCACAGGAGCAAGGATAAAGAGGAAAAAGATGAATGAAAAAACAGGCAAACAAAACTGAATGTAGTAATAAAAAGAGACTAATACTCTTAAGCTGAGAACTAGTCAGCTAAAAATCAACAAGTCACAATTGTTACCACAATTTCAGCAATTTCAATGAGTTTATGCTATGGTGGAAGCACACAAGCATTGCTGTGTGTCCTCAGTTTGTCAGTGTCCTCCATCACACCAGGCATTGTGTTGCACAAACTCAGAAGTGCTACTTTTACCCCTAGTATTCTCATTTTTCATTCACCCCTTACTTAATTCTATGAGTAGACAGTCTCCCCCTCCCTATTACCTCTTTTCCACCATCTGTGAAGACCAAAACTTTTATTTGTCAAATTATCAGTCAAAATACTGTACAATGGAGACACTGGATAATTAAGACATAATTAATGTAAGACAATATCAACATTATTGAACAAAACTAATATATTTATAGGCGATTCTAAAAAATAGTAAACTGCAAGGAAAGGCAAGTATCTATTGCTTCTTAATATAACAAACTCTTAAAGTTTACTAAAACCAGATAATCAGATGCTACTTTATTTCTGTCAAGAATATGAAATAAATAAATTTTAAAAAAGATAAAAGATTATTTGAAAATCTCAGGCTGTAGATAAAGACATGAAATGCATGTTAAATGACTGTTTCTTTAGATTTTCATTTAAGGAATAGAATATGTTCTTTTTCCCTGATAAGTTACTGCTCGATTTTCTTTTCAGTGGCCTTTAGAGCCACACTATCTGAAGAGTCAGCTTCATGAAACTGTAGAACAGACATTCTCATCTTCTGCATTTATTTCCATATGAATGGAAATGCGGACACTTACAACTTATCAAAAAACCCCAATTCCAAACTCTGTGAAAGTAGAAAAAATTAACCTGACATTTGCATGTATCTGAAATTGCCAGAAACATTAATATGCCAGTGTATTTTCATGAGGAGAATAATTTATAGCACCAAAGCTCTGGGCTTTTCTGCAGTTGGGTTTTCAAAATGAGCATGCAATGCATGCGTATTTGAAAAATAAGGCAGCAACTGATTCTATATTGGTGGCATGAATTTTTTCAAGGAAATGTCAATACTACTCAGAAACTGAATTTCTACAGTGCTAACAGCTCATACTTTTAATAAAAGGTAATAAGCACAATATAAAACAAACCAAATAATTTAAGTATCAGAGCACAAACCAAATAAAAATACTGTACAAAAAGTTTGATTTGATACTGAGAATATAAGGAATTATAATAGTTGTCTCTAAGGTCACAAGTCTCATTATTCTACCCTGAACTTTGCATAAGCACTTTTACAACAATCTTTCCACACAAATTCTAAAAACAAACAAAAAACCTCATCTACATAAATTTCTCATCCATCCATAGCTAGACTACCTTTGACCAAAAAAAGCAGGTGGAGTTCGTAAGAGGAAGAATAACAGGAAAAGCTGCTCCCTCCTGCTGTCATCTACACTCTCTATATTCTTAAAAAGACTTCACTCTTGACTCACCAAGACATAGGACCAGATAGATGTGTTGTGGAGCAGCCACTGATGGGACATCCCAGAAAATACAGAGCACAGGCGCCTTGTAAGCAGTCTTCTCCCCCAGCTCACTGCATTGGAAGAATACTGCTAACACCCAGACCTAGGTCAACCCTTTCAGTTCAACTTACAGGCTGTTCTTTTCTAGCAAGGCAGATTGGGTGTACTGCATGTGGAAACAGTGAACTTTAAACCATAAGATGGGAAGCTCTGGAAAGATAACAACCAGTAGATTTGGAGTAATCTGATACATTTTCTGCAGCAAAGTGACCATAAGAGAAATAATGTTTAAGTAAAAGCAGAGTATCATCTTGTTTTTAGGTACTGGCTCATGTTCTGCTTTTTGGACTTTCTATTATAAAAAACTAAAAGCAAACTACATTCAATGAAGAATTTTAAGAAACATTAAAATGTTTCCTCTAAAAGAGACAGTATGTGCCTAACAACATTAGAGGCAATTCAACCAATTCAATCCTTGTCTGAAGAGTTAGTCTCATTTAAGACCCTCATTCAGACAAAATATGGTTTGGAAGAGTTTCAGTCTTTAAAAGAAATCTGGATTGTCGCCTTAAAAACAAAGCTATTAAGGAACCTCCTTGTCTAACTTTTGGATGATTTAATGTGGGGTTTTTTGTTATTAGGACTTCTTTTACTCAAATCCAGTCACTAACGCTCACCAAGAGGTAACAAAAGAGAGTGTGGACTTCAGCGTCCCTGCAATAATATTGGCAGGTTGATAAGACTTTGTCTGACAAACTGAATTTAGGTTGTTCTCAACAAGGTTAACAGCTACAGATATCTTACTTCTTTAATGCAACCTTCGGGCCCAAGTTTTGTCACAGTCTGCATGCACACACTGAACTAGCAACTGATGGGGATTGTAACTCTCACCTGCTGTGACTAGATAACATTTGAGCCTGTTGCTTTTTTGGCTTTGGGTTGTTTGGTGGGTTTAAAAAAACAAACAAACAAACAGGAAAAAATGTGCTTTCTCTTGGAACAAAGAAGTTCTATCAAAAATTGAAATTAAAATTTTCTACAGAAAGCCTGCCAAAAATCACTGGAAATTTTCCCACTGTTATCTAGAGGTCTGAGTAATTACACCTTTAGAGTCTAACTGTGAAGTATTTTAATGCAAATCCAATCACAGCCTTAACCATGAGATTGCCAGCAATACTACACCTCTTCAAAAAATTCATGTGCAGCTACTGATTTGATTTGGAGAAGCATGATGTTAGAAACACTCATGGCACATGCCTGGAGCACTTATCAGAATGCATTTGTAGATACAGTACCAAGATATTCACAGAATATCTTGCAAATATAACAAATGGTACCTGCCCCTTGAATCACCATCTATGTTATTAAATGGTAAAAATCTTAAACAGCATTAAAAACACACAGAGAAATGAATTTTCAAATCTAAAAATTTGGGGGTTTTGCCATGAAAAACTAGCAACCATTTATTCTTTTTCTTGACTAGAATCCTCATGTTTCAAGTGGTGTACTTTTAGGAATATTATGCCACAGCATTCCCAAACATACGCTGCAGTAAAGAAGGAAAAAGAAAAATTGAGTTCAGGCTACAGAAAATACATTGACAACCAGGTACAGAGTATGCTGAGTTGGAAGGGATCATCAGGTCCAGCTTCTGCAGGGGCACAGGACCATCCCCAAGAGTCACACCATGTGCCTGAGCGCGTTGTCCAAACACTTCTTGGACTGTCAGGTTTGGCGCTGTGAGCACTTCCCCGGGGAGCCTGTGCCAGTGCCCAAATACCCTCTGGGTGAAGAACCTTCTCCTGATATTCAACCTAAACCCCCATGACACAACTTCAGGCTGTTCCCTCAGGTCTTGTCACTGATCACCACAGAAAGAGATCAGTGTCTGCCTCTCCTTTTCCCCTCACAAGGATCTCATGATAGGAAGAAAGAAGTACTTCCTGAAAATATTAAATAACAGCAATGGTTTTATTTTCCCCTTTAATGAGGCTTCATTTGTTGCTTTATTATGAAAAATCCTTCTAAGAAAAAAAAATAAAGATACAAAATTTTTTAAAAATCATATAGCATACATGTGCTGAATTCCACACAGGAGCGTCTTTGGTTTCCCTGTGTAGCTGCCAGAGCAATCAACTTCTGTCACAGAAAACTCCTTTACAGGGGAAGAAAATAAAAATTAAGAGCAGCACCCCTTAAACATATGTTACATGGTTTTCCTTTTATCTCCCCTGAAATTCTATTGTTACCCAGGCAAGCAGCACAGCCTGAACTGAAAATTTAACGGTTTAAAATCCACGACTCAGCTTACCTTGGTAAGAAATTAATTCCCGGAACACAAAACTTGGAGTCTGTTATGGCAGCTGTTCTGCATTAGCAGAATGACAACTCCTCCTTTCTTTCTAGGTGTGCCGTGAACTGACATATCAAGATAACACAAGATTTTTGACAGATCAAATTTGGACTAGCCACAATTATTAGATACACGTTATAGAGGAATGACTGGTTTTTTTAATCATTTGATGGACATATACAGATAAGCAAAAGGCAAGAAAAAGACTAACAACTGTTGAAGGTATTTTGCATCTCTTTTACTGCCTAAAAATTTGTTTACAGCAATACTAACCAAAAGTGAACAAAAATACTAGGGGAGAGGAGGGGGGAGCAAAGCAGACGTGCACTATTTCTGCTTACAGTGAACTAAAATGAACTCTGAGATCTCCATAATCACTCTTTGGCACTTCTGAATTACAGATCCACTTAGGAATCTGGCTCTTGGGATCATTTTTATTTATAATGTTTACATACCATTTTGGCTCATTATTGTTGAGCATGGGATAGCATGGAATATTGAACTCCTTTTCTGCAAGAGATGCAAATTAAATCTTGCTGTAATGTTAACTCCTAACAGAGAGCTATGGCTCATGAGTGTCGCTTTCATGCATAATTTTATTATTTTTTTTGTATGCAAGTCAATTCTGAAAATCAGCTTGCGTTACTGGTGCATTTTTTAAGAACAGAGCTCCTCTGGATTTTGAGCCAGAAGGCTCATTTTACAGCAGGACTGGTGCTACTCCAGAGCAAATGGTAACCAGCTCCATCTGCTTTTAAAAAAGAACACAATCCCAGTTGTCTACACTCACAAAGGAAAACATTGGGAAAAATCCTGTAATTTTCTTCTATTATTTCTATCTTCTTTTTCTCTGACTGATCCATTTGGTCCTCTTGAAATTATTTCTTTACAAGATAATTTGGAAATACATAGAGAAGTGGCATTGTAAGAAGCAGTCATGTTGCAGTAGACAATGACAAGAAAGTGCCATCTATTTTAGCTATCACCTATATGGAATTAATTAAGAATGTATTCCCCTATCTAAAGCACAGCCAAACAGGTCGCTGTATCTCTGAGAGCATATTTAGATTACTAATGGGAAATTAGGATAAAAAAAAAGAGGTATGATGCAGTGACAGCTATGGCATGATAAGTATTTTGGTGAGCATGACAAAGAAAAAGCCTGTGTATTCCTTCTTTTCTGTACACAAACTTCTCCCTCCTCTCACACATATTTCTAAATGACATGTGTTTTTGTATAGGAGATCACATTGTACTAAGAAAAAGACACATTCATCTCTTAGGGATTAAATACGAGAGTGGAATCATGGGATATTACAAGCAAACGGTAAGGTCTTTAAATCAGATAGTCTTTTTTACTGTATTCCTACAGCAGCAGCAGCGCTGTATCCTGATTCATGACTGAGACTTCACAATGCAAATAAACAGCCATGAGTGCAGTGTATTTATTTTAAACACTAGGTAAATATATTTGACCTTCAGTCCGAGGATCTTAATGCTCTGAGAGAACTCAATGATAAATGATTCAGAAGATCTTTTAATTTTACAGATGACTAAAACTGAGTTTAAGCAACTTCCCTCAGGGTCCAAAGAAAATTGACAAACCTAGAAGAGAAACAGACTTTTAGCCTTTTGCCTAAACCTTACCATACATCATCCCTCCTAAAAGTGATGCCGCAGCAACTATCATATAGCAATAGGAATATTTACACTATTAATAAGCTATTGCAGAATACCTAGAGATAGAAATGATGTTTCAGAAACAACTGTAACTTCTTCATTCTAAATACAGCATATGTTCAGGCAAACTAAATAACCACTTTCCAGAATTGTGACTTAATATTGTTCTGCCCCCTTGTATGGGTTTTGTGCGGCCAAGTTTTGGTAGAGGAAGGCAGCTTGTCTGAAGGGGTGGCTTCTGTGAGAAGCTGCCAGAAGCTTCCCCCATGTCCAACAGAGGTGCTGGCCAAGGCTGAGCACATCATAGATGGTGGTAACACCTCTGGGTTAAGACATTTAAGAAAGAGAAAAAAAGTTATTTCACAGATGTAATTGTGCTCAGCAAAGAGAGGAGAGAGAACATGCCAGAGGAACAGTCCTGCAGAGTCCAAGGTCAGTGAAGCAGGAGGAGCAGGAGGTGCTCCAGGAGCCAGAGCTGAGATTCCCCTGTAGCCTGCGGTGCAGACTGTGGTGGAGCAGCTGTGCCCCAGCAGCCCACAGAGGTTAGCAGAGATCTACCTGCAGCCTGTGGATAAGAGGCATGTTGGAGCAGGTGGATGCCTGAAAGAAGGCTGTGATCCCATGGGAAGTCCATGGTGGAGCAGGGTCCTAGCAGAGACCTGTGGGCTCTTGGAGAGAGGAGGCCATGCTGGAGAGTGGCTCTGGTAGGACTTGTGACCTGGCGGTGGACCTGGCTGGAGCAGCCTCTGTCTGAAAGACAGCATCCCGTAGAGAGGAACCCATGTTGGAACAGTGCATGAAAAACTGTTCCCTGTGGAATGGACTAACACTGGAGAAGTTCACAGAGAACTATCTCCAGTGGGTGGGACCCCAAGATGGATCAGGGAAAAGACTCCTCTCCCTGAGCAATGCAAGAAACAACATGTGATAAACTGACCATAATCCCCATTCCCTTCTCCCTCTGCCACCTGTGGAGGTGGTAGAGCTGGGAAGGCTGGAGGGGTGGCAGGAAGGTATTTTTAAGATTTATTTTGCTTTTCATTGTCCTGGTCTGATTTTGACTGGTAATAAATTCAACTAATTTTCCCAAGTCAAGTTTGTTTTGCCTATAATTGATGAGTGACCTCTCTCTGTCTTTAACTCATGAGCCTTTTGTTACATTCTCTCCTGTCCATTTGCAGAGGGGAGCGATAGAGCAGCTTTGGTGGGTACCTGGCAGCCAGCCAAGGTCAACCTACCACGTATCTTCACAACATTAAAAATTACAGGTGTCTAAAGTAACTTCTGTTTAAAAAGTCAACGTATTTAAAAATAAAAATGATTTTAAGAGGGGGTCACCATCAAGAAGTCAATATACACCTCAATCACTGCACATCAAGTAAGTAAGGAATATCTTCAAGACCGCAGAGTATATTTTGCAATAACCATAGGTAAAAACTGGTTTTAAATGATGCCCACCAAAGGGAACCACATTAATTATTGCTTTATGGATACTTGCTAGTGCTCTAGAGGTTATGATGCAAAACCACTTAGTGTTTCTGCACTTTAGTTCCCTTTGTTTCTCATTTACAATGCCAACAATAAATCCAAAGTCACCTGACCTCTGCAATCAAGCCAAAAATAGCACCTGCTGAAAATTATCCCTTCCAAATTACACATTATTGACACAGTGTTTACAGCAGGCAAGTTAAAACAACAACAAAAAAAGATTTTTGGCAGCTTCCCCCAGTCCTCTTTTATTGGTACAATGCCTCCGCCATAGTTACTAATAACCACTCCTCATCATGGACTTACCATGCAACTTACCAGTGGCATAAATTTAGGGATTCAGACAAAGGAGGAAATTTACTCCATGGCAGACAGATGACACAGAGACCAATAGTATTTTAAGGCTGCGCCTCTTATATCAAGAGCTGAAAGCAATGATCATGTTTCTGACTAAGGTGGGGAATACTGACAGGCTCTATCAGAGGAAGCAAGTAAACACACAAATTTCTCACCATCACCACCACTAAAAAAATCCAATTTAAAAAAAAACCAACAAACTTTTAAATCATATAATTACTGCTACTATTTTTTTAAAAGACTGAAGAGCCCCAGCTACAAAAAAGTGATTTCTATCCTAAGCACTGCACAGATGTGCACACAGGTGAATAGTGTGACAAGGACCTTGCACTAAGGACACTATTTTCCAGAAAAACCAAGAAACAAATGTATTATGGAGAAAGAAAAAATTTTCTTCAATTACACCAGAGATCTTTCTATGCACTGTTGTCTGTATTACATGTTTCTATATAAGTGCTCACTAAAAATACTTGCACACACAAATACACATGCAGGTATGCATATTCGTGCATGCATTTTCACACACACAGTTATCTGCATGTTTTTATATGCACATACACTGAAAAAAGTGATAAGCTGAGGTAATTTGAGCTCAGGAGAAGGAAAATGAAAACGAAACGGATAGAGGGCAACAAACATGCAACAAGGATAGAGGGAACATGACAAGTAATGAGAATATTCCTGACAGAGGAAGGGGAAAACAACAGTAACAACAAAAGGAAAGGAGAAGCAGGCCAAAGAAATAATACCAAAAGTCCAACTAATAAAGACAGCCTGCTGACTTGCATTTCAACTACAGGTTTACTTTTCTCTCAAAAATAATAAATGTTAAACCGGCACAACAGCTGCTTTGCTACAAACTTTTAATACGTCCCTGCATTCCAGGATCCATCCCTTGCCCTGGTAAAACCTATATTCAGTCACTTAGATAAAAGTGCCATTAAGAGACATTTCTGTGCCCAATACTGACAATTCTAAAAGACACCAAGGACTTTTAATATTAAAAAAGTCTGGGGATTTTGCATACAGCAGTGCCCACTGAGATACAATGTTATTGCACTATAACATGTTACAAAAAGAATATTCTAAGGCTCACTTGACTAACTGTAGAGCATCCTGCAGTTAAAAAAAAAATCAAAAAACAAACAAACAAAAAACCAAACATAACCCCGCCCCCCCCAAACAAAAAGCCCCAAAACAACCAAAAAATTCCCAAAAACAAAACCCACAAAACCCAGATGCAAAATAGAGGAAACATATCGGTACTCAACTCAGTAGCTCTATCAGCTTTTTATTCCCTTCTAGCAAAGAAGTTTTCTCATTTACCTGCAGAAAATATAGAGCATAACTATGTTACTTTGTATGTATACACACACTTATATTTAAATCAAAATGGATATGTATGTGCTTGCCAGTAGCCAGCTGGGAAAGGAAGGAAGAAAATGATGAACATTTCCAGAGTACTTCCCTGTCTTTGCATTCTTTTGTACTTGAGCACTGGAGAAAAGCCAACACCAGTACCTAGCCATTAAAAAAAAATAAAAATTGAAGCATCTTCCCAGTGGTATTCTTTTATTGGACCACAGCACAAATGCACCCTGGCATTTCAGGTCAAGATGTAACAAAGCATAGTATTCCATTGTGGTACAATACCCAGACTCCAGAGATTCATATTTGAGGGCTGTGTGCACTATGAAATTAATGTGACAAACTAATACAACATTCACAATAAATGTTGTCTCTAATTCTACAGGTTTGGAGGGTTTTTTTCACATGTATTTCCTTTAGTAAGGATGCAAAGATCCTAGGAAAAAACTCATTTGTAGAAGTTAGACTTTAAATTTTCTCTGCATCATTTTTGCATTCATACAACCCTTTCTCATTTTCTCTATTCAGAATGTGTATTTACATATCGTAGCTAAGAAAGCAAGAACTGGTTTAATTTGGGACTACTAACTGTTGTTGGCAATCACTCAGTGTTCCACCAGATGATTCTATTCAGAAGCTAAAAGCCACAGTACCAGGCAAGGTTGTCCTGTCATATATTGCTTTAGGCTAGGCCTATCTAGAACGAGTTTAAAAGGTTATTAACTATGCTCTATAAGCAGACACGCAATGCAGTGTCACAAGAAACTTCTTGTTTTAATGTTTACAAAATGCAGTCTTGAAAAGGTCTTTATATCCCTCCCACAAAGGCACACTATAGTACAGCCCCTCACTTGTTTACTACAGATATTGCAGCAGATGCTTCTCCTTCCAATTTCAAAAATCAGCCTTCCCGGGGAATTAGAGAAGAAATTGTAGGACTTTCAAGCGTGACATACAGATTCAACAACACTTATAATGCTTTACTTGTACTGCAAGACTGCAGAGATAATTAGGCAGCAGCAGAGTCCTTGACCTGAATTTAGGATCCACTTAAATCTCAAGGTAACATTACAGAGTGATTTAGAGACACTAGCTCAATGCAAATGTGGTAAAAATAACAACAACAGGTTTTCCCAACTACTTTGTAAACACAGCAGTACATGTCACTTAAAATAGAAAAATTATGGAAGTGAAAAATAGCTTTAGTTTTGTCCATGTCAACATTGCTCTAGTGATTTTTGTGTCTTTCAGAGATTCACATCAAGTCCAGAACTGGAATAAGCAGGAGGTCTAGGTTATTTTTACTTACTACTTCCAACATTTTGGGAGGACTTCTGCCTGTTCTTTTATCAGTCTTTATTGTATGAAGCCCATAGTGAAGAATCTCATAGGAAGTGTAAGTTCAAGAGAAGGAGGACAAGAAAATAGGCATTACCTCTAAATGCACGGTTTCATATGGGATTGTCAAAGAGATTTAGGAAAATGCTTTCAAAATCAGCAAGCAGGATGGCTGACTGCTAATTCACTCACATTATGGAACCTATCACAAAGATGAGATTTCAAATGGCAGAAACGGTAGTGTCAAAGCACCTTTTGAAGGTATGGTCTACATGAAGCTGGGTGATAAAATTCCCGAAACAATGTCACAGTGCAAGAGTAGGGATCAGGTAGAAGGCTAAGTTCAGATTCTCCACTATACAGTGCTGTACGCAACTGCTTCTCAAGCTTGTGCTCCTTCTTAGAAGATAAAAAATAGGACAAGGTTGCAGATTAGTTCAGCATGTCATCCTTGAAGTTCATAGGATTTTCCCAGATGATGATTCAGGACAAAAGCAGCTAAATAAATATTATTCAGAAACACTTTGAAAAGTAACAATGGTAAGAGCAGGGAAATGCTAAATAACAATTACAGTGATTTCATTACTTTTCAATGTCACTGTAGAGAAACAACCCAAAAAAAGAAAGCTTCATTTACTTGCTTAGCTATTTATTATCACTTAAAATATTCTTTGTACTGAGGTTAAGAAGAGCTTTGTTTGAAGAAAGTAGGAGCAAAAGCAATCTAAAAACAGGATTTATAATAGAAAGTCCTTTAGTATTTTCTTTTCTTTTATACTTGACATATTTAAACCTTGCAGATATTTTGTAACCATCAAGGTGTACTAGAGAATCTTGTATAATCTTGAGATTCTATTTCTGTTAATTTCACTGTTTTCTGCTTCTTAGCTATTGTATCTTATTCCAAATCAGAGAAGACCATTCGAGACAAGATGCTTAAATCTACCTTTGCAATGTAACTGGTAGAAATTGGAAACTGCGCATTTAGCAGTAAGTGAAGATCAAGGCCAGGCAGTTTATTCATTCAGTGGGGAGAGGGAGGGAAGTAATCAACCCAAACCAGAAGCTGCCACCTTCTCTCACTTGAGTCTGTAGTGCATATCCCAAACTCTGCTATATGCATACATATAGAATAGTATTCATTTCAGCTATCTGATTACACAAAAATCTGCCAGCAGTAACAACTGCAAAGCAGCTGATCTCCTTCCAGCCAGGAAGTGATGACACCCTGTACCACTTTTACTTGGTATTCCTGAATAAAACCAAGTTTTATTCAATTATCAGGCATCCATTAACAACAACTGTAAGATAAAACTGATAGTGATAGTGAAAGGGAGGGAAAGCAAACATCTACAAAACCAAGGCATACTAACAAAATACAAAAAAACAGCCAGCCAATATCATTTTAAGAAAATAATGAATTTAATCAGTATTTAATTTCTTAGCTGTTTTGGTGCAGCACTGGGATAAAATATTACTCTGTAATCAGGTCTTTCCTTCAAATAGTGGCTTGCGGAAGGCAATGAAAAAAGTATAAAAGAGAAATATATACCATCTTATTTACATCATGATTCTCCAAAAGGAATAAAAAGCCCTGTTAATATGCAGCAGAGGACATGAATTTACTTTATAAATTATTAAATATGGGATTCATATTTCATAAAATGATATTTAACTCCATTTATTAAGACTGTAAAAGTTGTGTGGTGTGTTTTTTTTTTTTTTTAATTTGAACTTCCTTAGCAGAGTGCACAGAATAATTTCAAAAAGTGAGAAGACTCAGGCGGTGGGACCCCAGGAAGGTTTGATAGACAGGAAGATAATTCAAATCTTTCTAGCAAAACTTTTGAAACAGAAAACACATGGAGTATTGAAAGAGAAAGCTTAAAGAAAGGAATGACAGAGGTAATATATTACAAGTTGATACAGAAAAGCAACTGTAGTTTTATTCCTACAGCCCACTTCTCCTTATCAGCTGTGTTGGCTCTTCTTATCTGTGCCTAATTCCAGGGTATCAAAGGAAAAAAGAAAAAAAAAACCAAATATCCTCCTTCAGCCCTGATGATCCCTCACCATTCCCTTGCTGCTCTATTTTTGGTTAAAACACTTAATATATATCCTGGAAAAAAACCGCACAAAATTCCTGCCACCTCTTGTGAAGTATGGAATAAGAGTGAACATCGAGTTTAATGAGTCTGACTCCTCAGCAGATCTTCAGACCTCCAGTTGTTTGCAAAGCATCCCCTGACAGACACAGATGAGCAGCTGGACAAAAGCTGCACAGAAAGTACATGTATATGTATATATGTGTAGGAGGGACTGGGGTGCATGAGGAAAATGGAGAGAAAGCTTAGTTAGAGCAGCCTCAGAGAGAGAAATAAAAACAGAATGAGAAAATCAACCTTTTTGTTCACATAACAAGCTACATCATTCAGATCCTAGGTCTTCAAATGAAAATGCACTATTAAACAAGAATAGCAACAACTCTGGCCTGCCCAAGATTTCATGTCTTTATTTTTCAAAACTGTTGTTGGGTGACTACAGAATTAGTCATAAAAATGAGAACTGAGGTGTGAAAATGGGGAGCATAGGCACAGCAGCATGAGACTGTTCGGGAGAACAAATTATGCTTCTGGCCCAAATGCCTCATGAGGATATCTGATTTTCTTGGCATGTTGTCCCATGCACTGAATATTGACTAGGACAAAGGAGACAGGGGATGGAGGAACAGTGTGATGTATATGCTGATTATTCCTGTTATATCTGTCCCTTCTAAACATTTTCTCCTGATTTGCTTTTTTAAATGATTATATATCAAGACCACCTGATGCTTTGGACAGTAAACCACTATTTTACGCTATCCAGCAAAACCTGACTGATTACTGGACTTTTAATTAATCTCCGAATCACTAGCAGGGAGATCAGCAAAGCATCTAACACTAGACAAGGCTTGTTTGGCAATCCTGCTAATTAATTGTATTTAATTATTGCCCAGTAATAGAGTCTTGGTCTATTTGAAAGTCCCTCCAAGTACAGCGGCTCATATGCCTACCAAAAGAAAGATAAGAAAACAACATCATTTATACTGAAAACAACGGAGATTCTTCTACTTTCTCATATTTAGCTTCAAAGCATATATTTGGGGAGGTGGTGGTGCACTGCTAAAAACTCTTCTCCATTTTAATTTGGTTTGGATTCACCTCTATACAGAAGGATCAAGGCATTTTGTCAAGAGAGTTTAAAAGAAAGGTCATGAAAAACTACTCCTGTGATCATAGCAAGTATTATGGATGTGCAGAACTCCAAGACATGGACAAGTGGTATCAGCAGAGGTGCAAAGTCTCCTATTTTGGAAACAAATTCTGCAAGAATGTAATTCCTACTGTATTCTACATAATGGATTTCAAATCCGGGCACACATCTTTCAGTGTGCATCAGGATAGGGACTCAGAGGCCTTGTCTGAAACACCCTAGACATTGTGGAACAGAAAGCAGCAAATTAGTTGGCAGACAAAGCAAATGTGCCAAACCTTTAAGGCACAGAGTATTGTTGTTACTGGGAAGCACTTTGTACATTCCTATAATTCTGAAACAGTTTGACAGATTTACACAGGATCAAGTACATAAATGATACTTGAGGGTACAGCAACCTGTGTTATTTACTTGTGTGTTGCCTCACAGACTTCTGCACGCCCACAGTGAACCACAGGCAGGCTCCCACCCCCAGTCTCCAGACTTTAACAGGGCCACAGCTGCAGCCTCACTCTAAGGCTTGTCTTTGCCTGCCTGCAGCAAGCAGGTGTTTTTTGAAGATACAACGTAACCTGGATAGTCTGTCAAAGAAATGGCCACAATGGGACCTTCTTGTAGGGAAAACATTAAACTTAAATTGCTGGAGTAGTCAGGAAATTTTGAATATGCATTTTGCAGACTGGCTAGCATAAGTCATGCATGTGGCAGCATATTACAAATTGCAATGTTGATTTTGGAAACAGAAGAACTCTTCTGAATGATGAAATATAGATAGATAAGACAGCTTCTTTCAGGTTTTAAAATAGTTATTTGCAACAAATTGCCTAGAGAAATATTCAAAAAGCTAGTTTGTGGCTCTCTCTGTCATGTGCTAAAATCATGAACTTGCACACCATACGTGAACAGCAGTATATGAATCTGCTACATATTGACATTTCTGTCCTAAAGCCTTGAGTTTTATCATACTTATTTAATAAGAAATTGCAGTACACTGTGGAAAGGGTAAACAGATGCAGTAGCACAGCATTTAACCTGAAATCTCGATGTGGATGAAGCTGTATGGCTGGCACATCAAGCTTGGAGGAAGAAAGGGCATCTTTTGGACAGAGTTACCACAGGCACACGGTCCTTGGGCAGATAGAAGTGATGGACATCCCAGAACTACCTGTTCCTGCTCAGTATCAGTTTCCTGAGGCCCTGCATTCAGATAAAAAGATCTGTAGAGGGAAGTTCCCATGCCTGTTCTCCGTAAGAGCTCAAATTATTAGTTACAATGACCTTTCTAAACCTTTTCCTCTCTGCACTGTTTTCTATTAGCCTGCGTCCCTCCTTTCCCCAATGCTTCAGCCACAAAAAACAGAATACTGCTTCCACATGGCTACCAAAAGCTCTAACTTCATGACCAAGCTTCATCTTTTACTGTGAGCATCAGCCCAGACACACCTGCCAGTCCCACAAACCTAAGCATGCTATCTCCAGAAGTTAATAAAGATGTCATTGCATCTTGCAGCTACAGGAAGGATAAGGAACACTACAGGCCAAGAGCAGCCGCAAGAGAAGTATGCGCCTATTTAAAATGCAGGTGGTACCATTTGATGAGCTTTGAGATAAGGAGTATATTTGAGTGTCATATATACTAGCAATATGAAAAATTATTTAAATATATTTGTTCAGCCCCAAATCCAGACCACAGAAAAATAACCTTATGCTATTATGCATATAGCATAGCTCTGAAATTTCTAGAAAAATAACATCTCAAGGTACAGTGTGTTTTTAAGTCTACCTGAGAAGTCCTATATGGAGCTTTTTTCACAATTTGACTTCTTCCCTAAATTGCTCATTGCAGAAAACAGTAACAATACATTCTGCAGCAATACAACAGTTGAGTCTTTCCTGAATACAATATTTTTTATTTATTGAAAGGACATAAGGTAACCAAGTAATTCAGCTTGATTCTTGCCTACACTGATCCAGGTAGTGCATAACTAAGCATGCATGTCAACTGGTAAGTCAGACAATATTGCCTAAAGTGGTCTGTTTATTTTAAAATTTGCTTTAGAGCCACTGCACCAAAAAGCAATAGTTGAATTACTACTACTTTTTATGTTTCCCCACCACCTTTAAACCCTTCTTTTTAAAAAAATATTAGCCTTCTAAAATGAAATTAGCATATCAATGATATTCAGTTATTAGTAAAGATCCTTGAATTAAATGAAAACTAACAAGACCTTTGAATATTATCATCACTTTTACTTCTTCAGCATCAACCACAGCACAAAAGCAGAGTCTGTTAGCAGCTGCAGAGCCTTTGGTGGCCATTGCATAGTTCTACAGATAGATAAAATATCTACAGACTAGCTCAAAGAAAAGATTTGACCTTGAGGTACAACAGATCCTCTTTGAAACAATTCTTCTCCTCCTAAGCAATCCAAAGAGTTAGTTTCTAGGAGTGAATCTGCAGGTATTAGACATGAAGGAAAAAAATTCTTTTGAAATATGAGGGGGATTGGAGGAAAAGGGGACTCGAGCATACTCGGTTCCAGATCACACAATAATGGTACAGAAAACAGTTCACCAAATGGGGAAATCAATGCTAACATTTCTCAGCTTTTCTTTTGTGCCACAGAAGGATGGGAATTATGAATTGGAGACATTCCCATGCTGTACACTAATTATCTTTTATAATATACCTCTCTCTCTTCTCCATTACACAAATAATGCTCAAAGGTTGAATATTTTTTCTGCAATGATTTCATCATGTCTGTTCTCATAGTATATTTTCTACAATTCTCTGCACTTTAGAAGGTTATTGGCTATAACTGAATGACTTAGATTAACACATACAAATCTCAGAGACACTAAAACAAAGTATTTGATTTTATAGGACTTAAAATAGTTTCATTTAGGTTGCCCATAAACTACACCAATTTCTGCTTTTTCCCAAATAAGATCAAAATTATTTAAAATATTAGACAGCAACATTCATACCAAAAATTAAAAATAAAACAAACAAAAAACACCAAAAAAACCCAAGCCAGAAACATCTTTTATAAGTCTGCGTAATAATGAAGCACATAACCTGTATTTCAGTACATGATTTGGATAGTCCTACTGAACCTATGCAATAACTCAAAGAGGCCAGTAAATCTCACTTCAAGGCATTGTACGAAGCACACCACAGCCTCAGATACTACACCAGAACATATTCCCTCTGCTGGCTGCCAATCAGTGCAAGCCTTACCTTAGAACCCAGGCAAAAAGAAAATTAGAACATTTTGAACTTTTAATAATCTAGAGATTAAGAAACCCACAAAACTAAGCAAACAAAAAGGTTTTTTTCAGGAACAATCCATTAATGTAATAACAAAGGACCAATAAAGCATGGATTCTTCTATTTTCCCAAAAAAAATTAAAGTTTCAGATTGAGGTTTATGAAATAAGCATTAGAAAAATTCTAGTATGAGTTAGTAAAGGACATGAACTGGGAAGGTGAGATTCTTAGGACAGCCTGTTGCAGAAGCAGGATGTCTGAAAGAACTTCCCATTGTGTGGAAGCATGAATCTACAAGCTTAAACTGTCTTAGATACTGAAGGATAGAAGTTAAACAGCAGTACTTTATCCAGAACTGCTCATAGGTCACAATGAGAAGAGTCTACCTAAACAACCACAATAAAAAACAAAGATCTCACACTGTCTCAGGCTGATGTCAGATCTCAGTAGGCCAGCAAGTACAGGTTTTGACAGTTTGCTAGACAAATTCAGGGAGTTCTGTGCTGCAGCATCGTGTGAGCATAGCAGGCTACGCTATCCTCAAAAGCACATTCATTTTCAGTTTACTGAAAATCATCAAAGAGTTTGCAAGTCATTTAAATATAATTAAACATAAATTCAAATAATCTTACCTTCTTTTGATCTTCTAGTTTATGACTTACTGGATTCCTTCCATGTTTGTTCATCTCTGAAGATAAATCCATCACATTCACTCCTTGCCCTTCAAAATGAAATTGGTTCAGCAATGCAGCAAACTAATCCAAAAACCAGGGGCTACAAACACAGAAACATGGTGCTTTGTTCCATCACACACCATCTCGGAACATCAATGACTTGGAGAAACGACCAAGAAATGCATTGACTGAGCTGAGGAAAACTTTGCAGTTCACTCTTGAAACTTTCCAAATCACCATAGCGTTTTAAAAAGCTGATGCTTAAGAAGAGAAATATTCATCTACCACATTTAACTCCAACTGCTATCTGTATCTTTCTTCACCGGTTTCCATTTTATAGGAGGTTACATCCTGACTGTGGACCTGTTGAGACAAAAAAAATATCATCGATATTGATTAGCAATTTTCTGTCACTCTTTGCAACTGATTATCTGTCTTCATTAGGTGTATGTGTGTGGCTTTTGTGTGGTTTTGTTTCGGGGTAGGCTTTTTTGTTTGGTTGGTTTTGGTTTGGTATTTTGGTTTTGTTTGTTTGTTTTTGTTGGATTTTTATTTGTTTGTTTTTGTTAAGTGATACTGGAGTTTAATTCAGTACTTGGCACGATGAAGTAATACACGATCGCATTCATTCCATTCTACATCCCTGTGGGCACACAGAGTATTCGCTGAGAACAGCTAGTGAATTCCAGCTACCAATGTAGAGGAAAAATTATAGGAAAGAGAAAAGCAAAGACTATTTGGCTAAAATACTGAAAACACTGAATTAAAAATGGACCCAAAAAATCCTCCTGCTTAGTCCCACCACTAAGCTTTCTTATTGTGATTCAGTTACCAATAGGAGAAAAACACAAGGGTGAGATAAACCCAACAATGAGACAAAATCAAGAAATCAATATTGATACAAAGAAGCACTGATAGCATAGTACCCCATGAGAGACAATTTCTTCCCCAGACTAAAGAGAGGTTGAACAAGAAATAAAATTGTAGTTATTCTCAACACTACAATGTGAGGCAGCTATTCATACCCATTTTTATCTTCACATACAATTGAACATGACAGCAATAAAGGGCTAATCAAGTAATAAGGACAAGTCCTTTCCAAAAATTACTAGAAACAAATAGAAGATGCATTTGCCTTGGGAAATCACAGAAATACAAACAACTGTACACTAAGCTACTGAATGAAAGAACACACACCCAGACAGCTTGTTACCTAAACACAGCTTTAGCCTAATACATCTTACCTAAGCATATAATGAATTTTGCTTGCTATTCTAACTTTTGAGAACCACCGCCTTCTGCAGATAAGCAGTGTATTACAAATACACTCACCAAAGTAAACTCAGATGCTTAGAGAGCATTTTTCTATTAATTATTTAGAGCGTCCTGGGAAAGTCAGTGGAATAAAAAACAAGAATGTAAGGCATTAGCTTCCGATAAAATGGGAAGTAGTCACTAAAACTACACTGTTAAAATCTTCCATATATTTAGGATTTTATTGGATTAAGAAGTGGATCAGACTCAACAGCATGCTATAACCTTCCCAAGCACACATAGCCTTTCTCACCCTGTTTCCACAGAAACACAGCAGGACAGAGCCAGATATCACTCTCAGGTGCAGCCTCTTCCCACCCCCACCAGTGATTTCCCCCATTTAACAGTTCCACAGGTGCACAGAAAGCACAAATCCATAATGCCAGAATGCAGGAAGATGAAACATGAGATACTACTGCAGGCACCATATGGATTTATGCTTATAACAATTATAAAGCCAAGATAAGTCAAAACCAAGCTGTTAAAACCCAGCAGTTTCTCTGGTTTTTCTCTGGTTCATTTCGTGGTCAGACATGTGAATTATATTATTTCCCATGCCTGGCAATTACGCTATGCTAGGCAATTAAGCTATTCTGTGGAACTGCATGGTGTTTTCAAGCCAAAGTTGGACAGAATGCAAATAATTTTGTTTGGACTGCCCTCATTACTTTTAACATGCAAAGCACAGGGTGGCAATTCTTGCTCGTTCCATTCAGCACATTGTTTCATGGTCTTCAGCCTTTTCAACATAAACAGCTGTAATTAAATGCTCTCGGCTGGCAATTTTTTTTTTTTACAGTAGAACCCAATTTATTATTCACTGTTTTACACTGATATTTAACACACACATAATCACAGAATAAAATATCCAGAGACCAAACTGCATGATGATCACACACTAGATAACAGATTTTTACTAGGTCACATATAAATATAAAAGTCAAGGTGAGTTAGAGCTCTTTTACAATTTTATTCTCTTAACAGACACAAATATCATTCAATAATAATTTCTAATAATTTACAGATACTTATAGTAAAATAGTCTTCCATTTAACACTGCAAACACAGGCCTAAAAGCAGTGGAGCAAGCTGTGGAACAAGGAGCATCCTTAGACTTGCTTGCTAAACAGCACAATGAGGAAAATGCTAAGTGCAAATATTTGTGAAAGTGAGGGGGGTTAGTGACTTCCTCCTCTAGAGAAACTACAGAAAGTATTCAGGGTGATGAAGCTTCTGGTTTAAGTACCTCAAATACTTGTCTAAATTCAGGTGGACTTAAGTCATGTGAAATGTGTCTGAAGAAGCTTTTACTTCACTGTGAGCTACAGGCTACAAATAGTGGGGAACAACCACAGAATATATTCTGAGAATTAACCAGAATTATCCTTTCTATACTGCCCTTATTATCAACACAGATAGTTCTCCAAAAGTTTACATTGTCAGGATTTTCAGAGAGCAACCAGAATCCTCAAGCTTTCTGCAAGCCTCTTCCATGTAGTAGTAGTAGTAGTAGTAAAAATAATAATAATAATAATACTTTCCTGTAAGTGGCATATTCCCTAAATATTTGGTGTAAATTAACACAATTATCTTTACAGAGTCAGGATGTTGCAAATCAACCTGGCTAAGGAGAAGGCTCAGGGAGGGTGAGTTGTAAGCAACTACTCTTTTGGCCAATTTTAATGGTTCTACAAAATCTACAAACCAAAAGTTGCTGTACAGCCATAGGAAAAATTAGATCATGAGTTTTTTCCTGGGTTTCTTCCCATTGTCATTGGCCTTCAGATGTATTAAAACTCCATGACTACACAAGGTGCATTCCAATGGCTACCTGGGAGGCTGCACACCAAAACACTGCTCTGTGGTTGTTACCACTGGCAAGGGTGGGGACAAGGGCTACATTAGAGACCCAACAGATTACTTTCTTTTCCAAAATCCCATTGTGCCCACATGGACATTCTCACCTTTTGTCATACCAATAAAGCAACTTTGAGGCAGGTCCAGGTATAAAACTGGGACTGCAATTTGTGCTTTTCAAATTTTCTTGTTTGTGTATAGGATAAGTCTACTGAATTGCATTCTGGGTAATATCAGCTGCACTGATAGTGCTTTATGCTTAAGAGAGTTATGTTTTTATTAAAACCTTTCTGGAAATCTAGATAGAGAAATTATTTTCTGGGTACACTGATAGGAACTGCCATGCAAATTTTGGATGGAGACAACAGCAATTTTCAGTATTAATACCTCATTATTAAAATGGAGCTTCTAGTTTAGGTGCAGTTATAATAGATATGAAATTTTGGGGCTGGGAGGGATGATAAATTGGACACAATACCTATTTATCTCTTTCAAACACAATAGTGTCTACGCCAGGACCAAAAGCAAATGCCATCTGTAAATCTCAGTGCATAGCTAAAGCAAATCCAAGATACAAACCAGCCTTTGCTCTTGCCCATCAGTGTTCCCAGGGATGGCAGCATGGCTGAAAGAAATGGTGCAGGAGTGTCAAGACACCATGATGGGGCACACCTTGCGCAAGGCAGGCTTTGTCCCACTGTCCTTGAGGCTGATACTTCAGACAATAAAAATAAGTCTCACCACTAATATTCTGCAAAATTATTCAGCTTCACATTGAAGATAGGCAGGTCAGGGATACCAGGGATATAACTTCCATACTTGATATGCTCCTATAAAACGTCTAGGTGATATGGCACCCCAGTAATGGCTCTAATAATTCACCCATAGAAATAGCTTCTCCATGGCCTTAAAAAACCTCTAATAATGAAAGCTTCTTATCTTTCTTGGTAATCTTTTCCCACAGAGAGAAAGCACTTAGGGTCTCTGTATCGGTCTAACTGCAAACATTATGAGCAGGCACACAAAGAGTTATCAGAAAAAGAAGATGATGTTGACTCTTGGAGGATTTGAGAGCAATGCCAGAGGACACTGCTTTCAGCCAGCATTCAGAAGAAGCCAATATCTGTTCTCTGCAAACATGTATGATAGAAGTGCCACAGAAAAGCTTGTCTGCACCAGATAAAAGCAGTCTGGAAGGCAGCTGGTGAGCCAAAAAATATCTCTAAGCACTGAGGCTTGACTACAGAATTATTTATTCTGATACAAAATTAATTCTGCTCCAAACACGCCTGATTCACAGCAATACAAAAAAGCTGCAGTGTTTACAGTTTTTTCTAATCAATGCAATGTTGTTCACTCAGATATAAAGTGACCCCATAAGGACAAGTCTAGAGATTACATTTCCTTTACTAAGTGCATGTGTGGCTGATATTTTGTATTATTTCTGTAAGTAGTGTCACTTTATCCTCTGCATTTCTTCATAAGGCAAAACTCCTCTTCAGTAGAGAATGCTATGTGGAGCCACCACATTATCAGTGAGGACAGCATTACAATTGTTTGCATTGTTCCTGACTCTAGTCAATACATATTAAAACATTTATTTTCAGATTTTTTTACACATTAAAGAAAAAGATAAAGGGCAATCTAATACTTACATCCTTGCAATGCTTCTCTGCAAAGCAGGATGCCAACTGCCTCAAAATCATCAGACTGAATGCACAAGTTAACACTGGTGCACATAATGAATTAGAAAAAAATAAATCAAAAATTATACATATATATATGTATATACACACAAACACACACACACACACACGTATGAGACTGTTCTATTCTCAGAAACCATTGTTATAAATGGTACAGCAACTCTAATCTTTTTGGTTTTCTCAAATCCTTTTTATCTTACATAGCAACCTCCAACAAACAGGCTGAATTCTCTATAGAGAATTTAAAGCTGCTATTACATGACAATTTTATTTCAGGCTTGGAACCAGTACCAGACAGGAATGCCTTCTCTCTTCCATCATCCAATTCTTTTGCCACTGAGAATCAGAGATAAAGAAGCTTAAGAAAGGCAATACAAAGTATATTTTTACGAGATAGTCCAGTCTAGCCTTTTACTATGATGTCTCCTAAAGATTTGATGTGAGGGATGACAGTTTTGTTGCATGCCGAGTACTCTGTGTCAAGATACATAACTGAGCATCAGACCTAAATGACATTTGGTTATCTTACCCAGCACTGCCCTGCTACATATGCAATCTCTTAAGATATTCATAAAATATCTACATTTCACAGTGCCTTACAGCACTTTTGCAGACAAAAAGCTACCTTACAAAAGAAGATAGGCAAATATTCTCCAAAACCTACCAAAAACCTGGATGGGATATGAGAAAGAAAGACAACACTGAGGTGAAAATAAAGGGGAAAATAGAAAGCATATTCTCAGATTCTAGGTATACAATGGAAAGAGTAAGCAAGAAAATAAAATTCCATCAAACAATGCAAGCTCTAACCCATTAACTGAAACAGTCTCTTTATGCAAGAAAACTATGAGGCCCATGAGAAAGAGAAAGGCTAATCAAAAATAGCAGAGAGCACATATACCTTTGAAATTTTGTTTCCTAGGGAGCTATTATGCCTTCATTTCTTTTGCTTTTAAGTTTTGATTGGCATGCTGAGAAAAGATGCAGCTGACCTGTCTCCGAGCAGTGGCCAGTCTTCTGGGAGTTTTAATCATTTACAGCTATTGCTCTAACCAGATTGCCAAGACATCAGAAATCCCAGAAAAATTACTAAATACTTCTTTTTGTGCACTTTACAAAATGTCCAGGAATAAAAAGGCCCTGGGCTTTGGGAAATATGTAGATATATGGTAGGTCTGTGGTGACTAATATATCTGGTATTTTGCAATACCCTATGTATGTTAAAACTGCTACCATCCATGAATGGCAATGCAGCCCAAGGGGAGGTGTTTTCTCTCTGGTTCATAGGCTGTCAGTATGACAAACAGGATCACAGACTAAAGTTTCACATACATTCTTATTTTGAGCAATTTATATTTGCAAACACAAAAACAACATACTGAAGGCTCACCAGTTACTCTCACATGAAACACAGCTACCTCACTAGAAATAAAAACTCATTTGATAAATCTAAGTCCTTAAAACTTAAGAATTTAATTAAATTACACAGCCTCTCTTGATCTATCAAGACTTGCTAAATAACTCTATGGGATTAAAGATACAGCTGCATTTTTCAGAGCATTTTTAACTCAATGCCTCTAACAAGTGAGAAAGCAAAAAATCTTACCTGTGCTCACAGACAGTTTCACAGGTGCTTCAAAAGTTGCCAATTAATCCTTTCAGTATTTGTTTAGTGGCAGCCTTTTCAGGTGGACTCCACATTCATCACAAGAAACTACATATAGGTGCTGATCAAACATTGCAAACAGTGCTGTGTTACACCTGGTGCCTCAGTATTCAATCCATGTCCAGACCAGTCTCTTGCAATTAAAGCAATTGATTCAAACAAATATGTGGCTGAAACAATAGCTCCTAGAGACTGCAGAGCAGAGAGATAACTAACTAAATGACACTGCCGATTGGGGGTGGGGGAAGGAGTAAACAGAGGGGGAAAAAGGTGATGCAAAAGGACTATAAACATTTTCTATAGAAAGAGCCAGGTAACAAAAAATAGTTCAAATATCTGAAGACAAAAAGCATCAGTAGGTGGTGCTATCTTAACCATGAAGTAAAACTATGACCTAAAGGTTTATTTGTTGTCAGAATCACTGCATCAGAAACTAGTTTAAATTTTGGGCTGGGAAAGACCTTCTGGGTACATTGCTTCCTGGTCTTCCAGTGCAGAATACATGACTACATTGTATTTTCTAATGCTTTGTTCCAGTATTACACTAAAGTCCCAAGTGACAGCTCACAGTGCTTCCCACATGAGAATATTAAACAGCCCAATAGAGAGACAAATCCTCTAAAAAGTTTCTGAACGGATGGGTGTATCAGGTTAAATTTTAAACTGAATTTTACCATTCTTCAAGCAATTTATATCAATATTAGTGAACACAGATAATTGGTCATTCCATATATTTTTACATACTGATTGTAACCTCACAATTTTGAACACATTAAAAATCTTCTTTTATTAATATGAGTATCTAAGCAAACTTTCATTTTTGACTTATCTTAGGTCTCAATTCATTCAAGTGAAACTCAAAGAGACCTTGAGAGTACTACATATACAACTGCATTTCAAGATGTCAAAGCACTATGTCAATTGTTCCCAAAGATCTCAAACATGGAAGTCCATTCACTGGTTACATTAAAAGAGCTTTAACTGTCAGTAATTGGAAATACAGGAATACCTAGATAGTCCTAAACTTTACTGAAAATGTAAACTAAAAAGGGTTTGAGGTAACACATAGGAAATAATTGTTGTGGGAAGTACAGATCTTTGTGTCTACCCAGAGCATATGTCAAGTCATGAATGCCTAAATTATGTCTCAAGACAGTAATGTACTCAAAGAACAATGTCACACTCCATTTGTAAAGAGATTTGCATCACTAGGTACACCAAATTACCCAGCGTCTGTGAAATAATCTCGGGTGGGATTTATCTGAACACAGTTGCATAAGTTTAAATTCATGGCTCTGTGGTCTCTCTGTCATATGAGAAAATAAATAGACATTTCTAGAATTAAATTCTTCTCATCCAAACTAGCTGAGATGAATCATAACCTAAAGATGAATCATGATCTAAGTGGCTTTGGAATGCACAGACTTTTGCTGTATGTATGAAATCAGGTGAGAAGAATCTTTTCCTTCAAACCACACATATTCAGGCACAGGAGCCTCATACATTCAAACAAATGTTAGGAAGCCACTTAAAAAAACCAAAAAACAAACCACCAAAACACCAAGTCTAAACACACCAACGCATCTGGTCAAGTCCTACTGGAATAATCCCATACCAGTTATCTACCAGCCATTACCAGCCATCTCTTCATTCAAAGTGGACGTGCAGGAACAACTGATCTTTTCTGGTTTGTCACAGGTGAAAATGTTAACTGTCACAATAACTGAGCTACTCTAGGGGAAATGAATCTGCTCCTTTCACAAAAACTTGCCTACAATTGGTTCACTGAGAACTATACCTCTTCTTTCTTAAGAGTTCAATTTTGACTTGGCAGATAGTTTTTCAATAGCCTCACAAAAACTTATCTGATTCCTTTTAAGTACAAAAAGCGCAAACACACCTCAAGTATTTCAAACCGTGTCCTGTTTTTCATTTATTTTAAAGAAAATTCATTATATAGCTACTCAAGCCAATAAACCTCATTGTTGTGGTTTAGGAATTATATTATCCAATTTAGTCCTGCCAAAACCACTCTACACTTGCTTCCCTCTCCCCCTCCAACTGGAAGCACAAAAGGCATAGATCATGGGTTGACACAAGAACCGTTCACGGCAAAGAGCAGTGAGATAAGAAAATGAACAGTAACAGCAGCAGTATTAATAGAAAAAGGCATAAGACAAATAGAGGATTTACACAGAAAGCCTGCGACTGCAAACAAATACCAACTGGCTCTTCCCCATCACATTTTCTCCCTCTGGGAGGAACATCCTTCTCAGAAGAGAGAGAGAGTCCCTTTGCCCAACCCCAGGCAATGACTGTGAGATGATGTAGAAAAACCTCCAAGTCATGTCCCCTCAGCTACTGCAAAAAATTAACTCTGCCCTGGCCAAAAGCAGGACACTCCCGAAGGCAAAAAGTAGGCCTTGCGGTATTTTCTTTTAAACCTTTGAAACAGCTTTGAGAGGTTTTCTGCCTCTTAATATGCAAAACATTATTTTGACACTCTTTTCTTAGTAGATGGAGCTTGGCCTATTTCTGTAATATAACACTGAAGAGCTCCTTATCACATCATACAAGTGACTTGTGCTGAAAAAATAACAATAACTGGGACAATCTTATGACTTCTACCTGTATAAATACCACCCCTTAGATCTGAGTTACATGGATCCCTGACCTAGCTACAAGTTCCCTCCTCACCCATATCCTGTGTTTATATTTAGAGGTTCTGGGATTCTTTGTCACACAGTGAGATTAAAGAAATTTATATCAAAGGCTCTGTTTGCAACACATTTTATAATACCATTTGTACTATCTTCTACTATTTACTGCATGAATTGCATTGTCTTCTCAGTAGTACTTCTCATTTTGTTTCTCATGTCTAAGCAATTTTTAATATCATATAGTACTGCAGACTTTCCTTAGATCCTGAAAGCTAAACTGTAACAGTGAATTTCTGCTTGTTGTCAATCCACCTTCATCCAAGTTAACTACAGGATCTATGTTGTGATTTTAAGACCAGCTGAAAATTAAGCACAATACAGCTGTTTGCTCAACCTCTCCTCTGTCCCTCACACCCTGATGGAATGGGGTGGAAAATCAAAGCAAAACTTTTATGTTGAGATAAGAACAATTTAGTAATTAAAGCGGATTATAACATTGATCTACAACTCACCTGAGGTAAGCTACCAGAGGTTCTTTTCCTCTTTTTAAACAAACACATTACGGCTCTTCAAAAAGTGCCAAAAATTAACTGTTTGAAATGTGCAATAATTAAAGAAAAAAAAAAAAAAAGAAATGCTAATTATCAATGCAAACAATTCTTATTTTCTCCATTGAGACAGCTGTCTTGTAATTTTCCCTCCCAATTATTAAAACGTGATTCATGTCACAAACATGCTGCTGAATTAGACCACAAATGTGCACTGCTTGCACTGCTGTATTTACAGCTAAATATTGTCAGTCTCCCAGACACTATTAGTAATCAACATACAGAATATGTATCATTCAAGATAAAGAAATGCAAAGGTCAAAGATCATCCACGTTGACAAAATAAGTGCAATTGTTTCATGCGATGAAACATACACGGACTGTGAATAGCGTTTAGCTGGATAATATCTGCATCTCATGTGTATAATAATCCAATTTACCATTAGCCTTATATAATCAGAAATCAGGTATGAAGGAACTCCGAAAGAGAGATTTAGCAGCTGGGCTGAGTATGTATTTTAAGAAAATCTGGTTTCTGAAATTAAAAATTCAAATTCAATTATTTTGTTCATCAGATGCTTAGACTGTCAAAAAGAAGACTAAAACAGTTGTGTAAAATGTATTATGCACTCTATCACAGAAATAATATCTACCTGAAGAACTTTCTGTACTTAATTGCATAATACAGCTGTGTACAAATATTAAAATTTTTCACCCTAAAAAGATGTTGCAGCCCTGTTAACTTTTGACAGCCAATAACATTTCAGAGTAAAAGGGTAATCCCAAACATATTACTGCATCTAAAAATTTAGCAAATATATACAGAATATTATTTTTCTGCAGAAAAGTACTCCATACTTTTTTTACACACTCAAGGTAAATTTACACACAAATTCAATGACTGCTATTAAATAGCATGCAAACAGATCTCAGATAGATACAAAATCTCAATGTTTATATTATATCTGAATTACTTTCCCATAACTAAACCCAAATTTTTCTTTTAGTAATTTAGATGAAGCAGCCTAAACAGCCTCAACCAAAATAAAGATTTTTACAGTTATTACTAGATAATACTAATAACCACATTGAAATACTGGTACAGTAATGATTTATTTTTAAAAATAAAGCACTATTTCCCAAATCCAGCAAATTTATACAAAAGAACGTGATGTGAATGATCTCTCATTTTACAAAGGCTTATACATACCAGATAATGTAGTAAGAATGCATAATTTTTAATCATGTCACTGTGAGAGTCTGCATGAAAACACTGAATTATTGCTACTTACATATTTGTACATTCTTGCTGTTTACAGGTTAAAAAAAAAAAAAATAGCACCATACGAGTAGAGGCTAGGAGAGAAGAAAGGGCTCAGAAAACAATGTCTTTACCCAAGGAGTGGATCACATTGCAGTGATAGAAATTTAATGGTTCTTCAGGAAGCATAATGAACAGCCTTATCTCAGGAGACCTCTGTTCTCTACACACATCGAGTGGTGACAGCTCATCCTTACCAGAAACCGATACAAGGAGGAAAGCGCTTGCCTGAGAGCGTAAAACCCACGGCATGTTAGATGCCTGCTGTCATCAGAGACAAGCATTACCATGCAGCCTACCAAGCTAGCTCAGATACTGCAGCTCAGACAAAGAGACCCTTCTATACTTCTCAGCACCACAAATCGAGGACATCTCTGTTTAATTTGAGCTTGTTTGCCTTTACTAGTCTGGCAGGCCACTGCCTAATTCCCCATACCACTGCATCAACAAGCCAAGTCTGGTCTTGGCAGGCAGTGGGGAGTTGCAAAGGCAGTAAAGGCAGCCCCCTGGAGTGGAAGGGAACACATGGCTTTATCCTGCCAGATTAGGAGCAGTATTGATTGGCTGCAAGACTATTTTGCACAGACATCCTCTGACACACAGTGAATCTCTAATATTGAACCCTTGAGTACGGAGATAAAAGGGAGAGCTGTGAAACATTTGGGGTCACAGAAGCATTTGAATAAGCTTTCTTCAAAATAACAGCCCAAAGAAAACCAGTCTAACTCAGCAACTAAACATTTACGCACACAACATTCCTAGATAATAGGAAGCAGAAAACAGCCATTTGCTCAAGAATCATTGTGAAAATTCATGACCTGGTCATTCAATGTAACTGAAGCAAGCGAACAGCTGTAGGCTCCATAAGAGTTTGAGGTAGGGAGGGGTAAGTAACATTTGTAAGCAATAAAACATATACTCAACTATACCTTAAACAAATATTAACAAAAAAGCCATCCCTAACTCACTCAGCTAGATATTTCCATGCATAACTTCTCAATAAGTTGAAATTGTAGTCTAGCATTTATGGTTTAGAGGACTTTAATTGCTCTAAGATTAGCAAGGTTTATTAGCACTCCATTGCAGCACTGGACACCCACACCAAACATCAATATCTCCACATGGAACAATTACACTCTGCTTTAAACATATGTCAACTAATACACGAAGAAAACATCACTGGGAGAAATATCAGGCTCTCTTCTGATGAGCCATAAAAACAACTGTTATTCACAAATGTAAAAAAAAAAAAAAAAAAAGTAATGTTTAAAACAATTTTTAAAATCTGATTAAACCTATATGGTCTCTGTATTATGAACACACTTGTTTACCTTGAACATGCTACTAATTTGTAAGAGCAAAGGAACAAGGTCATGCCGCCCCTCCCTTATCCTTTTTTATTCTTACCCCTTAATAAAATGAATTGAAGTAAATAAACACAGCCAATTTTTGTGACTGCTTCACAAAAATTGGACTAATAACAAAGATAGCTCATCTGTGCAGTTTACAACAGATGTTGGTAGCATAACACAGTCAAAAGGTAGACACCCATATTATAATTTATGATCTGAAATTGTTTTCATTAAGTACTTATAGTGACATTTCTCTGCATAATATTTTCAAGAATAAAACATAATCAAAACAATGCTGATGTTTTATAAGCAAACCACTTTCTGCTCCAGCTCCTATAATCAGGCTAAGAGGCATCTTAGCAGCCATTTGCACTTACAAGAACACAATTTTCTATCTCCACGTGAAATGGTGAAAGAATAAATGACAATGACCATGAGATTCACATTTCAGCACCTTGTTTTGTGAGCTCTCTTTCCTTTATATAAAAATTGTTGTTGTGCTAGATAAACCATTTAACACCATGTCCTTCATTAGCACAGAATGAAAAATGAAATTGAGAGAAGATAGTCTCAATCCTGTTCACAGCAGGCAGCCACCCATAGTAAAAAGAAGCTATGATCACAGAAGCAGGTATTAAATGTCAGTTTTAGCAGAGCCAGGAGGCCAGCTGGAGACAGGCCATCGCCATCTAGGACAGGGCAGAGGCACAGGCAGGGTAACTTGCCATACTGCTGCCCACGGTGCATATGTTCTGTGGGTACAGGATCAGGCAGCGTTGTCAATCTGGCACCTCAGAAGAGCCCTTAAGTCTCTTGTACAAGTATTCAAAAATAGTTTGCTGTTTTCGTGATAGACTTTTTCTCATATGTTCCATTTATATAGTGCCCTCTGACAGACAATTTTCAAGTGCTTAATATTAATTAGCTCTCAAAAGGCATATTTAAAGAATAGATAATCATTTCATCCACACTTCTATCCTCTGTGGCACAATGTGGTGACAACAACATGACAGCTACTTAAAAAGCAAAATATAATGGAGAACCTAAAGCTGCTGAGGGTAAATTTTCTTAAGCTCCGATTTTCAAAGCCTATTCAAGGCCCCAGCTGAGCTCCTGTGGACTTCTTTGAAGCTTCTAACTTTCCTAATCAACCCAAGGATCTTTTTTCAAAGAGAAATGAAAATCTCAATATTATTAAACCCTGTTAAGCATATACCTTTGCCCCATCCTTGCTTTATTTTGTAATTCAGGGGTTTTTTTGAAGTTTCTGTGCAGTATTTATGGGTGGTTTTTGCTCCTTATGAATATTTTGCACTCTCCTACTTTCTAGAAGGCTATGCTATTACTATATCTCAGACTTAAAAGTATGTTTTCTATTTTCCTTCACGTAAAATTCAAAATATGAAATTAAAATAATACACAAAAAAATGATGGAATAAGAATAGTGAAGGAAACAATTATGAGATGATATTTCAAATATCTGAAAAATACATAGCTAGACAACACCTGGCAGGTGGACTATAATATTGTACAGTTGGTCTGCATTCAAAAGACTTAATGTACTAACAGTTACAATGACAATTATTTTATAGTTTTCTGCTATTGAGTCATCTGCACTATTTATGACACACTAAGTCCACTTTTTCCAATGGCAAACATTGCAGACTCTCGTCCAAGCACTAGAAAGCGCACTGGAGGAGCAAGAGAAAAGGATTTTAGTTTTGTCAGAACTGCAAAATACTATTTTAAAATATCTAGTATGGGTATTGTGATGGCATAGATAAATCATCTGTAATGAAAGGAGTAGCTGATGCTAATAACCAAGCTAAATTGGTAAAATAAGCAATTAAAATGTCATCTTTAATTAAAATGCCAATTAGAGCAAAGATTATTAAGATACATGTCAGTCACTAAAACTGATGAATCCTAATTCTTTTACAGGATATCTTTTCTTTAGCCTCCCCCAATAGTAAGAGATCTTACCCAAAATAAAACCAAGCTCTCACTGCCTTTTTTTAACACACACTGCATTCAAACTATTCCAAAAGGGAAAAATTAATAGTGCTACAACACAAAAATAACTTAACCAGCTCTTAAGACAGACAGATATCCGACCGAAAAAAAAAAAAAAAAAAAGGCAACAATCGAAAAAAGAAGAAGGGCAAATATGCTAGCCCAAGGGTAGCTTGGTATGGCAGCTAATATGAAATGCAGATCCTTCTTCCCAGCCCCCCCACCTCTGGAAGGAAGTCTTCCTCAGATTTCAAAGCTTGTGTAATGAGGAGCCAATAAAAAAAATACAATCTGCTAATGCCTGTTACCACTGATTTACAGGATTTTCTTTCCCTTCAATTAACCCACATCACATAGATCACCATGGTTTACTAGACAGTGCACGAGCATGCGGATTACAGTACAATTGACTTAAGATAATAACACACACAGTAGAAACAGAGCAATAATACCTTCAACAACCACCCCTGTAATTAGAGCCGAGATGTTGTAATGACAGACCTATTAGCATTAGGTCAGTGGGAAAATATCTGCATTTCAAGCTTACAGGGGGCAGCTTTCTGGCCTGACCAAAAACTCATCATCCTGTGTTTTCTTCCCTGTGTAGCTCAGTGGGCTTTGGATCAAGACAGCATCATATTTTGGTATGTCAGTATTGCTGCATTCAATCACACAAAGAAACAATAAATCCATGCATATAAACAAGTCCACCAACTGGATCTCATGCTGCCTTCCAATTCCTCAAACCCAAAATTTAGCAAAAGGGAACACAACTCTGTGAAACTTCATTCACAACCTGAAAACCGGCTTCCAAATCTAGAAAGCAGCAGCCAAACGAACAAATATGCACACACACATAATTATTTTGCTTCAATATGCCCACTTCTTTGGTTTCGTCTCAGTCTAGCCTTCTCCTGCTTTGCCACCAACACTCCCTTACACTGCTTCATTTAATGATCTCATTGGAAAATGCAATTAATTTCATGAATATGTGAGCCAGCTAATCTGTTCCTGGCCTAATCAACCTTAGCTTCTGTAGTTTTACCTTCCAGGGTAAACCTTACCTGTTTCTACTCTACTATGCTACAAAACTAAAATGAAGGATTAGATGATCAAACCATCTCCATAGTTTTCTCATGAACCATGAAAACAAAACAAATGACACAACACAGTGCCTATTCATCAATTTTATTTACAGCTTCCTTCTATTCTATAAATTCCTTTCATTACCGTGCTATCTTTCTAATACACAATATTAGAAATTCATAAATCTCACACTCCTAAGGTGTTGGGGTTTTTTTTGTTGTTGTTTTTGCAGATTTTTTAACAAAACGAATTTTACAATTACTCTTTTTTAAACTTCTACATAAGGAAAGCACAACCTTATTCCAGACTGTGATAAACCATTGAGAGAGACGTTACAACCCTGCTCATCAAGATCTCCAGAGCCACCACTGATAGTGCTGTGACACATTTATTATGCCTTCTTCCATACTGCCCATTGACAGTCAGTCTTCCCTTTGATGATGAAATATGCCAACTGTACAGGCAGAACTATGAGGCTTATATTCTGCTTAGTTCTACCTCCTGAAATTCAGCCATGGGGACAAAATTTGTGTGATGCACTCCTGCAGGACAACCAGGACATTAAATGTCAGATCAGTTTTATAACGTAATATTTGCAGGAAAGGGAATAAGGGAATTTAAAAAGCTGTCTAAAACTCAGAAAATTGTTTTTCTGTAAGGTTCATAAATTGGCAACTGATCACAGAATCAACTAGGTTGAAAAAGACCTTTAAGATCCAGTCCAACCTATGACCTTACACCCACCTTCTCAACTAGACCATGGCAGTGAGTACCACATCCAGTGTTTCCTTAAACACCTCCAGAGACGGTGACTCCACCACCTCCCTGGGTGAGCATTCCAAGGCTCAATCACCCTTTCTGTGAAGCTCTTCCTAATGTCCAGCATAAACCTCCCTGGCATAGCTTAAGGCTGTGTCCTCTTTTCCTATTGCTGCTTACCTGAGAGAAGAGATCGACCCCCACCTGGTTACAACCTCCTTTCAGGTAGCTGTAGAGAGTGATAGGGTCTCCCCCAAGCCTCTTCTCATTTGTTTTATCTTTACCATTGATTTGCTTTAGCAGATGTTTTCTAAACACCATAACAGCTGGCTTAACTTGGTTCTATATTCACTTAGCAGCATCATTGTACTCAGCAATCTATGATTCATGGGGTTCCACTGAAAGCTCAAAAATTGGCTGAAAATATCCCAACCATGTTAACCAGTTCACAATTCTGAAAATGGCTCTTTCAATACTACAGTCATTTCAAAACAGATGCTCACAATTTTGGCCTCCCTAAACTGGAGTCTAAATCTTCCATCCTAGCCCAGCACAAGCAGAGGAAAAGGGGTAAAAGTCACATTTGCACTCAGGATACTGGCCACAACAGATCCTTAATGAAAATTAAAGCAGTCCAGAGACTGTTTTCATTTACATTCAACTCTATGCAATTCAAAGAAGCGTGCTTATCGTCTGAGGAAGGAGAAAGTGGAGGCATATTCCAGACAGAAGTTCTGTTCCGTGAAAATTTCTTTCCAAATCAAGACATGACTGGAGATGAGATAGAGCTACAAAGAAATCTTCAGGGAACTCCAATCTCTGGGAAGCAGAGCAGAATTGCAACTAACTATGCAATGCTACACTGTACTGTGCTACATAATGCTCTACCTCCATAATATTTATTGCCAAGTAGAAGTCTCTTAGTATTATGATTCTTTAAGTGATAAATTGTAATGACTTGTAATTGTAATGAGTAAACTGAATATTGGTGACTGAGAATATTACAGTCATTTTTAATTGTTAAAATAGGAAGAATGAAATCTGAAAAGCACTAATCTCTGACTTCATAAATAAGGTAACTTAAGTGTAAATACCCTTTCACTGGATTATTCTGGCATACTCTAGTGAAAAGAGATAAGACAAGCTGTTTAAGATCAGAAAGGTTTCAATATCTAATAGAATGTTGAAGGAAGTGCATCAAAGCAAACTGCAATGACTAAATAAAACTTCAGTACATCAGAAACTTCACAAGAAAAGAAAGCAAACAAGCCATACCAGCAGAAATAGAAGATCAAGGACAGAGAAATATCTTGAAAGAGCATTAAAAAAAAAAAAAAAAAAACACACCAAACCCCAAAAGTTCAAGCTCTTTATTACTGGGCATCCCTTCTTTTACTGCCTTTAGAAGTATCTTTTTAACATACCTGCTCTTGGTTTCCAATAAATCAACTGATCCATCATTTTCTGAGTTATTATGCAGTTCTTCCTAGCAGAAAACCACTAGTCTGAGTTATAATTGAAGCAAGAATTACCAGAATCATGTTTAAAAAACTTAATTAGTACATCTACAACCAGCAGGCTTGCTTAAAGTATAGATTTTATAGGTCATCTTGAAAAAGACTATGTTAATTAATAACATCCTTTCTCTGGATTATTAAATTTTCAGATCTAGGGAAAGCAAACAGAACTGGCAGAAGAGTTTGCACCTTAAGCTGGCCAACAAAAACACAAAATACTGAGAGGAAGATGAGATAATACAGCTTCTGACAGTGAAATGATGACTCCAGCAAAACATATAAAATTAAGAGAATTAAAGATACTGTAAGATGGTAGTTTTTTGATTAGTGTCTTCTGTAACAAATTTAGGCACCCATACTACACACGAAGTAATTTAATATATGTATTAAATACTACTTGCTTCATTCTGAAATTTTGCTTCTTCAGAAAATGTGAGAAATACACTGTTAGGATTATTTGACAGTCTTGTTTATTGCTGCGTGAAAAACCATTCAACGCTGACTTCATGAGTGGCAGTCCATCCCTGGGAAATAAGTTTTTCCCATTCTGTCCTCTGCTCCATATATATGTATCATTTCATCACCAGGGCCTATTCACCTGTATAGAATAGATTACTTTTCCAGCAAAAAGACTAGAGACTTGATACTCTACGTCTCTAATGCAATCCAACTCTCTTGCTGAATATCTATAGAGATGTATTTCTAAAGGCCTAACATATGTAAAGACTCATCGCTATTTGCCTGTGTCAATGCACACAGCTGAGGACAGCATACCTTGCAAGGAAAGCTCAGAAGAAAAATCTCAAAATCTTTCCCCATTGGTTTTTTAGTTTGAGTAACTGCTTGAAAGGCTTTATACCAGCCTATTACCAGGTCACACTGTGTATTACGTTAGCACAGGACTGATCATTTTGAAGCACACTGATTTCTTTTCACATCACTACACTGCTATTACCACTACTTAATGCACACCGCCCAAGCACACAGTGCTACTGCCACAGTACATCTGGAGTTAGTCAGTGATGTCCTGTCTGACAATCAGCCTCCTCATGCTTTGGGAAACAAAACCACCACGCATCTGGTAGAGGTCCTTATGATCCTCATTTGTGTCTGAAAACGGAGGAAGAGAGCATCTCAGTGGAAGGATTATTCCAGAAACAAGCACCCACAGAAAAAGATGAAAGTTTCTTCCAGCATCTCATATTTTTTCTATCACGGTGGTATCTTTTTCCTTGATATAGCCAAAAACCTTCTTTAGAAAAATATGTAAATTTACTTTGCTTTCAGTTGGTGATAAGCCTTATCAGAAAGTTCTTCAAAGCTCAGCCTAAGCTCTGCTGCACAAGAGCATGTGTGAAGTGAGCTGTTCACACTGATGTGTCTTTCCACACCCTCCCCACAGCTTCTGTCCTTCAGAAGCCCACGTGCCAACCTGGACTATGGTGTATTTGTACTTTTCCTTCTTGAAGACTCTTAATGTTATTAATTACTCTTCTCAATGCATTTAGTATTAGACATTATAACAAATGTTGTTTTCTCAAAGAGCCTGCTGAAGATAAACATCCCGGAGACTCCAATATCTAAATCAATTTGACTAAACCCTCCTGGAAAACTTAATTTGATTATGAATACTAAGGTCACAGGAAGAAGGAAAAACAGTCATTTAGCATGAAGCGACTGAAATATTTACATAGCTGAAAAATTAAGCAGCACAATGCACAATACAGAGCCTGAAGGACTGGTATTGTTTAGTCCTGACACATGACTCATATCCTTAAATGCAGTTATGTGCAAAGCTGAATCAAGTTGTTCTAACATTTTTATTCCTGCAACAGTAAAAACCCCAAAACAAACAGAAAAACAGAAAATCAAACCCTGCCACATGACCACAGGCAGCAAAGGCAGCAGTTCAACAGTTTACCTGACACAACTCTGCATGTCCAAGATTTTCTCCACTTCATTATCCCCACGAGGGCATCTAAGGACAGCTCGCTGCTGCCAGCACCAGTCCCATGACTACATGGATGAATCATGGAGTCTCTTCTCATGATGTGCAAAATCTTATTGCTTGGCCACTAGCTGCTCTGAGTATGGAGTCAATCTGCTCTTTTGACACAGTAGCCAGCCCCAGGCTGGAAGGAGGAGGGTTTGTCCATTTCGGGTCTTGATTATAGTAAACACAAAATTCAACTCCCAAAAAGTAGCTCATCCCTAACAAAAGGCCACCATTTTGTTTGCAGGTTATAAGTTCATCACTACATTCCCCTGTGTCACAACAAGGACCATTAGCAGCACTTCTCTTCCATCCTTTTTGCGATATCATTCTCTTGGGAAATTAATTAAAAGCCTACACCGAGACTTGCATTTCAGTCTGGACAGTTTCCCTGCCTCCTCCTCCTCCCCCCCATCTCCACTGTGGAAGTATGATACAAGTAAATACAATTATTTTCAGGAAGTCAGATGTGATGCAGTATCCCAAATGTTTATACATTTCAGAATATTATCATAGAATAATTCATTGTTCACTAGTTCCAGTGATATAAAGTATAAGGAATACACTACTAGTATCAGAAGCTTATCAAATAATAATAACAAAGAAAATTAATAAAAAGACAGCTCTGTATTGACACAAACATTCAGAAAATTACCAGTAACAATGAAGTCATGTTGCCAGTATAGAGTTGTGTCTTCTCATAGCATATATTAATTTAACAGACACAGAGCAACCTGTGACAGCTTACTCAGGAACGAAGAAACATGTAATACATCAAGAAGTTGTAAAAAATGGCATTATCCTACAGGCTAGTAAAAAGGTTATTAATTTATTCCTCATAATACACTGGTTGGATGGTGCTTGATAGCTCCAAAGGAGAAGAATATCTGTTTATATTCTTACAAGATGCCAATACTTAAAGATTCATGTTAATTGTGCAATGAACTATCTGAGCATAATGCTTAGTTCTTCTTTTAATTTCAGATAAGCACAAAACTGCATTTGTGTACTCAGAGCTGTTTTCATACCAGGGTAAACCAGTACATTTTCACATGATCTCTACTAGAGAAGAATCCAAGAACAAAAATGAAAACAAAATTCCCAACAGAAAATTATTTGTTTGCAGGAATGTCTTTACAGATCTTCAGATTTATTAATAACACATTCCTTTTAGCTATTGCTGTATTTTCATGACAACTATACACATCAGCTCCAAGCTACAATTTGAAGAAACACACTTTCCAGTGTTATATTTCTATGCAATTAAACATACAGAGGACTTACTTCTTATACTTTTATAAGAAACCATAACCAGCAATTACTGTCAGAAGTGACTGCTGTCATTCAAGAAAAAAAGGTCACTACATGTTTACGCATGCATTTGTAGCAAAGAGAAATGGTAATTGGTGCTTTGGGAGGACTCCTTTTAGAGTTCACATGGGATATAGCGCATGAAAAGTACCAGGCCCAACAATCAGCTGAAAATAAGGGCACAAACAAAATTCTACATTCTTCTGCATTTCATATATCTATAATGCCCCACTGAATGACAGTTGCTTTAAAACATTTAGTACTTGCATATGCTGCAACACTCAGAGGTTTAACATCTTAAAAATTAGAAATTCATTGAAAAATAGCATAGCTCTGGGGAAAACACTGCATTTTTAAAATCTATTCATTTTTTTAAAGCACAAAACTATTATATTATCTGAAACATTACAGAATTGCTTTTGTTTAAGAATTTTAGAAGCAACAGAAAAAGAGTTCCAGGACCTAGTTGTTCCAACAAGAGACAGACCCATAACCAAATGCATATATTCTGAAGTGAGAATAGAACCCATAGAGGTTTAACATGTAAATTACTGCTTGCAAATATACTGGAATATATAAATATGTAGCAATCATGTGGAAAAGGGAACATATTTCTCGCTTGTACTCAGCAGAGAGACAAAGTAGCAGCTCCTCAGAACTGAAAACTTTTCACATTAACAAACAATTAAATACAACGCTATATGACAAAGGAGGTAATAAATTTTGTATGAAGTCAAGTCCCAAAAAACAATTTGTGCATTCTTTTTTTATAAATTATTTATGGAAATCATCTTGTCTGTATTAAAAAAGACAAATAAACTACCTACACACATCCCATGCATGCCTAATTATGAAGAGAAGCTTCCACAGCTGTGCATGGCTTCCAAAGGAACTAGAAGCAAAAAAATCATGGCACATCAATTTGCAAATATTCCAAAATATGTGCAACTGACCACTAAAACTAAAAAGAAAAAAACAACACAGAAACAAAAAACCCAAAGATTATCAGATTGACTGTTGACAATATATGGAAGTCGGTTACTCAAAAAGGTCACGATTAATACCCAATTGCAGCTAAAAATTGAAAACTGCAAGTGGACCATACTAGAAGGCTGCCAATCTTTTATGTGAATAATCACGACTTTATGTTAAACAATCAAAGAGTGCTTACAGACTTAGGTAAAGCATATTCAAGTACTTAATGACACCACTGAGGATAAAAAAATAGGAAAAAACTGTAGCATCCAAAATTACACTCTTAGAAGCAAAACTAAATGCTGCAATTGCATTGGCCTCGTCCACACAATAAAACTAGGATGTAAATGCAAGTTTAAGTAACAAAGAAGGCAGCCACTCAAGAAGAGCATTGTTAAGCAACAGAAATATAAAAAGTAAGCATGCATGACAACACAGAATTTTTTTATACTGCTTTTAATATTTATAGATTTCTTTAAGAATTCATTTTACATTGAAAAACTATTGAAACTCAGTTGCAGTCTGACATTAGCATGAAATACTAGAAGACCGCAAACAGGAGCACAGATTAGTTGGCTGCTAAGCTGGAACCAACTGCATTTCTGTGCCATGAAACAAACTAGCAGGAGCCCAAGCACTGCTCTCAGCAGTGGAGCTCTGAGGCTCTCATGAAGCCAAGTCACTGCTGCTTACTTCAGAAAGGGAAGATCCCCACAAAAATAATTGTGATAGACCTATAAGTGTCTTGGACAAATAAACTCAAATCTTACTATGCAAGAAGGTTCATTTGTAGAAAGGAAGATTAGCAGAAAGTGCTGCAGAAAGTGTTAACACTTCATAATAGACTGTCTGGGACAAAGGACATGAGTCTGAGTTAGCTTTTAACAGCACATACTCAAAAATACATACACAAAGAGGAGAATCATGGTGGTGAAGAGGGCAGTAATGAAGTCACACCTCTAGGATGACATCTCTCCACAGCTACTGTTTCTCATCACTAATAAGGTGTTACTGAAACCTCCACAGACGGCAAGAGGACACTGACCAAGTGACAAAGCCAAATGAGCACAGAAAGGGAACGTAAGAGAGATTTTCGTCTGACTGCAAACCAGTTATCTGAAAACATGTTTGACAGACCACACTGCTGAATTACCTCTGCTCTTCACACTTGCCAGGCAGAGGAGCAATTCACTGTCCTCAAATAAGCACAGAAAGAAGTGCTCACGACCTCACTGCTGAAGGCTCAAAGAAAAGATGCACCTCCCGAGTTCTTCTGTAAAACCTAGAACAGCAGTGCAAACTCTGCTACATCACCTAACAGGTTTACCATTCATGCACCAGATTTATCAGCTTTTAATTTGCACCTGCAGAACAAAACAGTGCACTGGATTCACTGAAAACAGCGTGACGATAGACTGCAAGACTGAAGCTGACGAGGAAGACTGAGCTTTTGAGGTGTTCCTGTTGCCACCAGCACAACCTGTGCTAAGACCAGTGTCTTTTCTGGTCTACAGTTTGCAAGAGTTTGAAGAGACCATCCAGGAGTTAGGCTAAAGAAATGTGACTCCTCTCCAGATAGATTACACATCCTACTTGGCTTCTCTAGCTTCATGTTGGAATAGGGATATATCTGACATTAATAATTTTTCTAAGGCTTTGTTTTATTTTCCCCTTAGGCTTTTTTTATTTATATATTTACATTTTTTTTAAAAAGCTGGCAAGGAGGCAGACAGGAAAAGGTTTTGCACAGAAAAGATGTTTCTGCAAAGAAGTGTTTAGTCTGCATGAAATGGAAGAATACTTCTTAGGAACGCTTACGGCAAAAATCAGGAAAGTGGGCTAAAGAGAAGACATACATGCATATCTCAGCATGTATTTCTGCTGATTAAAGAATATTCTTCTTATTAGGAAATATGTTAAAAGTTTCTGAATCTTATAATAGTATTTACCTCCATTCTTACACTAATGCAGCTTTCCCCAAGCTAGACTAGTGTTCTCATTTGTGAGCACACTAAAAATGAAAAAATCATCTTGTTATCATGAGAATCAGTTACTCGTAACATGGCTCAGCAGTTCTTGATGTGCTACTTCACCAGCAGAATATTTGAAACCAGATAATTCTACTAAGTGCTGCACTGCATGGTGAACTACATAAAGAAACAAGAATTTGGAAAAAAGTAATAAAAGTAAGTTGAATTTTACAAAAAAGGGACAATCTTACATTAAGAAATTTGAATCTAAGCAATTTCATAAGTCTTCCAGCAGATATCTGATAATTGTTTTGATATGCTTTTGTTTCAAGTTTTGAAAAGTTGTTTCTTTCTTGACTCAACGCTTTCTTGGCCACCTAGATTTTTGATTATACTTTATCATAAGTAATTTTTTATGGTAGCATTTATTTGAAATCAATTGTATATTTGCTAGAAGCAGCAAGAATTTGTTTAGAAACAAAAATAGCCAGCTGCAAGAAAACTTCATATGAACTTGCTTTTATCATGAAAATAAAAGTAAACCAGTCCCAACTGACAAATGACACAGTGAAGATTAAGTTGAAACACATACATCTTCTTTTCGTATAGATATAAAATACATTATTTGGTTTTTTTTTCTTCTAATTAAAAGCCATAAAATACTAAATTTCACTGCAAAATATGTATTTGCTCTCACAACTATTGTTATACTACCTACAGCTTCTAAATCACATGCGAAAGAAGTGTTAATATGTCAAAGTGGATCTATAAATTCATTAAAGCCTCTAGAAGTGAAAAATCAGACACAGTGGAAGACCAAGAGTATAACTAAATTTGATATCTAAATCAAGATAATAATTCCTGTTTCAATAGCATTCCATTATGTGATTTTGAAAACAATTAACTATATTAAGAAAATATGAATAATTTGGGAGAAAATACATCAGAAGAAGAAATTAGTGAATTCTCCACAGCATAAAATTAGGAAATCCATAGCAGTAATCAGTGGCAAAATGCTGTACTATTGTGATTTGTAAAGTCAGCTTCATTATGTTTGTTGCACCTAAACATTTGCTAGACTAAAGAAAAAACAAAATTACAAAGCCCAATTCTCAATGAATGTGACAGGAAAATAACCAACTTCTAAGTACATGGCAGCTACACAACTAAATTTAGAGATGAGCTTACAATCCAAAACATAATTACATACTTTTTGACTCTGACTTGAAATATTCACAATTTATATACTTTTAGGTAGATTAATAGGCTTCTTGGTTTTGAGAGACTTCCCCTTTATCCCTTACAATAATGCTATTATAGTTTAATTTCTTCGTGCCCCTTTAAGGGATAGAAGTAGTTGGCAGGAGACCAGACCTCCTCCTGAAATCTGAAGAGCAAGTTCGGTTTCTGCAAAATTCCTAGCAGAGCCAAAAAAAACCCCAACCCAACCCAACAAAAAACCAAAACAAAACAAAAATCAAAAACCCCTCAAAACCTGCAGATATAATGTCGCCAACCAAAGTGCTCCCTAGCAATAATTCCTTTCAAAAATATGTGCACCTACTGCAGCAAACATGGCATTCATAAGCAATTCCATACTTTGTCCAGCTACAAGATGTCACCTCCCACCATCTGAGGAGCAGAACAGGTAGCAGTTTCCGGGCACAAGCAGAGAGTTCAAAGTCTGATTCTCTTCTATTATATCAATAAATTTATTTTTCTGAAGGGCACAGTAGCTCATTATCCAGCCTTTTCAAGACGATGAATCACAACTGAAATTTTAAAAGCTCATTTAAAGAGAAAGTGTCCACACTAAAAGACAGACATAATGCACATAGGGCAATGTTGGAGCTTGGACTGGTATACCACTTGACACCAAACAAAGCTACCTAATCCTGAAAAGCATAGATATTTGCAAAATCAGAATTTCTCTCAGTACTTCTATAGTCAGAGACTGTATGGGATCACAAAGTTGGCAGTACTGATTCAAGCAGAATAGAAATTCCCAGGACAAACATACAGCAGATGGCTGGAACAGTAACATACATGCTGCATTCATTCACCCCTCTATTATTCATCCTGAAGTCCCTCTTGACTAAACTGTAATTTTCAGGAAATTACAATGATAACTGTAAGTAAATGAACAAAAATTAAACCTTATGCAAACGAACTTCATCCACAAAATATGACTCATGTTGGAGCCACGTATTTTTTTAAAAACAAGAAATGCAACTGATCGGTTTCTGCAAGCAGATATAAGCAGGTAGACAAATACACACACACTATACTTGCACAAATAAAATTTTGCATGTGATGGTGGCTCTGCACACAATAGGGTCCATCACTTGTATCCTGTTCTTCTCAAAAACAACCCTTTGGTTGATAGAACTATAATTAGGAGCTGAAGGTTTGTTACTGTGTCAGTTAAATGAATTGATCTGCAATGAAGCTTAAAAAGAACGTGACTTGTAGAGTGAAAAGGGCCTTAAGCAACCAATCTTCAGTGGACTTTGTAGCCAGCAAAACACCTTTCACAAGACTGAAGCATTGTGACATGTGCAAACAGAAATTACTTTAAAACTAAGCATGTGTTAAAGTGAACTGAAAGCACTGTTATATGTAAAAAGCCAGTTTCAATCTAGTCCAAAATTTCCTTTCATGGAGCAGGGAAGAAAAATATCTTATTAAATCACTCAACTTTAATTACATATTAATTGCAACTATAGAATATATTTTGATAGTAAAACTATGTATATATAGGGCAATCCACAGTCTAAAAAACAGCAAACAAAGAGGCTAATAAATCATCAAGTCGATCACTCTGCCTGTGTGTAGAGTGACTATTCTCTCTGACACATTTTCAAGTGCCCTATTTAATCAATGAAAAGATTATGCGAGAGCCTGACATGTATCAAATAGTGTGACAGACAGACAGGCAGACACACGTATTACTAAGCCCCGTTGCAAAGCTGTAATTTGTGGCAGAACCCAATGCTAATCCAACCTCTGTCATTTTAGCAGGCACAGAAATTGATCACAATTATTATTGCAGATGCCTTCAGGTTTGCTTACTCAACCTTTCCACCAAAAAGTCCAATGTCTTTTGTGCTGTGGAACTGCATCTTTAAACAGCTGCTTGAATTAAAGCAGGGAGACTGGCAAAAATACAGCTCTTCCTTCAATTTAGGTTTTAAACTGAAACAGGACCATGAAGCAGCATAGTCAGAAAACAAACTGCACTTAACTTGCTGCAGAGCTATCTTTCCAAATTAAATAATCAATCAAAAAGAAAATATGAGAAAAAAGATGTCGAACATATTTCTGATTCTCTTTGAGCATGTTTTATAGATTTTCCACAAACAGAATATCAGATGGAGCACCAAACTAACATTACTTTTTAAAAAAAATTACTACCTTTAAAAAGGTAGTTCTTTAAAAAGAACTACCTTCTGCTTCTAGCAAGCATTACTCTTGTTCTTATTTAGACTACCTGTATGAAAGAGAAGCAAACAAGAGTTTATAACCTAACTAGAAGAAGGCAGGTGCCAACAAAAGCTGTATCAGTACAACACCAGCAAACCCCAACATAGAGTTCTCTCTCAAATTATCATTATTTACATAGGCTGGATTGTTAATAATGGAAAAGATACAAGAGAGACGTAATAATAAGACTAACATGGATGCAACCAAGGTGTAGTGACACTACAAAAACATGTACCACCAGTTGTGAATTCATGCCATCAGATACTCATAAAACATTTTCACAAGTGCGTGAAATGTGAACCTACATAGTGTACTTTTTCATGGCACAAGCTTCCAGGGATTCTGTTATGAACAATTTACATGGTATTTGAGAACAATTGTATTTTAGGATTCAGGATCTAAATTTTGTACCACTTTACTCCTCAAGGACAGCTCAAGCCGAGAAAACCAAACCCACTTGCAGATGAAGCTGGTATTCAAATTTGTGAATGGCTTGAGATATGAAGGATGTTTCACAGCAATGAATCTTACTTCCCTAATTGTTTGAGCCCTTCAAAACTTATTCCTATAGCTCACAGGTTCAAGACTGATGAATACTCTGGAAGTGGCTATTCATTTTATTTGCTACAACAAGAACAAAAACAATAATTTACTCTTCAACAGTTTTACAGGTGCTTGGGTGCAAGCATTTCCCATAAATTCAAATTAAAACTGCATCTATGCAGCTTGATTTAAAGAAGCTGTAAGTCTCCAGTTCTCCATAGCATCGGCAAGAAATGGCTTCTACTGAAATCACCAGAATTTCTTTACTTCATTCTCAGATATCTTTTTCTTCAGTGGTCTGGAAAGCATCTAGTACAATGCTTTTCTGGTTAAGAGTTATTATTCTACATTTGTTGTGTGGTACTGCCATGAGATTCTAGTCAAGACTGTAATTTCCTGGGCTAAGTGCTACATAAAAAATTCTAAGTCTCCTTTCTGAGAATTTTAGCAGTATTCAGTAAATCATTAACAAATCCACTCTATGCGTGGAAATCTTATCCATGCTCCTATTCATCACCACAGGCTACTGAAGATATTCATTTACAGGGAGAACCAGATTTGCAGGGACTTAAAAGTATCTAATCACACTAAACACTTTGTCCACATTTCAGTGCTCTATTACTTCTCAAGTCTCCAGGGCATTTCAATTTTTCCCAGTCAAAGTTTGCATGTCCTTCTACATACCAATAATTTCTAGCCCTCTCAGGATCCAAAAAACCTAAAACACCTAAGGTAGCCTCAGTTCTGAGGGAAGGGCACAGAAGACAACTAAGCCCCTGCAATTCTCAGACTCTAAGGCAGGCTGTATTCATCCAGCACTGATATCCAAAGGTGGCTGGGGGAAATAAGAAAAGCATATGTCTGTGTCCTGCTGAGCCCAACTTTCAGCCTGGATGTAGCATGCAAAGGTATAATTCTCTGTTCTGCCTGACTTGGAACATATGCACTGGAAATGCTACAGAATTTATGATTCTGCATAGAAATGAGGGTTCTGCTTGTTGCATCTCCCACAGAGCAGGAAGAAATCTAAAAATAGAGCAACTGAGTAAATCATACAGATTGATTTTTGCAAAGACAGACTTAACCCCACCAAGGCTGTTAAGGAGAATTACAAGACAGGAAAAACTGCTTTCATATTAACCAAAGCAGACCAAGAGACCCAGGAAGAAAGGATCTGGCAAAGGGAGGAAGTTAAACTGCCACTAAAATTTAAATCTGAAAAAGAGCTTGTACATAAACAAGCAAAGAGTATCATAAAACAATTCTCTCAAATTCTTACTTTTTTTAATTTTCCCTCCCATTAAGTAACCCAATACTGAAGTGCTTAATTATAGTTCTGTGTCTGAGATAAGAGGACAACAGCCATCCATCTACACTGCAACCTGACAGTCCTCAGCACAAGCCAGTGCAAACCCCTCAAAACACAAATACAAGATACTTAGAGATGTCCTGATGCCCTTTCACAAATCATTTCTTGCATGACTGAGTCTAGTACTGGACTACTACGTGACTCTTTCACAACCATCATTTGCTGTTGTCAGAGTGGATTCAATAAATAACTACTAACACTGCTAACAGAGAATAAAGAACATGGGAGAACAATTTAACCACTTCTGATAAGATTCCTCTTTATGGAAGACAAGAACTAAAGCCACGCACTTTTTAAGCTCTCAACACCAAAAATCTATGAATCTTAGAAGCATCAATACCTGATTACTGGCAGCTGAATCTCCTTACCAAGCAGTGCTCCAAGACAGTGGAATGGAAGACGCGCTGATCTTCACAGTTGGTGTGGGCGCCGCTTCTGTGCCAAAATCCACTCCCAACACTGCCTACATGAATGCTGCTTCATCCTATGCTTTTTCCATCAATGGCCTATTTCATAAAAGTCTTATGACCTCATAGTTTCTTTTTTAAAATATGGCTATAGCCCCCAGAATAAACTCGACACAAACAGATTAATTACTCTGCAATACTGCATTTTACCCAAATCTAAGAAAAGCCCAGATTTAGAACACAAGATCGTTTAAAAAAATGACTTCCTAAAGCTAGAGGCTAACAATACAGTTCTCATATTTGGTAATACAGGAGGAATCTAAAGAGGAGAAGAAAAGTGTCCAATTTTCAAACACCTTTTTATGTAGTCGTGTAATTGTAATAAAGCAAGATACTAAATATGTTTTCTTTTAACCACAGTGCATTATTAGGAAGAGCTATTTTTCTTCATACCTCTGAACAGCAACTAATTTCCTTTCATTAGGGTATTGCTGTTCAGAAGTATGAAGAAATGCAAGATGAACAAATATCAAATTTCACTGGATTTTCCTTGTTTCAGGTACAGATCTATTTTGAATTGAGTAGAAACAGTCTCCCTAATTAGAATGCATTCTGAGCCAGTTGCAACAGTTCAGAAATGGCACAGTGAACATCTCAAATAATAAAAATATTTTTCATTGGTCAGAATAACTCAAATTTTCCTGCATTCATAGCCAGGCAGCAGGTATGAGAGCACTTGGCTGTGACTAACAGCACAAAAGGTAACAACAATGATTAATGCACCAACATCAAAAATGCGTTTTTAAATACTCAGGAATAAAGAAACAAACAAACAGGTTTGGATAAATTAGGTAAAAAAGGTACAAAAGCTAGCTGATTAACAGACCACAATGTGGATTTGGGATCTGTATTTAAAAAGGCTGCAGCTAACCTTTTTAGAACCATAGAATTAATAAGGTTGAAAAAGACCTCTGAGATCATGGAGTCCAACCATTAACCCAGCACTACCACGCCCACTACTAATCTACATCTCTGAGCACTTTTCGAACACTTCCAGGTATGGTGACTCAACCACTTCCTGCTCCAATGTTTGACCAGCCTTTGGGTGAAGAAATTTATCCTAATATCCAGTCTAAACCTCCCCTGTTGCAACTTCCTTTTGTCCTATTGCTGGTTAACTGGGAGAAGAGACTGACCCCCACCTGGCTACAGCCACTTCAGGTGGTTGTAGAGAATCCCCCTAAGCCTCCTTTTTGCCTGGTTAAACACCACCACCTCCCTCAGCTGCTCCTCATAAGACTTGTACTCCAGACCACTCAATAGCTTAGTTGTCCTTTTCTGGACACATTCCAGGTTTTTAACTTCAAATTGCAGTGTCTAGTTTCAAGATGAGACAAAGAGAAAAGAGGAAGAAGAAAGTAGTTCCTGCTGCCATTCCATGCAGAAGTCCGAGTGGCACCTGCTCCCAAGGAAGCTACTGAGACTGCTGCAGGAATCCCGAAACATTCCATGATTGCTGAGGTAGGAACTGCCTTAGTGATGGCGTTAGAAATGCGTGTCACATTCATACTGACACCTGGCGAGACAGTGTGAGGGCGCTCTGCGATGGTGAGGCTGACGCCTGCGGGGGCCCAGACCCCACCAGCCTGGGCCCACCAGACCTGAGCAGAGCTGCAGCCCCACTGAACCCCAGGGCTGGCTGGGGTGAGGAGGGAAGCTGGCAGGGACAGAGCCTGCTGGGAAGTGACTGTCCAGGCTCTGGATCTCATCCTGCCCTGAGCTCCAAAGCCTGTTCACCAGCCTGCTTCGCCCTGTGCTCCACATCTGCCATGTTGGCATGCCAAGTCCTAGTCTTTGGTACTGCTTTGGGAGACACATCTTTTGAGGAACAACTGGGTGCTGCAGGGGCATGGGGTGGAGGAGATGTCTAACACCAGCTGCTACACAGTATGGGGAGGATGAGCAATGGGACACTGCACATCATCAACAAAATTGTTTCTGCCACTCTGCACCACCACCAGCCACCTGAAGGACTTTGCAGCAAAGTATAAAGGGTCATCACTGCTTTGCCTGACACGAGAAGAGAAAGCGAGCTAATGTCTGCCCTGAAAGCCTTTCAGGAAGCTATGGGTGCAATGGCAGTAAGAGATCATATCTTTAGGTCTCTTTTTGTCTTTCCTTCAGTAGCCCACAGAGAGCTCCTGCCACCATGAACACTCCCATTTCATCTCCTTTCTGCCCAACAGACATTTGTTTGTCTGACAGAATGACAAGCCCCAGATTTCGTTTTCCAGCTTTGACTGCAATTTTCCTCCCATTGTGCAGCATCTTAGTGGGCTCTCCTAGCGGAACTGGATTTTCCACCTCTTTTGAGCTATGAGAGGGCAGGTAATCACCCTGCTTCTCTGTAGCCTCAAGGAACAGCAACAGGAATTAATCACATTCACTCTGTCAATTCCTGATTTCTATTCTATTAATGAGTTCACATTAAAGTCACATCTTACTGTGGCAGTTTGGCAATCGTAACAGTAATGAAAATACCTGCTTTTGAAATTATGCAGAACACTTAATTAACACCTGAAATGACAAAGGTTCAAAATTATTTTTCTTAAAGGAACCTATCCTTGTGATAGCTGGATCACTTATATTGGGGGGGGGGGAAACGTGAAATAAGGAGAAAATAGCATTCCTTCCTAATAAAAGTATCGCCCCAGATGGAAGTGTTTCAGATACTTAGCATATAAATTTAAATTAGGTCCAAACTAGAACAAATCTTACTTTTACATGACGTTTGTTCATTTTTTTCTGTTCTTTTGGCTTTTTGTTGTTTTATGTTGGACTTGTTTCTGTGGGTTTTTTAATCATAAACAATTCTTGCTTTTAATTCTGTTTACTTACTTTTCTAGTGGTTAGGCATTCAACCAAACTGCAGGCTACAAAGCTAACGGAGGCATACCCAGTGCCAGTTGAGCTTTATCATTTCCTTTCTGGGAGGAATTAGGGAACAATATAATCTTCATGGTAATAGATATTCAGGGATATTTGTTTGGCCTGGCAAATGCCACAAAAAAGTGGCAAAAAAGAACTATTGCTCACTTCGACCACACTGTGTTCAAAAGCAAAAACGGAGACAAAGTTTTTAGTCACAGGGGCTTAGCCCTACAATATGTGGACCGAAAGTTTGCTACATAAATATTTGTAATTTCATGTAAATCAAGTTAATCACATGCTGACAGGAATATATGTTAATTTCCCTTTTTTTTTTTTTTTTTTTGTTGGATTTTTTTCCCTAAGATTTTTAAATATCTGTCTTAAGAAGCCTAACATGTAGTTACAGGAAACAAAAGCAATGTAATTGGAAAAATGAATCATACATAAAAACTCACTAGACCGCCATCTCCAAAAGGTTAAAAACAGGTAAAATTTCTAATATGAAATACAGGGCACACGCATAGAAAAATTATTTCTGCCAATATATTTCATCTTGGTAACTTCAACTGTTATTAAAAGAAAAATATGCCATAACAGATGTTTTTGTAGATACATATTTCACCTGGAGACATTTGTGTGCTTCAGTGCTTAAAACAGAGGCATTGGATGGGCAAATTCATGCTTTGTGTCCTGTGCCAACTCACCTGCTCTTACTTCCAACAAGGACACTGCAAAGTCTGGACAAATCATCTGACAATGAAATCCAGACCCTCAGTAGCTTTATTTGGGATAAAGAGGAAAGTAACTCATGAAAGGAAGTTCTTTTACCCAATATGTAAAAGAAGCTTTTTATAATTTTTCTTCATCAAGTTATGCAGTTAGGAATGGAGACTCTTAAACAATGAGGTAAATAAGGGAGGAACCATCAGAGCTATCCTGTATGTAGTCACTGAAAATCCCCAAAGGCAAATATATACCTGGAGAATTGTCAGATGTCAGTGTTAAGTGTGAATTTAGGCCCAAAGTATAGCCACAAGTGTACTTTAAGTCCAAATAATTACAAAAAACTTCTCATAAAAACTTACCTTGAACAGAGTGACCTTTATGCTAACAACATTTAAACACTTGTAGGTATTTCCAGAACACAGCAATGTGGTTGGAAATTTACCTTCAATAATCTTTTGAACTGATAAATAATCTTTTACTGTCCCTTAACCCTCTTGTCATAAGTTACAATAAATCACAAAGATAATCCTTTTTGCATTTTTTAAAGGCAAGGCTGTATTTTTAACCAAAGCACATAGCAATTGTACTAATGCATTATCACATAGTTTGGAAGGGAAAAAAAAAAGAGGGTGTGAGATTAAGTCTTCATGACTTTCTATTTCTTCCAAAGTAGCAATTAGGATTCTGATTTAATACATAAGACAGCCTTGATGAACCAGTGATTCTAAGCTGAAATGGTGCTGGTGGTGGGGTTTTGTTTGGTGGAAGGTGGAGTGCTGTTTTAAGTAACAGCAAGAGACCAGAGAGAAGGAGAAAAGCCAAACAAATTTTAAATCCCTGAGGGTGTGGAAAGCACGTACATTTAATAATTTAATTTAATATTCAAAGGTGAGATGTAGTTCAATACACCCTTCTACTGAGAGGCAAAAAGCAGTGGCTGCAGAATCCTCACCCCTCAGTTTAGCTTCAAATTTTGATATAATAGATTATTATTCATTTAATTAAAATACGTGGGATATTTCTGTGACAAGTAATCCTTTTTGTAGGCTTTCAACAGAGCATCTGTGCTGTGATAGATCTATGAGCATTATCTATGTGGCAAAATTAAACAAAAAGTATATTTAAAAATAGTAAGTCTATTAATGCTTGAAATGAAAACACAAACAATAAAAATTATATGGGTGAAATGGTTGGATAATGATGTAATTTCTTACTGATCACAGCCAATTAGTGAATGCCTTGAGAATTTTTCTGAAATTTTTGTTATGCCCTCTATCTGGTTAGATAGTTAGATAAGAAAGTTGCTACAGCCAAAAAACATAACAATGCTAAGGGGAGAAACAAGCATGAATATAAAGAAATGAAGTCATGGTAGTTTCCAAAGACACTGTGCAAGATGTCTTGTGCAGTGAAGAGAGGAAACATCCAGTCACATCTCTGGCTGAGCTCTGTAGCACACTCCTGCTCTGGAGCAGAGATGGACAAAGGCAGCAGCACATTAAAGGTCTCATCTCCAGCCCAGGGGAGTGCAGGAGCTTCCATAAGAAGAAGATATGGCACAAAGGACTAGTCAAAGAAAACTAACTTGTTTGTGGATAATTCTTCTAACAACAATTCCACTCACTACAGAACTTTGGAAAAGAAAACAATTAGTCCAAAATGCACGTGACTATGGAAATTTTACAGTTCTGCTGATGAAAACAACATTAGCTGTGCTCTTTCACACATACTTGGAGTTTCACATCTAGTTTTGATAAAGACAAAACTTGTCTGCCTTCTCGTTTCAATTAGCCTTTAATATATATTTCACTTTTTAAAAAGGTGAAAGCACCATACTTATTTCTGAATAAGCATACTCAACAAAACTATTAAAGACATGTTATGTCCTATTCAGGAAGCGAAAATAAATCCAAAGTGAGTGATCCTTCAGGACAACAAAAGACAAGAAAAAAACTACTTGTTCTAAAATGCAGATTTACACTGCAAAGTGAGGAGGTTGGTTACAAATATGAGATGTCAATGATCCTGAAGAGTTATTTAACACAACTTTTTAGTTTAGCACTCAGACTTAAAATGTCAAAGTTGAACATGATTTTCCACACCAGGCAGCTTTTCTTCCACTGGCTCACTATTTGATGCATTGGTGTATGATGTGGTTAGGTACTAAAAGGTGACTTAGAGGCATTTATTAAATCACGATGGTTTTACAAAATTCCCAAATAAGGCAATGATCTCATAAGAAGTAATGTCCTGGGAAAAAAAACATATTAGGCATTCTTTTCTTCGGGCATCTTTAACAATTGGTGAGATTTGATCAGATGGCAGTGGGGAAAGTCTAAATTGCAGCAGGAAGTTACATGAACACCGAGAGTATTACCTTTACTGTTAAGTCTACCTTTATGTGAAACAGGGTTATGATCTGGAGTGGCAGAGCGTCCCAAGATCTCGTGCTAGCACTTTTACTGCCATAATAGTAGTAGCCAAAAAATTAAAATGTTAGCAATTACTGTCAGATACCTCTAATTAATATAGTCTAATTGTTAAAAGATGAAAACCACCTTCTTTTACTGAGTAATAGACTTAATTTGAAACTAGAGTCTACCCTCTATGCTTCCGTTTCACATTGAACAGATACATACTATCCAAGATAGATACAATTCAAGGCTGAGAAAGGCCAGATTGGGTCCTCTATTCTGGCTTAGTGTATAATGGCCCATATAATGTGGATCATCATAGTTAATCTAGGACTGAAACCAAGAACTTGTGACAGATTAGGACAGACCTTTGAAAAATGCATCCAACCTTGAACCAATCAAGGTACACGTACACAGATGTTCATTTCACTTCCATGGTTTACTTTATTGACAAGAACAAAAATTTTTAAAAATGCAGAAGTCATAAGAATTGAGTCCTCAGGCAGTGAAAATAAATAAATTTAGGAAATTGTTGGGGAAACCATGCTCCTGAAACAAATACATTTTTCACGAAGCGAAATGGAACAGAATATTTACTACTTGAAACTTTGGACTACCTTAGAACACACAAAGAAGCAGATTAATGCAGCCAACAGTATCAACTTAGGACACTGAAGTAAAAATGCTATAGAACATTTCTGAAGAGGCTGAGTGATTTCTTTTCCTTGGAAGAGCTCAGCTCTGCAGCATAAACAAACATTTTCATTTCAGATCACTATATCTGACTTACTCCTTTTCATATCTTAGTTATCGAAGAAAGTAAAAATCATCATAAACAATGCCTACCCTTGCTGAAATTATTAATTGCAATCCTATTTTAATTTTCCAATATTGCTTCAAATAAAATGTGAATACATTTTGCTTTAATCTATGTGTGAAAAATAGCTTATGAATAATTCATTCAATGATAACTCCTCTAATCAGTCAGAGAATTATTTAAATACTTTTACTAGTGTTAGACTAACCCTGTTCATTATTGCTTCACTAAACTCCATGAAGAAAAATGCCAAAATTTCTCCAAATTCTATTATTAGCAAGTAAAATTATTCTTCCACCACAATTTCCTACTCAAGGGAAGAAAACAAAATTCACACTGGTTACATAGAAATTTCCTACCCCTATCCAAATACGGACATAAAAATAAATAAATACGTAACTCTGGGGAAGAATGGGAGGTCTTCGTGACAAATTTAAGGATTGAAACTCAGTGGAAGAGAGATGCATCCCAAATCCATTTTCATCCAAACAAACCCCAAGCTTTTGTACACGCATCTTCCAATTGTGGTTTTGAAAGTTTACCCCTTGGAGCATACCTGGCAGCAGCTGAAAATGGTAAGTGCTCCAAATCAATTTCCTGTAATCACAACTGTGACCTCTCTGCCTCTGTCCTCCAGGAAGGATTGTGAGGCACACACCATGTGAGAAAAACTGAAACCAAATTGATCATTCATTTGTAGTATCATCATCCCTGCCTGGATTAAATGAGAGGCTTCTATTACATAGTATACTTCTGTTTCACAAAATCCTGGGGTTTTTACTTTGCTTTTTCAGATTCATTTTTATCCTTCTTTTCCTCTCTTGTGCAGGCCTTATTGTCTTCCTTTTCAACTGCAATTATCACTTTTCAATACTAATCCTTTCCCAAGAAGCCTAGATTTTCACCCCTTTGTACTGATCCAGATTCCTCAACATTTGATCCAGTAACTGGCTTATTTTACTCTCTAATCCCCCATTTGCCACCTCTGCAAACAACCTGGATCTTTCCCTACCTAAACAACTCATTTGCTACGCTCATTACCTCTTACTTTATACTTCTTACCTCGGCCTGTCTAGTTCATAGGATTACCAATTCCTTTTCTGTCCAATAAACCTTGTTCTTTTCTTGTTTTATCTAATCTTTTTTTCTCAAAATATATTTTAAGCTTTTTTCTTCTCCTATTCATGTTTAATACTCAGACTTTAGCTAAATACTTTGAGTTGTTGCTTTGTACGGTGTAATAAAGAAAATCCATGATAATCAATAAGCACACCAAAATACACAAGGAAGAAGTATAAAAGATTTGTTCCAGTGGGTTGTATGCACATATATATAACATAGTTAAACCATACTATCTCCCGACAGAGTTCTGATGAACCTCTGCCTGTAGTGGTAAACAAAATAGAAGAAAAGGCTTCCTTCCTTCCTACTGAGCTGTGTAAGCATAGAGAGGAGGAGCGGAGTTTCAAATGCCTCGAATCAAGTTAAAATTACCAACAATTTGCAAGGGTTGCAAAATAAAAATGTCTCAATCAACCACATTTGGATTAAACAGCCAGCATCACCAGACACAGACAGTCTGAGTCCTGCCACAGCCAAGATTTTTAAGTTCCAAAGACAACTTGATGCATTCCTTTAGACTTCACTGATATTTTTCCCTAAATATAGCTTCTGTGTGAATGAAAAAAAAAGGCAGAAGAAAGAGATGCAAAGAGAGAAAACAGAGAACAGTTCAATTGGACAAAGACGCATTTCTTTCTTTAATTGTAATAAATATTTTATACATAAATATCTTCTATAGACACAGAAGAGCTTTGTCCACTTTTCTGGCATCAGCAGCTTTAATAAGACAGTAAAGACTCTCCACCGTTAAGCAGAGAGGCACAGACTGGTGATGCTGGGACATTCACACACCAGATACCACATCTGGCCAACAACTCCCAGGGTATGATTTTTGCCTACAGGAGGTGGTGGGCCCAGAGACCTGCAGGAAGCTGTGCACTCCCGACATGACCCTAGCCCAGACAGAGCTGGTGCACAGAGCCAGGCTCCCACACCCCGGGAGCTGGTGTGAGAGCTGGCTGTTCCACTCCAGCTCCTTCACAGACAGTCCCTTTGTGAGTGATAGAGCTTACACAGCCTCAGTTCCCTCAAGAATACTGTCAGTGTTTCCCTGCGTGTTTATATCCCAAATATTTCTGGTTTACACAAGATATAAATAGGCATTGCTGTAGAAGGACCCGGTTCAGTTTTACATTTGTGACATCTGGCTCAACTAGAAGTTTATACCACTGAACAGATATTTCTTCAAAGAGGAGTCTTTAAAAGTGAACAATCCAATATACACTGTACTTGGATTACATTCTTTCAGAACATCTGCAGTGATACAAACATCCAGGAAGCAGAACAGATTGCAAGGATTTAAACCTACTTTACTGTTAGTTTTATGCTTTTACAGTTTCATGCAAAAAGCTCTGAATAGCCAAACCCATGTGGTAAAAGAGGTTAATGGGATTGATTTGTCAAACTACATGAATTTCTATAATATTGAAATGACAGATTTTTTCCCTCAGAAATATAAGGATTACTCTCAGATATCTGGAGGGCAAGTACCAAGGCACAGAAGTATGCGAACCCTTATCAGACTATCTTTAATGTTCAGTATTGCTAGAAATAATGTAATTAAGGATAGTAATAGAGACTTTTTTCAAATAAATTATGCTAATTATGTTATCATTTTAAAATTATAATTAAATATTCAATTATAAGAAACACAGTGGAGATTCAACAATTACATGGCATGTCTCTGTCATGGTGAATATGTTTTAAATTAACATAGCAGCTCATTATAACCAGCTGATTTTATCCAACTACATATAACAATTTTACTAGCTACTTCCACTGACATTAAAATCAAACTAAGTGTTCAGTACTATGGAGACACTTCCATACCACTTCCTTAAGATGATGAGTTTTGTTCAAAGGACTCATGTAATTATGTTCTAATATATGAAAATGGGGAAATACTCTTTCTTTTGTGCTACTTTTTACTCCGCTTTTTTCCATTGAGTTCATTTACAGTGCAGCTCCCCAATGTCTACAGGACTCCCACTATGCCAGTGAACAAATGGCAAACTCCTTCTCAGGAGTGGCACAAGACAAGCAGGGACTTCTTAGAACAGCTTCATCACCCAGGCTGGAGATTGTCCTGTACTCCCTAGCCTGCCTACCTCACTGTTCAGGAAAATTCCTAGAACCTGCTCTGAAATATGTTTATCCAAGTATTGTTTGATGGTTAAGAACCATTTGGGACCTAAGTTAAGTGGTTCCAGAATAAACAGGCACTATGCAAAGAGTTCAGTTTAGAACTTTGTCTTCCCATTCTTAAATAAAAGGAGTTCAAGCAAGCTGCAAGTGGTTGGAAGTTTATCCTACTAATTCCCTTCCTCCCCCATCCCTAAATACATTATAACTATGTTACTACATGTTTTTGGAAACATATTAAGTAGAATGGAAGGAAAATTAAGCATATTTTAAATTTAAAAGAAAAAAATTAAAATAATAATAAAAAACCCATCCACGTGCATTATCACTCACTAAAACTCTCTGTTACATGGTAAGAGCAGTTTGATGTACAAACTAGGAGTGAATGTAAGCTTTTATTTTCTGGCCAGTTTCTCAGAAGTTAAACCAACTTTTCGAAAGTCATTTAAAGTACTGTATGCACAAAATCCCTAAAGCCTAAGTTCAAACACTTCTTGAGTCATAAGCCAACTCAGAAAATAAAGAGAAACTGAAATTAGTAATGAAATGTCTGTTTACTTTGGCAGTAAGTAAAAACTACAGATTTCCCTCAAACATCTCCTTTTCTTCATGCAGATTCTAAATGTTTCTACTTAATGTTTTAAAACAGAGGTTATGTTACACTTAAATACAGGTGAATTCTATGTACAAAGTAAAGGAGAACATGAAGATAACTTACATAACCTAGTTTAATGAAACAGCCTCTAAAACCAACTAATTTAGATGCTTACTGATAGGTAAGACATCAGTCATTTTAAGTAGACTCCTGTATTGCCATTATATGATCTTAAATAAAGATCAAGTCCTCCTCATACCTGTTGTCATCATTGTCAAGAAAAGAATCACAGTTAGTAACATTACAATCAAATTATTATTTCAAGCAAAGATAATATCAGAAACTTAGTGGGGAAGAAATAAAGCCATGTGCTTGTACCTATAAGAACAGCACAAGCTCTTCATGACTCTCAGCTTACAGAACTTGCAGTTATATCTGGCTACGTTGTCCAGCATCTGTACCCTCTTACAGTACTCCTTTGAAAACAGACGGCCCCAACTGAAGAGACTACAAATGGTACTACCTATAATTTCTGTGCAGTTCAAGCTGTTGCTTCTCCCATGGTACCTTATTTAATTAGCCACCAAATATACTCTTTCACCACATCGTAACTGACTTGGAAGCAAATGGTCAAAGGTCGCCCCAAGGCAGACAGATTTGAATACTGAGCCAAGAGCCAGCAAGCGCTTTCACACTCTAGGCAATACTGGCCTGGGCCTTTCAGGAACTAGGGCGCCATGCCCTCAGACATCATATCCCATAGCTAGGCTGCCCTCAGTTCTTCACATTTTGAATCTTGCTTTGTTTACTAGAACAGGTATCCTGTAGTATTCAAATTTCACATCAGATTTCCACCCCAGTCATATCAGCTATTAGCAGAACTTGTCAGATACTTTGAGATTAACAGAAGTTAAGCATACTGGAGAACAAGTGATTTTACCTGTCTTAATGAAGTAAGTGCTTTTGTCCTTTAATCTAGGGTACAACGTAACACTTAAGCAACAGCTCCAGGGATACCTCACCAAGCCTTGAAGAACTTCCAAATCAGCTGTGAAATCGTTCAGAGAATTTAGGGAAGACCTTAACAAAACCCTTGCAAGAAGCAGGCCACCAACAAGAAAGGGGGAAATCCAGTGGTGGAGTTGCCCAGGAAGGTTAAGACAAAAGGGCTCTCCCTTTTGAGATTCAAAGGAAATGTGTATTATTGATTCCTCCAAAACTGTCTTTTCTATACAGCTTTTGCTGTCATTCCTTGTATTCTCATGTAACATACTTTAAGAGAAAGTTAGAGGAATTTCCCTTTTCCCAAGTCCACCACTGTGTTTTATCCATACACATGTAAATTACATCAGAAAAAACTGAAGTAAAATCTTTACAGGAAAGGTGTTTAACCAATCTGTTGTCAGGACCTATCAAGTAATTTTGTTCTGTCACTTCATATTTATCATTTGTTACCAATGCTCTCCTGTTTCCAGGTGATAGGAACACTTGCTAGTAAACAAATGAAAGTAAATTAATTACAATGATGAGGCCAAGACTGACCTTTTCGCAGCTCCTCTCTCACTCCCCAACATCCCCGATATGTTTGGAAGACAAATATGAAGATGTGTTACTAGTAGCTCAATGAGCTAACAATTGATAATATTATGTGTTCCGGATTGCAATTCTTCCTTAAAGTGAAGAGAAATACTCAGATCTTACAAATAAAAATAAATAAATAAGGGAAAGGCTCACTAAACATTCTTGTATAGGAAACAAGAACTTCATGCACTGCCTTCTTTACAGAGTTGCCCAGCAATACTCAGAAATATGCCTATTCTCTGCCTAACAAATACACAGACTAACAATGCCAGAATGCTCATTCTAAGCTGAGACTTTTCAGAGCCACCTGCCTGGTATTAGCCCACTAGTGGCAAGGAGAGAGCACACCTTGTACCCTTCCTTTCATCCTTCCTGCTCTCTCCAGGAACATACTAGTCACAGCAAGAGAATGCAAGGCCAAGAAGGACAACTACACTCTGTACTCCCTTCCTGCCTCTTCAGATAATGAGAGGCAGGAACAGCTCAAGAGCTTGTTGACAAAGTAGATCAAGAGGGTCAGTCCATGTCTAGCCCAGTACATGCAAGCATTCAACCCGCACAAACCTCAAGCCTCATCTCTGTGTTTTCACAGAATCAGCTAGGTTGGAAAAGACCTTTCAGATCATAAAGCAACACAAGCAACTATGTGTTTGAAAGAGACAGCCAGCCAGCAGTCCACACTGTGTTCAGGCCTGCCTTGCTCAACTAGGAAGATAATATGGGGTTTTGTATCCAGTGTGTGAAGTGCCATATTCTAGGCAATGGATGCTTTCATTTGGTCCTGCTTTGTTACATGCAAGCACAATTTGCATTTTCAGACAGTAAGCGCTATCTACAGCCAACTCTTAGCTACACTTCTCTTATCCCACGGAAAGAATCGTTAGATGGTTTTTCAACAAAGTTAGAACTGACCGTTCCCAACATAGTCTTAAGCCACTGGAATAAGATACCTAGAGAAAAATAAAGTTTATGTTAACATTTTCTCCTGTTTAAAAACTTGAATGAGGCCTTTTCATCTGAACAGAGCACACAGTCATGCTACAAATAACGCAGGTATATGGTGTATCATCACACTTGCATTAAAAAAAACCAACTGAACAAGACATCAGCAAAACCAGATTTTCTGTAGGCAGAAGAGGGGAGGAGGGTGACAAAAGTTATTGCTCTCTGAAGAAAACTGGAGCACAGAAATGCTTAATATGTCTCAGTTAAATTTGAAAAGGAAAATGAAATAGCTTTGCTTCCCATGGACTGGGTTTTTCATCCACTTTGTATTTCCCAGGAAAGTCAGCTGGACTCTTTCCACAGACTTCACAGAGAGCTGGATCAAAGCTGTTCTACCAAAACAATAGTTTTCCCATTTGTCCCAGTTCACTAGAACATTTAGGCACGCCAATGCCACCAGGGGAAAGAAAAGGACTATCTGACTGAGAGATGGCTGCTTTCCCCCACACGAATACAATTTCTGAAGACTAAGGCAACCATGCCTCAGCCATTATTAGTACATTTACTGTATCTTTCCTTAAGAGCAAAATCCTACTGGCTTTACTCCTATAAAGATGTTAAAAGGCTATGAAGTACCTTAATCAAGTTTCCAGAATTTTGCATTGCTGTTGGCAAGCAAAGGAAATAAGCCAGTGATATAGAAGATGAAGTATTACATTGCTTTGCTTATTATATTGCCATAGCTATTCCTATGAAGATTGCGAGAACACTGGGGAATTACAGCTTCACATCCCCCCTTATCTCTTACGCCCTCTCATAAAGAGATGGTCATTTCCTGGATTATAAAATGGCAACCTAAATAACTTCCACATGTTTCAGGGCAGCTTACTGAAACACAAATCTATATAACACAAAAGAGTAAGAAAACAGCATAGAGAAAGGATAAAGTAATGGATTTTATTTTGTCTCTTTTCCAAACTGCAGAAATATATATGTGGGACAGAAAGTCATCTCAGTCCACATGCCAACAAAAGCCCTGATGGGGCTGTCACTGTCAGCATCAACTAGAACTGCCTTCAGCCACCACATGCTGTGTGAGAGCTAACCAAATCCCTCTTAGCCCTGTGTATAGGGGTGAGATACCTTCCCAAACCCCTTCTATTTAGTACATTTCACATGTGCCTGAAAACTTGACCCAGATACTTCCATTTCCATTCTATCTCTTAATAAAATTAAAAAGGAAAAACTATGAATATTTAAACCCTACCTTGTCTTTATACAGCTGAATAAATTCTAGACTGTGGGGTTTTTTTATCATGTGACTATTAACATACCATACATTTAAGCAATAGCATTACATACAGATAGCATGGTTCTTCTTCACAGCTGAATTTGATCCCTGTTGTGATATTTTAATAACAAGGTAAAACCAGCATGCACATAATAGCAGGCTGATCAGAGTTTAAAAATAAGTCTTCTCTTCAAAAGTAATAGCAGCAGCACATTCTCTGCTGTTGCTTTTGGAAATGACTGTATTTGGGTACCAACTGTCAGATTCATGGAAACATTTTGAAGAGGGAGAATGCTGAAATACTTTCTATAACAATGATCACAGCTGCCATGCAGATGACAGCAAATGACTTTTCAAGAGAAGAAAGACAGAAAAAGACACTTTATAAATGTTTGTCACATATTACCTGCACATCTCAATCCTCCTAGGTAAGGTAAAATACAGTTGATATGTGGTTTTATACATATATTTTCTCCTTTTATCTAAAGTACAAATATAATGTTAAAGTACTCTGAACTCTGACACTGAACTATAGCTATAACAATCAAAATATCATCTATGTACAATGGTAACTATGTTAACCATATATTTTACAACACTAGGAAACAGTAAGAAAGCTCAATACTTTTCTAAATCTGCTCAAAATTACTATTGAGAAAAATCTAAAGTTTGAGAATTACCATATTAGAAGAATGCCACTGCCATTAAAAAAATAGCGCAATTCTATTTTAACAAATTCATAATGACCTCTAAAAGCATAAGAGAGCGTTTCCACTTTTAAGATACATTCTGTCTGGAAACACATTGAAACAAGTTGGTAAAATTATTTCTGGACATATAGCTGGTTTTATTTAGGGAGTTCAGAAAGAGATTTTTACCACTTCTTGACAGATATTTACACACCCCTCCTCCTTCTTTCCCCAGATCACAGGAATCACTGAAAGGATTCTCATTAGAGCTTCCCAGGAAGTCACAGGAAGTCATTTGTGTCTCCTTCAAATTGAAGTTGTTCTTTCTTTTAACATAATTCCCCACTAATCTCATTGTGGCTTCTTATATGTATGAGGTGGCAATGGACTTTGCCCAGCACACTCTAAAGCTTATCTAAACTCACACACGGTAAGGACACTTTAATACACATTACATATTAAACATGCTTACCAGCAACTAGTTTGATGCATTCCATTTATAAACACTACCAGAGCTATTTATATTCTGATTCGTAGATTTCACTTGCACAGTGAGGCTTACACTCAAGTAGCACAAAAGAAACACAATCTGAACTCAAGTCAGCATCATAAGGGATGACTGATGCTTACAACACGACGGAATATCCCCATGGTGCACGGCAATATCCAGTCTCTGCTTGCATGCCTAGTGTATGGCATCACCTTAATGAGGAAAGAAATGCATTAAAGAATCACCGCCACAAAACCTTGAAAAAACATTTTCACATACTCTAATTTTGAAAATACAAGCACAAGGAAAAACATGTGTCTTGGTAAAAGCACTTTTCCCTCTAACAACCCCTTACATGACAAAAAATCACAATGAACTACACAAATAACTTGCTAGCAAAGCCAGCTACAACTGACTCCTCAGACACAAAAACAAAGCAGGTATGTAAAAATCCTAGAAGCATGAAAATTATGCTTCAGCAATATGAAAGTGTAGAGGCTCTGATAGTAACCAGATAACCCAAAGAGTTCTCTTTCCAGAGTGTCTAATACAACCCCTATGCTTAAGTTTGGCAACAGCAGCCTTTCCCTTACAACAAGCACGTAGATGTGAGGCTTCAAATGACCCCGATCAGCAAGAAAAACTTAAGGATTGGCAAGGTCTTATTAAAACTTCCCTTATAAAAACAAGGGAATGCTGCTGTGCCTCATTTTAAAATACCCTTCACAGGCTCTCACCAGGTAGTTTGGACTCCAGCCCTAGCCTCATCTACAGTTACTTTAGAGCACTTGTTATGAGTCCAGACATCATCTTCCCTGCTGTGACCCTGTCTATCCTTGATCAAACTCTCTTAAGACTTTTCCTACCCCAGCTATGTGTAAATAAATTCATATTTGAATAATTCAGAGGAAAATTAAAATAATGCTCAACAAAGATGAAGATCTCCATCCCAATTTGTTGGTGTTTCACGGCCAAACAATTTCATCTTGAAACTTTGCGATGAGGTTTCACTTACAATTCCTTCAAATATTTCAATTATTTTTCCCTGGATTTGTTAATTTTTCAATGTTAAATACATAAAATTAATTACAACCCCCCCTTCCCCCACTGCAAAATAAGGTTTTTTGTTTGGGGGTTTCAGTTGGGTTTTTGCTGGGGATTTTTTTGGCTACTACTTGCTAAATTTTTCTCTTCCTTTTAAATGTCACCATTAAAAAGGAACCAGATTTTTATAAAGACAAAAAAGGCTTTCATTTTCTATCAGATGCATCTAGTTTGAATGAGCACATTCCTTTATAGAACATCAACCAGAATGAATAATTATTCCTTTCTCATTTGACAAAACTAAAAAGGTTAGCTGGCTTTTATATATATATGAAATTTTTTAGTGTAGGGACATAAATCTCCCACATTTCCTTTACATCCAAGTGACAAATCTTTGCTTTTTTACTTCACTGTCTCTGGGAGCTCTGAATTCTATTTATACACAGGAATAAAACTGTTCTTCATTTCCTACCCTAAGGCCTCCTCTTGACAGATCTCCATTATAGCTTTTCTTCTGAAAAACTGGATGCCTTTTATAATTTCTTATCCTAGTCCATGTTCCCAAGTATCAGTCTTTATATAACATCATGTATTTTCACTCAGCTGTATTCCATTAGCCACTACAAACATCTCTGTATGTGTGTCCACAATGCTGAGACAGCACTCACAGTGAAACTACTTGAGACAATGGAGAGTTACACTTTTAGCTCCAGTCTGGTGGTTCTGATGTGGATACTTTTCTCAGCCAAGGAAATAGGACAAAAAACACATAGGAAGGCAGAAGAGACAGCAGGGAGAAGTGGGGGAAAGCGTGTTCCAAGCCAAGTCATAGGATTATGAAAGTACTCAGACTAGAAAGGACCTCTGGAGGCCATCTGGTCTGACCCCCTACACAAAGCAAAGCTAACTTCAAAGTCAGGCCACACTGCTCAGGTCCTGTCAAGTGGTGTTCCAAAGGCCTCCAAGGGCACCCCAGCCTCCCCTGGCCATCTTCTCCAAGCTCAGGCACTCTGGTGCCATGCAGCACCCTCCAGTTCCAAGGAACTGAACAGTATCTCAAGAAGGCACCTGAAGAATCTTCTGACATCATTGCACTCTACACGTTGCCGTTATGTTATTAATGGCTGGGGAAATTACAAGTAGCAAGTACAATGTCTACAGGATTGCTTAGCTTCAAGTGAAGCAGAAGAAGAGGAGGATTCTTAGACACCCAAAGAGGCAATTCCCCATGACCTTTAACTAAATACTGAAATGTAACAATATTCTGCAGTATTCCAATGCTGTAGATATTACTTGGAGACTGTCAAAAATTTAAAAGTGTCAACCAACCCACCCCATCTTTTCTAGTAGGAAAATATCTTAATTTCTAAATCAAGGATGAGCAAAATTAGATGAGCAAATTGTCAGAGGTCTGACAGGACACTACTGCTGCAATCTTAGACAGGAGCTGGAGGAGTTTCCACACATCTGTAGCATTCACTATCATGTCCTTCCCACACTATTAAAAAAAGATGGATAGAATTCACCAAAATGTTCAGCATTGACCTATCTGTGTTTATGGTAAGGCCTATGGATCCTGCAGTGGCTTTACTGGAGCAAACACCCTCAGAAAGAGCATTTCTAAAGGCTCCCTTAAAATTTCTGACTATTAGCATAATTGTTAAAAAAGCTGCGCAGATTTGCCATCACTGTGACCTGCAAATATCTAGATTGATAGAACTGACTGTCATCTCATATGATAATAGTTAGGTCCTCAATAATTTCCCCAGTGTTTATTCGTACAAAGAAAATTTATTCCTGTGACCTTTGCTTCCTAAAATTAAGCAGAATAAATTGAAGAATTATTCTATAATTGAAACCCACAGCATGACTATTGGCAGTTCAACTCCACAGATTTTTACCTTTAATCCACACCTCATAAAATCTATAATGCACATTACAATTAAATACACCAGGCAATAATAATAATAATAATAATAATAATAGAGTGCTGCTTAAAAAGGACAGTAATCTTATTCTGTACTGTCAGTGCCATAAACAGAACACACAAGAGAAAAATCTGATAATAACGAATCATGACTAGCATTCATATTTGTCAACTTCCTTTGAATGAAAATTTTGTGTTTAAAAAAAAAAAAAATACTAAGTTACTAATTCTTATTTGAACACCAGTAGGCAAAAAGGAAAAGTGAGACATGTAAAGCATATATAATGAAACTGCCACTACTGTATTAGAAATTAATCTGACACACTTCTGATGGAAAAAAATGCTTGTGGAATATTTTTTCAGTTTTCTTTCCCTCGTGTATTGTAGACAAGAAAACAGAAGTCTGCAGGTAAACATATCAACTCTCTGTAGTCTCCCACCACCACCTCCTGAAGTGTAATTAACTGTTGTATTTTTTCAAACATCAGCTTATCTCCCACTACACACACAGCTTTCTAATATGTACTATCAAGCACCTTTTATTTTTTTGCTGTCTAGCCAAGTCCCAATTATGAAAGAAGAAAATCAGAAAATCCATTCTAGGGCAAGATTAAGAAAATGCTGCTTCCTGATCTGAATTTTAAGTGTGTTTCGAGAAAAATAACTGAGGAAGCAATAAATATAATTTGAATCAACTCTTCACTAATAATGCATGGTACCTATAGATGATTATGTCACTACCATTTGCAATGTCTTGGAGTAATTTGAACTTTGAGACTCAGGTCCCAAAAATAAGGAGCCTTTGCCCAATGGGTCCCTGACTGAGTCATGGCCTTTCAGACAACTCAGACTACACCTTTTCTTACACTCAGCATCCCAAAGAAGATAAAAAGGGCTTCGAGTCTCCCCTGTTGGGTTTTATTAGAATAAAACATAAGGCCTTTTAAAATAGAGGGAACTCCTCTCTTGTGTGTAAAACAGAAAAACAGTAAGAGACACTTTCAAATCCCTGTCCTCCTCTGCTCAGCCTGCCTTTTCCAAAAGGACCCTTTTGTTCATGCTTACACTTTCTCTGAGGCATCTTGCCCCCCTCAGTCTCCCCAAAGCTCTCTTGAGACCCCAAAGGCACCACATACAAAGTCAGCCCAGCTGCTTCCCATGTGTTTTCTCCTTGCTGTTCCCAGGAATTACCATCCTCCTGCACATTGATTTCTCCCCTCGGGAACAAGCCGTCATCCTCCTTGCCGAGCCTTCATCAAAGCTGGCACACAGCAGGCAGGACAAGACAAATGGGCAGCTGCCTTCTTCCCTGCAGCCCCACCACAAGCAACAGAGCAAACAAAGGAATTAAACAGCAATACAGCCCATGACATTTTAATAGAAACTTATTCCTGTAGCAGTGAATGATCTAACTAAGACTACAGGACTTAAGAGTTAATATATTGTTCTGACACTCACTGCCAGTTTTTAAAAGCCCATCCTCTTCCCTACCACTCTGCAATTCCCCCCACCCCCCACTTCCATCTATCCAGCCTCTCAGGCAGCTCACAAAGACTGAGTGAAGCAGACATCCAGGCCAATCATTTAAGAAATTAATGAACCATCATATTTCAATGTATATTTAACATGCCCACTCCGATACTTGCTTTTACTGGATTCTCTTCCCTATTTTCACTTATTTTCCCCTCTCTTTTTCTTTAAAGAGTTTCTTGCTTTATCTCTGCATGGAAAGGCACACCTGGGTCACGTACCTGGCAAACTCATGGGGTGGACTTTCATACTGATTTATCCCTTGTAAAAGGAAGAGTGGTGTATTATAAAGTTCTCTACAGAAAGCCACAAGAATCTCCATGGTCTACAATCTTGACCAGGATCTCCAAAGCTTCCTGTCTAAAATTTTAATTTGCAGGAAATAAGGACATGGATAGTAGCCAGTTGATGTATAGAGCTGTACGCTAAAATGTGGATTCAATTTCCAGATCTGATACCAATTTCTTCCATGATTTTCCACAAGCCTCCATTTTTATCTTCAGGTCTGTACACATAAGATATTGGTATTCCTCTGCATCCTACAGAGATTCTAGATAAGCTTTCTGAAGAACCATGCTGTGGCACAGACAGGAAAAATATAAATGAAAAAAATTCCATTAAAAAAACCTCCCAAACAAGGGTTACCATAAACAAAGAATAGGTTTGTCAATGCTGTTGATATTATGCAAAAGCTGTGGAAGAGGTGTGCATGAAAAAAACCACAACAACAAAATCCAGTATTTGAATCATAGGATCTGAAGTGGTCAGAAAACAGTTGACAACATCCTCATTTCCAGACCTCAAGTTTTCACTCTTCATACACAACATTGAACACGGCACAATCTGGACAGGAGCAAACTCTTAAAGAAATCTACCATGCAGCAGTAAAGTTTACATTTGAATATTTGTAATTAATTGATTTTAAAAGATTGTCTCCAAGACCAGATTTTAACAGCAGCACATACAGAAGTTAGGAAGTTCAAAGTCACTTTCAAGTGTAAAGTTACCTTAAAGTGCAACTATAAATCAAAATTAGAGACACAGATAAAAGCATGACCCCAGATCTCTATAAAGTACAATCCATTCCTACTCGTTAATAAAATGATAAATATTTGCATGTCAATGACAGCCAAGCTTTGTAAATGCTCTGTTTTTGTTAAGATGAAGGATATTACCATTTCCCCCTGTTTTATGTGAACAACTAGAAGCAGTAAGACTAATAACATGCAATGGCAGAGTCCTGCATTTAACTGCTGCTAAATATTCGCTGTTTTTCTGATACCTTGAAATCTAAATTAATTCTTTAGAAAATGGCTTTCACCATCTGCATAGGGTAAAACTAATCTTAGTCAATGATTATTTTTAAATCTTAAAATATGAAACTAAATTCAAATAGAAATTAAATAGAAATGTGTGGAACTACTAAACTGAGGTTTAAAGCTCATAACAGCAATAAGAAGTATCACTATAAAAGTCCAGTGCATGTACTTCACATTTTTCTTCAAGCTTAATTCTATTATATTTAACTATTTTTTTTCTTTAACGCCAGAACTATTAAACTTGCCAATGATTTTGGCAATGTTATCACTATCAGTTCATTTGAAGGCAGACTTGCACCTGGCTTATGATTGCTGGCACCCATTTACAAGTTTAAATCAATTAAACCTATTAGCATGTTCTCTGTGATGCACTTGAATTTTTATAGTTATGCATTATTAATGTAATCATCTCAGCAAGTCCTATATAATATGAAGAGAAAAAATTGGAAGGATTCAAGCTACAGGAATTTAAGTAGCTCAGAAGTTATTGTGCCATATATTACTTTAATATTAAAACAGAAATAATTTGGTGAATATTGACTCTAACTTTTATATAATTGACTCACTCTAGGAGAAACATGAATAAAGCTGACAGAAAATTAGCAGACAAAGCAACTGCGACGGGGGCAATCTATGCAAATAAGTTATTTTATGTGACTAGGTCATCACATTTTTACTGTTACCAGATTTCTGTACTGAAACAAAAGTAGTCCTTCCCCAAAACCAAGCATGAACAGTGAATATAACACAGGCTCAAGTTGTAATAGATACCTGTATTTGAAAACTGGTAAGTACAATGTCCAGAAAAAAGTAAAGTTGATTGCTGCTGAAATGTCCTTAATGGACTAACTCCCTAAGCAAAAGCAAGGGAGCAGCTTTTAATTGAAAATAAAATTTTCAAAATAAAACAAGTAGTGAGTGTCATTGAAACTATAGTGATGGAGTCCCAAAAAGTGTTTGAAAGTTTGCTCAGTGATAAGGCTTTTTTCCAAGAGTTTACATTTTGAAAAGAAAGCTTACTGTAGTAATTTGTTGGCCAGGACAGAACTTCCTATTTCTCTAAAATATGCTTCTGTTAAAATCAGCCAACTGAAACAAGATTTCTTTCCTTTTTCTCCTTACTTATGAGTGTATCTTTCAGCTATTACAGACCTTCAGTACTTCCCATCATACTGGAGAGATTTTTTTTTTAGCTATATCCCTTATATAACCTGTCTTCAACTAATGATCCCCTGTAAGTAATCCCATTTTAAATAACAGTCAAAATTTGATATCCACTAGGGTAAGCAGGGCTGCAAAAAATGAAATTAAGCATGTGATATATTAATGCTTCAGACATCAAATCATTCTTAAGATGGGTTTTCACCATTAGAATTAATTAGCTTTAGAGTTTTATATGTCATTGCTGGTTAAACTTTGTGTTAATGGGCTTCAGTTCAACAAGCGAGACCTCTTTTGAAATGCCAGTTCATGAAATACAGTTGTTTATCATACAATAAGAAGGGCACACCATCTGATAGCTGTAGCACAGAAAGCAAATGCTATTTCATGCTTCACAGCATCAACTAATCACAGCAGAGGCTGTGACAGATTTGTTTATGGGCTACATCACCTCCTGGACTGGTATATTCTGGGAATTGCCTCAGCTGAAGCCTGTGTGCAAGAGCTCTGTAACAGGACCCAAATGGGATTGTTGAGGACACAGGACAGCAATCCTGATGGCTCCCATCCTACAGACTGGCTCACAGTCCTTGCTCCACAGCAAGGCTGAAGAGTTAGTGTGGCACATTTGGCTACCACTAAAAGCTACCACTCCACAGAGGCTGAGAACCCTCACCTTTCTTTAGAGGCCCTGGGAAACAAGCACGATCAACATCAGGCAATGCAATGCTTCCAGAGCACACACTGTTTTCTGTCAGCTGCAAAGGCAGGCTGAGGCACATAAGATACTGTCCTATATGACCTCTAGCTCCTGTAATTCATCACTACCATGGCATAGGAAAAACTGCACTTTTAGAAAACATATGAATGTTCAAAATTCTTGAAAGTCAGACTCATCACACCTTAGCCCGTGCTGCCAACCCTACACTTTTATCTTAATCCCAGGACCTGTGATGGGTTTTAGCAAATCTCATAGACAGACAAACTACAGGTATGGAACTGAAAGATCCTACATCATCTTGTAGCCTATAAGGACAGGTTTGTCAATATGTGCTAATTACCAGATGTCACAGGCAACTATAGAAGAATTCATCAAAATTCACAGTACAAATTGTTTTAGGGACAAAATCCAATAGCAGATGTTCACAGAATAAAAATCACTGCAACTTTAAGGCAATACAATGTACCCTGCCAGCTTCAAGCAGCCTTCAACTTCGAGAGATCTCTGACTCCAGAGTTACATTTAAATCAGTGGATCAGTATGTACTGTGAGGTTATGTCAGTATGGCTAAAGCCCCTGAAGGTATTTTTGCTTCTGATCTGCTTACCATTTGGGGGCAATCAGTTGCACAAACATTAATTCCTAAAAGTTCAGAATAAAAATCAGAGATTTTGGTTCAACAGCCTAGCTTTGAGTCCCATATGATTCTCAGATCCTCTCAATAGATAATGCTACAGAACTGATAGCACAATAAATAAAACTAAATGAACAGAGGTTTAAACCACACAAAAATAGAATCATAAAAAAGGGGGAAAAATTAAAATTATGCCTTCTTCAACAGCCACTGAATTTCAAGGTCAATAATTTAGTCAATGAGAAGACATGTACACAGCTATGTGCAACTCAAAGTCATAATTGTGTAAAATGGATTATATGCATTTGGAATATCTGAAAGCCTGGCTCACTCACAGTAGCTCACATATCTAGAAAAAACCACCCCTGAAACTAATAATCGATTCAGTATTGTCTCAGTAGAAAAGAACAGGAATTTTTTTTCCATTCTTTTGTGTAATATCTATCCAATCTCCCTCCCACTTCTAAATGTTTTTCCTTTGTTTTGATTTATTCAAGAACATATTACCAAAGAAGGCCATTTACCATCAGAAAGGTTAGATGCTATTTCAAAATACAAGATCGAAAAAAGAGCCTATTATCCCCCCTCAACCCTCCAATCCTCAATGCATACCTGATTTACTGTTTGAATCAGAATGTGCAGAGGAATGTTATGAGCCAATCTTGGTGCTCAGTGCAACTTTATGTGCGCACACAAAGCACCTTCTACTGGAAGAATAGAAAGGACCGGTGCCTGAAGGTTCAAAATTAGCATCGAGAGAATTGATTTTTTTTCCATCTCTTAGATACACGTGGAAGCATATTTGAACACTGTAACCGTAGGGAAGAAATGAAAAATTTAAATGTTCGTGGAGAGAGGATAGGGGATATTGGATCTAGAGAGAAGAGGTGACCATCTTGACAAAGAGAGAGGGCAGGAAGGAGGAGGATGAACATTTTATGAGGTATGAAAATAAGAAAGAAGCAATTAAGAAGGGGTTGAAGGGAAAAGAAGGATTAAAAATCACTGGAGACTGTGAAAGGACAATGTAATGCAGAAACAATGAAGAAGAAATGGAGAAGAAAAAAGAAGATAAATAATGTGAGAACGCCAAGCACTGAAAGACAGAAGAAAGGACAAGGGGAGAAAAAAAATACATAGTAAACAAGCAGAAGCTGTCACAAAAATTCACAACTGGCCCATGCCGACCTTGGAGAGAGATTAGGATTCAAAGTGCATAACTGCAAGAGTAAATATTCATTCAGGTGTATGAGGTGTCCCAGTCAAATTGGGACACCTCAAATGTGATTCTACAAAAGGTTATTATACTCTTCACATTTTCAGGTACAACACAATTTGACAAATTACTAGCACTCACACTACTGATTACTAATTAGAGCAAAACTTTGCAGAGCAACTATACTCCTGCAGCATTCTGGATAAGTCCATTGATCCATACATCAGTCTTACTATAGCTACTTATCTACATCAGACAATGCTGGGAGTGTTTCAAGGACATGTTAGCAAGGATACAATTCTGGTGATATTTTGGCTGTCCAGGGATACCCTTTATCCTTCATGGGCAGCTCTAAGTTTCCATTAAGCAAAGCCTTTATTTCCAGGGATAGGCTGTATTTTGTTTTATTCAAGCATGAACAATACCAGAGCCTCTAGTAAAATTCCACTGCCTTGTCACATTACAGTGTATAATGTAAACATATACATACTCACACACATCAAAGTTAATACACTTTACTACAAAGACCTACTGATACAACAGGAAAGGGAATTTTCATAAGAAAAAAAATAAACAACCTTTATCTATAACAATTTCTTTACAAAACAAACACTTCTGGTTTATGATAAACTGGCCCTAAAGGACAACTATTTAAAAGTTCAAAGATGGAAACTCCTCCTTTTCTACACCACTGGTCCCTGACTATTCTCTAATCCCATCAGCAATTCACCAATCAGTGAATCTGTCAGAAGGTATTTCCCAGGTGAACTGATACTGTCTGTGTATTCTGGGCACAACACACATTTTCTATTTTTATTATTTCTTTTGATTTATAGATGTCAGGCATTCTGGAGGGGCCTTTTCTGTGATGCAGAATCTTGTGCAACAGACAGATTCATAATCTTATCAATATCATTGCAACAAACAGAGAATTGCTCAGTGCTCACTTAGGAGTCCCAGAATGGTCTACAGACCAAATAAAACACCAGAGGTACATAAACACTCCTATATCCTTTCCAATGATTTCACAAAAATACCTCAATAACTGCCTGCTCTTGTTCACCGTTACAAAAAGTACTGTCATCTTTGTCAACGTTATCAGAAATAGGCTAGATGCTGTCCCTCTTAATGAAATCAAGAAAATTTAAAACTCTCAAATTGCAAAAACCAGGAATCTTCATGAAACATGCAGGTTGCCAGAACAGCTCCCAGGCTACTGCTTTTGGCAGACTTTGTTGAAGGCCAGTGGGAAATTGCTGCTCATACCTAACAGTTCAGATCAGTGTGATTGCAAGGTGGCAGACATATATGAAGGGCCAGAATAAGGTCTGCTAAACAGACCACATCTCTCAATATCCCAGTTCAGGCAGGTGAAAGATGCACAGCTTTTTTTATGGTAGTTATCAAAAAACACTGCCAACATAAATGCTAAAATTAAAATGAGGATTCTAGTAGCACTTTTGTTGCAGGTTTCCCTAAAGTACATCAGGGTTGTCTAAATTTCATACCCATACAGGAGAGTGACCTATCCTCTTTGGAAATTGATAATAGCACCTCCACATTTGCGTAACTCTATCAGATTTATGTCTGTGTTGTCATAAGTACAAGCTATCCACTGATGCGTGGATAGCTGAAGTCTTTCCTCACTGCACTGACATTTCAGGATGTGAATTAATATTTTATTATGGCTTTAAGCCATCTAAGTACCTCCTTTTTTACCTACACATGTTGAGAAAATGCTGCACAGGGCTTTTTTTGTTTTAAGTCACTTGCATATTCACTTATAGCAGCTTTGATATTCAGCTATTTTGGCTTTTGTGTGTTGTACCTCATTAACACAGAATGCAGACCCCCTAGTGAATAATTAGCTAGGGTAGGATACTTGACTCTCACAGATGCATTCTTAATTTGACATTTAAATTAATATCAGATTATGGTATTTTCATTCAAAAGTCACCCAAAAAACCCAGTAATGGGAATCTACACAAGAATATATTCACTGGGAAAAAAAAAATCTGTCTGCTAGATATGCTATACAAAAGTGCCAAGTTATTTATGGAATTAATTCTACTGCACTGTTCAAGGAGAAACAGAATGAAGCTGTGCCCAAAAAAAAATCAAGAGGAGGGAAACCTGTTACAAGGCAGCAAACAACTGTTATTTAAATATTTTTAAACGTGGATGGCAATAGGTGATCCACTTTGCATAAAGAGCAGCTCTGAAGAAGATATCTTAGGCTGATTTAAGAAGCATTAATGTGATTATGTCACTTGAATGAAGCATCCTTTAGCAAATTCACTTATGTACTGACAGTGAATCACTTCCTTCCTTACCAGCACAGCTACAAGGTCTGTAGCCCTTCTCAAACTATTGCAATCTACATATCATGGTCAAAAAGGCAAACATTTTTAATCAGATATCTGCTTCCAGTAATAAGTTAAAGGACGTTTTAGATCTTATGTAAAATCCATGACTTCTATATAGCGTTTTCTGATTTCTCTTCAGGAGCCCCAAATCCAGATAAAAAGGAAAGGTTGAAACTGCCTGTACCTGGGTGTTTAACAGGTACTTCTCTATAGAATTATATTTCTACAGGTGAAATTCACAGAGTATATAAATACTAGTTTAATAACATGAAACAAGAATTTCAATATTTGATAAATCCTATCATCTTCATGATGGATATGCTGCACACTAGATGAAGATTATCTGACTTCTTAGCCTACTAAAAAATAGAGTTATAAAGGTGTAAAGAATGTAGGCTCAGCCTGCAAGTTTGAGTTGCCTATTTTCTTGTTACTGTTCCCAAACTTTGAATTGACAGGATGGAAAATCCAACTTTAATGTCTGGACTCAAACCACAAAAACTACATGACACAAATAACTGACCTTATCTAAGCTCAAACAATTCTAACAGCTCAACCTGTGCACCTGCTTTACAATAGATAAGGTATCACCTTATCAGTAATGCTGTCACTTTATCAGGTATTTTATCTGGCACAAAACCCATGAAGCTAGAATAAAACTCAACCATGCTTTCTGACTAATACAAAAGGAATGCAACTGCTTGCATGCAGCTGCCACAGAAAGGTTTGAGATACAAGGAGGCAGGCCTATTAACCTGTCTTGCAAACTTCCTGATTTTCTTCCCATTATCATAGCATCTCCTTCCCTTCAGCTATTTATTCGGGCTTGTTGGCAGGGCTTCGCAAGAAAACAGTCATTTACTATACAGAGTTGATTGTTGACTGGGGAAAGCTCAAAAATTGAAGAAGTCTGAAAAAGCAGACACACTCTGGTTATAAAACACGAAGAACTTCCCTCTTGGACACAGGGATGGTATTTTTGTACAAAAACTAACTGTTAACTGTTTCATGGAATGTCACTGCCTGTGTTACGCTTACCCAGCTCAAGTACCTGCTTTGGTGATCCAGACACCCAAAGGCACAGTGTGCCATAAGGTCACCTCTGTCTTAGCTAAAAGGCCTCTCTCAGCTATGCAGAAGTGTTGGCCACAGGCTTCATAGCTCCTCACACATTTCTAAAATACTCTTGAAATGCTAATGAAGGTTGGTACTATCTGGAAGCTCAGGCAAGGCAGAAAACAGGAGGGGGAGCTCTCACTGCACCACATAGGAGGAGAAACTGGTCAGGAATGGTTCTTCTGCCTACCAGGAGAGTTCAGGCAACATCTTTTCTGCCTTCCAATGCCATGCTGTGGCAGCCTGGTGCTGGTGGGAAGGGTGCATTACTCCTCCAGCTAGATCCTTTTCCTTACAATATTTCTCATTTTCTAAAACCACAATTTTTAATTTATGGGTTTTAATCTAATATTTCAATTTGTTTTCTTCATCAGGAGCAAGAAAATAAGCATATCCTGGCATGTGTAAGTCTGCTCTTCTCCTACCCTCTCCTTTTGTCTGACTGCTGAGCTAGGAGACCTGCACACATTTTTAATCTAAAATCCCCCACAACTTTGGTTCCCTCAGTAACTCAGCTATGCTGCACGCATCTATTAACACATCAGAGCTTAGAAGCACAGAGAAGCATACAGCACTACTAGAGTACAAGTGGGGAAGAATCATAGTTGCTTTGGTAACCATCACTTGGAATTTCCTTGACGTCTTTTTTTTCTTCTTGCCTTTAAATTCTCAGCCATAATTCCACATTAACTCAGGTAAGTCAGGTATCTGCACTGATAGTCATTAGATTTAAGTAAAATATAGTTTGGCCAATGTTAAAACCTGACAACTGCAATATTGTTGTTTTAAGCATAATGCCACATATATTTAAAATCATTCTCATTCAGGGCTTTTGCCAAGAGGAAAAAAACCTGAATGTAAAGATGGCTTCTGATCTGCTGGTTGGACTAGGGAGTGGTACATACAAATACAGAAATAGAAATACAAAACCAGCCACAACTCCAGAGCTTTGGTACTCTCTTAACGTTTCCCCTCACACAACATAGAGATGTGGCACAGGGAGCATTCACGGGGCTGCCTCCAAGGGGCTCTCCATGTCAGTCCAAACAGCAGCTCTTATCACACATGCAGCAACCACATTTACTCCTGATCCTAACAATATGCATTAGAAGTTTTGCTGATACATTGACTGCTTAATAAAAGCAGTATCTACAGCCTTTAAAGGAATGCAGGCTCTTTAAAATGATTCATACAATTTTAATAAATATGTATCAAAAATTATTTAGAATTTTTGACATTAAATTAATCATGGACCTGTTTTTACCAATATTTCCTTTTTCTGGGGGGCATCTGTATTCCACTACTGAAAAATTTATTTCAATACTCAGGGCAATTTTTTAAAAAAGCTACTATAAGGAATGAAGATAGCAAAACCAATGCAAAGGCTTTTATAGGTTCAATGTGGAAGTACTATTTACAGCAAATTTGGACTAAAGATAGTATTGGAAAATTAAATGTTTCCATAAATTTATGCCTCCAACAGAGATTTCCTAGCAAGGGATAAAAATCACACCATAGTTTTAGAATACAATACTTCATTTGTATTAAACATGAAACCCGATCTTCTCCTAAAGAAATGTTAACAGCCAAAAAACTAGTCCTGTTGAGGGACAGAGCGGGGAGAAGGCAGAGGGAGACGACAGGACTGGGTGAGAGGAACCCTCCAGTATGCTGCTGGTACTGCAACTGGGAATACAGGGAGATGCCAGACTACTACAGATGTGCCTCCCTGCTTAGACAGCAGTTCCTGGGCACAAATAAGCCATGAGGAAACAAAGCTCCACATCATCTACTGTTGTTCTAAAGGTTGCGCTAACCTTTAAAAAACAGGTGCTAATGGGTTTTTGGCTAATGGGGATTTGCAGAAGGTACACCTTGAGTTTGTGAACAGGATGGAAGAAAAGTGATAGCTTGTGATCCTTATGATATGTAAATATTAATCCTTTCCCCCCCAAGTGTATGCACCAAATATCACATAGGGCACATTTGAAGAGAAAGTACACCATTTCCTCTGTCAGTTCAAGTCACCTACAAAATGACAGAAACAAAAAGAAATCACCTTAAACCTTAACCAGGTGGCATTCATTTGCATCCTTGTGAACAAGCTAAGTGGAAATCAATGTCCATATTGGGGCCAGTTCCAGGCAGAGCAGCAAGCAGCCTGAGGAGAGAAAACTTGGATCTTCACAGTTCATGCACAGGATCAGAACTGTGGATGAAAATACAGGACCCAGAAGCAGATCCAAATCACCTACAAGCATTCAACAAAGTGTATCAAACCTTCTTATAAAAATCTAAGGATTACACTATCTCTGAAATACTGCAGCTACTGAACAAACTCAGAATCCAGGTCCTACCCCTAAAGAAGGAATTTATTTTTAAACTCTCCCCGTTTTACACATCTCTTTCTCTAAAGTAAAATAAAATTTTAGAAAGATAAAATGCTTGACAAGTGGAACCAAATGTTCATGGTTCAAGTCTTGCTTTTACTGCCTTGCTATTACAGTAAGATGTATCAAAACAGATTTAAGAAGGCTAATGCTGAATTATGCAGAAATCAGTAATACAGAATTACAGTGGGAAAACCAAGCAGTCTGTCAAACTGCCTGCAGAGAACTTGGAAGTATCTGGGGCATTTGCCAGATAATTTATTTCCACAGAACTATCTATCATCCTATTTCTTTTAGGATCTCCAAAGTCAATTACATAGAGAGCATACTTCCACATAAATTTTCATTCACTGAAAAATACCATTAAGATGGTCAAAACTGTATACAAATTCAGATTAAATGTGGTGAATAATTTTGGATTAACAAAGAACTGAACACTGAAAGGGATGCCATGATTGATCTGTTACATTTTAGGTTTTTGGGTTGATTTCCCAGCAGCCACTCACAGAACTAGAATATGAGACACAGATTTGCCTTATAATTTAAAGTCTGTAGTAACAGGACACAGTTTAAAATCTAGTGTTTCAACACCTCTACCTGAAGCATTTAAGGACTTCTTCACCTCCTCTTCTCCATACTAAAAATCAAAATGCAAAAAGAGGAGAGGCAAGTTACAGAAAACATGTGGAGGCAAAACTAATAGGTAGAGCAAAAGTAGAAATAAAGCAGCAGTATTTCTGTTTATCTGAATTAAAGACTGTAGTCATAATTCCTGAGACAGTTCTGTACAAGGAAGGTCATAGGAAGCAATACCCAAGTCCTCCTGATGCTGCTGACCATACCCTTCCTGTCTCCATCCTGCAGCTCCCACCACAGAAACCACTGCTCCTGTCACCTTCTGGGTCCAGCCAAACTACATGTGCTTTCCTCTAACTCAGCTCCTTTTCCTTACTTACAAATCATCTACCAGAGGTTTCCATTTCAATCACATTTCTCATGCAGATATATTTTGTGTGACACCCTTGGCCACAGCATTGGCTGTAGCCAGTCAGGTTTATGCTTTACAGACTGCATTAGGTTTCTGTAACAAAACAATGCATTAGTATTCTTAGGGAGTTTTATCAGAACTACTCCCCAGATGTCTAGATAGATCAAGCTCCATGAACAGGAACAATTCCTACAGCTGTATGATACAGAGTAGTTCTATATGTAGCTCAAGAGCAGGAATTAATCTGGTCCACCACATTTTCCTTATATAGTCCAAACAAAGTCAGGTTCCTACTGAGTTCCTTCCCTGATTGCTATAGGAGCACAGCTGCTGCATAAATTAACACGCTAAGTAAATCAGCTGAAGCAAATCTGAACATTTAATCTCGGCATGGAGTTCCAGTATGTGCATTTATATACCTAAGGTAGCTGCCTTCAAGACTTGGTGAAACTGTTGCTTTAATAACTCAGCCATCTAATTTTTGATATTAAAATATAAATTATATTGCTATATTACCAAACTTTCTTCACACTTGTAAAAATGCTTCAGATAACAGCTGCTGTTTTACTGGAAACAAGCAGGCTATCACTTAATTCCAGAGAAAAAGTATCCGCTTTCATTTGTTAAAATAAAACAGAGCTGCCAAACCAAGTTTATCAATTACCTACCAAATTATAGTACACTTCAGAAACCTGCACCCTGAATCCTCAATTATCTCTTCCTACCCACTTCTCTGCAAGCTGTTGGAAGAATTTAATTAATGAATTTAATTAATCTAGTACATTTTCTGGTTCCTATACTAACTCAGGGATGATGCACCTGCCTGCAGACACAAGAACCTCCCTGCTGCAGCTGTACCAGGGCCACATCAGTCTCCGAGTATCAGTAGCTGCCACCTTCCAAGAGCAGAAAAGCCAATGTAGGATTAATGTAGTTTCCAAAAAATTCATGTTGGCAGCTACTGTAGAGCCCCAAAAGGCAAACACAGACCTGAAGTGAAGCTCTGCTAGCTAAAGAGAACACAAAAGAGTATTTCTGGCTATAGAGCACACCCCTTCAATTCAATAAAACATGTTTCAGTTATTTTGTAGTTAATGGAAATAACTGAGAGCAAGTTTTGTCTCTAATTACTCCCCAATGCTTAACCCTGCCATTGAAGCTTTTTTCCTAACATTCAGCCATTAAGCAATGATGTAGAAAAGAATCTCTGCACATCAAAGTAGTAATTCCTTGCTTAGATACTTACATCTAGACATTAGCTTTATATCTGAATCAGGCTTTATCACAGCAAAAACTGTATTAATTGACCAACTATTCTATTTTGTATAGTTATATGAATTTCAATATCACATGCACATATTACTTGAAACAAAATAATCTGATTATTCTGGTTAACTACATACATGGTCAGAAATGATCTTACGGAACTCTCCCTTCTTCAGGCCAACAAACAAATATAACTCCAATCAACAACTTCATTTCTCCATGTTAGAGGCTCCCCATCCAGCAAAAGAATACCAGAGAAGAAATCAATAATAACTTTCTGTAAATTTGTACACAGGTGACCTTTATGAAATAAACGTAGAAATACCAAATTCAAGGTCTGCCTTTTTTCCATAACCCATATACCAATAAGGAATGGATAAAACATTCCCCAGTATTCCATCTGAGAACGGCCTTTGAATGTTTCAAGTCAGGCAACAGAAATATCATCTGCGATCAAAGAACACATGGGATTCCCTCCACACCCCTTCACTCTCACTTCTCAGAACCTCTCACACTGGAAGGAAAACCAGTTTGGATTTGGTGAACAGGAGGTGGGAAGCTAAGACACCTATTAACTTTCAGGTGTTGGCCAACATGGATCTCAGGACACTACTCAGAAACTCCAAGAGACAAGAACATCCTTAGGGACAATTTGTGCCTCCACAGTAATAAATCTGTGTTAAGGAGCCAAACGCACAGGCGCTTTTCAGTTCTACCCACATCCCCTTCATACAGACTAAGGAGAATGACTGAAGTTATAACCCAGTAGTCCAAATGCAATTCATTCCATCCACCTGCGTGTATAAACTCCTCCATGAAAGACATTGCTTGAGCCATGTCTAAAGAGCCCTTTGTGGGCATGGTGAACAAAAAGAATAGCTTTTTTCCACAAGACTTTAAATAAACATAAAATAAAAGTAAATTGAGTTGGCAGTCATTTTAATGAACAAACAGGATGGTAAGCATATTAGCAAAATAGGTCACCAGAAGCAGGAAATTAGGGAAAAAAAAAAAAAAAGCAAAGCTTTGAAAGCTAAAATTAAAAATAAATGAAAAACACAAGTATACATTTTAATTTATAGTAGTTCCTCATTTGTGGTCAAAACAGCAGTAGACAGTAGAAACTATTTATCTAATCTTAAAAATTAATTAGGAATATGTCAACCCTACCCATATTTCCAGCCCCCAGAAAATCCCATGAAAGCAACAACAAGGCAAATTTATTTATGATGTCAACAACTACTTAAGAATGTATTTATAAGAATGGTCCAAAGCCCACTGAAGTCCCAAGAATTAGTCCCACCTATTCTTAGCTTTCATCCTAGAAGATGCTTGTGGGAATACCTCAATTATTTTAACTGAATTGCCTTAATTTAAAGACAATTTTTTTGTAGAAGTACAGATATAGCAGCTGGAAAACAGCCTAGAGGATTTTGAAGGATGAGCTAATTTCTGCCCAGCTAGAGCTATCAAACTTACATCAAGAAAAAAAAATCTGCAGCTATTCCAAGGCAGTTCTTCAGCATTTAAAATAATTTATACTATGGAATTTGACGGAACAAACTCGGAATAAATTGGCCCTGCAGCTCAGGATTAACTATCAATTTCAATGACTAAATATAAAAGAAAAAAAAAAAAAAAACTATTTTTTGCTACCTGACAGTTTACTAAACTACTGAATAAAACCCAATGAAATGTGACTTTTTAGTCATTAAAACTAATGAATGAAACAGGCAAAAAGATATAGAGATCAGGCCTCCTGGGTAGAAAGGTGCAATTTTTGTAGTCATGTTTCAGTTCAGAACCAAAGCACATTTATCCTCTCAGCTAAAGGTACATTTTCATTTTTTTCTAAGAGTTTCCTGACAAATTAAAGAAAACAGGACCATAGCTTTAAAGAAACTGTGAGGATGGAAAAAGTAATGACACATAAAATACATCTTAGTTGGCTCACAAGACAGTATGTGCTACTGAACTTTATTTCTATAACATGTTTAATAGCAACTGGATATATTCACATATATAGGATATATTCACGTTTTATAATAAATACTCCCAATTATCTTTGGTAGGTGTTTTATTGTCTAATTTTTAACTGAAATCTGAGCATCTGAATCTCTTGAAGGACTGTAGAACCTCTTAGTTAAACCCTTTATCAGATATAAAAATATTCTCTAAGTGATTAGTCCTATAAACACACATTTTTCTCCAGCCAATAAGCTGCTTGAATTCAACTACACATAAATTATCTTCACCAAACTCTGCCACAAAACAATAACAACTTAGCACTTCCATTAATGAGAGCATCACTAATAAAAATATAACCCTATAGTGAAATATTCAGCCAGATGATGAAGACAGACCATTTCTATATGGCATAAAATAAACTGAACAGTTATCCAGCTCACAAGGACTTTGAAGAATCATCCATCCTGGAATACAAAGCTATTTGAGCCTCCAGAATGAGGAGTTACATGGTTATGGAGTAGGAACATAGTGCTATTTTTAAAGAAGTGTTCGGAGATATTTACGTATGCACATAGGTGATGCTGCAAACACCAATTTCAATTAATTGTACAATCTGTTTAAGACTGGTTTTGGTCAATTATATCTTTGACAACCTGAACTATTTCAACTGAAACAGTCTACCCAGAGTACCTCCTTTAGGATGCATTCATTTAACATGGAACATGATAGTACAGAGTTCCAGACAGTACTCAGACTTAGCAGTTCCACTACTTAATCCCTGCTAAAATCAATCAAACAAGCTGGTAGTGGTTTCACTGAGGAATTCTAGCATTTTTAACAAAATTTCCAATTTTTATTTAAAACATGAGAGAGGAGCACTCATGCATCTGAGGGAGATGCGTGGAGTGCAAGAAGGGGTTCCTTTGGTTACCCCCTCTTTGCCAAGCAGAAGGATTCCTCTGTCAGCAAAGTCTATCCACACCTGTTCCTTTCCCCAGGGTCCCAGAACATGATCCCCACTAGCTGGATGAGAGAAGAAGGGTAGAAGCACCCTGAGAAACAGGGTGAGATGAGAAAATGCTGAGGAGTAGCTAAGATGTGGAATAACCAGAAACACACTGTGAAATCTATTATATCCAAGCCATGCTTGTCTGGATACTCCCCAGACATAAGACACAAATTTTTGGCAAGAAACACTTGAATGGGCACATATCCAACACCTCATGAATCGGGTGGAGATCCCGTTCTCAAACAGCAGCACCAAGCTAGGAACTGCTGTTTGAGAGGCATAGGTTTCAAAAGAGCCAAGCAGCACCTCGGCTGACTAGACCACACTTTTCTCATCTCTGAAAATCTGCATTGAGTAAAAGGGATCAGTTCATGCATGCTCAAAGACTTCCTAAGATATGGCAACTGAATTCCCCAAGCACCTCAGGCACTTGTCCTGGCTCCCACCCAGCCTCCACTGTACTTCTCTGCAACAGTCCTGCAGTTGCTCGCAGTAACTCCGCAAGAGCACACTGCAGCCCTGGTGCCCTCAGCACAGTCTGTGACAGTGGCAGGGAGAGAGCTCTCACTGCCCAAACCATGCTCAGACAGCTACAAATAAATTAAACACTTCCTGCAATTAAAGATTTACACATATGACACCTCAGCTTGCATAAATTGAAGCAAGTCTTTGGACTCTAACAACATTGTAACAACCTGCATCAATTGAGAATATACTCCATAAAGAGTGTCCATAAAGATATATTTTTAATAGGATTCTTCAATGGTTTTGGGGGAAGGGGTGTTTTTTAAGTGTTAAAAGTCAATAGCAGACTAGATAAAAATATCTAAATTTTTATGCACGTCATTCTGACTTTACGTGGTCCCACCTCCCTTCTCTAATTGGAGTAACATAGTTTAAGTAATAACAACTGGAAAGCTGCTGGATGTTTCAAAAGAAGCACCAGGTTTTCATAAAAGAAAAGGGTCAGGAAACAAAATGTTATCTCTGTAAGGAAACACACTTAGGAGAAGTGACCATTATGTTACAAAATAATTCAACTTAAATATTTAATGAAATTCTCAATGTGAAAAATAATATGCTACGCTTAATTTCACGAGTATTAATGTCATAATACTCCAAACTCCATACATTTTGAAGCATTGTTTGATATTGCTGAAGCGTTGAACATCAAATGAACACATCCCCTTAGATAAGACTTACTTTCTTTTTTTGCAATTACATGAAAGCTCTGAACCTCCAAGCCAACTTCTAGTTTTATCTAAACCTTTAAACAAACTGAATTCTAACTTTCTTCCTTAACACTCTGGTAGGGCAACAAAACAACCATCAAGAACGTAGAGCTTCAAAAAAACAGCAAAGAAAACACAAAAAAATTAGGCAATAAAGCCTTCGTTTCTGGTACCATTCACAAACAAAAAGCCTCATATACCAAGGCTTTCCCAAGTGAACAGATGAAGTTGTGCATCTACTAATTGGGCCTTCACCTCTAACTTTGAGCTAAAACCCAAACAAAACCACAGAGCCATAGACACTAGAGCAGAGGGGAAGGGCAGCACTGCTAGAATAGAAACAGAAGAGAGGGAATGCACAAACACATAAAAATCAGAGAGAACTTCAAAATGTACTGGTGAAAGCAAACATAAATACAAGCCCAGCAGGGGCTCACACATTTTCTGGCTCGCTCAACTATACCGGATGCTTGAAGCTGCCCTGTAACATGCAATTCCCAGGCAAGCAAAGCTGGGTCAGTGACGCCAGAGAAGCTCACACTGCACTGCTGGGGGCACCTCTCCACATGTCTAGATGATCTGTCCAGGAGAGCTAAAGTAGGGTCAATTCTTGTGCTCATCTTCCAGAACAAAAGAAAGCATCAGAGACAAGGGTCTGGATGGCCGGGAGGAAAAGAAAAAACCAAACAAGTAAACTAACCCCAAACCAAAAACCTTAAAAGGAGTACCAAAAACCCCCAAAGTAATCACCTTGTTTGCCTGTTCAATAAAATAAAAGAAGTCAACTACTGGTCATAGAAGTCACATGTAAATAAAACATGCTGGAATTCTGGCAATTTGAATGTAAAATAAGAAGATTTATTAGTAAATAATTTGTAGAAAATTTACTATTGACATAGCAGTAATAGTTCTTTTCATCCAAATACAATTAAGCGAATGAGAAACCTACAAGAAAGCTTGTAAAGCTTGCAAAATGATTCCAAGACTTGTTTGCCCTAGAAGATCTTTGAATGATCCCACAGCAAGTCTTTCTTTTTTGTAGAATGTCATCTTAAACTAATGTGTCAGCAGAAGAACTGTAGGACAGATTGATAAAAAATGGTAGCAAATTTTCAAGGCCAGATGGCTTTCACCCGAGAGATTTAAAGGACTTCTTATGTGAAATTGCCGAAGTATTGTCATAACCATTGTGCAATATCCCATTTGTACAATCTATCATTTAAATCATCTTCAGTGATGGAAATTACAGTAAAGAATAGCATCATTAGATAAATGAACATCCATGATATACAGGAGAAGAGCCAACATAGATTTAGCAAAAGAACTGATAAGAGACAAAAATATTAAAAACTCTTTGAAGGAGTTAGCTAGCATGCAAATAAAAGATGATCTCCTGGGTTTACAAAATGTCTTTGATCAGGAAGCAGGACAGCAGTCACAAAACCAGCAAGGTTCCAGACTGAAAGCTATGAAAAACATGACCATCTTGAAATAGGAGAAAAGATCAACTTAGAGATTAATATGTGCTTTATAATAAAAGGAATACAAACGAAAAGCATCTTTAGTAACTCTGAGTGATTCCCAAAGAACTAAACCATGAAGAGGAAAAGAAAACTCTCACAGTACTGAGAAACTGGGCAATAAAATGGCAAGTAAAATTCACGTGCCAAAATAAGGCACAGAACCAAGACGTGCTTTGGTTGTCAAAAGCAATAATAGACTCTAAACTAATTATTACCATTTCAAGACCACAGTGTAGATCCATCATCAAATGCACCAGTTAACAAGTTAAAAAAAACATTCAAACAATGAAACAGAGTATTGGTAAGAAATACAACAAAGAAGAGGTATATATATGTGTGTGCATATATGTGTGTATATATATATGTGCATATGTATGCATGAATATACGTGTGTGCATGTATGTGTAGGTGTGTATATATACGTGTATATATATGAGCGTACATATATGTGTGTATATGCATGTCTGTGTTATGTGCATGTATGTGTGCGTGTGCTTATATGCACATGTATGTGTGCATATATGTGCGGGCATATGTATGTGTGTGTGCATGCGTATATAAGTGTGCATATATACACGTGCACGTATATGTGTGTGCGTGTGTGTGTGTACGTGTGTATATTTGCATGTGTATGTAGGTGTGTGTTGTGGTTTGAGCCTGGCCAGATACCAGGCATCCTATGATATCTGCTCTCTCTGCTCTCCCCTGCCACAGCTGGGCAGAGGAAAGGAAAAAATTAACACACAAAGAGCTCATGACTTAAGGATCCGGGAGAAGATGCACTGATGGCAAAACAGACTGAAACTTAGAAGTTCCAAAGTAATTTATTGCTAGCAGATTCAGAGGACGATAACTAAAAATAAAAATAAGCCCTTAAGACATAGTTTTTCCACTCACACCCCTCCCTCCTTCCCACTAGCAGTACAAGATAGCAGGGAATGGGGCTTTGGTCAGTCCATCACCAAGATCTTTTTCTGCTGCTCAGGGAGAGAAGTCATCCTCTACATTACCATGGGATCCCTCCCACAGGAGACAAATCACTGCGAACTTCTCCAGTGTGAGTCCAAATCTCACAAGCAGCAGCCTGCCTGAACCTGCTGCAATGTGAGCCTCCTCCCATGGGCAGACAGTCCTCCCAAAACTACTGTGATGCGGGCCCCTCATCCATGGGGTGCAGACCCCCAAGGCCAGGCTGTTCCATTTTGGGAGCAAAGCCTCTCTCTCCACTAGGACTCCCACTGGATCACAGCCTCCTCCAGGCATCGACCCACTCCGGTGTGGACACCTCCCCATGGGCTGCGAATAGACCTCTGCATCCCCCGTGGACCCTATGGGCTGCAGGGGAACGACTGCTTCACTACAGTGCTCACCACAGCTGGCAGAGGATTCATTACTCCAGCGCCAGGAGACCCTTGTCCCCCACTTTCTCCACTAACCTTGGTGTCTCCATGTCCTTCTCCCTCACATATTCTCACATTCTCCTCCTTCTCTGGCTAAAAAGAAGTGCATGCTTACATTGTTCTGATTTCTTCTTGAATATCTTACCACAGAGGCATAACCAACACCTCTTATTGGCCTAGCCTTAGCCAGGAGCATGTCCATTATCTTCAGAACCATTAGATTAGCTCTGTGGGACATGGTGAAAGCTTCCAAAACCTTCATACAGAACACACAAGTCTGTGTGGGTATACATATGTCTGTGAGCGTATGTATATAGGTGTGTGAATATACATGTGTGCATACATGTGTAGACGCAAGCATGTGCATATATAGGAGCATATATGTACGTGCATGTGTATATGTGTGTGTGTACATGTCTCCATACATACGCGTGCGCATATATGCATGTATATAAGCGTGTGTATGTAAGTCTGTGAATATAGGTGTATGCGTAGAGGTGTGTGAGTGTATACGGGCGTATATGCACATGGGTAAACATATCTATGAATACATACGTATGTGAATATATGTGTGTGTATATATGGGTGTGTATAAATGCACGTGTATATAGGTGTGCCTATATATGTGAGAGTCCATATGTGTACGTATATGTTCACATCCGTCTGTATATAGATATGTGTACACATGTGCGTATATGTAAGTGTATATGTATGTATGTATAGGCATGTGTGTGTGCACATATTTGTGTGTGTATGAATGTGTGTGAATATATGTGCGTGAACGTATTTGTGTGTATATGTGTGTGCATATATACATATATGTGTGTTTACACGTGTTTATATATGTGTGTGCTTGTGTATAAGTGTGTGTAGGTATGTCAGCATAATCATGTGTGTATATGCGTGTGTGTATATGTGCATACATATCAGTGTGCATGTATATGTATGTATATATACGTGCACGTGTATGTGTTTGTGTGTATACGTGTCTGGGAACACATGCGTGTATATATATGTGGGCTTTTGTGTGTGTATGAGTAGGTCTGTGTATTTATGTACCTGCACGTGTGCATACGCATATATGAGTACATATATGCAAGCATGCATAAGTGTGCATATAGGTATTTAAATATGTGGGGATGTATGTGTGTGTGTATGACTGTGTGTCTATATATACAGGTATACACATGTATATGTGTGTATATATGCATGTGTATGTATTACGAATGTGTATATAAGTGTGTATGTGTGTGCGTACGTACATGTGTGTGCGTACATATATGCATGTGCATATATGTGTGTATGTATAAGTGTGTGTATATACATGTGTGTGTATGTATGGTATGTGCATATAGGTGTGCGTGCATGAGTGTGTGCATACATGTGTTTGTATATGGGTGTGTATGTAAGAGTGTGTATATATATGTGCATGTATATATGCGTCTGTGTATATGTGTATGCGCATGCATGTCTGTGCCTGCATAGATACGTGTGTGTATATATGTGTGCGTACGTGTGTATATATATGTATGTGTACGTATGTGTGTATACGTGTGTATAAATCTTTGATTGTCTGCTTGTATTTGTGTGCATGTAAGCGTGCATGTGCATATGTGTGTGTATGCATTTGTGTACATGTGTGTGTACATAAGTGTGTATATATATGTGTATGTATATTTCCGTGCATGTATGTGAAAGTGTATTCATACAGGTGCGCATGTATATGTGTGTGTGTATAGATGGGCATGAATGTGTATGTATGTGTGTATATATATGTGTGTGCATATATATGTGAATGTATATATGTAAGTGATATGTATATCTGTGGATATGTATATGTGTGTGGGTGTTTGTGCATGTGTAAATGTGCATATATATGTGTGTATACGTATGCGTGTAGATGCAAGTGCAAAGATGTATGTGTGGATGTGCAAGTACGAAGATGGATGTGCGTATAGGGATGTGTGTAGATATATGTGTGTAGATGTTTGCATGTGAATATGTTTGTGTGTGTGCATATATGTGTATGTGTAGATGTACGTGTGTGGATGTACATGTGTACATGTATGGGTGTGGATGTATGCGTGCAGATGTATGCGTGTGTATATACATGTATATAAATGTGTCTATGTATGTATATGGGTGTATGTATGCGTGTGTACGAATGTGTGTGTATACATGTGCGAGTATTTATCTGTGTGTATATGTCTTTGTATATATGTGTGTATGCATGCACATGCATGCATTTGTGTGTATCTGTGTGTGAACATATGTGAGTACGTAGTTGTGTCTGTGTGCATATATTTGTGTGTGTGTGCATATATATGCGTGTAGATGTGTGTATGGATGTGTGGAGACATGTGTGGATGTGTATGGGTGTGGATGTATGGGTGGGTGGGTGTGTGTATGCACGTGTGCGCATGTGTGTGTGGGTAGAAATGTGTGTACATATACCTGTGGGTGTATATGTGTGCATGTATATATGTGAGAGGGTATATGTGAGCATAAGTATATGTATATATGTGGGGGTATATATGCATGTGGGGATGTACGTGTGTGGATGCATGATTCTGGATGCATGTGTGTGGATGCATGTGGGAAAATGTATGTGTGGGTAGATGCACGTCTGTGTGTGTGAGTGTATGTGCATGGGTATACGAGTGTGTATGAATCGGTATGTATATATGCATATGCATGAATGGGTGTGTAGATGTATGTGTGTGGATACATGTGCAAGTGCATGTATGTGTGGGTGGAAGCACGTGTGTGAGGATGTAGCGTGTGAAGATGTACACACGGGTAGACATATGAGGGTGGATGTATGTGTGAGAATGTATATGTGGGAAAGTACGTGTGCGATGATGAATTTAACTGTAGATGTGTGTGTGCAGATGTCTGTGTGTGATGATGGATATGTGTCACGATATATGTATCTGAAGATGTACGTGCATGTAGATGTGTCTGCGTGGATATACATATGGGGATGTATGAGTGTGATGATGCACGTGTGTGCAGATGTATGTGTGTGTAGATGCATGTGTATGAGAAGATGCATGTGTGTGGGCATGTATGTGTGTGAAGACATATGTGTATGGAGCTGTGTGTGGATGTATGTGTGGGTAACATGTATGCGTGTGAAGATGAATGTGTGTGGATATATGTGTGGGTGGATGTATGTGTCTGGATGTATCTCTGGGGAGATGTATGTGTGAGTATGTGTAAGCATGTGTAGGTTACGCATGTGTAGATATGCATGAGAGAGAAGATGTATGTGTATGATTATGGATGCGTGTGATGATGAATTTGTCTGTAGATGAGTGTGTGCAGATGTCTGTGTGTGATCGATATGTGTGATGGTCTGTGTCTGAAGATATATGTGTGTGTAGATGTCTGTGTGTGCCTGAAGATGAATGTGTGTGCAGATGTGTCTGTGTGAATGCATGTGCAGGGATGCACATGTGTGAAGATATATGTGTGCAAAGACATGTGTGTGTGAAGATGTATGTGTGTGGAATTGTGTGTGAAGATGTATGTGTTATGTACGTGTGTTAAGATGTTTGTGTGTGATTTCATGTGAGTGGAAGCATGTGTGTGAAGATGGGTGCATGTGGAGTTGGATGTGTGTGATGTTTCGTGTGTGTGGCATTTCATGTGTGTGACGTTGCATGTGTGTGAAGATGTATGCATTAGTGTGGGTGGATGAGATAGATGTGTGTGTAGATATAAGTCTGTGTAGATGTATCTGTGTGTAGATGCAGGTGTGTGATGATGCATGCGTGTGATGAAGAATTTGTCTGTAGATGTGTCTGTGTGAAGAAGTCTGTGTGTGATGATGGATATGTGTGATGATGTATGTGTCTGACGATGAACGTGTAGGAAGACGTCTGTGTGTAGATGTGTCTGCGCAGACATAGTGAGCGAAGATGTGTGTGTGCAAAGTTGCACGGGGGTGAAGGTGCACGTGTCTCAAAATGTATGTGGGTGGACGTATGTATGTGAAGATGTATGTGGGTAGATGTATGTGCAGGTGGATGCATGCACGCGTGTGAAGATGCATGTGCGTGGTTTCGTGCGGGTGAATGGATGTTTGTGAACACTGACGTGTGTGGAGTTGTGTGGGTGGATGCATGTGCATGTGGATGGATGTGTGGCTGGTTGGATGTGTGTGGATGTATCTGTGGTTGGTTGGTTGGATGCCTGTGAGGACGGATGTGTGTGGAATGGGATGTGTGTGTAGACAGATGGGTGTGGAGTTGGATGTATGTGTGCGTGGCTGTGTGTTTGGGTGTGTATGTGTGGGTAGGTGTTTTTGTGTGGATGTATATGTCAGTGGATGTATGTGTGTGGGGATGCATGTGCGAGTTAGTGTACGTATGTATATCTGTGTGCATATATACATGTGTGTGTATATATATGCTTCATACTTACAGTTTGAATACTGCATGGAGTTCTGGTGTCCTTCACTTTCATCAGAAAGTTCTGAGGCTGGAAATAAACAAGGATACAACAAATTGATGGAAATTACTTTTGTTCTAGAGGGTTATAATGCAGAACTGTTCAGTTTTAGCATTGGAGAAAATACAAAACTGATATAAATATCTGTAATATCACAAATCCTCTAGAAATGTAAATAGAAAATAATATTCCCTAATTCTAATGCCATATGGAGTGTCCAATAACATTAAGCAAATATAAGTTTGATAAAATCAAGAAAAATTAATTTTTTTTCAGACCAAAAAATGAAGAGACATATATTGCAGCATATTTTAAAATCTAAATAAGGTCCAAAAACTTTTTAGGTAAGCTCATTGATTACAATTCAGCTTCCAGTAGCATTCAGGCATGACCTGAGTTCAAGAAGCTGTAAACTAAGGAAAAGCTAGGTGAGTGTTCTTCAGACTGCAGTGGTCCCGGCACCTCTTCCTTGCACTGGCTTGACTGAACACCATCACCTACGGAGTGAATGTTATGAGAATGTATCCTAGGTATTACTCTGCTCAATCCCTTCTTTAATATTGGTAGGAACAGGTTACTTATTAAAAGATGAACCCTTTTCACACTGAGAGAGAAGCTAGCCAGCACTTTGAAACACAAAACACATGCAAGATATGAAAAATCATGCTCCCTTCAGTGCTCAAACTTATATATCTGCATGCTCATAAGGATAGGAACCCTCTGAAACAAACTCAGTTAATGACCATGAGGATATTCACAAGTCTAGAAAACAGGATACATAAAAATAGAAATGTGAACATACGTGGTCCATGAACACACACAAACTTTGACAAGGTTTTCTGGAGTAAGAATAAACCTGGGATAAATGTCCTAACTGAATGGCAGAAATGCTGTCATTCCTGGTCTGTTTCCAAAAAAAAACCCTTCAAACATTGGTGAAGAGTGATTTAAGCTGATCACATGTGGGAACACAGTGGACATATGGCCAGGTCACTTGCCAGCCTTATTTCTCTGGATTTAAATCAGTGATGGCTAAGATAATACACTGTAAAGAAATATAGTTCTCAACATCTGGCATCCAATACCAAAAGAGCTGAAAAAAGAGAGATAAGTAGAGTCTCAGATGTAAACATACACTCAAAGAAATGATAAAGGGAGAGGGACAGAATTAACATTTTCAATATATATCCACTTTTCCTATCAGTCTACATTTACCATGCCATCAAATTATCTTAAAATTACTCTTCAGAAGCAGTAAATATAGAAGTTAATGCAAAGCCGTGTCATCTTCCTTTAACTGTCTTTTAATATCAGGCAATAAATCAAATTAAAACTTCAGAATCAATCCACAGATAGGAATTATGGTCTTTATTTTTGAGAGTTACATTATTAATAGGTAAACCAAAATGCTTTCAGGGGGAAAAAAACCAAAACACCAAAACTTTTAAAATTACATATGCTGATAATAAAATTAGAGAAATGGGGTTTTTGTACCATTTCTCTAAAATTTGAATCAAATTCTAGCTGAGGACTGCAGACAAATCAATCCATGACAGTACTGTGAATAATTAAACAAACAATTAGCTTTAATAATGAATGATATTTTGATATAGATCTTTAGATTGGACTTGTTCATTGAAGGTCTGTGATAATGATAGCTGAACTTTCGGCCATTTTAGCATAATAGAATTTTAATACTATTTCCTATTAAAGATACTCAAGTCTATTTTTTGAAAGGGTTTAAGAGGCTTGTCATTCTTTTAAGTTGTGAAACACCAATTATTTCAGAAGGAGGGTGCAATATTTCTTATAAAACTCAGTCCATTTCCGAGCTCTTCTCCCTTAGAAACTCTGGATGGCACAGAAAGAATATCATTCAGCTAACATACATTTAAAGGAGGAAGGGGGGAAGAAGAAATTACTGCAGCCTGAGTCATAACGAGCCTGTACAGTGCTACAGGCTGGCAGAAAAGTGGCTGAAAAGCAGCCCCATGGAAAAGAATCAGGGGATGCTGATCGGCAGTTCAGTGAACATGATCCAGCAGTGTGCCCAGATGGCCACAAAGGCCAGTGGCATCCTGGCCTGTATCCAGAATAGTGTGGCCAGCAAGATCAGGACAGTGAATTTCCCTGTATACTCTGCTCTGGTGAGGCCCACCCTGAGTATTGTGTTTAGTCTGGGGTCCATCACTACAAGAATTGAGGTGCTGGAGCATGTTCAGAGAGGGGCAATAGCTGGTGAAGGGTCTGGCACACAAGTCTTGGGAGGGACAGATGGGTTTGTTTAGCCTGGAGGAAAGGAGACTTGCAGGAGACCTTATCCCTCTCTACAGCTACCTGAAAGGAGCTTATAGATAGCTGGGGGTTAGTCTCTTCTCCCAGGTAACAAGCCTAAGACCAGAGGACATAGCCTTAAGGGGAGGTTTACATTGGCTAATTAAAAAATTTCTTCATGGAAAGGGCTGTCAAGCATTGAAACAGGCTTGAAACATATAGTAATACACCAAGAAAGCAGGATTTATGGAGACTAATTGCTTAATAATCTTCTTGCATATGTTCTTCATGAACCAGGATGTTCACATCCTGTTACCCTTTCAAGGATATTGCCCATGGTAGAGTGATTAAACAGTGAAATACAGCCAGAACAATGGATACTCATAAAAGACGCACTTGCCATAGCACCATGAATACTATTCTATAATATGACAGGGAAAACAGGAATCAAAGTAAGTAGTACTTAAATTCTGTATCTCTATTCCACATGAGAATTAAAGTTAAGAGCTGCTGCTGACAATGTAAAGCTGACTGCAAATAGGTGAGCAACTTTGAAGAGGTACCAGCTCAAAGACTATCCCTTTGCACTGAATTCACTAGACACAAAGGGTTCTTAGACCTGAGCGAGAGCACAAACTTGAGGCATCATTGGTGTCTGCCAGTAAAGGCAGAGTTTTGTCTCTAGTTTCAAAAAGTATTTCAACACTGGTCAGAGGCCACAACATATTTTAAAATAATTTCCTTAACAGAATCAGCTAGTTTGGGAATAATCCAACAGCACTGCAGACAGCATTTATCTTTCCTGCACTGATCAAAGACTCAAATTCTTGCAGAAGAGCAAGAGAGACAGGGAAAGAGGGAAATATCATCCAGTCTTAAAACCCACAGCTGAACCACGCTTGATAGTCTCTTTCCTCAACAGAATGCTGAGAAAAATTACTTCTTTATAAAGATATCAGTATCAAACTATACATCAGAATAGTATTTCCTCTCACCAATTCATATTGTTGGATATAAACATTTATACTACACATTATCACTGGTTTTGGATACATTTTCAGTTTTTTTTCTCCTACATGGAAACATTAGCACAGCAGCCACCAAGTATTTTACTTCATTTCAGCTACAGGTGTTAAGATAAATCTTCTATTTGATAAGCAGTGCAAGACTCCCAGAGACGCTACATCTATTGCCATCTCAGGAGGAAATTACCATTTAATACGTTCATTATGGTAATAGACAGAGGTTCCAATGCAACCAAGATTTCGTGGCATTAACAAGACTGGGCTTGCAATGCTTAAAGGACAATGCAATAAACACCTTGTAATGTGACAATGGGTGACAGAATAAGGGGCTTAACACTGGTGGCAACAAACAGTATGATTTGCAAAAAATCCATTACCAGACAGAAAAGCAAAAACAATGCACAGTTATGCAAAGAATTATCCTTCTATAGCAGAAAAAGGGGTGAGGCTTTGAATTGATCAATGTTGTTTCTACGTAGTAGTAGAAACAGTAACATCAGAGCACCTAGAAAATCCACTAAGGATCAAGGGTTTGCCACTGCATGTTGTAAAGATTAGAGCACAAACAAGGCGAGAAGAGGAGCATGCAGCATGAACAAGGTCCTCTTCCCCTGCTCCACCTGTCCTGGCAAGCTACATGCACTCATTCATATGGGATTCACACAGGTGAGAGCACAACTCAATAGCAGCTCCCAGGATTAACAGCCAGCATTCACAGGCACGGTTGGAGATATGAGCAATGAGCGTGTGTGCCAAAAACTCTTCAGATGTCATCTGAGCATTTTCACACTTCTACTCTGATTTTTATGTGAGCAGAGGCACTGGGGAATGAAAGACAGGCAGGGGTCTTTGGGGGAGTGGGGCTGTGAAGCTACAGTGGGGTGGCTGGCCCAAAGCTGATATCCTCACCAATACACGCAAGACTGCCTCAGAGCCAGGACATCCACAGGCCCAGCATTTTAGAAGAGCTTAAAAGAATAAAATTAAAAATTAAGAAATACAAGGCTTCATCACAGTAGTTCTTAATAACGATGACAAGAGGAAAATCCACCTCTGCCTTTTTTTTTTTTTTTAATGAGTTCAGGGAAAATGCCAGTAGAAAGAAGGTCCTACAAGTGCAAATCTGCAGGTTCATTTGGATTACCTGTAACTGCATAAAAGTTGCCCTACATAGGGCTCTGTTATCATCACCATTTTTGCTTGAGAAGTATATATTCATTAAAGTACATGAGTTAAGAACAGCAGATGCATATAAAGCATACAATCTTGCATGATGCACTTATAAATCAGGCTTTTAAGATGAACTCAGCCATCATACGCACTTATGAAATGGTCAAAACACAGCTGCGCAAGCTTGACACCCAATTATTATCTGAGCATACAATAAAGCTGTGCCAGGTTCTCAAGGTGTGGGTTCAAAGCAGCCAAACATTTAACACTGACATTTTTCTCTGAAACACTGAGACAAGAGGACCAGAGGTGCTGCAAGCCACAGGTCTTAAAAGTGCTTCCCTTTTATGATTAACACTGTTAATTTCATTACTCTATAGGTACATATTTGCATAGAGCAATTTTGAGGCAAAGATTTCTAAGTTGCCAAAGCATAATGCTGTAAGACGCTGACCTTAGCCAATGGGTTTTACAAACTAGGGTTTGTGTATTAAACGCAGATTTTGTAGACCCAGTCTGATTATCATTTCTGCTGATCAGGAAGCAAGCCCTCTACTCTAGAAGGACCGTGATGTATTATTAGTTTAGACTCTAAAGTGGAACCAAGTTGTATCTCCAGGATGAGACATTCCCTCCACCATGGTGCCCTGAGTCAGAGCATCTATCCTTCTTCCTGTCAGCAGAGCTTTAGGGCTGCATCAGGAAGCAGCAAATCCCAATACAGGATTTGTAGTGTGAAGCAGCTGGTGTTGAGTATATGATATCCACGGTATGCATATACTGTGCGTGGGAAGGTGACTACTTCTAAATAACTCCATGGACTGAGCACACACCAGTGCTTGGAACACTTCATTTCATCTTGGAGGTAAGTGTTCCAATACTGCTCTAAAAACGAAGATGGAAATATTGAATTCAAACGTGTATCCACAAATCAACACTAATGTAAACAAAAGCTAAACATGGAGTTCACTATACTTAGGCAACCAACACAGGCCCCGTGATCAAAAGGCCTATCTCCTGCTCTTTACAGATACCTTGCTTTTTGATGTGTAAAGCATTAAGTAATTGAGAGAACAAAAGAACCTGTCCACTGTTCAAACCAGTAGATACTCAGAGCACGCCTACATTCCAAATCCATGAAAGCACCATGAAACAAATATTCTTTTAATACGAGTTCATCTTGTCCAAATACACCACGTCTAATGGCTTAAATTGCTTCCCTAGTCTGAGGACAAAGGCATATCTGTTTGGGAAGAGAGAGCAACAGCATGCAGATCAGAACTCCACAAGAAGCAATACCGTTTCCCAAGTGTGTGGTACATGTCACCTTCATCTTGAGTCACCCTGTATTTAAGTTCATGCTAATTTGCATGTGTGGATCTCTATATGATACACTCTATATGCCACCTGCTCTGTGACTACATATGCAGCAAAAGACATGGGGACATATTCCCAAGAACGAATAATCTTTTCTCACCGAGATAGGAAAAAGAAACTCTTATCCTGCCAAACTTTACCAGCCAAAACTCTATTCTGGGAGATTTCCTACTAGCATACATCTGCCAGTGCCAAGCCTTGGTGTCAACTTTTTTCTGCCCTGCACTGGGAGCAACATGCTTGGAATGAACAAAGAACATATTGGTTCTCTCCTCCATGGCAGAAATTCGTTACTGAAAGATCCCACTCCAGTGACCTAGAGCTATTTGAAGAGTTAAAGTTGCAACAAACTCCCACTGTGTAAAACCTGGCTCTTGCCAGAGAAAATCTGTACTTGTAGCAGTATCCCCATTAAAAAGGGACAATTTTAGCCATTGCAGATATTGGTTGAAGCACTGCCTGACTCTGAGGGGTAACACTTAAAACCTCAAATGCTTTGTACTATCCAGAGGGTTTCAAAGAGAGGGAGGGAAATGTAGATTGGACACAGCTCTGTCAATTAAAATAGAGCAGATAAAGTTTTGAGAGCAAAATGAAATGCATTGTCCTCTCCCATCCTTGGGCTGCAGTCTATCTCCTTCAGTACACAGACTGAAAAAGGATTTGGCTTTCTCATTATATAAAAAATTCCACCAAGCATCTTGAAAAACTGAAAAAATGCACAATTAGATACTGTTACTTTAATGCCATCAACAAGATGCTATTTTTGAGAGCATGTGTGACATGATGTAATTCTATGCTGTGCTGAATTTTAATACTGTTTTATATGTTATGCACAGATTGAAATTTCTTGGAGTTGCAGAAAGTAAAGACCATACTTTCAGTGAAATGCCTCAGAGAATTTTCTTTGTGACTCATGTGGGACATCTGGGCTCCAATTTTTATATATAACTAGGTAGCTTTAGCTTCATGCTGCTGTAAAGATCGGCTGGGAGAGAGGGGCATGGAAAAAGCCTAACTTTTCCCAAGTGAAAAGTATTGCAGGATACCCCAAAAATGACCACACGGCTAGCTCTAGTGTAACCAACAACATCAGAAAGTTATGATTTACATTTTCCTAAGGGCAGTGGTGCAGCAGTGGTCTGTTTGATGGCATTAACAGGCCCCAGCTGGGGTAGCATACAGACAAGTACCTGTGATTTTATATGTTCATGCACTGTACATGCAGTCCAGCACACAAGAGAGGTGGTCCACAAAAAAAGGCCTTCATTCAGAACACTTCTAGAACTGAGCTGTATGAAAAGCTGGATACCATCTTTGTAGACTATGCCTGTCTCTCATGATCAGTGACTATAAAGAAGGAACTGTACATTCCATCATGATGTCCAAACCCACAGCTTGCAAGCAATTCTGCTCAGACATTTGTCCTGATAAATTAAGATATTATAACCAGGATCAGAATAACGTGTATCAGCTTGACAAGAAGATCTGACTACGTAGCTGTGCTGCACAGAAAGTACTGGACAGGACAGTATCCTCCTCAGTACTGAAGCTCCTCAGCAGGCAGAATAGATATCCCCCATGGTCACTATCACTGACCCGCCACGGGAGAGTATGACAAGGAGTCTGTTGGCACAAAGTCACCACATCAGTAATTTCTGAGCAATTACAGCCTTTGCAGCATCTTGCCTCTCTGAGCCCACCATCACAAAGGTACAGCATGAGTAAGTGATATTAACTTTGGAATTCAAATCTAAGAGATTATTCATGCAGAAAATACAGAAACATAGTTATAATTGCTGAGCATGAAAACAAAGACAACCTGATTTATAAGCAAAGTATGGCTGACAGTTTTGTCATCCTTGTTTTCTCCATTACCTTTGCAAAATTCTTTTTTCTCTTTCACCATCTGTTTGGTGTTGAGTTTTGTGTTTTGTGAGGGTTTGGGGGCTTTTTGTAATCAAAACACCATTTACTGAGACATCAAAGATGAAACGAAACAGAACTTGGGCAGAACTGTGTGAGGGAGAGGTTTTATATTCATGGATTGGCCAGGCATAAACCAGAGTCTAAAAATAAGCTGGGCAACTATTTTCTCTGAGGCAATATAGCTTGAAGATATTAAAAGACTGCAAGTGAAATCTGTTTAAAAGCAATGAAAATACTATTCCATCACTGACATCAGTCATTCATTGCCATCCATAATTGACCACCATTGGCATCAGTCAGTCCATCACATGAAACACTAAATATGTGATAGGATATGGACACCGTATTCCTCTTATACAGTATCATATTGCAGAGTCATTTAGTTACCCTAATATTTGTAGTGCAGCTAGACTATGCTTCCAGTTGCAAGCTTAGCTACGAAACATGCATGAAAGGTGTGATTCCCACAGCATCCCATTTCCTCAGTGTTTAAGGCTCAACACTGAACAGCATGCCTACTCCAATAAAGTTGCTCTGACCGGCAATCAAGAATGGGCATTTACCCTGGTAAAATCTAGGATGTCCACCTTCCTTGTGGGAATAGCAAGTTAGCAAAAACTTGAAGAAATAGATATTTCTCCAAATCAGACCCACATATGTATTATGTACTGAATCCCAGAGAAGAAAGACAATATATGTTAAATATAAGTTTAAATAATTATTTGATTAAAAACAAACTAGAAAAATCACACCGAAGTAGAGAATCAGAAAAAAGATGAACATGAGAAAGATTTGACACGAAACAGCCAAGGTAAGAATAGTCAGCTACATGAAGAAAGAGGAGAGCAATCTACAGCAACCAGACTTCCAAAAATAAAGCTCTCAGGAGAAGATCTTAAGGGATCCTGGCCCAGTTTCTAAAGAGCCCTTCAGTGAGGTGAAGATGGAATGAAGAACTAATACTTTCTAAAATGAGAAGTGCTGAACCTTTTGCAAGGAGCACATCTGTTTGCTTTCCTCACTGAGTGATGCCCTGTCACCACACTATTTTCTAGATCCTCTTCTCGAGCTGGCTACAGGTTTGAAGAAGCAAGTAGTGGTCACAAGTTCCCAAGTTCTACAAAAGAGGGGTCAAAACAGGGAAATTTACAAAGTAAGTTACTTTAGATTACTAGTTTGATGCTCAAAAGACCAACAACTATCTCTGCACACTCTATCTGGCATTTGGTGCAAGCTAAAGACTCAACTTCACTTAACCCACAAGGAAGCATGGTTAAACCAAGTACAGCTGTCCTGCACCACCAGCTAAGTACACAAGCTGCACTTCACAGGTCACAGCAAACCAGCAGCACTACAATACCCTCAGCCACCATGGGAGCCATCACTCTTGCCTGGGTATCTGCAGCCAGAGACAGCACCTTGTGTGTGTCCAACCTGAGAAAGCCCAGAAATACCTATTCAGGTTCAGTGGGGTCTATGTACAGAAGCTGAATGAATGACCCTGGTTGTTAGAACTGTTACCTTCCTACTTGCTGTATTCCAGCATTGGTGCCATAATGGGGAATGATCCAGAAATGAAATACCTCTGCATTTTTGTGAACAACATACCAGATTAGTTGCCCACTATCAATCTTTATTTCTCTATCATGCTTTGCCTTGTATCCTTATGCAAAAACATAACTTTCACACTAAAAGATTAAAAAAAAATCACCTAAATGTAAACAAAGCATTTACTGCACCAAGTCTTTAAAAAGCTACATTATACGTAATTCTTTCAAACATTAGAAAACAAATAATTTTTATCTGCAAACTCAAATTAACATTCCAAAGACTTTTGCACCACATCAGCTTACACTTCAGTGAAGGAAGGATCATCTTAGTAGCAGATAGGTGCACAGTCTAAACCATAAACCTTAATTTGAAAACCTGAACTCTCCCATTCAGTGCAATGGGGCAGACAGGCCCCAAAAGAATCCAGGAATGCCTTCACATTGGACAGTAGCTTCCAAAGCTAAATGACATTAAAAACTGAAAAGGCAAAATCAAGCTAAAATTCATACCACTATTCTGTCAGTGAATTATCATTTTCATAAGAAATATTTGAAGCCCATAGAAAATACTGAAGTTTTCTGCAAAAAAAAATTTGGTTCCCTCCAGAATAGATGGTAACTGCACAGACAATCTGAAATTTTACAATTTAAGTTTAGGTAGAAGGAAATTACATGCTTTCTTTTTGGATTCAGCCCAAAAATATACTGAATGTTTAAAGTTGAGCATATGTTTAAATATCTCGCTCAACTTTGTTACTGAAGAATTATTTTTTTCTACCCATTCTCCTAATTATTTCATGCTTCTTCCAAAATCAAGTTTTTTAAATATCAAAAGGAAACCTCAGTGTTCTACTCAAGTTTAATTCTTCCCTCTACCTTTACTAGTCATTATCAAAAATGTTTCAGCCTGCATTACTTAATATATAGGGAAAAATTCAAGACCCTTTGTTAGGGCTGGAGGTCTAATTGTATGTGTATGACATTTTTCTCCAACCCCTCTTCACAAACCTAATTTCAGATATTTCATAGTGAACATACATACAAACACCCTGAATTATCAGATTTCTTGATTCTGTCGTTTCAGTTTTCAATGATAATTTTTTCTGTCAAATTCCATGACTGACAATTTACCCATAGCCTTTCTGTAAAATACAGTCATCAAAGCAATGTTATTGCTTGTAGCAAGGCAAGAGTCAGCCTCTTGTCCCAGGCAACCAGCAACAGGACAAGACACAGCCTCAAACTGTGCCAGGGAATGCTCACATTGGACATCAGGAAGAATTTCTTCACAGAAAGGGTTGCCAAGCATTGGAACAGACTGCCCAAGGAGGTGTCCATCTCTGGACACCATTACAGGAAGCATTCAACCAACAACTGGACATAGCATTTAGTGCTATGGTTCAGTTGACAAGGCAGTGATGGATCAAAGGTTGGACTCAATGATCTGGGGGGTCTTTCTGAACCTAAATGATTCTGTGATTAGAATAATACAAACAGGAAATAAAGTGGCTTACATATTCATGCTGTTATTGGGATTTTTGTTGTGGTTTCTTTGATTTTTAAAATAACACTACTGTTGAAATAAAATAAGAACTACATTGACAACAATTCAGGCAATATGTGATACCCAGCCTAGGAAGGTGTTATGCATTGTTGCTTAGAAGTCAGACTGATTAAGAGGCAGGCTTCTCCTGGATGGATTTAGACTCTTACATGTACTGTTTTAACCAAGACCAAAGAAAAAGTCATCAATGAATAGATTTTGATATAACTTATTGTGTGGAAACAATTTAAAATAATGTAAAGTGCTGTTAGGCTAATTTGAAATTAAATCAGATGGTACAAGAAACCTGCTCTTGGTGTATATGTGCACTGGAAGACTATATGCATGCCTGTGTAAAAATTATTCCCAGAAAGTCACTTTCAGCTCAAACAATTACTGAAGTAAAGTATTCTCCAGCTAGGTATTCACATCTATATATAGGTTTTCTAGTGACAACATTATGTCTTTGATAATAAAGAAGGCCAGCACCAAAATGGAAAATCTTATTAAAGGTTTGTTATTAGTGAAAACTGCTGTTCTACAAAAATTAAGTTCTCATAATGTAAATTAACAACTAAGGCCGCCAAAATCCCAAGCTGTTATCAGAGGCAAGGTAATTGCTCTGGCTGGGATCTATCCAAGATTAAAACATCCATACTTAAGAGCCTCTGAAAAGCATTCAAGCTCCCAGTATAGTCACTAGTCAAGACAATGGATTTAAAGTGTCTACTTAAGGGAAAGCAGAATCACTCCCTAGGAGCCTGTAGCCTGTCCTGACTTGAAGCTCAATGCAGTTTGCCTCACCAACAGTGTTTCACATCATTTGAAGTACTCAAGGGATAACAGGTACCAGATGGGGCTGATGCAAGACTCAAGTGTCCATGGACTAACAGCTGAAGGCCACAAGTGTGCCCAACGTCAGGGGGTGCCTGTTCAGGAACTTCCTAGATCTTCACCAATATAACAGGAGTTAGATGCCCTGTTCATATGTAATAGCAAATGATAAATGAATGAAAATTCAGGCACCAGTCTCAAACTGCAATTAACCCTGAGATACATTAGCACATAAGGAAAAGGGAAAGGAGGGGTGGTTGACTGGTGCTCAAAACCAAACAATATTCTCTCCTTAGAAGCTTACACCCCTCCTCTCACCTTTCCTTCTGGCCAGCATCCAGAGATGTGCACCAGCTGCCAAGTGGGAGCAAAATGACAAACTGAATTCAAATCCCGTGGAAATGCAATCTACTTCCCATGCAAACAACAGAAAAATGCTGCCCCAACCACTATATATTTAAACAACAGAGGATTAGATAGCACATGTAGAAAACTATTTTTCGGCTCTAAGAGTCGAAGGGTTTGAAGAAGGGAGCAGAAAACACTTTGGCACCATATTTACTATGCATAGTTCATAAGCATGCCTAGCAGCTTTACACTTCGTAATCCAGTTGAAAAATGCTGATAAATCTTAGTTAAAAAATAGCCTAGGGTATAATGATTATAGAGCTCAGTGTAGTTCAAGGTTTACTTCCAAGAGATTATTCCAGCAACCCTCAAACAAAGTTTGTGGAGCATCCCTGCAGAAAAACACCTTAAAACTCTAGTTGTAAACCTGAATTCAAGTCAGAAAATATATCTACAATCTACCACTGACATTGTAATCTTGTATTTAGTTCTTAGTGCCATGTTAAATTTTATTATAAGCTTCATTTGTAGTTTCACTTAGAGAGCTGATTTGTGGCTATATCTTGTCTTTCAAGGGTAACAAGGAATAGGATTTTGAATTACATTCCAGCAAGTTTTATGCCTTCATCTTGCACATGATTTTTACCTCTGCTTCCTCTAATTTTTAGCAGCTTTGGGTGAAGGAGAACTAGAATTTTGCCTTGTTTTTGCAGTTCATGGAATACAGGCAGTGACTGACAGTGCTCAGATTCATCCAGGAGCGGCCACTGAATCTCTCCTGTGGCTTTTATCTAGGGATCTGGAAAACAACTGAACATATATTTAAAATCTGACACTGAAGAGGAAAAGAAGGTCAGGCTGCAGCTCAGGAAGGCAGTTGCTTCTGTGGATGTCACTTTTCTCCTCTTCAAAGCCATCAGGTACCCAGGGAATCTCTTGTCCTAGAGCCCTTCAGAGAAGCAGGGCCATGGGACTACATTGCCCCACGTTCACAAATCTCTCATCACATACCCTGCAGGAAACTTAAATCAATCACAGGGATGCTACTGTCTCCCTAGAACTCTCTTGTGCTTTTCTTCTGAGGAAATTATGAATTTGGCAAAACAAAGCCACATTTATATAACAGCAAATGCATCCCTTTTTCCTTCAACATTTGGATATCGAATGCTTTAAGAAAGGGAAGGTAAATGCAAGCATTTTGAGAAAAGCAAAAGAGTAGTTTTGCATTCAGCACTGCCCATGTTCAAATATTTCTGATGAAAATTTTGAGATAGAAGTTAAACACTAGCTTTAAAAGATTTCTGGAAAACATTCTCTAAAAGCATTCTGGAAAACATAATGAGAATCATGGTCAACGTTACTGGCAAAATAAAAATGAACTGAAAAACAGCAAAACTGAGGAAAAAACCATAAAAAAAATAAAAATGAGCAATCCAGTCACAACTACTACAAATTTCAAGTGTGCAAAGCATAGGGACAATGACTTGAAAAAAATTATCAAAGCAAAAGTTCCATCTGGCAACAAGTTCTACATAGAAGAGACTTGCTTTTCATTTACTTGCAGTTTTACTGCTGTGTAGATTCTGTGCATCTCCCCTTGCAAACAGTGAAATACCTACTCCTTATTTAGCTCCCCCAAGGCAAAACATGAGCAGAGAAAATAGCGAGATCCACAATACCACACTCTACACATTAAGCTGGCCAAAATAACCCTCTCCTGGGAGCTACAAAAGGGAAGAAATGCATGCTTCCTCAGTGGCATTTGTAGTTCTTGCTGATGACAGGATGGTGATCAAACCCAGGGTGACCACTGATGTCACAGCCCCTCATTCCTAACCCACCCAACTGTCTCGTCTTTAACCTACAGTAGTCTACTCATATATTCCTTTTCCATTTCCAGCTCCCTAAATGCAAGGAAGCACTTTATATCCTCTTAATAATAACTAAATTCTCTCCTCCTGCCCAGGAATAAATAACAGGATAGATGTGAGGAGAGGCGAGGAAGGACCAAAAGACACGTAGTGTTCTTGAGCTCTGTCTCCTGACCATAGACAGAAGCAGTTTCAGAGAGGTCTCATTCAGTCAATGCTTCCTGGCTTGGAAAAAGTTGCATAAAGATGAAACTTTAATAATTTTCTGAACATTAACATGATTCAGTTGCGTTCAGAACCAATGGTGGAAATGGCTATTCTGATGAGACGGAAATTTCAAGGATTCCTTTTAAGGATTTTGATTAATGAATAGAAGTAGAACAACAAAAAATATTTTGAGTTCTATCATTTTTTCTTTCTGAAAAGCCATGCTTCATTCAAAGACATATCATTTAGAATGTTATTTCTTATTACATGGAACAATTAGAGGAGTCAAAAGCCGAATACAATGTTTTGATTTCCTTAAAATACTGCTTCAATGAAGCTGAAATAATGTGTTTTGAAAAACCAGTTTTATGGACAAATTAATGTTTGTTTTCATACTCATTCAAGAGAAAATTCAGCGTTGGCATTTCATTGAAAACAGGCATGCCAAGTTTCAACCAGCTGTAATATTGTAAGTAACTGGGAAAACAGATTCCAGAGGTTCATAATCAGATTTGAGCTGCTGTGAAAAATTACACCCATGCCCCAAACAACACCCCCTTAGAAAATGGCAAAAAGATACATGACTTCACAGAAATTTTAAAAAAGAAAAAAAAAAATCAGGAAGAGAACAGCTTCTCAGCAATACTCCTATGGGAGTCTAACATGGGCAAAACTACTCACTTTTCATACACTTGCTCTGAGAAATGGGAGAGTTGCTTTTGGTATTATTTTCATATAAGCATCTTTCCCTCAGATCTTTTGAGAAATACAGGAGCCAGAGATGATTTCTACCCAAAACTTCAATATTCAGGAAAGTTTCAACTTAACACATGATAATGCAATGTAACTCTATTCTAATAGAGTGGGTTGAAAAATAGTTAATCCTATTTATGATGCCTAAAATTATTTACATTTATACCACATACATATCAAGCTAACTTATACAGATAAGATGTAAACCTTTCCACGAAAGTTGTGTGCATACCTTACTGTACTCTAAACACTGTATTCAAGCGTTCATTCTGAGATTTTGATTTTACAAGGCCCAAGTCCATTATATCACAGCACAAGTTGCAATTCTAACACTGCACCCTCATCCAGCAAAAAATCAGTATGTTTTTTGTTTTATTCAGTTCAGCAGTCACTACCCACCTTTCTTCAGTGTTGAAATTGTTTGAGTGATTTGTGTTGTTTGAAGAAGATTAAATCTTCTGTTAGATAGAGCTATGAAATTGTCTGTGAAGTACCTGTTTCATCAGCTGCTGGTATCCTCAAAGATTATCTGATGAGCTGTGGTGGTTGAATGACCAGCAATCACACATATTGTGGTTTATCATTGGATAGAAAAGAAAGCAGGGAAATGTGTACAGTTTTCATCTAGTGGCTTGAAGACACTAAAAAAATCATACCAAATCAATTGTAAAATCGAAAGTATGGAATAATTAAGATTGGAAAGTATTTCCAAGATCACTGAGTCTAACCTTTGACCAAACATCACCATGCCAACAAAATCACAGCACTCAGTACCATGTCCAGTTTTTTCTCACACTTCCAGGGACTCCAGCACCTCCCTGGGCAGCCTGTACCAATGCTTGACAACCCTTTCAGTGAAAATAATTCTTTCCCATATCCAATCTGAACATCCCCTAG